>JARQOC010000003.1:306237119-307720615 GCA_033576535.1 Allobates femoralis | reverse complement strand
AATAATGAGATCATAAAACTTTTCTGCTCAGAATAGGATATGGGCTTTGTAATCTGCATTTGTTAATAACTGTGATTCGCTGTGTCAGACTAAAGGCCCAGCTACACACACAGATAATTGTGCAGATATTGTTCGCAGATCTCTGGTTGCAGTGAAATCGTGGACACATTGTTCTAGTTTGTGGCTGTGTACAAATGTAACAATGTGTCCATGATTTCACTGAAAACAGAGATCTGCGAACAATATCTGCACAATTATCTGTGTGTGTAACTGGGCCGTAACATGAATTTGTGATCAGTAGTTGTTTTATACCAGCACTTACTTTGCCTGCACTATTATATGTATTTGCCAACATGAATAATATATCAGATGATCTAGGGAGATTACTTTGTCGAAACAAATAGAGCAGCACTGCCCAGTGGGTGCTAATCAGCTCAGCTGTCTTCCCAGCACGTGTATATACTTGAAAAAATGCTGCAGCACTCTGTCATTAGATGTATCCTTATGCCTTTATTATGGCCACAGGTACCATAGGGCAACGTATCGGGCACATGCGCCCTTCATCCAGTCCTGTTTTCTGCTGGAATCAGCAGATCGCAGGTTTCAGGAGCTGTCCCAGCTGAAATTCATAATCGGTCCTGAAATGTCAGCGGGGAGCTCTTCACGTTGCAGAAGTTCAGCGCTGGCGTCCGGGAACTGGACCGATTTTCATAGACTCCCATGTTAGGGGGGCGCCGGATCGCACCGGATCTGGGAGGATCCGAATTGTTCACATTTTTGCCCCGGACATTTTTGCTCCGATTTTGTGTCCGGGAGAAAAACCTGAATTCTCCCAGATCCTCCCGGACAGGTGGAGACCTGATGGCAAAACAATGCCATCCGGCCCCATAGGAACACTATGGGGCTGAAATCGGATTTAGGGCTGTCCGGTTCACACCGGACAACCCCGGATCATGAACACCGTGGTGCGAAGCCGGCCTACATAAAAATTTTTATTGCATGGTACTCTTTTCTTTGGATTGTATAAATATGTAATTACACCTTGTAACCTCCTTGTATCCATGATGGTACCTTTACACGCAGCTACAGAAGGTTGGAAACAACCGGTGTCTTACGTGCACGAGCACGTTCCAACGGTTGCAAACGGTACCCGATACCGCCTTTACACGCCGCTACAAGGTGCTATACAGAAGGTTTAATCTATCCCTGGAGGCATCGCCAGGTGCCACAAGTTAACTTCTGTAGAGCACCGTCCCTCATTTACACGCCGCTACAGAAGGTAATATGGGAGGACCAGGTGCAGCAGGGACAACACATAGGCGTGCCAGAGTTGTGGATTATGAGACGCTCGTACGATGATTGGACAATGCAGTAGCATCATGATTGGATAGCCAGCGCAGGAAGGCTGGCTAATACATGATGCTATTGCAATTGTGTAGTGTGACGGGTAAGCTCCTTAAATATGCCGCCCTATGCAGCGACAACCAATCGTAACACAGGAGCTTCCACCAATGATCGCTGAATGGGGGCGGTTTCCCGGAGGCTGTGTCACGCCCCAGGGAGTTAACTAGGTGGCGAAAAAACCTTACCGTACCTTATTTAGACGCCGCTACCATCGGGTTGAAACCAACCTGTTTTAGAGCACTGCTCTGAAATAGGTGCCGACAGTGACGGGTGGCAACAACCTAGTTTACACGCCGCTACCTCGGGTTCATTTGACGGTGCAAGATACATTTGTCTCCGACACCCGGTTGTTTCCAACCTTCTGTAGCGGCGTGTAAAGGCACCATTACTGTTGTTTGATTTAATCTGTATTTATGTGGATTTGCTAATAAGCAGTGTTGTCCCTTTTGCATTATCAACTATTGTCCTATTCTGAAAATGTTGCTCATATTGTCGTGCATATGAATTATTATAATGAATGCTTTAAACTGGAATATTTTTTTGCTTCTATTGTACTGCTATTTGTTCATTCTACCTTCAAACATTGGAAACATTTAAACATCTACATCCTCATCAAGGTATAAATGTCCCCAGTCCAGGTATATATTCTCATCCTGGTATATACAGTGCCTACAAGTAGTATTCAACTCCCTGCAGATTTAGGTGGTTTGATAAGATGCAAATAAGTTAGAGCCTTCAAACTGCAAACGAGAGTAGGATTTATTAACAGAAGCATAAATCTTACAAACCAAAAAGTTATGTTGCTCAGTTGAATTTTAATAAATTTCAAACATAAAAGTGTGGGTCAATTATTATTCAACCCCTAGGTTTAATATTTTGTGGAATAACCCTTGTTTGCAATTACAGCTAATAATCGTCTTTTATAAGACCTGATCAGACCGGCACAGGTCTCTGGAGTTATCTTGGCCCACTCCTCCATGCAGATCTTCCCCAAGTTATCTAGGTTCTTTGGGTGTCTCATGTGGACTTTAATCTTGTGCTCCTTCCACAAGTTTTCAATTGGGTTAAGGTCAGGAGACTGACTAGGCCACTCCATCACCTTGATTTTTTCCCTCTTGAACCAGGCCTTGGTTTTCTTGGCTGTGTGCTTTGGGTCGTTGTCTTGTTGGAAGATGAAATTACGACCCATCTTAAGATCCTTGATGGAGGAGCGGAGATTCTTGGTCAAAATCTCCAGGTAGGCCGTGCTATCCATCTTCCCATGGATGCGGACCAGATGGCCAGGCCCCTTGGCTGAGAAACAGCCCCACAGCATGATGCTGCCACCACCATGCTTGACTGTAGGGATGGTATTCTTGGGGTCGTATGCAGTGCCATCCAGTCTCCAAACGTCACGTGTGTGGTTGGCACTAAAGATCTCGATCTTGGTCTCATCAGACCATAGAACCTTGAACCAGTCTGTCTCAGAGTCCTCCAAGTGATCATGAGCAAACTGTAGACGAGCCTTGACATGACGCTTTGAAAGTAAAGGTACCTTACGGGCTCGTCTGGAACGGAGACCATTGCGGTGGAGTACGTTACTTATGGTATTGACTGAAACCAATGTCCCCACTGCCATGAGATCTTCCCGGAGCTCCTTCCTTGTTGTCCTTGGGTTAGCCTTGACTCTTCGGACAAGCCTGGCCTCGGCACGGGAGGAAATTTCAAAGGCTGTCCAGGCCGTGGAAGGCTAACAGTAGTTCCATAAGACTTCCACTTCCAGATGATGCTCCCAACAGTGGAGACAGGTAGGCCCAACTCCTTGGAAAGGGTTTTGTACCCCTTGCCAGCCTTGTGACCCTCCACGATCTTGTCTCTGATGGCCTTGGAATGCTCCTTTGTCTTTCCCATGTTGACCATGTATGAGTGCTGTTCACAAGTTTGGGGAGGGTCTTAAATAGTCAGAAAAGGCTGGCAAAAGAGATAATTAATCCACACATGTGAAGCTCATTGTTCTTTGTGCCTGAACTACTTCTTAATACTTTAGGGGAACCAAACAGAATGCTGGTGGTTTGAGGGGTTGAATAATAAATGACCCTCTGAATTAACTTTTAACGCTTTAAAAAAAAAAAAAAAAAAAAAAAAAAAAATTAAAAAATCTTTTTGGCTGCAGTGCATTTCCCACTTCCAGGCTGATCTACAGTCCAAATGTCACAATGCCAAGTTAATTCCGCATGTGTCAACCAGCTAAATCTGCAGGGGGTTGAATACTACTTGTAGGCACTGTATGTCCCCATTCTGGTATATATGATCCCCATCAAGGTAAATGTGCCCCGTACAGGTATATATGGTCCATATCCTTGTAGATATTTCAATCTGCACATTCACTGCCTCCGTGGCCATTTTCTTGAAGTCCTGGGCGATAGCAGCAGAGTTGCAGCTAGCCAATGCCTGCAGGAACCAGGAAAATGGCGGGCGCCAGTGCACATCGTCTCGGCACCCCTGCAGCTCCGATTCTGCAGCCTTATCCCACTGCCCACATTCTCTATGGACACTCCCTCCTGCACCTTTGCCACACCATCGCAATCCCCCTCGGTAAGCCACGGTGGGTTTAGGAGGGGGCCATGTACAAGAACGGGACGGCGCATGTACAAGGATGGGGGACATATCTATTAGGATGGGGACATACTGTATATACCAGGTTGGGGGATCATATCAACTGATTGTAAAACGGATACTGGCATAAACAGTGGTCGTAGAAGCAGTCTATTAGGAGAGCTAGGGATTCCACCTGATGAAGACAGTTTATTCTATTGAAACGATTGGCCATTGGAGGATCAATAAAGGTCTGTTGAAACAAAATTCATACTTCTCCTTGTACTCCTTAGCGCTCCTATAAGATTCATTCTACAACCACTGTATCTGATTTATTTACCTCTGAGGAATAGCGGCAGGAGCCGCTCTAGGATACAAAGATACAGTAGGACTTGGCATAACCCGGCAACCGATGAGACGCTTGAGGACCTTGTTGTCACATCGCCATTGCACTCTGTGACTGGTGTTCCTGCCTCGGCCGCTGGGAGGCGCCGGATTCCTTCGGCTGATGGTGCCGGTAATAGGAGGGCCTTGTCCTCATGTGGACCTGCTCCTTCGACGTCGGCCTCTGTCGCTGAACGCCGCAGTGTTTCTCCTTTGAGTGATGTTGGTTGCAGAGTAGCGGGCCCTGCAGAGGTGTCTGATAGGCGCAGCCTTCGTTCTTCTGTCAGAAGTGGGGTGGTTGGTGCCAGTCGTGCATCACCATCTGGCCTGGTTCTAGGGGCGGTCCGGATGAGATCATCAGGCTGTGAGCTCCAGCCTATGGGAGGTAACCGCGCCGTTCAAATACATTGGAGCCTGTCTTGCAGGCCGCCAGATATAGTTTTGGATCCCCAGTGATATAGTGTGTGTTTGGTTTTGACTCTGACCTTTGCCTGGATTTTCGACTCTGCTACCGCCTGATGATTTTGTACCTTAGCTGCCCTCTCGGTTTTGACTCGGACTCGTTTTTCGGATCCTGATTTTTCCCTTCCTGGCGACCTCCCTGCTCACTGCTCATAATGTGCAGCTACCCCCTGGGCTCCGCTTTAATTCCAGATCCCTGTATAGAGGTTAAGGGTCTCGGGGTTTCTCGGGGTGCTGCCTTACCAGCAGCTCAGCCTCACAACAGATGGTCGTCACACTTGTGTGACGTTATTTCTGGTTTGGCCCCGGTCACCTGCTACTCATGGATCTCTCTCGTGAATTAATTTGGCGCTAGGTAATGAATTGTTGACACAATTGATTTGTGGAGTGGAATATCTTCCGAGAGTGATCTCGGATCATAAACGTCTGAAGCTACTTCTTAAAAAGACGGGGGAGGTCTAGACAGGGGAGCGCGTGGAGGATTCATCCACTATGGCTGGAACAAAGAGAATTTTGTTTACGTACCGTAAATTCTTTTTTCTTTAATCATCAATGGGAGACCCAGACAATGGGGTTTAGGGCACTGCCCTCCGGAGGTCACACTAGGTACTACAAGTTTGTAGACACCGCCCCCTCCGCTTATAAACCCCTACCGCAGGGAACATCCTCAGTTTGGTCCATAAGCTGCGAGGAGACAAATAAACCACACCCGAAACGTCGGGAAGAAACCGTGTACAAACGGTTCAACAACCCGGATAACACTGTCCCAACAGGGAACAGAACCAATGCAAAACATGCAACGGAACAACTGGGTGGGTGCTGGGTCTCCCATTGATGATTAAAGAAAAAAGAATTTACGGTACGTAAACAAAATTCTCTTTTTCTGGTCATCATAATGGGAGACCCAGACAATGGGGATGTCCTAAAGCAATACCCCAGGGCGGGAAGAGTTCCTCAACAGACGGATAACACATGGTCCCCCTCAAAGGTGGGCAACCGCCGCCTGGAGGACCCGCCTGCCCAAACTTGCCTCCGCGGAGGCATGGGCATGCACCATATAGTGCTTAGAGAAAGTGTGCAGGCTGGACCAAGTGGCCGCCTGACACACCTGTAGAGCCGAAGCTCGATGTCGCAAAGCCCAGGAGGCACCGACAGCTCTGGTAGAGTGAGCCTTCAATCCCACCGGGAGAGGCAAACCAGAAGACCTGTAAGCCTCTTGAATGGGAGCCTTGATCCATCTGGCCAAGGTTGACTTAGATGCCGCGGACCCCTTACAGCGACCTGTCGTAAGGACAGATAATGAATCCGAACTCCGGAAGGAGGCAGTCCTGGACACATAAATGCGGACAGCCCTCACAAGATCCAGAGTATGGAGATCGCGCTCAACCTGATGAACGGGAGCGGGGCAAAATGACGGGAGAACAATCTCCTGGTTCAGGTGAAAAGTGGAAACCACCTTTGGCAAGAATTCTGGCCGCGGGCGTAACACCACCTTGTCTTGGTGAACCACCAGAAAGGGTGACTTGCACGAAAGTGCAGCCAATTCTGAGACCCTTCTCAGAGACGTAATCGCCACCAGAAAGACCACTTTCTGGGACAGACGAGACAGGGAAATGTCTCTCAGTGGCTCAAACGGCGGTTTCTGCAGTGTCGCCAGAACCATGTTAAGGTCCCAAGGGTCCAGTGGCCGCCTGTAGGGCGGAACCACCCGAGACACCCCCTGCAGAAATTGACGGACCCTGGGAAGGAGCGCCAAGCGCCTGTCAAACAGCACTGAAAGAGCTGACACTTGACCCTTCAGGGAGCCGAGAGATAAACCCAATTCCAACCCCGACTGTAGGAAAGCCAACAGTGTCGGTATGGATAAGGGCCACGGGGACCGGCCACTCGAGGCACACCAGGTAAAGAAAATCTTCCACGTTCTGTGGTATATCTTCCTGGAAACAGGCTTCCTAGCTCGAGTCATAGTGTCGACTACCGTAGGAGAGAAGCCTCTGGATGTCAACAGCCAGGCCTCAAGAGCCATGCAGTCAATCTGAGGGCCCTGGAATTGAGATGGAAGAAAGGGCCTTGCGCGAGTAGATCTGCGCGTTCCGGAAGAGCCCACCGGTGTCCGCCTGACAGTTGCCACAGGTCCGGATACCAGGACCTCCTGGGCCAATCTGGTGCCACTAGAATGGCTACTCTGCATTCCGACCTGATTTTCCACAAAACCCTGGGAATCAGAGCCAGAGGCGGGAACACATAAGGTAGATGGAATCTGGACCAACTCAGGATCAGGGCATCCGCCCCCAGAGACTGAGGATCCCATGATCTCGCCATGTAGTGTGGCACCTGATGATTCAGCCGCGAGGCCATCAGATCCACGTCCGGAGTGCCCCATCTGCTGCAGATGTCCTGGAAGACGTCTGGATGAAGAGACCACTCTCCGGCGTCCATCCCCTGCCGGCTCAGGTAGTCGGCCTCCCAGTTCTCGACCCCTGGGATGTGAACTGCGGAGATCAGGCAGTCGTTGTCCTCCACCCAAGATAGAATGCGGTGGACTTCGGCGAGGGCCTGAGCACTTCTGGTCCCTCCCTGATGATTTATATAGGCGACGGCCGTCGCATTGTCGGACTGAACCCGAATGGGTTGCCCTGACAGGAACTTCTGAAACGCTAGGAGCGCCAGATAGACCGCCTTGATCTCCAGCACGTTGATCTGCAACGCCGACTCCGACGGAGTCCAGAGGCCTTGAGCCCTGTGGTGTAAGAACACCGCACCCCAGCCCATGAGGCTGGCGTCGGTGGTCACCACTAACCATGACGGTTTGAGAAAGGACCGTCCCCGCGACAAGTGACGGGGTTGGAGCCACCACTGCAAGGAATCCCTGGTTGGTTGGGAAAGTGCCACCAGCCGATTCAGAGAGAACGTCCTCTTGTCCCATCTGCGAAGAATCTCCAGCTGGAGAGGACGGAGGCGAAACTGCGCAAAAGGCACTGCCTCTATCGCAGCTACCATGCGCCCCACCAGCTGCATCAAGACCCGTAGGGATGATTGTGGTGACAGGAGTACTGCTTGCACTCCTGATTGGATCGCCATCTGTTTGACTCGAGGCAGAGACACTAGGGCTGAGTCTGTGTGGAAGTCCATGCCCAGATATGTCAGTGACTGGGTCGGAACCAGGGTCGACTTCTGGATATTGAGAAGCCACCCAAACTGTTCCAGAGACTTCATGGTTACCTCCAGGCTTTGCCGACAAAGGTGCTCCGATGGCGCCCTGACCAGCAGGTCGTCCAGATAGGGTATTACGGCGTGCCCCTGCACGTGCAGGAGAGCCATCATGGAGGCCATCACTTTTGTGAACACCCGCGGTGCCGAGGCCAACCCGAAAGGCAGCGCCACAAATTGGAAGTGTTCTTCCCCCACTGCGAATCTCAACCAGCGCTGATGAGCCGGTGCAATGGGCACGTGAAGATAAGCGTCTCGGATATCTATGGACGCTAGGAAGTCCCCCTGTGACACAGCTGCGATCACGGAGCGCAGTGATTCCATACGGAACTTCCGAACCAACACGTGATGGTTGAACAACTTTAGGTCCAGAACCGGGCGGAAGGAGCCGTCCTTTTTTGGGACAATGAAGAGGTTGGAGTAAAAACCCCGAAACCTCTCCCCGGAAGGCACCGGGACCACCACTCCGTCCCTGCGGAGACCCTCCAACACCAAGTGAAAAGCCTGAGCCTTTTCTGGGGATGGGACCGACCGATGAAACCGGGGTATCGGCTTTGACGTCAGCTCTATCCTGTAACCTCGCGAGACCACGTCTCGAACCCACTGATCTTGAACGTGAAGTAGCCACCTGTCCTGAAAACGAGACAGGCGACCCCCCACCTGTGGGGAGGCAGGAAGGGAGAGCGAGTCATGTAGAGGCGGGTTTGGGGGTGGCAGCCGCTGCCCCCGCCGGCTTCTTTGGACGACTCTTAGAGCGCCACTGAGAAGCGGGCTTGCCTCCTCGGTCCGTGCGAGCGGACGGTGCTGATGACTGTGAGCTGGAACGAAAGGACCACTGCTTTGGGTTCCTTTTAACGGTGTACCGTGGCTTAGGTTTATTCTGCGGGATCTTAGACTCAGCAGAATCCTTTATCAGCTTGTCCAGTTCGGTGCCAAAAAGCCTGTCACCAGAGAACGGAAGATTCTGCAGAATCTTCTTAGATGTGGCATCTGAGTCCCAAAGACGCAGCCACAACAACCTGCGAATCGCAATAGCATTGGCCGAAGCCACAGCTGAGCGAGTGGCAGTTTCCAAAGTCGCCGTCCTGGCGTAATCTGCATAGGCCTTTGCCCTTTCGGTAAGCGCCAGGACCTCTGGACTGGACCTTGCCAGGTCAGTGATACCATCCAAGCAGGAAGTAATCGCTTGTAAAGTCCGGACCGTGGCAAAATTAGGAGCGAATGAAGACCCCACAGCCTCATAGGAAGACTTGGCGAGTTGCTCGACCTGTCTATCAGTCGCATCCTTCAATGAGGAGCTATCAGAGGCAGAGAAAAGGGAGCGTGCAGCAATCCTGGTCATGGAAGCGTCCACCTTCGGGGACTGCGACCACTCCTGAAGCACCTCCTGGGAGAAGGGGAAGCGATTGTCCTTGGGTTTGCGGACATAACGCCGCCCAGGATGTAACCTGGGAGCTCTAACCACCCTTCCAAAGTTAGTGTGGTCCATGAAGGAGCCACTTGGTCTAGCCTCCGGCCGCAGCCATTGATAGACCTCCTTCGGGTGTACCGTCACCTCCTCAGGGGGTGTCACGAGACGTAAGGTCTCGTTGATAGAGGACACCAAATCCTCCACCCCGTCTGGTGGTTCAGACACAGACACAGACCCGAGAGTCGAACCCCCATCATCTTCCTCACCATCAGAGGAACGCTCCTCCTCAGAGAGAGCCTGGAGCTCGGGTGAATCCTCACGACGAGCCCGCTTAAGGGGTCTCACAGCAGAAGAGGGAGACACCCGGGGGTAACTGGAAGGAGTAGCTGGGCCTTCCAGCCTCCTATTAAGTGCCTCCAGGGACTGCGACATGGAGGACAGCTGGGACAACAGAGATTCATTGATCTTATTCTGAGTTTCCCATGGCCCTGGGATCACCTGAACCTCAGGGTACAGCACCGGAGCTGCCGTCTCAGCAGTGTCAGTCCGGGCCTCTGGGCGTCCGCAGTTATTGCAGGACCCCTCCACCAGAGTCCCATTGCATGTAGCACAGGTAATGGTGGCATCTGCCGCCTTAGCAGCACGCTTCCTAACTGAGGACATCGCCACAGCAGGGGAAAATAAGCCAAATTGTGCAGACAAAACCGGGAATCCCGGTGGCTTACCGACCGCAGCAAAGCGGTAGGAGGAAGCGGTGTGTGTGTGTGACCTCCGCGAGAGCTTCCGGTTTTCCCTGGAGTGCAGACGCACGCTGCAGACCGATCCCAGCCGGGAAATGAGGGATAAAGATGGCCGCCGACAGTGAAACCGTGGGCGGCGCCGAAAACACGCGGGAAGCACACACACACGCCCATCGATGACGTCACCGCACGGGCTGCTTCCCATCCTCCAAGCAGCCTCAGTATGAAGGCGCCAGAGCCCGCAGCACGGGAAGTAATGTGAAATACATCACACAGACTGCGTGTACAAACAAACACCCGCAGCCTACAGCTTCAGCCCCTGCGATACACAGGGCGGTCAGCCAGGGTAACCCCAGCACAGGGTACCCTCCAGATCCGCGGACCCGAGAGTAACGCGCGGTCTGAGTGTCAGGACACATAAAGTGACAGACACTACCCCCAGGCACACAGGAGACACAGAGTGCCTCAGTGCCGGTCCGGTCTGTAAGCACCATTTAGGGAGGCCTCGGACGGGGGTTCAGCACCAGTCCGGAGTGTAAGCACCATTTAGGGAGGCCTCGGACTGGGCTGGCTCCAGTCCGGTCTGTAAGCACCATTTAGGGAGGCCTCGGACGGAGCGGAGCTGTGCAAGGCTCCCATCTCCCACTCTCCAGAGCCCCCCAGAGAGGGATGGAAAGGAGTGCAACAGCGTACCGGGAGAACACAAAGTGTCCAGGCTCTAGGCCCTCCGGTACCTCCACCTGCGTGTTCCACAAGGGTGAGCGGGGAGGCTGTCGCAGGTCCCGACCGGAACCATTTTACCTTGTCTTCAGACGCCATCACGTAAGATGTGAGAATGCAGTGAAGTGCAAGCAAAGCGTGATCCTCCGAGCACACTAAGTTTAAAACTGAGGATGTTCCCTGCGGTAGGGGTTTATAAGCGGAGGGGGCGGTGTCTACAAACTTGTAGTACCTAGTGTGACCTCCGGAGGGCAGTGCCCTAAACCCCATTGTCTGGGTCTCCCATTATGATGACCAGAAAATGGAGATTACGTAACCCAGTGGGGAGAGAGTTTACTCATTTCTCTCACTCACATACGGCCTGGTCCAGACTAGACATGTTCCTGTTGGGGGAGACAATGTTGCCGAAAGCTAGAGCCGTGGACATCATGCCCATGGTGATCTCGGATCATAGCCCGGTCCTGCTAGGACTGACTGAAACCTACCCCAGGGGGACGGACTTTATTTGGCATTTCCCAACGTACCTAAATGACGATTCTAACTTCAAATTGTTACTAGAAGAATGGTGGTCTGACTACGCTCACACTAATGGAATACACGTTGATAATCCCGCACTATTCTGGGAGACGGCCAAGGTGGTCCTGCGAGGGAAGATAATGGCCTACACCTCAACAGAAAAAAAACAGGCAAACGATAGGTTCCGCAAATTTAGTGAGGAGGCCAGAGTGGCATATACAACTTATAAAACTAATCCAACTGCACAAAACAAAACCACTTGGCTGACCCAGAAACGTAATTTTGAGGAATGGGCCCATATAAAGGAGGAAATGTTTCGAGCCGACTGGGAGGCTAAATTATATAAATTCGGGGACAAGACAGGGAAAATTCTTGCTAATCTGGCCAGAGGCAGGATGAATAGTAAACCGATTACAACGATGAAAGACGAGTCCGGATTGTCCACGTCTGACCCCTCGAAAATAATCGACATTCTGGGCAACTACTTCACTAACCTGTATGGATCCCCGGTTGGGACAGAGGACAGGGGGGCAGACTGGCTAGAAAGGGTTGGGCTCCCGATCATACCTGAGGAAGACATGCGGTCATTAAATGCGACAATCAGCTTGGCTGAGGTTCGGGAGGCTATTGGTGACCCAAACCCGAGTAAAGCCCCAGGACCTGATGGATTCAGTGGGGGTTTCTATAAGACACTAAAAGATCAGATTGCACCACACCTGATGGCACTGTTCAATAGAATGTTGGCGGGAGAAGGAATTTCGGATCAGATGAACACGGCCCACATTAAACTAATTCCAAAAGGGGAAAAAGCACTAGATAACCCGAGCAATTATCGACCCATATCGTTGATAAATCTGGATCTAAAGTTAATCTCAAAAATCTTGGCCAACAGACTGGCACTGATTCTGCCTACGTTAATCGATAGTCAATAGGCGGGTTTTGTAAAGGGACGCTCAGCGGTGGGAAACATACGAAAAGCCCTGTTGATTGTAGATGTCGTCCGATCGGGGGGGGAACGGTGGCACAGAGGATCCAGCCGTGGTCACACTGGATGCCGAAAAGGCCTTCGATAATGTCAGGTAGCCATGGCTGGATCTAGTACTAGACACAATCAGACTGAGGGAGCCGTTTAGAATCTTTTTGCAAAATCTCCACTCCAATCCTAAAGCGAGGGTCAGTATGCCGGGATTTTTGTCCAGCGTTTTTAGCCTGGGGAAGGGAACACGGCAGGGCTGCCCTCTGTCGCCACTACTTTTTAATCTGGCCATTGAGCCACTATCCAGATCACTGAATAAGGGGTAAACATTCTCGGGGATTAAGATCAGGGAACGAGAACATAGAGTGAACCTATTTGCGGACGACATTGTGCTATATCTTGCTCACCCACAAAAGGATTTACCCCGGGCATTAGCAAGTATTGAGAAATTTGGTGAATTCGCAGGTTTTAAAATCAATAAGGGAAAATGTAACATACTGTTTTTGAGAGATGGCCCGCAGACGGATGCTCGAAGATCTTCCCAGATGACTTTCTGTGATATCCCGGTGTTGACAACGTCCCTGAAATATTTGGGAATTCATATAGCAAGGACCATAGACTTAATATAACATTTAAACTATGACCAACTGATAGCCAAAATAAAAAAGGAGCTAGAGAGATGGGCTGGTCTCCCCTTGTCGCTGCTGGGCCGGTGTCATCTGATAAAGATGATTAGCTTTCCGAAATTGCTGTACCCCCTATAAACTCTGACACTATTGCTAAAACGAAAAGACGTGGACACATTAAATAAACTTTTCTCTAAATTTATCTGGAGGAACAAGAGACCCCGGATCAGACTTCATACGCTTACGTCCCCCAGAGAGTGGGGGGGACTGGGATTCCCCAATGTCAGGGGATACAACCTTGCATGTTTGACCAGACAGACTCTAGATTGGATGAGGGGTTCCAGCAAGTTCTCAGACTTCTACTTGGAGACAGAACTGAGCAAACCCTGGAGCCTGGTTTCCTTACTGCACACATCCGGGGCGAATCTACCTCCTCTAATGAAGAGGACGGTGGTATTCCGGGATACCATAGCCTCTTGGAAGGCTGTAAAGAAAAAGTCTGCCCTGGAGGGTCTCTAAATATCTTGAACTGTGGAGGTGCCCGGATTTTCCCCAGGGGAGACGCAATAAGTTATTTGCAATTTGGCGCGAGAAAGGCATACACACTGTACATAATCTGTTTCATAGTACAGAGACGAGATGGATGAGAGGAGGGGAAATCATAGCCATGTATGGCTTACCGAACACACAGGTCCTTCAATATTATCAGCTTAAATATCACGTCATGCAGTCTCTGGCCGATGTGAGGGCACAATACGTTACGAATGTGTGGGACGACCTGATGACACTAGACACAACGACGACGAACATATCTAACATATACTCCCTACTGAGGGAACACCTTCTTCCACCTGGCCCGCAAAATATGTATAGAGGATGGGAGAAACAACTCCAGGATGCAGAGATAGAAACTAAAATCCGAAGGGGATGGAAGGCAGTTATTTTAGGGTTATCCATAGGGCAGTCTTAGGTTTCAAAACTTCTCCTTCCGATACCCGCACGGACAGAATCCAACATTGCCCTAGATGCAGATTGGGCGGGACGGATATGTACCACGGACTGTGGGAATGTGGGGCGACCAGGCAATTATGGGACATGGTACGACGCACTTACAGATCAATATCCGGGGTGACACTTCCCTTGACATCAACGATATGGCTTTTTCATGATAGAGAACACATTGGAGTGGGAGGGGAAAACATCCACATCTTCCACACACTGGCTCTAGCGACGACGAGGATCATTTTGAGACACTGGTTGGATTCTAACCCTCTACAACTAGGGGAAGTGATCTCGGAGGTGAAAGGGGCAATGTTATCAGAAAAGACAATGGCGGAAAAAAACAAGGAAAAAGACATGGCCAAATTTTTTGCCAAATGAAAGAGTTTTATTGTCACACAGCTTCCAGAAGATGTTATCAAACAGGTGGTCTATCCATTCCGACACTCCAGTTGGTATTGTATGGAAGACCTGAAGGGATCTTTGGGAGGGTTGAAACTCCGGTCAGAGGAGAGTTATTAGGGAACATGATGTGTGTGTGACGGACTAATTGTGACTTTGATATATATTAGGGATGCAGCATGGCCACGCCTAGCGCAATAATATCATCACAGAAGTGGATTGTGCACTTTTTATTTTACACAAGATTGCGAAAGAAAAGTAAATTTATGGGGCTTTGGCGAAAGCAAACTCATGAGATGGAGGTCCGGGGGGGGAGGGGGGATGGGAGTTGTTAGAGAAAGATTTGTTCATATACGTAATGATGTATGCTGACATCTAGCAACTGTATTTTGAAATGCTTAATAAAAATTATTTGGAAAAAACAAAACAAAAAAGAAACAAAGAAAAAAAAACAGGAGTGGCTGATAAAAACCAGGAGTGACAAATTAAAACCAGGAGTGGCTGATTACAACCAGGAGTGGCTGATTACAACCAGGAGTGGCTGATTACAACGAGGAGTGGCTGATTACAACGAGGAGTGGCTGATTACAACGAGGAGTGACTGATTACAACCAGGAGTGGCTGATTACAACCAGGAGTGGCTGATTAAAACTAGGAGTGGCTGATTACAACCAGGAGTGGCTGATTACAACCAGGAGTGGCTGATTAAAACCAGGAGTGGCTGATTAAAGCCAGGAGTGGCTGATTAAAACCAGGAGTGGATGATTAAATACAGAAGTGGAGCACTTGTCCTCTTTTCCTCTGACTGTTCCACTCCTGGTTTTGGCTACAAAAACTGTAATAGCACTCACGTAAAAATATGCGGCAAATACGCAGTGTGTGAACACACCTTTAATGTTAAATGGGGTCCGTCTTAAAATGCCAGTGTCCGTCTTACTATTAGTATATATGTCCCTCATCCTTGTACATGGCCCCACACCCTGGAGAGGATCCCCATCCTGGTAAATGGTCGCCCATCCTAACGATGATACCCCATCCTTGTACATGGCCTGCCATCCTGGATACGGCCCCCATTTTGGTACATGTCCCCTAATCCTGGATATAGCCCCCATACTGGTACATAGCCCCCCAATACTGGATATGGACCCCATCCTGGAACATGGCTCCCATCCTGGGTATGGCCCCAATGCTGGTGCACACTTAAAAAAAAAATAAACAATCATACTCACCTTTCCATCACTCCCTGCAGCCTGTGCCTTCCATCGATCTGCTTGTCCCAGGCATCTTCTCACGTGAGCTGTGCGCGCAGCGATAGCGTCACTGTGCTGTGCTGCTCACATGATCAGATGCCGACACAGACAGGGGGATATTTGCAGTGAACAGAGCGATGGAGAGGTGAGTATGAACATTTGTCGCTGGGATAGTCATTGCTTTCCACGCAATGAAAGATGCGTGGAAAGCACTGACTATTCACATAGGATTGCACAGGGCTGTAGTTGCTGATCTTGTGGACCCGCTCATTAGGGCTCATGTAATATGCACTACTTAGTGCTAAGAGGTAATGGACAGGGATATGCACTGCATATAACATGAGCCTAATGAGTGGGCCCATGTGACCGTCCGCTGCTTCTGTCTCCGGACTCCGCTTTAAAGATGCTGTTTCCCCTAGCACAGTCCCACAGCCAGCATAGCAGTAGAGTCAAGCTATAAGAAGCACCTCCCACTTTACCCCAAAAATGTTTGGGGAAAAAAGTGCATCTTAAAGTCTGAAAAGTACGGTATTTATAAACGCAAATCATATTGCCCTAAATGTACTAGTATATGAAGCACAATGTGTCATGGAAGAAACATTTCACAATCACTGGATATTCTGAAGTATTCCAGATTTATTACTACAGAAAGTGACACTGGTTAGGAAATTTCATCAAAGCTTGCCTGAGGGTGAAAAAGTTAATATTAGGTTTTACTTTACCTTAAAGGGGTTTTCCCACAAACAAAGTTCATTTTAATAGATTTTAGAATAATAATAATTTCCACAATTAGATGTGTTTAATAAAAATGTTCCCATGCTGAGATAAACTGTACATAGCAGGGACACATATATAGGATTCATTCTTGTTTCTGACCATGCACAGAACACATTCTGATCATACCACAACTCCTGGCAGGGGAGGATGAAATGGAGCATACAGACATTACAGCACAGGATCACAAATTAGTCTTTGGCTGGGGTCACACACACAGATATCTGGGCAGATATTGTTCGCCGATCTCTGGTTGCAGTGAAATCATGGACAAATTGATCCATTTGTACATAGCCACTAAATGGTACAATGTGTCCATGATTTCACTGCAGCCAGAGATCTGCAAACAATATCTGCCCAGATATCTGTGTGTGTGACGTGGCCCTTTCTTGGAGGTAAAACACACAGGCAGGGAAATGTTTTACCTCACAAAAAAGATTCAGCTGTGATCCCATGCTGTAATGTGTGTATATTCTCTTTCCTTCCTCCCCTGCCCATGAGATGTGGTATGATCAGAACGTGTTCCGTTCATGGTCAGAGTGTACAAAGTAGGGGCACATCGATAAGATTATCTCCGCACGTGAATAGTTTTTTTAAACACATCCAATTGTGGAAATTATTATTTCAAGATCTATTGATTAAAATAAACTTCAAAATAACATTGTTGGTAGGAAAACCTCTTTAAGTTTAAATTGAATTCAAAAGTTATATAAAATTATACATTTGTTATTTTATTATTGCATATTTTAAAGATGACTTACGATCATGGTACGATCATGGATCCCATGCTATGCCATCATCAGAGTCTTCAGATGGTTCAGATCTTTTAGGAGAGTAAGAAAAAGACAAGAAAAAGCACAACATATTACTACATGCGTATAAAAAAACATGACGTTCAATTAGGAAGATTGACAAACAAAACTGTTTTCATGAGTAGCACTTTAACCTTTGATATTTTGGGAGGCAGTTCCCATATCTAATTTTTTCCCTCGGACCGAGTGGTCAGCGAAAAAAATAAATAAAAACCCTGTGTCATGTCTGATTATGAACCAAGTGTTAGATTGAAATTGGCAATGCAAGTCCATATGTCCGTGAAAACAAATCAGATCGCGCTTAGATGATACCTGAGTGCAGCCTGATTTGCACAGACTGACAGAATAGAGAAAGTGGTGCCCAGTGCGCAGGTTCTGAAGCTAGCGGGTACGCCAAATACATCTCCACACTGCACAGGACCGGAAATGCTGTGCTGCGACTTCATACATACAAGGAGCCCACACAGATTTCAAACACAGGGAGCGCGCTTGGATGTTAAGACCACGTTACACCTAACGATGTCCCAGTGATCCGACCAAAGATGTGGATCGCTGGGACATCGCTATCTGATCGCTGGTGAGCTGTCAAACAGGCAGACTCATCAGCGATCAGCGCCAGAGAGAATGCTGGTAACCAAGGTACACATCGGGTATCTAAGCTGAACGCTGCGCTTAGTTACCCGACGTTTACCCTGGTTACCAGCTCCCAGCGTGTGCTGTGAGCCGCTGGGAGATCGTTCATCGTTGGTCTCCCGCTGTCACGCGCGCCGATACTGGCCACCCAGTGGGAGACCAACGATCAACGACCTCATCAATGGTCGTTGGTAAATGTCACACACCACAATGTCGTCATGACGTCGCTGCAACATCACTAAACCAGTGACATTGCAACGGTATCGTTAACGATATGGTAGTGTGTAACTAGGCCTTTAGGTTATTACACCCAATGGGGTGTGATAACAAGGGAACGAGGGCAGCATGGAGCCGGAGAGAACTGGGGGAAAAAAGAGAATTTTGTTTACGTACCGTAAATTCTTTTTTCTTGAATCATCAATGGGAGACCCAGACAATGGGTTTAGGGCTCTGCCCTCCGGAGGCCACACTAGGTACTACAAGTTTGTAGACACCGCCCCCTCCGCTTATAAACCCCTACCGCAGGGAATATCCTCAGTTTGGTCCATAAGCTGCGAGGAGACAACATAAACCACACCCGAAACATCGGGAAAGAAACCGTGCACAGACGGTCCAACAACCCGGAATAAACTGTCCCAACTGGGAACAGGCAAACGCAAAACATCCAACGGAACAACTGGGTGGGTGCTGGGTCTCCCATTGATGATTCAAGAAAAAAGAATTTACGGTACGTAAACAAAATTCTCTTTTTTCTGATCATCATAATGGGAGACCCAGACAATGGGGATGTCCTAAAGCAAACCCCAGGGCGGGAAGAGTTCCTCAAAAGACGTTGATATACACGGTCCCCCTCAAAGGTGGGCAACCGCCGCCTGAAGGACCCGCCTGCCCAAACTTGCATCCGCAGAGGCATGGGCATGCACCATATAGTGCTTAGAGAAAGTGTGCAGGCTGGACCAAGTGGCCGCCTGACACACCTGTAGAGCAGAAGCGCGATGTCGCAAAGCCCAGGAGGCACCGACAGCTCTGGTCGAATGCGCCTTCAATCCCACCGGGAGAGACAAACCAGAAGACTGGTAAGCCTCTTGAATGGGAGCCTTGATCCATCTGGCCAAGGTTGACTTTGACGCCGCGGACCCCTTACAGCGACCCGCCGTAAGGATAAACAATGAATCCGAACTCCGGAAGGAGGCAGTCCTGGACACATAAATGCGGACAGCCCTCACGAGATCCAGAGTATGGAGGTCGCGCTCAACCTGATGAACGGGAGCGGGACAAAATGAAGGGAGAACAATCTCCTGGTTCAGGTGGAAAGAGGAAACCACCTTTGGCAAGAATTCTGGCCGCGGGCGCAACACTACCTTGTCTTGGTGAACCACCAGAAAAGGAGACTTGCACGAAAGTGCAGCCAATTCTGAGACCCTTCTCAGAGACGTAATCGCCACCAGAAAGACTACCTTCTGGGACAAACGAGAGAGGGAAATGTCTCTCAGTGGCTCAAACGGCGGTTTCTGCAGTGCCGCCAGGACCATGTTAAGATCCCAAGGGTCCAGAGGTCGCCTGTAGGGCAGGACCACCCGAGACACTCCCTGCAGAAATTGACGGACCTTCGGGAGGAGCACCAAGCGCCTGTCAAACAGCACTGAAAGAGCTGACACTTGACCCTTCAGGGAACTGAGGGATAAGCCCAACTCCAAACCCGACTGTAGGAAAGCCAACAACGTCGGGATGGACAAGGGCCACGGGGACCTTCCACCCGAGGCACACCAGGTGAAAAAAATTTTCCACGTTCTGTGGTATATCTTCCTAGATACGGGCTTCCTGGCCCGATTCATAGTGGCAACCACCGTGGGAGAGAAGCCTCTGGATGTTAGTAGCCAGGCCTCAAGAGCCATGCAGTCAATCTGAGGGCCCTGGAATTGAGATGGAAGAATGGGCCTTGCGCGAGAAGATCTGCGCGTTCTGGCAGAGCCCACCTGTGTCCACCTGACAGTTGCCACAGGTCCGGATACCAGGACCTCCTGGGCCAATCTGGTGCCACTAGAATGGCTACTCTGCAGTCCGTCCTGATTTTCCACAGGACCCTGGGAATCAGAGCCAGAGGCGGGAACACATATGGTAGATGGAAGCTGGACCAACTCAGGATCAGGGCATCCGCCCCCAGAGACTGAGGATCCCACGATCTTGCCATGTATTGCGGCACCTGATGATTCAGCCGCGAGGCCATCAGATCCACGTCCGGAGTGCCCCATTTGCTGCAGATGTCCCGGAAGACGTCTGGATGAAGAGACCACTCTCCGGCGTCCATCCCCTGCCGGCTCAGGTAGTCGGCCTCCCAGTTCTCGACCCCTGGGATGTGAACTGCGGAGATCAGGCAGTCGTTGTCCTCCACCCGAGAATGCGGTGGACTTCGGTGAGGGCCTGAGCACTTCTGGTCCCTCCCTGATGGTTTATATACGCGACGGCCGTCGCATTGTCGGTCTGAACCCGGATGGGCTGTCCTGACAGAAACTTCTGAAACGCCAGGAGTGCCAGATAGACCGCCTTGATCTCCAGCACGTTGATCTGCAACGTCGACTCCGACTGAGTCCAGAGTCCTTGAGCCCTGTGGTGTAAGAACACCGCACCCCAGCCCTTCAGACTGGCGTCGGTGGTCACCACTAACCATGACGGTTTGAGGAAAGACCGGCCCCGTGACAAGTGACGTGGCTGGAGCCACCACTGTAGGGAATCCCTGGTCGGTTGGGAAAGGGCCACCAGCCGATTCAGAGAGGACGTCCTCTTGTCCCATCTGCGGAGAATCTCCAGCTGGAGAGGACGGAGGCGAAATTGTGCGAAAGGCACCGCCTCTATCGCAGCTACCATGCGGCCCACCAGCTTCATCAAGACCCGTAGGGATGATTGTGGTGACAGGAGGACATCTTGCACTCCTGATTGAATAGCCAGCTGCTTGGTTCGTGGCAGAGACACCAGAGCTGAGTCTGTGTGTAAGTCCATGCCCAGATACGTCAGTGACTGGGTCGGAACCAGGGTTGATTTCTGGACATTGAGAAGCCACCCAAACTGTTCCAGAGACTTCATGGTTACCTCCAAACTCTCCCGACAAAGGTGTTCCGATGGCGCCCTGACCAGCAGGTCGTCTAAATAAGGTATGACGGCGTGTCCCTGCACATGCAGGAGAGCCATCATAGAGGCCATCACCTTCGTGAACACCCGCGGAGCTGAGGCCAACCCGAAGGGTAGTGCCACGAACTGGAAGTGTTCGTCCCCCACTGCGAATCGTAACCAGCGCTGATGAGCCGGTGCAATGGGCACGTGAAGGTAAGCGTCTCGGATATCGATGGACGCCAGGAAGTCTCCCTGTGACACAGCCGCGATCACGGAGCGCAGGGATTCCATGCGGAACTTCCGAACCAACACATGACGGTTGAACAGCTTGAGGTCCAAAACCGGGCGAAAAGAGACGTCCTTCTTTGGGACGATAAAGAGGTTGGAGTAAAAACCCCGGAACCTCTCCCCAGAGGGCACTGGGACCACTACTCCGTCTCTGCGGAGCCCCTCCAACACCAGGTGAAAAGCCTGAGCCTTTTCCGGAGAAGGAGCAGACCGATGGAATCGGTGTGCCGGCTGCGACGTCAGCTCTATCCTGTAGCCTCGCGAGACTACGTCTCGGACCCACTTGTCTTGGACGTGGAGAAGCCAACTGTCCTGAAAAAGGAACAGGCGACCCCCCACCTGTGGGGAGGCAGGACGAGAGAGCGAGTCATGCGGAAGTGGGTTTGGGGGTGGCAGCTGCTGCCCCCGTTGGCTTCTTTTGGCGACCCTTGGGGCGCCACTGAGTAGTGGGCTTGCCCCCTCGGTCCGCGCGAGCAGACGCTGCCGATGACTGTGAGCTGGAACGAAAGGACCACTGTTTTGGGTTCCTTTTAACGGTATACCGTGGCTTAGGTTTATTCTGCGGGATCTTAGACTCAGCAGAATCCTTTATCAGCTTGTCCAGCTCGGTGCCAAAAAGCCTGTCCCCAGAGAACGGAAGATTTTGCAAAATCTTCTTAGACGTGGCATCTGAGTCCCAAAGACGCAGCCACAACAACCTGCGGATCGCTATAGCGTTGGCCGAAGCCACGGCAGAGCGGGTGGCAGTCTCCAATGTTGCCGTCCTGGCGTAGTCCGCATAGGCCCTTGCCCTATCGGTAAGCGCCAGGACCTCAGGACTGGACCCTGCCAGATCAGTGATACCATCCAAGCAGGTGGTGATCGCCTGCAGAGTCCAGACCATGGCAAAATTAGGGGCAAATGAAGACCCCACAGCCTCATAAGAAGACTTGGCGAGTTGCTCGACCTGTCTATCCGTCGCATCCTTCAACGAGGAGCTATCAGAGGCAGAGAAAAGGGAGCGTGCAGCAATCCTGGTCATGGAAGCGTCCACCTTCGGGGACTGCGACCACTCCTGAAGCACCTCCTGGGGAAAGGGGAAGCGATTGTCCTTAACTTTGCGGACATAACGCTGCCCAGGACGTAACCTGGGTGCTCTGACCACCCTTCCAAAGTTAGTGTGGTCCATAAAGGAGCCACTTGGTCTAGCCTCTGGCCGTAGCCATTGATAAACCTCCTTCGGGTGCACGTCCACCTCCTCAGGGGGTGTCACGAGACGTAAAGTCTCGTTGATGGAGGACACCAGATCCTCTACCCCGTCTGGTGGTTCTGACACAGACCCGAGTATGGAACCCCCATCATCCTCATCACCATCAGAGGGACGCTCCTCCTCAGAGAGAGCCTGGAGCTCGGGTGAATCCTCACGACGAGTCCGCTTAAGGGGTCTCACAACAGAAGAAGGAGACACCCGGGGGTAACTGGAAGGAGTAGCTGGGCTTTCCAGTCTCCTATTAAGTGCCTCCAGGGATTGCGACATGGAGGACAACTGGGACAACAGAGATTCATTAATCTTATTCTGCGTTTCCCATGGCCCTGGGATCACCTGAACCTCAGGGTAAAGCACCGGAGCTGCTGTCTCAGCAGTATCAGTCCGGGCCTCTGGGCGTCCGCAGTTATTGCAGGACCCCTCAACCAGCGTCCCGTTGCATGTAGCACAGGCAGTGGTGGTGCTGGCCGCCTTAGCAGCACGTTTTCCAGCTGAGGACATTCCCACAGCAGGGGCAAATAAGCCAATCTATACAGACAAAAACCGGGGAGCCCGGTGGCTTACCGACCGCTGTAAAGCGGTGGGAGGAAGCGGTGTGCGTGTGTGGCCTCCACGAAGTTTCCGGTCTCCCCTTTTGGAGTGCAGACCTGTGCTGCAGTCAGATCCCAGCCGGGAAGTGAGGGGAAAAGATGGCCGCCGACAGACAAGCTGTGGGCGGCGCCGAAAATACGCGGGAAGCACACACGCACGCCCTCGATGACATCACCACCAGGGCTGCTTCACATCTCCTCAGGCAGCCTCAGTAATGTAGGCGCCGGAGCCCGCAGCGCGGGAAGTATTGTGATAGTACAATACTTAGACTGCATGTAAAACAAAACACCTGCAATCTACAGCCTCAGCCCCTGTGAAAACACAGGGCGGTCAGCCAGGGTGACCCCAGCACAGGGTACACCGCCAGAACCGCGGACCCGAGGGTAGCGCACGGTCTGAGTGCCAGAACACATAAAGTGTCAGACACTACCCCCAGGCACACCGGAGACACACCGTGCCTCAGTGCCGGTCCGGTCTGTAAGCACCATTTAGGGAGGCCTCGGACGGGGGTTTCAGCACCAGTCCGGTCTGTAAGCACCATTTAGGGAGGCCTCGGACTGGGCTGGCTCCAGTCCGGTCTGTAAGCACCATTTAGGGAGGCCTCGGACGGAGCGGAGCTGTGCGAGGCTCCTATCTCCCACCTTCCAGAGCCCCCCAGGGAGGGATGGAAAGGAGCGCGACAGCGTACCGGGGGGACACGCAGTGTCCAGGCCCTAGGCCCTCCGGTACCTCCACCTGCGTGTTCCACAAGGGTGAGCAGGGAGACTGCCGAAGGTCCCGACCGGGACCATTTTACCTTGTCTTCATACGCCATCACGTAAGCTGTGAGAATGCTGTGAAGTGCAAGCAAAGCGTGATCCTCCGAGCACACTAAGTTTAAAACTGAGGATGTTCCCTGCGGTGGGGGTTTATAAGCGGAGGGGGCGGTGTCTACAAACTTGTAGTACCTAGTGTGGCCTCCGGAGGGCAGAGCCCTAAACCCATTGTCTGGGTCTCCCATTATGATGATCAGAAAATGTAAGTTAGAAAAAGCGTTTTTCCAATAGATTTTTATTAAATTTAAGACAAAAAATATATACACATATACATATATATACACACACACTCACTTACGTCTTAACATTCTTAGCTTAAATGGACAGATGTGTAAAAGGCTTACAACGTATACCCTAATATCCTACTATATAATTGTCTTATTGTGTCTGTCTCTCTGTAACAGAAATCCCACGTCGCTGATTGGTCGCGACCAGATGGGCGCAACCAATCAGTGACAGGCGCAGTCTGGCTGCGAGTTAGCGTGGGATTTGAACCATGCACGCCACCGCTAGCCGTTGATCTTCCGATGGTAGCCACGGGTCATCTCCTGCTACACTGAGGTCAGCGGCAACACAGCCGGAAGATGACCGGCGCTAGCCGATCATCTCCCGGCTGCTCGCAACGGAAGTACCCCGACCGCCATATTGGAACACCCAAGTTATGGGTATTCCGATATGGCGACCGGGATTCAAATCCCCTGTCAAGCCGCCTGGGACACCAACCAACGACCACAATACTACGCCCTAAATTGACAGGGTCCCAATGACCGCCATATTGTTGCTGCATTGCTGGTGAGATCTGACTGTTTGACATCTCACCAGCAACCACGTAGTGACGCTCCAGCGATTCCTACAAGGTCGTATTGTTGTCGGGATTGCTGGAGCGTCGCCAAGTTTGACGGTACCTTACTGATAGCTCATTGAATTATTCTTGAATCTTCATAAATAAACTACATATACTCTAGAATACCCGATGCGTTAGGGTACCGTTACACGTCGCAATATCGTTCCGATATTGCATACAGTTTAACAGGAGCGCGCACGTTTTTGGCACTTGTCCAAGATCGCATAGGAGAGGTCACACAGGGAGATATCGGCAGGCAACGCAAATAGGATGTTGTTCGCAACTTTTTTGCTGGGTATGAGCAACCCAGTTAACGAGCATTGACACTGTAGTGAATTGGGGAAGTTGCATTCAAAATCTTAGTTGCGCCGTCACACAGCACAATCATGCCAGATCGCATATGCAACATTGTACGGTTGAAGGGCTTGCACAATCTTCTTGCAATATCGTACCTACGATTTTTTCGAGTCACATTGACCATTTACATGACACAACGCACGAACGATATCAACTGCAACGACCGTAGCATGTGACTTTTTGTCGATGTTGCATTGCGATAACGCGACATGTAACGGTACCCTTAGAATCGGGCCACCATCTAGTTCTAAATATGAAGAGTGAGGGGAAAGTGGAGATATTGGAAATTTATGGTTGGGAAAGAATGAATGGTCCAAGCTTTATTATGGGAATCAAAGGAAAAGGAGAAAGGGGGCAAGTGGGAGGATAGGGGAGGGAAGGAATAAAATATTAGGAATGTTAACAATAACATAATTGTTTAATTTAAAAGTAACATTAAATATAAGTCACTTATTTGACACCGCAAAACTGAATGCAATTTAAGATTAAGTTCTATTTGTCCTAAAGTCCATTGAATCCAAGGTTCCCATTTATAATTTATAGTAATACTAGCTGTAGTACCCGGCTACGCCCGGGTTAATAAATAAAGAGAATTTTGTTTACGTACCGTAAATTCTTTTTTCTTTAATCATCAATGGGAGACCCAGACAATGGTGTTTAGGGCACTGCCCTCCGGAGGTCACACTAGGTACTACAAGTTTGTAGACACCGCCTCCTCCGCTTATAAACCCCTACCGCAGGGAACATCCTCAGTTTGGTCCACAAGCTGCGAGGAGGAAATAAACCACACCCGAAACATCGGGAAGAACGCCGTGCACAGACGGTTCAACAACCCGGCAAACACTGTCTCAACAGAGAACAGAGCAAATGCAAAACATGCAACGGAACAACTGGGTGGGTGCTGGGTCTCCCATTGATGATTAAAGAAAAAAGAATTTACGGTACGTAAACAAAATTCTCTTTTTTCTGATCATCACAATGGGAGACCCAGACAATGGGGATGTCCTAAAGCAATACCCCAGGGCGGGAAGAGTTCCTCAACAAGACGGATAACACATGGTTCCCTTTTAAAGGTGGGCAACCGCCGCCTGGAGAACCCGCCTGCCCAAACTTGCGTCCGCAGAGGCATGGGCATGCACCATATAGTGCTTAGAGAAAGTGTGCAGGCTGGACCAAGTGGCCGCCTGACACACCTGTAGAGCAGACGCTCGATGTCGCAAAGCCCAGGAGGCACCTACGGCTCTGGTAGAGTGAGCCTTCAATCCCACCGGGAGAGGCAAACCAGAAGTCCGGTAAGCCTCTTGGATGGAAGCCTTAATCCATCTGGCCAATGTCGATTTCGATGCCGCGGACCCCTTACAGCGACCTGTCGTAAGAACAAATAAGGAATCCGAACTCCTAAAGGAGGCGGTCCTGGACACATAAATGCGTATAGCTCTCACGAGATCCAGAGTATGGAGGTCGCGTTCAACCTGATGAACGGGAGCGGGGCAAAATGATGGGAGAACAATCTCCTGGTTCAGGTGGAAAGTTGAAACCACCTTCGGCAAGAATTCTGGCCGTGGACGCAACACCACCTTGTCTTGGTGAACCACCAGAAAGGGTGACTTGCACGAAAGTGCAGCCAATTCTGATACCCTCCTCAGAGACGTAATTGCCACCAGAAAAGCCACTTTCTGGGACAGACGCGATAGAGAAACATCTCTTAGCGGCTCAAACGGAGGTCTCTGTAATGCCGCCAGGACCATGTTAAGGTCCCAAGGGTCTAGAGGTCTCTTGTAGGGCGGAACCATCCGTGACACCCCCTGCAGAAATTGACGGACCTTCGGGAGGAGCGCCAATCGCCTGTCAAACAGCACAGAAAGTGCTGATACTTGACCTTTCAAAGAGCCAAGGGATAATCCCAATTCCAAACCCGACTGTAGGAAAGCCAACAACGTCGGGATGGACAAGGGCCACGGAGACCGTCCGCCAGAGGCACACCAAGTCAAAAAGATTTTCCACGTTCTGTGGTACATCTTCCTTGAAACTGGCTTCCTAGCCCGATTCATAGTGGCAACCACCGTAGGGGAGAAACCCCTGGATGTCAGCAGCCAGGCCTCAAGAGCCATGCAGTCAATCTGAGGGCCCTGGAATTGAGGTGGAAGAATGGGCCTTGCGCGAGTAAATCTGCGCGTTCTGGAAGAGCCCACCTGTGTCCGCCTGACAGTTGCCACAGGTCCGGATACCAGGACCTCCTGGGCCAGTCTGGAGCCACTAGAATGGCTACCCTGCATTCTGACCTGATTTTCCACAGCACCCTGGGAATCAGAGCCAGAGGCGGGAACACATATGGTAGATGGAATCTGGACCAAGTCAAGATCAGGGCGTCCGCTCCCAGAGACTGGGGGTCCCATGACCTCGCCATGTATTGCGGAACCTGATGATTCAGCCGCGAGGCCATCAGATCCACGTCCGGAGTGCCCCATCTGCTGCAGATGTCCTGGAAGACGTCTGGATGAAGAGACCACTCTCCGGCGTCCATCCCCTGCCGGCTCAGATAGTCGGCCTCCCAGTTTTCGACCCCTGGGATGTGAACTGCGGAGATCAGGCAGTTGTTGTCCTCCGCCCAGGATAGTATGCGGTGGACTTCGGCCAGAGCCTCTGCACTCCTGGTTCCTCCTTGATGATTTATATAAGCGACGGCCGTCGCATTGTTGGACTGAACCCGAATGGGTTGTCCTGAGAGGAATCTCTGAAACGCCAGGAGTGCCAGATAGATCGCCTTGATCTCCAGTACGTTGATCTGCAACGCCGACTCCGACTGAGTCCAGAGGCCTTGGGCCCTGTGGTGCAAGAACACCGCCCCCCAGCCCTTCAGACTGGCGTCGGTGGTCACCACTAACCATGACGGTTTGATGAAGGACCGGCCCCGAGACAAGTGATGTGGCTGTAGCCACCACTGCAGGGAATCCCTGGTCGGTAGGGAAATGGTCACCAGCCGATTCAGAGAGATCATCCTCTTGTCCCACCTGCGGAGAATCTCCAGCTGAAGAGGACGGAGGCGAAATTGTGCGAACAGCACCGCCTCTATTGCTGCCACCATGCGCCCCACCAGCTTCATCAACACCCGTAGGGATGATTGTGGTGACAGGAGGACTGCTTGCACTCCTGATTGGATCGCCATCTGTTTGACTCGTGGCAGAGACACCAGGGCTGAGGCTGTGTTGAAGTCCATGCCCAGATATGTCAAAGACTGGGTCGGAACTAGCGTTGACTTCTGAATATTGAGGAGCCAACCGAACTGTTCCAGGGACCGCATGGTCACATCCAGGCTCTCTTGACAGAGGTGTTCTGATGGCGCCCTGACCAGCAGGTCGTCTAAATAGGGAATGACGGCATGTCCCTGCATGTGCAGGAGAGCCATCATGGAGGCCATCACTTTTGTGAACACCCGCGGTGCCGACGCCAACCCGAACGGCAGCGCCACAAATTGGAAGTGTTCTTCCCCCACTGCGAATCGCAACCAGCGCTGATGAGCCGGTGCAATGGGCACGTGAAGGTAAGCGTTTCTGATATCTATGGACGCTAGGAAGTCCCCCTGTGACACAGCTGCGATCACGGAGCGCAGTGATTCCATACGGAACTTCCGAACCAACACGTGATGGTTGAACAACTTCAGGTCCAGTACTGGGCGGAAGGATCCGTCCTTCTTCGGGACGATAAAGAGGTTGGAGTAAAAACCCCTGAACCTCTCTCCGGAAGGCACCGGGACCACCACTCCGTCCCTGCGGAGACCCTCCAACACCTGGTAAAAAGCCTGAGCCTTTTCTGGTGATGGGACCGACCGATGGAATCGGTGTGAGGGTTGTGATGACAGCTCTATCGGCTTTGACGTCAGCTCTATCCTGTAACCTCGCGAGACCACGTCTCGAACCCACTGATCTTGAACGTGAAGTAGCCACTTGTCCTGAAAGCGAGACAAGCGGCCCCCCACCTGTGGGGAGGCAGGAAGGGAGAGCGAGTCATGTAGAGGCGGGTTTGGGGGTGGCAGCTGCCGCCCCCGCCGGCTTCTTTGGACGACTCTTAGAGCGCCACTGAGAAGCGGGCTTTCCCCCTCGGTCCGTGCGAGCGGACGGTGCTGATGACTGCGAGCTGGAACGAAAGGACCACTGTTTTGGGTTCCTTTTAACGGAGTACCGTGGCTTAGGCTTATTCTGCGGTATCTTAGACTCAGCAGAATCCTTTATCAGCTTGTCCAGTTCGGTGCCAAAAAGCCTGTCACCAGCAAACGGAAGATTCTGCAAAATCTTCTTGGATGTGGCATCTGAGTCCCAAAGACGCAGCCACAACAACCTGCGGATCGCTATAGCATTGGCCGAAGCCACAGCTGAGCGAGTGGCAGTTTCCAGAGTCGCCGTCCTGGCGTAGTCCGCATAGGCCCTTGCCCTCTCGGTAAGTGCTAGGACCTCTGGACTGGATCTTGCCAGGTCAGAGATACCATCCAAGCAGGTAGTAATCGCTTGTAAGGTCCAGACCGTGGCAAAGTTAGGGGCAAATGAAGACCCCACAGCCTCATAGGAAGACTTGGCGAGTTGCTCGACCTGTCTATCCGTCGCATCCTTCAGCGAGGAGCTATCAGAGGCAGAGAAAAGGGAGCGTGCAGCAATCCTGGTCATGGAAGCGTCCACCTTCGGGGACTGCGACCACTCCTGAAGCACCTCCTGGGGGAAGGGGAAGCGATTGTCCTTGGGTTTACGGACATAACGCCGCCCAGGATGTAACCTGGGAGCTCTAACCACCCTTCCAAAATTCGTGTGGTCCATGAAGGAACCACTTGGTCTAGCCTCTGGCCGCAGCCATTGATAGACCTCCTTCGGGTGCACCGTCACCTCCTCAGGGGGTGTCACGAGACGTAAGGTCTCGTTGATAGAGGACACCAGATCCTCCACCCCGTCTGGTGGTTCAGATATAGACACAGACCCGAAATTTGAACCCCCATCATCGTCCTCACCATCAGAGGAACGCTCCTCCTCAGAGAGAGCCTGGAGCTCGGGTGACTCCTCACGACGAGCCCGCTTAAGGGGTCTCACAGCAGAAGAGGGAGACACCCGGGGGTAACTGGACGGAGTAGCTGGGCTATCCAGCCTCCTATTAAGTGCCTCCAGGGATTGCGACATGGAGGACAGCTGGGACAACAGAGATTCATTGATCTTATTCTGAGTCTCCCATGGCCCTGAGATCACCTGAACCTCAGGGTATAGCACCGGAGCTGCTGACTCAGCAGTGCCAGCCCGGGCCTCTGGGCGTCCGCAGTTATTGCAGGACCCCTCCACCAGTGTTCCATTGCATGTAGCACAGGTAATGGTGGTCTCTGCCGCCCTAGCAGCACGCTTCCCAGCTGAGGACATCGCCGCAGTAGGGGAAAATAAGCCAAAATGCAGACAACAAAACCGGGAGTCCCGGTGGCTTACCGACCGCAGTAAAGCGGTATGAGGAAGCGGTGTGTGTGTGTGACCTCCGCGACGGTTTCCGGTCTCCCCTGGAGTGCAGGCGCACGCTGCATACAGATCCCAACCGGGAAGTGAGGGTAAAGATGGCCGCCGACAGTGAAACTGTGGGCGGCGCCGAAAACACGCGGGAAACACACACACAAGCCCATCGATGACGTCACCGCACGGGCTGCTTCCCCTCCTCCAAGCAGCCTCAGCATGAAGGTGCCGGAGCCCGCAGCGCGGGAAACAGTGTAAAATACTATACACAGACTGCATGTACAAACAAACATCCGCAGCCCACGGCCTCAGCCCCTGTGACACACAGGGCGGTCAGCCAGGGTGACCCCAGCACAGGGTACACCCGCAGAACCGTGGACCCGAGGGTAACGCGCGGTCTGAGTGTCAGGGCACATAAAGTGACAGACACTACCCCCAGGCACACAGGAGACACCGAGTGCCTCAGTGCCGGTCCGGTCTGTAAGCACCATTTAGGGAGGCCTCGGACGGGGGTTCAGCACCAGTCCGGAGTGTAAGCACCATTTAGGGAGGCCTCGGACTGGGCTGGCTCCAGTCCGGTCTGTAAGCACCATTTAGGGAGGCCTCGGACGGAGCGGAGCTGTGCAAGGCTCCCATCTCCCACTCTCCAGAGCCCCCCAGAGAGGGATGGAAAGGAGCGCAACAGCGTACCGGGAGAACACAAAGTGTCCAGGCCCTAGGCCCTCCGGTACCTCCACCTGCGTGTTCCACAAGGGTGAGCGGGGAGGCTGTTGCAGGTCCTGACTGGAACCATTTTACCTTGTCTTCAGACGCCATCACGTAAGCTGTGAGAATGCAGTGAAGTGCAAGCAAAGCGTGATCCTCCGAGCACACTAAGTTTAAAACTGAGGATGTTCCCTGCGGTAGGGGTTTATAAGCGGAGGAGGCGGTGTCTACAAACTTGTAGTACCTAGTGTGACCTCCGGAGGGCAGTGCCCTAAACCCCATTGTCTGGGTCTCCCATTGTGATGACCAGAAAAACTGATGTTAGCTATAACAAAATATTCAAATTCTATGTCATATTAATGACCTGTAAGAAAATAGAAGCTGAGCTGTGATTGATTGCTATAGGCAGCCTAATAAATCTCCAGCCAACAGTAAACCCTCCTCCTGGCCGGGCAGTATATGTTACCTCACACATACACAGAATAGACAGCTCATGTGACTGACATCTGCCTTAATTCCCTATATGGCACATGTGTTGCACATTGGCTATTTTTAATCAGATGGTTATGTTTGGAAATTAAAGATAGCACACGTATGAGGCGAGTTATGTGAGGTGATTTATGCACATCTGTGTCTGTGTGGTGTGTGTGTACCTGAGGTGTGTGTATTTGTGTGTCCCTGTGGGGTGAGTGCATGTGTCCCTATAGGGTGTGTATGTGTGTGTGTCCCTGTGTGTGTGTGTGTGGTGTGTGTCTCTTTGTGGTGTGTGTGTGTGTGTCCCTGTGGGGTGAGTGCATGTGTCCCTATAGGGTGTGTATGTGTGTGTGTCCCTGTGGGGGTGTATGTGTGGTGTGTGTCTCTTTGTGGTGTGTGTGTGTCCCTGAGGGGTGAGTGCATGTGTCCCTGTGGGGTGTGTATGTGTGTGTGTCCCTGTGCGGGGGGGTCTGTGTGGTGTGTGTATCTGTGTTGTGTGTGGCTCTTTGTGGTGTGTGTGTGTGTCCCTGTGGGGTGAGTGCATGTGTCCCTACAGGGTGTGTATGTGTGTGTGTCCCTGTGGGGGGGTCTGTGTGGGGTGTGTGTCTCTCTGTGTTGTGTGTGTCTCTTTGTGGTGTGTGTGTCCCTGTGGGGTGAGTGCATGTGTCCCTATAGGGTGTGTATGTGTGTGTCCCTGTGGGGGGTCTGTGTGGTGTGTGTGTGTCCCTGTGGGGTGAGTGCATGTGTCCCTATAGGGTGTGTATGTGTGTGTGTCCCTGTGGGGAGGGTCTGTGTGGGGTGTGTGTCTCTCTGTGTTGTGTGTGTCTCTTTGTGGTGTGTGTGTCCCTGTGGGGTGAGTGCATGTGTCCCTATAGGGTGTGTATGTGTGTGTCCCTGTGGGGGGTCTGTGTGGTGTGTGTGTCCTTGTGGGGTGAGTGCATGTGTACCTATAGGGTGCCTATGTGTGTGTGTCCCTGTGGGGGGGGGGGGTCTGTGTGGTGTGTGTGTCTGTGTTGTGTGTGTCTCTTTGTGGTGTGTGTGTGAATTTGAATATGTCATATTAATGACCTGTAGGAAAACAGAAGCTGAGCTGTGATTGGTTGCTATAGGCAGCCTGATAAATCTCCAGCCAATAGTAAACCCTCCCCCCTGGCCGGGCAGTATATGTTACCTCACACATACACATAATAGACAGCTCATGTGACTGACATCTGCCTTAATTCCCTATATGGCACATGTGTTGCACATTGGCTGTTTTTAATCAGATGTTTATGTTTGGAAAAAAGAGAATTTTGTTTACGTACCGTAAATTCTTTTTTCTTGAATCATCAATGGGAGACCCAGACAATGGGGTTTAGGGCACTGCCCTCCGGAGGCCACACTAGGTACTACAAGATCTGTAGACACCGCCCCCTCGCTTATAAACCCCTACCGCAGGGAATATCCTCAGTTTGGTTCATAAGCTGCGAGGAGACAACAGAAAAAAACCACACCCGAAAATCTCGGGGAAGACACCGTGAACAGACGGCTCAACAACCCGGAGAAACTGTCCCAACAGGAGACAGATCAACCGTAACATATAACGGAACACTGGGTGGGTGCTGGGTCTCCCATTGATGATTCAAGAAAAAAGAATTTACGGTACGTAAACAAAATTCTCTTTTTTCTGATCATCATAATGGGAGACCCAGACAATGGGGATGTCCTAAAGCAATACCCCAGGGCGGGAAAAAAGTTCCTCAACAGACGTTAGCATACGCGGTCCCCCTCAAAGGTGGGCAACCGCCGCCTGGAGGACCCGCCTGCCCAAACTTGCGTCCGCAGAGGCATGGGCATGCACCATATAGTGCTTAGAGAAGGTGTGCAGACTGGACCAAGTGGCCGCCTGACACACCTGTAGAGCAGAGGCGCGATGTCGCAAGGCCCAGGAGGCACCGACAGCTCTGGTCGAGTGCGCCTTCAAGCCTACCGGAAGAGGCAAACCAGAAGAACGGTAAGCCTCTTGAATGGGTGCCTTGATCCATCTGGCCAAGGTTGATTTTGACGCCGCTGACCCCTTACAGCGACCCGCCGTCAGTACGAACAAGGAGTCCGAACTCCGGAAGGAGGCAGTTCTGGACACATAAATACGTACAGCCCGTACGAGGTCCAGAGTGTGGAGGTCGCGCTCAACCTGATGAACAGGAGCGGGACAAAATGATGGGAGAACAATCTCCTGGTTCAAATGAAAAGTGGAGACCACTTTTGGCAAGAATTCCGCCCGCGGGCGCAACACCACCTTGTCTTGGTGAACCACCAGAAAGGGTGACTTGCACGATAGTGCCGCCAGTTCAGAGACCCGTCTCAGGGACGTAATCGCCACCAGAAAGACCACTTTCTGTGACAAATAAGAGAGAGAGACTTCTCTCAATGGCTCAAAAGGTGGTTTCTGTAAAGCCGCCAAGACCATGTTGAGATCCCAAGGGTCCAGAGGTCGCCTATACGGCGGAACCACTCGAGACACCCCTTGGAGGAATTGACGAACCTTTGGGAGGAGCGCCAAGCGCCTGTCGAACAATATGGACAGCGCTGATACCTGACCCTTCAGAGAACTGAGGGAAAGGCCCAACTCCAAACCTGACTGCAAAAAAGCCAATAGGGTCGGGATCGACAAAGGCCAAGGTACATGTCCCCTAGAGGAACACCAGGCGAAAAAGATTTTCCACGTTCTGTGGTAAATCTTCCGTGACGTGGGCCGTCTAGCTCGGTTCATGGTGGAAACCACCGCAGGAGAGAAACCCCTGGATGTTAGTAGCCAGGCCTCAAGAGCCATGCAGTCAATCTGAGGGCCCTGGAATTGGGGCGGAAGAAGGGGCCCTGCGCGAGGAGATCTGCGCGGTCTGGAAGGGCCCACCGGAGTCCGCCGGACAGTTGCCACAGATCCGGATACCAGGACCTCCTCGGCCAATCCGGAGCCACTAGAATGGCTGTGTGACATTCTGTTTTGATTTTCCACAGGACCTTGGGTATCAGTGCCAGAGGCGGGAAAACATATGGCAGGTGAAACCCTGACCAACTCAGGACTAGAGCATCTGCCCCCAGAGATTGAGGGTCCCATGATCTTGCCATGTATTGTGGCACCTGATGATTCAGCCGGGAGGCCATCAGATCCACATCCGGGGTCCCCCATCTGGTGCAGATGTCCCGGAAGACGTCCGGATGGAGAGACCATTCTCCGGCGTCCATCCCCTGTCGGCTCAGGTAATCTGCCTCCCAATTCTCGACACCTGGGATGTAGACTGCGGAAATCAAGCAGTTGTTGGCTTCCACCCATGAAAGAATGCGGTGGACTTCCGCCAGAGCCTGTGCACTCCTGGTTCCTCCTTGGTGATTTATATAGGCGACAGTCGTCGCATTGTCGGACTGAACCCGAATCGGTTGTCCGGATAGGAACACTCGAAAGGCCAGGAGTGCCAGATAGACCGCCCTGAGCTCCAGTACGTTGATCTGCAACGTTGCCTCTGAACGTGTCCAGAGACCTTGAGCTCTGTGGTGTAAGAACACCGCGCCCCAGCCCTTCAGACTGGCGTCGGTGGTCACCACTAACCACGATGGCTTCAGGAAGGATCGTCCCTTCGACAGGTGACTCGGCTGAAGCCACCACTGCAGAGCATCCCTGGTCGGCTGGGAGAGGACCACCAGCTGATTCAGAGAGGAGTCCTCTTGTCCCACCTCTGGAGTATTTCCAGTTGCAGAGGACGGAGGCGAAACTGTGCAAAAGGCACCGCCTCTATTGCTGCCACCATGCGTCCCACCAGCCTCATCAATACCCGCAGGGATGCATGAGGTGATCTGAGGAGATCCTGTACTCCTGACTGGATGGCCAGCTGTTTGGCTCGTGGCAGGGACACTAGAGCAGAGTCCGTATGGAAGTCCATGCCCAGATACGTCAGTGATTGGGTTGGGACCAGGGTGGATTTCTGGATGTTGAGAAGCCACCCGAACTGCTCTAGAGACTGCATGGTCGCCTGCAGGCTCCGCTGACACAGGTGTTCCGATGGCGCTCTGACCAGCAGGTCGTCCAAATAAGGGATGACTGCGTGTCCCTGCGCATGCAGTAAGGCCATCATTGATGCCATCACTTTCGTGAACACCCGGGGGGCCGAGGCCAACCCGAAAGGCAGCGCCACAAATTGGAAGTGCTCTTCCCCCACTGCGAATCTCAACCATCGTTGATGAGACGGTGCAATGGGCACGTGAAGGTAAGCGTCGCGGATGTCTATGGACGCTAGGAAGTCGCCCTGCGACACAGCCGCGATCACGGAGCGCAGGGATTCCATGCGGAACTTCCGAACCAACACATGGCGGTTGAACAGCTTGAGGTCCAGAACCGGGCGGAAGGAGCCGTCCTTCTTCGGGACGATAAAGAGGTTGGAGTAAAAACCCCTGAACCTCTCTGCCGTGGGCACTGGGACCACTACTCCGTCTCTGCGGAGTCCCTCCAACACCAGATAAAAAGCCTGAGCCTTTTCTGGAGATGGAACAGACCGATGGAATCGGTGTGTGGGTTGTGATGACAGCTCTATCCTGTATCCTCTTGAGACAATGTCTCGAACCCACTGATCTTGGATGTGGAGTCGCCACTCGTCTTGAAACAGAGACAGGCGACCCCCAACCTGTGGGGAGGCAGGAAAAGGGAGCGAGTCATGAGGAAGTGGTTTTGGGGGCGGCAGCTGTTGTACCTGCCGACTTCTTCTGGCGACTCTTGGGACGCCACTGCTGAGAAGTCTTGGTCCCACGGTCCGCGCGAGCGGAGGACGATGACGGCTGTGAGCTGGGACGAAAGGACCACTGTTTAGGGTTCCTCTTCACAGTATACCTAGGCTTAGGTCTGTTCTGTGGAATCTTGGACTCCGAAGAGTCTTTGATCAACTTGTCCAGCTCGGCACCAAACAGCCTGTCACCCGAGAAAGGAAGATTCTGCAGAATCTTCTTTGACGTGGCATCTGAGTCCCATAGACGTAGCCACAACAATCTGCGGATCGCTATTGCATTGGCCGAGGCCACAGCTGAGCGAGTGGCAGTCTCCAGAGACGCCGTCCTAGCATAATCTGCATAGGCTTTTGCCCTCTCTGTAAGTGCCAGGACTTCAGAGTTGACACCTGCTATGTCAGCAATACCATCCAGACAGGATGTGATCGCCTGCAGAGTCCAGACCGCAGCAAAACTCGTGGCAAATGACGACCCCACAGCCTCATAAGACGACTTGGCGAGCTGTTCGACCTGTCTGTCTGTCGCATCCTTCAGTGAGGAGCTATCAGAGGCAGAGAAAAGGGAGCGTGCAGCAATCCTGGTCATGGAAGCGTCCACTTTCGGGGACTGCGACCACTCCTGAAGCACCTCCTGAGGAAAGGGAAAGCGATTGTCCTTGGATTTGCGGACATAACGCCGTCCAGGGTGTACCCTGGGAGCTCTAACCACCCTTTCAAAGTTAGTGTGGTCCAAAAAGGAACCACATGGTCTAGCTTCGGGTTGTAACCACTGATAGACCTCCTTCGGGTGAACGGCTGTCTCCTGAGGGGGTAACCCGAGGCGTAAAGTCTCGTTGATGGAGGACACCAGATCCTCCACCCCTTCAGCTGGTTCAGACACCGACCCGAGAGTTGAACCCCCATCATCCTCGTCACCGTCAGATTGACGCTCCTCCTCAGAGAGGATCTGGAGCTCGGGTGAATCCTCCCGGCGAGCCCGCTTAAGGGGTCTCACGGTGGAAGATGGAGACACATTCGGGGGTAGCTTGAAGGAGTAGCTGGAGCCTCCAGTCTCCTTGTTAGTGCCTCCAGGGATTGCGACATGGAGGACAATTGGGACAACATAGAAGTATTAAACTCGCTTTGTTTTTCCCATGGCCCTGGGATCACCTGAACCTCAGGGTATAGCACCGGAGCCGCTGACTCAGCAGAAACAGCCCGGGCGTCTGGACGTCCGCAATTATTGCAGGACCCATCCACCAGTGTTCCTGTGCATGTAGCGCAGACAGGGGTGGTACTGGCCGCCTTGGCAGCGCCTTTCTTCCCTGAGGACATACCCACGGTAGGGGAATATCAAACAGGAGAAAATCACCGGAAACCGGTGGCTTACCGACCGCTGCACAGCGGTGGTGAAGGGAGCGGTGTGTGTGTGTGGCCTCCGCGAGGTAAGAAGACCTGGTCTCCCCTGGAGTGCAGCAGAGCAGTCTCCAACGATCCCAGCAGGAAAGTGAGGGGAAAAGATGGCCGCCGCTGTAGAAACAGAAGGCGGAGCCGAAAAACGCGGGAAGCACACACACACACACGCCCATCCAGGTCACATGGGCCGCTCCACATCTCTCTCGGCCGCCATTACAATAATGTAAGCGCCGGAGCCCGCTAGCGCGGGAGGTATAAAGATAAATACCCAGGCTTAGAGACAAAAGTCCGAAGCCCACAGCCGCAGCCCCTGTGGCACACAGGGCGGTCAACTAGGGTGACCCCAGCACAGGGTCACCGCCAGAACCGCGGACGCGAAGGCAACGCGCGGTCTGAGTGTCATGAACACACTAGTGCCAGACACTGCCCCCAGGCACACCGGAGACACCGAAGTATCTCAGTGCCGGTCGGGTCTGTAAGCACCATATCATGGGAGGCCTCGGACGGGGGTTCAGCACCAGTCCGGTCTGTAAGCACCATTTAGGGAGGCCTCGGACTGGGCTGGCTCTAGTCCGGTCTGTAAGCACCATTTAGGGAGGCCTCGGACAGAGCTGACTCCAGTCCGGTCTGTAAGCACCATTTAGGGAGGCCTCGGACGGAGCGGAGCTGTGCAAGGCTCCTATCTCCCACTTCCCAGAGCCCCCAGGGGGGATGGGAAGGAGCACGGCAGCGTACCGGGAGACACAATGTGCCCAGGCACTAGGCCCTCCGGTACCTCGACCTGCGTGTTCCCCGAGGGTTAACAGGGAGACTGCCGGAGATCCCTGACTGGGACCTTCTTTTACCTTGTCTTCATACGCCATCACGTAAGCTGTGAGAGTGCAATGAAGTGCAAGCAAAGCGTGTGATACCTCCGAGCACACTAAGTTTAAAACTGAGGATATTCCCTGCGGTAGGGGTTTATAAGCGGAGGGGGCGGTGTCTACAGATCTTGTAGTACCTAGTGTGGCCTCCGGAGGGCAGTGCCCTAAACCCCATTGTCTGGGTCTCCCATTATGATGATCAGAAAATAAAGATAGCACACGTATGAGGCGAGTTGTGTGAGGTGATTTGTTCACATCTGTGTCTGTGTGGTGTGTGTGTCACTGGGGTGTGTATGTGTCTGTCCCTGTGGGGGGGAGTCTGTGTGGTGTGTGTCTCTGTTGTGTGTCTCTTTGTGGTGTGTGTGTGTTTGTGTGTGTGTCCCTGTGGGGTGAGTGCATGTGTCCCTATAGGGTGTGTATGTGTGTGTGTCCCCGTGGGGGGTCTGTGTGGTGTGTGTGTGTCTTTTTGTGGTGTGTGTGTCCCTGTGGGGTGAGTGCATGCATCCCTATAGGGTGGCTATGTGTGTGTCCCTGTGTGGGGGGTCTGAGTGGTGTGTGTCTCTGTTGTGTGTCTCTTTGTGGTGTGTGTGTGTCCCTGTGGGGTGAGTGCATGTGTCCCTATAGGGTGGCTATGTGTGTGTGTCCCTGTGGGGGGGGGTCTGTGTGGTGTGTGTCTCTTTGTGGTGTGTGTGTGTCCCTGTGGGGTGAGTGCATGTGTCGCTATAGAGTGTGTGTGTGTCTCTGTGTTGTGTGTGTCTCTTTGTGGTGTGTGTTTGTTCGGGTGCGTGGTGAGTATCCAATGTTGGGGCTGCACTTTAGTGACTATACACTTGCTGTTACTCTTTGTGTGTATACATGTCCCCGTGTGTGGTGAATATCTCATGTTGGGGCCCCACCTTAGTGACTATATGCTGGTATGTGCTGTTAGTCTTTGGTGCTATCATTAAGCCCCTCTCATTCACAAATGTCAACTGGTAACTGTCACTTTTTCCCCATTATGTAGATAGGACTGTGCAAAATTTTGTCTCTATAGCTGACAGCTGTCGATTTTCCTCCAACACTTTTCCATTGACTTTTTCCCCATTATGTAGATAGGGGCAAAATTGTTTGGTGAACTGGAACGCGCAGGGTTAAAATTTCGCCTCACAACATAGCCTATGACGCTCCCGGGGTCCAGACGTGTGACTGTGCAAAATTTTGCGGCTGTAGTTGCAACGGTGTAGATGCCAATCCCGGATATACATACACACACACATACACACATTCAGCTTTATATATTAGATTTAACCCACAAGTTGTTGATCACAGCATGTCTTTTTGCATTAGTGCTATGCAGTGCATTTTTTTCAATAATATCATGTGCATTAGGAATTGTTGTTGATTTCCAGCATGCTGCAATCTCATTTTTGGCGACTAACAAAATGTGTATTGCTATTGCTCTGTACTGTGAATTAATAGTTTCTGAGTCTAGGGACAGAAGAGCTAATTGAGCAGAGATTATAAAGTTACTTTGAGAGATGTGGTTTATTAAGTTGGAAATATTTCTCCAGAATTTTTAATTTTTGGACAGTAGCAGAAGATATGAATTAAATCTCCTTTCAGTCTGCAGCCTCTCCAACATAGTGAAGATTGATTGTAAGGGTTTTTTCAACCATTATACTACACATTTAGGTCAGACAGGAATACTTATGGCCACTTTACACGTCCAGATATCGGCGTCCAACTCCGACCAAAAGTCACGTGGTTTGTGCGTTGGCCCCGATATCGTTCGTGCGTTGTATGGTTTAAACGTCCAATACGATGCACGGACGACGCTAAAACGATATCGGGGATCGAATGAGTGTGCTCTCCAACAGTCCGATATTGGATGGAGGTTGGAGCAGGATCGTGCTGTGTAAACGCCCAACTACGATGTGCAGTACAACGTCCCCTATTTACTCCCATGTTAAATGGTTGTTCCTGGGTCGGCCGTACAAGGGGGGCGTAGACATCGTAGAGACGTTGTATGCCGATATCGCGCTGTGTAAATCTCCGATGTGATCTTTGAAATCTGGGCAGAAAAAGCACGCTCCCGCGCCGTCGGATCCAATATCGGACCGACGTTGGAGCGTGTAAACCCATCATTAGGGCTATGTTCATACTGTGCATTTTTGCTGCAGATGTGGGGTCAAGTTTTGCCTTGGTTTTATGTAAATTTGTGATAGGCCCCTTTCACATCTAATGCAGGTTGCGTTTTGCTTCATTTGCGTTTCTATGCGTTTTTGCCCCCATTGATTTGAATGGAAAACGCAATAAAAACGCATGTGCATTTGCCAAAATGCAAAGAGCATGTGTTTTTACAAACGCAGCCAAAACTGTTGCAGGCCACGTTTTGATGCGTTTTTAGTGGTAAAAACCTCTAGAAATACAAATGAAGCAAAACTAAGCCCTCCATTAGATGTGAAAGGGGCCCTAATCCTTTCCTGTGTTTTTTTTCTCAGCAAAACCTATGTGATTCAGGGATTAGCTGTCCACACACATTAGTGTTTACAGTTCCTGCAGTGAAATAAAAACAAAAGTTTTGATGTGGATTGGAAAGAATGAGCGTGGCAATTCTTTTCTGTGCTTTTGCCTTTGTTCTATAGACAAAACGCAGAAAAAACACAGTAACCAAATCCACAGCAAAAAATGCAGGGAAAAATGCAGCAAATCTCCTGTGAAAAATTCAGGAGAAGCTAGAAACATCTCAGGTTTTGCTGTGGATTTGCAAAAACCAACCTGAGCGGACATTGCCTGTTTTTACTGATATCTAGATTCTGCATTAAGGGCTCGGACACACTCATCCAAGTATGACGGACGAGACTCAGAACAGGCTGGAGCAGTGACCCTGAACGGCTTCTCTCTCTCTGGACAGAGAATGTGATGCTGCACAGAAACACAAGCAGCTCTCATTCCCCGTCCAGGGAGTCTCGCATGTAACTTGGAGAGTGTGTGAGCCCTCGCGGACCGGGTCCTCTCCCCTCCTGTACCTGTGTAGCCTGATTGAGCAGGAACATCGTAGTGTTACGGGTGGTCCGTCACTTCGTGGCTGTACGGCACCATGGAATGCCACGGTTCTATATAAAGATATAATAATAATAATAATTAGTGTAGTTTCTGAAATTAAGTGAGAGTTTACTGAAAAATGACTGTAGTAATGTTAATACAGAATGTTTTCTAAAAATCTATAGATTTACAGATAACGTTGGGTTAGCTGCAGGCTTTCTGTCTATTTTACACTTTAACATTGTCATTTATTTTCCTCTCTTGTTCTTTCCTTTTTGTCTTCTACTCTTATTTAATAAAGGATACATCAAACACAGATATGAATAAAATCTGGTTACACAATACACATGAAAACACTACACACAAACTGTACCCACATGAAAACAATATAATGTCTCATTCTTCCCATGAGCGAGTTCAGATGAGGCATATGTGTTCCTTGTCTTGGACACTGGTAATGAGGGAGAGGCTGCAATATTCCTCTATTTTTCCTCCTTCAGTGAGAATGAACCCCCACATTAATGCCATAGGACTGCAGATAAGGACCGCCGACAGTAAATAACCCACTGTGGACCTCACACCCAGGGCTGTGGAGTCAAAGTCATGGAGTCAGTGTCCATTTTGGTGGAGTCAGCATAAAATGGACAGACTCCGACTCCTAAAAAATATAATAAATTGTGTACAGTAGTTCACTGCAGTATGTGCTGAATATTATTATGAATTATTATTATGTTCTATGTAAATTGGTTGATTACATTATCAAAATAATGATTAAAGCCTGATGTTTACATTGTGCGACAATAAATATATCACTTCAACATGAGCCATGTATGATGCTCGCACCTTGAAAATGATGACCCTCACAGTCCTGATTTTGTGGATCCATCAGGAATCCAATTTAGCGCTGCAGGTCTCACAGAAATGGAATATTTTAAAGTCTTTTTCTAGGAGGATTTTGCAAATCTCTATTTGGCCCAGACAATCAATACACCCTTCATTGTTCCCATAGCTATTTGGACTCCTGTAAGGCTAGGGTCACACATGGCCATCAGTTTTTTCCCTTGTTTTCAATAACTGATCCTTTTTTAGGGTGTTTTTTGACCCCCTGTGCAGCTGTGTTTTTGGGACTTTGGCATATTTTCCATAAAGAATGCTCTAAAAAACGGATCCGTTTTCCCATAGGGCCCTATGTTAAAAAAACAGATCCGTTTTCCCATAGGGCCCCATGTTAAAAAAACAGATCCGTTTTCCCATAGGGCCCCATGTTAAAAAAAAAGAGAATTTTGTTTACGTACCGTAAATTCTTTTTTCTTGAATCATCAATGGGAGACCCAGACAATGGGGTTTAGGGCACTGCCCTCCGGAGGCCACACTAGGTACTACAAGTTTGTAGACACCGCCCCCTCCGCTTATAAACCCCTACCGCAGGGAATATCCTCAGTTTGGTCCATAAGCTGCGAGGAGACAACATAAACCACACCCGAAACCTCGGGAAAGAAACCGTGCACAGACGGTCCAACAACCCGGATAAAACTGTCCCAACTGGGAACAGGTCAAATGCAAAACATCCAACGGAACAACTGGGTGGGTGCTGGGTCTCCCATTGATGATTCAAGAAAAAAGAATTTACGGTACGTAAACAAAATTCTCTTTTTTCTGATCATCATAATGGGAGACCCAGACAATGGGAAGTCCTAAAGCGAACCCCAGGGCGGGAAAAGTTCCTCAAAAGACGTTGATATACACGGTCCCCCTCAAAGGTGGGCAACCGCCGCCTGGAGGACCCGCCGGCCCAAACTTGCATCCGCAAAGGCATGGGCATGCACCATATAGTGCTTAGAGAAAGTGTGCAGGCTGGACCAAGTGGCCGCCTGACACACCTGTAGCGCAGAAGCGCGATGTCGCAAAGCCCAGGAAGCACCGACAGCTCTGGTCGAGTGCGCCTTCAAGCCCACCGGGAGAGGCAAACCAGAAGAACGGTAGGCCTCTTGAATGGGTGCCTTGATCCATCTGGCCAAGGTCGATTTTGACGCCGCGGACCCTTTACAGCGACCTGCCGTCAGTACGAACAATGAGTCCGAACTCCGGAAGGAGGCAGTCCTGGACACATAAATGCGTACAGCCCGTACGAGGTCCAGAGTGTGGAGGTCGCGCTCAACCTGATGAATAGGGGCAGGACAGAATGATGGAAGAACAATCTCTTGGTTCAAGTGAAAAGTAGAAACCACCTTTGGCAAGAATTCTGCCCGCGGGCGCAACACCACCTTGTCTTGGTGGACCACCAGAAAGGGCGACTTGCACGATAGTGCAGCCATTCAGAGACCCGTCTTAGAGACGTAATTGCCACCAGAAAGACCACCTTCTGTGACAGACAAGAGAGGGAAACTTCTCTCAATGGCTCAAAAGGCGGTTTCTGTAGAGCCGCCAGGACCATGTTGAGATCCCAAGGGTCCAGTGGTCGCCTATACGGCGGGACCACCCGAGACACTCCCTGGAGAAATTGACGAACCTTAGGAAGGAGCGCCAAACGCCTGTCAAACAGCACTGAAAGAGCTGATACTTGACCCTTCAGGGAGCTGAGGGATAAGCCCAATTCCAAACCCAATTGTAGGAAAGCCAACAAGGTCGGAATGGACAAGGGCCACGGGGACCGTCCACCAGAGGCACACCAGGAGAAAAAGATTTTCCACGTTCTGTGGTAAATCCTCCGTGATACAGGCTTCCTAGCCCGATTCATAGTGGCAACCACAGTAGGGGAGAACCCCCTGGACGTTAAAAGCCAGGCCTCAAGAGCCATGCAGTCAATCTGAGGGCCCTGGAATTGAGGTGGAAGAAGGGGCCTTGCGCGAGAAGATCTGCGCGTTCTGGAAGAGCCCACCGGTTCCCGCCTGACAGTTGCCACAGATCCGGATACCAGGACCTCCTGGGCCAATCCGGTGCCACTAGAATGGCTACGCTGCACTCCGTCCTGATCTTCCACAGAACCTTGGGAATCAATGCTAGCGGTGGGAACACATATGGTAGATGGAAGTCGGACCAACTCAGGATCAGGGCGTCTGCCCCCAGAGACTGAGGATCCCATGATCTCGCCATATACTGTGGCACCTGATGATTCAGCCGCGAGGCCATCAGATCCACGTCCGGAGTGCCCCATCTGCCGCAGATGTCCCGGAAGACGTCCGGATGAAGAGACCACTCTCCGGCGTCCATCCCCTGCCGGCTCAAGTAGTCGGCCTCCCAGTTCTCGACCCCTGGGATGTGAACTGCGGAGATCAGGCAGTCATTGTCCTCCACCCAGGATAGAATGCGGTGGACTTCGGCGAGGGCCTGAGCACTTCTGGTCCCTCCCTGATGATTTATATAGGCGACGGCCGTCGCATTGTCGGACTGAACCCGGATGGGCTGTCCTGACAGAAACTTCTGAAACGCCAGGAGCGCCAGATAGACCGCCTTGATCTCCAGCACGTTGATCTGCAACGCCGACTCCGACTGAGTCCAGAGGCCTTGAGCTCTGTGGTGTAAGAACACCGCTCCCCAGCCCTTCAGACTGGCGTCGGTGGTCACCACTAACCATGACGGTTTGAGAAAAGACCGGCCCCGTGACAAGTGACGTGGCTGAAGCCACCACTGCAGGGAATCCCTGGTTGGTCGTGAAAGGGCCATCAGCCGATTCAGCGAGATCGTCCTCTTGTCCCATCTGCGGAGAATTTCCAGCTGGAGAGGACGGAGGCGAAACTGCGCGAAAGGCACCGCCTCTATCGCCGCCACCATGCGGCCCACCAGCTTCATCAACACCCGTATGGATGAATGTGGTGACAGGAGGACATCTTGGACTCCCGATTGGATGGCCAGCTGTTTGGCTCGTGGCAGGGACACCAGAGCAGAGTCCGTGTGGAAGTCCATGCCCAGATATGTCAGTGACTGGGTCGGAACCAGGGTCGATTTCTGGACATTGAGAAGCCACCCAAACTGTTCCAGAGACTTCATGGTCACCTCCAGGCTCTTCCGGCAAAGATGTTCTGATGGCGCCCTGACCAGCAGGTCGTCTAGATAGGGTATGACGGCATGTCCCTGCACATGTAGGAGAGCCATCATAGAGGCCATCACTTTCGTGAACACCCGCGGAGCCGAGGCCAACCCGAAGGGCAGCGCCACGAACTGGTAGTGTTCGTCCCCCACTGCAAATCTCAACCAGCGCTGATGAGCCGGTGCAATGGGCACGTGAAGGTAAGCGTCTCGGATATCTATGGACGCTAGGAAGTCTCCCTGCGACACAGCCGCGATCACGGAGCGCAGGGATTCCATGCGGAACTTCCGAACCAACACGTGACGGTTGAACAACTTGAGGTCCAGAACCGGGCGAAAAGAGCCGTCCTTCTTCGTGACGATAAAGAGGTTGGAGTAAAAACCCCGGAACCTCTCTCCCGTAGGCACTGGGACCACTACTCCGTCTCTGCGGAGTCCCTCCAACACCAGATAAAAAGCCTGAGCCTTGTCTGGAGATGGAACAGACTGATGGAATCGGTGTGCCGGCCGCGACGTCAGCTCTATCCTGTAGCCGCTCGAGACTACGTCTCGGACCCACCGGTCTTGGACGTGGAGTAACCATCTGTCCCGAAACCGGGACAGGCGGCCCCCCACCTGTGGGACGGCAGGATTGGAGAGCGAGTCATGTGGAAGTGGTTTTGGGGGTGGCAGCCGTTGCCCCCGTTGACTTCTTCTGGCGACCCTTGGGGCGCCACTGAGTAGAGGGCTTGCCTCCTCTGTCCGCGCGAGCGGAAGAAGCTGATGACTGCGAGCTGGAACGAAAGGACCACTGCTTGGGGTTCCTTTTGACGGTATACCGTGGCTTAGGCTTATTCTGTGGGATCTTAGACTCCGCAGAATCCTTTATCAGCTTGTCCAGCTCGGTACCAAAGAGCCTGTCACCAGAAAACGGAAGATTCTGCAGAATCTTCTTTGACGTGGCATCTGAGTCCCATAGACGCAGCCACAAACAACCTGCGGATCGCTATAGCATTGGCCGAAGCCACAGCGGAGCGAGTGGCAGTTTCTAGGGTCGCAGTCCTGGCGTAATCTGCATAGGCCTTTGCCCTATCAGTAAGCGCTAGGACCTCAGAATTGGACCCTGCCAGGTCAGTGATACCATCCAAGCAGGTGGTGATCGCCTGCAGAGTCCAGACCGTGGCAAAATTAGGGGCAAATGAAGACCCCACAGCCTCATAGGAAGACTTGGCGAGTTGTTCGACCTGTCTATCCGTCGCGTCCTTCAATGAGGAGCTATCAGAGGCAGAGAAAAGGGAGCGTGCAGCAATCCTGGTCATGGAAGCGTCCACCTTCGGGGACTGCGACCACTCCTGAAGCACCTCCTGGGAGAAGGGGAAGCGAGTGTCCCTTGATTTGCGGACATAACGCCGCCCAGGGTGAACCCTGGGTGCTCTAACCACCCTTCCAAAGTTAGTGTGGTCCATAAAGGAGCCACATGGGCGAGCCTCCGGCTGCAGCCATTGATAAACCTCCTTCGGATGGAGTTCCGCCTCCTCAGGTGGTGCCACGAGACGAAGAGTCTCGTTTATGGAGGATACCAAATCCTCCACCCCATCAGGTGGTTCTGACATAGACTCAAGTATTGAACCCCCATCATCCTCGTCACCGTCAGAGTGACGCTCCTCCTCAGAGAGGTTCTGGATCTCGGGTGATTCATCCCGACGAGCCCGCTTAAGGGGTCTCGCGGTAGCAAAGGGTGACACCCGGGGGTAACTTGAGGGAGCAGCTGGACTTCCCAGTCTCCTCGTCAGTGCCTCCAGGGATTGCGACATGGAGGACAGCTTGGACAACACAGATTCATTAATCTTGTTCTGTGTTTCCCATTGCCCTGGGATCACCTGAACCTCAGGGTACAGCACCGGAGCTGCAGACTCTGCAGAATCAGCCCGGGCCTCTGGGCGTCCGCAGTTATTGCAGGACCCCCCAACCAGCGTCCCGTTGCATGTAGCACAGGTAGTGGTAGAGTTGTCTGCCTTAGCAGTACTCTTCTTTGCTGGGGACATGCCGACAGCAGAGGAGAAAAATAAGCCAAGTAGAAAACCGGAACACCGGCGGCTTACCGACCGCTTCAATGCGGTGGAGGGGAGCGATGTGTGTGTGGCCTCCGCGAGGGTAATGACCGGACTCTCCTGGGAGCGCAGTATTGCACTCATTCAGACCCAGTAGGGAAGTGAGGAGAAAATGGCCGCCGCCAGACAAGTCGTGGGCGGCGCCACAAACACGCGGGAAGCACACACACACGCCACATCTCATGGGCTGCTCCCCAACTCTCCACGCAGCCAGCTCAGTAATCTGGTGCTGGAGCCCGCAGCGCGGGAGATATAGTATCAACACTATACCCAGGGCTTCAGACACACTCTGTAGCCCGCAGCCGCAGCCCCTGTGACACACAGGGCGGTCAGCTATGGTGACCCCAGCACAGGGCACACCGCCAGAACCGTGGACCCGAGGGTTGCGCGCGGTCTGAGTGTCAAAACACAATAGTGGCAGACACTACCCCCAGGAACACCGGAGACACACAGGGTACCTCAGTGCCAGTCCGGTCTGTAAGCACCATATAATGGGAGGCCTCGGACGGGGGTTCAGCACCAGTCCGGTCTGTAAGCACCGTTTAGGGAGGCCTCGGACTGGGCTGGCTCCAGTCCGGTCTGTAAGCACCGTTTAGGGAGGCCTCGGACGGAGCGGAGCTGTGCAAGGCTCCAATCTCCCACTTCCAGAGCCCCCCCAAGGAGGGATGTGAAGGAGCGCGGCAGCGTACCGGGAGAACACAACGTGTCCAGGCTCAGAGCCCTCCGGTACCTCAACCTGTGTGTTCCCGAAGGGTGAACAGGGAGACTGCCGGAGGTCCCCGACCGGGACCTACCTTGTCTTCAGACGCCATCACGTAAGCTGTGAGAATGCTGTGATGTGCAAGCAAAGCGTGTGATACCTCCGAGCACACTAAGTTTAAAACTGAGGATATTCCCTGCGGTAGGGGTTTATAAGCGGAGGGGGCGGTGTCTACAAACTTGTAGTACCTAGTGTGGCCTCCGGAGGGCAGTGCCCTAAACCCCATTGTCTGGGTCTCCCATTATGATGATCAGAAAACAGATCCGTTTTCCCATAGGGCCCCATGTTAAAAAAAAAGAGAATTTTGTTTACGTACCGTAAATTCTTTTTTCTTGAATCATCAATGGGAGACCCAGACAATGGGGTTTAGGGCACTGCCCTCCGGAGGCCACACTAGGTACTACAAGATCTGTAGACACCGCCCCCTCCGCTTATAAACCCCTACCGCAGGGAATATCCTCAGTTTGGTCCATAAGCTGCGAGGAGACAACAGAAAAAACCACACCCGAAAATCTCGGGGAAGACACCGTGAACAGACGGCTCAACAACCCGGAGAAACTGTCCCAACAGGAGACAGATCAACCGTAACATATAACGGAACACTGGGTGGGTGCTGGGTCTCCCATTGATGATTCAAGAAAAAAGAATTTACGGTACGTAAACAAAATTCTCTTTTTTCTGATCATCATAATGGGAGACCCAGACAATGGGGATGTCCTAAAGCAATACCCCAGGGCGGGAAAAAAGTTCCTCAACAGACGTTAGCATACGCGGTCCCCCTCAAAGGTGGGCAACCGCCGCCTGGAGGACCCGCCTGCCCAAACTTGCGTCCGCAGAGGCATGGGCATGCACCATATAGTGCTTAGAGAAGGTGTGCAGACTGGACCAAGTGGCCGCCTGACACACCTGTAGAGCAGAGGCGCGATGTCGCAAGGCCCAGGAGGCACCGACAGCTCTGGTCGAGTGCGCCTTCAAGCCTACCGGAAGAGGCAAACCAGAAGAACGGTAAGCCTCTTGAATGGGTGCCTTGATCCATCTGGCCAAGGTTGATTTTGACGCCGCTGACCCCTTACAGCGACCCGCCGTCAGTACGAACAAGGAGTCCGAATTCCGGAAGGAGGCAGTTCTGGACACATAAATACGTACAGCCCGTACGAGGTCCAGAGTGTGGAGGTCGCGCTCAACCTGATGAACAGGAGCGGGACAAAATGATGGGAGAACAATCTCCTGGTTCAAATGAAAAGTGGAGACCACTTTTGGCAAGAATTCCGCCCGCGGGCGCAACACCACCTTGTCTTGGTGAACCACCAGAAAGGGTGACTTGCACGATAGTGCCGCCAGTTCAGAGACCCGTCTCAGGGACGTAATCGCCACCAGAAAGACCACTTTCTGTGACAAATAAGAGAGAGAGACTTCTCTCAATGGCTCAAAAGGTGGTTTCTGTAAAGCCGCCAAGACCATGTTGAGATCCCAAGGGTCCAGAGGTCGCCTATACGGCGGAACCACTCGAGACACCCCTTGGAGGAATTGACGAACCTTTGGGAGGAGCGCCAAGCGCCTGTCGAACAATACGGACAGCGCTGATACCTGACCCTTCAGAGAACTGAGGGAAAGGCCCAACTCCAAACCTGACTGCAAAAAAGCCAATAGGGTCGGGATCGACAAAGGCCAAGGTACATGTCCCCTAGAGGAACACCAGGCGAAAAAGATTTTCCACGTTCTGTGGTAAATCTTCCGTGACGTGGGCCGTCTAGCTCGGTTCATGGTGGAAACCACCGTAGGAGAGAAACCCCTGGATGTTAGTAGCCAGGCCTCAAGAGCCATGCAGTCAATCTGGGGGCCCTGGAATTGGGGCGGAAGAAGGGGCCCTGCGCGAGGAGATCTGCGCGGTCTGGAAGGGCCCACCGGAGTCCGCCGGACAGTTGCCACAGATCCGGATACCAGGACCTCCTCGGCCAATCTGGAGCCACTAGAATGGCTGTGTGACATTCTGTTTTGATTTTCCACAGGACCTTGGGTATCAGTGCCAGAGGCGGGAAAACATATGGCAGGTGAAACCCTGACCAACTCAGGACTAGAGCATCTGCCCCCAGAGATTGAGGGTCCCATGATCTTGCCATGTATTGTGGCACCTGATGATTCAGCCGGGAGGCCATCAGATCCACATCCGGGGTCCCCCATCTGGTGCAGATGTCCCGGAAGACGTCCGGATGGAGAGACCATTCTCCGGCGTCCATCCCCTGTCGGCTCAGGTAATCTGCCTCCCAGTTCTCGACACCTGGGATGTAGACTGCGGAAATCAAGCAGTTGTTGGCTTCCACCCATGAAAGAATGCGGTGGACTTCCGCCAGAGCCTGTGCACTCCTGGTTCCTCCTTGGTGATTTATATAGGCGACAGTCGTCGCATTGTCGGACTGAACCCGAATCGGTTGTCCGGATAGGAACACTCGAAAGGCCAGGAGTGCCAGATAGACCGCCCTGAGCTCCAGTACGTTGATCTGCAACGTTGCCTCTGAACGTGTCCAGAGACCTTGAGCTCTGTGGTGTAAGAACACCGCGCCCCAGCCCTTCAGACTGGCGTCGGTGGTCACCACTAACCACGATGGCTTCAGGAAGGATCGTCCCTTCGACAGGTGACTCGGCTGAAGCCACCACTGCAGAGCATCCCTGGTCGGCTGGGAGAGCCTCCGAGCACACTAAGTTTAAAACTGAGGATATTCCCTGCGGTAGGGGTTTATAAGCGGAGGGGGCGGTGTCTACAGATCTTGTAGTACCTAGTGTGGCCTCCGGAGGGCAGTGCCCTAAACCCCATTGTCTGGGTCTCCCATTATGATGATCAGAAAACAGATCCGTTTTCCCATAGGGCCCCATGTAAAAAAAAACAGATCCGTTTTTTTATTGCACCCAAAAATGTTGCTTGCAACGTTTTTGGGTAAAAAACGTTCCTATCAACGTTTTTGAGTGCACAAAAAAACAGATAGTGTTTTTTTAACATATAATCCATTTTTTGCATCAGTTTTTGGACTTAGAGCACAAAAGTGGAAAAACTGATGCCAAAAACGGATCCAGGGCTTATGTGTGATCCTAGCCTAAATGTGATAGAAATGATGAAGTTTGGGGGCCTTGTGCTTCATATGGGGATCGTGAAAAAAACAGAACTTTAGCAATATTGGTGTGCTGATATTTTATATATCACTTCAATTTTCTGCATGGCTATGACCCAGACAGGCTTTCAGGCCATTTACAAGTTTTTGCATTACAATGATAATGCAGTTTCCATCGTGAAATAACCCCAACTTTGTCTGACTATTCAAACTTCTGCTGGTCATTGATCACTTCAACAAGAACTTTGCTGAGGCGTGCATCCCCCAAAGGAGCATCAGCACAGATGAGTCTCTAAACCACTTTAACCCCTTAATGACTGCATAATGTATAAAAACTGTGGCATTTAAGGGTACTACTTCCTTTCTGCCGTTTAAATAAACCAGAAAGAAAAAAAGCCTTTAGCGCTCCCAGTGCCCGAAAATCTCTTGGGTTTCAGCTACTGGGGGTGGCTGAGGCCCTGCAGATTAGGAACAAGCAATTTTTTACCAGTACCGGCCATGTGATCACTTTTATACATCGTTTACCAGTGTGTAACAGAGATCACATGGAAATACAGTGAATTGCTGGTTAAAAATGATTTCTCTGTCATGTGACATGATCAAACCTGTCGTATGACAGAGGAATGTCTGCCCCGGTCCCTAATACACAGCCCCCAGGACCGGCACACAGCCTCCACCCCCTTGCTCCTAAAATGGTGCTGCAGCACTCCAGAAGCTGCCACCTGCACTCTCCTTCTGTATATTTCTCTCTGTTGTGACATGATCGCACATGTCACATCAGAGAGAAATAGCCCCCTGCCTCCCCGGTCCCTCAGTGTGCAGCTCCAGACCTCACCGCGTGCCCCCATTGTCATCATCATTATTTCCCTCCCATCTAACATCCTTGTCTCCTAGGACTGGCCCTGGTATGGCTCCCGCGGCTCCTCGTTTGGTTTGTCAGGTGCATGAGCAAACAGAGCAAAGACTGCTCTGTCTGCTCACAGAATGACAGCTCATGATCTCAGTGAGACCATGGCATGTCATGATCCTTGGTTCACACAAGGGTCAAATGTGATCCCATCATGGGATCACAAATGACACCAAGGATTGTGACCTGCCATGATGAACTCACTGACACCATGACCTGTCATTCTCCTGGCAGTGTGCCTACTTTTAATGACATTGTGCCATTCATTCTTCTGGCAGGATTCCCCCATATGCTGTAAAAGAGTGGAGATCAACAAGGGACCTCCCACTGGACTATCTCAGACCTTCTCATTGGACTACGTTGGATTCTTTTTCCAATAAATTGAAGTGTTTTTTTCAAATAAATACTTTTTCGTATGTCTATTTGTGTCCTTACTGATTTTGTCAGGTATCTAACTGACGGCTTGACGTTACTAACCTCTTGGCTCAATACCAGCTGGCAATATTCAGCTGGCATTAACTCCTTTATTACCCAGTCTGCCAATGCTACACGGCAGCTAGAAGAGTCGGATACAGCTCCAGAAAGTGGTGCTTCTATTAATGCACCATTTTCTGGGGTGGCTGCGGGCTGCAATTTGCAGCAGGGGGGCCAGAAAGCTTGGGCCTCCCCACGCTAAGGATTCCAGCCCAATTGCCTAGTTTTTACCTGGCTGGATCAAAAATATGGCAAAGATCCAGGTAGTTTTTGTGTTTTAATCATTTCATTAAATAATCTAAAAAAAGGAGAATTTTGTGTACTCACCGTAAATTCCTTTTCTCTTAGACTCTAATTGGGGGACACAGGACCGTGGGTGTTATGCTGCTGTCCACTAGGAGGCGACACTAAGCAAATCTGCAAAAGAGTAACAGTGGCTCCTCCTCTGCAGTATACACCCCTGGAGCAGGCACTGCTTCCCCAGTTTTGGGCTAAAGCAGTAGGAGAAATTAACAAAGTTAATCAATACCAACAAAGCCTGGCAAGGCATCAATGTAACAACGTAAGAGTAACAAAAACTGCAGTAACAAGGCCGATACGGACAACAGGGTGGGTGCTGTGTCCCCCAATTAGAGGCTAAGAGAAAAGGAATTTACGGTGAGTACACAAAATTCTCCTTTTCTCCTTCGCCTCATTGGGGAACACAGGACCGTGGGACGTCCCAAAGCAGTCCCTGGGCGGGAAAGACAATGGAACTAATCATACTGAGCGAGTCAGTGAACAATTAAGTACCTACAGGTGGGCAACTGCCACCTGAAGGATGCACCTACCCAGACTGGCGTCCGCCGAGGACTGGGTATGAACACAGTAGTGTTTAGTAAAAGTGTGTAAACTCGACCAGGTGGCCGCCTTACACACTTGGAGAGCAGAGGCTTGGTGCCGAATGGCCCAGGAGGCCCCCACAGCTCGGGTAGAATGTGCCTTGATACCGCCGGAAGTGGAGAATTTTTCATTCTGTAGGATTCTTGGTGAGCTGATCTAATCCACCTAGCCATTGTAACTTTGGAAACTGGCATACCCTTACGAGGGCCTTCCGTTAGGATGAACAGAGTGTCTGACTTACAGAAAGGAGCAGTTCTGGATTCATAAATGCGAAGGGCCCTGACGAGGTCCAAAGTATGCAAGGCTCGTTTGAGCCTGTGAACCGGAGCCGGACAAAAAGAAGGCAATGAAATTTCCTCGTTCAAGTGAAAAGAGGAGACAACCTTAGGGAGGAATGGCGGCACAGGACGGAGTACAACCTTGTCCTGATGAAAAACCAGGAAGGGCGGTTTACAAGAAAGCACTGAGAGTTCTGACACTAGGCGAAGAGAAGTGATAGCCACTAGAAAAACCACATTCAGAGCCAGGAAATGGAGAGGGATGTCCCGAAGAGGTTCAAAGGGAGGTCCCTGCAGCGCCTTAAGGACCAGGTTAAGGTCCCATGCATCTAAAGGTTGTTTGTACGGAGGGACAATGCAGTTAAATCCTTGGAGGAAAGTTTTAACTTGCGGTATAACAGCAAGGTGACATTGAAAAAAGTACTGAAAGGGCTGAGACCTGACCTTTAAGGGAACTTAGGGAGAGACCAGATTCTAACCCTGACTGAAGGAACCCTAGAACTAACGGCAAGGAATTGGGAAGGGGGTTGATCTCGAGAAGAGCACCAGGCGAAGAAAGCTTTCCAGGTGCGATGGTAAATTTTGTCCAATGCCGACTTTCATGCACTGATCATGGTCTGAATCACGGCAGGGGAGAAACCTGCTTGGCTTAGCACCCAGGTCTCAAGGGCCATGCCGTCAAATTCAGGGCGTCTGAATCCTGGTGGTAAAACGGGCCCTGAGACAGAAGATCGGGACGACATGGGAGGTGCCAAGGAACGTCCGCCGTAAGCTGGACGAGATCGCCGTACCATGCCCATCTGGGGCTATGAGAATTACTTGAATACCGTCTTTCTTGATCTTCTGCACCACTCTGGGTATGAGAGGCAGAGGAGGGAAGATGTAAGGCAGCTGGAATTGTGACCAGTTTTGAACTAAGGCATCCGCCCCGAGAGCTCACGGGTCGTGAGATCTGGCTATAAACATTGGAACCTTCGTGTTGAATCGAGATGCCATCAGGTCTACGTCCGGAGTCCCCCAGCGATGGCACATTTGCAGGAACACGTCGGGATGTAGGGACCACTCTCCCGAGTCCATGCCCTAACGACTGAGAAAATTTGCTTCCCAGTTCTCCACCCCGGGATACACACGTTGAGTTCGTCGATTCTGCCCAGTGTAGAATGCGTTGCACTTTGTTCATGGCCTGGAGACTGCGGGTTCCGTCTTAATGGTTGATGTATGCCACGGCCGTGGCATTGTCCGATTAAATCCGGACTTGTGTCCCTGCTAGCAGGGAATGAAAGGTCTTCAGAGCTAGAAATATGGCTCGGATCTCCAGGAGGTTGATGGGCTTGGACAACTCCGCTGGGGACCATGTTCCCTGCGCCGTGTGATGACGGTATACCGCTTCCCATCCACTGAGACTTGCATCGGTGGTGACTACCTTCCAGCAAACTGGTAGAAAAGACTTTCCCCTTGTGAGGGAACGAGGTTTGAGCCACCAATGGAGGGAACTCCTTGCTGCAGGTGACAATCGGAATACCAGGGCAGAAGGGTTCCTGTTCCACAAAGTCAGAATTGCCCGTTGGAGAGGCCTGAGGTGAAGCTGGGCGAACAGCACCGCCTCCATAGAGGCAACCATCCTGCCCAAGACTCTCATGGCGAATCGAAGCGATTGAAGAAATGGGCGCAGGAGACTGTGGACTCCCTGACGTAGGACCTTTGCCATGTCCTGAGGAAGAAGGACCAGACTCCTGGGGGTGTCGAAACGCATCCATAGGAACGTCAGAGATTGGGACGGGACTGGTGATGACTCCTGAAGATTCACCAACTAGCCTAGCCGACACAAGGTGTCCACCCTGATGGAAACACTCTGCTGACACTCCCTGAAGGAAGGGGCTTTGACGAGCAAATGTCTAGGTATGGCAGGACTACCAATCCTCTCGTGTGCAGAATGGTCATGACAGCCGCCATGACCTTGGTAAATACCCTGGGAGCCGTCGCTAGGCCGAAAGGGAGGGCCACAAACTGGTAATGGTTTTGGTCGATAGCGAATCGGAGAAAACGCTGGTGGATTGTCGCGATTGGGATATGGAGGTAGGCGTCCTGTACGTTGATGGACGCGAGAAATTCGTTCTTCTCCATGGACGCTATGATGGAGTGCAGTGACTCCATTTAAATGCCGAACCTTTACGAAGGAGTTCAACTGTTTTAGATCTAGAATGGGACGTACCACCCCTCCTTTTTTGGGTACCACAAAGAGGTTTGAGTAGAACCCCTAGAAGCGTTCCACTGGCGGTACTGGTATGATGAGACCTGCCTTCAAAAGGGAATCTACCGCCTGAAAGAAGGTGCGAGCCTTGGGTGGGTGAGCAGGTGGAATTGACAGGAAAAACCGATTTGGAGGTTGGGCTGTGAATTCTATAGTGTATCCGGAAGACACTAAGGTTTTTACCCAATTGTCGTCGGTAGTAGCGAGCCAGACCTGATGATAGCGTGAAAGTCGGCCGCCAATCTGGATAGTGTCTTCCGAAAGGGGGGAGTCAGGAAGAAGAGAACCTGCTGGACTTTGAGCCCTTAGATCTGGACTGGCGAGAATGAGACTGCCAGTTTGCACCAGTCTTCCGTGTTGTCTGGGTGTGCTCCCTACGGGGGAAACTATTGCTCGCCGGCGGGGCTTCGAAACTGACCAACCAAAGGAATTCCGAAAGGACCGGAAACGGGTTTGTTGGCGACGATTGAAGGGTCGTTTAATTTGACGTTGCGGAAGAGAGATACTTTTACCCCCAGTGGCCTCTGAAATCAATATCCAGCTTTTCGCCAAATAGACGGCCACCATTGTATGGAAGACATGTGAGTGACTTTTTAGACGCTGCATCTGCCTTCCACTCTGTCATCCAGAGGGCTCGTCTGATCGTTATGGCGTTGGAGGCTGCCGCCGCAGCACAGTTAGCTGAGTCTAAAGTGGCATGCATTGAATATTCAGCGGTAACCGATATTTGAGCTACCTGGTCTAACAAGGCTGGATCAGCCTGTAAAGACCGAAGAGACGAGTGTACGGAACCTGCTCTTGTCATGATAGCCTTTGAGGCCCAAACTGAAGCAAAGGCTGGACCTAGAGAAGAGCCTCAGGCCTCAAAGACGGACTTCGACATCTGCTCTACCTGACGATCAGTGGCGTCTTTAATGGACGAACTGTCCGGTATGGACAGAAGCGTCTTGGTAGCGAGGCACGATATAGGAGGATCCACCTGCGGCGGGTCTGTCCAATCCTGGGTGACCTTAGGTAGGAATGGATAACGTGTTTCCTCTTGTCAGGGTGCAACTAATGTTTCTTGAGAATTTCCTGAAACTCTGGATGGTCTGAGAAATGTTTATGTGGTCTCTTAGCCCTCTTAAAGGACACCTTATGCTCCGGAACATCAGCCGGAGGGTCTGACACATCCAGAACCTGGTTGATGGAAGTAATCAAATCTTCAACCAGTGCCATCAGTCGCATCTAGGTCTAAGGACTCATCTAAGTGACTCTCTATGAGTCCGAAGTATAGAGACCTTCGGACTCCTGTGAGTCGTCTTGACGTCTGCGGGCTGGAGAAGCAGCAGGGCCTCCAGGGGATTCTGGCGATGGAGACCTCTGTGGTCTCTTACGCCCAGAGTCAGAAACTGATGGGGCAGGGTCGGCAGTCTGTCGCGGTTCCGACACTTCTGTCTGAACGGCGGTTTCAGGTGGTGAACGGACTTGCATAAACTGCAGCAATGTAGCAGACAATCTGTCAATGGACTGCGTCGTATTCTGAGACATAACTGTGGCCCACGCAGGGGTAGGGTCAGGGACACTGGTAGAAGCACAGGTAGTGGGGGTCTCGGTATCTGCAGCCTGCGCGCAGCTCTGACAATGTGGCGAGGTGCATCCTGCACGAAGGTCAGCCTTACAAGCAGTGCAGGTAGCATAGTAAGTGCTGGCTGCCTTGGAGTTTTTCTTACTCCTATTGCCAGACATTGTGGTATGTGCTACTTGTGAAAGTGGGAGCTAAAACCCAGGTGTCTCTTGTGTAAGCAGGCACTCTAACTATCCAGCTAGGTGCCTGGACTCTTAGTGGAGGGGGCTGAGAAGGGGCACTGTATGTGATATTGCCTGCTACAGGAGAGTGTAGCAGAAGAGGTACAGAAAGTCTCTGCAGAGAAGGTCCCTGCAGAGGTCTTACCAGCGCCAGCGCGCGCTCCTAGGAGAGGCTGCCCGGATCCTGTGTCCCCCGGATGGTTGAGACGCAGGGCTCCACGTGTATGCTTAATGGCGGTGGTGGTGGAGAAGGAGGAAGGAGCGGAGCCTAACGGGCGGCTTTCAGCAGAGTAAACGTGCCCTTTGTCAGCCCTGCGCGCAGTATGACGCGCGTCAGTGTCATCCAGAGGGGCGGGATGGAGGCAGCACAGGGGAGGCGGCTTTCACACTAGGCCCAAGCTGGGGCCCCAATTAATTGAAGTACCTGGAAATAGTGAGGGGCCGGCGTGGAGGGTAGAAAAAAACACTGGAGGGGGCCCAGAATCTTGCTGGAGGGGACCCAGAAGCTGTGGGTATTGCACTGGCGGTTGAGACCGCCAGTATAGCAATAGGCATTACCCCACTGTATATCCTAAGCTGATCCTAGGATGCAGCTCGCAAGCCCGCGCTGCTGCAGGCTGTGGACATCTCTATAAACTGATTCTTGGATGCAGCTTGCAAAACCTGCGTTGCTGCAGGCAGCTTGTAACTTCCAGCCCAAATGCAGCCTGTGCTGCTGATACCTGTAGTGCCACTGGCTAAAACACCCAGGGGTGATTAGGGGGACGTCATCTGGCAGGCAGTCCAGCTTCTACTTCACCTCAAAACCGGAAGGGAGTGAGGAAGGAGGGTGGTATGCTGGGCTGTCTCGACTTTAACCCAGCAACACAATAGTGGGAGGCCGAGAAAGGAGTACAGCATATGTATGGATTCTCGCTTCCACCCAGCGCCCCAACAATGGGTGGCCGAGGAAGGAGCATGCCGGGGGCCACGCCGGACCCACTTTTCTTCATTTAATGATGAAAAATCACAGAGAGTAAAAATGGTTGTGTGCATCCTACGACACTAAGCCAAAACTGGGGAGGCAGTGCCTGCTCCAGGGGTGTATACTGCAGAGGAGGAGCCACTGTTACTCTTTTGCAGATTTGCTTAGTGTCGCCTCCTAGTGGACAGCAGCATAACACCCACGGTCCTGTGTCCCTCAATGAGGTTAAGGAGAAAAGGTCTTCTCTGTACTTGTGGTTTCCAGCCAAGTAAAATTAGGCAGCTAGGGTTGGTGGCAGCCCCACATCATTTGTTTTAAAAAATTTTTATATAAAAATAATAATAAAAAATATTTTTGATTACCCGCCTGGTAAAATTAGGCAGGTGGGTTTGTATGGCAGTCTGTACCTGCCTACTGTACTTGGGTTAGTGACCAAAAATAAAGAGGAGCCCCACATCACATTATGAGATCTTAAAACCTTTTTTTTTTCCCCCCAGCCTAACCTAGTTTTATTCACAGTGAGTACAGAAACAATTGCTCAAAAAAACGCAGCAAAATTCGCATGAATAACAAACACAGCAAAAACACACAATTACCACAGCCATTTTTCTGCTGCGTTTTTTTCTCTGAAGGTGCGAATTTCTGCAAGCGCAAAATATGCACCACTATTTTCTAGTTGATACATAGCGTAAGGGTATGTTCACTCAATCAGTATTTGCAACAATTCGGACACAGAGTGTTACCACTATGTCTAAATTGCTGCATTGTACAGTACAAGCACAGTGGATGGGATTTACAGAAATCCTATGCCAAAGGTTTGTTTCCTCCGCAGCGTTAACTGACGTGCCGGCGGCTTTTCCTGCCGCCGATTGACCGCAGCATGTCAATTTAGGGCTGCTGAGTCGGAGGCGATCTTGATGGGTGAATGCAGGGAAAAGCTGCTGTGGGCAAGGGTGGTTGCATTCATCCACAGAGATCCCCAGCGTCCCAGCAGGTTCAGAGACACTGCGTGCAGGACTCAGGCTAGGGTCACATCTGTGTTTTTTTTTTTTAAAAAAAAACCTGATCCGGTTTTGAGCTTTCAAAAACCTCAAAACCGGATCAAGAAACACTCCTCATAGGAGCCAATGCTAAAAACCGGATTGCCTCACAAGCAATCCGGTTTCCGTCTCTGCAGCCTGCATGAAAAATCATGCAGGCTGCAGTTTTCGGAGCGGTTTTAGCATCTGCAATGCGGGAACCGGATTGCTCAGGATGTGTAATCCTGAGCAATGTGGTTCCTGCTGCCGCCGGGATAAGCAAAGTGCTCCGTGTATAGTGAAAGTGTTTATTTAATTAATAAATGCTTGTACAATGTCTATAGGGGGTGCCCAGTCCCCCTAGAGATCTTACACCCACTCAGGGTGCTATAATCTGTTATGTACAACAGCTGACTCCTGTCAGCTGTTGTACAGTTTTATAAATGAAAGCGCCGGGCTCCTCAGAGCGGCGCGCATACTATAGCTAAAGGGAACCTGACCCCACAAACTGATCCCCCCGCATCTTTATACTGTCCCTGCACCCCCTCTTATCATTTCTAGCCATCCCTTTTGCCGAAAAAAAAGAGAATTTTGTTTACGTACCGTAAATTCTTTTTTCTTGAATCATCAATGGGAGACCCAGACAATGGGGTTTAGGGCACTGCCCTCCGGAGGCCACACTAGGTACTACAAGTTTGTAGACACCGCCCCCTCCGCTTATAAACCCCTACCGCAGGGAATATCCTCAGTTTGGTCCATAAGCTGCGAGGAGACAACATAAACCACACCCGAAACATCGGGAAAGAAACCGTGCACAGACGGTCCAACAACCCGGAATAAACTGTCCCAACTGGGAACAGGCAAATGCAAAACATCCAACGGAACAACTGGGTGGGTGCTGGGTCTCCCATTGATGATTCAAGAAAAAAGAATTTACGGTACGTAAACAAAATTCTCTTTTTTCTGATCATCATAATGGGAGACCCAGACAATGGGGATGTCCTAAAGCAAACCCCAGGGCGGGAAGAGTTCCTCAAAAGACGTTGATATACACGGTCCCCCTCAAAGGTGGGCAACCGCCGCCTGGAGGACCCGCCGGCCCAAACTTGCATCCGCAGAGGCATGGGCATGCACCATATAGTGCTTAGAGAATGTATGCAGGCTGGACCAGGTTGCCGCCTGACACACTTGCAGAGCTGAAGCGTGATGTCGCAAAGCCCAGGAAGCACCAACGGCTCTGGTCGAGTGCGCCTTCAAGCCCACCGGGAGAGGCAGACCCGCCGAACGGTAAGCCTCTTGAATGGGAGCCTTGATCCATCTGGCCAAGGTTGATTTGGATGCCGCGGACCCCTTACAGCGAACCGCCGTAAGAATGAATAAAGAGTCCGAACTCCGGAAAGAGGCCGTCCTGGACACATAAATGCGTACAGCCCTCACTAAATCCAGAGTGTGGAGGTCGCGCTCAACCTGATGAACAGGAGCGGGACAAAATGATGGGAGCACAATCTCTTGGTTCAAGTGAAAAGTGGACACCACCTTTGGCAAAAATTCTGCCCGCGGACGCAACACCACCTTGTCCTGGTGGACCACCAGAAAGGGTGACTCGCACGACAGTGCAGCCAATTCTGAAACCCGTCTCAGAGATGTAATTGCCACCAGAAAGACCACTTTCTGTGCCAGATGAGAGAGGGAGACTTCCCTCAGTGGCTCGATCGGCGGTTTCTGCAGAGCCGCCAGGACCATGTTAAGGTCCCAAGGGTCCAGCGGTCGCCTGTATGGCGGAACCACCCGAGACACCCCCTGCAGAAATTGACGGACCTTAGGAAGGAGCGCCAAACGCCTGTCAAACAGCACTGAAAGCGCTGATACTTGACCCTTCAGGGAGCTGAGGGATAAGCCCAATTCCAAACCCGATTGCAAGAAAGCCAACAAAGTCGGAACGGACAAGGGCCACGGAGACCGTCCACCAGAGGCACACCAGGAGAAAAAGATTTTCCACGTCCTGTGGTAAATCCTCCGTGATACAGGCTTCCTAGCCCGATTCATAGTGGCAACCACTGTAGGAGAGAATCCCCTGGATGTCAGAAGCCAGGCCTCAAGAGCCATGCAGTCAATCTGAGGGCCTTGGAATTGAGGTGGAAGAAGGGGCCCTGCGCGAGTAGATCTGCGCGGTCTGGAAGAGCCCACCGGAGTCCGCCGGACAGTTGCCACAGGTCCGGATACCAGGACCTCCTGGGCCAATCCGTTGCCACTAGAATGGCTACGCTGCACTCCAACCTGATCTTCCACAAAACCTTGGGAATCAGTGCCAGCGGAGGGAACACATATGGTAGATGGAATCCGGACCAACTCAGGATCAGGGCGTTCGCCCCCAGAGACTGAGGATCCCATGATCTCGCCATGTATTGCGGCACCTGATTGAGCCGTGAGGCCATCAGATCCACGTCCGGAGTGCCCCATCTGCTGCAGATGTCCCGGAAGACGTCCGGATGAAGAGACCACTCTCCGGCGTCCATTCCCTGTCGGCTCAGGTAATCGGCCTCCCAGTTTTCGACTCCTGGGATGTGAACTGCGGAGATCAGACAGTTGTTGTCCTCCACCCAGGATAGAATGCGGTGGACTTCGGCGAGGGCCTGAGCACTTCTGGTCCCTCCCTGATGATTTATATACGCGACGGCCGTCGCATTGTCGGACTGAACCCGGATGGGCTGTCCCGACAGGAACTTCTGAAACGCCAGGAGCGCCAGATAGACCGCCTTGATCTCCAGCACGTTGATCTGCAACGCCGACTCCGACTGAGTCCAGAGGCCTTGAGCCCTGTGGTGTAAGAACACCGCCCCCCAGCCCTTCAGACTGGCGTCGGTGGTCACCACTAACCATGACGGTTTGAGAAAAGACCGGCCCCGTGACAAGTGATGTGGCTGAAGCCACCACAGCAGGGAATCCCTGGTCGATCGTGAAAGGGCCATCAGCCGATTCAGCGAGATCGTCCTCTTGTCCCATCTGCGGAGAATTTCCAGCTGAAGAGGACGGAGGTGAAACTGTGCAAAAGGCACCGCCTCTATCGCTGCCACCATGCGTCCCACCAGCTTCATCAACACCCGTATGGATGATTGTGGGGACAGGAGTATATCTTGGACTCCCGATTGGATGGCCAGCTGTTTGGCTCGTGGTAGGGACACCAGAGCTGAGTCCGTGTGGAAGTCCATGCCCAGATATGTCAGTGACTGGGTCGGAACCAGGGTTGATTTCTGGACATTGAGAAGCCACCCAAACTGTTCCAGAGACTTCATGGTCACCTCTAGGCTCTTCCGGCAAAGATGTTCTGATGGCGCCCTGACCAGCAGGTCGTCTAAATAGGGTATGACGGCATGTCCCTGCATATGTAGGAGAGCCATCATAGAGGCCATCATAGAGGCCATCACTTTCGTGAACACCCGCGGAGCCGAGGCCAACCCGAAGGGCAGCGCCACGAACTGGTAGTGTTCGTCCCCCACTGCAAATCTCAACCAGCGCTGATGAGCTGGTGCAATGGGCACGTGAAGGTAAGCGTCTCGGATATCTATGGACGCTAAGAAGTCTCCCTGCGACACAGCCGCGATCACGGAGCGCAGGGATTCCATGCGGAACTTCCGAACCAACACGTGACGGTTGAACAACTTGAGGTCCAGAACCGGGCGAAAGGAGCCGTCCTTCTTCGGGACGATAAAGAGGTTGGAGTAAAAACCCCTGAACCTCTCTCCGGAAGGCACTGGGATCACTACTCCGTCTCTGCGGAGCCCCTCCAACACCAGATGAAAAGCCTGAGCCTTTTCCGGGGATGGAACAGACCGATGGAATCGGTGTGCCGGCCGCGACGTCAGCTCTATCCTGTAGCCGCGCGAGACTACGTCTCGGACCCACTGATCTTGAACGAGGAGTAACCATTTGTCCTGAAATCGGGACAGACGGCCCCCCACCTGTGGGGCGGCAGGACTGGAGAGCGAGTCATGCGGAAGTGGGTTTGGGAGTGGCAGCCGCCGCCCCCGTTGACTTCTTCTGGCGACCCTTGGGGCGCCACTGAGTAGAGGGCTTACCCCCTCTGTCCGCGCGAACGGACGAGGCTGATGACTGTGAGCTGGAGCGAAAGGACCACTGTTTAGGGTTCCTTTTAACGGTATACCGTGGCTTGGGTTTATTCTGTGGGATCTTAGACTCCGCAGAATCCTTTATCAGCTCATCCAGCTCAGTACCAAACAGTCTGTCACCAGAAAACGGAAGATTCTGCAGAATCTTCTTTGACGTGGCATCTGAGTCCCATAGACGCAGCCACAATAACCTGCGGATCGCTATCGCATTGGCCGAAGCCACAGCCGAGCGAGTGGCAGTTTCTAGGGTCGCAGTCCTGGCGTAATCTGCATAGGCCTTTGCCCTATCAGTAAGCGCTAGGACCTCTGAATTGGACCCCGCCAGGTCAGTTATACCATCCAAGCAGGCAGTGATCGCCTGCAAGGTCCAGACCGTGGCAAAATTAGGGGCAAATGAAGACCCCACAGCCTCATAGGAAGACTTGGCGAGTTGTTCGACCTGTCTATCCGTCGCGTCCTTCAATGAGGAGCTATCAGAGGCAGAGAATAGGGAGCGTGCAGCAATCCTGGTCATGGAAGCGTCCACCTTCGGGGACTGCGACCACTCCTGAAGCACCTCCTGGGGGAAGGGGAAGCGAGTGTCCCTAGATTTGCGGACATAACGCCGCCCAGGGAGAACCCTGGGTGCTCTAACCACCCTTCCAAAGTTAGTGTGGTCCATAAAGGAGCCACATGAGCGAGCCTCTGGCTGCAGCCATTGATAAGCCTCCTTCGGATGGAGGTCCACCTCCTCAGGGGGTGCCACGAGATGCAGAGTCTCGTTTATGGAGGATACCAAATCCTCCACCCCGTCAGGTGGTTCTGACATAGACTCAAGTATTGAACCCCCATCATCCTCGTCACCATCAGAGTGACGCTCCTCCTCAGAGAGGTTCTGGATCTTGGGTGATTCATCCCGGCGAGCCCGCTTAAGGGATCTCGCGGCAACAAGGGGTGACACCCGGGGGTAACTTGAGGGAGCAGCTGGACTTTCCAGTCTCCTAGTCAGTGCCTCCAGGGATTGCGACATGGAGGACAGCTTGGATAACACAGATTCATTTATCTTATTCTGTGTCTCCCATGGCCCTGGGATCACCTGAACCTCAGGGTACAGCACCGGAGCTGCAGCCTCTGCAGCATCAGTCCGGGCCTCTGGGCGTCCGCAGTTATTGCAGGACCCCCCAACCAGCGTCCCGTTGCATGTAGCACAGGTAGTGGTAGAGTTGTCTGCCTTAGCAGCGCTCTTCTTTGCTGGGGACATGCCGACAGCAGAAGAGAAAAATAAGCCAAGTAGGAAACCGGAACACCGGCGGCTTACCGACCGCTTCAATGCGGTGGAGGGGAGCGGTGTGTGTGTGGCCTCCGCGAGGATAAGGATCGGATTCTCCCGGGAGCGCAGCAGTGCACTCATTCAGTCCCAACAGGGAAGTGAGGAGAAGATGGCCGCCGCCAGACAAGTCGTGGGCGGTGCCGAAAACACGCGGGAAGCACACACACACACGCCCAGTGATGACGTCATCCCATGGGCTGCTCCACATCTCTCCAAGCAGCCATCTTAGTAATCTGGTGCTGGAGCCCGCAGCGCGGGAGATATAGCATCACACTATACCCAGGGCTGCAGACAAAATCTGTAGCCCACAGCCGCAGCCCCTGTGACACACAGGGCGGTCAGCTATAGTGACCCCAGCACAGGGTACACCGCCAGAACCGCGGACCCAAAGGCTGCGCGCGGTCTGAGTGTCAAAACACATAGTGTCAGACACTACCCCCAGGCACACCGGAGACACACAGGGCACCTCAGTGCTGGTCCGGTCTGTAAGCACCATATATGGGAGGCCTCGGACAGGGGTTTCAGCACCAGTCCGGTCTGTAAGCACCATTTAGGGAGGCCTCGGACTGGCTGGCTCCAGTCCGGTCTGTAAGCACCATTTAGGGAGGCCTCGGACGGAGCGGAGCTGTGCAAGGCTCCTGTCTCCCACTTCCCAGAGCCCCCCAAGGAGGGATGGGAAGGAGCACGGCAGCGTACCGGGATGACACAACGTGTCCAGGCTCTGGGCCCTCCGGTACCTCAACCTGTGTGTTGCCCAAGGGTGAACAGGGAGACTGCCGGAGGTCCCCGACCGGGACCTACCTTGTCTTCAGACGCCATCACGTAAGCTGTGAGAATGCTGTGATGTGCAAGCAAAGCGTGTGATTCCTCCGAGCACACTAAGTTTAAAACTGAGGATATTCCCTGCGGTAGGGGTTTATAAGCGGAGGGGGCGGTGTCTACAAACTTGTAGTACCTAGTGTGGCCTCCGGAGGGCATTGCCCTAAACCCCATTGTCTGGGTCTCCCATTATGATGATCAGAAAAAACGATTTTGTAAAGTAGAGAAAAGAGGCTATATTTACCTCGTCCTGTGTGAGTTCTCTGTTTCTGAACAAGTTTCAAAAGGCGGGCCTGTCTGCTGCTCCCTCCGCCCGCTTTGTAATTATGCACGGCTTGCTGCAGTGCTGAGAGCCTGGCCGCATCATGAAAGGTAGCCCCGCCCCTGCCCCTGCAGCAGACAGGCCCGCCTTTTGAGACTTTTTCAGAAACAGAGAACTCACACAGGACAAGGTAAATATAACCTCTTTTCTCTACTTTACAAAATCGTTTTGTCTGACTTATGTGAAAGCTGCAAGGAGTGAAGTGATGACTTATGGCTGCTATGACAACCCAGGGCCGTGGTAATGACGACCTCTAGATCGCCAAACTACGGAAAGCCTCTCACAATGCAACATTTTAGGCGCCAGTCAGGGCACTAATTACATGATCATGGGTCGCTGCTGTGACAGCACAGGGTCTGCTGAAGACTTCCGTGTCATAGAGCGCTCCACTGAAACCTTGCCTGTGGCCATGCTTCCAAAGAGACAGTTATTTTTGCTGTATACAGAAATGCTGTGTAGCAGAAGAGATCAACCAACCGCAGGTTATAGATTTGTAAGGGGACAAGTGAAACAGAGAAAAGAAAAAATATCTACAACATATGAAAAAAATGTAAAAGTTCAAATCACCACCCTTTTGCCCCAATAAAAAAAGACACATAAGAGGTCTCGCCACATTCAGAAAAGTCTGAAATATCAAAATATAAAAATGAACACGATCAGTAAACATTGTACAGAAAATAAATAAATAAAAGAACACTACTGTTGCATGTTGTAATAAGGACTCACGTTGTGGGTAATCTCCCTGCTATGAAGTCTTCATAGTTAAAATTTGGAATGTTCATTGGTCCCGAACTTTTAGGAGATTGAAAACAAAAAACAAAAAAAAACCAACACATTACTACATACACGTAACAAAAAACATGAAGGTCAATGAAACAAGATTGACAATCCAAACTCTTTTCACGGATAGCACTCGAAGGGTGCAGGCACACTAGCATATGCAATTTTGATGCATGACAGTCGCGTGAGTGCTTTCCGTATGGTCGGTCGAGTGTGGTGCGAGTGTGATGCGATTGTGCGTTTTTTTCTCAGCTAACATCCGTGTGGTGACCCTGTGGTGTCCGTGTGCAATGTGTTTTCAACATGGTCTTTCCCATGCTGTAAGTTAAAAAAAGAGTAGACAGACAGATAGGATAAATAGATAGATTCAATAGAATAGACAGATAGTTAGTAGACTAGGTAGATCATGCTTACCAGTCTCCAGCTGCTGCTTCCGGGACGCTGATGAAGCCTTTTCTCTTTTTTTCTTCTCCCTTCTTATGTCTCAGTGTATACATTTCTCATTGGCTGTGTGTGTTTTCTAAGTTTTGATCCAGACGTGATTTTCAGGTAATGAAACATGCATTCTCTTGTTGGAGGTTTTACTGGTGTCCCTTTGTACCTGATTTCTTACAGCTGTAATATGCCACTGTACTAGGATCTGGATTCTGTATTGGTTATTTCTATTGTTATGCTTGTTTGAAACTTTAATAAATATATTTACAGAAAAAAAAAAGAAGTGTCACATCCAGGCGCATTCATAAGTGCCATTTCGAGGCGCTTTACTAGGCTCTTCCAGTGGAACTGGTGGGGGTGGCATGCTGGGTAATAAGGGGTTAATACCAGGTTGCTTGCCAGACACTGCAGTGAATATTCATGAGGCTCAATAGGCGGCCCCGGAAGTAGCAGTGGAGACTCGTAAGCCCAATCTAGGTATTCCTACTATCTAGCTATTCAATTTATCTGTCTGTTCTAACTTTAAGAAGCATGGGAAATACCATGCTACAAATGCTTTGTGAGCCATTTTATTGTGCACCTATACACTTTCATTGGCCCCTTAACATTTGTCCGAGTGCAGTGTAAGTTTTTCTCACATTGCACTTGCGTAAGTTTGAGCTAGTGTGCCTGTACCCCAACATTGAAATTTTGGGAAGCTGTTCACGCTTCTATTTTTTTCCTCAGACTGGGTTGTCGGTGAAAAAAATTAAAATCTATGTTATATCTGATTTTGAATCGAGTGTTGCAATAAAATCAGCAATGCACTTCTATGTGTAGCGTAGTGCGCAGGCAGGAGCAGGAACCAACTGTCAGCTTATCCGATGCGTTTCTAAGGAAACATCCTTCATCAGGACCCAAACGCGTTAAGATAGTTGACTCCTGCTCCTTCATGCGCACTACACTACAACCCACTTCCTTCTCTCTATAACGTGACACTGACGCGACCGATTAGCAGTTTGCAATATACCCCCTGTCAACATTTTCCATTGTCACCTAGATTTCAGCTTTTTGTACCTAGGGGAGACTGACCAGCGGTGTGCTTGTATTGGAGCCTGCATGTAAAAGCATAACTGGTCATTTATGCCTAGTCTCATACAAACACACCCCCTCCCCAGTATGCCTGGACACCCCCAAACTCCTACAGGCCCGCCTCAGTCCCCAATATGACCACCCACCCCCACTGCACACTGTGTTCTGGTGCTTACCTGCTGTCCCTTTCCCATGCTTGTTCCAACTGGTTTCCCAGGTCAATAAAGTGGCGTGCTGGCTCTGGCTGCGGAGCGGCTTCTTGCTCTTGGATGCTTCTATGTTGGAAAAACAATAAAACCATTGTATATTAGGTTTGTGTCTAGGTGCTGTCTGGTACAACCCGAAAAGGTGAGAGCCCCCCCCCTGTCACAACCTTCCCTTCCTCTTCAATGTGCAGGTAGGTTCTCCCTATGGGAGCGCTTTTCTCTCTCTTTTTGTATCATTAGGTGCTGTGTGGGGCACCATTCACTTTCTGGGGCCCCAAGAGCTGTATGGTGTGCCAAGCACTGTCTATGCCTCCCGTGCACTTTTTGGGGCCCCATGCGCAGTCTCTGCCTCGCTGTTCTGTCTGGGGTGCTGTGCGATGTTGGGGGCCCCTAGCACTGTCTGGGGCCCCGAGCGCAGTCTCTGCCCCCATGTGCTGTCTGGGGCACCAAGCACTGTCTGAGGACCTGATCACTGTCTGGGGCCCCGAGAGCTTCCTGGGGCCCCATGCGCTGTCCAGGGCTCTGTGTGCTGTCTCCGCCCCCTGTGCTGTCTGGGGCACTGAGTGCTACAAGGTTATCTGCGAATGTCAGTTCTAACATGCGTGAACACAGTGTAGTCCAGAAAATGTTTTCATTATTTTGGAAAGTTGATATTTTAAATTGTTTTATATGTTTTTAAAATTATTTTAAGTGATAATTTAATACATTTTATGTATGATTTATTGTATATTAATTTGAAAACTGTATATGATCTTTTTTAGGGAAATACCTGACTGTTTCAGGGTCTATCTACTTAATTCCCACCTCTATCTTATAGCAGGAGTAGGGAACTTCCTGACGTCATTAGTAACCTCCTATTATATGTCATTGAAATGTGTCTGTTTTTTAATTGGCTCAAATTGTTTATATATGTCTGAATTTGATACTTGCTGGCCATTCTACTGATGTATCCCTGATGAAGAGATTGGGACAACCTTGAAACATAGGATTAAAGGGGACATGTCAGGTGGTTTATGCCCCCCCCCCCCCGCCAGCTATCACTATCTGTCCCTGCCGCTTTATAATACTAGTCTAATCATCCCTGTCTGAGCTCATAGTGTAATGTGAAAGATGAAAAAAAAGCATTTATACACTTACAATTCAGTCTACACCTTGGAGGAGGGAGACTGTCTGGCAGGATAATAGTTAACTCACTATTAACTTGCATAGCTAAAGGACCTGTGTGATGTAACAATCATGTGACTATAGTGGGTGGAGCTAAGCGAGCAAACTCATATTACATTATAGGGACTTAGCTCCGCCTATTGTAGTCACATGGTTATGACATCACATCAGGTCTCCCAACATGTTCTAACATAAGGCTGAAATGTTAACTATTAACCTGCCAAACAGTCTCTGACTGCCTCATTACATAAGGAAATAAAAGTGTATAAATGCTTTTTTTTCACCTTTAACATTACACATGGAGCTCATACAGGGATGATTAGACTGGTATTATGAAGCTGCAGGTACAGATAGTGATAGCTGAAGGGGCATAAACCAGCTGACAGGATCCCTTTAAGGAATAAAGATCATCGTTTTACCATTCAGAGGACGCGTCTTTTATGCAGGAGCGTGGATCACATCATCTTTTTGTCCTGTTTGATCAGTCCCCAATATGACCACCCACTCCCACTGCATACTGTGTGACTGTGTGTCCTGGTGCTTACCTGCTCTCCTCAGGCCTCGCTCCCGGCAGAGCTGCTTCTCTTTTCTTGATGTTTCTATGTTGGAAAAACAATAAAACCATTGTATATTAGGTTTAAGGATGATGTTATGTACATGAAATCGCGAAAAGATTGACTTGTTTTGATAACTCATGTCAAAGAAAAACATAGCGAAGATCCTAGCGTCCTCACTTTTGCTGGACTTCTAAAGGCCCAGTTACACTCACAGATAATTGTGCAGAGATTGTTCACAGATCTCTGGTTGCTGTGAAATCATGGACGTATTGTTACATTTGTACACGGACACAAAATGGAACAATGTGTCCATGATTTCACTGCAACCAGAGATCTGTGAACAATCTCTGCACAATTATCTGTGAGTGTAACTGGGCCTTTAGAGTTAAGCCTCGACTGAGAGGAGGAAATAAACATAATATCTATCATCTTTATGTCCTGTTTGATCAGTCCCAAATATGACCACGCACCCCCACTGCATACTGTGTGACTGTGTGTCCTGGTGCTTACCTGCTTTCCTCAGGCCTCGCTCCCGCTGCTTCTTTTCTATTGATGTTTCTATGTTGGAAAAACAATCAAAGCATTGTATATTAGGGTTAAGGATCATTTTAAGTACATGAAATCGAGAAAAGATTGACTTGTTTTGTCTGGAAATAACTAGAAGGTACAGGAATAGAAAGCCGCCACAATGTTTCTTTTCTATTCACTACCACCCAGTACTACTTCATTTCTTATTAACTCCTTAAATCCCTCCAACAAGTAAGGAGCTAGTCATCCGACGCATTTCTAAGGAAACATCCTTCATCAGGAGTCAAACGTGTTAAGATACTTGGCTCCTGCTCCCGCATGCGCACTACGCTACAACCCACTTCTTTCTCTCTATCACGTGACACTGACGCGACCGTTTAACAGTTTGTAATATACCCCCTATCAGCATTTTCCATTGTCACCTAGATTTCATCTTTTTCGCCTAGAAGAGACTGACCAGTGGTGTGTTTGTATTGGAGCCTGCATGTAAAAGCATAACTGGTCATTTATGCCTAGTCTCATACAATTAGAAACAGAGGACACATCTTTTATGCAGCAGAGCGGATGAAAACATCTTTTTGTCCTGTTGGATCAGTCCCCAATATGACCACCCACTCCCACTGCATACTGTGTGACTGTGTGTCCTGGTGCTTACCTGCTCTCCTCAGGCCTCGCTCCCGGCAGAGCTGCTTCTCTTTTCTTGATGTTTCTATGTTGGAAAAACAATAAAACCATTGTATATTAGGTTTAAGGATGATGTTATGTACATGAAATCGCGAAAAGATTGACTTGTTTTGATAACTCATGTCAAAGAAAAACATAGCGAAGATCCTAGCGTCCTCACTTTTGCTGGACTTCTAAAGGCCCAGTTACACTCACAGAAAATTGTGCAGAGATTGTTCACAGATCTCTGGTTGCTGTGAAATCATGGACGTATTGTTACATTTGTACACGGACACAAAATGGAACAATGTGTCCATGATTTCACTGCAACCAGAGATCTGTGAACAATCTCTGCACAATTATCTGAGAGTGTAACTGGGCCTTTAGAGTTAAGCCTCGACTGCAAGGAGGAAATAAACATAATATCTATCATCTTTATGTCCTGTTTGATCAGTCCCAAATATGACCACGCACCCCCACTGCACACTGTGTGACTGTGTGTCCTGGTGCTTACCTGCTCTCCTTCGGCCTCGCTCCCGCCACTTCTTTTTTCTTGATGTTTCTATGTTGGAAAAACAATCAAAGCATTGTATATTAGGTTTAAGGATCATTTTAAGTACATGAAATCGAGAAAAGATTGACTTGTTTTGTCTGGAAATAACTAGAAGGTACAGGAATAGAAAGTCGCGAGAATGTTTCTTTTCTATTCACTACCACCCCTTACTACTTCATTTCTTATTAACTCCTTAAATCCCTCCAACAAGTAAGGAGCTAGTCATCCGACGCGTTTCTAAGGAGACATCCTTCATCAGGACCCAAACGCGTTAAGATAGTTGGCTCCTGCTCCTGCATGCGCACTACGCTACAACCCACTTCTTTCTCTCTATCACGTGACACTGACGCGACCGATTAGCAGTTTGCAATATACCCCCTGTCAACATTTTCCATTGTCACCTAGATTTCAGTCTGTCTGAGGACCTGATTACTTTCTGGGGCCCCAAGTGCTGTGTGGTGTGCTAAGCACTGTCTATGCCTGCCATGCACTGTTTGGGGCCCCATGCGTAGTCTCGGACTCGCTGTGCTGTCTGGGGTGCTGTGCGATGTTGGGGGCCCCCAGCACTGTCTGGGGCCCCGTGCGCAGTCTCTGCACCCCTGTGCTGTCTGGGGCACCGACCACTGTCTGAGGACCTGATCACTGTCTGGGGCCCCGAGCGCGGTCTGGGGCCCCGAGCACTTCCTGGGGCCCCATGCGCTGTCTGGGGCTCTGTGTGCTGTCTCCGCCCCCTGTGCTGTCAGGGTCTATCTAGTTCATTCCCACCTCTGTATTATAGGACGAGTAGGGAACTTACTGACATCATTAGTAACCTCCTATTATATGTCATTGAAATGTGTCTGCTTTTTAATTGGCTCAAATTGTTTATATATGTCTGAATTTGATACTTGCTGCCCATTCTACTGATGTATCCCTGATGAAGAGGTCGGGACAACCTTGAAACATGGGATTAAAGGGGATCTGTCAGGTGGTTTATGCCCCCCCCCCAGCTATCACTATCTGTCCCTGCAGCTTTATAATACTAGTCTAATCATCCCTGTCTGAGCTCATAGTGTAATGTGAAAGTTGAAAAAAAAGCATTTATACACTTACATTTCAGTCTACACCTTGGAGGAGGGAGACTGTCTGGCAGGATAATAGTTAACTCACTATTAACTTGCATAGCTAAAGGACCTGTGTGATGTAACAATCATGTGACTATAGTAGGTGGAGCTAAGCAAGCAAACTCATATTACATTATAGGGACTTGGCTCCGCCTATTGTAGTCACATGGTTATGACATCCCATCAGGTCTCCCAACATGTTCTAACATAAGGCTGAAATGTTAACTATTAACCTGCTAAACAGTTACATAAGGAAATAAAGGTGTATAAATGCTTTTTTTTCACCTTTAGCATTACACTAGGAGCTCATACAGGGATGATTAGACTGGTATTATGAAGCTGCAGGTACAGATAGTGATAGCTGAAGGGGCATAAACCAGCTGACAGGATCCCTTTAAGGAATAAAGATCATCGTTTTACCATACAGAGGACGCGTCTTTTATGCAGCAGCGTGGATCACATCATCTTTTTGTCCTGTTTGATCAGTCCCCAATATGACCACCCACCCCCTCTGCATACTTGTGCGACTGTGTGTCCTGGTGCTTACCTGCACTCCTCAGGCCTCGCTCCCGGCAGAGCTGCTTGTTTTTTCTTGATGTTTCTATGTTGGAAAAACAATCAAAGCATTGTATATTAGGTTTAAGGATCATTTTAACCCATTACTTGCCAAATTAGCAATTTTCCTTTTTGAAAATTGGTGTATGAAAGCTCTCTGGGTGGAAGAATATTCAATTAAACATGACAATGACATGATTTCCTGTTTTGAAAACATTCATTTTACAAACACAACACAAAAAATTGGACCTAATTATAAAATCTTAGTTGCTAGAAGCAAAAGATTAGGCGTCCCAAAAAAAGGACATTGGTAGATAATGGGTTAAGTACATGAAATCGAGAAAAGATTGTCTTGTTTTGTCTGGAAGTAACTGGAAGGTACAGGAATAGAAAGCCGCCACAATGTTTCTTTTCTATTCACTACCACCCCTTACTACTTCATTTCTTATTAACTCCTTAAATCTCTCCAACAAGTAAGGAGCTAGTCATCTCTCCACCAATCCATCTTACCCAGCCATCTTACCTCCTCCTGACTACTGTTCCTCCACATACTGGCTGCACCACCTTGTCTTCCGGTCGCATCATTTCATCCCCTGGCTGCAGCATCCCATCATCTCGTCCCCAGCCAATCCACCTCGCCCAGGGGTGCATCATCTAGCTCCTGAATGCCCCATCTGATCCCCAGCTACATCCCCCATGATCTGCATCTCAAACCTGGATCACCACTGCACCTTCTCATTCCCAGCTCCATCACCTCATCCTTGGCTCCACCATCTTGTCCCGGACTGCTCGATCTCATCCCCAGCCACATCTCCCCTGGACTGTAGCTCATCCCTTGGTGGCATCCCACCTCTGACTGCTCTTCACCACTGACCACTCGTCCACCACTACAGCTCTTTTTCCCGCTGCACCTGACCCCTGCTGCGTCCGACCCCTGTAACCTCTGACCCCACCATCCACAATGTTTCCGCTCCTTTGCACTCTAACTCCCATCCTTCTCCACTTCCTACTACCCCGCTCATCCCAACACCCAGCAACAAAATACTACTCTCACCCTCCATCCTACCTAACCACCTCACCCATTTCTCCAAACTATTCCTTCACTTCAAACCTCCATCTCCAAACAGGCACGCCCACCACGTAAACTCTCCTGCTCTCACCTGCTAACCCTCTCCCTGCTCCTCCTTCTCGCTGGCGACATTTCCCCTAATCCCGGCCCCCCCGCCGCCACATCACCACAGTCAGCTACACCCCACCCCCACAACGCACCACCAACCCTCGTAACCTCACCATCAACCTCCCTCGCAACCTCACCAACCTTAGATCCATCCTCCCAGTCCCTGCTCCCTTAATCTCCCTGCGAGGCACACTTTGGAACGTCCGCTCAATCTGTAATAAACTCCCATACATCCACAAACCTATTTTTAATAAACTCTCATTCCTTGGCATCACAGATAAATGGCTCACCCCCTCCGACACAGCCTCCCCTGCTGCCCTATCCTACGGCAGTTTCCGTCTTTCCCACACACCCCCGCCCCTCTAACAAACATGGCGGAGGTGTCGGCATACTCCTGTCCAACACTTGCTCCTTCGCCCCTATTCCACTACCCCCCTCTGCTACTCTTTCCTCTTTTGAAGCCCACTCTGTCCGCATCTTGTCCCCCTGTAACCTCCAGCTGGCCGTCATCTACACCCCCCTGGATCCATCCCCACCTTCCTCGACCACTTCACCACCTGACTACTTTACTTCCTCTCTGCTGATATCCCCACTATCATTATAGGTGACTTCAATATCCCATCGACATCGCCCACCCAACCGCCTCTCAACTTCTTTCCCTGACCTCCTCTTTCGGGTTCTCCCAATGGTACTTCTCTGCCACCCATGTAGGTGGCCACATGCTGGACCTCATCTTTACCCGTGTTTGCTCCCTCACTAACCTCTCTAACCCTCTCCATCTCTGACGATAATCTACTTTCTTCTCCCTCTTCTCCCCTACTACGCCACCTCCTCTTCGCAAACTCGATCACCCCCGCAGAAACCTAAAACACATTGATCTACACTCACTCTCTGAATCCCTCCTCCCTCTCACCGACATAACATCCATAAACGACACAGACACTGCCACCACCCTCTACAACACCACGCTAACCAAGGCCCTCAACCTAGCCCCACCCCTCACACACCATGCTTCATGCAGTAACAAGCAACCCTGGCACACTGCCCTCACTAAAGACCTGAAACGACCATCCAGGGTAGCCGAGAGGCGATGGAAAAAAAAAGAGAATTTTGTTTACGTACCGTAAATTCTTTTTTCTTGAATCATCAATGGGAGACCCAGACAATGGGGTTTAGGGCACTGCCCTCCGGAGGCCACACTAGGTACTACAAGATCTGTAGACACCGCCCCCTCCGCTTATAAACCCCTACCGCAGGGAATATCCTCAGTTTGGTCCATAAGCTGCGAGGAGACAACAGAAAAAAACCACACCCGAAAATCTCGGGGAAGACACCATGAACAGACGGCTCAACAACCCAGATAAACTGTCCCAACAGGAGACAGATCAACCGTAACATAAAACGGAACACTGGGTGGGTGCTGGGTCTCCCATTGATGATTCAAGAAAAAAGAATTTACGGTACGTAAACAAAATTCTCTTTTTTCTGATCATCATAATGGGAGACCCAGACAATGGGGATGTCCTAAAGCAATATCCCAGGGCGGGAAAAAAAAGTTCCTCAACAGACGTTTGCATACGCGGTCCCCCTCAAAGGTGGGCAACCGCCGCCTGGAGGACCCGCCTGCCCAAATTTGCATCCGCAGAGGCATGGGCATGCACCATATAGTGCTTAGAGAATGTGTGCAGACTGGACCAAGTGGCCGCCTGACACACCTGTAGAGCAGAGGCGCGATGTCGCAAAGCCCAGGAGGCACCGACAGCTCTGGTCGAGTGCGCCTTCAAGCCTACCGGAAGAGGCAAACCAGAAGAACGGTAAGCCTCTTGAATGGGTGCCTTGATCCATCTGGCCAAGGTTGATTTTGACGCCGCTGACCCCTTACAGCGACCCGCCGTCAGTACGAACAAGGAGTCCGAACTCCGGAAGGAGGCAGTTCTGGACACATAAATGCGTACAGCCCGTACGAGGTCCAGAGTGTGGAGGTCGCGCTCAACCTGATGAACAGGAGCGGGACAAAATGATGGGAGAACAATCTCCTGGTTCAAATGAAAAGTGGAAACCACTTTTGGTAAAAATTCCGCCCGCGGGCGCAACACCACCTTGTCTTGGTGAACCACCAGAAAGGGTGACTTGCACGACAGTGCCGCCAGTTCAGAGACCCGTCTCAGGGACGTAATCGCCACCAGAAAGACCACTTTCTGTGACAAATAAGAGAGAGAGACTTCTCTCAATGGTTCAAAAGGTGGTTTCTGTAAAGCCGCCAAGACCATGTTGAGATCCCAAGGGTCCAGAGGTCGCCTATACGGCGGAACCACACGAGATACCCCTTGGAGGAATTGACGAACCTTTTTGAGGAGCGCCAAGCGCCTGTCGAACAATACAGACAGCGCTGATACCTGACCCTTCAGAGAACTGAGGGAAAGGCCCAACTCCAAACCTGACTGCAAAAAAGCCAACAGGGTCGGGATCGACAAAGGCCAAGGTGCATGTCCCCCAGAGGAGCACCAGGCGAAAAAGACTTTCCACGTTCTGTGGTAAATCTTCCGTGACGTGGGCCGTCTAGCTCGGTTCATGGTGGAAACCACCGCAGGAGAGAAACCCCTGGATGTTAAGAGCCAGGCCTCAAGAGCCATGCAGTCAATCTGAGGGCCCTGGAATTGGGGCAGAAGAAGGGGCCCTGCGCGAGAAGATCTGCGCGGTCTGGAAGAGCCCACCGGTGTCCGCCGGACAGTTGCCACAGATCCGGATACCAGGACCTCCTCGGCCAATCCGGAGCCACTAGAATGGCTGTGTGACATTCTGTTTTGATTTTCCACAGGACCTTGGGCATCAGTGCCAGAGGCGGGAAAACATATGGCAGGCGAAAATCTGACCAACTCAGGACTAGAGCATCTGCCCCCAGAGATTGAGGGTCCCACGATCTCGCCATGTATTGTGGCACCTGATGATTCAGCCGGGAGGCCATCAGATCCACATCCGGGGTCCCCCATCTGATGCAGATGTCCCGGAAGACGTCCGGATGGAGAGACCATTCTCCGGCGTCCATCCCCTGTCGGCTCAGGTAATCTGCCTCCCAATTCTCGACACCTGGGATGTAGACTGCGGAAATCAAGCAGTTGTTGGCTTCCACCCATGATAGAATGCGGTGGACTTCCGCCAGAGCCTGTGCACTCCTGGTTCCTCCTTGGTGATTTATATAGGTGACAGTCGTCGCATTGTCGGACTGAACCCGAATCGGTTGTCCGGATAGGAACACTCGAAAGGCCAGGAGAGCCAGATAGACCGCCCTGAGCTCCAGTACGTTGATCTGCAACGTCGCCTCTGAACGTGTCCAGAGACCTTGAGCTCTGTGGTGTAAGAACACCGCTCCCCAGCCCCTCAGACTGGCGTCGGTGGTCACCACTAACCACGATGGCTTCAGGAAGGATCGTCCCTTCGACAAGTGATTCGGCTGAAGCCACCACTGTAGAGCATCCCTGGTCGGCTGGGAGAGGACCACCAGCTGATTCAGAGAGGACGCCCTCTTGTCCCACCTCTGGAGGATTTCCAGTTGCAGAGGACGGAGGCGAAACTGTGCGAATGGCACCGCCTCTATTGCTGCCACCATGCGTCCCACCAGCTTCATCAATACCCGCAGGGATGAATGAGGTGATCTGAGGAGATCTTGCACTCCTGACTGGATGGCCAGCTGTTTGGCTCGTGGTAGGGACACTAGAGCAGAGTTCGTATGGAAGTCCATGCCCAGATACGTCAGTGACTGGGTTGGAACCAGGGTGGATTTCTGGATGTTGAGAAGCCACCCGAACTGCTCTAGAGACTGCATGGTTGCCTGCAGGCTCCGCTGACACAGGTGTTCCGATGGCGCTCTGACCAGCAGGTCGTCTAAATAAGGGATAACGGCGTGTCCCTGCGCATGCAGTAAGGCCATCATTGATGCCATCACTTTCGTGAACACCCGGGGGGCCGAGGCCAACCCGAAAGGCAGCGCCACGAATTGGAAGTGCTCCTCCCCCACCGCGAATCTCAACCATCGTTGATGAGACGGTGCAATGGGCACGTGAAGGTAAGCGTCGCGGATGTCTATGGACGCTAGGAAGTCGCCCTGCGACACAGCCGCGATCACGGAGTGCAGGGATTCCATGCGGAACTTCCGAACCAACACATGGCGGTTGAACAGCTTGAGGTCCAGAACCGGGCGGAAGGAGCCGTCCTTCTTCGGGACGATAAAGAGGTTGGAGTAAAAACCCCTGAACCTCTCCCCAGTGGGCACTGGGACCACCACTCCGTCTCTGCGGAGTCCCTCCAACACCAGATAAAAAGCCTGAGCCTTTTCTGGAGATGGAACAGACCGATGGAATCGGTGTGAGGGTTGTGATGACAGCTCTATCCTGTATCCTCTTGAGACTACGTCTCGGACCCACTGATCTTGGATGTGGAGTCGCCATTCGTCTTGAAATAGAGACAGGCGACCCCCAACCTGTGGGGAGGCAGGAAGAGAGAGCGAGTCATGCGGAAGTGGTTTTGGGAGCGGCAGCTGTTGTACCTGCCGACTTCTTCTGGCGACTTTTGGGACGCCACTGCTGAGAAGTCTTAGCCCCCCGGTCCGCGCGAGCGGAGGAGGATGACGGCTGTGAGCTGGGACGAAAGGACCACTGTTTAGGGTTCCTCTTCACAGTATACCTAGGCTTAGGTCTGTTCTGTGGAATCTTGGACTCCGAAGAGTCTTTGATCAACTTGTCCAGCTCGGCACCAAACAGCCTGTCACCAGAGAAGGGAAGATTCTGCAGAATCTTCTTTGACGTGGCATCTGAGTCCCATAGACGTAGCCACAACAATCTGCGGATCGCTATCGCATTGGCCGAAGCCACAGCTGAGCGAGTGGCAGTCTCCAGAGACGCCGTCCTAGCGTAATCTGCATAGGCTTTTGCCCTCTCTGTAAGCGCCAGGACTTCAGAGTTGACACCTGCTAGGTCAGCAATACCATCCAGACAGGATGTGATCGCCTGCAGAGTCCAGACCGCAGCAAAACCCGGGGCAAATGACGACCCCACAGCCTCATAAGACGACTTGGCGAGTTGTTCGACCTGTCTGTCTGTCGCATCCTTCAGTGAGGAGCTATCAGAGGCAGAGAAAAGGGAGCGTGCAGCAATCCTGGTCATGGAAGCGTCCACTTTTGGGGACTGCGACCACTCCTGAAGCACCTCCTGAGGAAAGGGAAAACGGTTGTCCTTGGATTTGCGGACATAACGCCGTCCAGGGTGTACCCTGGGAGCTCTAACCACCCTTTCAAAGTTAGTGTGATCCAAAAAGGAACCACATGGTCTAGCTTCGGGTTGTAACCACTGATAGACCTCCTTCGGGTGAACGGCTGTCTCCTGAGGGGGTAGTCCGAGGCGTAAAGTCTCGTTGATGGAGGACACCAGATCCTCCACCCCTTCAGCTGGTTCAGATACCGACCCGAGAGTTGAACCCCCATCATCCTCGTCACCGTCAGAGTGACGCTCCTCCTCAGAGAGGATCTGGAGCTCGGGTGAATCCTCCCGGCGAGCCCGCTTAAGGGGTCTCACGGTGGAAGATGGAGACACCCGGGGGTAGTTTGAAAGAGTAGCTGGAGCATCCAGTCTCCTTGTTAGTGCCTCCAGGGATTGCGACATGGAGGATAATTGGGACAACATAGAAGCATTAAACTCGCTTTGTTTTTCCCATGGCCCTGGGATCACCTGAACCTCAGGGTATAGCACCGGAGCTGCTGACTCAGCAGAAACAGCCCGGGCGTCTGGACGTCCGCAATTATTGCAGGACCCATCCACCAGTGTTCCTGTGCATGTAGCGCAGACAGGGGTGGTACTGGCCGCCTTAGCAGCGCCTTTCTTCCCTGAGGACATACCCACGGTAGGGGAATATCAAACAGGAGAAAATTCACCGGAACCCGGTGGCTTACCGACCGCTGCACAGCGGTGGTGAAGGGAGCGGTGTGTGTGTGTGGCCTCCGCGAGGTAAGAAGACCTGGTCTCCCCTGGAGTGCAGCAGAGCAGTCTCCAACGATCCCAGCAGGAAAGTGAGGGGAAAAGATGGCCGCCGCTGTAGAAACAGAAGGCGGGGCCGAAACGCGCGGGAAGCACACACACACGCCCATCCAGGTCACATGGGCCGCTCCACATCTCTCCCGGCCGCCATTACAATAATGTAAGCGCCGGAGCCCGCAGCGCGGGAGGTATTAAACATAAATACCCAGGCTTACAGACAAAAGTCTGAAGCCCACAGCCGCAGCCCCTGTGACACACAGGGCGGTCAGCCAGGGTGACCCCAGCACAGGGTCACCGCCAGAACCGCGGACCCGAAGGCAACGCGCGGTCTGAGTGTCATGAACACACTAGTGCCAGACACTGCCCCCAGGCACACCGGAGACACCAAAGTATCTCAGTGCCGGTCCGGTCTGTAAGCACCATATCATGGGAGGCCTCGGACGGGGGGTTCAGCACCAGTCCGGTCTGTAAGCACCATTTTAGGGAGGCCTCGGACTGGGCTGGCTCTAGTCCGGTCTGTAAGCACCATTTAGGGAGGCCTCGGACAGAGCTGACTCCAGTCCGGTCTGTAAGCACCATTTAGGGAGGCCTCGGACGGAGCGGAGCTGTGCAAGGCTCCTATCTCCCACTTCCCAGAGCCCCCAGGGGGGATGGGAAGGAGTACGGCAGCGTACCGGGAGACACAGTGTGCCCAGGCACTAGGCCCTCCGGTACCTCGACCTGCGTGTTCCCCGAGGGTTAACAGGGAGACTGCCGGAGATCCCTGACTGGGACCTTCTTTTACCTTGTCTTCATACGCCATCACGTAAGCTGTGAGAATGCAATGAAGTGCAAGCAAAGCGTGTGACACCTCCGAGCACACTAAGCTTAAAACTGAGGATATTCCCTGCGGTAGGGGTTTATAAGCGGAGGGGGCGGTGTCTACAGATCTTGTAGTACCTAGTGTGGCCTCCGGAGGGCAGTGCCCTAAACCCCATTGTCTGGGTCTCCCATTATGATGATCAGAAAATCACATTCAACTGAGCACTTCAAACAGTTCAAACAGTCCCTCATCGCCTTCAAGAATGCTCTTGCTACTGCCAAACAAACCTTCTTCTCATCCCTAATAACCTCCCTGGCCCACAATCCCAAACAACTTTTCAAAACCTTCAATTCCCTACTCCGCCCGCCCGCTCCCCCTCCATCTCCCCTTATCCTTGCTGAAGACTTTGCTCCTTTTTCAAAGAAAAGATTGAAAGAATTAGAGGCAGCTTTGATCCACTGTCCCCATAGCCTCTCCTCTCCCCTATACTGCCCTCTCCTTCCATCAACTGCTTCCCCCCCATAACTGAAGACTAGCTCTCCTCCCTCCTATCAAAATCACACCTCACCACCAGCGCTCACGACCCGTTCCCATCCCACCTCATTCCCAACCTCTCCTCCGTTATCATCCCAGCCCTGACTCATCTTTTCAATCTATCACTCACCACCGCCACCTTCCCCATAGCCTTCAAACACGCCTTGGTCACACCTATCCTCAAAAAACTCTCCCTTGACCCCATGGCTGTCTCCAACTACCGCCCCCTATCTCTCCTCCCCTTCGCCTCTAAACTACTTAAACAGCACGTCCACTCTGAGCTGTCCTCTCACCTCTCCTCCTGCTCCCTCTTCGACCGCCTGCAATCCGGCTTCCGACCCCTCCACTCCACTGAAACAGCACTGACCAAAGTCACCAATGACCTATTAGCTGCCAAAAGCAAACGCCACTACTCTGTTCTCCTCCTCCTCAACCTGTCCGCCACCTTCAACACTGTTGACCACTCCCTTCTACTTCAGATCCTGGAATCTCTTGGCATCACGGACGTTGCCCCCTCTTGGATCTTCTCATACTTAATGGACCGAACTTCAGCGTCACCCACTCCCACACATCCTCCTCGGCCTACCCCCTATCTGTCGGGGTACCCCTGGGCTCAGAGATAGGACCGTTACTCTTCTCAATCTACACTCTCGGCCTAGGGCAACTCATTGAGTCTCATGGCCTTCAGTGCCACTTCTACGCCGACGACAGCCAAATCTACCTGTCTGGACCTGACATTGCCTCCCTACTATCCAAAATTCCGCAATGCCTGTCCGCCATCTCTTCCTTATTCTCTGCTCGCTTCCTTAAGCCGAACATGGACAAAACCGAATTCATCGTCTTCGCCCCAAGTCGCTCCCCCTCACTACCTGACCTATCCATCGTCAACAACTGCTCTCTCTCCTCAGTACCCCACGCCAAGTGCCTCGGGGTTATCCTTGATTCTTCCCTCTCCTTCAAGCCCCAAATCCAAGCCCTCGCCATCTCCTGCCGACTCCAGCTCAAAAACATCTCTCGGATCCGCACTTTCCTTGACCACGACACCGCTAAAACCTTTATTCACGCTCTCATCATCTCGTGCCTCGACTACTGCAACCTCTTGCTCACCGACCTCCCCTCTACCTCCCTTTCACCTTTCCAAACTATCCTGAACTCCGCTGCCCGCCTAATCCATCTGTCTCCCCGCTACTCTCCTGTCTCCCCCCTCTGCCAAGCCCTTCACCGGCTCCCTGCTTCCCAGAGATCCTGGTTTAAAACACTAACCATGACATACAAAGCCATCCGCAACCTGTCCCCTCAATACATCTCCGACATGGTCTCCCGATACCTACCCTCACGCAACCTGCGATTCTCCCAAGAACTCCTCCTCTACTCCCCCTTCATCTCCTCTTCACACAACCGCATACAGGACTTCTCCCGTGCATCACGCATACTCTGGAATTCGCTGTCCCACCACATCAGGCATTCCCCTACCCTGGGAAACTTCAAAAGAGGCCTGAAAACCCACCTCTTCCGCCTACAACCTGCAATGAGACCCGGTCCACCGCACCGCCTCACGACAGACACCTCCCCCTCCTACTGTATCCCCACCCACCCCTCATAGACTGTGAGCCCTCACGGACAGGATCTTCTCCCCTACTGTATCTGTATGCCAGAATTGTCCACAGCCATTGTTACTTGTATTGTTACTATGTTACTTGTCCTAGTCTGCCCTCTTAAGATGTAAAGCGCCATGGAATATTATGGCGCTTAATAAATAAATAATAATAATAAATCATGTCAGAGAAAAACATACCGTAAATCCTAGCATCCTCACTTTTGCTGGACTTCTAAAGGCCCAGTTTCACACACAGATAATTGTGCAGAGATTGTTCACAGATCTCTGGTTGCAGTGAAATCATGGACACATAGTTCCATTTTGTGTCCATGTACAAATGGAACAATGTGTCCATGATTTCACTGCAACCAGAGATCTGTGAACAATCTCTGCACAATTATCTGTGTGTGTAAATGGGCCTTTAGCGTTAAGCCTCAACCACAAGGAGGAAATAAACATAATATTTTACAACAAACAGAGGCTACATTAATTAATAAGTATAAGGAGCAAAGTCATCTAGGTCTAAATGACAGAACGACCGATGTGTGTTGTTAGAATAATATTTGTAAACTAGATGTGGACTACTGCATCGGGAGGGCGGTGACATCACAATGGGGGCAGACTCAGAGAGCTCAGCTCAGAGCGGCACCGCAATAAATACACCGGTGGGTGAGCAGCCTGACAGCGGCGGCGGGCGGGCAGTAAAGACGGTACCTACGGTAGAAACACAGCAGCATACCCTGTTAGCTGGGCATGCCCATTCTACTGATGTATCCCTGATGAAGAGGTCGAGACAACCTTGAAACGCGTAGTATAAAGAAATAAAGATCATCGTTTTACCATACAGAGGACGCGTCTTTTATGCAGCAGTGCGGATCAAATCATCTTTTTGTCCTGTTGGATCAGTCCCCAATATGACCACCCACCCCCTCTGCATACTGTGTGACTGTGTGTCCTGGTGCTTACCTGCTTTCCTCAGGCCTCGCTCCCGCTGCTTCTTTTCTATTGATGTTTCTATGTTGGAAAAACAATCAAAGCATTGTATATTAGGGTTAAGGATCATTTTAATTACATGAAATCGAGAAAAGATTGAATTGTTTAGATAAGTCATGTCAGACAAAAACATAACGAAGATCCTAGCGTCCTCACTTTTGCTGGACTTCTAAGAGTTAAGCCTCCATCACTAGAAGGAAATACACATAATATCTTACTAAAAGAGGCTACATTAATTAATAAGTATCAAGAGCAAAGTCATCTAGGTCTAAATGACAGAACGACCGATGTGTGTTGTTAGAATGATATATGTAATCTAGATGTGGGCTATCGCATTGGGAGGGCGGTGACATCACTATGGGGACAGACTCAGAGAGCTCAGCTCAGAGCGGCACCGCAATAAATACACCAGTGGGTGAGCGGTCTGACAGCGGCGGCGGGCGGGCAGTAAAGACGGTACCTACAGTAGAAACACAGCAGCATACCCTGTTAGCTGGGCATGCCTAAAAATAAATAAAGTCTGATGCGTCTTATTTTTGGGGGGGGGGGGTGCCTAAAATTCAGCAGTATAGAAAATCCCCCAAGTACATCTTATTTTTGGGGGATGTCTTATTTTTGGGGAAACATGGTAAGAAAAGAGCAAGAAGTGAGGAGGAATGATATTTAATTATAATTATTCACAACAATGGGCACACCAAAAATACACAAGGCATGAGAACAGGTAACAGTACAGTGTTCACAGATTCAACGTAGTGCAGGATGTGGCGAATGTCTGTTTCCGCTTGGATACTGCTGGTTCCACTCTGGTGGTTAACATTTGCCACGGTTGTGACCTTGTCTGACTGTGTTCTGACATGTACGAGTGCCAGAGGGTGACAGAATGATTTCAGTACCAGAAATACTGCCTGAATCTTCGTAGATTGAGGGTAATATTCGGGCGTGGACGCAACTACTGCCATGTGCATTGTGATGGGGGTATCTCTGTCTACCTCCCGTTGTCATGGAGCATTGAAAAAAAGGGCGGAGGCAGTGGCGGAACTAGAGCCTGGCGGGCCCTGGTGCAGCAGCAGCTGCTGTTGAGGAGCGGGTATGGGGGGGGGGGGGGGGGGGAAGGTGCGCTAGTAGTTGTAGATGAGGACCAAGGGGGCAGGGGGAGCGGTGCTGGCGATCGAAGTTGAGGTCCGGGGGGGGGTGTTCGGTGCTGTCAGACAAGCCGCGCGCTGCAGGTCTGGGAGCCGGGGCGGCAGAGGAGGGGCGGGATCAGCCAAGGGAAGCACGAAGCTTCCCTCAGTTAACCTCCTCTCCACTGACACAAGGTCACGGGGGGCGGCTGCAGGGGCCCCCTACAGGTGCTTGAAGGGCCCCCTAGCCGGTCGGGGCCCTGGTGCAGCTGAACCAGCTGCACCACGGTAGGTCCGCCCCTGGGCGGAGGTGTAGGTGAGCTAATGCAACTGCCTCCCATGCTGCCACTATCCTGTCTAGGACTTCCATGGCAGTTGTGACTGATTGAGGATACCAATGACAGATATTGGGGATTTCCTGACTAAGAATCCGTGCCTTGTCTGGGGAACTTTTCGACTCAGGCTGTGGATGTGTTGCAGCTAAAGGCAGCTGTGTGCCCAATATGGCTAATACACCATATGTGATGGTGTAGCATGCGGCCATCAGGCGTACCCAGTTCAGCTGGTACTGCTGGAGTGTGTGTGCTGTGTTGCCACATGTGCCTTGGAATTGTGGTGGAATTGTCTAGGTTGCTTCGCCAACCGAGTGTTCTTAACGTGAACAGTGAAAGCGACACTGTGTTTGCAGTCTTTGAAAGTCATGCGTTGGTGAATAAGTCGTCCAGCCATGAGCGACTACTGTAATGCAGTATAGACATTGCTAACTTTAGTCAGGGAAAACTGTGTATCTATGTGCTACCGTCTGACAGTATTGTTCTTTGACCCCTGAGCAGAGAAGGGACTGACTGCGTGGAATGAGTTTCGGGCAACGGTCATACTGGGGACTGGAGAGCCCATCCCATGGGTTAATGTAGGCGGGAGTCTGCTAGGTCCTGCTTCGGATCAGTCTGTGCCGAGTGCTTGCGCGTGTTGTCTCAACTTAATTACCTATACAGGTGCAGCGAGGCGATTGGTAGCTGGGCTCGTGTTTCATGTTGTACGACCTAAAGCTTCGTATTTGTAGTGTGGGGAGGGAGACCGGCCAGGCCTTGTGCCATTGCAACTTTAACCCGAGTCCCCAAGAGTGGGGAGTCGAGGAAGGAGTATGGCCTATAGCAATCTTGGCTACGACCCAGCGCTGCCAACAGTGGTGAGCTGGGGAAGTAGTATGCTATGGATTTTAGTTTCTAGAGACTTTTAGCTGAATTAACCGTGCAGCTGCGGATCACGTGTTTCAGCCTGGGTCTTTTGACACTTGGTTGTCATCAGCCTCAACCAGACTCCAGCTGTGGGGTGTGGACAGAATTGGCAACCTGTCCTAAGACGCCTTACATGTGTTGAGTAATTGCAGCTTACATCAACTTCAACTGGGCTGTCCAACAGTGAGGGGCCGAGGAAGGAATCTGTGAGGTAAACTTGTATTAAATCCACCCGAAAGTAGTTTTCTCTGCTGTGTGGGGGCCCGGGGAGGATATGTTGGACGAGTCATTGATACATTTGAATATCCTGTGCTGCGCCAACGTTGGGTACCCCGAGGAAAAGCCTTGTCGGTGCCTCACTTTAACCTAGCTACCCCTATGGTAAAGCCATAAGGTTGGATATGTGCACCAACAGGTAGCTGCATTAGGTACGGTTGTAGGACATACCTAATACTTGCAGTAGGCCGTGTGCTGGACAGCGAACCTTAGCCTGTCCCAGTTCGGGCATTAGGGATGTGCTTACTACTATTTAAAACGGTATCCAGCCTTATGACCCTTCACTGCTATTCATATGATGCTCGTTACACGGTGTACATACGGGAGACCAGGTGAACCAGAGTATATCACTGTTGGTCATCTTGACATTTCCATCGGTATCCTGTCGCACAGCGACGCAGTGAGTATTGTACTTCCTAAAGCCCCTGAGTGTGTGGCTTAGAGCGATTGCTGTGTTTATTGTACCCCGCACAGCAGATGCTGAGATACCTCCTAAAGAATCTGGAGAATAATGGAGGGCATTGCAGAGCGGATGTGCCTATAGGGACTGGCAGGCTGTGCTGTATGTCCGTCTGCTGTTCCGTGCTGGAGGGAGATAATGCGGGGACATGCACTGTAGGGTTGCTAAAGCCAGTTACTTGTTACACTAGTGTGTGCTTTGATGACCACGGCAGGGAAGAACAGTTCCCCGTGTTTGTGAGGGTCTCAGTGTTATTGTACCCTCTGTTGGTTGTCCTCTATATATGTGCCCCCATGACCACAGGGGCATGAGCCAGTGTCTGTCCACACACCGGCCAGCCGTCCTACATGTATTAGGATATGTGTGCCTGCACACCTGGCAGCACTGATATATGTAGTGAAAACACATGTTTGGCTACTGTAAGACTATAAACTGTGCAGTGTGTGCCTTGTTTTTCTGCACACAGCTTAGCCGGCATCTGTGGCTTGTGTGTGATGAGATAAGAGAAGGGGGAGATGGGCGGCTAACACAGGAACAATTGCAAGGAGGGAATCTCTCCTTGCAGCCCATACGAGGCTTGGCAGCCCCTTGCTGATGTGGCTGCCTTGTATCCCTCTCCCTTACTGATGGGGCTGTGTCTTTGTACTGACCCTGGAATTCCCATGCTGGGAATGAGTCCCTGTCAGCGCGGAGGTCCGGGAAAAGGTCGGAATGAACCCAGACCCTGCCGGACCTCCTGTGCCCCACCGCGCTAGCATGTTGCTGCCAGTCCCAGGAGCATCCAGAACGCTGGATCTCCTGCGCTTTGCTGCCAATGCAGGTGTCGGCTTCTGGAGGAGCACAGACAGCCTATGCCCCTGGCCTGCGACCTGGCCGCATATAATGTGCCCCCGGCACCTTTAGGAGCACCCAGTAGAGCTGGGGCTCCTGGAGCTGCAGCCTTGCAGCTTGCTGCGGGGGTTGTGTCCTGTAGAAGCACTCAGCAAAGCTGAGGCTCCTGTCTTGTGCCGGTGTGTCCGTGCAGCCTGTTTGTGCCCTACCTGCTGTGTCTCGACCTAAGAACTCTATGTGGGGTGGTTAGGGAGGGATGCTGCCGTCCACCGTCAGAGAGCCCTTGCTTGTCCTCAACCTCAACCCGGAGACACCAAAAGTGGTGACCTGGGGAAGGAGGACCATCATTTTGACGTCAACCCAGCACCCCAAATGTGGGATGCCGAGGAGGGAGCGGCATAGGGATCGACCTCTCAACTTCAACCAGGCGCCCCAAAAGTGGGGGGCCGAGGAAGGAGCATGCAGGGAGTCTCTCCAGAGACCCACTTTTCTTCATCGTTAAGGAAATAAATTTAAAAAAAAAAAAAAATTTTTAAGAGAAATAAAATGTAGTCTTCCTCCTAACGACACTAAGTAAAAACTGGTATAGTACTACTTCCTGCTCAGAGGTGTATACTGCAGAGGAGGAGCCTTTTAACTCTTTTACAGACTCTGCATAGTGTCTCTTCCTAGAGGACAGCAGCATAACACCCATGGTCCTGTGTCCTCCAATGAGGCGAAGGAGAAATAACAAACACTTTACTTACCCGGTACCTCTCCAGCACTGTGCTACATGTCTCCCTGCGTGCTGCACTCTGCACTTCCATTCCTGAGAGTGGGTGATGCCGATCATGTAATCGGCATAGTAGAGTGACATCTTCTCTGCGCATCTGATCACATGATTGGCTTCACCGAGACTCAGAAATGGAAGTGCAGCATGCAGGGAGACATGGAGCACAGTGCTGGAGAGGTAAAGTGTTTTTATTTTAGTATGGTCAGCAACCTGGGGTGGGGGGGAGGGCATGACCTGCACAGAGGGGCCATATAAAGCACAGTGGGGCCATATCCAGCACAGGGGGCTATGGATCCAGTACAGGTGCATGTGATCTTGTCATTCCATTCTGAAGCATCACTGTGGATTCTATTGTATGGAGATTTGAATCTTGTGTACTGTTTCACCTTGGGGGATATTGTTTATATCAGGAATTTTTACTAAATGGGAATGTAGAACCATTCGGATAGTTGCAATTATCATAGACAGTTTGTTCAAATGTTGTCATTCCCTGCTTCTTTGTCGGGATGGAGAAATTAATGTGTGCTTACTAATAAGATCCAGATGATTGCAATTTTTAAAGACATATATCCCAAACATTATCGTTCCTTGCTCCCTTATGGGTGCGGGTAGAATAATATCTGCTTGCTAGCATAAGTACTTTTTTCTCATAATTCATCCATAATTTTTTCACATCCTACCGTAGTATGCCATAATAATCAGAAATAGTAAAAAATAGTGACATTCACATCAGTGATTGCGAGGAGGTTTGATATCGTGTTGGGAGATCTTGTTTAAATGTGTGCTGTGTTACTTTCTAGGGCACCACTGTGGACTCAACTATATGGGGATTTGGATTATATCCATCAGTTTGTTTAATGAATAGTGCTTTCATCACGATAACTTTGCAGATGGAATTATAACACCTTCTCAGATAGTTGCAATGGCAATAAAATACATTTTATGTATAATTTATTGTATAGTAATTTGAAAACTGTATATGATCTTTTTTAGGGAAATACCTGACTGTTTCAGGGTCGATCTAGAGAATTCCCACCTCTGTATTATAGGAGGAGTAGGGAACTTCCTGACGTCATTACTAACCTCATATTATACGTCATTGAAATGTGTCTGTTTTTGATTGGCTCAAATTGTTTATATATGTCTGAATTTGATACTTGCTGGCCATTCTACTGATGTACCCCTGATGAAGAGGTCGAGACAACCTTGAAACGCGTAGTATAAAGAAATAAAGATCATCGTTTTACCATACAGAGGACGCGTCTTTTATGCAGCAGCGTGGATCACATCATCTTTTTGTCCTGTTGGATCAGTCCCCAATATGACCACCCACCCCTCTGCATACTGTGTGACTGTGTGTCCTGGTGCTTACCTGCTCTCCTCAAGCCTCGCTCCCGCTGCTTCTTTTCTATTGATGTTTCTATGTTGGAAAAACAATCAAAGCATTGTATATTAGGGTTAAGGATTATTTTAATTACATGAAATCGAGAAAAGATTGAATTGTTTTGATAAGTCATGTCAGACAAAAACATAACAAAGATCCTAGCGTCCTCACTTTTGCTGGACTTCTAAGAGTTAAGCCTCCACCGCTAGAAGGAAATACACATAATATCTTACTAAAAGAGGCTACATTAATTAATAAGTATCAAGAGCAAAGTCATCTAGGTCTAAATGACAGAACGACCGATGTGTGTTGTTAGAATGATATATGTAATCTAGATGTGGGCTATCGCATTGGGAGGGCGGTGGACATCACAATGTGGGCAGACTCAGAGAGCTCAGCTCAGAGCGGCACCGCAATAAATACACCGGTGGGTGAGCGGTCTGACAGCGGCGGCGGGCGGGCAGTAAAGACGGTACCTACGGTAGAAACACAGCAGCTTACCCTGTTAGCTGGGCATGCCTAAAAATAAATAATGTCTGATACGTCTTATTTTCACATGATCGGCTTCACCGAGACTTAGGAATGGAAGTGCAGCATGGAGGGAGACACGGAGCACAGCGCTGGAGAGGTACCGGGTAAGTAAAGTGTTTTTATTTTAGTATGGTCAGCAACCTGGGGTGGGGGGAGGCAATGACCTGCACAGAGGGGCCATATAAAGCACAGTGGGGCCATATCCAGCACAGGGGGCTATGGATCCAGTACAAGAGCATGTGATCTTGTCATTCCATTCTGAAGCATCACTGTGGATTCTATTGTATGGAGATTTGAATCTTGTGTACTGTTTCACCTTGGGGGATATTGTTTATATCAGGAATTTTTACTAAATGGGAATTTAGAACCATTCGGATAGTTGCAATTATCATAGACAGTTTGTCCAAATGTTGTCATTCCCTGCTTCTTTGTCGGGATGGAGAAATTAATGTGTGCTTACTAATAAGATCCAGATGATTGCAATTTTTAAAGACATATATCCCAAACATTATCGTTCCTTGCTCCCTTATGGGTGCGGGTAGAATAATATCTGCTTGCTAGCATAAGTACTTTTTTCTCATAATTCATCCATAATGTTTTCACATCCTACCGTAGTATGCCATAATAATCAGAAATAGCAAAAAATAGTGACATTCACATCAGTGATTGCGAGGAGGTTTGATATCGTGTTGGGAGATCTTGTTTAAATGTGTGCTGGGTTACTTTCTAGGGCACCACTGTGGACTCAACTATATGGGGATTTGGATTATATCCATCAGTTTGTTTAATGAATAGTGCTTTCATTACGATAACTTTGCAGATGGAATTATAACACCTTCTCAGATAGTTGCAATGGCAATAAAATAAATTTTATGTATAATTTATTGTATAGTAATTTGAAAACTGTATATGATCTTTTTTAGGGAAATACCTGACTGTTTCAGGGTCGATCTAGAGAATTCCCACCTCTGTATTATAGGAGGAGTAGGGAACTTCCTGACGTCATTAGTAACCTCATATTATACGTCATTGAAATGTGTCTGTTTTTGATTGGCTCAATTGTATATATGTCTGAATTTGATACTTGCTGGCCATTCTACTGATGTATCCCTGATGAAGAGGTCGAGACAACCTTGAAACGCGTTAGTATAAAGAAAAAAGGAGATTTTTGTGTACTCACCGTAAAATACTTTTCTCTTAGCCTCTAATTGGGGGACACAGACCGTGGGTGTTATGCTGCTGTCCACTAGGAGGCGACACTAGGCAGATTCTGCAAAAGAGTTATAGACTCCTCCTCTGCAGCATTACACCCCTGAAGCAGGAAGTGCTTCTCCAGTTTTGTGCTAAAGCAGTAGGAGAGTTAACAGAGAATAACAGTGACACAGGAAGTCTACACAGGCAACCTGTGTAAACAAATATAGTCAACAAGGTAATAACAGTGTAACAAGGCCTGAACCAAACAGGCACGTGTGTAAGCAGTTAATAGTTAGAGTAATACTAGTACCACAAGGCCTGTAACTAAGCAGGCGCATGTGGAAAACAGTGAAGAGTTAACGAAGCAATAATCGTACAACAGGGCCTGTAACTAAACAGGCTCACAGTACTACAAGGCCTGGAGCTAAACAGGCACAAGTTTAAACAGTCAACAGAGTGATAATAGGCAAACATGTGTAAACATGTTAACCATGTAACAGCTGAGAAGCTATGTGAGAACTGTAGAAAAAAAGGCCCACCAGGGCAATAGGGTGGGTGCTGTGTCCCCCAATTAGAGGCTAAGAGAAAAGGATTTTACGGTGAGTACACAAAAATCTCCTTTTCTCCTTCGCCTCATTGGGGGACACAGACCGTGGGACGTCCCAAAGCAGTCCCTGGGTGGGAAAGAACAATGGAACTAGTGACACCGAGCATGGTCAGTGAAGAACTATGCCCCTACAGGCGGGCTTGCTGCCGCCTGGAGGGCACGTCAAGCCCTATAGTGGCTTGAGTATGTGTGTAGGCTGACCCCTTTTGGCTGTCTACACACTTGTCGGACTGACACCTGGTGCCAAACGGACCAGGAAGCCCTCACGGCCGTAGTAGAATGTGCCGTGCCGCTGCCGGAAGGGATGAGATTTTTACGGTATAAGCGTCTTGGATGGTTAGACGAATTCACCTGGTTAGACGAGCCTTAGAGGCTGACATGTCATTATTTCTGCCTTCTGGAAGAAGGGAGAAAGAGAATCCGACCTGTGGAGAGGCACTGGTTGTGGGTACTTAGATGAGTAGGGACCTGATAAGGTCCTGCATATGTAGGTCCTTTACGACCAGACAGACTGGAGTCGGTCACAGCAATGACAGAGAGACGTCTTTAGTGAGGTGGAAGGAGTATACCGCCTAAGAAGAAGGATGGAACCAGCCGTAGAACAGTCTTGTTCAGGTAGAAGACCAGAAAAGATGGTTTACATAAGAGCGCTGAAAGTACAGATACCTCTGCAGAGAACAATAATTTGCCACCAAAACACATTACTGTTTGGATGAGAATGCTAAGGGTAATAACCTATAGACGCTCAAAAGGTGGATCTTGTAGAGCCGTGAGGACGAAGATCAGGTCCCGCAGGTGTAGTCTTGTTGTACGGAGACCTTAAATGGGAGACCCTTTGAAGGAAGGATTTTCCTAGAGACCTGGAGGCAACACATCTTTGGAAGAAGGTGAAACAGGCTGAACCCCTGCTGTATGAGAGACCCCAAGGACAGACCTGAGTCTAGGCCTGAGTGGAAGAAACGAAAGATCTCTGCATGAAAAAGTTTCAGGGGAATGACCCCTAGAGGAGCTCGGAGATAAAGAAAAAACAAAACGATTACACTCGTGGTATATCATCGATAAGGCTGGTTTACTTGCTGCGACCATGGTCGCTACAACATCCAGGGAAAAAAACCCATGGGTAAATTCCAGGTCTCAAGGGCTACGCCACTATTTTCAGAGTTGAGGAATTCCGAGGGAGAGCTGGCCCTGAGAGAGCAGGTCTGAACTATCTTTTTAGTAGTCCTGGTACTGCTGTTATGAGTTGGACGAAATTTTCGTCCAAGCGCATCTGGGCCAGTCTGAAAATACAGGGAGATCTGGCAACCGTCTTGTTTGACCTTCCGCACTATCCTGTTAGTGTGAAAGAATATAGGGGAGACGGAGACAGGTCCCGTCTAGGACTTGTGCGTCTTTCCTATTGACTGTAGGTTCTAGGACCTGGCCAGAAAGGATGGAGCCTTAGCAATGGAGACGTGAGGCCGTCAGGTCCACATCTGTAGTTTCCTGGCGATGGCAGCCTTGACAGAAGACATCTGGATGAAGGGGCCGATTCCCTGAGTCCGTCCCTTGACGGGTTAGCCTGGTATGAGAACAGGTGACAGTACAGTGTTCAAGGATTCCACCCGGTGAAGGATGTGGCGAACGTCTGTCATCACTTGGAGACTGCGGGTTCCACCATGGTGGTTGACATATGCCACGGCTGTGGCATTGTCTGACTATATCCTAGCAAGACCGACTGCCAGAAAGGTGACTGAAGTCTTCCAGTACTAGAAATACTGCCCAAGTCTTTGTAGATTGAGGGGCATCCTCGTGTGTGGGCGGGACTATTGGCACGTGCATTGTGATGGGAGTACATCACACCACATCCTGTTTCTGGGCCATGTCTAAGCATGGATAGTTGAAGAGGCCGTAGGTGCAGCTAAGGCTATGGAACTGCCTCCCATGCTGCCACTATCCTGTCTAGGACTCTTACAGCCGTTGTGAAGGATTGAGGAGACCGCTGAAGCGAATTCCCAGACGAAGAATCCGTGCCTTGTCTGGGAAAAACCAATATGGCCGATACTCCATATGTGATGCTGCAGCATGTGGCCATCAGGAAGACATATGGCACTCTTTGAGTTTGTGTTCTGTGCTGGAACATGTGCTCTGGCATTGTGGTAGACTCATGGAGGGAGATCCGCCAACCGAGTCTTCTTAACGTGTCCAGTGAAATCGACAGTGTACGCAGACTCCTCCTGCATTGATGAATAAGTCGTCCAGACATGGGAGACTCCTGGAATGCAGTATAGACATTTCCAACTTCAGGCTGCATTTATGAGCCTTAGGTCTCACGGTATTCACTTTTAACTCCTGAGACGAGAAGGAACTGACTGCTTGGAAGAAGGTTCAGGCCACAGCCACACGGGAGACCAGAGGGCCCATCCATTGGGTTAATGCATTTGCGAGTCTGCGAGTTCCTGCTTCGAAGCGGACTGAGCAGAGGGCATTACGCGTGTTATCTCAACCCAAGTACCTAATATAGGTACAGTGAGGAGAATGGCCGCTGAGCTCGTGTTCCACATTCCGCAACATAGAGTTTCGTTTCAGTAGTCCGGGGTTGGAGGCCGGGTAGACCCTGTGCGGTCCCAACTTCAACCCGAGTCCCCAACAGTGGGGAGGCGAGGAAGGAGTATGCTATGGGTCGTAGGTTCCCGAGACCCTTAGCTCAGTTCCCTGTGCCGCTGCGGATCACGGCGTTTCAGCCTGTGTCTTTTGAGACTTGGCTGTCGTCACCGCCAACCGGAGCTCCAGCTGTGGGGTCTGGAGAGAATTGGTGAGCAGTCCTGGGACGCCTTACTGTTGTCGGGTAATTGCAGGTTATATCAGCTTCAACTGGGCTCTCCAACAGTGGGGGCCCGAGGAAGGATCTGTCAGTTAAACCTGAAGGAAGTCCGCCACTAAAAAAGGTCCCTGCGTGGCGACCGATCCCTTGTCAGACTTAGCCTAAGCTCTGACCAACCCTAACGATTCCGAAGGACCGGAATCAGTTATGCCAACGGCGGATAAAAACAAAACAAAAACCGTCCTGATGTGTTCTGGGAGTGGAAAACGCTTTTGCCTCCTTAGCGCCTGAGGTATACAGTAATTCTCCAAAAGGGTGTCTAGTGAGGCATAGGAGACCTGTGATGGCCTCCTTACGACCACTTCCGCCTCCCATCCACGTAACCCGATGCCACGTCTACTGGCGATGGCAGTAGACGCTGTTATTGCAGAGCAATTGGCAGCGTCCAGGACTTATGTATCAGATAGTCCTGAGGTAACGACTCGAGCCATCCGGGCTACAGAGTATGATCGGCGGGCAGGAAACAATAGTGCCTGACGGAATTGAATCCGTATCTTGATTACCTTACAGTTATTAAACCAGTTATCGAGACGAAATCAATAATTTTTGGAGAATGTCATGAAAACGACCTACGTTCTGTCTGTGCGTCAATATAGAAAGCAGAAGCATGCGTAATGTCTGGCCAGTACGTGTAGTGATAGGTGTACTGTCAGGTAACTTTAATACTGTAGGACAGGGCAGTAATCTGATCACCTGACGTATTTACACTGCCCCTTATATTATGACATCGTTCCTTGCATGTGTGGCATGAGCAGGGGCGTAACTACAATAGGTGCAGGGGAACTAAAGATTTGCAATAATTGGGGGCCTCGTTGGAGCTTTCGCATCGGGGCCCCGAGGCCTGAAGTTACGCCACTGGGCGTGAGGACTAAATGCAGCAGGACATCATTGCTGGTTGTCCTGCCGTCGCTATTGGGAACTGGCACAGAGCGAGGCTCTGTAAGCCTTTTCCGGAACCCCTGGAAGCGGCCTTAGTGATGTATTGCCGCAGGCAGGGAGCCCTGCTGGGTTCCATGACCCCTGGCTCCAGCTGCCCGTCCTGAGGGCTGCCTTGAACTCCCTGACCTTTGGTAGCAGTGTCCTAAGGGAGTTGAGGCAGGCAGGAAGCTCTTCCTGAGCTCCTTATCTGGTCCTGCACCGCACATATTTGCTGGCCCAAGTTCGCTTTCAACCCTGCAGCAGGGATGAAGCCCTGTCATGGCCACAGTACTTGGTACCAATGAGGAGCTGTGCCCAGTCCAGCCTTAGTTTGGCACTAAGGGTTGTGCACACTGTGCTTTCAACCCTGCTTCCACTGTGCCCTGTGGATAACGGCCGCCGCTGCTAACAGCAGGGCGGGACCAGAATCCTAAGGCGTGCCATAGGCTTCGCGCCAGTTATCCTCCGTCCCGCCCCCTGCTTTGCTGTGCAGCTCCGGCCCGCCCTCTGTTATGACGCTGTCCGCGTCATTCTCGTCATCCGGGGGCGGGCCGGGGGCGGTGATAAGGCCGAAGCCGCGGCCTCAAGTAAACAGCGAAGCCGCAAACGACGGCAGGCCGGCGCGGAGGTCCGGTCCGGGACCGGAACAGATCTGGACCCGGCCGGACCCCAGGAGCTGTGGCCACATGCGCGCTTGCCCAGCGCAGCCCCCAGCAGGAGAACCCAGGGGACTGGGTCTCCTGGATTCAGGGGTAGGGTGGCTGCTCCCATCAGGAGATCCCAGAAAACTGGGTCTCCTGGCATCCAGGGACTGTGGGGACCCTGCAAGGAGCCCAGAAAAAACCGGTGCTCCCACTTGCAGTATGGGCTCCCTTCCCTCTCAGGAGAGAGCAGCAAAAGCTGATCTCCTGGAGTTACACGGACGTTTGCTGCAGCCTTTAGGGGACCCCCAGGGAACAGTCTCGTGGCGGCAGGACTGGGGCTCTTGGGGAGTAGTCATCCAGGCTGAGGTCTCCTGCATGTGCTGCACAATGCAGCTGACCTGTTAGCCTTGTCCCCTGAGCCCTTTAGGAGCACTTATCAGAGCTGTGGCTCCTCTTGCTGCAGTCTGGCACAGTGCTGCAGCCCGTGTCCATCAGAAGCATTCAGCAGCACCGATGCGTCTGGATTGCAACCACGCGGCACGTTAGTGCCCTACCTGCGGTGTCTCAACCTATCAGCCCCATGGGGGGTGGTTAGGGAGGGATGCTGCAGTCCATCATCCAAGGGCTTCTGTGTAGCCTCGACCTCAACCCAAGGTCCCCAACAGTGGGGAGCTGGGGAAGGAAGACCATCATCTCAACCTCAACCGGGCGCCGCCAACAGTGGTGGGCCGAGGAGGGAGCGGCATGTGGGGGGAAAAAAGTCGACCTCAACCAGGCGCCCCCAACAGTGGGGGGCCGAGGAGAGACCATGCCGGGAGTCTCGTCAGAGACCCACTTTTCTTCTCCTTGAAGAAAAAAATCCAAAAAAAGGAAGTTTTTTAGGAGCACTAAAAAATCTGTGTGTGCCTCCTAGACACTAAGCAAAAACTGGAGAAGCACTTCCTGCTTCAGGGGTGTAATGCTGCAGAGGAGGAGTCTATAACTCTTTTGCAGATTCTGCCTAGTGTTGCCTCCTAGTGGACAGCAGCATAACACCCACGGTCTGTGTCCCCCAATGAGGCGAAGGAGAAAAGATCATCGTTTTACCATACAGAGGACGCGTCTTTTATGCAGCAGCGTGGATCACATCATCTTTTTGTCCTGTTGGATCAGTCCCCAATATGACCACCCACCCCCTCTGCACACTGTGTGACTGTGTGTCCTGGTGCTTACCTGCTCTCCTCAAGCCTCGCTCCCGCTGCTTCTTTTCTATTGATGTTTCTATGTTGGAAAAACAATCAAAGCATTGCATATTAGGGTTAAGGATCATTTTAATTACATGAAATCGAGAAAAGATTGAATTGTTTTGATAAGTCATGTCAGACAAAAACATAACGAAGATCCTAGCGTCCTCACTTTTGCTGGACTTCTAAGAGTTAAGCCTCCACCGCTAGAAGGAAATACACATAATATCTTACTAAAAGAGGCTACATTAATTAATAAGTATCAAGAGCAAAGCCATCTAGGTCTAAATGACAGAACGACCGATGTGTGTTGTTAGAATGATATATGTAATCTAGATGTGGGCTACCGCATTGGGAGGGCGGTGACATCACAATGGGGGCAGACTCAGAGAGCTCAGCTCAGAGCGGCACCGCAATAAATACACCGGTGGGTGAGCGGTCTGACAGCGGCGGCGGGCGGGCAGTAAAGACGGTACCTATGGTAGAAACACAGCAGCATACCCTGTTAGCTGGGCATGCCTAAAAATAAACAATGTCTGATACGTCTTATTTTCACATGATCGGCTTCACCGAGACTTAGGAATGGAAGTGCAGCATGGAGGGAGACACGGAGCACAGTGCTGGAGAGGTACCGGGTAAGTAATAGTGTTTTTATTTTAGTATGGTCAGCAACCTGGGGTGGGGGGGAGGCAATGACCTGCACAGAGGGGCCATATAAAGCACAGTGGGGCCATATCAAGCACAGGGGGCTATGGATCCAGTACAAGGGCATGTGTGCCAGCACAGGGGGCCATGGATCCAGTACAGGTGCATGTGATCTTGTCATTCCATTCTGAAGCATCACTGTGGATTCTATTGTATGGGAGATTTGAATCTTGTGTACTGTTTCACCTTGGGGGATATTGTTTATATCAGGAATTTTTACTAAATGGGAATTTAGAACCATTCAGATAGTTGCAATTATCATAGACAGTTTGTCCAAATGTTGTCATTCCCTGCTTCTTTGTCGGGATGGAGAAATTAATGTGTGCTTACTAATAAGATCCAGATGATTGCAATTTTTAAAGACATATATCCCAAACAAAGAGAATTTTGTTTACGTACCGTAAATTCTTTTTTCTTTAATCATCAATGGGAGACCCAGACAATGGGGTTTAGGGCACTGCCCTCCGGAGGTCACACTAGGTACTACAAGTTTGTAGACACCGCCTCCTCCGCTTATAAACCCATACCGCAGGGAACATCCTCAGTTTGGTCCATAAGCTGCGAGGAGACAAATAAACCACACCCGAAACATCGGGAAAGAAACCGTGCACAGACGGTCCAACAACCCGGAAGAAACTGTCCCAACAGGGAACAGATCAAATGCAAAACATGCAACGGAACAACTGGGTGGGTGCTGGGTCTCCCATTGATGATTAAAGAAAAAAGAATTTACGGTACGTAAACAAAATTCTCTTTTTTCTGGTCATCATAATGGGAGACCCAGACAATGGGGATGTCCTAAAGCAATACCCCAGGGCGGGAAGAGTTCCTCAACAAGACGGATAACACATGGTTCCCTTTAAAGGTGGGCAACCGCCGCCTGGAGAACCCGCCTGCCCAAACTTGCATCCGCAGAGGCATGGGCATGCACCATATAGTGCTTAGAGAAAGTGTGCAGGCTAGACCAAGTGGCTGCCTGACACACCTGTAGAGCAGACGCTCGATGTCGCAAGGCCCAGGAGGCACCTACAGCTCTGGTAGAGTGAGCCTTCAATCCCACCGGGAGAGGCAAACCAGAGGCCCGGTAAGCCTCTTGAATGGAAGCCTTAATCCATCTGGCCAATGTCGACTTTGATGCCGCGGACCCCTTACAGCGACCTGTCGTAAGAACAAATAAGGAATCCGAACTCCTAAAGGAGGCGGTCCTGGACACATAAATGCGTACCGCTCTCACGAGATCCAGAGTATGGAGGTCGCGTTCAACCTGATGAACGGGAGCAGGGCAAAATGATGGGAGAACAATCTCCTGGTTCAGGTGAAAAGTTGAAACCACCTTCGGCAAGAATTCTGGCCGAGGACGCAACACCACCTTGTCTTGGTGAACCACCAGAAAGGGCGACTTGCACGAAAGTGCAGCCAATTCCGAGACCCTTCTCAGAGACGTGATTGCCACCAGAAAGGCCACTTTCTGAGACAGGCGAGATAGAGAAACATCTCTCAGCGGCTCAAACGGTGGTCTCTGTAATGCCGCCAGGACCATGTTGAGATCCCAAGGGTCCAGAGGTCTCTTGTAGGGCGAAACCATCCGTGACACCCCCTGCAGAAATTGGCGGACCTTCGGGAGGAGCGCCAATCGCCTGTCAAACAGCACTGAAAGTGCTGAGACTTGACCTTTCAAGGAGCCAAGGGATAATCCTAATTCCAAACCCGACTGTAGGAAAGCCAATAACGTCGGGATGGACAAGGGCCACGGAGACCGTCCACCAGAGGCACACCAAGTAAAAAAGATTTTCCACGTCCTGTGGTACATCTTCCTTGAGACTGGCTTCCTAGCCCGATTCATAGTGGCAACCACCGTAGGGGAAAAACCCCTGGATGTCAGCAGCCAGGCCTCAAGAGCCATGCAGTCAATCTGAGGGCCTTGGAATTGAGGTGGAAGAATGGGCCTTGCGCGAGTAAATCTGCGCGGTCTGGAAGAGCCCACCTGTGTCCGCCTGACAGTTGCCACAGGTCCGGATACCAGGACCTCCTGGGCCAATCTGGTGCCACTAGAATGGCTACCCTGCACTCCGACCTGATTTTCCACAGCACCCTGGGAATCAGAGCCAGAGGCGGGAACACATACGGCAGATGAAATCTGGACCAAGTCAGGACCAGAGCATCCGCTCCCAGAGATTGGGGATCCCATGACCTCGCCATGTATTGCGGCACCTGATGATTCAGCCGTGAGGCCATCAGATCCACGTCCGGAGTGCCCCATCTGCTGCAGATGTCCCGGAAGACGTCCGGATGAAGAGGCCACTCTCCGGCGTCCATCCCCTGCCGGCTCAGATAGTCGTCCTCCCAGTTTTCGACCCCTGGGATGTGAACTGCGGAGATCAGGCAGTTGTTGTCCTCCGCCCAGGATAGGATGCGGTGGACTTCGGCCAGAGCCTCTGCACTCCTGGTTCCTCCTTGATGATTTATATAAGCGACGGCCGTCGCATTGTCGGACTGAACCCGAATGGGTTGTCCTGAGAGGAATCTCTGAAACGCCAGGAGTGCCAGAAAGACCGCCTTGATCTCCAGCACGTTGATCTGCAACGCCGACTCCGACCGAGTCCAGAGGCCTTGGGCCCTGTGGTGTAAGAACACCGCTCCCCAGCCCGTCAGACTGGCATCGGTCGTCACCACTAACCATGACGGTTTGATGAAGGACCGGCCCCGAGACAAGTGGTGTGGCTGTAACCACCACTGCAGGGAATCTCTGGTCGGTTGGGAAAGGGTCACCAGCCGATTCAGAGAAATCGACCTTTTGTCCCACCTGCGGAGAATCTCCAGCTGGAGAGTACGGAGGCGAAATTGTGCAAAAGGCACCGCCTCTATTGCTGCCACCATGCGCCCCACCAGCATCATCAACACCCGTAGGGATGATTGTGGTGACAGGAGGACTGCTTGCACTCCTGATTGGATCGCCATCTGCTTGACTCGTGGCAGAGACACCAGGGCTGAGGCTGTGTTGAAGTCCATGCCCAAATATGTCAAAGACTGGGTCGGAACCAGCGTTGACTTCTGAACATTGAGGAGCCAACCGAACTGTTCCAGAGACCGCATGGTCACATCCAGGCTCTCTTGACAAAGGTGTTCTGATGGCGCCCTGACCAGTAGGTCGTCTAAATAGGGAATGACGGCATGTCCCTGCACGTGCAGGAGAGCCATCATAGAGGCCATCACCTTTGTGAACACCCGCGGTGCCGAGGCCAACCCGAACGGCAGCGCCACAAATTGGAAGTGTTCTTCCCCCACTGCGAATCTCAGCCAGCGCTGATGAGCTGGTGCAATGGGCACATGAAGGTAAGCGTCTCAGATATCTATGGACGCCAGGAAGTCTCCCTGTGATACAGCTGCGATCACGGAGCGCAGTGATTCCATGCGGAACTTCCGAACCAACACGTGATGGTTGAACAACTTCAGGTCCAGTACCGGGCGGAAGGAACCGTCCTTCTTCGGGACGATAAAGAGGTTGGAGTAAAAACCCCTGAACCTCTCTCCGGAAGGCACCGGTATCACCACTCCGTCTCTGCGGAGACCCTCCAACACCAGGTAAAAAGCCTGAGCCTTTTCTGGTGATGGGACCGACCGATGGAATCGGGATATCGGTTTTGACGTCAGCTCTATCCTGTAACCTCGCGAGATCACGTCTCGAACCCACTGATCTTGAACGTGAAGTAGCCATTTGTCCTGAAAGCGAGACAAGCGGCCCCCCACCTGTGGGAAGGTAGGAAGGGAGAGCGAGTCATGCAGAGGAGGGTTTGGGGGTGGCAGCTGCCGCCCCCGCCGGCTTCTTTGGACGACTCTTAGAGCGCCACTGAGAAGCGGGCTTTCCCCCTCGGTCCGTGCGAGCGGACGGTGCTGATGACTGCGAGCTGGAACGAAAGGACCACTGTTTTGGGTTCCTTTTAACGGTATACCGTGGCTTAGGCTTATTCTGCGGTATCTTAGACTCAGCAGAATCCTTTATCAGCTTGTCCAGTTCGGTGCCAAAAAGCCTGTCACCAGAGAACGGAAGATTCTGCAAAATCTTCTTGGATGTGGTATCTGAGTCCCAAAGACGCAGCCACAACAATCTGCGGATCGCTATAGCATTGGCCGAAGCCACAGCTGAGCGAGTGGCAGTTTCCAGAGTCGCCGTCCTGGCGTAGTCCGCATAGGCCCTTGCCCTCTCGGTAAGTGCCAGGACCTCTGGACTGGATCTTGCCAGGTCAGAGATACCATCCAAGCACGTAGTAATCGCTTGCAAGGTCCAGACCGTGGCAAAATTAGGGGCAAAGGAAGACCCCACAGCCTCATAGGAAGACTTGGCGAGTTGCTCAACCTGTCTATCCGTCGCATCCTTCAGCGAGGAGCTATCAGAGGCAGAGAAAAGGGAGCGTGCAGCAATCCTGGTCATGGAAGCGTCCACCTTCGGGGACTGCGACCACTCCTGAAGCACCTCCTGGGGGAAGGGGAAGCGATTGTCCTTGGGTTTGCGGACATAACGGGCCCAGGATGTAACCTGGGAGCTCTAACCACCCTTCCAAAATTCGTGTGGTCCATGAAGGAACCACTTGGTCTAGCCTCTGGCCGCAGCCATTGATAGACCTCCTTCGGGTGCACCGTCACCTCCTCAGGGGGTGTCACGAGACGTAAGGTCTCGTTAATAGAGGACACCAGATCCTCCACCCCGTCTGGTGGTTCAGATATAGACACAGACCCGAAATTTGAACCCCCATCATCGTCCTCACCATCAGAGGAACGCTCCTCCTCAGAGAGAGCCTGGAGCTCGGGTGACACCTCACGACGAGCCCGCTTAAGGGGTCTCACAGCAGAAGAGGGAGACACCCGGGGGTAACTGGAAGGAGTAGCTGGGCTATCCAGCCTCCTATTAAGTGCCTCCAGGGATTGCGACATGGAGGACAACTGGGACAACAGAGATTCATTGATCTTATTCTGAGTCTCCCATGGCCCTGAGATCACCTGAACCTCAGGGTATAGCACCGGAGCTGCTGACGCAGCAGTGCCAGTCCGGGCTTCTGGGCGTCCGCAGTTATTGCAGGACACCTCCACCAGTGTTCCATTGCATGTAGCACAGGTAATGGTGGTCTCTGCCGCCCTAGCAGCACGCTTCCCAGCTGAGGACATCGCCGCAGTAGGGGAAGATAAGCCAAATTGCAGACAACAAAACCGGGAGTCCCGGTGGCTTACCGACCGCAGTAAAGCGGTATGAGGAAGCGGTGTGTGTGTGTGACCTCCGCGACGGTTTCCGGTCTCCCCTGGAGTGCAGGCGCACGCTGCATACAGATCCCAGCCGGGAAGTGAGGGTAAAGATGGCCGCCGACAGTGAAACTGTGGGCGGCGCCGAAAACACGCGGGAAACACACACACACGCCCATCTATGACGTCACCGCACGGGCTGCTTCCCATCCTCCAAGCAGCCTCAGCATGAGGGTGCCGGAGCCCGCAGCGCGGGAAATAGTGTAAAATACTATACACAGACTGCATGCACAAACAAACATCCGCAGCCCACGGCCTCAGCCCCTGTGACACACAGGGCGGTCAGCCAGGGTGACCCCAGCACAGGGTACACCCGCAGAACCGCGGACCCGAGGGTAACGCGCGGTCTGAGTGTCATGTAACACATAAAGTGCCAGACACTACCCCCAGGCACACAGGAGACACAGAGTGCCTCAGTGCCGGTCCGGTCTGTAAGCACCATTTAGGGAGGCCTCGGACGGGGGTTCAGCACCAGTCCGGAGTGTAAGCACCATTTAGGGAGGCCTCGGACTGGGCTGGCTCCAGTCCGGTCTGTAAGCACCATTTAGGGAGGCCTCGGACGGAGCGGAGCTGTGCAAGGCTCCCATCTCCCACTCTCCAGAGCCCCCAGAGAGGGATGGAAAGGAGCGCAACAGCGTACCGGGAGAACACAAAGTGTCCAGGCTCTAGGCCCTCCGGTACCTCCACCTGCGTGTTCCACAAGGGTGAGCGGGGAGGCTGTCGCAGGTCCCGACTGGAACCATTTTACCTTGTCTTCAGACGCCATCACGTAAGCTGTGAGAATGCAGTGAAGTGCAAGCAAAGCGTGATCCTCCGAGCACACTAAGTTAAAAACTGAGGATGTTCCCTGCGGTAGGGGTTTATAAGCGGAGGAGGCGGTGTCTACAAACTTGTAGTACCTAGTGTGACCTCCGGAGGGCAGTGCCCTAAACCCCATTGTCTGGGTCTCCCATTATGATGACCAGAAAATTATCGTTCCTTGCTCCCTTATGGGTGCGGGTAGAATAATATCTGCTTGCTAGCATAAGTACTTTTTTCTTATAATTCATCCATAATTTTTTCACATCCCACCGTAGTATGCCATAATAGTCAGAAATAGTAAAAAATAGTGACATTCACATCAGTGATTGCGAGGAGGTTTGATATCGTGTTGGGAGATCTTGTTTAAATGTGTGCTGTGTTACTTTCTAGGGCACCACTGTGGACTCAACTATATGGGGATTTGGATTATATCCATCAGTTTGTTTAATGAATAGTGCTTTCATCACGATAACTTTGCAGATGGAATTATAACTCCTTCTCAGATAGTTGCAATGGCAATAAAAAGGAGATTTTTGTGTACTCACCGTAAAATCCTTTTCTCTTAGCCTCTAATTGGGGGACACAGACCGTGGGTGTTATGCTGCTGTCCACTAGGAGGCGACACTAAGCAGAATCTGCAAAAGAGTTACAATGGCTCCTCCTCTGCAGCATACACCCCTGGGGCAGACACTGCCTCACCAGTTTGTGCTAAAGCAGTAGGAGAGTTAGCAGAGTAATAACAGTATAACAAGACCTGTATAAAAACAGGCAAACATGTGTATATGCTTGTCAACGAACAGGCACACATGTAAACAATGAAGAGGTAACCGAGTAATAATATTATGAGAAGGCCTGTCACAAACAGGCACATTTGTAGTTAACTTCACAGGTAAATATGTGTAAACCGTTAACCTGTACAGTTACCCATGTAACAGCTGAGAAGCAACCTGAGAACAGTAGTAAAGACCCAAAAAAGGCAACAGGGTGGGTGCTGTGTCCCCCAATTAGAGGCTAAGAGAAAAGGATTTTACGGTGAGTACACAAAAATCTCCTTTTCTCCTTCGCCTCATTGGGGACACAGACCGTGGGACGTCCCAAAGCAGTCCCTGGGTGGGTAAATAGAAAAAAACACAGAACATTGCAAGGCATACAACATAGATACGAAGTATGAACACTTGCAAGAGACGCCCACATAGACACACCTCAGTCGAGGGTGACTCGCAACCAAGTGTGGGCTACACTGGGCAGTCGCGTTGGCAAACGTGCCCGGCGAAGACTAGTGTGAAAAATATCTAGGATGCTTCCGACTGCCGTACCATAACCGGGATGGGCATGAACATTCAGCAATATGCCCCCGGGAAGATTGACGCAACGTATGTGGCAGTGGATTTGGCTGCCGCTATCCTCTTCTGGCGACATACCGAGATAATAAAAAGAGAATCCCACTTTCGGGAGCGGTCGTCCCCAGCTTGATCAAAGAGCCGTAAGTAGATCCAGTGTGTGCAGAAAGTTGTGCACATGGTGTAGGAATGCCGGGCTAAATGAAGGGAAAGCGAATTCCTCGTGCAGGTAGAAGATGATAATACCTTTGCGAGGAAGCAACAGTGGCCAGAGCATGATTTTATCCCGATGGGACTTCGGGAAAAAAGTGCTTTGCAAGAACGGGAGCGAGCTCAGGGACACGGCGGAGATTGCCGAGGAAGCCAACATTCAGGAACAGGCTTTGCAAAGAGAGGGAGTGAACTCAGAGACACGACGGATATCGCAGCGGTAAAGGCAGCTATTAGAATACGTTTTGAAAGGAACGGGAGTGAGCTGAGAGATACTACGGGTATCGCTGTTGTAAAGAGAAAGAAGAACCAAAGGGGAAATCCCATGACAACTCGATGGGAGACCTTGGAGGGACATGCGACCAGATCCCGACTCCTCATTTCCAGCTAAATACTAGTAAGAGAGAGCCGGGGATAGGCCGACACCCAGTTCTGGCTGTGCGAACTGAGACGTGTCCTAGCAGGTGACATTATTTTGAATACCACAGATGGGGAACCAGCCTGGGTTAGAAAAACCAGGCGCCCGCAGTTGGGTTGACCACTACAGCGCTATCGATGTTGGTGGCATACAGGGCGCTGAAACAACTGCTGGTGGAGACCACACTGGGCAGGCGGATCCGGTGTATGTGGACCATCTGGATTATAAGAATGACAGCCACGGCTGCTGGCTTGAGCTCATTCACTGCTCTGTTTCTAGAGACAGCGGAAGGAAGGTATAGGGCAGGCAGATGGGACCTGAGCTGGACATTGAGTCTTGTTCCAGAGACCTGGGACCGAGATACGAATGTGGATCTCTAGGCGTGATTAGAGAACCGTATCCTAGATGCCTGTGTGGGTACAATAAAACCAGCGCTTAACTGAACATGACGGACAGGATCACCGTGAAGAGCAAAGAGTGGGTCAATTTGGACCCGCGGAAGTGGATTGCCATGTGAAACTCGTTCGTGGACCTCCACGGGATTGACAGTTGGCGATCTGCCCGAAATTGGTGATAATGCGTGAAAGTCAACCTGAAAGGGAGATAGGTAGTGAGGAATCCCAGGAGAATTATTGACTCTGCACAATACGATATCCGGTTAGTGCCCTACCAACATATCAGACTGGCATTGGGAGATCGTCCAGCCTGACAAGTTGGAAAGAAAACCTGTTCTGCACGGGGGAGGCTGGTCGCAGGAACCGGGAAGGACCTGGGGAGTATGAGCGATAGCCAAAGGATCCTGTCTGAGACCAACGGGATCCTGTCCCTGTGGAAAAACCGGGCAAACAACAGGGTCCTGAATCGCAAAAGGAATTGCCTTGAACGTCCAACCAGCTTGCTCAGGACACAGATTCATGAGCAACGGAGTGAGGTGAGGACAGAACGCAGAATCGGACTGTATGACGCAGCGCACAGGCCTTAAGTGAGGGAGAACCAACCAGCGGGTGGTAACAAATGCATCCCCAGGAAGGTACCTGTCCCAGTCGGGGCTGAGGACTCTGACCACCGGATGAGTGTTCCAGACTGGAAGGAGTGTTGTTTCAGTCAATCAGGCAGGTCAGGACAACCCCCGTCGAGAATGGGGAATTGGGATGGCTACGCCCTTACCTGATTGACAAACTGAGGAGCATTGCGCACCCAGGGGCAGTGTGACGAGCTGAAAAAGAAGGATTGTCGTAAATGGTAAGGTGCAGAGAATATTGATGCTCCGAGGAACTGGGAGATGTTGATACGCATCTCGACTAGTGAGTTCCCGACCTCCAGAGATATAAGGATGAAACGGGGAGACTCCATGCTTAGAAAAAAGCCAACCCATATGGGCAGGTGCTGTGATGCAAAGTATACTTGAAAAGGTTGATGGGAGAACTCGAGCGTTTTCCTTACAGAACTAGGATGCTGACTACTACTGGTAGTAGAGAAAAGCAAAGGAGTTGATGATCGGGAAATGACGACCCAGATGTGAAGATATAGAGAGGGTCGGCCTTCCGGTCCTGAGAGAACCTATGGAGTCCACATCTATTTGGTCTGGTCTGGATGGATCAGACCAACAGGCTAAGTTAGCCTGTTACGGACCGGAAGCTCCTGGAGAGAGCCCTATGTCGTGACTGGCTCTGTTGACGTCGCAGGAAAGACAGGCGTCTTATTTAGCATTGGGAAAAAGGGAATAGCCTGTTATCCAGTTGCATCTGAGATCACGATATCTATAAAGAAGACTAGCCAGCTCCTATTTAGCATTGGGAAAAAAAAAGAAGTAGCCCTTTATCCACTTGCATCTCAGATCACGATATTTGTAGAGAAAACTAGTCAGCTATCTGTTCGAAGCAGAGTTTTCACTGTAGTCTCTGAACCAGGCCGTGGTTCGAGTTTCGCCTGAAAAGAGACTGCCATCTTGTAGCAAGGAAAGGGATACCCTTCTAGGTCCTGATCTCTATAGTAGCCTATACTTTATTTGGCAGAGAAGTATGGCCCTTGATACCAGGTGGAAAACCAGGGAGGAGGAAGTTCGCTCCGTCCTGGCATAGTAATAAAGGTAATGGGCATTGTTGGGTTCCAAAAACCTTTATCTGGACGGTTCTGATATGACAGTGACCTTCCTGAGAATCTGTAGGGTCTCTTGAGAGCCAGTAAAGTCCACAGAAAACTGAGGATTGCCACAGAAGTGTGCCATCTGCTACAACTCAGGCAACCGACTGTGGGAGCTGAGGAGAATGGTTTCCCGGGTCTGCGTGCCAAGCAGTCCCATACTGGAGATCGGAACGCTTAGGAACCGTCGCCATAGATGATGCTCTCTCGTGGCAGGAGGGGATACGTGGAGGTAACACCCCGCGTTCCCGCCTGTTGTAGGTTGTGGGAAATCGGTACGCTGAGGTACCGTCGCCCCAAATACTGTTGAAGTTTCATGATCAATACTGGTGAGCATCATGTAGCTGGTCTTTATGTCACATATTGTCATGTAGCAGGGAGCCCACTTCTTGTGACCCTAAAGGGTTAGAGGTGCCAGTTTGTGGCAGGCTGGACCCGGTTGGTTAGTCTAAGAGCTCTGACAACGCCTTGCCAGTGGAGAACTACTGAACGATATTGTGACACAAGTGTGATATGTAGCCTATAAGACACTTGGTTATTTGTTTGGAATGAGTGGCACACGGATTATGCGACAGAGAATACAGTGTTGGAGACACTGGCTCATGTAGTATGCTGACACATGAAATATGCGACAGAGAATACAGTGTTGGAGACACTGGCGCATGTAGTATTCGGCAGAGAATACGTGTTGGTGACACTGGCACGTGGTATGTGACAGAAACAGTGTTGATTACACTGGCACATGTAGTATGCCGACACATGGAATATGCGGCAGAGAATACAGTGTTGATTACACTGGCACATGCAGTATGCCGACTCATGGAATATGCGGCAGAGAATACAGCGTTGATTACACTGGCACATGTAGTATGCCGACACATGGAATATGCGGCAGAGAATACAGCGTTGATTACACTGGCACATGTAGTATGCCGACACATGGAATATGCGGCAGAGAATACAGCGTTGATTACCCTGGCACATGTGGTATGTGACAGGGAATACAGAGTTGGTGGCACTGGCATATGGAGTAAAGTGTTGGTGACACTGTGGGGTATGGTATGTAGAGAAAAAACCTGAGCTGCAGCAGACTAGAGACTGCTGAGCTCCTTACCCCAGTCTAGGTCCAGAGATGACGAAGTTGTTGTCTGATCCGGTGTCCCCCAGTGTTCGGGAGGTTCCTGTGCACTGCGGAGGAGCAGTGCTGTGAGCCAGTGTGCTGTGATCCAGTGTGCTTCTGTGCCAAGCTGTTAGCCATGTGCTCTTACAGATCAACTTCCTTTCTAACAGAGCTGTGGCTAGATCCAGAGATTCTGTTTACACTGGGAAGCAGTAGTGCTATGGGCATCGGTTTCTCAGTGTAGAAATAGCAGTTGCGGTGAGCGCAGAGTCCAGCGTCCTGGGGCAGAAATAGAAGGTGCACAGTTAAAGGAAGTGGGCGGACCGGACGTGAGGGCAGGAAGCGGGCGGTCTTAGACAAAAAAGGCGGCCACGAGAATCTCGCAGCGAGCGAGAGGCGCCAGAATGCGGCCAAACCGCTCCCAACAGGGAGGCGGTCAGGGGGCGGTCCAGAGAAGTGATGTCACGCCAGAGCAGGCGGAGGGCGGGAGGAGGCGGGGTCGATCGGGAGAAGGCCCTAAGCCGGGGACTAAAGTGAATTTCGGCTCCGAAAACCGTGCAGAACTGGCGCGGAGACCTGAACCGCCGCCATTCCCGCCAGTAATGGGGAAGCCCCTTGCAATGAGGATCGCACTATGCCGCTCTGCCCCGGCGCGGAGGCCCGAACTGCCGCATTCCCGCCAAAATTGGGAAGGAAAAGAGGGATCTCTGGGCACTGCGGTGTTCACATAATGAGCCCGGACCTGCACCGACTGAGCACAGATGTGCTCTGTGAATGAGGCACTGTCTGTAAGCTGAGCAGCGTGCAATGCAACCCCGTTTCCATGGGTGCCCGGAGGCCCTACCTGGAGCTGGCTCCTGCAATCCGTGTTCCCTTGTAAGGGGACATGAGGAGGCAGCGTGTAAGGTGTAGGCTGCGACTTCTACAGTCCAGTATCCCTTGCTAGCACATTCCGATATCCCGGCTGTGGGATCTGGGTAGAGCTGAAGAGCGTCTCTCAGTGGGGTCTGGGGAGGGTAGAAAGGCTTGTGCCTGCTACTGCAGCTCAGTGTCCCAGTTGTGGGATCTGTGAAAGACTTGAAAATCTGGAGCCGTCTGATGGGAGAGCCATGTCCAAAAAGTTAAAAATATAATCCCTCGTTGCAGGAGGGGGTACCTGGAGGTAACACTCCATGTTCCCGCCTGTTGTTGGTTTGGGGAGAGCGGTACGCAAAGGCACCGTCGCCCGTCTATCATTATCCGAGGGAAAAAAAGCAAAAAATTAAAATAATAAAGATAATGACGAGGGTCATTAGATGCATCTACCTCCTAATGACACTAAGCTAAAACTGGTGAGGCAGTGTCTGCCCCAGGGGTGTATGCTGCAGAGGAGGAGCCATTGTAACTCTTTTGCAGATTCTGCTTAGTGTCGCCTCCTAGTGGACAGCAGCATAACACCCACGGTCTGTGTCCCCCAATGAGGCGAAGGAGAAATACATTTTATGTATAATTTATTGTATAGTAATTTGAAAACTGTATATGATCTTTTTTAGGGAAATACCTGACTGTTTCAGGGTCGATCTAGAGAATTCCCACCTCTGTATTATAGGAGGAGTAGGGAACTTCCTGACGTCATTAGTAACCTCATATTATACGTCATTGAAATGTGTCTGTTTTTGATTGGCTCAATTGTTTATATATGTCTGAATTTGATACTTGCTGGCCATTCTACTGATGTATCCCTGATGAAGAGGTCGAGACAACCTTGAAACGCGTAGTATAAAGAAATAAAGATCATCGTTTTACCATACAGAGGACGCGTCTTTTATGCAGCAGTGCGAATCAAATCATCTTTTTGTCCTGTTGGATCAGTCCCCAATATGACCACCCACCCCCTCTGCATACTGTGTGACTGTGTGTCCTGGTGCTTACCTGCTTTCCTCAGGCCTCGCTCCCGCTGCTTCTTTTCTATTGATGTTTCTATGTTGGAAAAACAATCAAAGCATTGTATATTAGGGTTAAGGATCATTTTAATTACATGAAATCGAGAAAAGATTGAATTGTTTTGATAAGTCATGTCAGACAAAAACATAACGAAGATCCTAGCGTCCTCACTTTTGCTGGACTTCTAAGAGTTAAGCCTCCACCGCTAGAAGGAAATACACATAATATCTTACTAAAAGAGGCTACATTAATTAATAAGTATCAAGAGCAAAGTCATCTAGGTCTAAATGACAGAACGACCGATGTGTGTTGTTAGAATGATATATGTAATCTAGATGTGGGCTACCGCATTGGGAGGGCGGTGACATCACTATGGGGGCAGACTCAGAGAGCTCAACTCAGAGCGGCACCGCAATAAATACACCGGTGGGTGAGCGGTCTGACAGCGGCGGCGGGCGAGCAGTAAAGACGGTACCTACGGTAGAAACACAGCAGCATACCCTGTTAGCTGGGCATGCCTAAAAATAAATAATGTCTGATACGTCTTATTTTCACATGATCGGCTTCACCGAGACTTAGGAATGGAAGTGCAGCATGGAGGGAGACACGGAGCACAGCGCTGGAGAGGTACCGGGTAAGTAAAGTGTTTTTATTTTAGTATTGTCAGCAACCTGGGGTGGGGGGGGGGGGCAATGACCTGCACAGAGGGGCCATATAAAGCACAGTGGGGCCATATCAATCACAGGGGGCTATGGATCCAGTACAAGGGCATGTGTGCCAGCACAGGGGGCTATGGATCCAGTACAGGTGGCATGTGATCTTGTCATTCCATTCTGAAGCATCACTGTGGATTCTATTGTATGGAGATTTGAATCTTGTGTACTGTTTCACCTTGGGGGATATTGTTTATATCAGGAATTTTTACTAAATGGGAATGTTGAACCATTCGGATAGTTGCAATTATCATAGACAGTTTGTCCAAATGTTGTCATTCCCTGCTTCTTTGTCGGGATGGAGAAAAAGAGAATTTTGTTTACTTACCGTAAATTCTTTTTTCTAGAATCATCAATGGGAGACCCAGACAATGGGGTTTAGGGCACTGCCCTCCGGAGGCCACACTAGGTACTACAAGTTTGTAGTAACCACCCCCTCCGCTTATAAACCCCTACCGCAGGAGATATCCTCAGTTTGGTCCATAAGCTGCGAGGAGGCAAACCACACCCGAACCATCGGGAAGGCCGTGCACATACGGTCCAACAACCCGAAACAAACTGTCTCAACTGGGAACAGTCCAGAAGAACGTCCAACGGGACAACTGGGTGGGTGCTGGGTCTCCCATTGATGATTCTAGAAAAAAGAATTTACGGTAAGTAAACAAAATTCTCTTTTTTCTGATCATCATAATGGGAGACCCAGACAATGGGGATGTCCTAAAGCAAATCCCAGGGCGGGAAGAGGTCCTCAAAAGACGTTTAAATACACGGTCCCCCTTAAAGGTGGGCAACCGCCGCCTGGAGGACCCGTCTGCCCAAACTTGCATCCGCAGAGGCATGGGTATGCACCATATAGTGCTTAGAGAAGGTGTGGAGGCTGGACCAAGTGGCCGCCTGACACACCTGTAGAGCTGAAGCGCGATGTCGCAAAGCCCAGGAGGCACTGACGGCTCTGGTCGAGTGCGCCTTCAATCCAACCGGGAGAGGCACGCCAGTAGAACGGTAAGCCTCTTGAATGGGCGCCTTGATCCATCTGGCCAAGGTCGATTTCGACGCCGTGGACCCCTTACAGCGACCCGCCGTAAGGATGAACAGAGAGTCCGAACTCCGGAAGGAGGCAGTCCTGGACACATAAATGCGTACAGCCCTCACGAGATCCAGAGTGTGAAGGTCGCGCTCAATCCGATGAACGGGAGCGGGACAAAATGATGGGAGGACAATCTCTTGGTTCAGGTGGAAGGCGGAAACCACCTTCGGCAAAAATTCTGCCCGCGGGCGCAACACCACTTTGTCCTGGTGGATCACCAGAAAGGGTGACTTGCACGACAGTGCAGCCAATTCCGAAACACGTCTCAGAGACGTAATTGCCACCAGAAAAGCCACTTTCTGGGAAAGTCGAGAGAGGGAAACTTCCCTCAGTGGCTCGAACGGCGGTTTCTGCAGAGCCGCCAGGACCATGTTAAGATCCCAAGGGTCCAGCGGTCGCCTGTATGGCGGAACCACCCGAGACACCCCCTGCAGAAAATGACGGACTTTTGGAAGTAGCGCCAAGCGCCTGTCAAACAGCACAGAAAGAGCTGATACTTGACCCTTCAGGGAGCTGAGGGACAAGCCCACCTCCAAACCCGACTGTAGAAAAGACAACAGAGTCGGAATCGACAAAGGCCACGGTGACCGTCCACCGGAGGCACACCAGGAGAAGAAGATTCTCCACGTTCTGTGGTATATCTTCCGAGACACGGACTTTCTAGCCCGCGTCATGGAGGCAACCACCGAAGGGGAGAACCCCCGTGAGGTCAAATGCCAGGTCTCAAGAGCCATGCAGTCAATCTGAGGGCCCCGGAATTGAGGTGGAAGAAGGGGCCTTGCGCGAGAAGATCTGGTCGTTCTGGAAGAGCCCACCGGTTCCCGCCTGACATTTGCCACAGATCCGGATACCAGGATCTCCTGGGCCAATCCGGTGCCACTAGAATGGCTTCGTGGCATTCCGTCCTGATCTTCCACAGGACCTTGGGAATCAACGCCAGCGGTGGGAACACATATGGGAGCTGAAACCTGGACCAATGCAGAATCAGAGCATCCGCCCCCAGAGACTGCGGGTCCCACGATCTCGCCATGTACTGTGGCACCTGATGATTCAGCCGCGAGGCCATCAGGTCCACGTCCGGGGTGCCCCATCTGCTGCAGATGTCCCTGAAGACATCCGGATGAAGAGACCATTCTCCGGCGTCCATCCCCTGTCGGCTTAGGTAGTCGGCCTCCCAGTTCTCGACCCCTGGGATATGAACTGCGGAGATCAGGCAGTCGTTGTCCTCCACCCAGGATAGAATGCGGTGGACTTCGGCGAGGGCCTGAGCACTTCTGGTCCCTCCCTGATGATTTATGTAGGCGACGGCCGTCGCATTGTCGGACTGAACCCGAATGGGTCGCCCTGACAGGAACGTCTGAAACGCCAGAAGCGCCAGATACACCGCCTTGATCTCCAGCACGTTGATTTGCAACGCCGACTCCGACTGCGTCCAGAGGCCTTGAGCCCTGTGGTGTAAGAACACCGCACCCCAGCCCTTGAGGCTGGCGTCGGTGGTCACCACTAACCATGACGGTTTGAGGAAGGACCGGCCCCGTGACAGGTGACATGGCTGGAGCCACCACTGCAGGGAATCCCTGGTCGGTTGGGAAAGGACCACCAGCCGATCCAGAGAGGACGTCCTCTTGTCCCATCTGCGGAGGATTTCCAGCTGTAGAGGACGGAGGCGAAATTGTGCGAAAGGCACGCCTCTATGGCTGCCACCATGCGCCCCACCAGCTTCATCAAACCCCGCAGGGATGAGTGCGGTGACAGGATGAGATCGTGCACTCCTGATTGGATGGCCAGCTGTTTGGCTCGCGGCAGAGACACCAGAGCTGAGTCTGTGTGGAAGTCCATGCCCAGATATGTCAGTGACTGGGTCGGAACCAGGGTTGATTTCTGAATATTGAGAAGCCACCCAAACTGTTCCAGAGACTGCATGGTCACCTCCAGGCTTTTCCGACAAAGGTGTTCCGATGGCGCCCTGACCAGCAGGTCGTCTAGATAGGGTATGACGGCATGTCCCTGCACGTGTAGGAGTGCCATCATAGAGGCCATCACTTTCGTGAACACCCGCGGTGCCGAGGCCAACCCGAAAGGCAGCGCCACGAACTGGAAGTGTTCGTCCCCCACAGCGAATCGTAACCAGCGCTGATGAGCCGGCGCAATGGGTACGTGAAGGTAAGCATCCCTGATGTCTATTGACGCTAGGAAGTCTCCCTGCGACACAGCCGCGATCACGGAGCACAGGGATTCCATGCGGAACTTCCGAACCAACACGTGACGGTTGAACAACTTGAGGTCCAGAACCGGGCGAAACGAGCCGTCCTTCTTCGGGACAATAAAGAGGTTGGAGTAAAAACCCCGGAACCTCTCCCCAGAAGGCACTGGGACCACTACTCCGTCCCTGCGGAGTCCCTCCAACACCAGGTGAAAAGCCTGAGCCTTTTCTGGGGATGGGACAGACCGATGGAATCGGTGCGCCGGCCGCGACGTCAGCTCTATCCTGTAGCCGCGCGAGACTACGTCTCGGACCCACTGATCTTGAACGTGGAGTAACCATCTGTCCTGAAATCGGGACAGGCGGCCCCCCACCTGCGGGGCGGCAGGACTAGGGAGCGAGTCATGCGGAAGTGGGTTTGGGGGTGGCAGCCGCCGCCCCCGCCGGCTTCTTCTGGTGACCCTTGGGGCGCCACTGAGTAGAGGATTTGCCCCCTCTGTCCGTGCGCGCGGACGATGCCGAGGACTGCGAGCTGGAGCGAAAGGACCACTGTTTAGGGTTCCTTTTGACGGTATACCTTGGCTTAGGCTTATTCTGTGGGATCTTAGACTCCGCAGAATCCTTTATCAGCTTGTCCAGCTCGGTTCCAAAGAGCCTGTCACCAGAGAATGGAAGATTTTGCAGAATCTTCTTCAATGTGGCATCTGAGTCCCAGAGACGCAGCCACAATAACCTGCGGATCGCAACTGCATTGGCCGAGGCCACAGCAGAGCGGTTGGCAGTCTCCAAGGCAGCCGTCCTGGCGTAGTCCGCGTAGGCCCGAGCCCTATCAGTAAGCGCCAGGACTTCTGAGTCGGACCCCGCCAGGTCAGCGATACCATCCAAACAGGTGGTGATCGCCTGCAGGGTCCAGACCGTGGCAAAATTGGGGGCGAATGAAGACCCCACAGCCTCATAGGAAGACTTGGCGAGTTGTTCGACCTGTCTATCCGTCGTGTCCTTCAACGAGGAGCTATCATAGGCAGAGAAAAGGGAGCGCGCAGCAATCCTGGTCATAGAAGCGTCCACCTTCGGGGACTGCGACCACTCCTGAAGCATCTCCTGGGGGAAGGGGAAGCGAGGGTCCTTAGATTTGCGGACATAACGCCGCCCAGGATGAATCCTGGGTGCTCTGACCACCCTTCCGAAATTAGTGTGGTCCATAAAGGAGCCACAAGGTCGAGCCTCCGGCTGCAACCATTGATACACCTCCTTCGGATGGAGTGCAACCTCCTCAGGGGGTGCCACGAGATGCAATGTCTCGTTGATGGAGGATACCAGGTCCTCCATCCCGTCTGGTGGCCCACCGTCGGACACAGACTCGAGAACAGTCCCACCATCATCCTCGTCACTATCGGAGTGACGCTCCTCCGCAGAGAGGGTCTGGATCTCGGGGGATTCATCTCGGCGATCCCGCTTAAGGGGTCTCGCGACTGGACCAGGGGACACCCGGGGATAACTTGAAGGAGCAGCTGGGGTGTCAGTCTCCTCGTCAGTGCCTCCAGGGATTGCGACATGGAGGACAGCTTGGATAACACAGACTCGTTAATCTTATTCTGTGTTTCCCATGGCCCTGGGTTCACCTGAACCTCAGGGTACAGCACCGGAGCTGCAGCTTCTGCCGCTGCACTATCCATCCGGGCATCTGGGCGTCCGCAGTGATTGCAGGACCCCCCAACCAGCGTCCCGTTGCACGTAGCGCAGGTAGTGGTTGTAGTGCCTACCGTAGCAGCACCCTTCCTTGCTGAGGACATACCGACAGCAGGGGAATAAGCCAATCTGAAAACCGGTACACCGGTGGCTTACCGACCGCTAATGCGGTGGAGAGGAGCGGCGCGTTGTGTGGCCTCCGAAAGGGCTCTGCAAGGTCTCCCCGGGAGCGCAGCAGTGCCCTCGACCAGTCCCAGTAGGGAAGTGAGGAGAAGATGGCCGCTGCAGAAAAAAACCCGGGAAAGCACACACACACGCCCAGCGTGACGTCACCGCATGGGCTGCTCCTCATCTCTCCAGGCAGCCATCTTAAGAAATCCGGCGCCGGAGCCCGCAGCGCGGGAGATACAGTGCAAGCACCATACCCAGGGCTCAGACAAAATCTGTGGCCCACAGCCTCAGCCCCTGTGACACACAGGGCGGTCAGCCAGGGTGACCCCAGCACAGGGAAACACCGCCAGACCCGCGGACCCACGAGGGGTGCGCGCGGTCTGAGTGTCATGAACACACATAGTGTCAGACACTACCCCCAGGCACACAGGAGACACACGGAGTACCTCAGTGCCGGTCCGGTCTGTAAGCACCATTCAGGGAGGCTTCGGACGGGGGTGCAGCACCAGTCCGGTCTGTAAGCACCATTTAGGGAGGCCTCGGACTGGGCTGGCTCCATCCGGTCTGTAAGCACCATTTAGGGAGGCCTCGGACGGAGCGGAGCTGTGCAAGGCTCCTGGCTCCCACTTCACCAGAGCCCCCGGGGGGATGGGAAGGAGCGCGGCAGCGTACCGGGAGGGCACGAAGTGCCCAGGCTCAGGGCCCTCCGGTACCTCGACCTGCGTGTTCCCGAGGGTGAGCAGGGAGACTGCCGAAAGTCCCCGACCGGGACCTATCAATCTTCAGACGCCATCACGTAAGCTGTGAGAATGCTGTGATGTGCAAGCAAAGCGTGTGATCCTCCGAGCACACTAAGGTTAAAACTGAGGATATCTCCTGCGGTAGGGGTTTATAAGCGGAGGGGGCGGTTACTACAAACTTGTAGTACCTAGTGTGGCCTCCGGAGGGCAGTGCCCTAAACCCCATTGTCTGGGTCTCCCATTATGATGATCAGAAAATTAATGTGTGCTTACTAATAAGATCCAGATGATTGCAATTTTTAAAGACATATATCCCAAACATTATCGTTCCTTGCTCCCTTATGGGTGCGGGTAGAATAATATCTGCTTGCTAGCATAAGTACTTTTTTCTCATAATTCATCCATAATTTTTTCACATCCTACCGTAGTATGCCATAATAATCAGAAATAGCAAAAAATAGTGACATTCACATCAGTGATTGCGAGGAGGTTTGATATCGTGTTGGGAGATCTTGTTTATATGTGTGCTGTGTTACTTTCTAAGGCACCACTGTGGACTCAACTATATGGGGATTTGGATTATATCCATCAGTTTGTTTAATGAATAGTGCTTTCATCACGATAACTTTGCAGATGGAATTATAACACCTTCTCAGATAGTTGCAATGGCAATAAAATACATTTTATGTATAATTTATTGTATAGTAATTTGAAAACTGTATATGATCTTTTTTAGGGAAATACCTGACTGTTTCAGGGTCGATCTAGAGAATTCCCACCTCTGTATTATAGGAGGAGTAGGGAACTTCCTGACGTCATTAGTAATCTCATATTATACTTCATTGAAATGTGTCTGTTTTTGATTGGCTCAATTGTTTATATATGTCTGAATTTGATACTTGCTGGCCATTCTACTGATGTATATTCCTGATGAAGAGGTCGAGACAACCTTGAAACGCGTAGTATAAAGAAATAAAGATCATCGTTTTACCATACAGAGGACGCGTCTTTTATGCAGCAGTGCGGATCAAATCATCTTTTTGTCCTGTTGGATCAGTCCCCAATATGACCACCCACCCCCTCTGCATACTGTGTGACTGTGTGTCCTGGTGCTTACCTGCTTTCCTCAGGCCTCGCTCCCGCTGCTTCTTTTCTATTGATGTTTCTATGTTGGAAAAACAATCAAAGCATTGTATATTAGGGTTAAGGATCATTTTAATTACATGAAATCGAGAAAAGATTGAATTGTTTTGATAAGTCATGTCAGACAAAAACATAACGAAGATCCTAGCGTCCTCACTTTTGCTGGACTTCTAAGAGTTAAGCCTCCACCGCTAGAAGGAAATACACATAATATCTTACTAAAAGAGGCTACATTAATTAATAAGTATCAAGAGCAAAGTCATCTAGGTCTAAATGACAGAACGACCGATGTGTGTTGTTAGAATGATATATGTAATCTAGATGTGGGCTACCGCATTGGGAGGGCGGTGACATCACTATGGGGGCAGACTCAGAGAGCTCAGCTCAGAGCGGCACCGCAATAAATACACCGGTGGGTGAGCGGTCTGACAGTGGCGGCGGGCGAGCAGTAAAGACGGTACCTACGGTAGAAACACAGCAGCATACCCTGTTAGCTGGGCATGCCTAAAAATAAATAATGTCTGACGTACATTATTTTCACATGATCGGCTTCACCGAGACTTAGGAATGGAAGTGCAGCATGGAGGGAGACACGGAGCACAGCGCTGGAGAGGTACCAGGTAAGTAATAGTGTTTTTATTTTAGTATGGTCAGCAAACTGGGGTGGGGGGGAGGCAATGACCTGCACAGAGGGGCCATATAAAGCACAGTGGGGCCATATCAAGCACAGGGGGCTATGGATCCAGTACAAGGGCTTGTGTGCCAGCACAGGGCGCCATGGATCCAGTACAGGTGCATGTGATCTTGTCATTCCATTCTGAAGCATCACTGTGGATTCTATTGTATGGAGATTTGAATCTTGTGTACTGTTTCACCTTGGGGGATATTGTTTATATCAGGAATTTTTACTAAATGGGAATGTAGAACCATTCGGATAGTTGCAATTATCATAGACCGTTTGTCCAAATGTTGTCATTCCCTGCTTCTTTGTCGGGATGGAGAAATTAATGTGTGCTTACTAATAAGATCTAGATGATTGCAATTTTTAAAGACATATATCCCAAACATTATCGTTCCTTGCTCCCTTATGGGTGCGGGTAGAATAATATCTGCTTGCTAGCATAAGTACTTTTTTCTCATAATTCATCCATAATTTTTTCACATCCTACCGTAGTATGCCATAATAATCAGAAATAGCAAAAAAAAAAGAGAATTTTGTTTACTTACCGTAAATTCTTTTTCTTATAGCTCCTATTGGGAGACCCAGACATTGGTGTATAGCTTCCGACCTCCGGAGGACACACAAGGCATTACACCTAAAAGTGTAACTCCTCCCCTACTGCCTATACACCCCCTCCCGGGAGAATCCCATCAGTTCGGTGCACAAGCAGGAAGGAGGAAAGACCACCCGCGCCCAGACCAACAGGACTGGGAAATAACAAACGGCCAACAGGGCCAACACACGAGGTGAAAAAACGGTCTCCCAATAGGAGCTATAAGAAAAAGAATTTACGGTAAGTTAACAAAATTCTCTTTTTCTTTTGCGCTCCATTGGGAGACCCAGACATTGGGATGTTCAAAAGCTATCCCAGGGCGGGAAAAGACCCAGAAGCAGGCCCATCATAAATGAGCAACCGCTGCCTGAAGGATCCGCCTGCCCACATTGGCAAGAGCTGAGGCTTGATGACGCAAGGCCCACGATGCCCCCACAGCCCTTGTGGAATGAGCCTTAATACCAGCAGGTAAAGGCAAACCAGCGGAAACATAAGCCTCCCGAATAGGAGTCTTGATCCACCTAGCCAAACAAGACTTGGAGGCTGGCTCACCCTTCTTCTGACCCATAGTCAGCACGAACAGGGCATTCGCATGACGAAACGATGCCGTTCGGGAAACGTAGATCCTGAGAGCCCTGACCAGATGCAAAGTATGGAGCGCCTTCTCATACTGGTGAACCGGATGAGGGCAAAAAGATGGCAGGACAATGTCCTGATTCAGGTGGAAAGGGGAAAGCACCTTAGGCAAGAATTCCGCCACAGGCCGAAGCACCACCTTATCCTGGTGAAACACCAGAAAAGGAGACTGACAGGACAAGGCAGCCAACTCCGAAACTCTCCGCAGAGAAGTAATGGCAACCAAAAAGGCAACCTTCTGTGAAAGCCTGGAAAGAGAAACCTCCCTAAGAGGTTCAAAAGGTGGCTTCTGGTTCCAAGATGGCCGCCGTCTAGGGAGGACGCACACTAGGGAGCTTCTCACTACCTAGTAAGATCTGTGGCATCCTGTCCCTGGGAAACGGGTCAGCAGCTCTGGCCGGTCCCAGCACTCTCCCCCTGACATTGAGGACTCCTGAAGACCCGAGTATTGAGACGCCTCGGACCCTGGAAGTGCCCCTCAGGAGGAATTTATCTGGCCCCCCCTCCCTACACGCTGGACTGAGCTGCATGCGGTGGCTGGGCCCTCCTTTGCTGCCTGGTAAGCACGGACGTGGTGCCGGGAGAGCTTTGCCTCCGTTCCCGCCCCTGGAGAGAGGGAGAGAGGAGCAGCGGCGGAGCTGCGGCCGACGGAGAACGAGCGCGCACAGATGGTAAGACATCTCCCCACCGGCCGCAATTAGTGGGAGGTCCGAGCTTCTTCGGCGGATCCCTAGCCCTTGACGACCACTCACACACTGAGCCCCTGAGACCTACAAAGGCCCTGTGAGTGTGCATACGGGAGGTGACGGGGAGTGGACCGGCGACCAGCGGGGGAAAGAGTGAGGGGGAACATGCGGAGACGCCATTGAAACAGCCCCCACCTGCAGGACTGCAGTGGATGAGCAGCAGAGCTAAGCACACGTGTGAATAAGTGTGCTGATACAGCCCTAGAACGTTGTAGACTATTGCAGCTAAGGGGCACTGTTCTGCATAGATACCCAGCTATAGTGCCCAAAATAGAACTTGATACAACTAAACCCTCACAGAATTTAAGTACCTCAATAGCCCACTGAGGACAGCATTCTACTGTGGACTGCATTGCAATTAACTACATTTACAGTGCCTTGCCATGTATGGATCAGCAAGCTGTTTCCAACAAATGTGAGACTACAGTGCCACCTTGTGACCACACAGATAAATTACATGAGACTTAATACTATCTCCTACCCGGCACTGATTGCACTAATACATTCCTGCTAAACATCTTGTCATATACCTTGGGCCCTACTCTCTTTCCTTTATGAGCGTCTAAAGACTGTTTAGTGGGGTCGTGACGCGGGAGCTGATGTCACCGGGCGCAATGTGCTGAGCTCCTGCTTGTTCCTGAGGTTTTGCGGCATTAACAGACCCTTCCACCCGACAAAGTCCTCCACCTCCCGCCCACAACGCAAAGGAGACGCCAGAGATGCCAAGGCAGTCGTTGCGGAAACGCGGAGAGTCGCAAGGCTCACAGATTTTTACCCACCAGAGCGGCAACAAGTGCTGTCTCCCAACATGGAGCCCTCTCCTTCCCGACCCTCCCAGCCGGCCACTGACCTGCGTGGACCCCGAAGCTCCGGGGGCCACTTATCGGAGAAAGAGGGAGAGACTCAGGTGACACGCAGCTTTTTAATGGAAGCAATGAGCGCTCTTAGACAATCCATACAAGAAGACACTAGAAACATTCTGCGAGAGCTGAAGGGAGAGGTGACAGCCCTGGGAGAACGCACACAGCACATAGAGGAAAAAATGGCGGAATACGCTTCGGCCCATAACGAGTTGGCAGATGATTGCTCTGTCATGGCTGGTGACATGAAATTAGTGAAGTTGAAGCTGTGGGATCTGGAGGATAAAGCTAGAGCTAAGAACCTGCACCTCAGAGGCTGTCCTGAAGAAGGCGCCGAGGAGGACTTATAAGAGACAGTGAGCCAATTTTTGAAAAAAACTACTCCCAGAGACACCAGGAGATGATCTACAATATGACAGAGCTTACCGCATCCCAAAACCCTCCCACATCAACAAGTCCTTACCGAGAGATGTCCTGGTCTCCTTCTCCACCCTCAGGGCTAAAGAGACAATCATGCAGAAGATGCGACGTCTGGGTACACCTCCGACACCATTCTCTGACATGCAAGCTTTCCCAGATCTCTCCCCTGGAACTCTGGCCCGAAGGAGGGAATTTGCCCCGCATTGTAAAGTTTTGAGAGACAAAGGGATTTCCTACAGATGGGGCTCCCCGGTCAGGGTCAAGTTCCGGTACAAAAGGAACAGCACATCTTTTCCTGTCTCCCAGTCAAATGGGAAAGGCCCTTAAACAGTGGAACCTCACTGGAGAACCAGAGCCGTCGTCGCGTCGCTCACCAACCCCGGGGACGGCTCATCCCTCTTCTCCACTGTCTCGCTCTTCACCTGCCAGAAACGAAGGTTCTTCCTCCGCCACTACTTGAATTTTTCGGATGATTCTCTACACTATTTTACCTCAGGACACGCTCTGACCCCCAGCTGAGGAATTTTGTTATTTTTCTTTTAATTGTTTGGAATTCTCTTCTTTACTGTCGAGGAGTCACTTTGTTTCCGGCCTCCGGTAGCCGGTTTTGACGTGGAGAGTTCCTTCGTTCCCCTCAGCCGAGTCGGGGGAGACTGACTGTTCTACCCCTTCATCCCCCTTGTCGCGACGGAGAGGTCCATACACAGAGCCCTGTGTTAGCCATTACATCTACCTCCGTATTTATTGTATTATACATGTTCTAAGTGTCATGTTTCTTACGGCTTATCTCTGGTGACCTCTCTCTTACTTAACTCCCTCCTTTCTCTACTCCCCATCTCTTTCTTTCCCCTGCTGAACCACTGACGCCTCCTTCCCCATCCCTTCTACTTCCAACCCCTTCTCGGGTGGTTTCACTACAGATAATCGTGTCCCCTTTTATACTACATACAAGCGTGTCACCTGCACCGGTCGAAGTTTGAAGCCATCACCAGGTAATACCCTCAAACTATAACATTCGCATTATGAAAATTGTGTCCTTTAATGTCAAGGGATTGAATTCCCCTTTCAAGCGCTCCCTTTTGTGGAAGGAAGCCTTGAAATCAAAAGCGGATATCCTGTGTATTCAGGAGACCCACCTACTGCAGACAGACAACCACAGGTTACACCATCATATGTTTCCCACAGCATTTTTTGCGAATACGACGGGCAAGAGGGCTGGAGTGTGCATTTTTATTAAACACTCCTTGCAATTCACTCTAGTCAATGTAGACGCCGACCCAGATGGTAGATATATCGCACTTTCCTGTGTGATATCTGGGGTATCCCTAACACTGGTAAATATGTATGCACCAAACGAGGGACAGGTGAGGTTCCTCAGGGGGCTTTTGGATAGGGTCTCTGCGAATACGGGAGGATTTAAAGTCATCTGTGGCGACTTTAATCTAGTACAGGACAGACTTCTGGATAGATCTCGGGGGGCACCTGGGTCTGGAAAGGAAGCGGGACCTATATGCAAGGAAAAACCGTCTCCATGATCCGTGGAGATACCTGCACACAACAGAGAGAGACTACTCCTTTTACTCGCGCAGGCATAGGTCGTATTCTAGACTAGATTACTTTTTGGTAGATGATAACACTCTTGTAGCCTGTGCCTGCGCTGAGATCGGGCTCATAACGTGGTCTGACCATGCCCCGGTGTCCCTTGAACTGTCGGTACACTCCCGCCCCTCTCCACCGGGCACGTGGAGACTGAATTGCGCTCTTCTGTCTGATGACGGCCTTGTCGAGGATATCAGAGCTCACATAGTCGAATATTTTAAACTCAATGACAACGCCTGTGTGACAGACGAGACCCTTTGGGCCGCCCATAAGGCTTATGTCAGGGGCCTCTTCCTCCAGAAGGCCTCTCAACTTAAGAGAAGCCATGAAAAAGAGAGAACGGAACTGATTAGCCGACTCTCTGACCTGGAAGCTGAGAATAAAATTAACCCTACCCCCACTCTGGACTCTCAGTTGACGCTAACCAGAATGCAGTTAAGATCCCTACTCCTGTCCCGCCATGAAGGAGCCTTGCGCCGCTCGAAATCGGCGTTCTATGAATCTGGGGATAAGGCGGGAGCCACATTGGCAAGACGTTTAAAAAAGAGAGCTGCTTGTTCCACGATAGATAACATCAAAGACAAAACAGGTAGGGTGGTGAGAAGCCCTGTAGACATCGCGACAGTGTTTCAACAATATTATTCGGATCTGTATAACCTACACCACGATTCCGAGACCCCCCAGCCTACTCCACAGCTGATTGGGAATTTCCTAGAGGGACTGAGCTTGCCCTCTGTCTCGGCCTCAGACCTAGACTACTTGAATCTTCCCTTCTCCTTAGATGAGGTCTACCGTGCAGTTAAGGATACAAAGCTCCATTTGGCCCCTGGCCCGGATGGCCTACCTAATGAATATCTACAGACATTCAGAGAGGCACTGGCTCCTTACCTTCTACGAACTTTCGGCAGTGGAGGGACGTGGGCACAACTGACCCGCTCCAGCTTCAGGCTACAATAATCACGATTCCCAAATCTGGCAAAACCCCTGACCTTCCTGGGAGCTACCGACCCATCTCCCTTCTGAACTGCGACCTCAAAATATATGCTGCTGTTCTCGCTTACAGACTAAGAGGGGTGGTGCCCAAACTGATAAATCCGGACCAAGTCGGATTCGTGGCTGGGAGACAGGCGAAGGATGGGACGAGAAGAATGGTGGATCTCATCAGATCCATGGAGCTGAGGGGGACCCCCGGTGCATTCCTGTCTTTGGATGCGGAGAAGGCGTTTGACAGGGTGCACTGGGGCTACCTGAAAGCGGTACTTAGAAGATTTGGTATCGTGGGTCCCTTGCTAAAGGCGGTGCTGTCCCTTTACTCCAACCCTAACGCCAAGGTTCTTACATCTGGCTTTCTCTCGCCTGTCTTCCAGATCACGAACGGAACTCGTCAGGGTTGTCCGTTGTCACCAGTGATTTTCACCCTGGCAGTGGAGCCCCTGGCTGAAAAAATCTGCTCGGCCCATGATGTGTCGGGTGTCAGAGTGGGTGAAGTGTCCACACCATTGGTCTGTACGTTGATGATATTATCATCACTTGCACAGAGGTGTCTCAGTCCCTCCCAGCGGTCATGCGCATACTAGAGGATTACTCGATGGTTTCGTACTACAAGCTGAAAGCGGATAAGTCAACTCTCCTCCCACTAGGAGTCCCGGACTCGGAGGTAGCTGCTCTCTCTAAGTTCTTACCATTTCGCTGGTCCAGGGGCGGTATCCCCTACCTAGGGATTACACTGGCACCCTCCAGCCAACTCATGAGACTTAACTATGAGTCACTACTATCAAAAGTCCTTTCGGACGTAGCCACCTTTGGTGCTAAGTCTCTTTCTTGGATTGCTCGCTTGCACGCCTTCAAGATGATGACTTTACCAAAGGTAATATATATGTTTAGATGTGTTCCCCTTAGGATCCCTAAAACCCTTTGGCTAAATTACAGAAAGCAGTAAACACATTCATTTGGGCTAACAAGATCCCACGTGTGGCCAGAGAGACGATGTACGCACCGATAGGGGCGGGTGGAATGGGAATGCCAAACATTCTGGAATACCATAAGGCTGTCATCTTGGAGGAGGCTGGGTCCTGGTGGCGCAGCCCTGAGCACCTCAGATGGATCTCCATTGAGACTTCCTACTTGGGGGGGCGGCACTCTGGGGGACCTCCTGGCGGCTGAGTCGATTCAACCAGTTACCCAGACTCGACAGCTTGAGACTTCCCAAACCCTCCTACACTACTGGAGGACACTGCCGCGGGTCTGGACCCATGTTCCGCCAGAGGAAGTACCTATACGAGCACTGCGCCTCCATGTCCCGTCGATTCAGACGAGGGCATGGGAGGATGCAGGTTTGCTCTCACTGGGAGATTTTTGTCAGGGAGGGACGTGGCCTACATTTGAGACCTTTTGTGGGTGGTTTCCTGAGTGCCGCGCGGCATTCTTGCAATTTTTTCAACTAGACCATTTACGTGAGGCCACATACGTCCCACTACCTGTGCCCCCCCTCCGTACATCGTTTCTCTTTAAGGCTGTTCAAGCGGATCCCCCCAAACCGCGGGCACTGTCCAAAGTCTATGGAGGATTGGTGTCTGTGGACCATGAGGTGAAACTGCCTTACATGAATAGATGGGAGGGAGACATTGGCTTTACGTAGACATTGAAGACTGGCACGCAGCAACTAAAGAAGTGGGGAGCACCACCAGATGTGTGAACCATCTAGAAAACAAAAAGAAAATTCATCTCAGATGGTACCTCTCTCCTGTTCGCCTTGCTCACACCACTGGAGGGCAGTCCCCGCAGTGTTGGAGACTATGTGGAGAGAGAGGCAACATAGCGCACATGTGTGGACCTGCCCGAAAATACGCCCCTTCTGGACATTAGTCAAAACCTGATCCAATCAGTCACTGGAATTAGGCAGGACCTGACACCTCAGTTGGCGGTTCTGAATATTGGCATTCGAGACTTCCCCTGGCCGTTGCGAGGGACGGTTACGTACATCCTTATCGCTGCTCGCCTGTGCCTAGCCGCGAGGTGGAAGGCCTCATCCTCGCCTACTCTGACTGAGTTGACACATAAGATCAACTGGATCTTCCATCAGGAATACTATCTAGCACTAAATAAGTTAACCAGACGGTTGGTCCATGATAGATGGAGTGTTTGGGCCTCACACCCAGGGGCTGCACCGATCCCCCAGGGACTCGTTCTGCCCTCTTGCCCTGCAGAACCTGCAGACCCGCCGGCTCTGGAGCGGTCTTCCCCGTGAGTTGTCTGTCTGTTTGGAGCTCATTAAAATAAATGGTGGCTTCGTTTAAACGGCTCAAATCACACTCGATTTAAATAGAGGACATAGTGTTATTCGGTCTATGCTGCAGTCCGTGCGATTTCTCCCCTCCCCTTCTCCGGATTCCCAATACAACCTGAAGCCCCGCTCCCCCCCCCTCCCTTTTTCCTTTCTCCTCTCTCTCTCTTTCTTCTATCTTTATTTCCCCCCCTATGACATTTACTCTTCTTATTACTGGTGTTTTAGGTGCTTTAGATGTCTAGTGTCTATTAGATCCCCCGGTTCTGTTTCCGGCAAGGATCAGACATTGTTATGTTATGTTTGTTTCTCACTTTTTGCAAAAACCTCAATAAAAATGTAATGTTTAAAAAGGCGGCTTCTGCAATGCCGAAAGGACCAAGTTAAGGTCCCATGGGTCCAAAGGACGTCTGTAGGGAGGAATGATGTGACTCGCCCCCTGAACAAACGTCTTCACCTGAGGAAGGGTAGCCAGACGCTTATCAAAAAGGACCGACAAGGCCGATATCTGTCCCTTGATGGAACTAAGAGCCAAACCCTTATCCAAACCCGACTGGAGGAAAGCCAGAAGGGTCGACAGAGAGAAAGGCCAGGGAGAATTGCCGTGAACACGACACCAGGAGAAGAAAATCTTCCATACTCTGCGATAGATCCCTGCAGAAACCGGTTTCCTGGCCTGTCTCATGGTAGCCACGACGTTCAAGGAGAAACCACGGGACGTCAACAACCAGACTTCAAGCGCCACAAAGTCAGGCTCAGGGCCGAGGAATTGTGGCGGAAGAAGGGACCCTGAGACAAGAGATCCGGCCGATCCGGGAGCCTCCATGGATCCCCCACCGACAGTCGCAACAGGTCCGGGTACCAAGCCCTCCTGGGCCAGTCCGGGGCGATGAGAAGGGCTCGCCTGCATTCCGCCCCGAGCTTCCGCAGAACCCTGGGTAACAAGGCCAATGGGGAAAAGACATATGGAAGACGAAAGCGGGACCAATCCTGGACCAGAGCATCCGTCCCCACTGCCAGGCTGTCGATTCAGCCTGGACGCCATCAGGTCCACGGCTGGAGTTCCCCAAGCGGTGCAGATGTGCTGGAACACCTCTGTGTGAAGAGCCCATTCTCCCTCGTCCATTCCTTGCCGGCTTAGGTAGTCGGCCTCCCAATTGTCCACTCCGGGGATGTGGACAGCCGATATGGACGCGTCGTTGTCTTCTACCCACCGAAGGATGGGTTGGACCTCCGCAAGCGCCTGACGGCTGCGAGTGCCTCCCTGGCGGTTTATGTAGGCGACCGCAGTCGCGTTGTCGGATTAGATCCGAATTGGATTCCCCGACAGAAACCTCTGGAAGGCCAGGAGAGCCAAGTAGACGGCACGAATCTCCAGGACGTTGATCTGTAAGGAAGACTCCTGTGACGTCCAGGTGCCCTGAGCCCTGTGATGCAGGAACACCGCACCCCAGCCCAGAAGGCTGGCATCCGTCGTGACCACCAACCAAGAGATGGGAAGAAACGACCTGCCTCGGGACATCGACCTGGGCATCATCCACCATCGGAGAGACTCCTTCGTTACGGAAGAAAGGGCAATGCACCGATCTAGAGAGGACGGATTCTTGTCCCATCCGCGCAAGATCTGCAGTTGAAGCGGACGCAGACGAAACTGCGCAAAAGGGACCGCCTCGATGGTTGCCACCAACTTCCCCAGGACGTGCATAAGACGTCTGATGGGAACCAAGTCCGCCTGCAAAAGGAACCGGACCTCCTCCACAATCGAGGACTGCTTGTCGAGGGGAAGGATCACCAGAGCCGGGACAGTGTGGAACTCCATTCCCAGATACAAGATCGTCTGCGTAGGGACGAGTACCGACTTCGGGGAGTTTACTATCCAACCGAATGTCCGGAGAGTGTTCAAAGTGGCCGTCAGACTCAACTGACACTGTTCCGCAGACGAGGCTCTGATCAACAGGTCGTCCAGGTACGGAGTGACCGCGTGCCCCTGCAAATGCAGCACTGGCACCATAGCCGACATCACCTTGGTGAAGATCCTCGGAGCCGAGGAGAGGCCGAAGGGCAACGCCACAAACTGGAAGTGGTCCTCTCCCACAGCAAACCGCAGCCATCGCTGGTGAGCAGGAGCAATGGGGATGTGGAGATAAGCATCCTTCACGTCCACCGAAGCCAGGAAGTCCCCCTGAGACAGGGACGCTATCACCGAGCGTAAGGACTCCATCCTGAAGGGCCTGACTCTCACATGTCTGTTGAGGAGCTTGAGGTCCAACACCGGTCGAACTGACCCGTCCTTTTTCAGAACCGTGAAGAGGTTGGAATAAAACCCCCGAAACCGTTCCTCCAACGGGCCCGGGACCACAACCCCGCTCTGTAGCAGGGCGTCCAGCGCCCGCTGAAAAGCCGCAGCCCTTGCCGGGGGTGGCGAAGAGAGGCAGAACCAAGTCGGAGGCCTCGACTCTAGTTCGATCCTGTAGCCATGAGAGACCACGTCCACCACTCACCGGTCCTGGATACGATCCTGCCAGATGCTTCCAAAGCGGGAGAGCCTGCCACTGATCTTGGACGCTCCCGGAAGAGGCGAAGAGTCAGGAGGAGGCAGGCTTGGTGGCTGAGGGGCCGGCAGATTTCTTCTGCTGGGCCTTAGGCTTCCAGGACCTATGGGATCTCTGGTCCTTGTCCGGACGGGAAGAGGTTGAAGAGGATGAGGCCGATTTGGAGGAGGGACGAAAGGAGCGAAATCTAGCATGCAGCTGACGCTGACCGGTCTTCTGCACCTTAGATTGCGGCAAGGAGGTGGATTTTCCACCCGTAGACTCCTTAATGAGATCGTCAAGACGTTCCCCAAAAAGTCTATCTCCCGAAAACGGGAGGCCCTGGAGGAACTTCTTAGACGTAGCGTCCGCCTTCCAGTCACGCAGCCACAACATCCGTCGGGCTGCCAGCGAATTAGCCGAAGCCACCGCAGATCGACTAGCAGATTCCATGATTGCGGATCTAGCATAGTCCGTAAACGCCTCAGCCTGAGACGTCAGGACCGCCACCTCAGGAATCCCCGAAGAAACTCCCGGGATCTTCGAGAGACAAGCTGACACCGCCTGAAGGGCCCACACAGCTGCGAAAGCTGGAGCAAAAGAGGCACCTGTGGCCTCAAAAATGGACTTCTGCAGAAGCTCAATCTGCCTGTCCGTGGGATCCTTGAGAGAGGACCCGTCCGCCACCGACATCACGGTGTTGGCAGACAACCGAGAAACTGGAGGGTCCACTCTCCGGGGAAACGGACCAGTCCTTGACCACATCTGGTGGTAAAGGATAACGGGAATCCTTCTGCTTCTTAGCAAAGCGCTTGTCAGGACAGGCCCGAATGGTCTGAACCGTAGAGCGAAAGTTAGAATGATCTAGGAAAGATCACCTGGACCTGGCCGGGGGAGAAACTGATAAAGTTCCTCTGACACGGAAGTATCCACCGGCGGCGCAGGCGCCGTCAAAGCCAACACCGTATTGATAGAAGACACTAAGTCGTCCACCAAAGAACCCTCGTCCTGGTCCTCGTCAAGAGCCCGGACGGAGTCTAAGTCCTCCTCCCCCTCCAACAGGGAGCCCGCAGCTCGGGAACCCGCCTGCGAGGGCGCAGGGGAAACCGCCCGGCGTGGCCATTTAGGAGGTCGCGGGGATGGTTCCGAGAGCCCAGAATTGTCGCCAGAGTCCAAACCCCTAATCGGGGAAGAACCACTCCGACGCCTACGACGTGTGGCGAGGCCCCAGTGGAACCCTCCCATCCACCTGACAAGGACTCCTGTAAGGCTCTGGACATAGCAGCCATAGACTGAGACACAGAGTCAGAAATGGACTGAGCAAAAACAGCCGTCCAAGGCGGAGGTACTGCTGGATCCACCGGGCTAGGCGGAGACGCCAACGACCCAGAACTGGGGGTGGCTCGTGGACCAAGGCAGTTACTTGGATCACATTAGCCGGCGAAATATCAGCCTCCTGTGGGGCACAAGCCGAGCAATGAGGGAAAGAGGATCCAGCAGGCAGCTGGGCCTTACATGCTGTGCAAGCATGATAACGTGTCTGCACTCTGGGAGCTTTGTTCCTGGAGCTAGACATGGTGTCCCCTCAGTGCATCCAATGATAGATCTCAGAGGAAGGGAATTGGGGTGCAACTGCAGAAAAGGGGGGATAATGGAGCACCACCAGAGACTGGGGTGACCTACCGGACCTTTTGTGCCCTCCAGAGACGCGCAGGCCCTGAAGCCAACAGCCAAGAGCAGGGACAAGAGGCCCCCAATATGGCCGAAGAAGCTGAGAGAGAGGGAGTGGGCCGGGAGTTTTCCCAGCCAGCGCGGGAATCTGGAGGGCAGGCCCTTTCCCCACTGCAGAACCGCCCCCCAAGCTGCAAAACAGCCTTTCCCATAGGGGACCAGGACAAGGCCTGCCGCGGCCGGCCTCCCGAGGGGCGTGCACAAGCCTCTCATGAGGACGAGGTGTGGCTCCGCCCCATGAAGCCCCGGCGCGGCTCAAGAGAGACTAGGCCGCAAGCCGGGGCCTAAATTTATCACCGCAGCCGCCTGCCAGCAGGGGCCAGCGCGGTGCACCCGCTAAAATCGCGGGAGAGACTGGCCAGGATCCCGGGAAGCCGGGGGAGACAGTGCTCCACTCCCAGCCGGCCTAATGCAGCTGCAAAGGCATCCCAGACCCCCACAAAGTACCTCATTGGTGGTGCAGGGTCCGGACCCAGTGGATCCCTCACGCAGGCCAGCAGACACCTAGGGATCCGTGGACTGTGTGGATGCGCCCAGATGGGGAGGCCAGGGGGATCCCACTTCCCCAGAGCCCCTAAGGGATGGGGAAGGATAAGCAGCATGAGGGCTCCAGCCCGTTGTACCCCAAGGGTACCTCAACCGCCTCCGCCCTGGGGAAGAGGAAGGAGACATGCTGGGGATCAAAAGATCCTCTTTGCTTCCATCCGACACTAAGTAGTAGTGAGAGAGCATGAGTGTAGAGTGTGCCTCCTTCAACACAAAGCAAAGAACTGATGGGATTCTCCCGGGAGGGGGTGTATAGGCAGTAGGGGAGGAGTTACACTTTTAGGTGTAATGCCTTGTGTGTCCTCCGGAGGTCGGAAGCTATACACCCAATGTCTGGGTCTCCCAATGGAGCGCAAAAGAAATAGTGACATTCACATCAGTGATTGCGAGGAGGTTTGATATCGTGTTGGGAGATCTTGTTTAAATGTGTGCTGTGTTACTTTCTAGGGCACCACTGTGGACTCAACTATATGGGGATTTGGATTATATCCATCAGTTTGTTTAATGAATAGTGCTTTCATCACGATAACTTTGCAGATGGAATTATAACACCTTCTCAGATAGTTGCAATGGCAATAAAATTAATTTTATGTATAATTTATTGTATAGTAATTTGAAAACTGTATATGATCTTTTTTAGGGAAATACCTGACTGTTTCAGGGTCGATCTAAAGAATTCCCACCTCTGTATTATAGGAGGAGTAGGGAACTTCCTGACGTCATTAGTAACCTCATATTATACGTCATTGAAATGTGTCTGTTTTTGATTGGCTCAAATTGTTTATATATGTCTGAATTTGATACTTGCTGGCCATTCTACTGATGTATCCCTGATGAAGAGGTCGAGACAACCTTGAAACGCGTAGTATAAAGAAATAAAGATCATCGTTTTACCATACAGAGGACGCGTCTTTTATGCAGCAGCGTGGATCACATCATCTTTTTGTCCTGTTGGATCAGTCCCCAATATGACCACCCACCCCCTCTGCACACTGTGTGACTGTGTGTCCTGGTGCTTACCTGCTTTCCTCAGGCCTCGCTCCCGCTGCTTCTTTTCTATTGATGTTTCTATGTTGGAAAAACAATCAAAGCATTGTATATTAGGGTTAAGGATCATTTTAATTACATGAAATCGAGAAAAGATTGAATTGTTTTGATAACTCATGTCAGAGAAAAACATAACGAAGATCCTAGCGTCCTCACTTTTGCTGGACTTCTAAGAGTTAAGCCTCCACCGCTAGGAGGAAATACACATAATCTAATATATAAAGCTGAATGTGTGTATGTGTGTGTGTATATCTGGGATTGGCATCTACACCGTCGCAACTATAGCCACAAAATTTTGCACAGTCACACGTCTCGACCCCGGGAGCGTCATAGGCTATGTTGTGAGGCGAAATTTTAACTCTGCGCGTTAAGGTTCACCAAACAATTTTGGCCCTATCTACATAATGGGGAAAAAGTGAATGGAAAAATATTGGAGGAAAATCGACAGCTGTCAGCTATAGAGACAAAATTTAGCACAGTCACACGTCTGGACCCTGAGAGCGTCATAGGCTATGTTGTGAGGCGAAATTTTAACCCCGCGCGTTCCAGTTCACCAAACAATTTTGGCCCTATCTACATAATGGGAAAAAAGGGAAAGGAAACGTGTGGGAGGAAAATCGACAGCTGCCAGCTACAGCTACAAAATTTTGCACAGTCGCACGTCTTGACCCCGGGAGCGTCATGGTCTATGTTGTGAGGCGAAATTTTAACCCTGCGCGTTCCAGTTCACCAAAAAATGTTGCCCCTATCTATATAATGGGGAAAAAGTGAATGGAAAAGAGTTGGAGGAAAATCTACAGATGTCAGCTATAGAGACAAAATTTTGCACAGCCCTACGTCTGGACCCCGGAGCGTCACAGGCTAGGTTGTGAGGCGACATTTTAACCCCGCGCATTCCAATTCACCAAACAATTTTGCCCCTATCTACATAATGGGGAAAAGTGAGTTACCAGTTGACAGTTGTGAATGAGAGGGGCTTAATGATAGCGCCAAGGACTAACAGCACATACCAGCATATAGTCACTAAGGTGGGGCCCCAACATGAGATATTCACCACGCACGGGACATGTATACACAACACACGCACACAAAGAGTAACAGCAGGTGTATAGTCGCTAAGGTGCAGCCCCAACATTGGATACTCACCACGCACCCGAACACACACACACACACACACCACAAAGAGACACACACAACACAGAGACACACACCCCCAAGGGACACACACACACTCTATAGCGACACATGCACTCACCCCACAGGGACACACACACACACCACAATGAGACACACATGACACAGACACACACACCACACAGACCCCCCCCACAGGGACACACACATAGCCACCCTATAGGGACACATGTACTCACCCCACAGGGACACACACACCACAAAGAGACACAACACACACCACACAGACCCCCCACAGGGACACACACACATACACACCCTATAGGGACACATGCACTCACCCCTCAGGGACACACACACACCACAAAGAGACACACACCACACAGAGACACACACAACACAGACACACACACCCCACACAGACACCCCCCCCCCACATGGACACACACATACACACCCTATAGGGACACATGCACTCACCACACAGGGACACACACAACACAGATACACACACCACACACCACACAGACCCCCCCACAGGACACACACACATACACACCACAAAGAGACACCAAAACAGAGACACACACCCACATACCCCCCACAGGGACACACACATACACACACCACAAAGAGACACACAAAACAGAGACACACACCACACATACCCCCCCCACAGGGACACACACATACACACCCCAGGAACACACACACCACACAGACCCCCCCACAGGGACACACACACATACACACCTATAGGAACACATGCACTCACCCTTCAGGGAACACACACACCACAAAGAGAAACACACAACACAGACACCACACACACCCCACACAGACACCCCCCCACAGGGACACACACACACACCCTATAGGGACACAAGCACTCACCCCACAGGGACACACACCACAAAGAGACACACACAACACAGATACACACACACACCACACAGACCCCCCCACAGGGACACACACACATACACACCCCACAGGGACACACACACACCACAAAGAGACACACACAACAGAGACACACACCACACAGACCCCCCCCCACAGGGACACACACATACACACCCCAGGGACACACATACCACACAGACAGACACAGATGTGCACAAATCACCTCACACAACTCGCCTCACATGTGTGCTATCTTTATTTTCCAAACATAAACATCTGATTAAAAACAGCCAATGTGCAACACATGTGCCATATAGGGAATTAAGGCAGATGTCAGTCACATGAGCTGTCTATTATGTGTATGTGTGAGGTAACATATACTGCCCGGCCAGGGGGAGGGTTTACTGTTGGCTGGAGATTTATTAGGCTGCCTATAGCAATCAATCACAGCTCAGCTTCTATTTTCCTACAGGTCATTAATATGACATATTCAAATTCTATTTTGTTATAGCTAACAGCAGTTATTTATTAACCCGGGCGTAGCCGGGTAATACAGCTAGTATCTTACTAAAAGAGGCTACATTAATTAATAAGTATCAAGAGCAAAGCCATCTAGGTCTAAATGACAGAACGACCGATGTGTGTTGTTAGAATGATATATGTAATCTAGATGTGGGCTACCGCATTGGGAGGGCGGTGACATCACTATGGGGGCAGACTCAGAGAGCTCAGCTCAGAGCGGCACCGCAATAAATACACCGGTGGGTGAGCGGTCTGACAGCGGCGGCGGGCGGGCAGTAAAGACGGTACCTACGGTAGAAACACAGCAGCATACCCTGTTAGCTGGGCATGTCTAAAAATAAATAATGTCTGATATGTCTTATTTTCACATGATCAGCTTCACCGAGACTTAGGAATGGAAGTGCAGCATGCAGGGAGACACAGAGCACAGCGCTGGAGAGGTACCGGGTAAGTAAAGTGTTTTTATTTTAGTATGGTCAGCAACCTGGGGTGGGAGGGGAGGGCATGACCTGCACAGAGGGGCCATATAAAGCACAGTGGGGCCATATCCAGCACAGGGGGCTATGGATTCAGTACAAGGGCATGTGTGCCAGCACAGGGGCCATGGATCCAGTACAGGTGCATGTGATCTTGTCACAGTGCTGGAGAGGTACCGGGTAAGTAAAGTGTTTTTATTTTAGTATGGACAGCAGCATGGGGGGCCATATCCAGCACAGGGGGGCCATATCCAGCACAGGGAGGCCATATCCAGCACAGAGGGGCCATGAATACAGCACAGGGGCCATGGATCCAGCACAGGGGCCATGGATCCAGTACAGGGGCAGGTGTGCCAGGAAAGGGGGCCATGATCCAGCGCAGGGGGCCAGGGAGTGAGCACAGGGGGCCATGGATCGAGCACAAGGATCCACGGAGCCAGCACAGGGGGCCATGGATCCAGTACAAGGGCATGTGTGCCAGCACAGGGGGCCATGAATCTAGCACAGGAGGCCATGATCCAGCACAGTGGGGCCATGATTCAGCACAGTGGGGCCGTGTGCCATCACTGGGGGCCATTTGCCATCACTGGTGGACGTGTGCCATCGCTGGGGGATGTTTGCCATCACAGTAAGCCATGATCCAGCACAGTGGGGCCATGATCAAGCACAGTGAAGCCATGATCCAGCACTGGGGGCCATGTTTCATCACTGGGGACCGTGTGCCATCGCTGGGGGACATTTGCCATCACAGTAGGCCATGATCCAGCACAGTGGGGCCATGATCCAGCACAGTGGGGCCATGATCAAGCACAGTGGGGCCATGATCCAGCACATGGGGCCATGATCCAGCACAAGTGGGGCCATGATCCAGCACTGGGGGGCCATGATCCAGCACTGGGGGCCGTTTCCCATCGCTGGGGGATGTGTGCCATCACAATAGGCCATGATCCAACACAGTGGGGCGATGATCCAGCACAGTGGGGCCATGATCGCACAGTGGGGCCATGATCAGCACATGGGGCCATGATCAAGCACGGTGGGGCCATGATCCAGCACAGGGGGCCATGATCCATCACTAGTGGACGTGTGCCATCACTGGTGGATGTGTGTCATCCTGGAGAACGTGAGCAAGCACTGGGGGATATGTGCCAGCACTAGGGGATGTGTGCCAGCACAAGGGGGCTATATCCAGTATAAGGGGACCATATGCAGATTAACGGGACATATCAAGGATGGGGGGGCTATATCCCAGGATGAGGGACCATGTACCAGAATAAGGAGCTATGAGACATATATATGATTTGTAAGACGGACACTGGCATTATAAGATGGACCCCATTTAACATTAATAATTATTTTTTTCTCTTTTCTTCTTCACCAAATTTGTGGGTGGGTCTTATAATCAGGTGCGTCTTATGAAGTGAAAAATATGGTAAGTATTTTTTTAATACTTGGAAAAATGAGAAATTGCTGATGATCTTTAAAGCCATCTACCTTTCTAAGATGAAAAATCTGTGCTGATGTAAATTAAACTATTTTGTGTGACATAACTCTCTGGTTTAAGGGCATAAAAAAAAAAGAAAAAAAGAAAAATTTTAAAGAGGACCGGTCATTCTCCTGGTGCTTGGCAAACTGAATGCAGCACTGGATGCAGCATGTCTGCTGCATTCACGGAAGGGATCTCCCATGTCTCCAGCGCCCTGTAAGCTTTATAAAAAACACTTTAGAAACCTTACAGTTAAGAGGTCTCCTGGGTGGGATCTTATTAAGAGGTCCTGAGTGAGGCACAATCCTCCCTGCCTCTTCCTTGTGTGTTCCGCCCCCTCTACGTGTCTGCTGCCACCTCCTCCTCTTCTGGTTCTGCCCTCATCTTCTGCTCCTGACATCACAAAGAGCAGAAGCAGAAGAGGACGGCAGACCCAGAAGAACAGAAGGCAGCGGCAGACACATAGAGGGGGCGGAACACACAAGGAGAAGAAAGGGAGGACTGTTCCAGCAGCCAGGACCTCTTAATAAGACCCCACCCATGAGACCTCTTAACTGTAAGGTTTCTAAAGTCTTTTTTGAAGCTTACAGGGGGCTAGAGACATGGGGGACCATGCTGCATTCAGTGCTGCATTCAGTTTGCCAAGCACCAAGGGGGTGACCGGTCCTCTTTAAAAATTGCTACATTTTCACCAATTTTCCGATATTTTCGTAAAAAAAAAACACTGAAAGAAATCTTCCTAAATTTTTAACAATATGTACAATATGTGACGAAAAAATAATCTCAAAATTACTGGGGTCCACGGAAGCGTTTCAGAGTTACCACATCATAAAGTGATGGCCCAGTCATGAAGGTGAAAAACACATAGCATTTTAAATACTTGGAGCAGAGAATGTGCTGAAGAATAAGACGTTTCTCTTTGACTCCGTTCACACGTCCAGTTTTCATTTATCCAATATTTAAAAATCTTTGGATCCATTACAAGGAGAGCAAATATGGATGCAAACTTTGGTTCCTTTTTGTATTCATTTTTGTTCTGTTTGTACCGGATCCATTTATACTAGAAATGTCTCTGTACGTCTCCAGGGTTCTGGGCATGCACAGTGCTAATGTACAGATGACCACACATGACCATCCATTATGATCAGTGAACCACTGACATTTTTATGTTAAAAACTGATTGCTCTCAAGCAAGACATTTAAGGAAATGTCAGACCCCTTTTTAAAAAGTATACATTTTGAACTAGATGTTTTTATTTCCGTTTTCTTGTCATCTCAAAATTGATCCAAAAAACAGAAAGAACTACAGGATGTCTGAACAAAGTCTTACAATACAATGAAAGCTAACGGAATGACGGACACATTTCGTGCTTACCGCGAAGGCAGCTCTCTCTTCTGGGTTGATTTTACTAAAATATAAACCAAAGCAGATTAGGATTCAAATTATAATACTGTTATCTAAGTGGTTAGAAAAATTCAGACATTTTTAAAGAAAAATAATTGCACATTTGTCGTCATTTTCCGTGACCTGTAGCTATCTAATTTTTTGGCATCTGGGTAGGTGTGATGGCTTATTTTGAACTTCTTTTTCCACTCTTTCTTTATTTTATACTGGCTTCTTACGGCGCCTCAGCCCTGTAGACTCTGATCGCTTGTGCAGTGCAAAGAGATGCTTCACCATCCCTCTGCACAGTACAAATTATTGCATTCTGCCAGTGACACTGCTTGAGCATCCCTGGGAGGAAGTGCATCATGACAGCACCAGGGGTAATCAGCTGAACCTGGGTTGCCATAGCATAGAGGCCCTATATACGCTCTCCTCCCCTACCTCGTGCACTGTCTCTCTCCACACACCCCCATGCGCTGTATCTCTTCCAGCCGTATGCTGTCCCTCTCCCCCCCATTCGCTGTCCCCCGATCCCCGTGCTGGCTCTATTCTCCCACCCATCCCCTGTGGGCTCTCCCCCAACCCCATCCCCTGTGGGTTCTCTCCCACCCCCAGTCCATCTCCCGTGGGGGTTCCCCCCGTCCATCCCCTGTGGGCTCTTGTTGGTTCTCAACACCCCGTGGGCTCTTCTAACCCCCGTCCCTCCCCTGTGGACTCTTTATGCATCTATCCCCCTTGTCCATCTCCTGTGGGCTCCCCCCCCATACTTTCCCTGTGGGCTCTCTCCTTCCCACCCCCATGGCCTCTTCTCCATTCCCCCCCGTCCATCCCCTGAGGGCAAACAACCCCCCTCATCCCCACCATCCTCTGTGGGCTTTCCCCCCATGTCCACCCCCTATGGGCTCTTCCCCCACCGTCAAGCATCCCCTGTGGGTTCTCTCTCCCTCCCGATCATCCCTCCCACCATCCATTTTCTGTGGGCTCTCCATCCTCTGTGGGCTATCAACCCCTCATCCATCTCTTGTGACCTGATCCCCCTATCCATCCCCTGTGGGCTCTCCATCCTCTGTGGGCTCTCAAGCCCCCATCCATCTCTTGTGGGCTTTCACCCCTCTATCCATCCCCTGCAGACTATAATCCCCATGTCCATCCCCTGTGGGCTCTCCCCACCCCGACCATAACCTGTGGGCTCTCTTCCCCCTGACCAGCCCCTGTAGGGGTTCTCTCCTTCAACCCCCCCCCCATCCATCCCCTGTGAACTCCTTCTTCACATCCCCCTGTCAATCTACTGTGGGCTCTCTCCCCCCCCCCCCCCCGTTCATACACTATAGGCTCTCCCTCCACCCCTCTCCGTCATTCTCCTGTGGGCTCTTCCCCAGTCCTTCCCCTGTGGGCTCTCTTCCCCCATGGTGTCTCTCCCGCAACTCCCCCCCACCAGGTGCTCCTCTAACTCCCCCACAATTCCCCTGTGGACTTGTAGACTTTCTCCCCCCACTCCGGTCCATCACCTGTGGCCTCACTTTAACACCCTTTTCCCGTCCATCTCCTGTAGGCTCTCTCCCCCTATCCATCCATCCATCCATTCCCTGTGGGCTCTTCTTCCACCTCCCCCATGGTCTCTCTCCAGGGTGGGGCAGAAACGGAAGGCCCACATGGCACCCAGCGGGTAGCAGTGATTATTGCAGGGGGAAAATGAGAGTGGAGGTCATTACAGCTATGTGCTCCACAATCATGGCACCAATCTCCTCCCAGCTGTGATCTGGACAGTCAGGGGGCATGTTCAGTTAAAAGTTATAATGCAGGAGATGGGGTTGGCGGCCGCCTATTGAGTCCTATGTGCCGTATTTGGAGGGTGTAACTGTCATTACACACCTGCAAAAGCAAGATGGCAGCCCCCAGTGTCAGAATAAAAAGATAATTTTTAAAAGACTATAAACAATTATTTTAATTTTGTATTAAAATAACTGATTATATAATCAGTAAGGCTAGGATCACATTTGCATCATGACCCTAGCTTGACGGAAGCGCTAAAAACTTAGAAATTGCTGCCTCAGTGCATAGCGTTAACGGCAGGTAACGCTATGCGCTGTGAGGTTATTGTGCCCTATGACAACCCGATGTTTACGTCAGTAACCGGCCCCATTCAAAGCTCCAGGATGTGCGCTTTTGCTGTGCGCTCAACTAGAGCGCACTCCCTGCAGCTTTGTGTATGGCTGGTTGGCAAGGTAAGCATTGGGTAACAAGGGGCAGCGTTCTCTGGCAGCTCATAGCGTTAACACTATGTGCTGCAGGAAATCTAAGTTTTAAGTGCATTCTTTTAGGCTAGGGTCAAAATGCAAATGTGACCCTAGTCTTACCGGCTCTACAGCCCGGCTTTGCTGAAAAATTGTTTTTCTAAATAACTGTTTAAAAAGATTTTACTGTTAGCTCAGGCTTCACAAAGATGCACTAATCTAAGCAGTGTATTGCTGTTAAGATTGTGGTCCTCAGTGTGGGAATGGGTCCTCCTATGACACTCATTCCTGCATAATAACTGTATTGAATATGATTATATTTGGTATGTTTGCAGAATTATGTGATTTTAAACACATTTTTAAGAATTACTACTGGTTTTTAATTTGATTTTTATGGGTGCTAGCTAGTATGTATACTAGTCCAGCAAATAAATACTATCTTTTTATAGAATTAGCTAGATACCGTACATATATTATAATAAAAAGGGTAAGGTTGAATGTATTTAACCTTTTGTTTTCTAATATATATATATGTATATTATAGATGAAAAAATGAAAGGCAGCACTTTCTTCAAAATATCCATGTGGATTTTATTTGTCCTAGGACTGCAACGTTTCGGCACCCAGCCTTTCTCAAGCAGTGCTTGAGAAAGGCTGGGTGCCGAAACGTTGCAGTCCTAGGACAAATAAAATCCACATGGATATTTTGAAGGAAGTGCTGCCTTTCATTTTTTCATCTATATAAAGTACCAGTGAAGTGGTAGGAGGGCTTTGCACCCGACTGTTTGTGACTGTGCTGTTTCGTTTTCCGACTTTTTTTTTTTTTATATGTATAATATAGATCTCCGGGATAGCTATATTTCCTTGGCAGAGGCACGCAAACTGGATATACATGGGAACTATTCTGGTGTAGTGGGTAAGAATACTGACTCAGATTGGGAATTGAACCCAATGTATAATATAATGTTTGAGTTCTCGCACACTCAGATCTACTTTGCTAAATTTGATCTATTTTGTATATATTTGTTCATTTGTAGTTTCTAATGTCTTTTAAGATTTCCTCAGGTTTACAATGTAAATATTAATTCTCTTAAAAACATTGATATATCATGTTATTCTGATTTACCCCATGACCGCTTACAGTTCACACCATTTTTTTCTTCTCAACGTGTGGCTGATTCAGATTGGTTGCTGAGGTATATATAATTTTGAGATCTGTACCTTGCTGGTCATTGTTAATGGTAGTATTCCTGAGGAAGGGGCTGGGACAGCCCCGAAACACGTAGAAGAAATAAAGCACCATTCTTATGTACCAAGATTGTGGTCCTTCTTTATACTCAGCAGCACGGATCGTTGTACACCCTGGTCCTTTGGATTTATGCATATGTTGAACCATGATGAGGCCTGCCCCGGGACCGGGGACTAGAGACCGTGAGCAGCCAGAGCGAGTCCTAGGGGCACAGTGAGCGATCCACCCATGCGCCCAAATCTACAGAGAAGTGGAAGGACAGGGTGAGAACCAGGGGCCTGGCCGTGAAGGAGGAAGGAGGGCTCCAAGCTCCAGCCATGGAACCAGGGGCCACAAGCTCTCCAAGAGCTATGGCCAACACCCGACACAATGCCGAGAAGGCAGCCTTACTAGGGCCAGGGAACTCTGACGGTCGCCTAAGAAGGCCCGTGGCTTCTGGATTGGGCTCTGTGTGCAAAGGTGCATGCAAGAAGGAGAAAAGGCAGCGCAGAAAGGGAGGAAGGCCAAAGAGAAAAGGAACACAAAAGAGGCATACTGGACCAGCTATCCTGGTTGCCAAGGACTACCCGGACTGCCAATGTACTTGTACTGTGACCTGTGGTACATGCTGAGACAAGACAAGTAAACCGGGTTTGGAACTCAGACTGCGTGTGAGCCTCTTTATTGCAGGCTAGGAACTGCCACGCTGGCCCTCCGAGCCCAATTCCCTTCCACTCTGGATGCCCTGGGGACCTGCTCCTCCTGGGGGGGAAAGCGAAACCATCCCATCTGCAATTCCATCATCCCCAGATGTCCCGGACCGCAGCAATGGCCCCTATTGGCCGCCTTCCACGGGTGGCGTCACTACAAACTCTTTTACTTTTTCTTATGATTATTTTTAACCCTCTAGCCCTTTTTAAACTGACCGCCCACCAGGGACCACGGACCGGGTCACGCCATCGTGACATCCTATAGTCCCGAGGACGACATCGAGAGACCCCGGCTCCGAGTAACCCCACAGCCCCCACTGTGGGCGAGTCACAAATATGTACAACACACAAACATATATAACCTACCGGGAACGGTCTTTCTGAAATAAAACGGCCTGAAAGACTTTTCAAAGTTGTAGTTCACTGGAAGTTTGTCTTTTAGGCGCTCGCTTCGCCTTAAAAATGGGCCATAGCTGAAAGACAAAAAAGATGTAAAAATTAGTTAACCCCTTCACCTTCAAGCCTGTTTTCACCTTCATGCCAAGGTCGATGTTTTCAATTCGGACCAGTGCAATTATATGTGGTAATCAATCTGAAATGCTTCAATATTTTCCAGCGATTCTGAGACTATTTCTGACGGATAGTAATTCATGTTAGTTTGCTTGATATGATTTGCATTTATTTATGAAAATATAAACCAGATATTTAGAAAGACCGCTTTATACGTCACGATATCGCAACGCAACTACGATAAAAAGTCACGTGGTACGGGTGTTGCAGTTGATATGTTTGTGTGTTGTGTCGTGTAAATGGGCAATGCAACTCAAAAACGATGCAACTTCATATCGTTTTTGAATTGTGCATGTTCTTCAACTGTGCAATATTGGCTAGGCGATGTGGCTGGATTGTGCTGTGTGACAGCGCAACTACGATTTGGAGCGCAACTTCCCCTATTCACTCCAATGTTAATTGGTTGTTCCCTGAGTTGCTCAGACACCGTGTGCAAGAGGGGCGTACGACATCGTAGTTGCGTTGCCTGCCGATAGCTCCCTGTTTAACATCTCCTATGTGATTTTGGACAAATGCCAAAAACGTGCGCGCTCCCGTGAAGTTGTATGCAATATCGGAACGATATTGTGACGTGTAAAGCGTCCTTTATACCACACAAATAAAACCAATAAAACAGATTTCACACATATCTATTTCACATCAGCACCATTTTTGAAACTTTATCTTCTTTTACTCTTAGGGCCACGTCACACACACAATATCTGTGCAGATATTGTTCGCAGATCTATGGTTGCAGTGAAATTATGGACATATTGATCCATTTGTACACAGCCACAAAATGGTACAATGTGTCCATGATTTCACTGCAACCAGAGATCTGTGAACAATATCTGCACAAATATCTGTGTGTGTGACGTGGCCCTAAGAAGGGTTAAAGGTTCATCAGCAGTTTCACATTTTTCCAACACAAATCTACAGAACAAGATTTTATAGAGACCATATCACATTTGAAGTGACTTTGAGGACCTATGTGACAGAAAATATCCAAAAATGACAGCAGTCTAAATACTACACCCCTCAACGTGCACAAAACCACACACCACCAAGTTTATTGACCCTTCAGATGCTCTACAGGATGTAAAACAATGTGGAAGGAAAACATGAACATTTACTTTTTCCCACACAAATATTGTTTTGAGCCCCAAACATTCAATTATTACAATGGTAACAGGAGAAAATGGATGTCAAAATGTATTGTGCAATTTGTTCGAGTATGCCGATACCCCATATTTGGTGGAAGACTACTCTCAGGGCACAATATAAAGCTAGGAAGGTGAGGAGCGCCATATTACAGTGCAGATTTCACCTTTCAATCAATTCATCTAGGGGGTGCAGCGATCATATTGATATCACAGGTGTGCCACACAATGTTAAACCACTAGAAAGTCAAAGAATCACCATATTTTGTTTGGACTAGAATATTATTACTCTTTTTTAAAACTTTCCACATGGTATAAAGTGGAGGGGCCATTATTATCTTATTTTAATGTAATGCGGTAGAATAGAAAAAGTAATAATAATTATAATATTTATTCATTTATATAGCCCTATAATCAATCTATTGTTAGTGTTTCTCTGCAGTGTGAGTATTAGGGTTCACTCACATCTGCGTCGAGTATCAGGCGATTGTCATGTGTTTTGTCATCCATATGGCATGCGAGTATGGGTATTTCCATCGCCGAGCATGCATATGAGATGAGTATGCAATGGGTTTTTAACATTGACCAATTCATAGCCTAATACGTCTTTCAATTTAAAGCAGTTGTCACATTTTTAAGCAACAATGTTATCTAAAGGGATCAATGCTGACTTGACTGGCCCGCAAACTCGCCTGACCTGAACCCCACAAAGATTCTATGGGGTATTATCAAGATGAAGATGAGAGACACCAGACCCAACAATGTAGACAAGCTGAAGGCAGCAATCAAAGCAACCTGAGCTTCCATAATACCTCAGCAATACGACAGGCTGATTGCCTCCATGCCACGCCGCATTGATGCAGTAATTCATTGCAAAAGGAGCCCCGACCAACTATTGAGTGCATCTAAGGGTATGTGCCCACAGGACGTTTTTTAAGCAATCCTGAACACAGCAAAACCTGAGGATCCTAGAGTCCTTGAGAGGAGATTAGCTATGATCTTGTCTGCGTTTTTTGTGCGTTTTCCTGCATTTTTGATGCTGCATTTGTCCTGCGTTTTTTCCATTGACTTTAGCAAAAACGCAGGAAAAAAATTAACATGTCAATTCTTTCCCATCCGCACCAAAACCGCAGGTATTTGACAGTTCTTGACACTTGCAAAACCAATGTGTTGGCACAGCGTTTCTGTGAAATACATTGGTTTTGCTGGGAATCAAAACCGCAGGAACAAATTAGCATAAATTACCATAAAACCAATGGTTTTCTGCATGCAGAAACCACAGGAAAAACGCAGCAAAAACATCTTGTGGGCACATACCCTTCCTGTACATACTTTCCATTAGGCCAAAATTTATAAGTTAAAAATAATTTTTACAGTTGGTATTATGTAATATTCTAATCTTATGAGATAATGACTTTTGGGCTTTCATTGGCTGTAAACCATAAGTATCAACATTTACAGAAATAAACACTTGAAATAAATTTAAATAAATTATCTTTTTGATGATATTGTAATTTATTGAGAAGCACTTGTAAATTGTTAAAGGGGAACTCCTATACCATTAACTAGATGAGAGACCGATGCTCTTGCATCAGGTGGGCGGTCACATGACTATGGGAGCAGGCTCTGTGGCGCTGGGAGCAGCTACCGTCTCCCCCCTGTGCAGTGGTGGCGGAGAGAGGGACAGAGCGGGGTGGACAGAACGACAGAGCGAATGGAGAGTGGGACAGAGCGGAGGAAGAGTGGGACAGAGCGGAGGGAGAGTGGGACAGAGCGGAGGGAGAGTGGACAGAGCGGAGGGAAGGGGGATGGGACAGAGCGGAGGGAGAAGGACAGAGCAGGGGGAGAGTGAGGCAGAGCGAGGAGAACAGGGGGAGAATGGAGCAGAGCGAGGGAGTGCAGAGTGAGAACAGAGCAGGGGGAGAGAGAGCAGAGCGGGGGGAACAGAGCGGAGGGAGAGTGGGACAGAGCAGGGGGAGAGAGGGGCAGAGCGGGGGAGACAGTGGGACAGACAGGGAAGAGAGGGACAGAGGGGGAGAGAGGGACAGAGCGGAGGGAGAGAGGGACAGAGCGGAGGGAGAGTGGACAGAGCGGAGGGAGAGTGGGACAGAGCAGGGGGAGAGAGGGACAGAGCAGGGAGAGCAGAGATTGTGCAAATTTCCCTTACGGGTGATTTACTCACCAGGGTAGAAGTAATAGAATGCGTTACAAGGACTATAGATTAATCATTTTTCCAATTTCTGTGTTTTTAGCCCAAAGAACTGCTTTTCTTCTCTTATAATCTCAAACAAAGTGACAAAAAATGTTATTGTAAGGTATGCTTGGCATATGAAAAAAGACCATGAATAATGCCAACCATGTGACATCTCATGACACTTTTTGAATCTAAATAGTTTCTCTATTTCTTATATAAACCCCTTCTGTATGGTAATCTATATAGGCATCTGTGATTTGAACCTGAGGAAGGGGAGTTGGTCTCCAAAACGTGTGATTAATACATCACTTTGTTTAAATATAACAAAGCATCAGTATACTTGATATAAAGGATCCCAATAGCGCGGAGATAACCCCTTTTCCTTCTGTCACCTGGGGCCTGCTGCAGCTGAGGATCATCAGATCATGTTTTATTTAGTAGTCTTGGCTCTTCATAATGACAAAAGGTGAGCACATATTTTGCTACAAATGCACTAACCAATACCCAGAGAACACCATACTTGTGCCATTATTTGTTTTCCGGCATTTCGCTGCATCCTTGTAAAAATTAAGTATTTGGAGCTAAAGTAACAATTTTGAGGGAAAAATTAAAATTTTCAGACTTTCCGTTCACTTTGCTTTATTTCCTATGAAGCCCCTAAGGGGTTAATACACTTCTTGGTTGTGGTGTTGAGCAGTTTGAGGCCGTTTTTTACAATGGTGTCATTTTTGAATATTTTCTGTCACATAGACCTCTCTAAGTCACTTCCACTATTATGTGGTCTCTAAAAATTTGGTTTTGTAGATTTAGTTGAGAAATGAGAAATTCTTGATAAATTTTTAACCCTTCTAAATTGCTAACAAAAAAAATGTCATAAATGATGTTGATGTAAAGTAGACATATGGTAAGTGTTATTTATTAACTATTTTGCATTGTACAGTCATATGAAAAAGTTTGGGCACCCCTCTTAATCTTACTCTTTTTTTTTTTTTAAATAGTTTTTTGCAACAGCTATTTCAGTGTGATATATGTAATAACTGATGGACACAGTAATATTTCAGGATTGAAATGAGGTTTATTGTACTAACCGAAAATGTGAAATATGCCTTATTTCAAATTGACAGGTGCAAAAGTATGGGCACCTCAACAGAAAAGTGACATTAATATTTAGTAGATCCACCTTTTTCAAAAATAACAGCCTCTAGTCGCTTCCTGTAGCTATTAATGAGTTCCTGGATCCTGGAAGAAGGTATTTTTGACCATTCCTCTTTACAAAACAATTCCAGTTCAGTTAAGTTTGATGGTCGCCAAGCATGGACAGCCGCTTCAAAACATACCACAGATGTTCAATGATATTCAGGTCTGGGGACTGGGATGGCCATTCCAGAACATTGTAATTGTTCCTCTGCATGAATGCCTGAGTAGATTTGGAGCGGTGTTTTGGATCATTGTCTTGCTGAAAGATCCATCCCCGGCGTAACTTCAACTTTGACACTGATTCTTGAACATTATTCTCAAGAATCTGCTGATACTGAGTGGAATCCATGCGACCCTCAACTTTAACAAGATTCCCGTGCCGTCATTGGCCACACAGCCCCTAAGCATGATGGACCCTCCCCCAAATTTGACAGTGGGTAGCAAGTGTTTTTCTTGGAATGCTGTGTTTTTGTGGCGCCATGCATAACGCCTTGTTGTATGACCAAACAATTCAATCTTTGTTTCATCAGTCCACAGGACCTTCTTCCAAAATGAAACTGGCTTGTCCAAATGTGCTTTTACATACCTCAGGCGACTTTTTGTGGCGTGCATGCAGAAACGGCTTCTTTCGCATCACTTTCCCATACAGCTTCTCCTTGTGCAGTGTGCGCTGTATTGTTGACCAATGCACAGTGACACCATCTGCAGCAAGATGATGCTGCAGGTCTTTGGAGGTGGTCTGTGGATTGTTCTTGACTGTTTTCACCATTCTTCTTTCTGCCTTTCTGATATTTTTGTTGGCCTGACACTTCTGGCCTTAACAAGAACTGTCCTGTGGTCTTCCATTTCCTTACTATGTTCCTCACAGTGGAAACTGACAGGTTAAATCTCTGAGACAACTTTTTGTATCCTTCCCCTGAACAACTATGTTGAACAATCTTTTTTTCAGATCATTTGAGAGCTGTTTTGAGGAGCCCATGATGCCACTCCTCAGAGAAGATGCAAATAGGAGAACAACTTGCAAGTGGACACCTGAAATAGCTTTTCTCATGATTGGATACAGCGGGCTATGAAGTACAAAGCTCAATGAGTTACCAACCAATTTAGTGCTTCAGTAAGTCAGTAAAAAGTAGTTAGGAGTATTCAAATTATAAAATCAGAATGGTGCCATACTTTGGCATCTGTCAAATTTTGAAATAATGCATATTTCACATTTTTGGTTAGTACAATAAACTCATTTCAAACCTGAAATATTACTGTGTCCATCAGTTATTACATATATCACACTGAAATAGCTGTTGCAAAAAAAACAATTTTAAACAAAAAAAAGAGTAAGATTAAGACGGGTGCCCAACTTTTTCATATGACTGTATAACCTAACTGGCTTCAGGGCATTAACTTCAAAGTTTGAAAATTGTAAAATGTTCATTTATTTTTTTACACAGTTTTGATCTTTTCATGCACACAAATTATATTTACCACTAAAATGAAGGATAATGTGACACAAAAAAAAATCACAGAATCCCTGGATATACAGAAGCATTTCAGAGTTACTAAATGACTAGTCAGAAAAACGTGGCCTCGTCAGGGAGGAGAAAACATGTCAATATTAAATTTTATTATTTCTATTACTGCAACGCTTTCACAAGTACTTACATGATTTCTTCAGAGAAAAGCTTCAATTTCCTGTGGAAACAAACATACACATTACTTTCCCATTTAGGATATGCGCACACGAGAAAATACTCAACATGGTCACACTTCAGGATTCTATCAGGATGATTGAATTATATTCATTTCAGTGGATCTTGAACCAAGACAACACAGGGACCATTGATCTTGGCCTCGGCGTCTGCTAAGCCTATGTGCTCACAGTCCAGAGGAGCTGCGTATTGGAACCAGCTCCTCCGGACCGGACGAACCTGCGGGTGGCCGCAGGGAGACCGCAGCCGCCCTGTGGTCACCATGTGCAGTGGGAGCAGGGTGGCTTCTCCCTGCGTGCAGCCGTTGGGAGCTGCTTTTGACTCCGCAGCACGAAATGAACATGCCGCAGAGGTACAGAGGAGCGGACACCTGGACCACAGCTAAAAGATGCTGCAGTTGGCAACAGCATTGTACAAATCCCATCCACTATGCTGCTACTGTACTAAAACCTGCCAGGTATTCTTAGGCTGGAAACACACTGGCGTGTGGAAAAATGGTCCGAATGACGTATCCAAGAGTTGGATGAGTGTTGTCCGAGCTTTGGTCCGTTTTGCATCCAACTGCGATTCGAGTGTCCGACATTTTACTCAGATCACATCCGAGTGCAATCCGTTTTTTTTCTCAGCAGCTATTACTGTACAATCATTTACAGGAACATTTTTTACAGTTGTTTGAGCTACAGAATGATAATGTATCAATTAAAAATCGCATCCGACTCGGATGGTCCGTGTGCGGTCCAAGTGTCTTATTTGTCTGCACTTGCATTGACGAGTCCCGTCCGTGACTCACATACTATCGCAGCATGGTGCGTGAAGCGGTGAGAAAAAAACATCCGACACTCGGAAATGTGCTCCCGGACATTGAATAGATTGGTCCGACTGCAATGAGATTTTTACTGGCTTTGCAGTCGTCCGAGTTTCACGCCAGTGTGTCCGTACCCTTACCGTGAGTATGCCGCCGGAGTCAACTTCATTTCTGCACATGGGCTTTAAACTTTGGTGCTCTGTTAGGCTGTGGTCACAGTTGCCATGCGTTTTTTTTAGTGATTTAACAAAACCCATGCTTTTTTTCATGTCAGCATGAGTTTTGTAAGGTGTGTGATGGCTCCCTGCGTTTTTGGCTGCGTTTTTGAATCTGCACATAAAAATAGTGCTTGTAGTATTTTTTTGTGCGTTTTGAAAACAGCATGCGTTTTTGTAGAAAACGCATGCGTTTTTATAACATGGGTTCCTATGGGAAACGCATGCAAAAACGCATGTACACTTAGTACCTTTTAGTGCCATTCAAAAACGCATGCGTTTCCCATAGGAGCCAATGTTAAAAAAACGCATGCGTTTTCGGAAACGCATGCGTTTTTATAACATGGGCTCCTATGGGAAACGCATGCGTTTTTGAATGGCACTAATTGTACATGCGTTTTTGCATGCGTTTTCCATAAGGCCCTTTATTAAAAAACGCATGCGTTTTTGGATATGCTCCAAAAACGCATGGGACAGTCACACATGCTTTTTGGCTATTAGGGCATGCGTTTTGTAACATGGGGGCCTATGGGTGCGTTTTTGACATGCGTTTTTGAAAACGCAGGTCTCCAAAAACGCATGTGAAAAATGCTACTGTGACCACAGCCTTAGTTGAACATCTTTAGATCCAGCAATATTTAGCAACATCTGAGCTGCAAATTGCTACACAATTCTTGTTTCGGCCATGTCCAGACACATTGGTTTTTTGCTTTAGCCTAAACACATTTAATAACAAAACACTTGGGAGCAGAGAATGTGCTGAAGAATGAGGCTATGTTCACACTATGCGTTTGTTCCAGTGTGTTTTTCTCTCTTTTTCTGCTGGAAAACTATCAGCATTTAAAAAAAAAAAAAAAAAAAAAAACACACATCAGAAAACGGATCATCTGTTTTTGGTGGTGCTTTTTAACTCCCCATATACAATGGTTTAAATGGGAAAAGCGGATCAGAAAAACACCACATAAGGTAACATGCTCATTCTTTATGAGGATCACTTTTCAAGGGAAAAAATGCAGCAGATCTTAAAGTCCCTGTCAGAACAGCGAAACATGAACACAGATGGCCTAAGGCTATAGTCATTCAGGGCATTTTTGCTGCCTTTTTGCGCTCAGATTTTGCCTTGGTTTTATGCTATTCTGAACCTGAGTTTTTGTTTCCAGCCACACCTTTGTGATTTAGAGATAAGCTGTCCACACACATTGGTTTAAAGGGAACCAACCACCCCCAATGACCCCCCCGGACTATTAATATGGCTCCCTACACCCAGCACATACATGTGCTGCAATGTTTTTTGCTAAAAAAAACTGTTTTTTAAAAGTGAAGATAATGCTTTATTAAGTATTTAACGAAGGGACGGTGGGCGTTACTTAGCTGTGGATAAAGCCGGGTTGCAGCTGCCAGTCATCCTCGTGTGTCCCCTCGCAGCAGTAACGGCCAGCCCTTTCTTGTCGTCACAGCCTGGTGCACGGGCTCGCATGCCCGTGCACACGTCATCAGCTACAGCCGGGTACCGAGCGCGCGCTCTGACTTCCACAGCCGAGCGCAGGAAGTCAGAGCGCGCGCTCGCTACCCGGCTGTAGCTGATGACGTGTGCACGGGCATGCGAGCCCGTGCACCAGGCTGTGACGACAAGAAAGGGCTGGCCGTTACTGCTGCGAGGGGACACACGAGGATGACTGGCAGCTGCAACCCGGCTTTATCCACGCTAAGTAACGCCCACCCGTCCCTTCGTTAAATACTTTATAAAGCATTATCTTCACTATTAAAAAGCAGTTTTTTTAGCAAAAAACATTGCAGCACATGTATGTGCTGGGTGTAGGGAGCCATATTAATAGTCCGGGGGGGTCATTGGGGGTGGTTGGTTCCCTTTAATTGCATTGTAAAAAGTGTCATTACCCCACGGTTTTGCTGCATTTGTGAAAGAATGAGCATGCAAATGATTTCTGCATTTTGCAGTGTTCTACGGTAAATCTGCAGAAAAAAAGCAAGAAACAAACACGCAGCAAAAAAGAGAATTTTGTTTACTTACCGTAAATTCTTTTTCTTATAGCTCCTATTGGGAGACCCAGACATTGGGTGTATAGCTTCCGACCTCGGAGGACACACAAGGCATTACACCTAAAAGTGTAACTTCTCCCCTACTGCCTATACACCCCCTCCCGGGAGAATCCCATCAGTTCGGTGCACAAGCAGGAAGGAGGAAAGACCACCCGCGCCCAGTCCAACAGGACTAGGGAAACAACAGAACGGCCAACAGGGCCAATACGGAAGGTGAAACGACACCAGGCACTAGCAGAGAACAAAGCCCCAAAAAGGCACAGGGTGGCAGCTGGGTCTCCCAATAGGAGCTATAAGTAAAAAAATTTACGGTAAGTAAACAAAATTCTCTTTTTCTTTTGCGCCCCCAGACATTGGGATGTTCAAGAGCTATTCCAGGGCGGGAAAACCCAAAAGCAGGACCATCATAAATGAGCAACCGCTGCCTGAAGGATCCGCCGCCCACATTGGCATCAGCCGATGCCAAAGCATGGACTTGATAATGCTTAGTAAAGGTGTGAAGGCTAGACCATGTGGCCGCCTGACACACCTGAAGAGCTGAGGCTTGATGACGCAAAACCCACGAGGTCCCCACAGCCCTTGTGGAATGAGCCTTAATACCAGCAGGTACAGGCAAACCAGAGGATACATAAGCCTCCCGAATAGGAGTCTTGATCCATCTAGCCAAAGAAGACTTGGAGGCTGGCTCACCCCTCTTCTGACCCATAGTCAGAACAAACAGGGCATCCGAATGGCGAAATGACGCCGTTCTGGAAACATAGATCCTGAGAGCCCTGACCAGATCCAAAGTATGGAGAGCCCTCTCATACTGGTGAACCGGATGCGGACAAAAAGATGGTAGGACAATGTCCTGATTCAGGTGGAAAGGGGAAAGCACCTTAGGCAAGAACTCCGCCACAGGCCGAAGCACCACCTTATCCTGGTGAAACACCAGAAAAGGCGACTGACAGGACAAGGCAGCCAACTCCAAAACTCTCCGCAGGGAAGTGATGGCAACCAAAAAGGCAACCTTCTGTGAAAGCCTGGAAAGAGAAACCTCCTTAAGAGGTTCAAAAGGCAGCTTCTGCAATGCCGCAAGGACCAGGTTAAAAAACCCATGGGTCCAAAGGACGTCTGTAGGGAGGAATGATGTGACTCGCCCCCTGAACAAACCTCTTCACCTGAGGAAGCGTGGCCAAACGCTTATCAAAAAGAACCGACAATGCAGAGATCTGTCCCTTGATGGAACTGAGCGCCAAACCCTTATCCAACCCCGACTGGAGGAAGGCCAGAAGGGTTGACAGAGAGAAAGGCCAGGGAGACTTGCCGTGGATACAGCACCATGAGAAGAAAATCTTCCACACTCTGCGGTAGATTCCTGCAGAGACCGGTTTCCTGGCCTGCCTCATGGTATCAACGACGTCAGTGGAAAAACCACGGGACGTCAACAACCAGACTTCAAGCGCCACAAAGTCAGGCTCAGGGCCGAGGAATTGTGGCGGAAGAAAGGACCTTGAGACAAGAGATCCGGTCGATCCGGGAGCCTCCATGGATCCCCCACCGAGAGTCGCAACAGGTCCGGGTACCAGGCCCTTCTGGGCCAGACCAGGGCGATGAGAAGGGCTCGCCTGCATTACGCCCCGAGCTTCCGCAGAACCCTGGGTAACGAGGCCAATGGGGAAAGACATAGGGAAGACGAAAGCGGGACCAATCCTGGACCAGCGCATCCGTCCCTACTGCCAGGCTGTCTCGAGCGCGAGACATGAAGGCTGGAACTTGTCGATTCAGCCTGGACGCCATCAGGTCCACGTCCAAGTTCCCCACGTGCTGCAGATGTGCCGAAACACCTCTGGGTGAAGAGCCCATTCTCCCTCGTCCATTCCTTGCCAGCTCAAGTAGTCGGCCTCCCAATTGTCCACCCCGGGGATGTGGACAGCCAAGATGGACGCATCGTTGTCTTCTACCCACCGAAGGATGGGTTGGACCTCCGCAAAGGCCTGACGGCTGCGAGTGCCACCCTGGCGGTTTATGTAGGCGACAGCCGTCGCGTTGTCGGACTGGATCCGAATTGGATTCCCCGACAGAAACCTCTGGAAGGCCAGGAGAGCCAGGTATACAGCTTGAATCTCCAGGACGTTGATCTGCAAGGATGATTCCGCGTCGTCCAGGTGCCCTGAGCCCTGTGATGCAGGAGCACCGCACCCCAACCCAGAAGGCTGGCGTCTGTAGTGACCACCAACCAAGAGGTGGGAAGGAACGACCTGCCTCGGGACATCGACCTGGGCAAAAGAAACCATCGGAGAGATTCCTTCATCGCGGAAGAAAGGGCAATGCACCGATCTAGAGAGGACGGATTCTTGTCCCAGCCGCGCAGGATCTGCAGCTGAAGCGGACGCAGATGAAACTGCGCAAAAGGGACCGCCTCGATGGTCGCCACCAACTTCCCTAGAACGTGCATGAGACGTCTGATGGGAACCAAGTCCGCCTGCAAAAGGAGTCGAACTTCCTCCGCAATCGAGGATTGCTTGTCCAGGGAAGGAACACCAGAGCCGGGACAGTGTGGAACTCCATTCCCAGATACAAGATCGTCTGTGTAGGGATGAGGACCGACTTTGGGGAATTGACTATCCAACCGAAGGCCCGAAGAGTGTCCAAAGTGGCAGAGAGACTCATCTGACACTGTTCCGCAGATGAGGCTCTGATCAACAGGTCGTCCAGATACGGAGTGACCGCGTGTCCCTGTAAATGCAGCACTGCCATCCATCGCAGACATCACCTTGGTGAAGATCCTCGGAGCCAAGGAGAGGCCGAAGAGCAACGCCACAAACTGGAAATGCTCCTCTCCCCTGTGAACCGCAGCCATCGCTGGTGAGCAAGAGCAATGGGGATGTGGAGATAAGCATCCTTCACGTCCACTGAAGCCAGGAAATCCCCCTGAGACAGGGACGCTATCACCGAGCGCAAGGACTCCATCCTGAAGGGCCCGACTCTCACGTGCCGGTTGAGGAGCTTGAGGTCCAACACCGGTCGCACTGATCCTGTCCTTTTTCGGAACCGTGAAGAGGTTCGAATAAAACCCCCGAAACCGTTCCTCTGACGGAACCGGAACCACAACTCCGCTCTGAAGCAGAGCGTCCAGCGCTCGCTGAAAAGCCGCAGCCCTCGCCGGAGGGGGCGAAGAGGTGCAGAACCGAGTCGGAGGACGCGACTCCAGTTCTATCCTGTAGCCGTGAGAGACCACGTCCACTACCCACCGATCCTGGATGCGACTTTGCCAGATGCTTCCAAATCGGGAGAGCCTGCCATCGATCTTGGACGCTACCGAGGGAGGCGAAGAGTCAGGAGGAGGCAGGCTTGGCGGCTGAGGCACCGGCGGGCTTCTTCTGCTGGGCCTTAGACTTCCAGGACCTATGAGACCTCTGATCCTTGTCCGGGGCGGGAGGAGGAGGATGAGGCTGGCTTGGAGGAGGGACGAAAGGAGGAAACCTAGCATGCAGCTGACGCTGACCGGTCTTCTGCGCCTTAGATTGCGGCAAGAGGTGGATTTCCCCCCTGTAGACTCCTTGATGAGATCGTCAAGACGCTCCCCAAACAGCCTATCTCCCGAAAACGGGAGGCCCTGTAGGAACTTTTTAGATGTAGCGTCCGCCTTCCAGTCACGCAACCACAACATCCGGCGTACCAGCCAACGAGTTAGCTGAAGCTACTGCAGATTGACTAGCAGACTCCATGATTGCGGATCTAGCATAGTCCGCAAACGCCTCGGCCTGAGACGTCAGAACCGCCATCTCAGGGATTCCCGAAGCCACCCTAGGGATCTCTGAAAGACAAGCTGAAACCGCTTGCAGGGCCCACACAGCCGCAAAGGCTGGGGCAAAAGAGGCACCCGTAGCCTCCAAAATGGACTTCTGCAGCAGCTCAATCTGCCTGTCCGTGGGGTCCTTGAGAGAGGACCCGTCCGCCACCGACATAACGGTATTGGCAGACAACCGAGAAACCGGAGGGTCGACTCTCGGAGAAACAGACCAACCCTTGACCACATCTGGGGGAAAAAAGGGTAACGGGAATCTTTCTGCTTCTTAGCGAAGCGTTTGCCAGGACAGGCCCGAGGGGTCTGAACTGTAGAGCGGAAGTTAGAATGATCCAGGAAAGATCCTCTGGACCTGGCTGGAGGGAGAAACTGATAACGTTCCTCCGAAACGGAGGAATCCACCGGCGGAGCGGGGACCGTCAAATCCAGCACCGTATTGATAGAAGACACTAAGTCGTCCACCAAAGAACCCTCGTCCAGATCCTCCTCAGGGGCCCATGACGGAGTCTAAGTCCTCCTCCCCTTCCAACAGGGAGCCCCCAGCTTGGGAGCCCGTCTGCGAGGGCGCAGGGGAAACCGCTCGACGTGGCCACTTGGGAGGACGCGGAGACGGTTCCGAGAGCCAAGAATTGTCGCCAGAGTCCAAACCTCTAGTAGAGGAAGAACCACTCCGACGCCTACGACGTGTGGCGGAGGCCCCAGGGGAACCCTCCCATCCACCTGACAAGGAATCCCGCAGGGCTCTGGTCATAGCAGCCATAGACTAAGACACAGAGTCAGAGATGGACTGAGCAAAAACAGCCGTCCAAGGCGGAGGCACCGCTGGATCCACCGGGTCAGGTGCAGACGCCACAGACCCAGAACCGGGGGGAGACTCGTGCACCAAGGAGTTACTTGGATTGCAGTAGTCGGTGAGATATCAGCCTCATGCGGGGTACAAGCCGAGCAATGAGTGAAAGCGTATCCAGTAGGCAGCTGGGCCTGACATGCTGTGCAAGCATGATAACGTGTCTGCACCCTGGGAGCTTTGTTCCTGGAGCTAGACATGGTGTCCCCTTAGTGACCTCAATGAGAGAGCGCAGAGGAGGGGAAGTGGGGCGTAATGCGAAGACAGGGAGGAGAATAGAGCACCACCAGGGAGTGGGGTGACCTACCGGACCTTGTGTGCCCTCCAGAGACGCGCAGACCCTGCAGCCAGCAGCAAAATGCGGGGACAAGATGCCCCCAAGATGGCCGACGGAGCTGAGAGAGAAGGCGTGGCCAGGGAGTGTCCCCAACCAGCGCGCGAATCCGGAGGGCAGGTCCTTTCCCCCACTGTCAACGCCCCCAGGCTGCTAGGCAGCATTCCCCATAGGGGACCAAGGAGCGGCCTGCCTGCGGCCGTCCTCCAAAGGGGCGGTCACAACCCAAGGGGCGGCGCCGCCCCCTGAAGCCATAGCGCGATAAAAGGGACAGTAGGCCGCAAGCCGGGGCCTAAATTTAGCTCCGCGGCGCCTGTCAGCAGGGGGCGAGCGCGGAGCACACAAAAAAATCGCGGCAGTACCTGGCCAGGATCCCGGATAGCTGGGGGAGGCAGCGCTCTCTTCCCAGCTGTACAGAGTAGCTGCAGAGGCAGCACGGACCCCACACAGAGTACCTCATTGGTGGTGCAGGGTCCGGTCCCTGTGGATCCCTCACGCAGGCCAGCAGACACCGGGGGAGCCGTGGACTGGGTGGATGAGCCCAAATGTGGGGGCCAGGAGGATCCCACCTCTCCAGAGCCCCTAAGGGTTGGAGAAGGATAAGCAGCATGAGGGCTCCAGCCCGTTGTACCCCAAGGGTACCTCAACCGCCTCTGCCCTGGGGAAGAGGAGGGAGACATGCTGGGGATCAAAAGATCCTCTTTACTTCCATCCGACACTAATCAGTGAGAGAGCATGAGTGTAGAGTGTGCCTCCTTCAACACAAAGCAAAGAACTGATGGGATTCTCCCGGGAGGGGGTGTATAGGCAGTAGGGGAGGAGTTACACTTTTAGGTGTAATGCCTTGTGTGTCCTCCGGAGGTCGGAAGCTATACACCCAATGTCTGGGTCTCCCAATGGAGCGCAAAAGAAAACGAGATAAAACGCACCACAAACACAGCAAAAAATGTAGCAAATCTCCTGCCTAGAAATCAAGAGACTACAAACACCTAAGGTTTGCTGCGTTTTGACAAAAACAAAAACCAATGTGTCTGGACATGGCCTAAGGAGTCTCTCTCCGACTCCGTTCACACGTCCAGTTTTCATTTATCCACTATTTTAAACACTTTGGATCCATTACAAGCAAAGCAAAGATGGATGCAAACTTTGGTTCATTTTGTATACATTTTTGTTCTTGCTTGTACTGGCTCCATTTTCCTACAAATGTCTCTGAACATATCTAGTGTTCTGGGCATGCACCATGACCATCCATTATGATCTGTCAACCACTAACTTTTTATGTATTAAACTGATTGCTCTCAAACAGAAAACATTTTAGGAAATTTCAGACTCCTTTCTAAAGAAACATTTTGAACGAGTTCTTTCATTTCCATTTTTTGTCATCTCAAAAGGATCCAAAAAATGGAAAGAACTACAGCATGTCTGAACGATGCCTTACAATACAATGTAAAGATACCGGAATGACAGCCATATTTCGTGCTTACTTGGGAGATGGCTCCGGCTCGCCATCAACAATCCTCCTCTTTGGTGCTGCCCTCCCTAAAATATAAATCAAAACAGATGAGGATTGTCATGCACATACTAGATTACACATCGGCACAGGAGCAATCTCTAACTGTCACCATGGAACCTGTTATACACAGTATCACAACCCTAATTATAACCTCACAGCCATCTTTTTTTACCAAGCATCGTGTTTTATTCTTTGCGTCTCTTTAGTTTAAAGGCCCCGTCACACACTACGATATCGTTGCAACGTCACCAGTTTGGTGATGTTGCAGTGATGTCTAAACGTCAATTGTTGCGTGTGACATTTAGGCCCCTTTCGCATCTCTGCGTTGATGAATTACATCATGTGTTTGCCTGCCCTGCACTAGCGCAAAAGCACGCACAGATGCAGTTTAATGCACACGCAAGCAACTGCATTAGCACAGAGATGCAGTTCTTCTGCGCCTGACGAAGCGGAGAGTGAAACGTTGAGGTGCTGGGCAGTGTGGGGCGTATGGTCACAGTCCTACTATTTACTTCAGCAATATGGGGGATAGATGATTCTTTATCTTATAGTTTGGTGTAATCCTGTCCTCAATGAGGATAAGTTTATGGGATGAGGCATGTATAATGGAATGTGATTGTTTTCCTCATATGTTGTCACAGTAGTGGCTGTATCATTATGGTATTGTGCCTATACTTGAGTGATTTGTAACTGTACCCACACTGCTTTGGAGTTGCTTTTAGGGGATGGTTTTATGGAGTGTGAACTTTTGATCCTATGACTAATAAAAATATTTTGCAACTTTATATCTAAAATGTGGTGTGGAGATTGCCGTTTATCTTTATATGGTAAAAATGACTTCTAGTGAGATGATGCGGCTAACAATATATTCAATATAATGGACTCTAGAATTTTGTTAGTGATTTATTGTATCTTCTGCGCTTGGTGCCCTCATTACCTTTTATGGCCGAGCGCAGGAGCCGACATCACCCAAGCGCAAGTGCGAAGTGTCTGACGTCATCGCTCATGCGCTTAGTCAGATGCACCCAGAAACGTGGAAAGTAGCGTTTCCGGGTGTGTCTGGCTAAGTGCATGCGCGATGACGTCAAACACTTTGCGCTTTGGGGATGTCGGCTCCTGCGCTAATGCAGGTAATTCATCATCGCAGAGATGCGAAAGGGGCCTTACCAACAACCAACGATGAGGTCGTTCATCGTTGGTAAATGACCTGGGCCATAAACTTATCGTTGGTCTCCCGCTGGGCGGTCAGCATCAGCGCGTGTGACATCGGAAGACCAACAACCAACGAGCTCCTCAGCGCTGCACAGGACACGCTGGGACCTGGTAACCAGGGTAAACAGTGGGTAACTAAGTCAGCACTACGCTTAATTACCCGATGTTTACCCTGGTTACCAGCGTTCTCGCTGGTCGCTGATCGCTGGTGAGTCTGCCTGTTTGACAGCTCACCAGCGATCAGATAACGATGTCCCAGTGATCCACATCGTTGGTCGGATCGCTGGGACATCGTTAGTTGTAACCTGGCCTTTAATTAGTGGCACCCATGTTCCATGTGGTGACTGTATTTTTACACCTAATCATTAACCTAACTATCATTTAATTTGAGGTTTAGGATGGGCACATCTATACACTTGTACAAGTCTCCAGCAGTACCCTACCTCAAGCCATCAGCTGTTCTTCCCATAGTATCGTAATGGTTACTAAATATATGTAAACCATTCTCTACATAAGAAAACACACCACTGAGGTAAAATATAATATATTCTCCATCAATTATCTGTGCCTATAGGTAAAAGGAGCCCTGACATTATGCATTCCATAATGATAAAATCTATGGTGATTTATCACTCATACAGACACATGCTAAAGTGTAATTACAGGCACGTTATACCTCCATCAAACTCTAGTGTTAAAATCTAGAACAAGGGCGAGGCCCAGCTATGGCGGCGTGAGGACGCTCGTGCATAGAGCTCCTCCGTACACAGCAGCATTAATTATCGGGCTTACAGCAGCTCCAGAAGTCGGATCATGCCTAGAGGCAGAAGCGCCTCTTCCTGTCACCTCCCGCAGAGAAGCAAGGAGCGGCGCTCGAGAGATTCTTTCCCAGCGGGAGACCGGGGACGGGACCCGCAACTCCTTCTATAATGGCAGTGGTGGTTCCCGCCACAGGCAGCGTGGCAGGCGAGGGGAGGATGAGTACAGGGGAACCCAGTCCTAAGACCACAATATCCCACAGGGCCTCACTAGCTACAAAGGGACCAGGTCCACAGCTGCATGAGACGCAGGAGACACTGTCCAGATCTGCGGTGGGTAACACAGTGGAGGCAAGATGGCGCGGCAACCCCTGGGGATTCCTCTGGACCGATAAGCTCACAGACACCGACACAGGACTCACAGGGGAGTTTTAAAGGCACAGTAGCTCCAGACCCAGGGAGAGACTGTCCCAGTCCTATGGCTCTGCAACTTGGCAATACATCCTATGCTTCAGACAGCACACAGAGACTATAAGATCTCATCAAAACCCTTCCTGCAAAACAAGACCTAGACTCCATGGTGGCTAGGTTTGAAGCCTCTCAGGAGAAAGCATTATCCTCTCTCCGCAGTGATTTAGACCTCTTGGGAACCCGCACATCCACCCTAGAAGAAACCACTAACTCCCTAACCGATAAGGTCACTATGCTGGAGAGGAGCCCTTTCTGATGTACAAAACCATATGCAACAAATTGCACTGCTACTGGATGACCTGGAGAACCGGGGGATACGCAATAACTTCCGCTTACGGGGAGTACATCCCAGCAAGGGTGCTCCCCCGTAAGATTTCAGAGATCTTCAACTTCGTGTGACAGAAGCCCCTGGACTCCTTCTTCACGATTAATAGGGTGAATAGGGTGACACATCAATCGCCCTCTCAGCTCTCCTCTACTCATGACAACTTGTGCAGGCTACACTACTGCACAGACAGGGAGGCTATTCTCCAACATGCATGGTCACATGGCAGAATTTTCCTGGATGATGTAGAGATCCCTCTCCTTCCGGATGCATTCCCTCGTACCTTGGCCATGAGATGCCTGCTCTCCCCTCTATTGCATCGCATCACAGAACTGGGCTCTACATACAGATAGGGTCACCCCTTCCACCTGATTGTCAAGAAAGGGGATGCTCGGTTTTTCCTTAAAAGGCTGGAGGAATTATCAGATCTCTTCCGGTTTTTGGATACCACACCCATCCAGATCCCAAATTGGCTTTTATTAGAACTACCACGCCAACAACCACAAAACAACAGGAAGAAGCGCAACTTCCAATTCTCGAGCAGATGGAAGCCAAGATCAGGAGGGAGCCCTACCAAGAACAAAGAAGGCAGACACGATTCCACCTGACTTTTCACATTATAATTTGATGGGCTTTAGTTGGCGACTTGCCTCTTGCGTTCTCCTCCCCATTTTACACTGCGGAAGATTGCCCCACATAGAACTATGTGAGGAGTTGCAGTCGGACCTGTCTGCCTTTGATTACTTCCTTTGGTTTTGGGGGATCACCAGAGGCACAAGTTTTCATTCTTCCATGCCATGTGAATTATTCTCCCCCTCTCTTCTCCTCTTTAGTCTGAGATGTTCATACTTCGCTTAGCCCTATGTTGATTTTATTACAGTTGATATCTGTGTACGAAAGAATGCCGTTACATAGTTTTCCACGTCAACTCTATAGGACTATTGTCCTCCGTCTCTCCCTAGTAATTGAGGGAGGTGACTCTCTCCGGTTTATCTCCGGAGATACAATTTGGTTACGATTAGTATTTTCCCATAATTTACTACTTGTACTTTACACTGTATACCAACCCGTGGTTGGGGTTGTATTGATTACAATTTACCTCCCTCCCTATTGACCCCCCTCTTTCATTCCTCCTCTCTTCTCCACATCCAAAGCGCCTTCTCTTCTACCCCTTCATCCTTCCTCCCCCATAAACTCCACCCCCCCCTTTTCACACTCTCTCTCTCTCTCTCTCTCTTTTCTTACCCTATCTTTTACCAGGTGTGAACCAGCTGCCATCGTCCCTTTGGTCTCCAAAACGATGGACTCAAACATCTCAGAATTACGCTGTGTAACCATTAACATCAGGGCTTGCACAGCCCGGGTAAGAGATCTATACTCACTAAAATTTTGAAAAAGTAACACATCCAAGTAACCTTCCTTTAGGAGACCCATCTCAGTTCACTTATACCATTTAAACTTGCTAGTTACTGTTTCAGAGCCATCGTCATTCCCATCCGAGGTCTCGGTCCGTATCTGTCTCCATTCCGTCCTTGGAAATTGTAGACCCTACACTACCACAGAGGAATGCTGCTGCTCATCAGGGATGGATTCTGACATTTAGTTGCAGTCTATAACTCCCTAAGGCTTTCCATCACTTTCGAATTGCGCAGATGTGAAAAACCGCATCTGCCGCTTTGCGCATACGGTTCATCGGACGGTTCGTTTTCATAGAAGTAAGGGACTTGCGCAGATGCGCAAGCGGTATGCACTTGGCAGGTGCGGCAGAGAAAAACGCGGCTTATGCGGTTTTCTCTGCGCACGCCGCAATGCAATACCGCATTGCGCATCTGCGCAAGTCCCCTTACTCTATGGAAAACGCAACGTGCCGCAAGTGGAACCGTTATGCCAACGCGGCAGATGCGGTTTTTTCACGCATCTGCGCGATACAAAGCTGAGTGAAAGGCCCTAACTCGAATCAGGGGACAGTTTTATCACATTTTCTGGAGCGAACGAAGGAATTCACCGAGGCCATGCTGATACTGGGGGTGATGGTAACGTTGCTTTAAACCCAGACATAGACACCTCATCGGGCTCCTGCATCTGCTCTCTGGCTCCATTACGCAGACTCAAACGGCTCTTACATGAGCACCAATTGATAGATTCCTGGAGGCTGCTTCACCCAGCAGATAAAGATTATTCTTTTTATTCTCCAGTGCATGGCTCCTACTCTAGAATCGATTATTTTTTTGTGTGCCACAAAGATCTGTCTCTTATACGAAGAGCGGATATAGGCTCTATTATCTTTCCAGACCACGCTCTTTGCACAATTTCAGTCTCCAGACAACACTGATTTTCTCGGCAGTGGCAATGGAAACTGAATGCCTCACTTCTGGAGGACCTGGTTACCTTTCAGGAAGTGACTCAGGTGCTGAAGGAGTATTTTTCCGAAAACTTGACCCCCGGGACCTCTCCAAGCACCGTCAGGGAAGCCCATAAATGTGTTACTCGGACAATACTCATTAAGCATGGGGCGAGGGTGAAGAGGGAGAGAGACCTAGATATGTCCTCCCTGTTCTCTTCTGTGTAGATGAGAATGCGCAAATAGGGTCTTATGTCCTATAACATTGAAGGTGCCAACACAATGAAAACTGCTCACCTGGTGAGGTTGTGTCACCCACGCCCGTTATGATAGCTCAGACAATGCAACTGCAGCAGGGACCACACTTCCACAGTTCACTGTGGTGTAGATAGGTTCACCGGACAAAAGTGCCTTAGCGCTAAGGCACTTTTGTCCGGTGAACCTCCCTGCTCTCTTGGCTGAGAGACCTTGAGATGACACATAAGAAAACACCTCTGTAAGAAGTCGGTAATGACGTCTGTAAGATTCGGGAGGAGCTTCGCAACCTGCTGAATAAAATTGCTAAATGCTGGCTAGCAAAATGCAGATGGCAGTTTTATGAGTTTGGCAATAAAACGGGCAGACTGGGGCTTTGAGGAGACAGAGAGCTAAAACATTCATCTCGAGTATAGGGGACTCAGCAAAGAAAAACATTGTTCAACCTTTCAGTGCAATTACTGAAAGCTTTAGGAGGTTTTATGCTGTGCTATATAATGTAGACAGCAGTAATCCTTTAACGCTCTCTAAAATCTTCCTCTCTAAAATTAAAGATTATGTTAATTCAGCCAACCTCCCCAAATTGAACCCTGTAGATGGCATGGCTTTGGAGCATCCCATCACCGAGCAGAAGATCACTATGGTCATTAAAACAGCAAAAAACGGGGAAAGACACTGGTCCAGATGGCTTTTCTTAGGTCTATTATAAAAAGCTAAAAGAACAATGGTCGCCTTATCTAATTGGGTTCTTTAATGATATGAAAAGTAGATACCATCCTCATGCGGACTCGCTCACATTTCTGTAGACTCTAAACCAAACAAAGATCTGACCCAATATGCAAGTTACCGCCCGATCTCGCTCTTAACTGAGGACATAAAATTGTTTGCAAAGGTCATCGCTATGAGACTGGCCAGCTTCCCAGCTCCTGGGGGTGGTCCACCCGGACCAGGCAGGTTTTATGATGGGAACAGAAGCTCAAGACAAAACCAGAAAAGCGATCAACCTGATTTATGGGGCCAGGTGTGGGGGAGTTCCCTCGCGTCTTCTCTCTACGGATGCCGAGAAGGCTTTTAATAGAGTCAATTGGATTTTTATGAGGGAGACTCTTTTATGAGGGATGTCTCTTTACTTGATCCCATCAGCCAGGGTCCGGGTGAATAGATGCCTGTCGGAGCCTTTTGATATACATAATGGCACAAGACAGGTTTGCCCCCTTTCACCGCTTATCTTTGTCTTCACACTTGAACCATTCCTCAGAAGGACCCGGGCCCACCCAGACATCTCTGGGATACCGATAGGCAATGCCTTCTATAAAGTAGCAGCATATGCAGGCGACCTTTTTTTTTTTTTATTACTAAACCTAGTATATCGCTTCCTAACTTAATGAAAGAATTCCAAACCTTCGCTCAGCTTTCTAATTTCAAAATCAACTTCTCTAAGTCAGAAGTCCTAAATATTAATGTGCCACAAACGGAATCCAACACCCTTAAATCATCCTTTAACTTTAAGTGGAGCAATCAGCTGATAAGCCACCTGGGGGTCGAACTAACTGCAAATGTAGAGAACCATAAGGGTAATTTTCCAACCCTCAAAATGACTGTGACAGATGGACTAAAACCTCCTTCTCCTGGTTTGGATGATGTCACATATTCAAGATGAATGTCCTCCCTCGTATCCTCTATTTACTCCAAGCATTGCCCATAAAGATTCCAATGTTTCCCCCCTCCTCCCCCAGGTCAGCGCCATCCTAATTTTATAGCAAAATGGGAGACTGATCCCAAAACAAAATTCTCTGAGACACAAATCTCTAAATCTCTCACATATGCCTCCTCGCCCATGGTGCCTCTATAAGCTCCAAACACCAAGACAGGATACAAACTCCTATCAAGGTGGTATAGAGTGCCATAAAAGATGCATGCCATGTATCCTGAGGCTGACATTAACTGTTGGAGATGTGGGAAGGCGAGTGGCTTATTAGTTCACATTTTTTGGGACTGCGAGCCACTCCAACCGTTCTGGCAGGGGATAGCAGAAACGGCGAGACTGGCGACTAATCATGCGGACCCCTTGACCCCATCTTTTTTTTTTTAATCATATAAATTTTTATTAATTAAACCAGTCAGGATTACACAAATGCATTGAGACAACATGTCTCATTTTCACTTGAACTACAGTCCCAAACCCCACCCTCCTTCCCTCCCTCCCACCCGACAGCTAGCACATTACACAGCAGCTCATAATGACATTTAGCAAGTTAATCATCAATAAGGCACATCAATTATATCGCATAATCAATTCAATTTGTACCCGGCACAGTTTAATGACACATTGCCTCCTCTCATCTAGAATTTATCCAGGGTAACCACATTTTCTCAAATACCGCTATTTTTTCTCTTTTCCCATAGATACCCTTTTCCATATGCATTAGACTATCCACCTGTTTTATAAATTCCTCTCTGCTTGGGGGGACATCTCGTATCCAGAATTTTGCAATTAATTTCCTTGCTACAAAGAGCAATTTTGCAATCATTATTTTAAATGTATTTTCAATATTCACTTCCTCCACATATCCCAGTAAGCAAACCACCGGTTCTCCAGGCACCTCACACCCATACACTCTATTTATTCGGTTAATTACCGCTGCCCAGTATGTGGATAATCTAGGGCAGGACCACATCATATGGAATATGCCCGCATCAACTCCTCTGCATCTCGGACATTCCGAATCAGCCCTCAGGCCTGCTCGGTGCATAACCATCGGCGAGCGATACACTCTGTGCACCACATAGAGATGCGAGAGCCTAGCCGATTCACAAATAGATAATTTAGGAATATATTCCAGGATACTAGTCCACCTATCATCCGGTATGTGTCCCATTTCCTCCTCCCATTTCGATCGTGTCTTTATAGGAAATGAAAGGAGGAATGTATGCAGGAGATCCCTATATGTGCATGATATCACTCCAGTCGAGAGTCCCTCATGACAAACATAATCCAGGACAATATCATCCTGTATTCGTAATGCACCGGACTCACCCTGTTTACTTACTGCATGTTGTATCTGTAAATACTGAAGCCAACCCGATTCCGGGAGTCCAAATTCCAGTTTTAGTTGTTGAAAGGTCTTTAATCCCTGTCTATCCATAATTTGATGCATATATATAATGCCTCTATTTTTCCATTCCGTGAGTCGACCCATTTTAATTAATTCCGGGAAATTCCCATTATCCCATATGGGAGTGTACTTGGTCAAGTTTGTCACTCCTCTCAATTGTTTAAGTTTCGTCCATACCTTCTGTGCAAGGTCAAGCGTAGGGTATGTCTTCCCCAGTATACCTACAGACCCATCCTCAAGTCCATCAGTCAAAGGGGATCTACCAGTTATGTTTCCCAATATTTGCATACCATGGCTGTTTTCCGTTTTACATGCCCAGCCCCTCAAGTGCTGACCTTGAGCTGCCAAAAAATAAATCCCAGCATGAGGCAGTGCCAGTCCCCCATCGTCCTTTGGTCTTTGCAGTGTTTCTAGCCGAATCCTAGGCTGTCTCTTCCCCCAAATTAATTCCCGGAAAATGGCATTAATAGGCTTAAGTCTGCGTTGAGGAATCCATAAGGGCGAGTTGTGCAGTATATATAGTAATTTGGGCATTAAGATCATTTTGATCAAGTTAACTCTCCCCACCACAGATAAACATAGCTTATTCCATGTTGTGACCTTACGCCTCAGCACCGTCAGTAACGGAACAAGGTTCAATTGCAAATAATCCGTGATGGGCAAAGACACCCAAATGCCCAAATACTTGAACTGTTCCACCCTACTCAGTTCTCCCGAGTCCACTTCCACCTCTGTACCTATCTCCTCTTGATCTACTTTAAACAGACTGGACTTATTCCAATTAATAGTAAGTCCCGAAAGCTTCCCAAAACTCTCAATGGTCCGCATGGCATGACGTTGACCCCATCTTTAGTTCTGTTACATCTCACTGAGGGTTCTCTTCCTCTTTATAAAAACTCCCTACTTAAATTTGATATCATGGCAGCGAGGGCATGTATTCCCGAGCACTGGGGTAAAACCTCCCCGCCAACAATCTCCCAATAGATCTGAAAGGTCAATGTATTGATGTACATGGAGGATCTAACCGCTTCTATACATGACTATTACACAAGGTTTTGGTGTACCTGGGCAGACTGGACGGATTTCCAGCAAACAGACAAGCATAAATCACTGCTTGGCGGAACCTATCACTTCGCCCTTTCCGATTCCTATCCCCGCCCCCCATCATCCCCCTATCCCCCCAATCCCTAAACCTTTCACTACCTTTCTACTATCTCTTCCCCCCATTGTTTGATCAATATAATCATTATATTATTTTTTGTTAGGGTTGAATTGTCTCCTAACTCTCTTTTTGTTAGGTATTGACCTCTATTTGTTTCATTTTAGGTTGTTTTATTTTATGACCTCTCTAAAGGCCATGTCACACGCTTCAATATCGTTAACGATATCGCTTAAACGACAAGTTTTTTAAATCGCTTAAGCGATATTGTTTGTGTGTTGTGGCGTGTAATCGAGCGATCCTGCACTGAAAAATCGTTTGATTGTTTGGTTGAAGATATGTGAGCAGGACCTCAAATCAAGCGATGGTCGTGTGAACGATCTCATTTACGATTTCGCCTATTCCTGACACTGGCTGGCCTCGATCGCTGGGTTGTGAGCTGGATTGCTGGTGCGTTGCCAAATGTAAAATCGTTAACGAGATCTATGCTTGTGACACCGCACAAGCGATATCGCAAAATTGTTCCAACGATCTTGATCACGTGACTTTGCAGGCGATATCGTGATTGATATTGAAGCGTGTGACGTGGCCTTAATCGGGTCATTTTTGTCTCATGATAAATTTGTATACCTGGCAGGATAAATGCCAGTGTTTTACTATGTTGCATTCAGTTATCCACTCAGTCTACCGTCCTGCTCTCTAAATACTTTTACTGTATTTGTATTTGCAAAACTTTCCTAAATAAAGAATAAAAAAAAAAAATCTAGAACTAAATCTAAGGCTGCTTTCACATCAAGATTTCTGTGCATCCGTGGCTATCCGGAGACTGCTCCGATTTTGGGCACAGCGGACCAATTTGGAAAGAATTGGATCCGGCGCGGTCCGCAGCAAATAACATAGGGGTCTATAGAGTGCGGGTCCAAGAAAAAATCGGATCGTTTAGCGGACCCATTTCCCAAACCCGATTTTAGTGTACACAGTACACTAAAACTGCTCTGTTCCGCTGTTATTTCACTTTCGCAATGTATATACATACATTGTGGAAGTGAAATAAAACAAAGCAAGTGTTTATAAAAAAAAAATCCTCACCTCTCCAATGAGTGTCCCGCGATGTGCGACATCCAGATTCGATGGCTTAAGGACATAGATTAGCTGACTGGGCGGGGCAACCTGATCAGCTGATTGGTCACATGACCGCATCAGCGTGGTTCAAATCGCCCACCTGCCGATCGGTTTTGGCAGGCGCGTGATTTAAACCGCTCAGCTGATGCGGTCATGTGACCAATCAGCTGATCGGACCCAGACACAGAAATGGCATCCGGAGGCACACATCCGATTATGTCCGTTCCGGTCTGTGGGGTCCTTCAAAAAAGCGGGAACCCCATGGACACGAAAAAATCGTGATGTGAAAGTAGCCTAAGGATAGATACAGAAAAACATGTACAACACACAAATCTACATCTTACCTGTCTGCTCATCTTCCTCCTCGGGTGGCAGAGGCTCATCCTCCTCCTCAGGTGGTAGAGGCACATCTTCGGGTGCGAGAGAATGATCATCACTGAATGACACAAAAAAAAGGTAAACATTAGTTAACCCCTTCACCGTCAAGCCGTTATTACCTTCCTGACCAGAGCAATGTTTTTAATTTGGACCAGTGTGACTATATGTGGTAAACAATCTAGAATGTATAATCTACAAAGAGTGCACATTAAAATGAATTCTTTATTAGTTAATACTAATATCAGTCAGTGGTGTGTGTATTCCCTACACCTGTATCTAGGTAAAATAGCTGAACAGTGTGGAGGCAGACCCCTATACATCTACCTTTATCCTACCAACTGTCCCTGCCTGACTACGGAGATTTAGACACATACCTGGTGTCCCCGTTCCACGGTGGCTTACCCTCAGTGTCCCTATATCTACACAGGGGCAATGCTACCGGTCGGATACCTATGCTGTATACTGGGTGATACTGAATGAGAGCCTGGGTCGACCCCCAGTGCTCTTTCTGCGTGTGTGCGTAATAGTATAATATCTAGATTGGAGGGAGTGATATCCTAGGGGTATGATCAAAACCTAGGAGGGTACTATCATAATATGGATCAATCAACACCTCAGTCAGTAATGCATGTTTCAATCAATCAGTTCTCTCCTCCGACTAGGACTGAGACTGGCAAACAATTTACATCAGATAAGTGATTTTTGACATCTTCTACTTGCCTGACAGGGCTATAGACCTATGTATGGTATCTGTGTTAGTTACTGGACCTGTGGCACCATTTAACAATATATAAGTGACGGTGTATGTAAGAGATATAGAGATATAAGCATTATCAGAAGGAGGGGAGAATATATGGAAGTGGGTATGTTATCCGGTATGGCCGGTCAGAAGTTATAGGAAGTGATGAGGAGTGGGGTTATTTAACTCTTTCCTCCAGCGCACTGATTGATTGAAACATGCATTACTGACTGAGGTGTTGATTGATCCATATTATGATAGTACCCTCCTAGGTTTTGATCATACACCTAGGATATCACTCCCTCCAATCTAGATATTATACTATTATGCACACATGCAGAAAGAGCACTGGGGGTCGACCCAGGCTCTCATTCAGTATCACCCAGTATACAGCATAGGTATCCGACTGGTAGCATTGCCCCTGTGTAGATATAGGGACACTGAGGGTAAGCCACCGTGGAACGGGGACACCAGGTATGTGTCTAAATCTCCGTAGTCAGGCAGGGACAGTTGGTAGGATAAAGATAGATGTATAGGGGTCTGCCTCCACACTGTTCAGCTATTTTACCTAGATACAGGTGTAGGGAATACACACACCACTGACTGATATTAGTATTAACTAATAAAGAATTCATTTTAATGTGCACTCTTTGTAGATTATATTACTTTGGTTAGAGTCACACCTTGTTAATTTTTCTAGATAATTGTCTAAACAATCTAAAATGCTTCAATATATTTCAGTGATACTAAGATTATTTTTTCGTAACACGTAATTCATGTTTTTTTGGTAAAGTTTGGTTGATATAATTTTTGTTTATTTACTGTATGTAAATATTAAATATTTAACAAAACAAATTTACAATTTTTGCAGTTTTCACTTTTTATTTTTATACCACACAAAATACTCAATAAAACACATTTTGCACATTTCTACATTACATCAACACTATTTTGGAAACATTATCTTTTTCAATATTACAAGGGTTAAAAGGTTTATCAGCAATGTCTCATTTTTCCAACAAACGGTTGAAAAAAGAGAATTTTGTTTACGTACCGTAAATTTTTTTTTCTTGAATCATCAATGGGAGACCCAGACAATGGGGTTTAGGGCACTGCCCTCCGGAGGCCACACTAGGTACTACAAGTTTGTAGACACCGCCCCCTCCGCTTATAAACCCCTACCGCAGGGAATATCCTCAGTTTGGTCCATAAGCTGCGAGGAGACAACATAAACCACACCCGAAACATCGGGAAAGAAACCGTGCACAGACGGTCCAACAACCCGGATCAACTGTCCCAACTGGGAACAGGCAAATGCAAAAACATCCAACGGAACAACTGGGTGGGTGCTGGGTCTCCCATTGATGATTCAAGAAAAAAGAATTTACGGTACGTAAACAAAATTCTCTTTTTTCTGATCATCATAATGGGAGACCCAGACAATGGGGATGTCCTAAAGCAAACCCCAGGGCGGGAAGAGTTCCTCAAAAGACGTTGATATACACGGTCCCCCTCAAAGGTGGGCAACCGCCGCCTGGAGGACCCGCCGGCCCAAACTTGCATCCGCAGAGTCATGGGCATGCACCATATAGTGCTTAGAGAATGTATGCAGGCTGGACCAGGTTGCCGCCTGACACACTTGCAGAGCTGAAGCGCGATGTCGCAAAGCCCAGGAAGCACCAACGGCTCTGGTCGAGTGCGCCTTCAAGCCCACCGGGAGAGGCAGACCCGCCGAACGGTAAGCCTCTTGAATGGGAGCCTTGATCCATCTGGCCAAGGTTGATTTGGATGCCGCGGACCCCTTACAGCGACCCGCCGTAAGGATGAACAAAGAGTCCGAACTCCGGAAAGAGGCCGTCCTGGACACATAAATGCGTACAGCCCTCACTAAATCCAGAGTGTGAAGGTCGCGCTCAACCTGATGAACAGGAGCGGGACAAAATGATGGGAGCACAATCTCTTGGTTCAAGTGAAAAGCGGACACCACCTTTGGCAAAAATTCTGCCCGCGGACGCAACACCACCTTGTCCTGGTGGACTACCAGGAAGGGTGACTTGCACGACAGTGCAGCCAATTCTGAAACCCGTCTCAGAGATGTAATTGCCACCAGAAAGACCACTTTCTGTGACAGATGAGAGAGGGAGACTTCCCTCAGTGGCTCGAACGGCGGTTTCTGCAGAGCCGCCAGGACCATGTTAAGGTCCCAAGGGTCCAGCGGTCGCCTGTATGGCGGAACCACCCGAGACACCCCCTGCAGAAATTGACGGACCTTAGGAAGGAGCGCCAAACGCCTGTCAAACAGCACTGAAAGCGCTGATACTTGACCCTTCAGGGAACTGAGGGATAAGCCCAATTCCAAACCCGATTGCAAGAAAGCCAACAGAGTCGGAACGGACAAGGGCCACGGAGACCGTCCACCAGAGGCACACCAGGAGAAAAAGATTTTCCACGTCCTGTGGTAAATCCTCCGTGATACAGGCTTCCTAGCCCGATTCATAGTGGCGACCACAGTAGGAGAGAATCCCCTGGATGTCAGAAGCCAGGCCTCAAGAGCCATGCAGTCAATCTGAGGGCCTTGGAATTGAGGTGGAAGAAGGGGCACTGCGCGAGTAGATCTGCGCGGTCTGGAAGAGCCCACCGGAGTCCGCCGGACAGTTGCCACAGGTCCGGATACCAGGACCTCCTGGGCCAATCCGGTGCCACTAGAATGGCTACGCTGCACTCCGTCCTGATCTTCCACAAAACCTTGGGAATCAGTGCCAGCGGAGGGAACACATATGGTAGATGGAATCCGGACCAACTCAGGATCAGGGCGTCCGCCCCCAGAGACTGAGGATCCCATGATCTCGCCATGTATTGCGGCACCTGATGATTGAGCCGTGAGGCCATCAGATCCACGTCCGGAGTGCCCCATCTGCCGCAGATGTCCCGGAAGACGTCCGGATGAAGAGACCACTCTCCGGCGTCCATTCCCTGTCGGCTCAGGTAATCGGCCTCCCAGTTTTCGACTCCTGGGATGTGAACTGCGGAGATCAGACAGTTGTTGTCCTCCACCCAGGATAGAATGCGGTGGACTTCGGCGAGGGCCTGAGCACTTCTGGTCCCTCCCTGATGATTTATATATGCGACGGCCGTCGCATTGTCGGACTGAACCCGAATGGGCTGTCCCGACAGGAACTTCTGAAACGCCAGGAGCGCCAGATAGACCGCCTTGATCTCCAGCACGTTGATCTGCAACGCCGACTCCGACTGAGTCCAGAGGCCTTGAGCCCTGTGGTGTAAGAACACCGCCCCCCAGCCCTTCAGACTGGCGTCGGTGGTCACCACTAACCATGACGGTTTGAGAAAAGACCGGCCCCGTGACAAGTGATGTGGCTGAAGCCACCACAGCAGGGAATCCCTGGTCGATCGTGAAAGGGCCATCAGCCGATTCAGCGAGATCGTCCTCTTGTCCCATCTGCGGAGAATTTCCAGCTGAAGAGGACGGAGGTGAAACTGTGCAAAAGGCACCGCCTCTATCGCTGCCACCATGCGTCCCACCAGCTTCATCAACACCCGTATGGATGATTGTGGGGACAGGAGTATATCTTGGACTCCCGATTGGATGGCCAGCTGTTTGGCTCGTGGCAGGGACACCAGAGCTGAGTCCGTGTGGAAGTCCATGCCCAGATATGTCAGTGACTGGGTCGGAACCAGGGTTGATTTCTGGACATTGAGAAGCCACCCAAACTGTTCCAGAGACTTCATGGTCACCTCTAGGCTCTTCCGGCAAAGATGTTCTGATGGCGCCCTGACCAGCAGGTCGTCTAAATAGGGTATGACGGCATGTCCCTGCATATGTAGGAGAGCCATCATAGAGGCCATCACTTTTGTGAACACCCGCGGAGCCGAGGCCAACCCGAAGGGCAGCGCCACGAACTGGTAGTGTTCGTCCCCCACTGCAAATCTCAACCAGCGCTGATGAGCTGGTGCAATGGGCACGTGAAGGTAAGCGTCTCGGATATCTATGGACGCTAAGAAGTCTCCCTGCGACACAGCCGCGATCACGGAGCGCAGGGATTCCATGCGGAACTTCCGAACCAACACGTGACGGTTGAACAACTTGAGGTCCAGAACCGGGCGAAAGGAGCCGTCCTTCTTCGGGACGATAAAGAGGTTGGAGTAAAAACCCCTGAACCTCTCTCCGGAAGGCACTGGGATCACTATACTCCTCTCTGCGGAGCCCCTCCAACACCAGATGAAAAGCCTGAGCCTTTTCCGGGGATGGAACAGACCGATGGAATCGGTGTGCCGGCCGCGACGTCAGCTCTATCCTGTAGCCGCGCGAGACTACGTCTCGGACCCACTGATCTTGAACGAGGAGTAACCATCTGTCCTGAAATCGGGACAGGCGGCCCCCCACCTGTGGGGCGGCAGGACTGGAGAGCGAGTCATGCGGAAGTGGGTTTGGGAGTGGCAGCCACCGCCCCCGTTGACTTCTTCTGGCGACCCTTGGGGCGCCACTGAGTAGAGGGCTTACCCCCTCTGTCCGCGCGAGCGGACGAGGCTGATGACTGTGAGCTGGAGCGAAAGGACCACTGTTTAGGGTTCCTTTTAACGGTATACCGTGGCTTGGGTTTATTCTGTGGGATCTTAGACTCCGCAGAATCCTTTATCAGCTTATCCAGCTCAGTACCAAACAGTCTGTCACCAGAAAACGGAAGATTCTGCAGAATCTTCTTTGACGTGGCATCTGAGTCCCATAGACGCAGCCACAATAACCTGCAGATCGCTATTGCATTGGCCGAAGCCACAGCCGAGCGAGTGGCAGTTTCTAGGGTCGCAGTCCTGGCGTAATCTGCATAGGCCCTTGCCCTATCAGTAAGCGCTAGGACCTCTGAATTGGACCCCGCCAGGTCAGTTATACCATCCAAGCAGGCGGTGATCGCCTGAAAGGTCCAGACCGTGGCAAAATTAGGGGCAAATGAAGACCCCACAGCCTCATAGGAAGACTTGGCGAGTTGTTCGACCTGTCTATCCGTCGCGTCCTTCAATGAGGAGCTATCAGAGGCAGAGAATAGGGAGCGTGCAGCAATCCTGGTCATGGAAGCGTCCACCTTCGGGGACTGCGACCACTCCTGAAGCACCTCCTGTGGGAAGGGGAAGCGAGTGTCCCTAGATTTGCGGACATAACGCCGCCCAGGGTGAACCCTGGGTGCTCTAACCACCCTTCCAAAGTTAGTGTGGTCCATAAAGGAGCCACATGAGCGAGCCTCTGGCTGCAGCCATTGATAAGCCTCCTTCGGATGGAGGTCCACCTCCTCAGGGGGTGCCACGAGATGAAGAGTCTCGTTTATGGAGGATACCAAATCCTCCACCCCGTCAGGTGGTTCTGACATAGACTCAAGTATTGAACCCCCATCATCCTCGTCACCGTCAGAGTGACGCTCCTCCTCAGAGAGGTTCTGGATCTCGGGTGATTCATCCCGGCGAGCCCGCTTAAGGGATCTCGCGGCAACAAGGGGTGACACCCGGGGGTAACTTGAGGGAGCAGCTGGACTTTCCAGTCTCCTAGTCAGTGCCTCCAGGGATTGCGACATGGAGGACAGCTTGGACAACACAGAGTCATTTATCTTATTCTGTGTCTCCCATGGCCCTGGGATCACCTGAACCTCAGGGTACAGCACCGGAGCTGCAGCCTCTGCAGCATCAGTCAGGGCCTCTGGGCGTCCGCAGTTATTGCAGGACCCCCCAACCAGCGTCCCGTTGCATGTAGCACAGGTAGTGGTAGAGTTGTCTGCCTTAGCAGCGCTCTTCTTTGCTGGGGACATGCCGACAGCAGAAGAGAAAAATAAGCCAAGTAGGAAACCGGAACACCGGCGGCTTACCGACCGCTTCAATGCGGTGGAGGGGAGCGGTGTGTGTGTGGCCTCCGCGAGGGTAAGGATCGTATTCTCCCGGGAGCGCAGTAATGCACTCATTCAGTCCCAACAGGGAAGTGAGGAGAAGATGGCCGCCGCCAGACAAGTCGTGGGCGGTGCCGAAAACACGCGGGAAGCACACACACACACGCCCAGCGATGACGTCATCCCATGGGCTGCTCCACATCTCTCCAAGCAGCCATCTTAATAACCTGGTGCTGGAGCCCGCAGCGCGGGAGATATAGCATCACACTATACCCAGGGCTGCAGACAAAATCTGTAGCCCGCAGCCGCAGCCCCTGTGACACACAGGGCGGTCAGCTATAGTGACCCCAGCACAGGGTACACCGCCAGAACCGCGGACCCAAAGGTTGCGCGCGGTCTGAGTGTCAAAACACATAGTGTCAGACACTACCCCCAGGCACACCGGAGACACACAGGGCGCCTCAGTGCCGGTCGGTCTGTAAGCACCATATATGGGAGGCCTCGGACAGGGGTTTCAGCACCAGTCCGGTCTGTAAGCACCTTTAGGGAGGCCTCGGACTGGGCTGGCTCCAGTCCGGTCTGTAAGCACCATTTAGGGAGGCCTCGGACGGAGCGGAGCTGTGCAAGGCTCCTGTCTCCCACTTCCCAGAGCCCCCCAAGGAGGGATGGGAAGGAGCACGGCAGCGTACCGGGAGGACACAACGTGTCCAGGCTCTGGGCCCTCCGGTACCTCAACCTGTGTGTTCCCCAAGGGTGAACAGGGAGACTGCCGGAGGTCCCCGACCGGGACCTACCTTGTCTTCAGACGCCATCACGTAAGCTGTGAGAATGCAGTGATGTGCAAGCAAAGCGTGTGATTCCTCCGAGCACACTATGTTTAAAACTGAGGATATTCCCTGCGGTAGGGGTTTATAAGCGGAGGGGGCGGTGTCTACAAACTTGTAGTACCTAGTGTGGCCTCCGGAGGGCAGTGCCCTAAACCCCATTGTCTGGGTCTCCCATTATGATGATCAGAAAAACAAATTTTGGCCATATCACATTTGAAGTAACTGAGGGCCTATGTGACGGGTGCAGTTTTTAAAATGGTGTCATATTTACTGTCAAAGTGCTTAAAACCACATTCAAGAAGTTTATTAACCCTTCAGATGCTTAACAGCAATTAAAACTAAGTGAAAGGAAAACATGAACATTTAATTTTTCCCACACAAATATTGCTTTAGCCCCAAACATTCCATTTTTACAATGGTAACAGGGAAAATGGATGCCCAAATTTGATGTGCAATTTCTCCTCAGTATGCCGATACCCCATGTATGGTGGAAAACTACTTTCAAGGCACAGTATAAAGCTAGGAAGGGAAGGAGCCCCATATTACAGTGCAGATTTCATTGTTACTGTTTGCAGGCGTTATGTAACATTGGCAGAGCCCCTGATGTGCCAGACCAGCAGAAAACCCCCTATAAGTGACCCATCGTACAAACCTCTCAATGAATTCATCTAGGGGTGCAGCGATCATATTAATATCACAGGTGTGTCACACAAATTTATACCATTGGGCAGTGAAGAAAGAAGAATGACCATATTTTTTTGACTAGAAGGCGCTCCTTACCATAAGACACTTTCTAGATTTAGACACCAGAAAATAGTAAATTATTATTACTCTTTTGTAAAACTTTCCAGATGGTATAAAGTGGAGGAGCCAGTAACACTTAGGGCCTTTTCACATCTATGCTTCTATCCCTTTTGAACGCATGCGCTTTTTTGTTAAAAATGCATTGTAGCGCAAAGCGTTAACGAACCCATAGACTACCATTATAAAAGAGTATACTAACGAAAAAAGATTTGCATCACAGCAATGTGTTTTTTATGACGCCATGCCAAATGAGGTCTGCAATGTTATTCAGTGCATTTCAACAGAAACGCAATATAACGCAATGCTCTAGATTTGTGCAAATTGGCAGCATTGCATTACATTGCGTTTGCAAAAGATGACAGGATCCATAGAAAGACAGATCTAGGTGCAAGAATAGCTTTACCAGCCTCCCTGCTCTGTCTCCTGGCTTTCTGCTGCTACTTCCTGGGCCGCCTATTAAGCTACTTGCATATCCACTGCACTATCAGCCAAACAGCCAATCACAGATGCTCACAGAGTGCTTAAAAAAGATGGACAAAGCCAGACTATAGGTCACGGAGAAGGTGACTCTGCATACCTCATTAAAGTGAACGTTCAATCAGGAGCCTTGTCTGAATCACGTATTTCAGATATTAAACATGTAAACCCTGATGTAAGCACTAAGCATAGAGCACAGGATAAGTGGGAGCAAAGCCTTACTGGGATTTTTGTAGGAAAACTTAACAAATCATTAACAGGTCTACACTGTGTGCAGAATTATTAGGCAAGTTGTATTTTAGAGCATTATTGTTATTATTGATCAACAACTATGTTCTCAATCAACCCAAAAGCCTCAAAAATATCAAAGCTTAATATTATTGGAAGTTGGAGTGGTTTTTTTTTTAGATGTGGCTATCTTAGGAGGATATCTGTTTGTGCAGGTAACTATTACTCTACAGAATTATTAGGTAACTTAAGAAAAACCAAATATATTCCCACCTCACTTGTTTATTTTCACCAGGTAAACTAATATAACTGCACAAATTGTAGAAAAAAACATTTCTGACATGCAAAAACAAAACCCCAAAAAATTAGTGACCAATATAGCCACCTTTCTTTATGATGACACTCAACAGCCTTCCATCCATAGATTCTGTCAGTTGTTTGATCTGTTTACGATCAACATTGCGTGCAGCAGCCACCACAGCTTCCCAGACACTGTTCCGAGAGGTGTACTGTTTTCCCTCCCTGTAGATCTCACATTTTAGGAGGGACCACAAGTTCTCCATGGGGTTCAGATCAGTTGAACAAGGGGACCATGTCATTATTTTTTCTTCTTTTAGACCTTTACTGGCCAGCCATGCTGTGTAGTTGGATACATGTGATTGAGCACTGTCCTGCATGAAAATCATGTCTTTCTTGAACAATACCGACTTCTTCCTATACCACTGCTTGAAGAAGTTGTCTCCCAGAAACTGGCTGTAGGCCCAGGAGTTGCGCTTCACTCCATCCTCAACCCAAAAAGGTCCCACAAGTTCATCTTTGATGATTCCATCCCATACCAGTACCCCACCTCCACCTTGCTGGCGTCTGAGTCGGAGTGGAGCTCTCTGCCCTTTACTGATCCAGCTTCTAGCCCATCCATCTGGCCCATCAAGAGTCACTCTCATTTCATCAGTAGATAAAACCTTTGAAAAATCAGTCTTAAGATATTTCTTGGCCCAGTCTTGACGTTTTAGCTTATGTTTCTTGTTCAAAGGTGGTCGTTTTTCAGTCTTCCTTGCCTTGGCCATGTCCCTGAGTATGGCACACCTTGTGCTTTTTGATACTCCAGTAACGTTGCAGCTCTGAAATATGGCAAAACTGGTGACAAATGGCATCTTGGCAGCTTCACGCTCGATTCTCCTCAATTCATGGGCAGTTGTTTTGAGCCTTTTTTGCCCAACATGCCACTTGCGACCCTGTTGGCTATTTGCCATGAAATGCTTGATTGTTCGGTGGGCACACTTCATAAGTTTGGCAATTTCAAGACTGCTGCATCCCTCTGCAAGACATCTCACAATCTAGGACTATTCAGAGTCCGTCAAATCTCTCTTCTGACCCATTTTGCCTAAGGAAAGGCATTTGCCTAATAATTAAGCACACCTTATATAAGGTGGTGATGTCATTACACCACACCCCTCCACATTACAGAGATGCACATGACCTGATTTACTTAATTGGTAGTTGGCTCTCAAGCCTATACAGCTTGGAACCAATTCAAAGGGGAAACCCTCAATCCAAATATATGGCCCTCCAAATGTAACACAATTCCAAAAATTCAAAACACAAGAGTCAGGCCAATATAATCAAAATGATGATTTTATTTATTAAATATATCAAACACTGGTTAAAATGGAGATATACAAACATGCACAAGGCAGGAATTACCCCACTTGGTACAATCATGTATTTACACAGAGACTTCATCCTCCTATTTTACATGCATCATGCATAGAGCTATACACACCAATGTCACAAGCCCCACAATGAACCTCTACTGAGCTATCATAGACTGACAAGTGCAAAGAATAAAGCAAGGGGGTAAAGATGTATTACCTGCCTGTGCTGCCTCCCTAACGCGCGTTTCGCGTTAGCTTCGTTTGTTTGACCCTCCTCAGACAAAGCTAACGCGAAACTTGTCAGTCTATGATAGCTCAGTAGAGGTTCATTGCGGGGCTTGTGACATTGGTGTGTATAGCTCTATGCATGATGCATGTAATAGGAGGATGAAGTCTCTGTGTAAATACATGATTGTACCAAGTGGGGTAATTCCTGCCTTGTGTATGCTTGTATACCTCCATTTTAACCAGTGTTTGATATATTTCATAAATAAAAGCATAATTTTGATTATATTGGCCTGACTCTTGGGTTTTGAATTTTTGTAATTGCTATACAGCTTGGAGAAGGACAACATGTATAAAAAGTATCATGTGATCGAAATTCTCATTTGCCTAATAATTCTGCACACAGTTTAGAATTGCTTTTATGTCATGAGTCATGTGAAGCCTTGTTTATTAGACAGAGTTAAGGATTTTATTGGTACCATTTTTGGGCACATGTCATTTTGTGTTCCATTTCTATTCCAATTTTCCAAATGTTGGGAATGGACATGAAACAGCAATTCAATAATTGGTTTTTGAGGATTTTTTCCAACATTCACCATATGGTGAAGTTGTTTTTTCCATTGCTATATTCTAAAATTATAGCTTTTATATTTCTCCAGTGATGGAGCTGAGTGGGGCTTGATTTTTGTGGGACAATTTCAGTGACACCATCTTTAATAACCGTAGTTTTCAGACTATATGACACACTTTTTTTCCCAAAACATTTAGGAGAAAGTGGGGTGTGCATCTTATAGTGCGGATGCATGGTACCTGGCTGTGCAGTGGATGGGGGTGGCTTGAAGCAGGGCTGCAGCTGTGGCCGATGATCACGTTGGCCCGCTGTTTAAGCTAACGTAATAGAAAAGGAATTCTCCAGCAGACAGCGTTCCCCTCCTCAACATTGTTTTATGCATGGTCTGATGTACTAATAAAAGTACCGTATTTTTCGCTTTATAAGACGCACCGGATTATAAGACGCACCCAGATTTTAGAGGTGGAAAATAGGGAAAAAAATATTTGTAGCAAAAAATGACTTTGATATGACACTCAGGCCCTGCGACCAGTCAGTGTTGGCGTCTGTTTCCTTCGGATGCAGGTGCAGCATGTGAGCAACACCAATGACTTCTGCTCCAGTGTCTGTTGGCGGGGAGACAGACGCCAGCACTGACTGGTCAGAGGGCTGAGTCTCATATCAATATCACATGGGACATGACTATGCAACTTCTGATAACGTTGGAACTGCTGCAGAATCAGGGGTATGGGTGCGTGCACACAATGAGTATACGCAGCCTTTTGGACGCAGCGTCTTACTGCTGTGTCCAAAATGCTGCGTAGTACAGTACAAGCATAGTGGATGGGATTTGTAGAAATCCCATACTCACTATGCTTCATCCGACTGCAGCATTCTGACAGCTGCGGTGCGGGTTGCCACCATTCCGCTCCTTCTCAGCATGTTCATTTCATGCTGTGGAGTTGGAAGCGGCTCCCATCGGGGAACTGCAGGGAGAAGCCGCCCTGCACCCGCCGCACATGGTGAGTACAGGGCAGCTGGGGTCTCCCTGCCTCCACATGTGGCTTCACTTATGTCCAGAGGAGCCGCGTCCAACACACAGCTACTCCCGACTGTGAGCGCACACCCTTAGTATATGGTCTTTATTACTTTTACAAGGGCCAACAAGATGAATGAGATGGGATTTGTTCATGTAGTAACAATCCCTTTAAGAACTATCACTCCCAGCATGTACTGTAGATCCTATAGCATGCTTGGAGTTCTAGTTAAGCACAGTATTGGTAGTGTTAACTTTACTTTATTAGTGGTTATGTTACATATACATGTGGACTCACTTTAATGTGTCCTGCTTTGCCATCACCCTGCTGAAATGAAGGAAGTGGCCAGTCTGTATATAAAGATCTGATGTGATGTACTGTATGAGGGAGGGCCAGGGAGGGGGTCTGTACACTGTGCTGAAATATGATGCTCCAGCCCTGTCTCCTAATTACAAGTCACCACAGAGCTTGACCTGTATGCAGGGCCAGGGGAGCTGTACACTGCCGTTATATGCAGGCTCCAGCCCTGCTCTCCATACACTGAAGCTCCTGAACTGCAGACCGACCTTCCTGCATTTCTGCTTGGTGTCAGGGCTCAGCAGGACACATTACACTGAGCAGAGGGAGTGAGGCAGGACACTGACAAACAAGGTACCTGCTGTGATAAAGTGCCGATCTGCCCTGCTCTGCCCCTGTCTTCATGGCAGTGAATCAGCACAAAGCTCAGTGCTCATTCACTTGCCACAGCTGCACCCAGCTCCTCCGTTCTCACTATCTGCAGCACACAATGTCCCCAGCAGCTGCAGGAGCGACCATGTGTGCTGGCTAAGCAGCTTCTTCTGCTCCCCGTGCTCTCACCTCTCATGCTGTCTTCAGTGCAGAGAGGTGGGTGGAGACTGGGAGCAGTGAAGTGAATATTTAAGTAGATAATGAGCCGTGGACACGTGGTGCTCCTGCCGCCTGGATTCTTCAGCAGGGACCATTCCCTGTCACTTCTGTCCCCAATTCACTGCTGTCTCCCCCTCCCAAGCAACTGAGGATGCTAGAATGTTATATTCCTTTTATAAGACGCACCCCCACTTTCCTCCAAAACTTGGAGGAAAAAAAGTGCGTCTTATAAAAGGAAAAATACGGTACTTTATGAAGATTTGGCTGTCTGCTGGAGAATTCCTTTTCTATTTGATTGAAGACTACAGACGTCTTAAAACTCCTTGCAGTACCGACCCAGGTGATCCTGAGCTGCACCACTTCCACCCACACCCCTTCCCTATTATTCATTCATTAAGCTAATGTAATATTCACTGTACTTTTCCCCCCCATCACCTCTCAAGCACTGAAGATGGCGAAGAGCGTTGAATATTAAATAAGCTTAAAATAGCTGGAATCGTGATAAACCGTCTGCAACCACGAGCAATTCTGTGTCTGGATATTCACTATTTCCCACGCATCATCATTGGCATGGGAAAAAGTGAATGTCCCAGACAATTATATTCAACATCGCTCTCCCAGTAGCAGTGATGTCCTCCTATCATATGCTGAATGATGATCAGGGCGTGGAGTGGGGCCGCAGGACAGTGAAGTCATCACGTCACTCACACAGTGATCAGCGTTTGGCGTGAGAAGACGGGGTTGTCGCTGCTGGGGGGGAAAAGGTGGGGGGTGATAATAGGTAAGTATAATTGGTTGTTTTTGTTAAATGTGCATCGTGGTGGGGGTCATATATACCAGGTTGAGGGGCAAATACAAGGATGGGGATAATGTACCAGGATGGTGGACATACAGTGGGTAGGGAAAATATTCAGACTTCTTTAAGTTTTTTACTCTTTGTTTAATTTCAGCCATTTGGTAAATCCAAAAAGTTCATTTTTTTCTCATTAATGTACACTCTGCACCCCATCTTGACTGTAAAATACAGAAATGTAAAATTTTTTGCAAATTTATTAAAAAAGAAAAACAAAAATATCACATGGTCGTAAGTATTCAGACCCTTTGCTCAGACACTCATATTTATTAACACACTGGCCTACTCCCTGTCCAAAATAACCTGACCTCTATAGAAAAACAAGCACTTACCTCACTAAGAGATAATAAAAAATATTTAATAAAACCAGCGGACAAGGAAGGGGCCATCGTTATCATGAATAAGAGTCAATACATTAACGAGATAAAGAGACAACTGGCCAATGACAAAACATACAAACCGGTGGCATCTGACCCAACCAGCAGAATTCGGGCAAAAATCAACACCACAGTCAATAAACATTTCCACAGAAATACCTTTCTAACTAATCAACATACGATAACACCGGTCCTATATATCCTTCCAAAAATCTACAAGAATCTGCACAATCCACCAAGATGCCCTATAGTCACATCTAAAGATTCCATACTAAATCCAGTATCCATTTTTCTCAAAAACGTACTGACTCAATAGACCCGGCAGACCACATAATTTTTTCTAGATGCAGGTGAATTTCTCAATAAATTAAGAGACATAAATACAGTACCACCAGAAAGCATATTATGCACACTTGATGTCAATAGCCTGTACACATCGATAGAACATGATAAAGGTCTTGAATCAGTCACATATACCCTCTGCATTGCGAACTTGGATGACAACACAAGGGAACTCTGATTTTATCTACTCAATCTGGTGCTGAGGGAGATTTTTTTCTCTTTGAAGTTCTTTGTGCAGACCGGTATACCGCCATGGACTCTAACGTAGCCTTTGCGTAACGTAAATTTATACATGGACTATTTTGAAAAGAACTACTTTATTCTAATCCACTATTCATGAAACACGCAACATCCTGGCATCGATACATAGATGATATTTTCTGCATTCGGTTAGGCAATGAACAGAGCCTCCTCAACTTCTTTGAGGCCATTTTCTCAATGAGACCAGAACTCACATTTACCTTATATTACAATCACAGTGAAATCACATTCCTAGATACAACGTTCCTTAAAATTGAACAAGGGAACCTAACTACCGACATCTACACTAACCGACTGATTGCAATGGTTGCAATGGCCTTCTCCTCTCCAGCAGCTGTCACCCAAGAGCCACAAAAAATAGTCTCCCACGCTCACAGTTTAAAAAAAGAGTCACAAGAATAGTTTCAAACCCTTCTGTAAGACACATTAGACTACAAGAAAAGTCCGCAAAGTTTAAGGCTAGAGATTACCCCAAGAAACTACTAGACTCTGAATTCATTGAAGAGACTTCACACACAGAAGAAACCCGAACTGACCACCCACGCAAGCTTGAAATAATTCCGTTTGTCCATTCCTATCATCCAACTATGCATAGAATCCACATGCTGATCCGTAAACACTGGCCCCTACTGTCCAGAGCTCATCCAAATATCGAAACTTTCAAAAACCCACCACTTAAAACTTCTTCAATAGTGTGAGATATTCTGGATACACACATTAGACTGCCTTACCCCAGAGGGCTTGAACAGGGAAATCGAGTGCCTGATGTGAACCTGTTTTATCCTCAGAGATTCAAACGTAAATGAGGTCTCTACATTTCCTATAATAATATATAATATAAATAATATAATATATATATATATATATATATAATACACATACAAATGTCGCAGCACTCCCTTGGTGATGTTCAAAGATGTTTAATCCAGCTTGCAAAAGGTACAATGCCATTGTACCTTTTGCAAGCTGGATTAAACATCTTTGAACATCACCAAGGGAGTGCTGCGACATTTATATTTATAATTATACGCATTGAGGACTGTGTGGGTCGCTCTGCACCCGGGATTACCAGCATACCTTGCTGCTCCTACTTTTGTACATATATATATATATATATATATATATATATATAGGAAAAACGGAAGAGCACGAAAAATACTTAGGGAGGTTTGGTTCAAAAGAATCCTGACTAACACAGTGTCCGACAGTGATGCAGATCCAAGGTGAAAAAACAGGCAGCACTCTAAAACAAAAAAGGACTTTAATGAGCCCAAAAAGTGGCACAACATTTCGGTGTGGAGTTAAATCTTTTTCAAGTACAGTTACTGGTGCATATCTGAAATTGCTACATGATTCAGATAACCAGTGGCATTGAGGTTTCCATTGATGAAGAATGGCCCCCTATCTTTGTACCCCATACACCACACCATACCATCAAATACCAGATCTTGGAGGGATCTATCCACTGTGGGTTAGTGTCAGACCAATAGCGGTGGTTTTGTTTGTTAACTTCACCATTCACAAAAAAGTTTGTCTCATCTCTATACATAATGTTCTGTGTAAACTGAGGGTCCTGTTCCAATCTTTCTTTTACCCATTTTGCAAATTCAGTCCTACGATCTGGGTCATCCTCGATGAGATGCTGCAGCAGCTGGATTTTGGAAGGGTGCCATTTGTGAGTAGCTAATATCCACTGAAGGGATGTTCGACTGATGCCACTCTCCTGTCACATGCAGCGAGTGCTACGCTGTGGCTCTTGCTGAATGAAGCTAGGACAGCCACTGATGTTTCTTCATTAGTGACAGTTTTCTTGTGTTCACATTTTGGCAAATCCAACACTGAACCTGTTTCACGAAATTTGGCAAGCAGTTTGCTAACTGTAGTATGGGAGATAGGCGTTCTCATAGGGTGTCTTGCATTGAAATCTGCTGCAATGACCTGGGTACTACATTCACCAGACATCAACACAATTTCCATTCACCCCTCACGTGTTAACCTCTGTGACATGTCAATGGCTGTAAACAAAGAAACTTGTAAATAACTCATGAAAAAATAAAGTTACATTATAACCAAGCACACCATTGTTTTTCTTATGAAATTCTTAATATGTTTGTTGTGTCACATGACCCTCTTCCCATTGAAAAAAAATAAAGTTGGATCCAAAATGGCCGACTTCAAAATGGCTGCCATGGTCACCACCCATCTGGAAAAGTTTTTCCCCTCCCATATACTAATGTGCCACAAACAGGAAGTTGATATCACCAACCATTCCCATTTTATTTAGGTGCATCCATATAAATGGCCCACCCTGTATATGTATGTATATTATATACATGTTACACACGTGTGTGTATGTATACATATATATTTATATATGTGTATATATATATGTATATATATATATATATATATATATATATATATATATATATACACTGTTATATATCCATACTGTGTATATATACATTGGATATGCTGCCTTTTTCTAAGTTTCATTTGAACCTTTTTTCTTCTTTTGTTTGGACTCCTGCTGGTTTATCAACAATATTACACAATGTTTCATATCTTATGCATAATGTGAATATGTTTCTGAATTGCTTATTGAACCTGTTCATCTGTAATCCTGTATATTCAGGGCTATGGATTATAGGATGCTATACTGCTCATATCAGAATTTTACCTACATTACGTATCTCAACAGTGCTGAATGCATTGTAATTGAGAGGATGACATTTCCTTTATGTACCCCAAATACTTGGAGATGCTCCTTTCCTAGCACCTTCGAAGTATGTGTGTATATATGAATTTGTATATGCTTACTCTATTTTCTAATCTCTGGGAATTACCACACTCCACGCATATCAACTCTTATAATCATATATACTATTCAGTGAATATTGCCCATTAATGATATGCCATTATACTTCTACTATACTAAGTCAACACTGAAGAATCACTTCAGAAACAATCTTATTCCTGGCCATCCCCTCAGCGTTCCCAAAAGAAACTAACCATAACAACGCCATATTAACACTGCTTGGCCGCTCCATCAACATCGTAGCTACAGCTCGGGAGGAGTTACCGACGTCACGTCTCTATGGCAACACATCCACAACACAAATACGTTACTGTGATCTGCGCATGCGCGGACACTGGACGTCACTTCTGGTCACATGACTGGCTAGCGTTATAAAAAAGAGAATTTTGTTTACGTACCGTAAATTCTTTTTTCTTTAATCATCAATGGGAGACCCAGACAATGGGGTTTAGGGCACTGCCCTCCGGAGGTCACACTAGGTACTACAAGTTTGTAGACACCGCCCCCTCCGCTTATAAACCCCTACCGCAGGGAACATCCTCAGTTTGGTCCATAAGCTGCGAGGAGACAATAAACCACACCCGAAACGTCGGGAAGAAACCGTGTACAAACGGTTCAACAACCCGGATAACACTGTCCCAACAGGGAACAGAACAAATGCAAAACATGCAACGGAACAACTGGGTGGGTGCTGGGTCTCCCATTGATGATTAAAGAAAAAAGAATTTACGGTACGTAAACAAAATTCTCTTTTTTCTGGTCATCATAATGGGAGACCCAGACAATGGGGATGTCCTAAAGCAATACCCCAGGGCGGGAAGAGTTCCTCAACAGACGGATAACACATGGTCCCCCTCAAAGGTGGGCAACTGCCGCCTGGAGGACCCGCCTGCCCAAACTTGCATCCGCGGAGGCATGGGCATGCACCATATAGTGCTTAGAGAAAGTGTGCAGGCTGGACCAAGTGGCCGCCTGACACACCTGTAGAGCCGAAGCTCGATGTCGCAAAGCCCATGAGGCACCGACAGCTCTGGTAGAGTGAGCCTTCAATCCCACCGGGAGAGGCAAACCAGAAGACCTGTAAGCCTCTTGAATGGGAGCCTTGATCCATCTGGCCAAGGTTGACTTAGATGCCGCGGACCCCTTACAGCGACCTGTCGTAAGGACAAATAAGGAATCCGAACTCCGGAAGGAGGCAGTCCTGGACACATAAATGCGGACAGCCCTCACGAGATCCAGAGTATGGAGATCGCGCTCAACCTGATGAACGGGAGCGGGGCAAAATGACGGGAGAACAATCTCCTGGTTCAGGTGAAAAGTGGAAACCACCTTTGGCAAGAATTCTGGCCGCGGGCGTAACACCACCTTGTCTTGGTGAACCACCAGGAAGGGTGACTTGCACGATAGTGCAGCCAATTCTGAGACCCTTCTCAGAGACGTAATCGCCACCAGAAAGACCACTTTCTGGGACAGACGAGATAGGGAAATGTCTCTCAGTGGCTCAAACGGCGGTTTCTGCAGTGTCGCCAGGACCATGTTAAGGTCCCAAGGGTCCAGTGGCCGCCTGTAGGGCGGAACCACCCGAGACACCCCCTGCAGAAATTGACGGACCCTGGGAAGGAGCGCCAAGCGCCTGTCAAACAGCACTGAAAGAGCTGACACTTGACCCTTCAGGGAGCCGAGAGATAAACCCAATTCCAACCCCGACTGTAGGAAAACCAACAATGTCGGTATGGATAAGGGCCACGGGGACCGGCCACTCGAGGCACACCAGGTAAAGAAAATCTTCCAAGTTCTGTGGTATATCTTCCTGGAAACAGGCTTCCTAGCTCGAGTCATAGTGTCGACTACCGTAGGAGAGAAGCCTCTGGATGTCAACAGCCAGGCCTCAAGAGCCATGCAGTCAATCTGAGGGCCCTGGAATTGAGATGGAAGAATGGGCCTTGCGCGAGTAGATCTGCGCATTCCGGAAGAGCCCACCGGTGTCCGCCTGACAGTCGCCAAAGGTCCGGATACCAGGACCTCCTGGGCCAATCCGGAGCCACTAGAATGGCTACCCTGCATTCCGACCTGATCTTCCACAGAACCCTGGGAATCAGAGCCAGAGGCGGGAACACATACGGTAGATGGAATCTGGACCAACTCAGGATCAGGGCGTCTGCCCCCAGAGACTGAGGATCCCATGATCTCGCCATGTAGTGCGGCACCTGATGATTCAGCCGCGAGGCCATCAGATCCACGTCCGGAGTGCCCCATCTGCTGCAGATGTCCTGGAAGACGTCTGGATGAAGAGACCACTCTCCGGCGTCCATCCCCTGCCGGCTCAGGTAGTCAGCCTCCCAGTTCTCGACCCCTGGGATGTGAACTGCGGAGATCAGGCAGTCGTTGTCCTCCACCCAAGATAGAATGCGGTGGACTTCGGCGAGAGCCTGAGCACTTCTGGTCCCTCCCTGATGATTTATATAGGCGACGGCCGTCGCATTGTCGGACTGAACCCAAATGGGTTGCCCTGACAGGAACTTCTGAAACGCTAGGAGCGCCAGATAGACCGCCTTGATCTCCAGCACGTTGATCTGCAACGCCGACTCCGACGGAGTCCAGAGGCCTTGAGCCCTGTGGTGTAAGAACACCGCACCCCAGCCCATGAGGCTGGCGTCGGTGGTCACCACTAACCATGACGGTTTGAGGAAGGACCGTCCCCGCGACAAGTGACGGGGCTGGAGCCACCACTGCAAGGAATCCCTGGTCGGTTGGGAAAGTGCCACCAGCCGATTCAGAGAGATCGTCCTCTTGTCCCATCTCCAGCTGGAGAGGACGGAGGCGAAACTGCGCAAAAGGCACTGCCTCTATTGCAGCTACCATGCGCCCCACCAGCTTCATCAATACCCTTAGGGATGATTGTGGTGACAGGAGGACATTTTGCACTCCTGATTGGATCGCCATCTGTTTGACTCGTGGCAGAGACACTAGGGCTGAGTCCGTGTGGAAGTCCATGCCCAGATATGTCAGTGACTGGGTCGGAACCAGGGTTGACTTCTGGATATTGAGAAGCCACCCGAACTGTTCCAGAGACTTCATGGTTACCTCCAGGCTTTGCCGACAAAGGTGTTCCGATGGCGCCCTGATCAGCAGGTCATCCAGATAGGGTATTACGGCGTGCCCCTGCACGTGCAGGAGAGCCATCATGGAGGCCATCACTTTTGTGAACACCCGCGGTGCCGAGGCCAACCCGAAAGGCAGCGCCACAAATTGGAAGTGTTCTTCCCCCACTGCGAATCTCAACCAGTGCTGATGAGCCGGTGCAATGGGCACGTGAAGGTAAGCGTCTCGGATATCTATGGACGCTAGGAAGTCCCCTTGTGACACAGCTGCGATCACGGAGCGCAGTGATTCCATACGGAACTTCCGAACCAACACGTGATGGTTGAACAACTTTAGGTCCAGAACCGGGCGGAAGGAGCCGTCCTTTTTTGGGACAATGAAGAGGTTGGAGTAAAAACCCCGAAACCTCTCCCCAGAAGGCACCGGGACCACCACTCCGTCCCTGCGGAGACCCTCCAACACCAGGTGAAAAGCCTGAGCCTTTTCTGGGGATGGGACCGACCGATGGAATCGGGGTATCGGCTTTGACGTCAGCTCTATCCTGTAACCTCGCGAGACCACGTCTCGAACCCACTGATCTTGAACGTGAAGTAGCCACCTGTCCTGAAAACGAGACAGGCGACCCCCCACCTGTGGGGAGGCAGGAAGGGAGAGCGAGTCATGTAGAGGCGGGTTTGGGGGTGGCAGCCGCTGCCCCCGCCGGCTTCTTTGGACGACTCTTAGAGCGCCACTGAGAAGCGGGCTTGCCACCTCGGTCCGTGCGAGAGGACGGTGCTGATGACTGTGAGCTGGAATGAAAGGACCACTGCTTTGGGTTCCTCTTAACGGTGTACCGTGGCTTAGGTTTATTCTGCGGGATCTTAGACTCAGCAGAATCCTTTATCAGCTTGTCCAGTTCGGTGCCAAAAAGCCTGTCACCAGAGAACGGAAGATTCTGCAAAATCTTCTTAGATGTGGCATCTGAGTCCCAAAGACGCAGCCACAACAACCTGCGAATCGCAATAGCATTGGCCGAAGCCACAGCTGAGCGAGTGGCAGTTTCCAAAGTCGCCGTCCTGGCGTAGTCCGCATAGGCCTTTGCCCTTTCGGTAAGCGCCAGGACCTCTGGACTGGACCTTGCCAGGTCAGTGATACCATCCAAGCAGGTAGTAATCGCTTGTAAGGTCCAGACCGTGGCAAAATTAGGGCAAATGAAGACCCCACAGCCTCATAGGAAGACTTGGCGAGTTGCTCGACCTGTCTATCAGTCGCATCCTTCAGCGAGGAGCTATCAGAGGCAGAGAAAAGGGAGCGTGCAGCAATCCTGGTCATGGAAGCGTCCACCTTCGGGGACTGCGACCACTCCTGAAGCACCTCCTGGGAGAAGGGGAAGCGATTGTCCTTGGGTTTGCGGACATAACGCCGCCCAAGGATGTAACCTGGGAGCTCTAACCACCCTTCCAAAGTTAGTGTGGTCCATGAAGGAGCCACTTGTCTAGCCTCCGGCCGCAGCCATTGATAGACCTCCTTCGGGTGTACAGTCACCTCCTCAGGGGGTGTCACGAGACGTAAGGTCTCGTTGATAGAGGACACCAAATCCTCCACCCCGTCTGGTGGTTCAGACACAGACACAGACCCGAGAGTCGAACCCCCATCATCTTCCTCACCATCAGAGGAACGCTCCTCCTCAGAGAGAGCCTGGAGCTCAGGTGAATCCTCACGACGAGCCCGCTTAAGGGGTCTCACAGCAGAAGAGGGAGACACCCGGGGTAACTGGAAGGAGTAGCTGGGCTTTCCAGCCTCCTATTGAGTGCCTCCAGGGACTGCGACATGGAGGACAGCTGGGACAACAGAGATTCATTGATCTTATTCTGAGTTTCCCATGGCCCTGGGATCACCTGGACCTCAGGGTACAGCACCGGAGCTGCTGTCTCAGCAGTGTCAGTCCGGGCCTCTGGGCGTCCGCAGTTATTGCAGGACCCCTCCACCAGAGTCCCATTGCATGTAGCACAGGTAATGGTGGCATCTGCCGCCTTAGCAGCACGCTTCCTAACTGAGGACATCGCCACAGCAGGGGAAAATAAGCCAAATTGTGCAGACAAAACCGGGAATCCCGGTGGCTTACCGACCGCAGCGAAGCGGTAGGAGAAAGCGGTGTGTGTGTGTGACCTCCGCGAGAGTTTCCGGTCTCCCCTGGAGTGCAGACGCACGCTGCAGACAGATCCCAGCCGGGAAATGAGGGGTAAAGATGGCCGCCGACAGTGAAACCGTGGGCGGCGCCGAAAACACGCAGGAAGCACACACACACGCCCATCGATGACGTCACCGCACGGGCTGCTTCCCATCCTCCAAGCAGCCTCAGTATGAAGGCGCCAGAGCCCCGCAGCGCGGGAAGTAGTGTGAAATACAACACACAGACTGCGTGCACAAACAAACATCCGCAGCCTACAGCCTCAGCCCCTGCGACACACAGGGCGGTCAGCCAGGGTAACCCCAGCACAGGGTACCCTCCAGATCCGCGGACCCGAGAGTAACGCGCGGTCTGAGTGTCAGGACACATAAAGTGACAGACACTACCCCCAGGCACACAGGAGACACAGAGTGCCTCAGTGCCGGTCCGGTCTGTAAGCACCATTTAGGGAGGCCTCGGAGGGGGTTCAGCACCAGTCCGGAGTGTAAGCACCATTTAGGGAGGCCTCGGACTGGGCTGGCTCCAGTCCGGTCTGTAAGCACCATTTAGGGAGGCCTAGGACGGAGCGGAGCTGTGCAAGGCTCCCATCTCCCACTCTCCAGAGCCCCCCAGAGAGGGATGGAAAGGAGTGCGACAGCGTACCGGGAGAACACTACGTGTCCAGGCACTAGGCCCTCCGGTACCTCCACCTGCGTGTTCCACAAGGGTGAGCGGGGAGGCTGTCGAAGGTCCCGACCGGAACCATTTTACCTTGTCTTCAGACGCCATCACGTAAGTTGTGAGAATGCAGTGAAGTGCAAGCAAAGCGTGATCCTCCGAGCACACTAAGTTTAAAACTGAGGATGTTCCCTGCGGTAGGGGTTTATAAGCGGAGGGGGCGGTGTCTACAAACTTGTAGTACCTAGTGTGACCTCCGGAGGGCAGTGCCCTAAACCCCATTGTCTGGGTCTCCCATTATGATGACCAGAAAATACACCGCTGACTGGGAACTGTGGCCATTACCTGCCAAAGCACCAAGTGTGCTGGCTGCTGATCAGACCACAAAGAGAGCGGACATATGGAGAAATAATATGATAAGATAAGTAACGTCTGCCTACCAGACTATTTTTAATATGACCATATCCTTACCCTTATCAGAATCCTGTATTGGGACACATAAGAAACAGGCACAATAGACCTTAACACAACCCCTAGAACCAGCAAACATCCTATTCCTTACTAACAACCCAAGGTAACATGAGGAATTATCTCTCTATTCAAAGGATACATATAATACTTACCTATGTCCCTATTTCTATTTACTTAGACCACCACTGGACACAGGGGTATGAAACCCTTCTATATGGACTTTCTGTACTGCTATAAAATGGATAGCATTCATTGTTTCCCTGTACATATATACAGGGGAAGCCACTTGCTGTACTACAAAAGACCAATACCACTGTATCTCCACAAACTTAAAGTAATCTCATGGCAACTTCTTTACTGATTTAATATACCAAAAGTATAATATACTCCAGGTTTAGTATTGTATTATATCCTAGGTCTAAGGGCTACAACAACCCACAAACTGAAGTACACCATGAAGGCCAGGTTACACACAACGATATCGCTAACGATATCATTGCAACGTCATTGCTTTGGTGACAGTGCAGAGACGTTGTAGCGATGTCGCTGCGTGTGACATGTACCAATCATCAGCGATCAGCTCGCTGATCACTGGTAAATGGCCAGGACCATTTTTTGATCGTTGGTCTCCCGCTGGGTGGCCAGCATCAGCATGTGTGACAGCGGGAGACCAACGATAAACGACCTCCCAGCGCCGCTGGTAACCAGGGTAAACATTGGTATAGGCAGCGCTGCGCTAGTTCCCTGATTACCTGGTCAGCTTCTGCAGGTAGCTGATTGCTGGCGAGTCTGCCTGTGTAAAAGCTCACCAGCGATCAGATAGCGATGTCCCAGCGATCCCGATCGTTGGTGAGATCGCTGGGACATCGTTTTGTGTAACAGGACCTTAAGGTTTATAGCACACCAACCAGGGAGTTCTTCCAGTAGCAGGTATTGACAGGCTATGTAAACTCTCCTTTGACACTACCATGATTCGCAATCTCCTTACTCTGTTCTTGTCTTGATTAGTGATGAGCGAGTATACTCGATACTATTCACTACTCGCACGATTAGTACAGTATTCACAATACTCGTTACTCGGCGAGTATCGCTGTTGCTCGTGATTAGTCGATCATTATCGATCTTACATAAATGGAAAGCTCCCTTCAGTACACAATGGGAGCTGGCACCTCAGGGTGAGCAGATTCAATGTTAGGCTCTCTGGGGGCCACAGCAAGGTGTTTGATGCTGTGAGAGATTGAAAAAGCCCACCCTCCCGCCTTGTCTCACAAAGACTCGCTATATGGCCGGATGTGTGTGGGCGGAGCCTATTACTCATTGACTTACATTTTACTCGCAACTTGGACGGATATGCGAGTATTAAAAACTACTCGGCTCGAGTATATCGAGTGCGAATATTATGCCACTTGCTCATCCCTAGTCTTTTTTTTAAATCAATTAGTTTTTATTGATTATTCAACAAATATACAACAAAGGGGGTATACCCCGTATAAGAGAAGAATATAAACAGTCGAACAAAAAGAAAATAACAGGGGGAAGGGGAGGGTGGTGGAGAGGAAGGGGTTGAGGTCCAATCAGTTATGATGCGAAAAAAAAAAATTTTTAAAGAATCCTATGAGTGATGTAGGAGATCAAAGTGTACAATAACATTATAAGCATATGAGACAGTAAACCGTATATAATGGGATACAGATGAGATGTTATTAGATTAAAGCAAACAAATAAGGTAAAGATGTCCGCTAAAGAGTCCCTGCATTTCCAAAGGGGACCTGGTTATACAGGGTTAGGCTGAGCGGTGGAGGTCAACCAAGGGTCCCACCAGCATAATCTTTTGTTTTTTATGGCCAAGTCATGGGCTAGGGTAGATTCATGTTGGAAGTGTAGTTCAATTCGAGACACTAGTTCCGCCCTAGAGGGGGTAGTGGTCAGTTTCCAGTGTTTGGTTAGGCATAATCTGGCTGCTATTATTATATTGGTTACAATAGGGCGGACCGGTCTGGGAATACCTTCCAGGCCCAGGCCTAGTAGTGCCGTAGGACCATCTAAAGTGAGCGGGAGCTCGACTATTTCTACTATTAGTGATTCAACCATACTCCAGAACCTCCGAACCCCGGGGCAGAGCCACCACACATGCTCCATAGAACCGGTCTCCAGGCTGCACTTCCAGCATAATGAGTTAGAGGATCGTTGAATTTGTGCGAGCCTGAGAGGAGACAGGTACCAATTCATCTGGATTTTTTTTTGCCTGTTCTAGATGTAAGATACAGGATGAATATTTGGAAGTGTGGGTTGCGGCCCTGAGCCATGAGTCCAGAGGGGCCGAGAAGGAGAGCCTGCGCTCCCAGATCTTCATATACGGGAGTTTATGTTGATCCGCAGAAGCCAGCAAGGCCTGTAGATGATGGAAACTCCATGAGTGGCGGAGCATTGGGGTTTGAAGTATCTTTGCAAGTGTTCACGTAGGGGGATGGGTCGTCCCAAGATGGAACTCGACACTGAGATAGGAAATGACGGATCTGGAGGTATTGGTAGAAGACCTTATTCGGAAGAGTGAAGATGCTGTGTAGTTCAGAGAAGGGACGAAGTCCCGACCTGTTATAAAGGTCATACAGTGTTTGTATATTTAGAGTTTTCCACCTAGATAGGGATAAATCGGGTATAGCGTGTTCTAAAGCATCAAGAGAGATGTACCCAAGTAAAAAGGTGAAGTAAGGGCAGCTCGTGGAAGACCAAATTTTTAATAGGGCAATCATGGATCTCAAAAGGCCGTCGAGGGGAGAGGGCCGGAGCAGTCCCAGTTCCAACAGAATGCGAAGAGACCCAGAAGGGGCATGAGATGCCTCAATCTGTAGCCAAGGTATCGGGGCCACAGTCTCAGACCACCAGATCTTCGCATACTCCAGATGGGTAGCTCTATAATATGTTAGTATATCCGGGACTCCCAGACCCCCCGCAGCACTTAGAAGAACCATCACTTTGTGGGCTATACGTGGGGGCTTCTTGTTCCAAATAAAGGAATTGATTAAACGTTGAAAGCTGGAGATGCACGCACGTGGGAATAGGATAGGGAGACAACGGAAGAGGTATATTAATTTCGGTAAAATTGTCATTTTAATGATGTGTATACGGGCTATCCAAGAAAGGACCAGTGGGGAGATCCTGTCCAATTCCTGTGAAATTTGTCTATACATTCTATCAAAGTTTTGTTTAACTATAGAATGTAGGTGGCAGACATAAATCCCAAGATAAACAAAGCCATTAGGGGACCATGAGAATGCGAATTGTTGTTGAAGTTGGACCTGGACAGAGGCAGGTATATTAACAGGGAACAGCATGGATTTGGACATGTTTAGCTTGTAGAAGGACACCCCGGAAAACTCTTTAAGCAGGGCCATAATTTCGCCCAGAGAGTCCGGGACATCCGTGCACGAGAAAACCACGTCATCCGCATATAGTCCAATTTTGTGTTCCCGTCCCCCTATGTTGACGCCGTGAATATCTGGATTGGCCCTTACAGCCGCAGCCAGAGGTTCCATTGCTAGCGCAAATATCAAGGGGGATAGAGGGCAACCCTGCCGGGTCCCGTTGGTGATGTTAAAGCTGCTGGAGAGAAAACCCGAGGCTCGGACAGAAGCAGAGGGAAGAGAGTATAAGGCCATAATGGCCGCCTTGACCTGGCCCGTTATGCCAAATTTGTCAAGCACCTCTCCAATGTACCCCCAGTGAATCCTGTCGAATGCCTTTTCGGCATCTAGCGACAGGAGAGCACCGGGGGTCCCGGACCTCTCCAGAACGTCCAAGATATTAATTAAGCGTCTGGTTCCGTCTCGAGACTGCCTGCCTGGGACAAAACCAACCTGGTCGGGGTCTATGAGGTTGGTAGAACCTCCATGAGCCTATTTACCCATATCTTGGCATAAATTTTTGTGTCGCAATTTAGTAGCGCTATTGGGCGGAAATTTCCGGGAGTGTCAGGGGACTTTCCCGGCTTAGGTATTGTGGAGATAATCGCCTCCAAACCCTCCCGACCCACCTCACCCCTGGACCGCCAGCACTCAAAGAGTCTGAGTAAAAATGGTGAAAGGACGGGGGCAAATTGTGCGTAGTAGGAGAACGGATAACCGTCAGGGCCAGGAGCAGAATATTTTTTAGCAGTTTTTATTATTTGCGTTATTTCTGTGATGGTTATGGGGGTGTCTAGGAGAGACAGGTGCTGCTGTGACAACTTAGGTAGAGTGACCTTATTAAGAAATGCTGTAATAATTTCAGGATTGGGTTGTGGTGTATTGGGGTCTGAATTCAAGTTATACAGGGATTTATAGTAATGGCGAATTCCTCAGCTATCTTAATGGGGTGATGGATCCGACGGCCTGAAGGGGCGGTAAGATGTGAGATCCTGGTCGCCCATACCATAAAATTTAGCATGAAGGGACTTAAGGTGGTTTTCAGTTTTATGTAGGAGCATGGTGCGTAGATGATTCCTTGCCTCAAGAAGTGATGACAAGGCTGCGGGGGAAGGACACTGTTTGTGTTGTTCCTCCAGGGACCGTAATGAGCGGAGAGCAGCGTCTAATTCCGCTGATCGTCGTTTCTTTACATAGGAAGCTGTTTTAATTAGTAGGCACCGGAGCACAGCCTTGTGAGAGAACCAGAGGGAATCATCCCGCACCGCCCCGTTATCATTCAGGGAGAAAAATTCGGTCAGTTGGTTGGTAATGTCCTCTGAAATTTGAGGGTCAGTTAGGAGGTGGGCATTAAGCTTCCAAATAAAGGGAGATTTGACCGCCATGGGGTCTGTTAACTGAAGGGAGGTGGGTGCATGGTCTGACCAGGTGATGCTATCGATGGAGGCGGCAGTACATTCCTGTAATAAGGCATCATTAACCAATATATAATCAATTCTACTGTATGTCCTGTAACGAGGGGATAGAAATGTATAATCGCGTTCCTCAGCATGGAAGTACCGCCAGATATCATGGAGGCCGTATTCCATCACCAGGGAGCCCATCTCACCCCTTGGAGTGGACACATCAGAGCAGTCAATGGGACTTGTTCATGGGCATGTTAAAGTCGCCACCTATTATTGTGCGGCAGCGATCATTAAGCTCAGGCCGCTCCAGGAGTGAGGATAGAAATGATTTTTGTCCCACGTTAGGAGCATACATGGAGACTAGAACATAGGGAACCCCATTAATCTGGCATGAGAGGATTAAGTATCTCCCCTCTGTATCTGAGAAGGAGTTGGTCAGCTGAGAGGAGACCGTATGCCTAATGAGGATCGCCACTCCCGCCTTCTTCAGAGGGCCGTTGGCAAAAAATTGGATGGGAAAAGTTTTATTCTGCAATCTAAAATTGTCTGCTGCAAGCAGGTGGAGTTTCTTGGATAAAGATTACATCACTCCTGGATCTACCGAGCTGCCGCAAGGCCATTGATCGTTTAACGGGTGAGTTAAGGCCATTGACATTTAAAGATAATACGTTAATACTCATGATATCAGATAACATTTACAGTAGAAATGATCAGAAACACACCAGATAGCCATAGGATATGCATTAATAGAGGGACCTGAAGGCTGGGGGGGAAAAAGGGAGGGGGGGAGAGGGAAGTGGGTAAACTAGGGGTTACCCTTGCCATTAAATTTGGAGCATGGCAGGGCCAAAAGATGAGGCTAAAAGGGAGAAAGGGGACAGAAAAAATAGAAATAGTCAAAAAAAAAACCATACGAGGGAAAGTCCAAACATTGGAGTCCAGAGGTTTTACACCTTTGAAGAGTGACTACAACACACTCAGGGGGCAGGATTCTCGAACCGTAGGCGATCCGAAAAGAAAACAAAAAAAGAAAAACAATAACAGGGAACCGGCGAAGTCCAAACCAAGGACCAAAACCGGGCCCTAAAAGCCACAACCACCGGGCATTGCAGATAAGTCAGGTTCACACAGCCTTTTTCCACTCCTTGGAGATGGTACGCGGTGTCTTGTTAGAGCTGGGGCTGGAGCGAGAGGTGTAGAGCTGGGATCCTGGGAAAGTCCCCACTCTTTAAGGGCCCTCCTCAGGTGGCTAGGAGAGCGGAAAATCTGTGCCGTACCTTTGTAGCGGAATCGAACATGTACTGGTGTGCCCCAGGAGTACATAATTCCATGATCTCGAAGGGTTTTGCAGTGAGGGGCAAACTCACGTCGTCTAGCAAGTGTACCGGCAGACAGACCCGGGAAAATGGAGATTCCTGTAAAAGGAGGATTTAATGTGGGATTATTCCTCATGGCCTGTAAGACCGCATCAGCAACGGCCGGCTTGGCGAGTTGAACTAGGATGTCTCTGGGGAGCGCCTTGTTAACATGCGCGGGCTTGGGGATCCTGTATGCCCTGTCAAAAACCATCTCCTCCTTCTGTATATCTGGTAGCAGTTGGGGCAGTAGGTTATGAATTATCTCCTGTATGTCTTCCTGGTCTTGCGCCTCGGGGATCCCACGGAGCCTGACGTTACACCTCCTAGATTTATCCTCCAGACTGCAGATCCTTAGTTGGGCCTGTTTTAGTTCATCTGCTATCAGGCCGTAGTCAGTTGCCAGTTCGTTGTGGGCATCTGCATACTCTGCCATTTTGTCTTCTATGTGGTCTGTTCTCTCTCCTAATGAGGAGAGATCTTTACGCATTTCCTCCATTATGCCCCTCATGTCGTCTTGAAGAGAACGCCTAAGCGATCCCAAAAAGTCTCTGAGCTCTCTCCGCGACGCCGGAGCGTCATCGTCGGCGTCGCTGTCTGCGTTCTTTTCGCAGCTGCGATGTATGCGGGAGCGGGAAGGAGGAGAGCTAGGAGCCAGCGCCATTTTGGATTGGGAGTGCTGGGGCTGATCAGGGCCGAAAAAGTCTGTGACCTTTTTTGCAGCAGCCCGCTGCTTAGAGGAATTCCTGGGCATACCTGGGGGAACTGGAGAGGTTCCGCCACCGGATTATGTAAGATTGAAGGCTGTGGGAGATCTGTAGAGTGCCGTTAGCCCGGTAAGTTGCAGGAGCTCAGAGAGACACGTCTGGCATCATGAGCTCCCAGGCCACGCCCCCCTAGTCTTGATATAACCGCATTTTTTCCAATTCTTTGAGCATGTTGTGGTACAATTTTACTCAACATAACACTGGAATTGATATGTGTTCTTCAACCATTGTATATATTGTAAAAAAATTGTAAACAATCACTTATATTGATATCTATCTTATTTCCAGCGACTCTATGATTAAGGCCACTAGTTGGCCGAAACGTCAAACATCTGCTAAGTTGCTTTTTCACCTATTGACTGTATCATAATAAAAACCTTTTCACCTTGAAGCAAAACAAACACTATACCTGTGCTGTCATTCTATCATTAACTCCTATTTAAGTCACATGCTGTCCATTTCCTTGTGATCCTCCTTGTGATGGTTCTACTACTTGGCATCCAGCTGTGTTTAATTAAACTGATAGGAATTGATTTGGAAATGCACACACTTGTCTATATAAGACCTCACAGCTCACAGTGCATGTCAAACCAAATGAGAATTATGAGGTCAAAGGAACTGCCCAAGGAGTTCAGAGACAGGATTGTGGCAAGGCACAAATCTGGCCAAGGTTACAAAAGAATTTGTGCAATACTCAAGGTTCCTCCATAATCCTTAAATTTAAGACGTTTGGGACCACCGGAAGTCTTCCAAGACCTGGCCGTCCAGTCAAACTGAGCAATCGTGGGAGAAGAGCCTTGTTGAGAGAGGTAAAGAAGAACCCCAAGATCACTATGGCTGAGCTCCAGAGATGCAGTAGGGAGAAAGTTCCACAAAGTCAACTATCACTGCAGCCGTCCACCAATCACGCCTTTATGGCAGAGTGGCCTGACAGAAGCCTCGCCTCAGTGCAAGATATATGAAAGCCCACATAGAGTTTGTAAAAAAACACATGAAGGACTCCCAGACTATGAGAAATAAGATTCTCTGGTCTGATAAGACGAAGATAGAAATTTTTGGTGATAATTCTAAGCGGAATGTGTGGAGAAAACCAGGCACTGCTCATCACCAGCCCAATACAATCCCAACAGTGAAACATGGTGGTGGCAGCATCATGCTATGGAGGTGTTTTTCAGCTGCAGGGACAGGACGACTGGTTGCAATTGAAGGAAACATGAATGTGGCCAAGTACAGAGATATCCTGGATGAAAACCTCTTCCAGAGTGCTCTTGACCTCAGACTTATCCGAAGGTTCACCTTCCAACAAGACAATGACCCTAAGCACGCAGCTGAAATAACAAAGGAGTGGCTTCAGAACAACTCTGTGACCATTCTTGACTGGCCCATCCAGAGCCCTCACCTAAACCCAATTAAGCATCTCTGGAGAGACCTGAAAATGGCTGTCCACCAATGTTTACCATCCAACCTGACGGAACTGGAGAGGATCTACAAGGAAGAATGGCAGAGAAGCCCCAAACACAGGTGTGAAATCCTTGTTGCATTTTTGACCATGTTGTTTTACATTTTTAATAAATTTGAAAAAATGTGTACATTTGTTTTTTTCAGTCAAGATGCGTGCAGAGTGTACATTAATGAGAAAAAAAAAGAACTTTTATGAATTTACCAAATGACAGCAATGAAACAGTGAAAAATTTAAAGGGGCCTGAATACTTTCCATACCCACTGTATATACCTTGTGAGGCACCGCCGGCGTGGTCCCCATCAAGATAAAAGAAGGAGGGGAACAAGAGGCGCAATAGTGCCCTATCACTGCGCCACTGAGTATATAAGTGGTGAAAACAGGGATTCACTCACCTGGGGCAGTTGTGTAACCCACAACTGGCTTGAAGGCGTATTCAATGATTATTCCTAGATAGCTGCTGCAGGACTTCCACCATCCACACAAGTGTGGAGAAAACTGAATTAGTCCTTACCGGTAATTCCTTTTCTTGGAGCCTTCCACGACAGCATTGGAGGATGTCGTCCACGCCCTATTGGGGGACAGGAACACAGAGAGGTTAAAAGCCCCTCCCCTTCCTCCGCACTCCAGTGTATTACCAAGATCACCTGAAGACATGGATTACCTGATACACCTGAATCCAAAATCGACAATAAGGGGGGGAACTGATGCTGTCGTGGAAGGCTCCAAGAAAAGGAATTACCGGTAAGGACTAATTCAGTTTTCTCCCATCGCCTTCCACGACAGCATTGGAGGAATACCACCAATACTCCTCAGGGTGGGACAACTGCCTGTAGGACTTTCCTACCAAAGGACAGATCCCGACTAGAGGACAGATCTAACCTATAGTGGCGAGAAAAGGTGTGGAGGGACGACCACGTAGCCGCTCTGCATATCTGCTCAGATGAAGCTCCAGCCCGCTCCGCCCAGGATGTAGCAGCAGCCCGAGTGGAATGAGCCTTCAACCCCACCGGAGGAGCAAGGTCTTGAGCGACGTAGGTCGAACAGATCGCCTTCTTGATCCAGGAAGCGATGGTAGCCTTGGAAGCCTTCTTCCCTTTGTTTTTCCCAACATGCTGAACAAACAGGTTCTGATCTAATCTCCAGGAAGCGGTCACTTGGAGATAGTGGAGGACGGACCGACGGACATCCAAGGTGTGAAACACGGCCTCAGCTGCATTAGCAGGAGAATGAAAAAAGGACGGGAGCACCACTTCCTGGGACCGATGAAAATCCGACACAACTTTAGGAAGGAAGGACGGATCCAACCGAAGCGTAATGCGATCATCAGAAACCACGAGGTAAGGCGCCTGGATCGAGAGCGCCTGCAGTTCCCCAACTCGCCTGGCCGAAGTAATGGCTACCAAAAACGCCGTCTTGTGAGAGAGAGATGGAAGGGAAGCAGCAGACAAGGGCTCAAAGGGATCCCGAGAAAGCCCATGAAGAACAATGTTCAAATCCCAAGTAGGGACGGAAGGCCGAAGCCTGGGACGCAGTCTACAAGCAGAGGTAAAAAATCGTTTGATCCATCGATGGCCAGCAAGATCCTGATCAAACACGGCACCGAGAGCTGAAACCTGGACCTTAAGGTGCTTGGTTGAAGGCCCAAATCCAAGCCTCGCTGCAAAAAATCCAGAATGAGAGCCACATCAGGATGATGGATATCCGGAATGGAAGGAGCACACCAGGACAGAAAGCGTTTCCAAACCTTCCCGTAAATGGCGTTCGTCACGGGCTTCCTGCTCTGCTGAAGCGTGCGGATTACAGCTTGGTAGAGGCCCTTGGCTGTCAGGATCTCGGCCTCAACAGCCAGGCCGCCAGATTGAGCCACTGCGGGTCCGGGTGAAACAGAGGACCCTGGGATAGCAGGTCGAGGTTGTGGGGCAACCGAATCGGACCCTCCAGGCATAGGTCGTGGATAGCGCCGTACCATGCCCTTTTGGGCCACAGGGGAGCCACCAGGATAGCCGTCACCCCCCTCCGCCCGAATCTTCTGCAACGTCTTGGGGAGCAGCGGGATCGGAGGAAACGCATACACCAACCGGAAGTCCCAGCGATGGGCGAAGGAGTCCAGCCCCAGAAGATGGTCCGACCGACTCAGGGAAAAATACGTCGGCACCTTGGCATTGGCTCCCGATGCAAACAGGTCGATTGAAGGGACTCCCCACCTGTCCGTGAGAGAGCGAAACACGTCCGGATGGAGGCTCCATTCGCCAGGGTGGACCTCCGTGCGGCTCAAGAAATCTGCCTGTACATTGTCCGCTCCCCTCAGATGAACGGCTGACAAGGAGAGAAGATGGCGTTCCGCCCAGGAAAATATTCGTCTTGCGAGCACCTGCAAGTGGATGCCCCGAGTACCACCTTGGTGGCGCAAGAAGGCAACCGTAGTCACATTGTCCGACAGAACCTTCACGTGACGCCCACGTAGGACGTGAACTGCAGCATGAAGCGTCTTCTCCACCGCTAGAAGTTCCCGGAAGTTTGACGATTGACGACTGATCGAGCGACTCCAAACCCCCTGGAACGGTACGCGATCCACCATTGCTCCCCAACCGGATCCGCTGGCATCCGTAGTCACGGTGGTCACTGGAGCCTGCAGCCAGGCCACCCCCGTTCGGAGGTTCCCGGGATTCATCCACCAGGAAAGGGAGGCCACCACCCGCCCTGGGTCTGGACCCGAGTGTTCAGGGAATCCTGGTGCCTCTCCCAGGAGCACAGAATGTGTTCCTGAAGCAAACGGGAATGAGCCTGAGCCCAAGCCACTGATGAAATGCAGGCCGTCATGGACCCCAACAGGGACATCGCCTCCCGCAAGGTGGGACACACCCGAGCCCGGAAGCGGGTCAGTTTGTCGTGGAGCAGAAGCCGGTGTGCGACAGGAAGGAACGAGGTCTGTTCGGAGGAGTCCAGCAAGACCCCCAAAAATTGACGGCGGTCGCCGGAACCAGTTCCGACTTCCGAAGATTCGGCACCCACCCTAGACCCCGAAGAATCTCCAAAGTCCTGGAGACCTGGGAGCGCAGGACCTCCGCCGAAGGCGCTACAACCAGCATGTCGTCTAGATAGGGAACCACGCATAAGCCCTGGGACTGGATGAATGCCATCACCTCCCCCATGAGTTTGGTGAAAACCCTGGGGGCTGATGAGATCCCAAAAGGCAGTACATTGAATTGATAATGGACCGTCCCGCCTGCCCCGGAGATCGCGAAGCACAAAAAGCGTTTGTGAGACGGGTGAATGGGGACGTGATAGTACGCGTCCTGGAGGTCGATGGTGGCCATCATGTAATCCTGACCGATCAGGGGAATTGCCGAGCGGACGGATTCCATCTTGAATCGCCTGTAAAGAACATGACGATTGAGAAGTCGCAGATTGAAGATGATACGGGGCGCCCCGGAGGGCTTTCGTACCACAAACAACCTGGAGTAGTGCCCCTGACCCACTTCTCCCGGAGGGACCGGAGACACTACGCCGGAACCTAACAGGTCTTGCAGACCCGACAAAAACAGTGTGCGAGAGTCCCCTAGAGGAAGGGGAGTGATCCGCAGACATGGAGGGGGCTGACTTACGAATTCCAACCGTAGACCCTCCCGAATGGTCGAGAGGATCCAAGGGCATGAGGAGATTGCTTCCAACTGAGGGAGAAACCTCAAGAGCCGCCCCGCAATGGGCCCGGCGTCACTGCTTAGAGCCCGGCTGGCCCCCCGCCCCCTGACTTCGGTGCTGGGGGAGCAAGATATTACGGTTCTTGTCACCTTTCTGGTAGGCCCAGCGACCGGACTTACCCTTCCCCCTATACTGGGAGGGCTGGCTACGCTCGGCCCGAAAGGACTGCTTCCGAAAGGGCTTTTGTTCCGGGAGACACTTTTTTCGGTCTGACACCTTTTCCAAGATGTCATCCAGTGCCGGACCAAAGACATAAGACCCCTGAAAAGGGATGCCACACAGCTTAAGTTTCGACGTGACATCCCCATTCCACATCTTAAGCCACACCGCTCTGCGAGCTGTGTTGGACAACACTGCGCTCCTGGCGCCAATGCGGACTGACTCTGCCGAGGCATCAGCCAGGAAGCCTGTCGCACGTCTTAGAAGTGGAACGGAATCCAAAAGCTCCTCCCTGGAAGTACCCTGCAGGGTGATCTTCCAGCTGGGAGATCCACTTAAAGAGAGATCTGGCCACACATGTCGATGAGATGTTCACCTTCAAAGACATAGCGGCCGCCTCCCAGGATTTTTTGAGAACACTCTCCATGTTACGATCGAGGGGGTCCTTCAACTGGGAGGAATCTTCAAATGGTAAGGCGGTCTTTTTCGCCACCCTGGCTACCTGGATGTCCACCTTCGGAACATCCCCGACAAAGTCAGCACCCTCCAAGGGAAACCGCCGTTTCAACTCGGAAGGGGTGATCAGCCTATTTTCTGGCAACTCCCATTCCCGGAGGATGAGTTCCCGGATGACCTCATGGACAGGGAAGCCGATTGCCGCTTAGCCCTCAAGCCACAGAACATGGCGTCCTGCACTGAACAAGGGGGTTCCACCTCTTCAACTCCCATGGTGCTACGGACAGCGTCCACCAATTCCCCCATGGACTCAGAGGAAAAATAGTAGTGTCCAGAATCTCGTGCCTGTGCAGAGGCAACAGAGGCAACATCCCCGCCGTCCTCAGACGCAGAGCTCTGGACAGCCTCCATGAAAGCCATCGAATCACAGTCCTGGAGCTTCCTCTTTTTTGGAGGGGAAGGCCCGGATGCTGCAGCAAAAACCGGTAAGGCTGAGATAGAAGCCTGTACCTCCTGTCTAACCGCTTGAACTTCGTGTCTAACCATGGACCGGAGTTCTCAAGCAGGGACGGGGATTCTTCCCTGACCACACCGTCAGTACATGGCTGACATAACTTCTTTTTGCAGGAAGAAGGAAGTTTCATGCCGCATATGCCACATTTTCTGGATGGGGTTTTGCTGCTTTTACCAGGGGGGCCCTTGTCTCCCTATAGAAAAAGGGGGAGAAGGGGACCCAGAGTGAGTGAAAGGATCTAAGCCCCTGACCGCAGTGACCACCCCCAATACACTTACAGGAGCTGGGGGAACGCTGGGCTCTGCAGAGGCAGAGGAGGAAGATCTACCACCCTCCATCTTCAGGGATCTCCTTACCTGGGTGTAGTCTTCCGGCGGGTACTTATCTCTAAGCACCGTGCCCCCAACGAGGAACAGCTGTTCCCTCCCTCCTCCCGGTCACTGGCCGCAGGCAGACGCGTGCGATAGGCCTGCCGGGCCCCTGGAGCCGCGCCCAAGCCGCCGCCGCCGCGCGCACAGGAGCCGCCGGCCGAAAACCGGAAGTGACGTCACCCGAAACCGGAAGTGACGTCGCGGCACTCTCGGCGCGCGTTCCCGGGACCGCAGCTGGAGGAGGGAGACGCCAGAGAGCTGAGACAGGCCTCCGGCGTTCCTAAACCGGCCTGCTTTGCCCCGGAGGACGCAGGAAGGCCGCCAGGTCCCAAATGGGAGCCCTGAGAAGGAGGAGGAGGACAACGCCCCCGACGACCATCTCTGGCCCGGCCGTAAGTTTAACCAATGCTGCCCCTGCCGGCCTGACAGCACTGGAACCTCTCCATGCCCCAAGGGGGACAGGAAGACACTGGAGTGCGGAGGAAGGGGAGGGGCTTTTAACCTCTCTGTGTTCCTGTCCCCCAATAGGGCGTGGACGACATCCTCCAATGCTGTCGTGGAAGGCGATGGGAGAAACATCAGGTAATAGGGAAGAAAATGGTGCGTCACAGTCCGCGCTGCCACGATCATTCACTCCAAGAAAAGCACATGAAGATGGAACTTCAAAACGAACTCCTTTATTTCCTCCTGCCTCCTACGCGTTTCTGTGCCCTCCTGGCACCTTCCTCAGGGATCAGGCGTGGTCCCCATGGCCAGGGCGCATCACATGCAGGATCAGGGTATGATGCTGTTCACACTGGCCGGTTTTATAGTGGATGACGCTGTGTGAACCTATCCGGAACACAAGGAGTTAAAGGTGTGATAGTGTGTGCTGTAAAGCTGAAACATTCATGAGACTAATGAGCGGCTGAGAGCAATGTGTGTACTGTGTGAACCAACCCGGAACACAGGGAGTTAACATAAGCGGTGTGGAAGCAGTAGAGATCAGGCACATAGATGAGCAGCTGTATAGGAACTGGGAGGCTGATTACTAGCAGCTAAGGGGGTGTGTCCATGTGGGTGTGGCAGGCACGATAAGAGCCTGCCAGCTGACTGAGAGTGGAAGCTGAGATCCTGCTGGGAGATCAGGCTGAGAGAATGCTGAGATCATTATCAGTCAGAGACCAGCCAGAGTGCAGAGCAGTCCAGGGCTCTGTGTGTGTGTGTGTGAACATGATGGGAGCATGCTAGCTCCATACCGGCGCCTAGGACCGAGGTCGTGATAGCTCCTGGAGTGGGGAAGCCATGGCTGAACCCGGTGGATACTGGTCCGGGCGTGTGGTTGAGACACGTCCGGGAAAGAAGCCCTTGGGGACGCTTGGTAGACCCATGACCCAGGCAGTGAGACCCGGATTCATGCCCGGTAAGAAAGCAGTTCCCGAATGCTTGTGTGAACAGTGCACCTGGTGCGTGAAATGTGCCAGGCAGGCATAGCCACCCTGAGGTCCGACTAGAAGTCAGTGAGGGACCTGTTTAACTATATATGTATGTGTTATGGCTTAGATAGAAAGACCATGTACGGTGTCTGTGGGAGAGCCCCAGCTGGAGTGGATGATGTTGGAGGCATTCCGTCCCTGTGGGACGAGAGGGAGGCTTAGCCTGCTGCTTGCAGCGGGTACCTGTCCCTCAACCACGGCCTCTAATGGTGTGGGTGTGCCTGTGGCCAGAGACAGGGGTCACGAAGGCTCCTAGAAGGGTAACCATGGCTGATCCGATAGGGTGCTACTCAGACGCAGGGTACAGTGTCGACCTGGAGACCTGCCATGAGATGAGATCGAGGTTTGGTGGCGACTGGTGGCCTGTATCGTGGTGAGTAGGCCATGGTGACGCGTGGTTAGCCCAGATTCTACAGTTGACCAGGTTCCTGTTATGGTTATGGAGGAGCCACAGTCCATGGATGTATTATGATGGGCTGTGAGCGGATGTGAGGATGCATGGGATCCATGAATATTGTATGATGGATCACATGTGATATGTAAGGTCCCGGTCAGGCAGGAATCCTGACTACGGGGTAAATATGGAGTCATCAAGCTGGGTGACTAAAGCCAGGCGGCAGGTACCACCATTAGGACCCACAGGGCCCGTTGAAGGGTATATAGCAAAGGTAAGAAGCAGGGGTTAGAAGGGCTCCTAGAAGGGGAAACTGTGGTTGAACCAGGTGGGCGCTGACCTGGACATGTGGTTGAGATACGTCCAGGAAGGAGCCCCTTGGCGAGACATGGCGTACCCGTGACTCAGGTTGCTCAATCCCTGTTCTGAACCCAGAGGAGTCATGGTTGATATATATATGGTAAACTGATAAATGTATGAGTAAAGTGTATGTAGGCCGTAGCCACCACGGGAGCTGTTAGTAGAGCTCCAATGGGGACAGAGAGGTGGTTACAGGGCCCATGGATAAGTGTGAATAACTATTTATTAAGTAAATGTTGTGCGTATCATCAGGGCATATGTAAAACTACCCTGGATGATCAAAGGAAAGGTGGTGTATCGTGGATGACTCATGATGGCTGATGATGAAAAGGCCATGCATGAGGTATCCACGAGTTATCCGTCATTGGGACTGACAGGTCACAAAGGTCCCGGTGATATATATTTAGATGAATGTAGGTTTTCTATGTTATATGTAATGTAATGTATTATGTAAAGTATTTATGTTCAAACGTAATGTACTACCTGAGTTATGACATGTAAATGAGAAATAAACGGGTAGTCATTGGCAAAATTATAGATACGTGTTGGCGTCATTACGCAGCAAGCGAGTTCCCCGGCTCGCTAACTCACAACCTAGAAATGGCCCAGTATGGGGACATAGGTACAGAATTTGATGAAATTACCCCCTTAAGTGTCACCATAAAATCTTCCACCCCACTCCCCCAATACTCCGCGATACAACAAAAACGTTTCCTCTATTTTCCTACTCTAAAACCTGTGTATGTCTTACGGTACGAAACATACGGTACATGTGACTTTTTGACTGTGTTGTATTCTACTTTCAGCAGTATGATGAAAAAGCATTGATTTAACTCTGGCTCTTTGTCTTGCCTTCTCTCAATTGGATTGTTGCCATGGCAATCGGGAAAAGGGTCTTTGGAGTTGATATCAGTTGTGTCTAAAAAAAAAAAGCTGGCATAAAGCCCTGGTATTAGTAATGGAGAGTTGTCTATCAGACACCCCCATTACTAACCCAGTAAATTTCTCTTGTTCACCACTTTACTGAAAAAAAAGTCACAAAGGTCTACCGTAGTCCAGCAAATCCAACATAGTCCAGCGATTCAGTTGTAGCCCACAAATGGGAACATAAAAATGTAGAGCGCAGCAACACTTGGGCTATCCACACACGCTAAAATGTAGGTACCAATTTTTTAAGGCAAAAATCCGTACCAGAAAAGGTTTCATTCTGAAGCTGCATTTTTGGTAGATATTTGATGCAAGAAGGTGCAGTTTTTGTCCTGCATGTACACAAAGCGGTTCAGGTCATCCACAACCGTGAGAATCTGACAGCCGTCTCACAAGAAGGGCTTGTGCCCTATCTGATTTTGTGAAAATGATGATACTTTAAGGGGCAGCATGAGTGGTTTCAAGCCACAACTTTATTATACCGAATATTAAAGTCTCCCTCGGCTTTTCACATTAATACACTATAACGTAGGGCACAAGCCCTTTCCCTAAGGGGGAAGAGGGAGAAATAGAGACGGGGAATTGGTGTATTTAGTGTGGGAAAACCCCCAGCAAGAATTGACATTCTGCAGATTTTCCAGCACTAAAATACACAGCAGATCTGCTGCGGGAGAAAAAATGCATCATCATTGGAACAGGACTAAGTTCCTGTAGACTTTGCTTAAAAAAGACGCTGCTGCATATGTAGTGCAGATCTGCTGCGTATAAGAACCAAATACGCTGCAAAATCCACACTAAATACGCATCGTGCGCACATAGCCTTAGTGAAAATTCACAAATTCGGGGCAAAGACATTTTGTTTGTAAAAACATGTAATTTTTCAATTTTAATTTTCAATATTCTAAAATTCTGTGAAGTACCTGTGGGTTCAATACACTTACAACATCATAGATTGATTCCTTAAGGTGCCTAGTTTCCAAAATGGAGTCATTTGTGTTGGGTTACTACTCTTCTGGCAGAACAAAAGCAGCATGGTTCCCGCAAAATATGGAAACAATGTCTGCTTCCCAAAATGGCATTCCTTCATTGTGGAGCTCTACTGTATGCCCAAACATTAGTTTTATCCAACATATGGGGAATCGGCATACTCAGGAAAAATTGCACAACAAATTAGAGGGTCCACTTTGTCCTGTTACCGTAAAAATGAAAAATTTAGAGCTAAACCAACGTTTTTGTGGGAAAAATGTAAATGTTAATTTTCACGGCTCAAGGTTCTAAAAGTCTAAGTGTACCTTTACACGTCGCAACATTGCATGCAATTTCACTTGCAACTTACTGGTTGCAGTGATATCATGGACACATTGTTCCATTTTGTTGCTGTGTACAAATGTAACAATGTGTCCATGATTTCACTGCAACCAGTAATGGTGGGTTTACACGTTGCGATATCGGCGTCCAACTCCGATCCAACTCCGACCAAAACTCACGTAGTTCGCGAGTTGGAGCCGATATCGTTCCTGCGTTGTACGGTATGAACATCCGATACGATGCAGGAACGATGGCAAAACGATATCGGGGGTCGAATGAGCGTGCTATTCAACCGCCCGATATCGGATGCCGTTGGAGCAGGATCGTCCTGTGTGACAGCCCAACTCCGATGTCTGCTGCTACATCACCCATTCATTCCCATGTTAAATGGTCGTTCCTGGGTTGGTGGGCGTAGACATCGTAGGGACGTTGCATTCCGATATCGCAACGTCTAAACCTCCGATGCGATGCAGGGAGAAATGTGCACTCCCGCGTCGTTGGCTCCGATATCGCCACGATATCGGGACGTGTAAAGCCACCATCAGTTGCAAGTGAAATTGCATGCAATGTTGCGACGTGTAACGGTACCCTAAGGGTACCTTTACACGTCACAGTAATTTCACTGGCAATTTGCTGGTTGCAGTGAAATCATGGACACATTGTTCCATTTGTACACAGCAACAAAATGGAATAATGTGTCCACGATTTCACTACAACCAGTAAGTGAAATTGAATGCAATGTTGCGACGTGTAACGGTACCCTAAGAAGCGCCTGTGAGTTCAAGGCTGGAAACACACTGACATGTGGGAAAAACAGCCCGATTGACATATCCGAGTATCGAGTGTGGTCCGATTTTTGGTCTATTTTGCATCCAACTGCTATGTGACTGTCAGGCATTTTTCTCAGATCACATCCGAGTGCAATCTGTTTTTTTTTATCAGCAGCTATTTAGTGTAGAATCATTTACATGAACATTTTTTACAGTTCTCTGCGCTACAGAATGAGAATGTATCAATTAAAAAATCGGATCTGACTTGGATGTGCGGTCCGACAGCTCTTCGTGATTTTGTAGGACCCATAGACTTGCATTGGCGAGTCTCGGCCATCAATCGCATACTGTCGCAGCATGTTGCGACTGCTTTCTCGTCCGTGAAGCAGACAATAAAAAAAGCCAGACAATCGCAATTGTGCTTGTGGACATTAAATAACATTGGTCCGACTGTAATGCGAGTTTTACTTGCATTGCAGTCGTCTGAGTATCGCGCCAGTGTGTCCGTACCCCAAGGTGTTCACCACACTTCACAATGAATTTCCTTGAGGGGTGAAATTTCCAAAACAGTGACATGTGAATGTTTCCAATATTTAAAGACATCAGCAGGTCTGCAAATATGAAATAGCATCCGCTATCTATTCCGGCCAATTTAGCACTCAAAAAGTCAAAGCGTGCTCCGTCCAAGCAGTTGAGCGGTGCCATTCTTACAGTGGTTTCATTTTTGGATATTTTCTGTCACATAGGCCCCTCAGTCACTTCCACTATGACGTGGTCTCTAAAAATGTGGTTTTGTAGATTTAGATGGAAAAATGAGAAATTGTTGATACATTTTTAACCCTTCTAAATTCCTAACAAAAAAAATGTCATAAATGATGTTTGTTGATGTAAAGTAGCATGTGGTAAGTGTTATTTATTAGCTATTTTGTATTGTATACACTAACTGGCTTCAGGGCAGTAACATTCAAAGTTTGAAAATTGTAAAATGTTCATTTATTTTTTACAGTTTTGATCTTTTCATACACACAAAGCATAGTTACCACTAAAATGAAGGACAATGTGTCACAAAAAAATCACAGAATCCCTGGATATACAGAAGCATTTCATGTGGTTTACATCACACAATATTGTATCCAACTCTGAACAACTTGGTTGCAGTGAAATCATGGACACATGTTCCATTGTGGCTGTTACAACATGGACATCTGTCTGATTTTCACTGCAACCAAGATTGGTTCAGATTGATACAATGATTGGGTGTGTAAACCCACATCAAGTTACAAATGACTAGTCAGAAACGTGGCTCGTTAAGGGAGGAGATAACATGGTCAGTGGGCCATGTTTCACCAATGCGTTTTTTTGACCACTCTGCGTTTGGCTTTAAAAAACGCGATGTGCGTTTTAAGCAGGGTAATTTGAGTGTGCTGCGTTTTTCAACTCCATTTGCGTTTTTTTACCCCTAGTCCAAAAACGCATGCATGCATGACGTTTTTGGGTGCCTGTAAAAAACGCATGTGCGTTTTAGCCAAAACCATGGTTTTTTTAACATGGGGCTATGGAAACGCATGCAAACGATGTACATGTACTTTTAGTGCATCAAACGCACTTCCATAGGCCTGTTAAAAATGCATGCGTTTTTGAACAACGCACATGCTTTAAAACGCACATGCATTTTTTTAACATGGGGGCCCTATGGGAAACACATGCGTTTTTAAAAGGCACATTTATGCACCCTGCGTTAACGCTTGCGTTTTTGCCTGCGTTTTTGGTGAAAAAATGACAGTCCAAAAACATGGCAAATCCTTTCAGACACACAAGGGACATTTTTTAGCACTCTTAAAAAAACGCAAGTGCTTTTAAGAGTGCTAAAAAAAACGCAAATTGTGTGTGAACATAGCCAATATTAATTTTTACTATTTCTATTACTGCATGCTGTCACAAGTACTTACATGATTTCTTCAGAGACAAGCCTCATTCTCCTGTGGAAACAAACACACACATTACTTGCTCATTTAGGATATGCACACACGTTTAGGTATGGCACAGAGGTTTCTTCACCATTAGCGATCAGCTCATGTGTCAAGTGAAAGCATCAGCTGATCGGACATCACATCATCAGCTGAGAGTTTAAACCACCCGCCAATACCGATCGGTGTTGGTGGGCGACTTAAAATGTCAACTGATGCTGTCAGGTGACGCATTAGCTGATCGGTTTAAATCGCCCGCTAACACCAGTTGGTCTAAACTAATCAGCTGATGCTGTCAGGTGATGCATCAGCTGATCGGTTTAAATCGCCCGCTAACACCAGTTGGTCTAAACTAATCAGCTGATGCTGTCAGGTGACGCATTAAATGATCAGGTTGCCGCAGTCAGCTGATTCAGGTCCTGCGGTGATCGGATGCGGATGCCTCGCATCCCGTCACAGCCGGCAGAGAGGAGAGCATTTATTTTTATTACCATTGCTTTCTTTCATTTCGCTTTAGCAGTGTATATTCATACACTGCTAAAGCGAAAGTACACACATGTCACACGGGAACAGGATTATTCCTGCCCGCATGTGACATCACTTCCTCCTGCGCTTTTGGGGAGAAAATGTGATTGTAAACAAACCGGTGTGTGAATGTACAGCGTTTGTTTACCAGTGCTAAATAGTGCGGCCGCAATACATGGGAATAAATGCGTCCTGCAAAAAAAAACACGAAAAAGATGCTATGTGTGAACGTAGCCTTAAACATCTACAGCTTAAACTTGAGCCCAAAAATACTCTGTGAACATAACATTCTTCTTCTACTGCATATCTAAAGTCCATAATCAGGACTTTGGGCACAGAGGATTTTCACTGTCCTCCTGCAAAGAACAATCGCGTCTCTGTAACCATAAATTAACATGCTACAACTCGGGAAGCCACACCGCTTGGCAGTTTATGCTGCAGAAAAAAGGAGCACAGTGGGTATTGGATTTCTTTAATCAATCCACTGTGCGTGTGTTTTTGACACAGAGAAAATAACTGATCCTGTGCATACAGCCTAGATGTGTAGATTTCAAATAAAAAGCAAAACCTAGCTTAGGGCCCTTTCACATCAGCGTTTTTTTCAAATCGCGGCAGATGCGGTGAAAAAACCGCATCTGCCGCGATTACCGCATTCCGGCTGCACTTGCGGCACGGTTGCGGCGCGGTTGCGGTAAACGCCATACAAGGTATAGGCGGACTTGCGGCAAGTGCGGTTTTGGCACTTGCGGCAGGTGCGGCCGCGAAAAAAAACCGCGGCTGACAGCATTTTTTTTCGGGCCGCACCTGCCGCAAGTGCGCCTATACATTGTATGGCGTTTACCGCAATCACGCCGCAACCGTGCCGCAAGTGCAGCCGGTATGCGGTAATCGCGGCAGATGCGTTTTTTTCACCGCATCTGCCGCGATTTGAAAAAAACGCTGATGTGAAAGTACCCTTAGACACTCTTAGGCTATGTTCACACAGGGCATTTTTGGGCTCAGTTTTTGCCTTGGTTTCATGCTAATCTAAAGTCCTATGTGATTCTGGGATTAGCTGTCAATACACATTGGTTTAATTTCATTGTAAAAAGTGTCAACACCCCACAGTTTTGCTGCATTTGTGAAAGTATGAGCATGTCAATTAATTTCTGCATTTTTGCAGTGTTCTATGGTAAATCTGCAGCAAAAACGCAGCAAACACACAGCAAAAATGCACCACAAACGCAGGAAATCCACAGCAATAAAATGTAGCAAATCTCCTGTCTAGAAATCAAGAGAGACTAGAAACACCTAATGGTACCTTTACATGCCGCTACAGAAGGTTAGAAACAACCGGGTGTCGGAGACAATTGTATCTTGCACCGTCAAAACACCGCGAGGTAGTGGCGTGTAAATCAGGTTGTTGCCACCGGTCACTGTCGACACCTGTTTCAAGCAGTGGTCAAAAACAGGTTGGTTTCAACCCGATGGTAGCGGCGTGTAAATGAGAAACAGGAAGGTTTTTGCGGCACCTAGTGAACTCCCTGGGGCGTGACACAGCCTCCGGGATACCGCCCCCTTCAGCGATCATTGGTGGAAGCTCCTGCGTTACGACTGGTTGTCCCTGCATAGGGCGGCATATTTAAGGAGCTGACCAGTCACACTACACAATTGCAATAGCATCATGTATTAGCCAGCCTTCCTGCGCTGGCTGGCCAATCATGATGATAAATGAGGGAAGGTGCTCTACAGAAGGTAACCTGCGGCACCCGTCGGTACCTCCAGGGATAGAAAAAACCTTCTGTAGAGCACCTTGTAGCGGCGTGTATAGGCGGTATCAGGTATCGTTAGCAACCGTTGGAACGTGCTCGTGCACGTGAGACACCCGGTTGTTTCTAACCTTCTGTAGCAGCGTATAAAGGTACCATAAGGTTTTGCTGCATTTTGACAAAAGCAAAAACCAAAGTGTCTGGACAAGACCTAAGGAGTCTCCCTCTGACTCCGTTCACACATCCAGTTTTTATTTATTCACTATTTTAAACACTTTGGATCCATTACAAGCAAAGCAAAAATGGATGCAAACTGTGGTTCCTTTTTGTATTAATTTTGTTCTGTTTATACCGGATCCATTTTTACTAGAAATGTCTCTGAACGTCTGCAGTGTTTCGGGCATGCACAGTGCTAATGCGGCACCCCAGAGTCTGGTAGCCACAGTGGTCTTGCCTTCCTCGGGCGGTAATGTCATGCTTGGAAGCAAGGAAGGGTATCCATACCAGGTGAGTAAAAACCCAGTTCCGAGTATCCCACAACCCTGGGGTGCGACACTAATACCAATGAGCGCCACTGTGATCCGTGAAACACTGACTTTTTATGTTAAAAAACTGACTACTCTAAAACAGAAGACAGTTTTAGAAATCTCAGCCTCCTTTCCAAAGAACACATTTTGAACAAGTTCTTTTTACATCCATTTTTTTGCATCTTAAAAATGATTCAAAAAATGGAAAGAACTACGGGATGTCTGAACAAAGCCTTACAATACAATGTAAATATACCAGAATGACAGCCATATTTCATGCTAGTGTGGCGCCCCTAAGGTCCGGTCGCCACTATTAGTTTGCGGCAGCTGGGGTTGGTAAGTCCAGTCACCCACAAACACACCCAACAAACCCAGTCCCAGAGCTAGTGGGTGAACTAGGTAGTGGGATGGATCAGGCAGCTGTGGGACTGCGAAGGGAGACAGGTGGTGGGTGGGAAGTTAGGAAGAGCAGTCAGGAAATGGGAGAAGGAACAAAGGGAAAGAGCACAGGAAGTGGTCAGTCAGTCCAGGGAGGGGGTTGAGAAGAGAGCACGAAGGAGAAGAACTTGGAGGGCTCGAGCGACATGTGGCTCACCCCGGGTCCCAAAACAGCAGACTGCAGTGAGACAGAGAGAGAGCCCTACAGTTCCGGGAAGTGAGCGATCCACCCGTACACCCAAATCTGCTGTGAAGAGGAGGGGCAGGGCGAGAACCAGGGGCCCGGCCCTGAGATGGCAAGGAGGCTCCAAGCTCCAACCATAGAACTGGGGGCCGCGAGTTTCTCCAAGAGCTGTGGCCAACTCCCAACACAGCACAGGGAAGGCAGCCATACTAGGGCCAGGAGACCCAGCCGTTCGCCCAAGAAGGCCTGTGGCTGCTGGACCAGGGCTCTGTGTGCGGAGGTGCATACAGGAAGAAGGTGAACAGGCACCACTGGGAGAGAGAAAAGCCTAAGAGGAAAGGAACACAAAGGGGGAGTACTGTACAAGCCATGCCAAGGACTACCCGGGCCGCCACTGTACTTGTGTTGTAACTTGAAGTGCCTGACGAAAGAAGCCAAGTAAACTGGGTTGGAACTGAGACTGTGTGTGAGACTCTTATTTCCTGTGTGCGCCTGGGTAGCGGTAGACTGCAGGGCCCTGCAGGGGGCCTGTCCTGACCCTGCCAGCAGCCAGCTCTGCCCCGCAGGCCTTCCATCACCCACAATCACCTTCACTCCGGATGCCCTGGACTTACCGGCTGCCTTTCACGAGTGGCGTCACGACAAACTCTTTTCCTATTACTTTTTCTTTTTGCTTTTACCCCCTTTTTCAAACACCCGCTTTCTTTTACGGACCAGGTCACGCCACCGTGACAGCCCCCAGACGCCCGAGGACGTCGAGAGAGAGGCCCGGCTCCGAGTACCCCACAACCCCCACTGAGGTGAGTCACTTACTTTCTTGGATGAGAGCAGCTTCCCTTCTTTCGTTTCTGTGACTGTTTCACTAAAATATAAACCAAAGCAGATTAAAATTCTCATTTTCAGGGCATGCCTTATATTTACTGGCACACTAACCCCCCCTACTACGTCATATTTTCAGGGAAACATGGTATTTGCAAGGCAGACTGCAGGTTTAGGGGCCCCATGGGGCGTGTCATTTAGAGCTATGTTCTGTGCATGCCCTACAAATGCGCAGTTCATGGATCATGGACCAGATGCACAAACCCACCAGATACCTGCTTCCCTGTCTGTCCGTGATCCATAGGACCCCATTGTGAATTCACACGTGGGGCCCTAGATCCACGGCTTCATGCTTTTTTCAAGGATACAAAAAGCACAACAAGGTGCAGATTTTGTCTCCATGATAGCTATGTGAACCCATGGATTCACACTGATCCAGGGCAAAGCATGTACACCTGGATGCACACCCAGGTATCTCCGTCCACATTGAAAGACAATGGGGGCGAAAATGTATGCATGTGCATCCAGTTTATGACAGACACACACACAGCACCAAAAACGTCAGTGTGAAACCAGCCTAAGGGCCCCGTTACACACAGCGATGCCGCAACGTCACAGCTTTTGTGACGTAGCAGCAACCTCGCCAGCGATATCTCTGTGTGTGACACTTAGCAGCGATGAGCCCCCTGCTGGGAGATCGCTGATCATTAATGAATGGCCTGGATCATTCTTTGATCAGCGATCTCTCGCAGGGCATGCTGGATCGCTGTGTGTGACAGGGGCAACGACCAGCGATCCCCAGTCTGTGCCCGAGACCCTGAGCGATCCCAACGACTGGCGGCGCATCGCTGGGTGATCTCACCAGAGATCACATAGCGATGTTCCAGCGATCCCGACCATGTCGGATCGCTGGGACATTGCTATGTGTAACGGTGCTGATCACTTCAGAATGAATAACTATGAATAACTATGGCCAGCGCACATTGAAACTCTGGTACGCTGGCAATACTTATTAATGCTGAAGCGATCAGCACCATGGACAGAGATGGGTACAGTACACACTTAGCGTTAGTACCTGGTACAGCTCCCTATTCAGGAACCTGTTTAGCAATTGTTCATGCCGCACTGTAAAATGAAAGGAGCCGCTGGTGGCCACTGTCCTACCAAGGTTTTATGCTACATGGCTCAAGGGAGTGTGGGCACTCTCTGGGGCCATGTGGCACAATATTATTAACCGCTTAAACATCGGGTTCATAGCCGTTCCTGCAGCTCTGTGCTGACGTGTAGCACTGAGCTGCAGAGCGGCTTTACATGTAAAATCACACACGGATTTAATAAATTAAAGTTTGTTAATCACTTTTACATACAATAATGTGCCAGTGCTGCTGACACAGTGCTGGCACATTATTGTAATTCCATTGTTCAGCATCGGATGGAAAAGTCTCCCTCAGATTCTAGCGCTGCCACAATGGATATTGTTACCTATATCCTTGTGTGTGACGATGCACGAACGATAATTCAATATCGTTCATACGATTTCTGTCACGTGACTTTTCTAAGGATACCGTTAACGATATCCTTGTGTGTGAAGCGGCCTTTAGAGTGATAATTGTAAGCACGCCTCCGCATAGACTGACAGCTGGCTTTGGAATGTATCAGTACAGGCCGCACATCAGGGGGGCCACACATTAGAGGGGCCACACATTAGAGGGGCCACACACATCAGGGGCGCACACACAATCAGGGGGGCCACAACATTCAGGGGGGCCACACATCAGGGGGGCCACACATCAGGGGGGCCACACATAGGGGGGCCACACATCAGGGGGGCCCACATCAGGGGGGCCACACACAAAATGGGGGGCCACACATTAGGGGGCCACACATCGGGGGGCCACACATCAAGGGGGCCAACATCAGGGAGGCACACCCGAAACTTCCGTTCTTGTGACACCAATGGAAATACCATAGGGAATGTGGTCACTGTAATATTACATTTAATCTTCACTCTAAGGGTAATTTCACATTAGCGTTTGTGAACGCAGCGTATCATGCGCATGCTGAAACGTAGACATAATTCTGTGAACACAGCGACAATTATGTACACGCGTTCATAGAATTTTGCCCACAGGAATGCATTGCTGAGAGAGAGAGAAAGAGAGAGAGAGAGAGCGCGAGAGAGTGCACGACCCTATCTAGTGTTCAAATCTAGGACAAAATCTAAGAATGAACACAGGAAAACAAGTGTACCACCATGAATCTTACCCGGCACACTGCGATGAATATAAAAAGCGGGGAGCGCCTTTTCAAATTTGTAAATTGGCCTTTTTTGGCCAACGAGCCGTTGGCTTCTCCTGGGCTGTGGCCTTGTTAAAAGATCATGGAAGAATGACACAAAAAAAGGAAAGAATTATTAATATAATTTAGTACGCCTCATTTCCAAAGTCCTTATTTAACATGTTAGAAGGTGTAAACATTCAACAGCAATTTGTCATGTTTTCAACACAATGTACAAAGCGTTATTCTTATAATGGAGCACTTCACTTTTGAAGTGACTTTGAGGAGCCTTCAGAAAACCAACAAACAGACCACATTTACAAACAGCACCCTTCAAGGTATTCAGAATCACATTCGAAAGCTTGTTAACTCTTCAATTACTTGACAGAAAGTAATGCAAATTGGAGGAAAAAATAAAGAGTCTGGATGGCGAAACCGGAAGTGACGCGGCCCCTCTGGCACCATTCACCAGGTGTCTTTGTCAGTACTGCTCCATACTGAACTGCGTAACTCCACCCCGGGCCTGAATTTATAGGGGATCTTGCCTGAAGTCGGCAAGTAGAGCTCCCCCTTCAGGTCTGGGGTGGGAGGTGCTGTCTGCGGACTTACCTAATGTGGAAATCCTTCCCTGCTCCAGGTGTTACCTAGTGTGGAATTTCTTCTTTGCTCCAGGTGTTCCTGTGGCAACCAAACCATAGAGTGGGGTGCCACACTATCATGATTGGAAATGGCCATCTAAAGATGATGACATTTATTATGATGTCTGTCAAATTTTAAGAAAGGTTGATCCTCCCCTGAAAATGGGTTCTAGGGACATTTGGGAATTTTTGGATTAGCCAGGAAGTTAAATGAGCAGTGAGCACAAATTGACATCCTTGTTGAAGTTCTTCATTAGCGGTGTCTGAATTCATTGGACTGGACCACATATGTAGGCCTAGATTAACATTTACTCTACATTATGTCATTGATCAACAGTCATATTTTGTAATCAAAATTTCCACTCTGCAAAAATGTTGACAACTGAAGTATGAATATTACATTCTTAGACTAAATTTTACTCTACATATGTAGTTCACACCAATGAATTCACATGCAGCCTATGTTTTGTCTAAATAGTCACTTTGTTTCTCAAATGTGAACACTGACAAAGTTCAACACATTCTTTGTTTTGTAACGTAAGTTACTATATTGTGTTGTAACATAAGTTACCTACATTTCTTGTAATAAAAACTGTTGCATTTAACTTGAGAGGTTAAAATAAATTTGTTAAAGTTGCTGGACTATGGTGTTTTAATACAATAAAAATAGTGCTTCTCCCCTGCTTACCACCACAGAAATTTTGGCAGTCTCATGACATGGACAATTGCCTTTCCTTTTTGTGTAACGTAAGTCACCAAGTAATAACACTATGTTTTGTATTTAATTTGTATTGTTGAAAAATTAAACGTGTGTTGAAATCTATTGAGAATAGTTTAATGTCCAATATACATTCACTCATTTTTGTGCCTGCCTTCAAAGAACAGTCTGTAGCTTTAATTATCTCAGTTTTTGACTTGTGAATGCAACGCAAGTTACCGTGGAATGACCCTTCTATGGAAGAAGTATAATATGTGACACCACTTGTTCCACTTCTTTAAGAGTAGTGTAGTGTGTGACACCGCAACATAAACACGCCACCCCGTCCACTGCTATGGAGCATTGGAGTAATGTGTGACCTCCTGCTCCATCCACTTCTATGGGAGCAGTAGTGTAATGTGACATAGCTCCATCCACATTTATAGGAGCAGTGGTGTAATGAATGACACCACTTTGTCCACTTGTATGGAGCAGTGGTGTAATGTGTGACCCTGCTCCATCCATTTCTCTGGGCAAAGTGTAATTTGTGACACCGCTGTCCACGTTTATGGGAGGTGTAGTGTGTTACACCATTTCATACACACACCACTCTGTTCACTTCCATGGGAGCAATGGTGGCATGTGACACCGCTGTCCACTTCTATGGGAGCAGCAGTGTAATGTACTCCACTCCTTCATGTCTATGGGATCAGTGGTGTAATGTGTGACACCACTCTTCTATCCACTTCAATGGGAGTAGTTTCATGTGTAACACTGCTCTGTCCACTTCTATCAAGACAGCGCTGTAATGTGATGAGCACTACCAGGGTCGGACTTGGGTGTCTGAGGTCCACCAGGAAAATTGACTCCAGAGGCCCACCCTTCAGCTACATGAAAATACCTGTTAGCTGTAATACCCATGATATTGGCGACTCCTGCACATCATTGTGTGACACCAAGACTGGGATGTTCAATTACTGTGGTTTACATTTAAGAGAAACAACCAGCAGGTTTTAGGGCTATAAAGTGAGGCCAGTGCCTTACAGGCGCACTGGGATACTGAATGCAATCATACCTTTACTCCAATGATTACATGTATGATTGCTGAGATAAATGTTATAGAAGTCCTTAGAAAGTGTGCAGCAGGGTGGCGGTTTGTGCAGCACATTAGCATAAGAGGGGCTGAGTTTCTTTGTATTACTGCCTTGTTTTCTCCAAGCCAAACCCTCCCCCTCTCTCTCTCCATCTCCCTCTGCTTGACTGTGATGTCACAAGCAGAAGTTCAGTCTCTGCACATCCTAATTTGGCTCCTATCACAGATCCTGACAGATCCCTGCTATTGTCATCACAGATGACAGATCTCAGATGGGGATCTCTCCATGAAGCATGCTGGGATTTGTAGTGTCTCTGGATGTGAAGACTGTGCGATGTAGCATGCTGGGGATTGTAGTATCTCTGGATGTGCAGATGTGGCACCCCGCTAAGAGTGCGTCACAAAAGGATACTGCACCCCTGACTGAAGATGCAGTATGCTTTGTTTTGGTAATGAGTAGAATAAGCCTGAAGCTCCTGCACCACATGCAAACATCTAGTGACTAGGGTAACCGGTCCTGGTGGGAGGAGAGGCTAGGTGATAAAGCAGTGGAGAAAGCAGCAAGGAGTTAGAAGGAGAGGAGCAGAGTGGAGTTCAGTTAGAAAGAGTGAGAAGCAGCAGATGAAGCAGAGCTGGAGAGCTACTGAGCAGCAGAGAGAAGCTAATGGGGAGGGCACCTCAACCTGGTGACCCAGAAAAGAAAGGGGCCAAGAAACAAAGGGTAACCGAATACCCTAGCCCAGTCCAAACCCAATGTATCGGCTCCGAAGTGGCTCAGCCGGCTACAACCCTGAACCACAAACCCCGAGTGGTCGATGACTTTATAGGAGCACGACCCAACCACCCTACACCAAGCACCGTCTCCACCAGAATACCAAATCGGGTGAGCTCCCTTCAGGGTACTGTGGGGACGACTCATCACCCCGACAGGCTGGTAGTAAACGGGATCCGTGCATGTCAGCAGAGCATGGGACAGAGCGTGATAGAGAAGGAACACCAGTGGAGCTTCAGAGGGACACTACTCATTGCCAGAACCACCCGATCCACTACTCTGCACAAGAACTGCATTACCCTGTAACCAGGGCTGTGGAGTCGGTAAGCCACAGTTGCGACTCCGACTCCTTGATTTTATCATGTTCCGACTCCTGGATTTTATCATGTTCCGACTCTGACTCCTTCATAATGGCCAATTCGTAACAATAAATTTACTGTTGTAAAATATTAACATTGTGCTTATTCAGTTTCTCACCATCATATAAGTAATCAGATCACTTAGAGCAAAAAAGAGAATTTTGTTTACTTACCGTAAATTCTTTTTTCTTTAGTCCGTAAATCTGGGAGACCCTGACATTGGGTGTTATATGCTGCCCCCTGGAGGTCACACCAAATATAGAAGAGTTTTACTCCTCCTTCTCCCCTGCAGCATATACGCCCTCTAAAGGAATACTGTCAGTTTGGTATATGAGCAGTAGGAGGAAAACATTGCACTGCAAACCAAATTCCCGGCCAACGGGCCGAACAGGAAGGTATAAGGCCAGAACCATGGCCAACAGTAAGATTATGTGCTGAAAAGAGCCACAGGTACGCCCGAAGGGCAAAATTAAAGGGGGTGCTGGGTCTCCCGATTACGGACTAAGAAAGAATTCGTAGTAACAAATCTTTTTTCTTGTCGTCCAAATCTGGGAGACCCTGACACATTGGGACGTCCAAAAGCAGTCCCTGGGTGGGAAAAAACCACTGCACCCTGAAAGGCAACTCAGACATTTACAGGTGGGCATCAGCCGCCTGGAGAACGCGTCTGCCCAGACCTGCATCCACTGAGGCATGAACATGTACCTGGTAATGCTTTGAGAACGTGTGGAGGCTCGACCAAGTGGCAGCCTGACACACCTGTTGGGCCGAGGCTTGGTGCCGCAAAGCCCAGGAGGCGCCCACGGCCCTGGTGGAATGCGCCTTGAGACCCGTTGGGGGCGACATGTGCGAGGCCGCATAGGCCTCCAAGATAGCCGACCTGATCCAACGGGCAATCGTGGCCTTGGAAGCGGAAGAGCCCTTGCCGCGTCCGGTCGTGAGAATGAACAGGGAATCCGTCCGCCGGAGAGGAGCTGTGCGAGACAAGTACACCCTCAGGGCCCTGACCAAGTCCAGAGTGTGGAGGGCCTTTTCAACCTTGTGAACTGGGTTTGGGCAAAAGGACGGAAGAGAGATATCCTGATTGAGGTGGAATGGAGAGACCACCTTCGGTAGAAAAGAGGGAACGGGGCGCAGGACCACCTTGTCCTGATGCACCACCAAGAATGGAGGCTTGCATGACAATGCCGCCAAATCCGACACCCGCCGAAGCGAGGTGATAGCCACCAAGAATGCCACCTTTTGTGACAAGGTGGACAAAGAGATACCTGAGAGAGGTTCAAACGGAGGTTTCTGAAGAGCCGAGAGAACCAAATTAAGATCCCAAGGATCTAGAGGACGCTTGTAAGGAGGGACAATATGGGCCACCCCTTGCATAAATGTGCGAACCTGTGGGAGCCTCGCCAGCCTTTTGGAATAAAGGACGGAGAGAGCCGACACCTGTCCTTTCAGGGAACTCAAGGCAAGGCCAGAGTCCAGCCCTGACTGGAGAAACAAAAGTAATGTCGGCAAGGAGAAAGGCCAGAGAATGGCCCTCAGTAAAGCACCAGGAGAGAAAAATTCTCCACGTCCGGTGATAAATCTTTTGCGAGGCAGGCTTACGAGCTTGCGTCATAGTGTCCTGAACTTCCCGGGGAAGACCCGATTGTGTCAGGACCCAGGATTCAAGGGCCAAGCAGTCAACCTGAGCGCCGCAGAATTGTGGCGGAAGAATGGACCTTGAGAGAGAAGGTCTGGACGATCTGGCAGACCCCAAGGTTCGCCGCCGGCGAGGCGGATTAGTTCCGGAAACCAGGCTCTCCTGGGCCAATTGGGTGCGATTAGAATCACCCGGTGACATTCCGCCCGAATCTTGCGGAGCACTCGAGGCAACAGAGCCAGCGGTGGAAACACGTATGGCAGGCGAAACTGAGACCAATCCTGGACCAGAGCGTCCGCCGCCAACGCCCTGTGGTCGTGAGCCCTGGCTATGAACACCGGATGTTGTTGAGGAACGATGCCATCAAGTCGACATCCGGAGTCCCCCACCGCCTGCAAATGGCTTGGAACACTTCTGGGTTGAGAGACCATTCGCCCGGGTCCATACCCTGACGGCTGAGATAGTCTGCTTCCCAATTGTCCACCCCCGGGATGTGGACCGCGGAGATGGCGGAGCCTGTGGCCTCCGCCCAGCACAGGATCTTTTGAACCTCCAGCATCGCTAGGGTGCTGCGAGTGCCTCCTTGATGATTTATGTACGCGACGGCCGTCGCGTTGTCCGATTGGATCCTCACTTGGCGGCCGCATAAGAGCGGCTGAAACTCGAGGAGAGCCAGGTACGCTGCCCTGATCTCCAGAATGTTGATGGGAAGGGAGGACTCCAATGGAGACCAAGTACCCTGGGCCCTGTGGTGAAGAAACACCGCTCCCCAGCCCGAGAGACTGGCGTCCGTAGTGACCACCGCCCAAACAGGTGGGAGGAAGGAGCGACCCTGAGACAGGGACTGATCTGTCAGCCACCACTGGAGAGATTCCCTTGTTTCGGGGGACAGGGAAATCTTGAGGTCCAGGGTCCTCGGATTCTTGTCCCAGACACGGAGAATCTCCAGCTGCAGGGGACGCAGATGGAGTTGTGCAAATGGTACTGCTTCGATTGAAGCTACCATCTTTCCCAGGATCTGCATCAGATGCCTGATGGAGAACAAGCGAGGTGGGAGGATGGAGCGGACACCTGCTTGGAGAGAGATTATCTTCTCGAGAGGCAGAAGTACCAGCGCAGCACGAGTGTCGAACAGCATGCCCAGATACACCAGGCTCTGGGTGGGCACGAGGACCGACTTCGGGAGATTGACAATCCAGCCGAACCTCCGGAGAGTCGACAGAGTCGCAGACACTGCTTGCTGGCATTCCTGCTGTGAGGGAGCCTTGACCAGGAGGTCGTCCAAGTAAGGGATGACCAACAGACCTTGTGAGTGTAGTAAAGCGACTACGGAGGCCATCACCTTGGTGAATACTCGTGGAGCGGTGGCCAAGCCGAAGGGGAGAGCCACGAACTGGAAATGGTCGTCTCCAATCGCAAAGCGCAGGAACCGTTGGTGAGCTGGGGCGATTGGGATGTGTAGATATGCATCCTTTATGTCTATGGATGCCAAGAATTCCCCTTGAGACATTGAGGCTATCACAGAACGAAGCGATTCCATGCGAAAATGCCTCACTTTGACGTGCTTGTTGAGGAGTTTCAGGTCCAGTACAGGGCGGACGGACCCGTCCTTCTTGGGCACAATAAAGAGATTTGAATAAAATCCCTCAAACCGGTCCACGGCTGGCACCTGGACAATGACTCCTTCCAGCTTCAGAGCTTCCAGCACTTGGTGAAAAGCGTGGATCTTTGCGGGAGGGGGAGACGTCATGAAGAATCGGCTTGAGGGAACTGAGTTCAGTTCTATGAAGTAGCCGTGAGAGATAATATCTCGCACCCATTGATCTAGAACGTCGGAGAGCCAAACGTCCCGAAAGAGGGACAATCTGCCCCCGACTCTGGGTGCGGAGCCGGAGCCATGCGAGTCATGCAGAGGCAGTCTTGGACGGCTTCTGACTAGAGGATTTCTGTTGGCGAGAGCGCCAGGAAGACCCCTGGCCTCGGGAGGACTGGGCCTTGTCGGAACGAAACGTTTCTGTTGGTCGAGGATCTGGAAGACCAGCCAGGGGAACGAAAGGAGCGAAAGGAACGGAACCTGGCAGACTTTTGCTGCGCCGGTTTTCCGCCTTTTTGTTGGGGCAGAAGAGTACTTTTGCCTCCTGTTGTGTCTTTAATAAGTTCGTCCAGACGTTCCCCGAAAAGACGATCCCCGCTACAGGGAATCCCTGTGAGATGCTTCTTGGAAGAAGCATCACCTTTCCACTCCCGGAGCCAGAGAATTCTCCGAATGGCGAGGGAATTGGCGGCAGCCACTGCGGAACGCCCGGCTGAGTCCAGCACGGCGTTAAGAGCATATTTCGAGATCATTGCCATTTGGTCTAGGAAGGGAGACACCTCAGGAACTGTATGGCGCGTTTTGGCGTAGACCACGTCTGTGAACTCAGAGAGTGCCTTAAGAGACCAAGCCGCTGCAAAGGCGGGAGGAAACGCAGCGCCGACCGCGTCATAGATGGACTTGGTCAACAGTTCAACCTGACGGTCTGCCGAGTCTTTTAAAGACGAGCTGTCGGCAATGGAAATTGTGGTTCTAGTAGCCAATCTGGCTACAGCCGGGTCCACCTTAGGAGGTTGAGACCAGCCCGATAGTACTGCCGGGGCAAACGGATACTTGGGATCCGTGGGCTTTGGTATAAAACGTTTGGCCGGAAAAGCCCTAGGCTTTTGCACCGTGTCTGAAAAGTCAGGGTGATCGGAGAAGATGTTGGCAGGTCTTTTCGGATCCCTGAGTGAGACTTTGGCTCGCTGCTCAGACTGAGTGTCGGGAGCAGGAATACATAAAATGTCATTAATAATGGAGACAATATTGTCAGCCAGAACGTCCCCTTCCGGGACAGAGTCCGAGGCCGCCTCTGAATCAGAGGAAGAGTCCTGTTCCTCACCCTCCTCCAGAGGAGCCCGAGATTGAGATCTGGGCGAGGAGGGGGAAGGGTCTCGGCGTTGCCTTTTGGAGCTGGGCTCCCTAAGGGACGGAGAGAGTCCGTGACGCCCAGGAGGAAGAGACGGACCCGGGGCCGAGGGAGAACCCTCCATGTCCTGGTCCGGGCTCTGGTTAATGGCCTGAATAATGGACTTAGTCATGGAGGCTACGGATTGCGACATAGCTCGTGACACAGCCAGGGCCACTGAATCAGACAATGACTGAGATAAGACGTCAGTCCATTGAGGGGCCGGTGTTAACACCGGGGGCACGGAGGCCTGATCCCCAGAGGGGGCAGGGACATCCACCTGGGACCGGGTGCCAAGGAGATCCGGCGACCCATGCTGCTCACAGGTCGTGCAGAGGGGATTGACACTCTGCGCAGGCAATGTGACTTTGCACACTGTACAAGTTGCATACAACTTTGCAGCCTTATGGGCCTTACCCTTGCTCTTTGCAGAAGACATAGTCTGACCCAGTCCTGTGTACAAACTACCAAAAAGACAGAATAAGCAGCAGGGATATGCCACAGAGGAGAATCCACACCAATGGTGTGGCTTACCGCACTTTCAAGTCCTGATCCCAAGTCTGAGTCTCCCAGCAGCAGCTCTCCCAGCAGCACGTGTGTGAATCTGCAGCAAATGAGGCTAAAATGGCCCCCACAGAGAGAGAGAGGGGGGAGTCAGAGAGGGGAGGGCCTGTAAAAACGCGGGCTCTGTGGCCCCATTGTGTACACAGGAGGGGGAGGGCGAGCCCAGTGAGTGGGAGAGGCCAGAGACAAAGCCCTGAGCTCCCAGGGCTATTCTGAGCAAAGCCCCGCCCCCCGCTGCTGATAGACAAGCAGGGGGCGGAACCGTGGCCTAGGCCTCCGGCGAAGCCGGGGACTAAATTTGAGGCTGCGGCCGGCCTGCGTGAGGGGTCCGGCGCGGAAGTCCCGCGAAAACGCCCGCGGATGCGGGAAAACGGAGCCCCATGCCCTGAGTCCTATGCCCCATCCCCCTGCTGTGCTAAGACAGGCAGGGAGGGACTGCTGGAGGACTTACAGCCCGGCTAGGGGCTGTTGCAGGGACACTACAGCAGGTCCTTCATGGATCCTGCTGTGGATGCAGGGGGCCCCCAGTGCACAGCACATACCTGTATCCCCGGAGGGGGAGAAGATAGGGGGCCAGCTCGGTACCTTGTGGTGGAGCCTGCATCCTTCACCTGTGACCACCGGGAGTTGAACTCCGTCACAGGGGCCACACAGTGACTGTGTATAGGCCAGGGGCACAGAGAACTGTGAACCCCTCAGTCGGCTCCCACCTCACCAGAGGCTCTTTGAAAGAGTATGGTGAGGGAGCACGGCATATGGGGCCGAAGGCCCATGCCGGGGGACCTGATGGTCCCTAAACTTCATCTGTAGCTAGGAGCTTCAGTGTGGAGATGTGCCTCCAACAACACCAAATAACAAACTGACAGTATTCCTGTAGAGGGCGTATATGCTGCAGGGGAGAAGGAGGAGTAAAACTCTTCTATATTTGGTGTGACCTCCAGGGGGCAGCATATAACACCCAATGTCAGGGTCTCCCAGATTTGGACGACAAGAAAAACAATATTTATTAGAATAAAATTAGAATATAGCAAATAACTTTTATAAACTGTAAGTAAATATGCAATAAACACTGTTATGCAGTTAATAAGAAGAAATCTATAAATTTGTCCTCAGAAAAAGTATTGCCTCTGTCAAGATCCTCCTTCATGGATGCCCTCAAATCTGATCTAATTATTTTGAGAGCAGAGAACAACCTCTCTACACTAACTTGGGTTGGTGACAAAGCAGTAACCACTCGTGCAACATCTCTGACAATGTCAGGATACAGAGGAATCGCTTGTTGCACTGTTATTTTTGATGAACGGTCAAATTTCTCAATTTCTTTTAGTGCACATGAAAAATTCTGCTGAAATGTACTGGCTGTGTTCTTTGATGGGGATGACTCTTCTTCCAGGCTTTGCACGGTCCTTGTGATCCAAATTTTGGCATGCGGACTTCTTTTTTTTTTCTGTTACACAGTTTACAGATCTGATTAATTGATTTTATATTTTGACAGACTGGGCATTTCTGAATATGGCAATATCAAATGTGTTTTATTTATTTACTTTTACTTTCAATGGGGCAAAATTTAAATTTGAACTTTTAGTTTTCTTGTATTTTTTTTGTATTTGTAAAACCCTTCATGTTCTCAGTGGGTATCCAAGGGAAGGGAGTCATCACAGCATCAGTGATCCTTATAGGACCCCTGGCTATAATGCTAACACATCGAGGCACCATGATTGCATCACGGGGTTGCCAATGTCGTCGGGGAATAGTGTGATCCTTGCCACACCTCTTTAGATTGCGCTATCAGTGACTGACAACCCGATCTAAGGGGTTAACAACGGCTGCTCTGATCAGATGTTTCTGCACATGCTGGCTGATGAGATCAATGTCACAAAAAGTGACTGTATGGTGTGTTTTTTTCCAACAGAGAATATAGTATTTATAAGGAGGTTCTCCTAGTAGTAGACAGTGACGTAAAGAGAATTAAATAAGACTTACCATTCACCATCTAGTAAAGACCCGGACATCTGTTGAAGAAAAACAAAAGCAAAGAATTTAGGATTTCAAGATCAGAGCACAATAAAGCAACATTAAAGACAACCCGTCACATCCAAAATGCAGACCAAGCCGCAGGCAGCTAATCAGGGCTCATTTACACACAATCATTCATTTTCAAGCTTTTAATCTTGGTATAATCTGTAAACCAGCTAGTCATAACACAGAATAAAGTGAACCTGCCTGCAGTTGTTTCGTATATAAGCTGCGGCCACCACTAGTAAGGGTGCTTTCACACTACGATTTTTGCTTCTCCGATGCTGCCCGATAAAAATCATGCATCCCTATGGGGATCGACCGAATCGGCTGTGCACTAAATGCCATCCGATTTGGTCCGATCCGATTCTGTCCGATTTTATTATCGGTGCAAAAATCGGAGGCGAAGGTGTGGCCTAGGCATGGCGGGGAACAGGCGCTGAAGCTCAGAGCTCCTGTCCCCTTCTCACCACCGGGCTGCACAGCCGGTGCCAAAGACGCACAGACTCACCCTCATGCCGTCGAAACGAAAGAGCAACAGACCCCAGACCTCCCGGGAGCCGTCGGTGCCCCCCAAGGCGACAATATCCCATTATCTCCGGAGCGCTGCTCTGGACAGTATAAAGGCTGCAGGGAAAAGGCGGCGGGACCTCCACAGAGCGCGGCGGATCAAAGACCGCGCCAGGCTGCAGAGGCACGTGGAGAGGAGATGGCTATCTTCTCCCAGCACAGGGAGACCCAGCACCCTGGAGGAGACAGCACCCAGGACCCGGTAATGTGTGCACCCCTGCCCCCTCCTACACTGCCTGCTCCACACATAGGGGACTCAGCCCCAGATGCTGGCACCCCTCCTGCCCCAGGCAATGAAGGGCTGCTTATACAGGAACAGGGTGTAGTAGGTGCCCATGAATCATACAACCCACAGACATCTCCCCAAAGTGATAGAGACAGACCCCTGATGCCTGACAAGGGGGATCATATTGCTATGGAGCTAAATCATCCTCAGGCTGCCGCAGGAATTGAAGACTATAATGAGGGGTGCAGCCAGAAGGGTCCATCTGTCCCCTATAAAGACCTGAAGATGGGGATAACTCAGACTCTCTCACAGCCAGTACAGGGAGGAGACAGGGAAGAGGGGAACATGGAAACCCCCACAGAAATAAGATATCCAAAAGAAAATACCGTATTTTTCGCTTTATAAGACGCACCTGATTATAAGACGCACCCCCAAATTTGGTGAAGGAAAAGAGAAAAAAATTATTTTTAATGTTAAATGGGGTCCGTCTTATAATGTCAGTGTCCGTCTTACAAATCATATGGGGTATATGTCTCTTATAGCCCCCTCTTCCTGGTACATGGTCCTCATCCTGGGATATAGCTCCCCATCCTAGATATGGCCCCCTTATTCTGGTTATGGCTGGCACACATCCCCCAGGGCTGACATACGTCCCCCAGGGCTCTCACACATCCACTAGGGATGGCACATGCCCCCAAGGGCTGGCACATTCCCCCCAGGGCTCTCAAATCCCAGGGCTGGCACATGCCCCCAGGGCTGGCACATGCCCCCCAGGGCTGGTACACGTACCTCAGGGCTGGCACATGCCTCAAGGACTGGCACCTCCACCCCAGAGCTGGCACATGCCCCCCAGGGCTGGCACCTCCGCCCCACAGCTGGCACATGGGGTGGCACCTCCGCCCCAGAGCTGGCACATGCCCCCCAGGGCTGGCACCTCCGCCCCAGAGCTGGCACATGTCCCCCTGGGCAGGCACACATCCCCCTGGGCAGGCACACATCCCCCTGGGGGGGGGCTGGCACATGCCACCCCAGGGCTGGCACATGCCCCCCAGGGCTGGCACATGCCCAGAGCTGGCATACGTCCCCAGGGCTGGCACATGCCCCCCAGGGCTCTCACACATCCACTAGGGATGACACATGCCCCCAAGGGCTGGCACATTCCCCCCAGGGCTCTCAAACATCCCCCAGGGCTGGCACATGCCCCCCAGGGCTGGCACATGCCCCCCAGGGCTGGTACACGTCCCTCAGGGCTGGCACATGCCCCAAGGACTGGCACCTCCACCCCAGAGCTGGCACATGCCCCCCAGGGCTGGCACCTCCGCCCCAGAGCTGGCACATGCCCCCCAGGGCTGGCACCTCCGCCCCAGAGCTGGCACATGCCCCCCAGGGCTGGCACCTCCGCCCCAGAGCTGGCACATGTCCCCCTGGGCAGGCACACATCCCCCTGGGCAGGCACATGCCCCCCAGGGCTGGAACATGCCACCCCAGGGCTGGCACATGCCACCCCAGGGCTGGCACATGCCCCCCAGGGCTGGCACCTCTGCCCCAGAGCTGGCATACGTCCCCCAGGGCTGGCACATGCCCCCCAGGGCTCTCACACATCCACTAGGGCTGGCACATTCCCCCCAGGGCTCTCAAACATCCCCCAGGGCTGGCACATGCCCCCCAGGGCTGGCACATGCCCCCCAGGGCTGGTACACGTACCTCAGGGCTGGCACATGCCTCAAGGACTGGCACCTCCACCCCAAAGCTGGCACATGCCCCCCAGGGCTGGCACCTCCGCCCCAGAGCTGGCACATGCCCCCCAGGGCTGGCACACGTCCCCAGGGCAGGCACACATCCCCCTGGGCAGGCACACATCCCCCTGGGCAGGCACACATCCCCCTGGGCTGGCACACTTGTCCCCCAGGGCTGGCACACTTGTCCCCCAGGGCTGGCACACTTGTCCCCCAGGGCTGGCACACTTGTCCCCCAGGGCTGGCACACTTGTCCCCCAGGGCTGGCACACTTGTCCTCCAGGGCTGGCACACTTGTCCCCCTTGCTGCTGGGCAGAAAATAACAAACATTTTATACTTACCTCTCCAGCGCTTGCCTCAGTCTTCAGTGCCTTTCTCCCTGACTGCAGAAATCTCCCTCTGAGGTCCCAGAGAAGCCGGTCATGTGATCGGGTGCACACTGATGACATCACCGCACTGCAGTCATCAGTGTGCACCCGATCACATGACCGGCTTCTCTGGGACCTCGGAGGGAGATTTCTGCAGTCAGGGAGAAAGGCACTGAAGACTGAGGCAAGCGCTGGAGAGGTAAGTATAAAACGTTTGTTATTTTTTGCACAGCAGCAAGGGGGGCCATGTACCAGGATGGGGGGGACTGCAGGAACATTTAATATGCCCTGCACCCCTGTCCATACCTCGGTGCTAGCTTCAGCACGGGTCATTCCATGTCAAGTGAACCAATGATTATTACCTCTATATTTTTAATTCTTTTGAGATTTTGTTATTTGATAATAGCATGTCAGACAATGCAAAATGTGAAGAGAAAATTTTTTTTAAAAATTTATTTTTTTTTTAAATGATTTTCAAAGTTCGGAAAAAGTGTGAATTTCGCTGTTGCCTGCCTTTACGTTTCTCCTCATAACTCAGGCTAGGAATAAGATAGAGAGACAAAATAAACACCATTCTACTCAGAACTATACAGGCTTTCACCAGATATGTCACAAGAGGATCTTTGTTAATATTTTACCCATGTGATCGCAAGCGCAAAACTTTAAAACGTATTTCCGAAAAATCGGCGCGCTTTAAATATTTCAAAAACTGCCCATATGTCTGCTTTGCTCTTAGCCACATCTGTACCAAATTTCAAGTTGGGATCGCAATGGGATCATATTTTAACATATTTTACTATTAATAGCGTCAATGGGTCATTCCATATCAAGTGATCTAAATATGAATATTTTTTTTTACCTGACGTCTTTAGATTTTTTTTTTTTTTTTTTCCTTTATGAAGTACTACTTTAGTTAATTACAAATTAAAAGTTTAGAATTTTTTTCTTCATCAGTTAATTTTTTACAGATTTTTAAAGTTTAAAAAAAGGGTGAATTTTGGCCTGGTATGACTTTACATTTTTTTATCTCGGGCTAGAAATAAGATAGAGAAACAAAATAAACACCATTCTACTCAGAACTGTCCAGGCTTTTACCAGATATGTCACAAGAGTATATTTGTTCATTTTAATTTTTTACCCATGCGAATGCAAACGCAACATTTTGAAACGCATTTCCGAAAAAAACGTTTTAATAAAATTTTTCCAAAACTGCCCATGTGTCTTTTATGCTCTTAGCCACATCTGTACCAAATTTCAAGTTGGGATTGTGAGGGGATCATATTTTAAAATATTTAACTATGGTTAATCTCATTTTTATTAAATTTTGAAAAAACATATGAAAGACATACATTCAATCTTTTAACAAAATCTTGAGACATATAAAATATACAAAAAGAGAATTCACAAAGTTATTAGTAACTTTAAGATAAGCTGCAAATTTACTTTTGCGCTTATCTCTGGTGCAATATATACTACAATCTAAATATAATTCCAAACACTCAAGTATACAACCTTTCTCAGGGTTTTGAGATGTTCTGATGTCAAGGGGACAAGCAGCCCCAGCAGAATGATTTTTATCACTTGGCCCCTTCTAACAGGTTGACCACGTAAGTGGGTCATTACCCGTTGAGGCCTAGTTGGAATAGTCTATCGACTGGTGTACCGGAAAGGAAGGCCGAAATATTAATGATCTACTCACAGCTCAGAGTTTCCGATACCTGTCTAATGTTCACTAGAATTCTGAAGGTATAGGTGTAGAAAGGAAATACCTAGACTGAATGTATCAGATGGGAAGAAAAGAGAGATAGAAAAGAAGAAAGAGAGAAGAGAAACAAAAACCATTAGAAAAAGTTATACTGGGAAAGAAAAGCCACGTAAGAAAAAAAGAAAAAAAGGGGGGGGGGGGACGGGTGAGGTATGGGAAGGAGAAAGGGTACTCATCCCACTGGCTCCCCATCAGCCAGAGGTCGAGCCATATTATCTGTGCTGGAAAAGATACTCCTAAATTCTGCAGAGTCGTGAAAAAGAATCCATTCAACCCAAATCCCTAAGCATTTGTTCCGAGATCCAGACGCATCAGCTGCGAGCTCCTCCATTCGATATATGTCCATCAATTCTTTGAACCAATCAAGTAGAGATGGAGCCCGGCTTGATTTCCAGAACCTCGGGATCACAGCACGAGCAGCCGAGATGCAAAAGCGGAGAATATCCCTCTTCTGTAGCCCAATAGGACCTGGAAAAATGGATAACATTGCCGATTCTGGGCAGCATTCGGCTTGTTTACCTGTTATCCGGGCGTATGCATTGAAAACCTCAGACCAGAACCGCCGGATTTCCCCACAACTCCACCAAATGTGTATCATTGTACCCTTCTCTTCCCCACAGCGCCAGCAGGTATCAGGGGTTCCAGGGAACATGTTCCGGAGTGTCGTCGGACACAAGTACCATCTAGTGAGCAGCTTATAGCTTCTTTCTTGTGCAGAACAAGCGCTAGCTAGTGAGTGAGTAAATATAAAGCCAATTAGCTTCTGAAATGCTACACCCCAATTCCCTCTCCCAAGCACGTTGGAAGTAAAGGGTGCCCTGCTCTCTCATGGACCCTAAGGCCTGGTATAGAACTGATATTTTGCGCCTCGGTGGAGCCTCCAGTTGGAATAACCTCTCCAATACGTTGGGCGTCAATCTTACCCTGCAAGAGTGGTCAGCTGAATATAAGTATGCTCTGTATTGGAGAAATTCGAATCACTTAAGAGGTCTCGTAGGTTCTTTGAGTTGTAGCTCTGCCATCGGGGGCAAACCACCACTGGACAGAGTCTGTCCTACTCGGGTGTCATCCACAATCCGCCAACATAAAAATCTCTGCCTGTCAAATCTGGGTGGGAAAGATGGGTTGGAAAAAAGGGGAGTCAAAGGGCTAAGTCTGTCGTTTAAGCGGAGGGTTTTCGTCACTAGGTGCCATACCTTCAAGGTGTTTCTGGTCATGTCTGTCAAAGGTACTAGGTCTGTGGAGTCTTTAGGGGAAATCCAAAGCAGGTGTTTCAGCGGAATCCCCAAACCCTCTTGCTCCACCCCTACCCATTTCTTAGAGGACGCATGATAATGCCAATCTAGAGCTCTAACAAGAGAGGAAGCCACAAAGTACGCTCGTATGTTGGGTAGTCCAACCCCTCCTCTGGTCTTGGGCAAGGATAGGATATTCATTCGCAATCTGGACCTCTTGCCCCCCCAGACAAATCTAAGGATCATAGATTGCATTTTGGAGAGGAAGCCTCTATCCAATAGAACAAGAACTGTCTGAAAAGTATATAAGAGTCGGGGCAAGACATCCATCTTGACTACGTTTATTCTCCCGAACCAGGATAGCTTTAATTGTCTATAGGAGGTAAATGCCGATTCCGCGTTAGTCAAAAGGGGTTGATAATTTAAATTGAATATTTGTTTAAGATCTTTTGGTATAAGGACTCCCAAGTACTTAATGGCTTCTACTTTCCATTTAAATGGGAACTGTTTAGATAGATGAGAAACCAATTCTCCAGGCAAAGAAATATTGAGTGCCTCGGTTTTGGAGCAATTCACTTTAAAATTGCTCAATTGTCCGAACCGTTCAAACTCCATTAAGACCAAAGGGATGGAGACCAGGGGCTGGGAGATGTAAAGTAGCAGGTCATCTGCAAATAGGGCTAATTTGTGATGACTCTGTCCCAGCTTGACCCCATGGACGCATTCATTGGACCTAAGTGCAAAATATTTAACTATTATAGTGTCAATTCAAAAATCACCAAGAACACAATCAGTCATTTTTTCACAATTGCCCGTCAATAGTTTGAATTTGATATAAAGAAACATAGTCTTGTAACATCTCAAATGAAAGCTGTTACCGTTCTGAGTAAAATGATGCCTCTCCCACTTCATTATCTTATTTCTAGCCTGAGATAAAAAAATGTAAAGTCATACCAGGCCAAAATTCACCCTTTTTTTAAACTTTAAAAATCTGTAAAAAATTAACTGATGAAGAAGAAAAATTCTAAACTTTTAATTTGTAATTAACTAAAGTAGTACTTCATAAAGAAAAAAAAAAAAAAAATCTAAAGACGTCAGGTAAAAAAAAATATTCATATTTAGATCACTTGATATGGAATGACCCATTGACGCTATTACTAGTAAAATATGTTAAAATATGATCCCATTGCGATCCCAACTTGAAATTTGGTACAGATGTGGCTAAGAGCAAAGCAGACACATGGGCTGTTTTTGAAATATTTAAAGCGCGCCGATTTTTCGGAAATGCGTTTTAAAGTTTTGCGCTTGCGATCACATGGGTAAAATATTAACAAAGATCCTCTTGTGACATATCTGATGAAAGCCTGGACAGTTTTGAGTAGATTGGTGTTTATTTTGTCTCTCTATCTTATTTCTAGCCCGAGATATCATAGAAAATGTAAAGCCATACCAGGCCAAAATTCGCACTTTTTTAAAACTTTAAAAATCTGTAAAAAATTAACTGATAAAGAAAAAAATTCAAAACTTTTTTTTTGTAATTAGATAAAGTTGTTCTTCATATAGAAAAAATTTTTAAAAAATCTGAGGACGTCAGGGAAAAAAAATATTCATTTTTGGATCACTTGACATGGAATGACCCGCACCGAGGTGATGGACAGCGGCAGTGCAGTGAATATTAAATGAGTTAATGAGCGGGGGTCACGTGACCTCCCGCTGCCTCCTACAGCCTGCAGCCTGCCCGCCCCAGCCCCCGGACACACTCCAGAGCTGCCCCCACTCTCCCCTGCACCGTATGTTCGTTTTTTAAGACGCACCCCCCACTTTCCCCAAAATTTGGGGGAACAAAAGTGCGTCTTAAAAAGCGAAAAATACGGTATAGAGGGGACTGCTCGAACCTCAACCAGAGACCGATGCAGATTGCCCAGTATACTAGAGACCCCTTATCCCCCGGCCAAGTACCATTGCCCATCTCGTCAGGGGGCCAGGAGATATGGGATGACCTCCGGTCACGTATACAGACCATCCCTACTAGGGAGGAGATGGAGGGCTTCATCACACGTATGGAGGCATCCTTTAAAGCCGTGGCTTCGGAACTTAAAGGGGAAGTCAATAAACTTAGTTTAAGGGTGGCCTCTACTGAATCATCCTCCCAAAACATGGATGAGAGACTGAAAAAGCTAGAGGACACAGTGTATTTCCAATCCTCCCAGCTTGAAAGAATGCTAGACTCCATGGAAGACCTGGAGAATCGGGAGAGGAGGAATAATATTAGAATCAGAGGCCTCCCTGAGAGCATCGGTCCTAAAGATCTGGACTATACACTTAAAACCATATTCAACGCAATTAGAGAGGTGTCGACAGATACGGTTCTGGAATTTGATAGGGCACATAGATCTCTGGGCCCTCCGCCCCTAGAAGGAGAAAGACCCCGAGACGTGGTGTGCAGGATCCATAAATACAAAATCAAAGAGACTATTTTCACCAAAGCCCGTGCCAAGGGACATGTACGATACCAGAACTGCCCTCTCCAACTATTGGCAGATCTATCAAGGTGTACACTGCAAAAACGGAGGGCGTTTTGCCCCCTTCTGGAGGTCCTACGACAACGGGATTTACCCTATACGTGGGGCTTTCCATTCCGCCTCCAGGTGCGGAGAGAGGGAGTGCTACACTTCGTCACCCATCCTAGAGGAGTGCCGGAGTTCACAGTGGCGTTGGGACTTCCTTCGGTCTCAATCTCACCAGAGGAATGGCCGGGGCATATTGAATGCTTAGACTGGATGCCAACGACCCCAGAACCATTAAGGGGAGGCAGAGGAAGGGGGAGGGGGGCTTCCCGGAGAGGGAGGAATAGAGGATGGAGACGGGGATCGATCGGTAATGGTTGATGGTCCCCTCTGGTGCCCTGATTGTTATATATTTGGTTATCACCTGCTGGTAGTTTTTTTTCTCTAGATGCTGCGAAGATTATGACTGCTGAACGTGGCCCATCGTTTCAACATACGGCTAATGTATAAAAGGGTTATATTTACTATTTTTTCATTTACTGTTATGGCACATAAGTCTGTAATTTTGGCACTGACTCAGACACTTTAATCACACCCGAACGTGTGTATAGGTGATTTTCAAAGACTTTACTAAGCCTATTTTAGAACAACATGTCCTATTTTGCAAGATGTTTGTGGATTGTTTTTTGTATCTGCATAAGGCCGGGGTGGTGGGGACGTTCCCTACATAGACAGGTTACACCCCTCCGGGATATAGTCCCCTGTTTAAAGGACGACTGGTCAAGCAGACCACCCCACATCGTTATCCCAGATTATTCTGGGAAATTCCTTTTCTTTCACTTTCTCTCTTTCTTTTAATTTTGGCTATCCCTCTTTAACCCCCATACTCTTGTACACATCTGCTCTCTCTTTCTACACCTCTCCCCCTCCTGTTCTTCTCCCCATTCTTTTCCCCCATTCTTCCCCTCTAACCCCTATGTCGGTTATGGCATCTCTAAAAATCTGTTCACTTAATGTAAGGGGATTTAACACCCCCCAAAAGAGATCTCAGACCTTATACTCTGCTCATAAGCAGAAGTGTCAGATTCTGATGTTACAAGAGACCCACTTTAAAAATGATCATGTCCCATCTTTACGCAACAGATACTTCTCGGTGTGGTACCATAGTACCAACCCTGAAGCAAGAACAAAAGGGGTATCCATTGCGATACACAGGTCGCTATCTCACGAGATTCTAGACACCTGTATAGACCCTCAGGGACGTTATGTATTTCTTAAGATGAGAATTGCTGGATCTTTACTAACCCTTGCCAATTGGTACCTACCTAATAGGTTTCAAACAAAAATATGTAGACTGTATCTGCTACGGTTGGCGGAGTTTGCGGAAGGATCAACCATCATCGGTGGGGACCTCAATTTCACCCTGGACCCGGCGGCCGACTCATCTTCTGGTTGTCTCCCTAAAAAGGCTCCTTCACACCCTGAGACTCATGGACATATGGAGGATTCTGAATCCCATGGGAAGAGATTTTACATATTTCTCCCCACTACATAACTCATACAGTAGAATAGACCTATTTCTCATTAGTCACGATTTATTGTCCTGGAGCCCTGAAGCGACTATAGGGGATATCTTACTCTCAGACCATGCCCCCACCTTCTTGACTCTCACACTTCCCAACACTAGTAACCGACCTTGGACGTGGAGGCTAAATGAACACTTACTGAAAGACGAGCTGTGTATGACCGAAGTGAGAGAGACTATACAATCCTTTGACAGACATCATGCTTTTGACCCCACACCTCCCCCCACAAAGTGGGAAACTTTGAAATGTGTGCTGAGAGAGGTTTTCATAAAGCATGGTGCCCGTCTAAAAAAAAATAATGCAAAAACAGTAGAAGACCTCCTTACCCAGATTCATATGTTAGAAACCATGCATAAACAGAATCTTTCTAGTTTGACCCTGTCTGACCTGATTCTAAAAAAAAAAGAACTCAAAGATTTGCTAGATCAAAAGTATTGCAGATACTCTGAGAAATCCAGGAGCTATTTTTACTCCAACTCAGACAAATGTGGACGACCCTTGGCCAGACTGCTCCATCCTCGTTTGAACCCGACGTTCGTCTCAAACGTCTCCACCAAAACAGGTGGGCGAACATTTCTCCCAACCAAAATATTGGAGGCATTTCGGCAATACTACCTTGGTCTTTACAATATTCGAGGACATTTTTCTAATTGCCCGCCCTCAGAACTGTCTGACAAAATTAAGGGATATATAGATAGAACCGCAATCCCATCCCTGGCCAAGGAGACCGTTGCATTGTTGGAGAAAGATATTTCTGAGGAGGAATTATCACAGGCTATCCAATCTACTCCTTCGGGGAAATGTCCGGGCCCAGACGGATTTTTACCTAATTTTTACAAATTACTCAAATCCCAGCTGACTCCAGCACTGTCAACAGCCTTTAATGCTGTTTTGAGGGGTCTAGATTTCGTGCCTCAATCGTTGGATGCCCATATCAGCGTCATCCCCAAACCTGGGAAGGATCCATCTTCAGTCTCGAGCTACAGGCCAATCTCGCTACTGAATGTGAATGTCAAGCTTTTCTCTAAAATATTGGCGGAACGCTTGGCCCCGTTTCTCCCTTCCGTAATCAACACTGACCAGGTGGGCTTTGTCAGAGGCCGGGAGGCAAGGGATAACACCATTAGAACCCTGCTCCTTATTGCTAAAGCTAAACTTAACTCAGCTCCACTAGGCCTGATTTCTGTGGATGCAGAAAAGGCCTTTGACAGAGTCCACTGGGGGTTTATGAGGGAGGCGCTGATCCAACTTGGCCTGGGACCCCGGTTTTTACACGGAATCATGTCTTTATACTCCTCACCGTCTGCTAGGGTGAAGATTGGCGGAACATTATCTGCTCCGTTCAAGATAGCAAACGGTACCAGGCAGGGGTGCCCTTTGTCACCCCTGTTATACATTATAGTAATGGAACATTTAGCAACAGCACTCAGAGCCAATAGTGACATTCACGGGATCGAGCTGGGACAGAGTCACCACAAAACGACACTATTTGCCGATGACCTATTGCTATATATATCACAGCCCCTGATCTCTATCCCTTCTATTTTAAAAGAGTTCGAACAATTCGGACAGCTAAGTAACTTCAAAGTTAATTGTTCTAAAACCGAGGCGCTTAACATTTCCCTGCCCGGAGACTTGGTAGCTCATTTGTCTAGACAGTTCCCATTCAAATGGAAGACGGAGGCCATTAAATATCTGGGCGTTCTTATTCCGAGGGACCTTAAGCAACTGTTTAGGCTTAATTATCAACCCTTATTGACAAATGTCGAGAAGGCTTTTACATCTTATCGACAATTAAGGCTATCCTGGTTCGGGAGAATGAATGTAATAAAAATGGATATCTTGCCTCGACTCTTATATATCTTGCAAACAGTTCCGGTTCTACCAGACAGGACGTTTTTCACTAAACTACAATCTCTTGCTATTAAATTTATCTGGAGTGGGAGGAGATCTAGATTACGGATTAATATTTTATCCCTACCTAAATCCAGAGGTGGAGTCGGGCTACCCAACATAAAGTCGTACTTTCTGGCTTCTTCTCTCACCAGAGCATTAGATTGGCACTTTTGTGCGTCATCCAAGAGATGGATCGAGGTGGAGCAGGATGGCCTGGAGATACCACTGAAACACTTGCTATGGACTCCTTTGGGGAACTTTAGGGAAATAGGCCCCCTACTTGACATGACTAGGACTACTTTGAAGGTGTGGCACTCGGTGACAAAGGCGCTCCATTCAGATGACAGACTCAGCCCCCTCACTCCCCTTTTTTCTAGTCCAACTTTCACACCTGGGTTCGGAAGACGTAGGTTTCTGTGTTGGCAGAGTGTGAACGATACCCGAATGGGACAGACCCTATCTGATGGTAATCTTCCCTCGATGGGGGAGCTGCAATCTATAGATCCTACTAGGCCACTCAGATGGTTCGAGTTTCTCCAGTATAAATCGTTCCTATTCCCGGCTGACCGTGTGTGCAGGGTGAGATTGACACCCAATGTATTAGAGAGATTGTTCCAACAAGAGTCACCCCCGAAACGTAAAATATCTGTTTTATACCAGGCTTTAGGGTCCATGAGAGAACAGGGCATCCTATACTTCCAGCGTGCCTGGGAGAAGGAGCTGAATAGGAAAATCTCAGATAGTGAGTGGCAGAAATGCTTTCTATTCACTCACAAATTAGCTAATGCCTGTATAGCGCAGGAAAGAAGTTACAAGCTGCTCACCAGATGGTACCTATGTCCGGTTGCCCTTCAGCGCATGTTCCCTGAAAATACAGACAGTTGTTGGCGTTGCGGGGAGGAATCAGGGACAATGCTCCATATTTGGTGGAGCTGCAGGGAGATCCAGCGGTTCTGGTCTAGGGTATTCAGGACTTACACTCAGATAACAGGTAAACAGGTTTAGTGCTGTCCTGAGGTGGCTCTGCTATCTATCTTTCCGGGGCCTATTAAACTTCATAAGAAGGATATCCTACATTTTTGTGTCTCGGCCGCCCGCGCCTTAATCCCGAGATTTTGGAAAATTTCTCGGGTTCCATCCGTGCTTGACTGGTTCAAAGAGATGATGGATATTTTCCGGATGGAGGAGCTAGCGGCTGACGCATTGGGTTCTCGTGACAAGTTTTCAGTGGTTTGGACCGAATGGATTATTTTCCAAGATTCGGTCGACTTCAGGAGTATCTTCTCCGAGGTCGTTCCAGAACCATGACCGACATGGGGTCGAGGTAATCCTTCATCCCTATCCCTCTCTGGTCTAACCCTCTTCCTTACTTGACCCCAATGATCCCAGATTTGTCCTCTTTATCTTCCTACTCCTTCTTTTTATCTTTCTACCTCCCTCTTTTCTTACCCCTCATATACTTTTGTAATGCTCTTTACATATTGGTTTTGAAAAGTTATATTTTAGCCCACCCTCTCTCGAGTTTCCAGTAATTCTGGAATCGAATAAAATATACATAGGCTGAAGAAACTCCACGGATGATGGGTTCGTCTTTGACGTTCCCAACTTTGGGCGAGTTCTCCGAGGCCCTGCTAGCATGGGATCAGACAAAAAAAGGAGATACTCCGCTATGAGATTTCCCAATGAATGTTTTTTTTTTTTTTGTACATAACCTAATTGATGATGAGAAGACCATTGTTATAACATCTCTGGTGGGGTCCTTTTATCCCCCCTTTGGTGCTCAGAGAAGGGTTATTTTATTCTAATGTTCTGGACTATGAATAAGGGACTGGATGACCCTACTTTGTAAGAGGGTGTATACGATTTTTGGTTGGTCATCCCCCAACTCATATATATCTGTTATTATTACGGTGTTTCATTATTTTGTACTTTCTGGTTGCAAATATATATATACCTTGTAATGTATTCAAAAATTTCAATAAAAAGAGATTAACCAAAAATCGGAGCCTGCTCCGATTTTTACACCGAAAATCAAATCTGACAGAATCGGATCGGACCACATCGGATGGCATTTAGTGCACATCCGATCTGACCCGATCCCTATAACATGGGGCCCTATGGAGCAGGGTCCGAGGAAACATCGGATGTCTCCTCGGACCCAATTTTACTGTACTGAGCATGCTCAGTACAGTAAAACTGCTCCTACTGGGAGCACAAGGGTTAAAAAAAAAAAAAAAAAACCTTATGCTCACCTCCCCACGAGCCCCCGCCGTCTCCCGCAGTCTTCCTGAAGGTTCCCGGTGGCTGCAGAGGTCTTCCTCTGCTGTACAGGACCTTCGGTGATGTCACAGTCATGTGACCGCGGGTTACCATGGTGAACCCGCAGTCACGTGACTGTGACATCACCGCAGGTCCTGAACAGCAGAGGAAGACCTCTGCAGCCACCGGGAGCCTGCGGAAGCCACCGGGAGCCTTCAGGAAGACAGCGGGGGCTCGTGGGGAGGTGAGCATAATGTTTTTTGTTTTTTTTTTCCAGCCCGGAGAGAACGATTTTATGCCGGAATCGGATGCCTATTTGGCATCCGATTCCAGGCATCAGAAGGGAGCCGATGCTGTCCGAATTTATCGGACAGCATCGGCTCCCTTCAAAAATCGTAGTATGAAAGCACCCTAAGGCCCTATATACACATTCTGGAATGCTGTCCAAAGGCTGATTTGTCTGATGTAAAAAATAGCTTTTATTATACTTACCTGGGGGGGATGGGGGCGGTCAAATACCATGGGTGTCGCAGATCTCTATCTGGTGCCTCCGCTTTTCTTCTAATTGCCGTCACTGACCGTCATTGCGCTCGCGCAGGAAATGTCAAGCGCCTGCATACTGCACAAGTGCGGGCATTCTTTGACCTTTCCTGGCACCTGCTACATTATTGTACTTTGCTCTTCCCTTCAACAGGACAAAGAAAAGTGCACGAGCACAGGAGCACAATGGCAGAAACTGTGTGTGGGTGACGTAGGAGGCATCTCCCATATGAAGCAGAAAAAGACAGCAATCGCAAGAAGAAAGGAGGCACTGGCCCGACACCTTGCAACACCCATCGGACTGGACCGCCCCTCAGGTAAGTATAATCAAAGCCTTTTTTTGCATTATACAGATCAATCTGGGGACTTATATACAGTATTCCAGAATGTGTATATTAGGCCTTACAAGTGGTGGCCGCAGATTATATGCAAAAAAAACACTGCTGACAGGTTCACTTTAAGAGAGCGATATATATCTGAAATGCCCCCAGAAGTGACATCCTGTGAAAAAAAAGCACCCCTCAGTAATCTAAACTTGTTAAGAAATATATTAATGATTCAGTTGCTAAACAGTAATTAAGGCAAAGTAGGAGGAAAGAATGAAAAATTATATTTTTCACTAAAATATTGCCCTACACGGAAGTGCTTCTCAGTTTATGGCTAAGAAGCACAGAGTATTGAAGGCCCTGAGCAACATCGTCTATTGCTAGACAGCATCCTGTATCTATTCCCGTACCTGTACATACCGTACCAGTATCCACTAAGGTGTGCCTCAGTCCTAGAATCCTGCATGACCCCGATAAACAAGCCGTGCCAACATACCTACTGCACCTGCCAAAAGCAGCTGTGCCACCGTACCTACTGCACCTGCTAGAACCAACTGGGTTGTCATTCCTACTGAAACTGCTAGAACCAACTGGGCTGTCATACCTACTGAAACTGCTAGAACCAACTGGGCTGTCATACCTACTGCACCTGCCAGAACCTGCTGTGCCGCCATATCTTCAGCACCTGCCAGAACCTGCTGGACCGCCATTCCTACTGCACCTGCCAGAAGCAGCTGTGCCACCATACCCACTGAAACTGCCAGAACCAACTGCGCTGCCATACCTACTACACCTGCTAGGACCTGTCATGACGCCATACCATCTGCACATGCCTGCATCAGCCATCCAGTTGATACCGGACTGCACCAAAGACTGTACCTACCCACGTATGTGGCCATGCCTGCAGACCTCGGAGCCAGCTGTTGAGTTACTGAGTACCCCTTGAGTAGTACCTGGCAGCTACCTTCTAGCATAACTCTAACCATCAAAGGCTCTAGTGAAGACAAGGTAGCCGCTTAGTTACACCCCTCCAGGCCAACATCAGACCTGCAGTTCAGTGGGCCCACTCCCCGACGCTATATTATATATATATATATATACCTTCAGGATGAAATGGCAACTTTTCGGCTACAATAGTGTTGGAAGAAGGCTCATTGCAGCCGAAACGTTGATATCTCATCCTGAAGGCCAAATGAAGGCATCAGAAACCTCATGAATGGAGTGCTGCAGTTTGTTGTCCGGTCTGTGTGTGTGTGTATATATTATATATATATATATATATAAATATATATACCAAATTAAAGGGAACCAACCACCCCCAATGACCCCCCCGGACTCTTAATATCAGTCCCTACACACAGCACATAGATGTGCTGCAATGATTTTTGCTAAAAAAACTGTTTTTTCAAACTAAAGATAATGATTTAGAAAGTTTAAACTGAATGGACGGCTGGGCGGTACTTATCTCTGGCAAAAGCCGATATCTGATGTCAATCATCCTCCCGTCTCCCCTTGTAGCAGTAACGTCCAGCCCTTTATTCAGCGTCACAGCCCTGTGCACGGGCTCGCATGCCCGTGCACACGTCATCATCTGCAGCCGGGAAGCGAGCGCGCGCTCTGTCTTCCATAGCCGAGCGCAGGAAGTCAGAGCGCGCGCTCGCTTCCCGGCTGCAGATGATGACGTGTGCACGGGCATGCGAGCCCGTGCACAGGGCTGTGACGCTGAATAAAGGGCTGGACGTTACTGCTACAAGGGGAGACGGGAGGATGATTGACATCAGATATCGGCTTTTGCCAGAGATAAGTACCGCCCAGCCGTCCATTCAGTTTAAACTTTCTAAATCATTATCTTTAGTTTGAAAAAACAGTTTTTTTAGCAAAAATCATTGCAGCACATCTATGTGCTGTGTGTAGGGACTGATATTAAGAGTCCGGGGGGGTCATTGGGGGTGGTTGGTTCCCTTTAATAGCTGCACACTCGTTGAACCAATACATGCTATTTCTAGGTGTTAGTAGATGTTTTTTGAGAAAAAATAAAAACTATAAAGTTTTTTAAAAAAAAACTCAGAAATATTTTTTTTTAGTTTTTTTTATGGTTCTTAGCACATGCATTGGCCAATATATGCCAGCCCTTCAACCACGTCTCAGTGACCATAACTCTGAATGGTCACCGAGACTTCCTTCATTTTTTTTTCTTATATATATATATATATACTAGCTGTAGTACCCGGCTACGCCCGGGTTAATAAGTAACTGTTGTTAGCTATAACAAAATAGAATTTGAAAATGTCATATAAAATGACCTGTAGGAAAATAGAAGCTGAGCTGTGATTGATTGCTATAGGCAGCCTAATAAATCTCCAGCCAACAGTAAACCCACCCCCTGGCCGGGCAGTATATGTTACCTCACACATACACATAATAGACAGCTCATGTCACTGACATCTGCCTTAATTCCCTATATGGCACATGTGTTGCAAATTGGCTGTTTTTAATCAGATGTTTAGGTATGGGCCACGTCACACACACAGATAATTGTGCAGATATTGTTCACAGATCTCTGGTTGCAGTGAAATCATGGACATAATGTTCCATTTTGTGGCTGTGTACAAATGGTACAATGTGTCCATGATTTCACTGCAACCAGAGATCTGTGAACAATATCTGCACAAATATCTGTGTGTGTGACCCTAGCCTTTGGAAAATAAAGATAGCACATGTATGAGGCGAGTTGTGTGAGGTGATTTGTGCACATCTGTGTCTGTCTGTGTGGTGTGTGTGTCCCTGGGGTGTGTATGTGTGTGTCCCTGTGGGGGGGGGGGGGGGGGGGGGTATGTGTGGTGTGTGTCTCTGTTGTGTGTGTCCCTGTGGGGTGAGTGCATGTGTCCCTATAGGGTGTGTATGTGTGTGTGTCCCTGTGGGGGGGGTCTGTGTGGTGTGTGTGTGTATCTGTGTTGTGTGTGTCTCTTTGTGGTGTGTGTCTCTGTGGGGTGAGTGCATGTGTCCCTATAGGGTGTGCATATGTGTGTGTCCCTGTGGGGGGGGGGTCTGTGTGGGGTGTGTGTGTCTCTGTGTTGTGTGTGTCTCTGTGTGGTGTGTGTCTCTTTGTGGTGTGTGTCCCTGAGGGGTGAGTGCATATGTCCCTATAGGGTGTGTATGTGTGTGTGTCCCTGTGGGGGGGTCTGTGTGGCGTGTGTGTCTCTTTGTGGTGTGTGTGTCCCTGTGGGGTACGTGCATGTGTCCCTATAGGGTGGCTATGTGTGTGTGTCCCTGTGGGGGGGGGTCTGTGTGGTGTGTGTGTCTGTGTCATGTGTGTCTCATTGGTGTGTGTGTGTGTCCCTGTGGGGTGACTGCAGGTGTAGCTATAGAGTGTGTGTGTGTGTGTCCCCTTGGGGGTGTGTGTGTGTCTCTATGTTGTGTGTGTCTCTTTGTGGTGTGTGTTTGTTGGGGTGCGTGGTGAGTATCCAATGTTGGGGCTGCACCTTAGCGACTATACACTTGCTGTTACTCTTTGTGTGCTGTGTTGTGTATACATGTCCCCGTGCGTGGTGAATATCTCATGTTGGGGCCCCACCTTACTGACTATATGCTGGTATGTGCTGTTAGTCTTTGGTGCTATCATTAAGCCCCTCTCATTCACAACTGTCAACTGGTAACTGTCACTTTTTCCCCATTATGTAGATAGGGGCAAAATTGTTTGGTGAATTGGAATGCGCGGGGTTAAAATTTTGCCTCACAACATAGCCTATGACGCTCTCGGGGTCCAGATGTGTGACTGTGCAAATTTTTGTAGCTGTAGCTGACAGCTGTCGATTTTCCTCCCACACGTTTCCTTTCCTTTTTTCCCCATTATGTAGATAGGGCCAAAATTGTTTGGTGAACTGGAACGCGCAGGGTTAAAATGTTGCCTCACAGCATAGCCTATGACGCTCCCGGGGTCCAGACGTGTGACTGAGCAAAATTTTGTCTCTATAGCTGACAGCTGTCGATTTTCCTCCCACACGTTTTCATTCACTTTTTCCCCATTATGTAGATAGAGGCAAAATTTTTTGGTGAACTGGAACGCGCAGGGTTAAAATATCGCCTCACAACATAGACTATGACGCTCTCGGGGTCCAGACGTGCGACTGTGCAAATTTTTGTGGCTGTAGTTGCGACGGTGTAGATGCCAATCCTGGATATACACACACATACACACACACACATTCAGCTTTATATATTAGATATATATATATCTAATATATAAAGCTGAATGTGTGTGTATGTGTGTATATTTTGCACAGTCACATGTCTGGACCCTGAGAGTGTCATAGGTTATGTTGTGAGGCGAAATTTTAACCCCGCGCGTTCCAGTTTACCAAACAATTTTGGCCCTATCTACATAATGGGGAAAAAGTGAATGGAAAAATATTGGAGGAAAATCGACAGCTGTCAGCTATAGAGACAAAATTTTGCACAGTCACACGTCTGGACCCTGAGAGTGTCATAGGTTATGTTGTGAGGCGAAATTTTAACCCCGCGCGTTCCAGTTTATCAAACAATTTTGCCCCTATCTACATAATGAGGAAAAAGTGAAAAAGAGTTGGAGGAAAATCGACAGATGTCAGCTATAGAGACAGAATTTTGCACAGTCCTACGTCTGGACCCCGGGAGCATCACAGGCTATGTTGTGAGGCGACATTTTAACCCCGCGCATTCCAATTCACCAAACAATTTTGCCCCTATCTACATAATGGGGAAAAAGTGACAGTTACCAGTTGACAGTTGTGAGTGAGAGGGGCTTAATGACAGCACCAAAGACTAACAGCACATACCAGCATATAGTCACTTGCTGTTACTCTTTGTGTGCGTGTGGTGTGCATACATGTCCCCGTGTGTGGTGACATTAATTGGTCTTATCATATCAATAACTCACTTGCAATGCTTGACTGTGTGTATTTGCTATTTATATTGGTTCATTTTTGTAGTTATTTTTATGTTGCCCAGGTACATGGACTTTTATTTGGAAATATTAAAGGAGCTCTGTCAGCTATTATGAATCCCATAAAGTAACATATAGGGCTTAAAGGGGTACTGTCATTTGACAAGTAAGATAGAGAGCTGGGGCCATGCCGTACTGGTCGCAATACGTACAGCCCCGTTCTCCGCCCGCCTGCTATGTGTTGGGTTGTAATACCCAGGCGCATACTCTCCGCCTAACACAGCAATGCAGTACCCCTTTAAAGTAGGGGGACCAAGGATTCTGGGGTTTTATACTCATATGGTCACCCATTCTTGCACAGTTCTAAAACAAAAATAGTTGACTAAAAAGGAAGGAAAGTCTGGTGCCACTTGGGATGACCAAAGCAGTAAAAAATATATACACACACAATAACCCCCTGGAAGGACTTTGCCAAATTAAATGGCTACCCCACACTTGGTGGTGGGACCGCACAGTGTATACTGGAAAACTGATACGTGTTTCCGTACAGTTTACAGCAAGAGAACCAATAAAGAGAACAGAGATAGTCAGGAAGTGATATAGGGGGCGGGACACTCCTGGTAAAGAGCTGGCGCACGTAGAGGCGGCAGGTGCTCCCGCTCAGAAAATGTAGTGTGACGTCAGGATGTAGGCGGTCACTGGGAGCCGGAGCTCGATGCGGCACACTGTGGGCTGGAGAGCAAACAAGGGCAGGGAAAAATTAGATACATATATACACCACATAGAATCTTTGGTGGAAGTTGAAGAAAATGGTCCATGACAAGGCTCCAACCTGCAAAGCTGATTTGGCAACAGCAATCAGAGAAAGTTGGAGCCAGATTGATGATGAGTACGGTTTGTCACTAATTAAGTCCATGCCTCAGAGACTGCAAGCTGTTATTAAAGGGAACCTGTCACCCCAAATCACCTTTGCAACCTATTAATACCTGTCCCTGCAGCCTTACAATACATTCCTACACATCCCTGTCTGAGATTTTTGCCAAATAGGAAAGTGCAATAAAGTAGTTAGTAAACTTGCAAAATTTCTGTCAGCGTGGGACGTTCCCAAGCAATTTTGTCGGATAGGCGGGTCCCCTGTGCTGCTCTATTACGCCCTAATGGGCGTCATTTGATGCTGCATAGCGCGGGCACGATTTTGATTCTCGCGCCCACAACGTCACGGTCAAGTGACTCCAGGATGCGTCACCTCCGGTCGGCCGGGGCGCTGCTGTATGACACGCACAGGCCGACTTCAGCATGCGATCTGCGCATGCGCTGAAGTTGGCCAGTGCGTGTCCACAGATAGAGGCAGGTGCGCATACTCAAACAAACTCCCCCTCCCTCCCTGTGTCCCCCTCCCTCCCTATCTCTTGCTCCCTCTCTCAGTCTCTCGCTCCCTCCCTATGCCCCCTCCCTCTCTGTCTATCGCTCCATCCCTCTGTCCCCCTCCCTCCCTGTGTTCTCACTGCTTCCTTCAAATGAATAAGACACACAACTAAATATGTATACTTCAATGTGTGTTATTCATTTGAACAATCACATATACATATTTACACACACACATATATAAATGTGTGTGTGTGTAAATAGGTTTTTGTGATCTCACACACACACACACACACACACGTGTACATATATATACTGAGTGCTGCCCAAATACATATTTACACACACACACATATACTGTATTTATGTGTATGTATTATAGTAGTATATATGTGTGTATATATATATATATGTATTTATGTGTATATATATATATATATATATATATATATATATATATATATATATATATATATATATATATATATATATTACACATAAATACACATATATATATTCACACACACGCACATTTTATATATATATATATATATATATATATATATAAATATATATGAAGTGAAGTACGCACAAACACATACATATATATATATATATATATACACACACACACACACACACACATATACAAGTATAATACATATATGTATATGTGTGTATTATATTATTATATATGTGTGTGTGTGCATATATACAGTGTTGGCCAAAAGTATTGACACCCCTGCAATTCTGTCAGATAATACTCAGTTTCTTCCTGAAAATGATTGCAATCACAAATTCTTTGGTATTATTATCTTCATTTAATTTGTCTTCAATGAAAAAACACAAAAGAGAATGAAGCAAAAAGCAAAACATTGATCATTTCACACAAAACTCCAAAAATGAGCCGGACAAAAGTATTGGCACCCTCAGCCTAATACTTGGTTGCACAACCTTTAGCCAAAATAACTGCGATCAACCACTTCTGGTAACCATCAATGAGTTTCTTACAATGCTCTGCTGGAATTTTAGACCATTCTTCTTTGGAATACTGCTCCAGGTCCCTGATATTTGAAGGGTGCCTTCTCCAAACTGCCATTTTTAGATCTCCCCACAGGTGTTCTATGGGATTCAGGTCTGGACTCATTGCTGGCCACCTTAGAAGTCTCCAGTGCTTTCTCTCAAACCATTTTCTAGTGCTTTTTGAAGAGTGTTTTGGGTGATTGTCCTGCTGGAAAACCTCATGACCTCTGAGGGAAACCCAGCTTTCTCACACTGGGCCCTACATTATGCTGCAAAATTTGTTGGTAGTCTTCAGACTTCATAATGTCATGCACACGGTCAAGCAGTCCAGTGCCAGAGGCAGCAAAGCAACCCCAAAACATCAGGGAACCTCTGCCATGTTTGACTGTAGGGACTGCGTTCTTTTCTTTGAATGCCTCTTTTTTTCTCCTGTAAACTCTATGTTGATGCCTTTGCCGAAAAAGAGAGAACATTCTTCCAAAACGTTTTAGGCTTTCTCAGGTAAGTTTTGGCAAACTCCAGCCTGGCTTTTTTATGTCTCGGGGTAAGAAGTGGGGTCTTCCTGGGTCTCCCACTATACAGTCCCTTTTCATTCAGACGCCGACGGATAGTACGGGTTGACACTGTTGGACCCTCGGACTGCAGGCAGCTTGAACTTGTTTGGATGTTAGTCGAGGTTCTTTATCCACCATCCGCACAATCTTGCGTTGAAATCTCTCGTCAATTTTTCTTTTACGTCCATATCTGGGGAAGTTAGCCACAATGCCATGGCCTTTAAACTTCTTGATGACACTGCGCACGGTAGACACAGGAACATTCAGGTCTTTGGAGATGGACTTGTAGCCTTGAGATTGCTCATGCTTCCTCACAATTTGGTTTCTCAAGTCCTCAGACAGTTCTTTGGTCTTCTTTCTTTTCTCCATGCTCAATGTGGTACACACATGGACACAGGACAGAGGTTGAGTCAACTTTAATCCATGTCAACTGGCTGCAAGTGTGATTTAGTTATTGCCAACACCTGTTAGGTGCCACAGGTAAGTTACAGGTGCTGTTAATTACACAAATTAGAGAAGCATCACATGATTTTTCTAACAGTGCCAATACTTTTGTCCACCCCCTTTTTTATGTTTGGTGTGCAATTATATCCAAGTTGGCTTTAGGACAAATCTTTTTTTGTTTTTTTTCATTGAAGACAAATTAAATGAAGATAATAATACCAAAGAATTTGTGATTGCAATCATTTTCAGGAAGAAACTGAGTATTATCTGACAGAATTGCAGGGGTGTCAATACTTTTGGCCATGACTGTATATACTAGATAGTGGCCTGATTCTAACGCATCGGGTATTCTAGAATATGTATGTAGTTGACATACTGTGACTGACAGAACTTGTTAAGTCAACGTGAATGAACTACATATATAATATATATATATATATATATATATATATATATATATATATATATATATATATATATATATAATATATATAGCAGCGCTATGGTATATGGTGGTACATTACAGCACATGTATATCAGCACTATAATATACTAGTAAAAAGGCCCGATGAAATTGCATCGGGAGCAGGGTGAAATGAATTGTGTGTATACAGGCGGGTCAGTGGGTAGCAGAGTATACAGGCGGCTCTGTGGGTAGCAGAGTATACAGGCGGGTTTGTGGGTAGCGGATTATACAGGCCGGTTTGTGGGTAGCAGATTATACAGGCCGCTGTGTGGGTAGCAGAGTATAGAGAAGGCTCTGTGGGTAGCAGAGTATACAGGCGGGTCTGTGGGTAGCGGAGTATACAGGCAGGTTTGTGGGTAGCAGAGCATAGAGAAGGCTATGTGGGTAGCAGATTGTACAGGTGGCTCTGTGGGTAGCAGATTGTACAGGTGGCTCTGTGGGTAGCAGAGTATACAGGCGGCTCTGTGGGTAGCAAAGTATACAGGTGGCTTTGTGGGTAGCAGAGTATACAGGCGGCTCTGTGGGTAGCAGAGTAAAGAGGCGGCTGTGTGGGTAGCAGAGTATAGAGGCGGTTCTGTGGGTAGCAGAGTATACAGGCGGCTCTGTGGGTAGCAGAGTATGATGTGGCGGGAGGCTGGAGGGGTGAGGAGAGCAGAGGATAGAGGGGTGAGGAGAGCAGAGGATGGAGGGGTGAGGAGAGGTCCGGCTGGAGGGGTGAGGAGAGGTCCGGCTGGAGGGGTGAGGAGAGGTCCGGCTGGAGGGGTGAGGAGAGGTCCGGCTGGAGGGGTGAGGAGAGATGCGGCTCTGTGGGTAGCAGAGTATACAGGCGGCTCTGTGGGTAGAGGAGTATCGAGGTGGCTCTGTGGGTAGCAGAGTATACAGGCGGCTGTATGAGTAGCAGAGTATAGAGGCGGCTGTGTGGGTAGCAGAGTATAGAGGCGGCTGTGTGCGTAGCAGAGTATACAGGCGGCTGTGTGAGTAGCAGAGTATAGAGGCGGGTCTGTGGGTAGCAGAGTATACAGGCGGCTGTGTGAGTAGCAGAGTATAGAGGCGGCTCTGTGGGTAGCAGAGTATAGAGGCGGCTCTGTGGGTAGCAGAGTATAGAGGCGGCTCTGTGGGTAGCAGAGTATACAGGCGGCTCTGTGGGTAGCAGAGTATACAGGCGGCTCTGTGGGTAGCAGAGTATACAGGCAGCTCTGTGGGTAGCAGAGTATACAGGCGGCTCTGTGGGTAGCAGAGTATACAGGCGGCTCTGTGGGTAGCAGAGTATACAGGCGGCTCTGTGGGTAGCAGAGTATACAGGCGGCTCTGTGGGTAGCAGAGTATACAGGCGGCTCTGTGGGTAGCAGAGTATAGAAAGGGCTCTGTGGGTAGCAGAGTATAGAAAGGGCTCTGTGGGTGGCAGAGTATACAGGCGGCTGTGGTGGTGGCAGAGTATACAGGCGTCTGTGGTGGTGGCAGAGTATACAGGCGTCTGTGGTGGTGGCAGAGTGTACAGGCGGCTGTGGTGGTGGCAGAGTGTACAGGCTGTGTGTGGTGTGGCAGAGTGTACAGGCGTGTGTGGTGGTGGCAGAGTGTACAGGCGTGTGTGGTGGTGGCAGAGTATACAGGCGTGTGTGGTGGTGGCAGAGTATACAGGTGTCTGTGGTGGTGGCAGAGTATACAGGTGTCTGTGGTGGTGGCAGAGTATACAGGCGTCTGTGGTGGTGGCAGAGTATACAGGCATCTGTGGTGGTGGCGGCAGAGTATACAGGCATCTGTGGTGGTGGCGGCAGAGTATACAGGCGTGTGTGGTGGTGGCGGCAGAGTATACAGGCGTGTGTGGTGGCGGCAGAGTATACAGGCGTGTGGTGGTGGCGGCAGAGCATACAGGCGGTGTGTGGTGGTGGTGCCAGAGTATACAGGCTTCTGTGGTGGTGGCGGCAGAGTATACAGGCATCTGTGGTGGTGGCGGCAGAGTATACAGGCATCTGTGGTGGTGGCGGCAGAGTATACAGGCTTCTGTGGTGGTGGCGGCAGAGTATACAGGCATCTGTGGTGGTGGCAGAGTATACAGGCGTGTGTGGTGGTGGCAGAGTATACAGGCATCTGTGGTGGTGGTGGCAGAGTATAGATGCATCTTTGGTGGTGGTGGCAGAGTATACAGGTGTCTGTGGTGGTGGCAGAGTATACTGGCAGGTGTGGTGGTGGGGGCGGAGGAGGGTGGTGTCAGAGGCCAGCACCGCCGCCCCTTTAGTCGCTACTGAGGACCGGCGGGGTGAGGGGGGGGATGCTGCACGGCCACCCCTATAGTAGGCTGCGGGTGAGGAGGTATACAGAGTATACAGGTGTCTGTGGTGGTGGCAGAGTATACAGGCGTGTGTGGTGGTGGCGGAGAGAGTATACAGGCATCTGTGGTGGTGGCAGAGTATACAGACATCTGTGGTGGTGGCAGAGTATACAGGCATCTGTGGTGGTGGCAGAGTATACAGGCATCTGTGGTGGCGGCAGAGTATAGAGGCATCTGTGGTGGTGGCGGCAGAGTATAGAGGCATCTGTGGTGGTGGCGGCAGAGTATACAGGCGTGTGTGGTGGTGGCGGCAGAGTATACAGGCGTGTGTGGTGGTGGCGGCAGAGTATACAGGCGTGTGTGGTGGTGGCGGCAGAGCATACAGGTGTGTGTGGTGTTGGGGGCAGAGCATAGAGGTGTCTGTGGTGGTGGTGGCAGAGTATACAGGCATCTTTGGTGGTGGCGGCAGAGTATACAGGCATGTGTGGTGGTGGCAGAGTATACAGGCGTGTGTGGTGGTGGCAGGAGTATACAGGCGTGTGTGGTGGTGGCAGAGTATAACAGGTGTCTGAGGGTGGTTGGCAGAGTATACAGGTGTGTGTGGTGGTGGCAGAGTATACAGGTGTCTGTGGTGGTGGCAGAGTATACAGGTGTCAGTGGTGGTGGCAGAGTTATACAGGTGTCTGTGGTGGTGGCAGAGTATACAGGCGGGTGTGGTGGCGGGGGCAGAGGGGGGTGCTGTCAGAGGCCAGCACCAGCGCCCCTTTAGTCGGTGCTGGAGGACAAGAGGGTGGGGGGGGGATGCTGCATGGCCACCCCTATAGTAGGTGCGGGTGAGGAGGTATACAGAGTATACAGGCGTCTTTGGTGGTTGCAGAGTATACAGGCGTCTTTGGTGGTTGCAGAGTATACAGGAGTGTGTGGTGGTGGGGCAGAGTATACAGGGCGTGTGTGGTGGTGGCAGCAGAGTATACAGGCGTGTCTGGTGGTGGCAGCAGAGTATACAGGCGTGTGTGGGTGGTGGCGGCAGAGTATACAGGCGTGTGTGGTGGTGGCAGAGTATACAGGCGTGTGTGGTGGTGGCGGCAGAGTATACAGGCGTGTGTGGTGGTGGCGGCAGAGTATACAGGCGTGTGTGGTGGTGGCAGAGTATACAGGCGTGTGTGGTGGTGGCGGCAAGTAATAGAGGTGTGTTGGTGGTGGGGCAGAGTATACATGCGTGTGTGGTGGGGGCAGAGTATACAGGGTGTGTGGTGGTGGCAGAGATACAGGCGTCTGTGGTGGTGGCGGCAGAGTATACAGGCGTCTGTGGTGGTGGCTGGCAGAGTATACAGGCGTGTGTGGTGGTGGCAGAGTATACAGCGTGTGTGTGGTGGTGGTGGCAGATATACAGGTGTCTGTGGTGGTGCAGAGTATACAGGTGTCTGTGGTGGTGGCAGAGTATACAGGTGTCTGTGGTGGTGGCAGAGTATACAGGTGTCTGTGGTGGTGGCAGAGTATACAGGCATGTGTGTGGTGGTGGCAGAGTATACAGGCATGTGTGGTGGTGGTGGCAGAGTATACAGGTGTTTGTGGTGGTGGCAGAGTATACAGGCGTCTGTGGTGGTGGCAGAGTATACAGGCGAGTGTGGTGGTGGTGGCAGAGTATACAGGCGTGTGTGGTGGTGCAGAGTATACAGGCGTGTGTGGTGGTGGCAGAGTATACAGGCGTGTGTGGTGGTGGCGGCAGAGTATAGAGGCGTATGTGGTGGTGGCAGAGTATACATGCGTGTGTGGTGGGGCAGAGTATACAGGCGTGTGTGGTGGTGGCAGAGTATACAGGCGTCGTGTGGTGGTGGCGGCAGAGTATACAGGCGTCTGTGGTGGTGGCGGCAGAGTATACAGGCGTGTGTGGTGGTGGCGGCAGAGTATACAGGTGTGTGTGTGGTGGTGGCAGAGTATACATGCGTGTGTGGTGGTGGGGGCAGAGTAATACAGGTGTCTGTGGTGGTGGCAGAGTATACAGGCGTCTGTGGTGGTGGCGGCAGCGTATACAGGCGTGTGTGGTGGTGCAGAGTATACAGGCGTGTGTGGTGGTGGCAGCAGAGTATACAGCGTGTGTGTGGTGGGCAGAGTATACAGGCGGTGTGTGGTGGTGGGGCAGAGTATACAGGCGTCTGTGGTGGTGGCGGCAGAGTATACAGGCGTGTGTGTGGTGGGGGCAGAGTATACAGGCGTGTGTGGTGGTGGCAGAGTATACAGGCGTGTGTGGTGGTGGCGGCAGAGTATACAGGGTGTGTGGTGGTGGCGGCAGAGTATACAGGCGTGTGTGGTGGTGGCAGAGTATACAGGCGTGGTCAGTTGGGTGGTGGGGGCAGAGTATACAGGCGTCTGTGGTGGTGGGGCAGAGTATACAGGCGTGTGTGGTGGGGCAGAGTATACAGGCGTGTGTGGTGGTGGCAGAGTATACAGGGTGTGTGGTGGTGTGGCGGCAGAGTATACAGGCGTGTTGGTGGTTGGTGGGGCAGAGTATACAGCGTGTGTGGTGGTGGCAGAGTATACAGCGTGTGTGGTGGTGGTGGCAGAGTATACAGGGTCTGTGGTGGTGGCGCAGAGTATACAGGCGTGTGTGGTGGTGGGCAGAGTATACAGGCTGTCTGTGTGGTGGTGGCAGAGTATACAGGCGTTGTGTGTGGTGGTGGCAGAGTATACAGGCTGTGTGTGGTGGTGGCAGAGTATACAGGTCGTGTGGTGGCTGGTGGTCGGCAGAGTATACAGCGTGTCGGTGGTGGTGGCAGAGTATACAGGTGTCTGTGGTGGTGGCAGAGTATACAGGTGTCTGTGGTGGTGGCGAGAGTATACAGGCGTCTGTGGTGGTGGCAGAGTATACAGGTGTTGTGGTGGTGGCAGAGTATACAGGCGTTGGGGTGGTGGGTGGCAGAGTATACAGGCGTGTGTGGTGGTGGTGGCAGAGTATACAGGCTGTGTGGTGTGGTGGCAGAGTATACAGGCGTGTTGTGGTGGTGGCAGAGTATACAGGCGTGTGTGTGGTGGTGGCAGAGTATACAGGCGTGTGTGGTGGTGGCGAGGTATACAGGCGTGTGTGGTGGTGGCGGCAGAGTATAAGGCGTGTGTGGTGGTGGCGGCAGAGTATACAGGCGTGTGTGGTGGTGGCAGAGTATACAGGCGTGTGTGGTGGTGGCAGAGTATACAGGTGTCTGTGGTGGTGGGCAGAGTATACAGGCGTGTGTGGTGGTGGCGGAGATATACAGGTCTGTGGTGGTGGCCAGAGTATACAGGGTGTGTGGTGGTGGTGGCAGAGTATACAGGCGTCGTGGTGGTGGTGGCAGAGTATACAGGCTGTTGGTGGTGGTGGCAGAGTATACAGGGTTGTGGTGGTGGCAGAGTATACAGGTTGTGTGTGGTGGTGGCAGAGTATACAGGTGTTGTGGTGGTGGCAGAGTATACAGGGTGTGTGGTGGTGGCAGAGTATACAGGTTGGTGTGGTGGTGGTGGCAGAGTATACAGGTGTTGTGGTGGTGGCAGAGTATACAGGTGTCTGTGGTGTGGTGGCAGAGTATATATCAGGCGTGTGGGGGGTGGCAGAGTATACAGGCGTGTGTGGTGGTGGCCAGAGTATACAGGCGTGTGTGGTGGTGGTGGCAGAGTATAAGGCATGTGTGGGGGTGGTTGGTGGCGGCAGAGTATAGAGGCGTGTGTGGTGGTGGGGCAGAGTATACAGGCGTGTGTGGTGGTGGCAGAGTATACAGGCGTGTGTGGTGGTGGGGCAGAGTATACAGGGTGTGTGTGGTGGTGGCGGCAGAGTATACAGGGCGTGTGTGGTGGTGGGCAGAGTATACAGGCGTCTGTGGTGGTGGCGGCAGAGTATACAGGCGTGTGTGGTGGTGGGCAGAGTATACAGCGTGTTGTGGTGGTGGCAGAGTATACAGGCGTGTGTGGTGGTGGCAGAGTATACAGGCTGTCTGTGGTGGTGGCAGAGTATACAGGCAGTGGTGTGGTGGGCAGAGTATACAGGTGTGTGTGGTGGTGGCAGAGTATACAGGCGTGTGTGTGGTGGTGGCAGAGTATACAGTGTGTTGTGGTGGTGGCAGAGTATACAAGCGTTGTGGTGGTGGCAGAGTATACAGGCGTGTGTGGTGGGGCAGAGTATACAGGTGTGTGTGGTGGTGGCAGAGTATACAGGCGTGTGTGGTGGTGGTGGCAGAGTATACAGGCGTGTGTGGTGTGGCGGCAGAGTATACAGGCGTGTGTGGTGGTGGCAGAGTATACAGTGCTGTGTGTGGTGGTGGGGCAGAGTATACAGGTGTCTGTGGTGGTGGCAGAGTATACAGGCGTGTGTGGTGGTGGCGGCAGAGTATACAGGTCGTGTGGTGGTGGTGGCAGAGTATACAGGCGTCTGTGGTGGTGGCGGCAGAGTATACAGGCATTTGTGGTGGTGGTGGCAGAGTATACAGGTGTGTGTGGTGGTGGCAGAGTATACAGGTGTGTGTGGTGGTGGCAGAGTATACAGGTCTGGTGGTGCAGAGTATACAGGTGTGTGGTGGTGGCAGAGTATACAGGTGTCTGTGGTGGTGGCAGAGTATACAGGTGTCTGTGGTGGTGGCAGAGTATACAGGCTGTGTGTGGTGGGTGGCAGAGTATACAGGTGTTGTGGTGGTGGCAGAGTATACAGGCGTGTGGTGGTGGTGGTGGCAGAGTATACAGGTGTTTGTGGTGGTGGCAGAGTATACAGGGTGTGTGGTGGTGGCAGAGTATACAGGCGTGTGTGGTGGTGGTGCAGAGTATACAGGCTGTGTGTGGTGGTGGCAGAGTATACAGCGTGTGTGGTGGGGGCAGAGTATAGAGGCAGTGCTGTGGTGGTGGCGGCAGAGTATAAGGGTGTGTGTGGGTGGGTGGCGGCAGAGTATACAGGCTTGTGTGGTGTGGCAGAGTATACATGCGTGTGTGGTGGTGGGGGCAGAGTATACAGTGTTCTGTGGTGGTGGCGGCAGAGTATACAGGCGGTGTGTGGTGGTGGCAGAGTATACAGGCGTCTGTGGTGGTGGCGGCAGAGTATACAGGCATTTGTGGTGGTGGTGGCAGAGTATACAAGCGTTTGTGGTGGTGGCAGAGTATACAGGTGTGTGTGGTGGTGGCAGAGTATACAGGTGTGTGTGGTGGTGGCAGAGTATACAGGTGTCTGTGGTGGTTGCAGAGTATACAGGTGTGTGGTGGTGGTGGCAGAGTATACAGGCGTGTGTGGTGGTGGTGGCAGAGTATACAGGTGTTTGTGGTGGTGGCAGAGTATACAGGCGTCTGTGGTGGTGGCAGAGTATACAGGGTGTGTGGTTGTGGTGGCAGAGTATACAGGCGTGTGTGGTGGTGGCAGAGTATACAGGCGTGTGTGGTGGTGGCAGAGTATACAGGCGTGTGTGGTGGTGGTGGCCGAGTATACAGGCGTGTGTGGTGGTGGTGGTGGCAGAGTATACAGGCGTGTGTGGCGGCGCTCCAGCAAGGCAGGGGTTAATAAAAAAATTTAAAAGTTTATGCTCACCTGACCCCGAGCCCCCGCCGTCTTCCTCCAGGCTCCCGGTGGCTCCCGTAGGCTCTCGGTGCCTGCAGAGCTCTTCTACAGCTGTTTAGGACCTGCGGTGATGTCAGAGTCACGTGACCCGCGGTTACCATGGAGTAAGCTGGTGTCACGTGACTCTGACATCACCGCAGGTCCTGTACTGGTGTAGAAGAGCTCTGCAGGCACCGGGAGCCTGCGGGAGCCACCGGGAGCCTGGAGGAAGACGGCGGGGGCTCGGGGAGAGATGAGGAAATCTTTTTTTTTTTTACAATAGTGCGGCTACGCGTCATCGCTCGCAGTGCCGCAAAGCATCTTGGGATTGGGCTACAACGCCCAAATCCCAAAACTGCCGATTATATAAGTAGATGGCGGTACATTACAGTACATGTATAGCAGCGCTATGGTATATGGTGGTACATTACATGTATAGCAGCGCTATAGTATATGGCGGTACATTACAGTACATGTATAGCGGCGCTATAGTATATGGCGATACATTACAGTACATGTATAGCGGCGCTATGGTATATGGCAGTACATTACAGTACATCTAAAGTAACACTATAGTATATGGCGGTACAGTATAGCACATGTATAGCAGCACTATAGTATATGGAGGAACATTATAGTACATGTATAGCAGTGCTATGGTATATGGCGGTACATTACAGTACATGTATAGCAGCGCTATGGTATATGGTGGTACATTACATTACATGTATAGCAGCGCTATAGTATATGGCAGTACATTACAGCACATGTATAGCAGCACTATGGTATATGGCGATACATTACAGCACATGTATAGCAGCCCTATAGTATATGGCAGTATATTACAGTATATGTAGAGGTGCACTATAGTATATGGTGGCATTTTATAGCACATGTATAGCAGCAGTATAGTATATGGCGGTACATTACAGTACATGTATAGCAGCACTATGGTACATGCCGATACTCCGCTCCCCCCCGCTCCTCCACAATAAAAATAAAAAAATCCTCAGTGAGGATACTCACCTGTCCGCTGGCTCGCTCCACCTCCGTCTTCTAGGTCCTACAGGCCTTTAGGACCCGTCGTTGCCTGGGAAACCTGATCGGTCACATGATCGCTAACTGCCAGGGGGGCAGGATGGAGCAGGGGGTGGAGGGGTGGCAGGATGGAGCGAGCGGGACAGGATGGAGCGGGGGGAGGCAGGATAGACCCGGGAAGGGGGGGGCAGGATGGAGCCGGAGGAGCAGGATGGTGGCGAGGTGGGGGCAGGATGGAGCCGGCGGGGCAGGATGGAGTCGGCGGGGCAGCATGGTGCGAGCGGGGCAGGATGGAGCAAGCGGGGCAGGACGGTGGTGGGGGAGTAGGACGGTGGTGGAGGGGCAGGACGGAGCCGGAGGGGCAGGATGGAGCCGGCGAGGCAGGATGGAGCCAGGGGGGCAGGATGGAGCGAGCGGGGCAGGATGGAGCGGGGGGAGGCAGGATAGACCCGGGAAGGGGGGCAGGATGGAGCGAGCGGAACAGGATGGAGCGGGGGGAGGCAGGATAGACCCGGGAAGGGGGAAGCAGGATGGAGCCGGAGGAGCAGGATGGTGGCGGAGGTGGGGGCAGGATGGAGCCGGTGGGGCAGGATGGAGTCAGCGGGGCAGGATGGAGCCGGCAGGGCAGGATGGAGCCAGGGGGGCAGGATGGAGCGAGCGGGGCAGGATGGTAGCGGGGGGGGCAGGATGGAGCGAGCAGGGCAGGATGGTGGCGAGCGGGGCAAAATGAAGTGAGCAGGGCAGGATTGTGGCGGGGGCAGGATGGAGCGAGCGGGGCAGGATGGAGCAAGAGGGGCAGGATGGAGCAAGCGGGGCAGGATGGTGGCGGGGGGCAGGATGGTGGCGGAGGGGCAGGATGGAGCGAGCGGGGCAGGATAAAGCCGGCGAGGCAGGATGGAGCCAGGGGGGAAGGATGGAACCAGGGGGGCAGGATGGAGCGAGCGGGGCAGGATGGTAGCGGGGGGGGGGTCAGGATGGTAGCGGGGGGAAGCAGGATGGAGCGAGCGGGGCAGGATGGTGGCGAGCGGGGCAGGATGGTGGCGAGCAGGGCAGGATGGTGGCGAGCAGGGCAGGATGATGCGGGGGGCAGGATGGAGCGAAGGGGGGAAGGATGGAGCGAGGGGGGGCAGGATGGAGCAAGCGGGGCAGGATGGAGCCGGCGGGGCAGAATGGAGCAAACGGGGCAGAATGGAGCAAACGGGGCAGAATGGAGCCGGTGGGGCAGGATCGAGCCAGGGGGGCAGCATGGAGCCGGCGGGGCAGGATGGAGCCGGCGGGGCAGGATGGAGCAGGCGGGGCAGGATGGAGCAGGCGGGGCAGGATGGAGCAGGCGGGGCAGGATGGAGCCGGCGAGGCAGGATGGAGCCAGGGGGCAGGATGGAGCCAGCGGGGCGGGATGGAGCCAGCGGGACAGGATGGACCGGGGGGGAAGGATGGAGCTGGGGGAGTGGGCAGGATAGAGCCAGGGGAGCAGGATGGAGCTGGAGGAGCAGGATGGTGGCGGAGGTGGGGGCAGGATGGACCCGGCGGGGCAGGATGGAGCTGGTGGGGCAGGATGGTGCAAGCGGGGCAGGATGGAGCCAGGGAGCAGGACGGTGGTCGGGGGGCAGGACTGGTGGTGGGGGGGGCAGGACGGTGGCGGGGGGGGCAGGACGGTGGCGGAGGGGCAGGTTGGAGCCGGCAGGGCAGGATGGAGCGGCGGGGCAGGATGGAGCAAGTGGGGCAGGATGGAGCAAGCGGGGCAGGATGGTGGCGCGGGGGGCAGGATGGAGCAAGCGGGGCAGGATGGTGGCGGGGGGGCAGGATGGAGCGAGCGGGGGCAGGATGAAATGAGCAGGGCAGGATGAAATGAGCAGGGCAGGATGGTGGCGGGGGGCAGGATGGAGCGAACGGGGCAGGATGGTGGTGGAGGGCAGGATGGAGCAAGCGGGGCAGGATGGAGCCGGCGAGGCAGGATGAAGCCAGGGGGGAAAGATGGAGCAGAGGGGAAGGATGGAGCCAGAGGGGCAGGATGGAGCCAGGGGGGCAGGATGGAACAGGGGGGCAGGATGGAGTGAGGGGGGGAGGATGGAGCGAGGGGGAAAGGATGGAGCGGCGGGGGAAGGAGGATGGAGCCGGCGGGGAGGGGCAGGATGGAGCCGGGGAGGGGTTTCAGGATGGAGCTGGTGTGCGGGGGGTGGGGGCAGGATGGAGTCGGCGGGGGGGAGGCAGGATGGAACCAGCGGGGGGGGGGCAGGATGGAGCGAGCGGGGCAGGATGGTGGCAAGAGGGCAGGATGGAGCGAGCGGGGCAGGATGAAGTGAGCAGGGCAGGATGGTGGCAAGGAGGCAGGATGGAGCGAGCGGGATGGTGGTGGACGTGCAGGATGGAGCGAGCGGGTCAGGATGGAGCCGGCGAGGCAGGATGGAGCCAGGGGGCAGGATGGAGCCAGGGTGGCAGGATGGAGCCAGGGGTCAGGAGGGAGCGAGCGGGGCAGGATGGAGCCAGGGGGCAGGATGGAGCGAGCGGGGGGGAAGGATGGAGCTGGCGGGGAGGGGCAGGATGGAGCCGAGGGAAGGGGTTTCAGGATGGAGCTGGTGTCGGGGGGGAAAGCAGGATGGAGTCGGCGGGGGGAGGCAGGATGGAACTCACGGGGGGTGGGCAGGATGGAGCCGGTGGAGGGGGGGGGACCGGATGGAGCCGACGGGGGGGGGGCAGGATGGAGCGGTGGGGGGGGGCAGGCAGGATGAAACCAGCGGGGGGGGGGCAGGATGGAGCCGATGGGGGGCAGGATGGAGAGGATGGAGCTGGGGGGGGGGGGGGGGAGGATGAAGTCGGCGGGGGGGGGGGAGGCAGGATGGACCCAGGGGGGGGGGGGGGCCGGATGGAGCCGGTGGAGGGGGGGGGGCAGGATGGAGCCGATGGAGATGGGGGGGGGAGGGGCAGGAACGAGCTGGCAGGGGGGGGGGCAGGATGGTGGTGGCAGGGGGAGGAGTAGGATGGATGCGAGGATACTCACCCGTCCGCCGGCTCGCAGGACCTCTGGTTGCCTGGGAAACCGATCAGCTGATCGGTTTCCCAGGCAACCACAGGTCCTCAAGCCATGGGACACATGCACTCACCCCACAGGGACATACACACACACCACAAAGAGACACACACACCACAGACCCCCACACAGGGGCACACACACATACACACCCTATAGGGGCACATGCACTTACCCCATAGGGACACACACACCACAAAGAGACACACACAACAGAGACACACACCACACAGACCCCATCCCACAGGGACACACACATACACACCCCAGGGACACACACACCACACAGACACAGATGTGCACAAATCACCTCACACAACTAGCCTCATACGTGTGCTATCTTTATTTTCCAAACATAAACATCTGATTAAAAACAGCCAATGTGCAACACATGTGCCATATAAGGAATTAAGGCAGATGTCAGTCACATGAGCTGTCTATTATGTGTATGTGTGAGGTAACATATACTACCCGGCCAGGGGAGGGTTTACTGTTGGCTGGAGATTTATTAGGCTGCCTATAGCAATCAATCACAGCTCAGCTTCTATTTTCCTACAGGTCATTAATATGACATATTCAAATTCTATTTTGTTATAGCTAACAGCAGTTATTTATTAACCCGGGCGTAGCCGGGTACTACAGCTAGTATATATATATACCAGCTGGGTGCCCGATGCAGATGCATCGGGATTCTAGCAGAGCGATTTATATTAATACACAATATATATATATATATATATATATATATATATATATATATATATATATATATATATATTAATCTACAATATATATATATATATATATATATATATATATATATATATATAGATTAATATACGGCACTGGGGCACAGAGGCACTGGGGCACAGGGTACAGGGGCACTACGGCACTGGGGCACAGAGGCACAGAGGCAGAGGGGCACAGAGGCACTGGGGCACAGGGGCACAGGGGCACTACGGCACTGGGGCACTGGGGCACAGAGGCACAGAGGCAGAGGGGCACAGGGGCACAGGCTCCGGAGCACTGTGTCAGCATGTGCTGACAGCAGCTGCTCCGGAGCGGGCACAGGGGCACAGGCTCCGGAGCACTGTGTCAGCATGTGCTGACAGCAGCTGCTCCGGAGCGGGATGACAGCGGCGAGGGGTCGCAATGCCCGCTACGCGGGCAATGCTTCGCACGGCGTGGTGACGTCACATAGTGACAAAGCCACGGCGTGCCGGGGTCCGACACAAACGTGCCTTCGGCAATTATAGAGTAGATATATATATATATATATATATATATATATATATATATATATATATATAACAGAAACTCCAGACCAGAGCGAAAGAAACGGAAACCAGAGTCTGAGGTTGCGAAGGTGCTCTAGGCACAGCAGCCAAAACCGTAGGTCGGGAGACTCCTCTTCTCCCGGCCACACCAAGCCACCTGGAGGCACATCAGCATTGGAGAGCTCAGGGACAGCGGCCACAGAAGTGGTACACGGAAAGGACTCGACGTGCCTGCCATACTGGTGATAGACTTTCCAGCAGTAGTAAAGGGTCGCAGCTTAGCTACAGGCAGCCCGGACCAGCAAAGAGGAGCGCAGCAGGGAGGCCTCAGAACTTACCAGTGATGAGATCCCTAACTTGCTTCCAGGACACCCGGATTCACTACTTCACCTGTGGACTGTACCCTGGCTTCGACCTACGGCTACAGTAAAGGTAAAGAAAACTACACCTGCATGTCTGTCGGTTATTCCACACCCTCAGTCCTGCACCCCAACGGCCTACCACTGCCATATACTTGATATCACCTTTGCTGCACTTCCATCATCCCCGGAGGTCCTGTACCACAGCACCGGACCAATAGCCGAATACCACGGGTGGAGTCACGACACCCTTTTCCTAAATCGCTACTCCCAGAACCTTTTAAGACTGATCCCCAGGGTCGTGGAGCTGGGTCTCGACCCCTGTGATTCCCCCGGAAGCGCCAAAGCACGATTCCAAGTACCCCACGGCCCTGGGGCGAGTCAATAACGCTGTGCGAGAATGTAGCCTTACTTTTTGATATATATCCTTATATGAGATTGAGGTACCCGTCCTTAGTGGTATGGCCGTGAAGGATATATATCAAAAAAGTAAGGCGGTTAGAGGTTCATAGGATAGTTGGATGTTAACCCCAAGTATGGCTATGTTTTGTAATGTGCCCACCCTCTGAATTGTTTAACAGGCAACCAGTCCCGTCATACAGCTTATCAGGTTGTCTAAGTGACCTGTAATACAATTCAAAGCCATACCACTAAGGACAGGTACCTCAAACTCATGCCCTTTAACTGTCCAAGTTCCTTAGGCGACACACTCATTCTAGGTACTACGTTCTATCTCCTATGTAAATAGCCCATACTCACTCTGTACTACCATTACTTCCATTTCTCTATCTCTAAACTTGATGTTCTCTGACAAACTGCTAATACATCTTCAGGGACCTTGCATTGTGATAATGAATCATTGATTCCAACTGATGTAATTTGATGATGACTGTAAATATATAAATTTAACGCACTTGATTGATATGTTTCTTTTATACTTTGTTTTAGTGACTTTGTAATAAAGGCCACGGCGCTGTGGCCAAAACGTCTTTGCCCAGTCGCGACTTGTCGATTGTGAACCAATAAAGAAAAAACTTTCACTTTGCAAAATACACCTGAATGTGCAGTGTTTATCTTTTATACTTGTACTCGGGCCGATAAGATCCCTTCACCAGCACCTCACAATCCACTTGTGTGTACGCACAAGGCGACTAAGACACATCTTTGCTGTTCTTCTAACAATAGCTACCAGTATACACACAGCCCTGAGTATACAGCAGGAGGCTGCACACAGGTCAGAGTATATAACAGGAGGCACTCACAGCCCCCAGTATTACAGAAGGAGGCCACACACAGCCCCCAATATACAGAAGGAGGCTGCACACAGCCCTTAGTATACAGCAGAAGGCCGCACACAACCTCCAGTATACAGCAGGAGGCCACACACAGCCCCAGTATTACAGCAGGAGGTCACACACAGCCCCCAGTATTACAGCAGAAGGCCACACACAGCCCCCAGTATTACAGCAGGAGGCCACAAACAGCCCCCAGTATACAGAAGGAGGCCGTACACGTCCTCCAGTATACAGCAGGAAGCCGCACACAGCCCCCTGTATACAGGAGGAAGCCACACACAGACCTCCATATACAGCAGAAGGCCGCACACAGCCCCCAGTATACAGCAGGAGGCTGCATACAGCCCCCAGTATACAGCAGGAAGCATAACACAGCCCCAGTATACAGCAGGATGCCGAATATAGCACGATGTCACACACAACCCCCAGTAGACAGCAGGACATTGCACACATCCCCCAGTATACAGCAAGACATCGCACAATGCCCCCGGTTTAAAGCAGGAGGCTACGCACAGCCACAGCATACAGCAGGGGGCATCATACAGCCCCCAATATACATAATGAGCCCGCACACAGGCCCCAGTATACAGCAGGATGCCACACACAGCCCCTCCTATACAGCAGGAGGCCACACACAGCCCCCAGTATTATAGCTGGAGACCACACACAACCCAAGTACCAAGTATTACAGCAGGAGACCATACACAGCCCCCAATATACTCCAGGAGGCAACACACAGCCACAATATATAGCAGGAAGCCACACACAGCCCCTAGTGTACAGCAGGAGGCCGCAAAAATGAAAAATAAAATTCCCCACAAAAATGCCCCCTTTTTTTAACTTCACAATAGCAACAGGAGAAAATGGACCAGAAAATTTGTTATGCAAATTTTCCTAAGTTCGCTGATACCCCCTTTTTGGTGGAAAACCATTGTTTGGGTGCACGGCAGTGGAGAGACTGCATATCAGCAGAGACAGAAGGGGGAGAGTGTATATGGGGAGAGGGACCAGGGGGATATAGAGTGCATATGACAGAGACCAGGGGAATGAAGGGTGCTTTTGGGGAGAGAGACCAGGGGAATGGAGAGTGCTTATGGGGAGAGAGACCAGGGGGATGGAGAGTGCTTATGGGAAGAGAGACCACGGGGATGGAGAGTGCATATGGGGAGAGAGACCAGGGGGATGGAGAGTGCATATGGACAGAGACTAGTTGGATGGAGCGTGAATAGGGTCTTTCCACATATGCACAATCACTCTGATCTCTCTCCCCATATGCACTCTCCATGCACGCACCCACCCATCTATCCACCCACCCAGGCTGGCCATCTCCACACATGCAGACACCCACAAAGGCTGGTCATCTCAACTCACGCACTCACCCACCCTGGCTATCTCCACACACGCACCCACCCACATGCACCCAGGCTGGCTACATCCACGCACCCATCCAGGCTGGCTATCTCCATGCATGCACCCACCCAGGCTGGCCATCTCCACACAGACTGGCTATCCGCACGCACACACCCGCCCATCCATCCATCCAGGCTGTCCATCTCCACGCATGCATAGAACCCACCCAGGCTGGCCATCTCAACGCATTCATCCATCCATTCACCCAGGCTGGCCATCTCCATGCATGCACCCGCCCATTCATTCACCCAGGCTGGCCATCTCCATGCATGCAAAGGCTGGCTACCTCCACGCATGCACCCACAAACCCAGGCTGGCTACCTCCATGCATGCACCCACACACCCATCCATCCATCCAGGCTGGCTATCTCCATGCATGCACCCACCCACCCATTCACCCAGGCTGGCCATCTCCATGCACGCAAAGGCTGGCTACCTCCACGCACACACCCATCCATCCAGGGTGGCCATCTCCACACACCCACCCATCCATCCAGGCTGGCCATCTCCACGCACCCACCCACCCATCCAGGCTGGCCATCTCCACGCATGCACCCACCCACCTATCCATCCAGACCGGCCATCTCCACGCTCGCACCCCCTCACTCGGGCTGGCTATCTCCACGCCCGCACTCACCCACCCAGGCTGGCTATCCCCACGCACGCACTCACCCAGGCTGGCTAAGTCCATGCACGCACCCAACCAGGCTGGCTACCTCTATGCATGCACCCACCCAGGCTGGCCATCTCCACGCATGCACCTACCTAGGCTGGCCATCTCCACACATGCACCCACCCATCCATCCAGGCTGACCATCTCCACGCATGCACCCACCCATCCAGGCTGCCCATCGCCACGCATGCACCCACCCATCCAGGCTGGCCATCTCCATGCATGCACCCAACCACCCATCCTGGCTGGCCATCTCCATACATGCACCCACCCATCCAGGCTGGCCATCTCCACACATGCACCCACCCATCCAGGCCGGCCATCTCCACACATGCACCCACCCACCCATCCAGGCTGGCCATCTCCACACACCTGGCTACCTCTGTACACGCACGCACCCACCCAGGCTGGCAACCTCCACACACGCACTCACCCAGGCTGGCTACCTCCACGCACGCACCCACACACCCAGGCTGGCTAAACAAACGCACGCACCCACACACCCATCCATTCAGGCTGGCTATCTCCACGCACGCACCCACACACCCACCCAGACTGGCTAACCACATGCGCACACCCACACACCCATCCATCCAGGTTGGCAACCCCTACACATGCACCCACACACCCAACCATCCATGCTGGCTACCTCTATGCATGCACCCACACACCCAACCATCCAGGCTGGCTACCCCTACGCATGCACCCACCCAACCATCCAGGCAGGCTACCCCTAAACATGCACCCACACACCCAACCATCCAGGCTGGCTACCCCTACGCATGCACCCACACACCCAACCATCCAGGCTGGCCATCTCCACACATGCACCCACCCACCCATCCAGGCCGGCCATCTCCACACACGCACCCACCCACCCAGGCTGGCTACCACTGTGCACGCACCCACCCAGGCTGGCAACCTCCACACACGCACCCACCCAGGCTGGTTACCTCCACGCACGCACACATCCATTCATCCAGGCTGGCTATCTCCACGCATACACCCACCAAGGCTGGCCATCTCCATGCGCACACCCACACACCCATCCATCCAGGCTGGCAACCCCTACACATGCACCCACACACCCAACCATCTATGCTGGCTACCTCTACGCATACACCCACACACCCCAACCATCCAGGCTGGCTACCCCTACGCATGCACCCACACACCAAACCATCCAGGCTGGATACCCTACTCATGCACCCACCCAACTATCCAGGCTGGCTACTCCTAAACATGCACCCACACACCCAACCATCCAGGCTGGCTACCCCTACGCATGCACCCACACACCCAACCATCCAGGCTGGCTACCCCTATGCATGCACCCACACACCCAGGCTGGCTACCCCTACGCATGCACCCACACACCCAGGCTGGCTACCCCTACGCATGCACCTACACACCCAACTATCCAGGCTGGCTATGCATGCACCCACACACCCAACCATCCAGGCTGGCTAACCCTACGCATGCACCCACACACCCAACCATCCAGGCTGGCTACCCCTACGCATGCACCCACACACCCAACCATCCAGGCTGGCTACCCCTATGCATGCACCCACAACACACCCCGGCTGGGTATCCTTACGCATGCACCCACACACCCAACTATCCAGGCTGGCTACCCCTACGCATGCACCCACACACCCAACCATCCAGGCTGGCTACCCCTACGCATGCACCCACGCACACAACCATCCAGGCTGGCTACCCCTACGCATGCACCCACACACCCAACCATCCAGGCTGGCTACCCCTATGCATGCACCCACACACCCAGGCTGGCTACCCCAACGCATGCACCCACACACCCAGGCTGGCTACCCCTTCGCATGCACCCACACACCCAACCATTCAGGCTGGCTACCCCTACGCATGCACCCACACACCCAGGCTGGCTACCCCTACGAATGCACCCACACACCCAACTATCCAGGCTGGCTATGCATGCACCCACACACCCAACTATCCAGGCTGGCTAACCCTATGCATGCACCCACACACCCAACCATCCAGGCTGGCTACCCCTACGCATGCACCCACACACCCAACCATCCAGGCTGGCCATCTCCACACATGGGCCCACCCACCCATCCAGGCCGGCCATCTCCACACACGCACCCACCCAGGCTGGCTACCACTGTGCACGCACGCACCCACCCAGGCTGGCAACCTCCACACACGCACCCACCCAGGCTGGCTACCTCCACGCACGCACACATCCATTCATCCAGGCTGGCTACCCCTACGCATGCACCCACACACACCGGCTGGCTACCCCTACGCATGTACCCACACACACAACTATCCAGGCTGGCTATGCATGCACCCACACACCCAACCATCCAGCCTGGCTACCCCTAAGCATGCACCCACACACCCAACCATCCAGGCTGGCTACCCCTACGCATGCACCCACACACCCAACCATCCAGGCTGGCTACCCCTACGCATGCACCCACACACCCAACCATCCAGGCTGGCTACCCCTATGCATGCACCCACGCACCCAACCATCCAGGCTGGCTACCCCTACGCATGCACCCACACACCCAACCATCCAGGCTGGCTACCTCTACGCATGCACCTACACACCCAACCATCCAGGCTGGCTAACCCTACGCATGCACCCACACACCCAACCATCCAGGCTGACTACCCCTACGCATGCACCCACACACCCAACCATCCAGGCTGGCTACCCCTACGCATGCACCCACACACCCAACCATCCAGGCTGGCTACCCCTACGCATGCACCCACACACCCAACCATCCAGGCTGGCTAGCCCTACGTATGCACCCACACACCCAACCATCCAGGCTGGCTACCCCTATGCATGCACCCACATACCCAGCCATCCAGGCTGTCTACCCCTACGCATGCACCCACACATCCATCCATCCATCCATCCAGGCTGGCCATCTCCATGCACGCACCCACACACCCATCGACCCAGGCTGGCCATCTCCATGCACGCACCCACACACCCATCCATCCAGGCTGATTATCTCCACGCACACATAGAACCACCCCAGCTGGCCACTTAAAGGGTTAAATGTTTTTGGGCCACAAATTTCACACCACCATTAGGCTATGTTCAGACGAGACACTGGTGCACCGCTTGTTTCCTGTCTGATACAGATCCGCTAACTGTAGTGGAATGTAGTGAAATACAGTGACGTCTGTCCCAGCGATGTCATTTAATTTCACAATTTTACATTCAGACACTGCGCTTTTTACGGATCTGCAAAACGAATGTGCATATCCATCCTTTGCTGCATTATTTACTCAAACACTACTGAGAAAAAGCAGCATCAGAAAAAACTTACCATCGATGCCAAAAACAAAAAACAACACTTTACTTGCAGGATGCAGTCAGACCCCACTATGTAGAGCAAGCCCAGGTGCAGGCTGATAAAATCACCTCTACCTACATCAAAGTGTGGGAGGCGACCTGCCATGCACATAATGGACTTGCATGGGACACCATTCACACTGATACATATGATGCAGAGTGTCTCAAAGCTACCCACTTGTTCTGCTGCCTCACCAAATGGGCTGCACAGTACAATGCCTCTGCACCACTAGATGAATGGCACTCCATGGGGCCCAAGTGCACCCCGAAAATGATAAAAAAAAAGTGCAAAAAAGTTTTTTATATGATTTTTTTATCATTTTTGGGGTGCAGTTGGGCCCCATGGGGCACCATTCATCTAGTGGTGCAGAAGCATCGTACTGTGCGGCCCATTTGGTCAGGCAGCAGAACAAGTGGGTAGCTTTCAGACACTCTGCATCATATGTATCAGTGTGAATGGTGTCCTATGCAAGCCCATTATGTGCATGGCTGATCGCCTCCCACATCTTGTTGCATTATTTACTCACCTCCCGATGCTCCCGCAGTGATTTACAGCGATGTCCTGAGTCCCCAGAGGCTGCAGGACCTTGGAGAGGACCTGCCACTGCACCATGTGACTGAGCGACATCACTCAGTCACATGCACAGGCTGCAGGGTCCTAGAGGTGCTATATACTGCACCAAAAACAGATCCTCACAAAACGCAGCAAAAACGCTGTGGGTGAAAGTAGCCTTACACATATAGGATTGCCACTGTTCTTACAATATACACCAAGTTCCAAATTATTATGCAAATGTTCTTTTTTCTCTGATTTTCCTAAAAGGTCGGTGCAAATGACAATCAATGTAATAAACGTCATCACCGGTTATGGTGCCGTCACACCTGGCGACGTCGCTAGCGACGTCACCGAAAAAGTGACGTATCAGCGATGTCACTAGCGACGTCGCGCTGTGTAAACGAGCGGCGCGACCGCGTTTTATCGCTGGTCGCAGGTTGTCAGGTTTACGGGAAGAACCGTAAACCTGTCAACCGGCGACCTGCGATAAGGCTGGATCGCGCCGTGTGACATCGCCAGAGCGATGTCAGCGGCGATCCAGCCTATACCGCAGCGTTGCTGCGGATCGCTCGCTGGGCTGAGCCCAGCCCAGCGAGCGATGTCACCGCCCGCATCGCTGCGGTGTCGCCGGCCGCAGCGATGCTGTGTGACAGCTGGCCAGCGATGTCGGAACCGAGCGGGCACCCGCGCATCGCTTCCGACATCGCTGGCCAGATCGGGCTGTGTGACGGCACCATTAGCGTATACATCAAATTTTACTGAAGAAATCTCCCAATGATAACAGTATAATCTTCAAAATTAAAACAAAGTCTAAATGCACTGTTCCAAATTATTAGGCACAGTAGAGTTTCCAAACATTTGATGTTTGAAAGAACTGAAAATGCTCATTTGTTGAATTTGCAGAATAAGGAAGTCACATTCACTGAAATAAAAAGCTATTTAATGCCAAAATATCCTAACAGGCCAAGTTACGTGTTAACATAGGAACCCTTCTTTGATATCACCTTCACAATTCTTGCATCCATTGAACTTTCATTGAACATTGAGTTTCTAGAGAGTTTCTGCTTGTATATCTTTGCACGATGTCAGAATAGCCTCCCAGAGCTGCTGTTTTGATGTGAACTGCCTCCCACCCTCATAGATCTTTTGCTTGATTATACTCCAAAGGTTCTCTATAGGGTTGAGGTCAGGGGAAGATGGTGGCCACACCATGAGTTTCTCTCCTTTTAGGCCCATAGCTGCCAATGACACAGAGGTATTCTTTGCAGCTTGAGATGGTGCATTGTCATGCATGAAGATGATTTTGCTCCTGAAGGCACATTTCTGCTTTTTGTACCATGAAAGAAAGTTCTCAGTCAGAAACTCTATATACTTTACAGAGGTCATTTTCACACCTACAGAAAGCTTAAAGGGGCATACCAGCTGTTTCCCCATGATTTCGGCCCAAAACATGACTCCTCCACCTCCTTGCTGACGTCGCAGACTTGTTGGGAAATGGTGGCCATCCACCAACCATCTGCTACTCCATCCATCTGGACCATCCAGGGTTGCTCGGCACTCATCAGTTTAACAAGACTGTTTGAAAATTAGTCTTCATGTATGTCTGGGCCCACTGCAACAGTTTCTGCTTGTGAACACAGTTTAGGGGTGGACGAATAGTAGGTTTATGCACCACAGCAAGCCTCTGAAGGATCCTACACCTTGAGGTTCGAGGGACTCCAGAGGCACCAGCAGCTTCAAATATCTGTTTGTTGGTTTGTAAGACCTTTTTAGCTGCTGCTCTCTTAATCCAATGAACTTGCCTGACAGAAACCGTCCTCATTCTGCCTTTATCTGCACGAACACGTCTGTGCTCAGAATCAGCCACAAATCTCTTCACAGTACGATGATCACGCTTATGTTTTTGTGCAATATCTAATGTTTTCATCCCTTGTCCAAGGCATTGCATTATTTGTTGCTTTTCGGCAGCAGAGAGATCCTTTTTCTTTCCTATAGATTCCCAGGGACAATGTGCTGTCGGTCCACGCTGCCACAGAAAACACTTAGTCGAAGGCTTCACGTTATATCACATTTATTGCATTCATCTAACGCGTTTCAGAGCCTGCTATGCTCCTTCATCAGAGAGTGTATATACTACATGTATAAAACTACGTGTTTTCTGTGGCAGCACGGACCGACAGCACATTGTCCCTGGGAATCTCTGGATTATTGACCACATTGCACGTGGAAGTGTGGGTCCAGCAGCAGCCGCCATTTTATGCCTACTATACTGGTTGTGTGTTACACAACTTTACAAGATGAGCAGTGTCCATCACGGTTTCAAAGCCGTCCAACCTTTAAACAATAAGACCCTATTTGCGCATGCTTTCTTTACAGCGTTACTACTTTTTCTTTCTCATGTTACTTGAAAACTGTGGCCTGCTTAATATTGTGGAACACCCCGATTTCCTTTTATTGGGCTCACCTGCCAAACTAATAATCACAGGTATCTGAGATTGATTTCAGTGATCCAAAGAACCATGAGACGCAATCCCATCAATGGGTTTCATTGATAAAAAGAAAATCCCTATGACAAAATCAATTTGCTTAACAATTTGGAACATGGTTTACAATAGACTGCAGACTTGTAGCTGAGGCTGGTTTCACACTGCAGTTTTTGCCCTGATCAGGTTCGATCAGGTGTTTGGGCCGCTAGAAGGCCACGTTACACACACAGATATCTGTTCAGATATTGGTCACAGATCTCCAGTTGCAGTGAAATCATGGACACATTGTTCCATTGTACACAGCCACAAAATGGAACAATGTGTCCATGATTTCAGTGTAACCAGAGATCTGTGACCAATATCTGAACAGATCTCTGTGTGTGTAGCATGGCCTTTACACACACCAATTTCCGTGTCCAACTTCTGAACAACTAAGGCTGGCTTCACACTGCAGTCAGGTCAGGTCAGGTTTTGTGTTTCAAAACCAGGAGAGGAACTCGCAGACAAAAAGCATAATTGAAAGATTGACGCCTGTTCTAGGTTTTGGAGTCACTCCTGGTTTTGGCACACAAAACCTGACCTGATCTGACGTGACCGCAGTGTGAAGCCAGCCTTACTGGTTGCAGTGAAATCATGGACACATTGTTCCATTTGTACACAGCCACAAAATGGAACAATGTGTCCATAATTTCACTGCAACCAGTAAGTTGTTCAGAAGTTGGACACAGAAGTTGGTGTGTGTAAAGTGGCCATTTGTGTGCCAAAACCAGGAGAGGAACCAGGAGAGGAACTTGGAGAGAAAAACTATCATTGAAATATTGACACCTGTTCGGAGTTTTGGAGACACTCTCGGTTTTGGCACACAAACCTGATCAAACCTGATCAGGGAAAAACTGCAGTGTGAAACCAGTCTAAACTCCTTCTCTAAAGCTGCCTTCACACCATGGTAAGGTCCGGGGCTGTCCGGTGTCAACCAGACAGCCCCGGACCGGTTTTTGACCCCATAGTAGCCTACGGGGCCGGATGGAGCCGGATGGCAGCTCCGGTTTCATCTCTGCGGTGGAATCCGGGAGAATTCATATTATTCTCACCGGAGACAAAAATGTTGCTTGCAACGTTTGTGTCCAGGGAGAAAAATCTCCCCATAAAGCCGGATCACGGATTGTCCTGGATTCTCCCGGATCCAGGGCAATCCGGTTCTCCCTAACATGGGAGCCTATGGGGCCGGTTTGCCCTGGTCTGGGCGAATCCAGGAACCGCATACCGGCGGCTGCATGCCGCAGTTGTTTCAGGACCGCGGCTAGCATGGAGCTAGCCGCGCTCTTGAAAAAACAGCAGCTGCGGCTGCAATTACAGCCATCCGGCTGCACACAGGACCGGAGGGCATATTAGCCCTCCGGTTCTGTGTGCTGATCCGGTCTGGGGCTGTCAGGTTCATGCCTGACAGCCCCGAACTGGACTGCGCCGTGGTGTGAAACCAGCCTAACTATCTTAGACCGAAGAAGAAGGTCTGAGAACTGAAACGTCCACCACAGGATGCCTGAAGGCCATTAAAGGCATATTACATCTTTTTTGGAGTGCTGCAGTCGTTTATAGATATAGAGAGATAGAGATATAGATAGATAGATAGATAGATAGATAGATAGATAGATAGATAGATAGATAGATAGATACATAGATATAGATACCGTGTTTCCCCGAAAGTAAGACCCTGTCTTACATTTTTTTGGGGGCCAAAAGTGGCCCCCGGTCTTACTTTCGGGGGGGGGGGGGGGGGGTCTTATATTGTGTGCCCCAGCAGTGTGGCCTACAGGCCCCCTCCTGCTGGGACACTGCGGGAGCGGGTCGCACGTCACGTGCGCCCGCTCATTACATATGCACTGCATCCCCCTGTCAATCAGCGACAGGGGGAGCAGTGCATTATATATATGGGCCCCCTCCTGCTGGCACACTACCCCCCCCCCCAGCCTGTGTTCTGAGGCCCCCCCTGCTGCTGCTGCTGCTCACATCTTCCCCTCCAGGGTCTTCTTGCAGCAGCCTGCGTGTCGGTCCTCTGTCCTCGGCTGTCTCCCGGATCATGTGACCCGTCGCAGCGCATGACGTCATCGCGACTGCGACCGGCCGGTCACATGATCCGGGAGACAGCCGAGGACGGACGTGCTGGCTGCTGCAAGAAGACCCTGGAGGGTAAGATGTGTGCAGCAGCAGCAGGGGGGGCCTCAGAACAGGGGGGTAGTGTGCCAGCAGGAGGGGGCCCATATATATAATGCACTGCTCCCCCTGTCGCTGATTGACAGGGGGATGCAGTGCATATGTAATGAGCGGGCGCACGTGACGTGCGACCCGCTCCCGCTCCCCTCCCTTCCTCCGCTAGGGGCCTTACATTAGGCCCCCCCCGGTTGTAAGGCCTTATATTCGGGGGAGGCCTTACATTAGCAGGCCCCCCCTTTACCCCTAGGCGGCCTTACAATCGGGGGGGGCCTTACTTTCGGGGAACATGGTAGATAGATATAGGTAGATACATAGATAGATAGATACATAGATATAGATAGATAGATAGATAGATAGATAGATAGATAGATAGATAGATAGATAGATAGATAGATAGATAGATATGGATAGATAGATAGATACGTATAAAAAGTTTCACTGCAGCACTCCTTTAGTGAAGATTAGTAGTCCTTTATTTCTGGCTTCTGTTACACATCAACAGGAGATGGCCACGTATCGGGCACACACGCCCTTTGTCAAGCAATCACATGTTAACCTTCTCAGCCTTATATACAGTCTACCAAATTAGATAACACATAATATTGATCTTTAATCCAAATTAATCATAAATTAGTGAATTACAGTGTTTTTTTATATTTTTTTATGATTCACTTTGTGCCTGTGTGTATTAACCCCTTCATGACCCAGCCTATTTTGGCCTTCCTGACCTGGCCATTTTTTGCAATTCTGACCAGTGTCCCTTTATGAGGTTATAACTCGGGAACGCTTCAACGGATCCTAGTGATTCTGAGATTGTTTTTTCGTGACATATTGGGCTTCATGTTAGTATTAAATTTAGGTCGATAATTTTTGCGTTTATTTGTGAAAAAAATAAAAAATATGGCAAAAATTTTGAAAATGTAGCAATTTTCAAATTTAGAATTTTTCTTCTGGTAAACTAGAGAGTTATGTGACACAAAATAGGTATGAAATAATATTTCCCACATGTCTACTTTACATCAGCACAATTTTGGAAAAAAAAAAAAATTTTGTTAGGAAGTTGTAAGGGTTCAAAGTTCATGAGCAATTTTTCATTTTTCCACCAAAATTTACAAAACCATTTTTTTTGTGACCCCGTCACATTTGAAGTCTTTTTGAGGGGTGTACATGACAGAAAACACCCAAAAGTGACACCATTCCAAAAACTGCACCCCTCAAGCTACTCAAAACTACATTCAAGAAGATTATTAACCCTTCAGGTGCTTCACAGGAACTAAGCAAATTGGAAACAAAAAAATGGATATTTTAATTTTTCTAACAAAAATGTTCTTTTAGCCTCAATTTTTTCATTTTCACATAGGCAACAAGATAAAATGGATCCTAAAATTTGTTGGGCAATTTCTCCTGAGTATATCGATACCTCATATGTGATCATAAACCACGGTTTGGGCGCACGGCAGGGCTCTGAAGGGAAAGAGCGCAATTTGACTTTTGGAGCTAATTTTCCATTCAAAAAGTGAAATGGCGCTCCTTCACTTCTAAGCCCTGCCGCGCGTCAAAACAGTGGTTTATGACCACATATGAGGTATCGATGTACTCAGGAGAAATTGCCCAACAAATTTTAGGATGAATTTTATCCTGTTACCCATGCGAAAATGAAAGAATTGAGGCTAAAAGAACATTTTTGTGAAGAAAAAGTACTTTTTCCATATTCATAGATCAATTTGTAAAGCATGTGGGGGTTAAAAATGCTCACCACCCATCTAGATAAGTTCCCTGGGGGGTCTAGTTTCCAAAATGGGGTCACTTGTGGGGGAGCTCCAAAGTTTAGGCACACAGGTCCTCACCAAACGCAACATGGTGTCCGCTAACAATTTGAATGGAAAATCAGCCTAAATTGTTAGCGGACACCATGTCGCATTTGGAGAGCACCTGTGTGCCTAAACATTGGGGCTCCCCCACAAGTGACCCCATTTTGGAAACTAGACCCCCCAGGGAACATATCTAGATGCATTGTGAGCACTTTGAACCCCCAGATGCTTCACAAATTGATCCGTACAAATTAAAAAAGAAAATTTGTGTGGGAAAAAAAGTATTTTTACCTCATTACGAATCAGTTTGTGAAGCACCTGGGTATTCAAAGTGCTTACTATGCATCTAGATATGTTCCCTGGGGGGTCTAGTTTCCAAAATGGGGTCACTTGTGGGGGAGCTCCAATGTTTAGGCACACAGGGTCTCTCCATACGCAACCTGGTGTTTGCCAACAATTGGAATTGTTAGCGGACACCAGGTCGCGTATGGAGAGCCCCTGTGTGCCTAAACATTTGAGCTCCCCCGCAAGTGACCCCATTTTGGAAACTAGACCCCCCAGGGAACATATCTAGATGCATAGTGAGCACTTTGAACCCCCAGGTGCTTCACAAATTGATCCGTACAAATTAAAAAAGAAAATTTGTGTGGGAAAAAAAAGTATTTTTACCTCATTACGGATCAGTTTGTGAAGCACCTGGGGATTCAAAGTGCTCACTATGCATCTAGATAGGTTCCTTGGGGGGGTCTAGTTTCCAAAATGGGGTCACTTGCGGGAGAGCTCCAAAGTTTAGGCACACAGGGGCTCTCCAAACGCGACATGGTGTCCGCTAACAATTTGAATGGAAAAATCACCTCAAATTGTTAGCGGACACCATGTCGCATTTGGAGAGCCCCTGTGTGCCTAAACATTGGGGCTCCCCCACAAGTGACCCCATTTTGGAAACTAGACCCCCCAGGGAACATATCTAGATGCATTGTGAGCACTTTGAACCCCCAGGTGCTTCACAAATTGATCCGTAAAAATTAAAAAAGATAATTTGTGTGGAAAAAAAAGTATTTTACCTCATTACGAATCAGTTTGTGAAGCACCTGGGGATTCAAAGTGCTCACTATGCATCTAGATAGGTTCCTTGGGGGGTCTAGTTTCCAAAATGGGGTCACTTGTGGGGAAGCTCAAATGTTTAGGCACACAGGGGCTCTCCATACGCGACCTGGTGTCCGCTAACAATTCCAATTGTTGGCAAACACCAGGTTGCGTATGGAGAGCCCCTGTGTGCCTAAACATTGGAGCTCCCCCACAAGTGACCCCATTTTGGAACCTAGACCCCCCAAGGAACCTATCTAGATGCACAGTGAGCACTTTGAACCCCCATGTGCTTCACAAATTGAGCCGTATAAATGAATAAAGAAACTTTTTGTGAAAAACATACTAGTCTAGTAGTTGCAATTCGCAGCATAGGGGACCCAAAACATTTGGGTCTCTCCATGCTGAGGATTACAGCCCCCTAGCTGCCAAGTTGTACCTGGCTGGCAACCAAAAATACAGCAAAGCCTATTTTTTTTTTATTTCTAGAATTATTTCTAGAAAAAAAATTACGTAGGGCTCCACCATATTTTTGGTCCAGCCAGGTACAACTTGGCAGCTACGGACTGCCACCCACCCCCAGCTGCCTCGTCATACCTGGCTGGAACCAAAAATACAGCGAAGCCCATTTTTTTTTTCATTTCTAGAACTAATCCTAGAAAAAAAATTACGTGGGGCTCCGCCATATTTTTGGTCCAGCCAGGTACAACTAGGCAGCTGGGGGCTGGAATCCTCAGCATAGTGAGGCACAAGCGTTCTGGGCCCCCCATGCTGTGAATTGCAGCCCGCAGCCGCCCCAGAAAATGGCGCATTCATTGAAGCGCCATTTTCTGGCGCTGTACCCATGCTCTTCCAGTTGCCCTGGTGCCGGTGGCTAACTGGGTAATAAAGGGGTTAATGCCAGCTTTTTATTGGCAGCTGGCACTAAGCCCGAGATTCATAATATAGGGCCAATGTTAGACCCGCCATTAGGAATCTCTGGTAAATAGTCAGAAAATACACACAGAGAAAAATCTTTTTATTTGAAAAAAAACAAACAAAATTCGGACTCCATCTTTATTATAAAGATCCGACGTAGTCCACAACGAAGGTCCCACGACGCTCGATCGCCTCCGACGTAGTCCACAACGAAGGTCCCACGACGCTCGATCACCTCTGGTACATCCAGAGACTGCAGCAAGGGATCAAGTGTCCTCTTGTTGTAGTTTCTGGGGTCAGAGTCATGGTGCACGGTACGGCAGATCATTGCCATACAGTGCACCATGACTGACCCCAGTGACTACAAGAGGACACTTGATCCTTTGTTGTAGTCTCTGGGGTCACAGTCATGAAGTACTGTATGGCAATTATCTGCCGTGCCGTGCTTCATGACTGTGACCCCAGAGACTACAACAAGGTATCAAGCGTCCTCTTGTTGTAGTCTCTGGGGTCAGAGTCATGGTGCACGGTACGGCAGATCATTGCCATACAGTGCACCATGACTGACACCAGTGACTACAACAAGAGGACACTTGATCCTTTGTTGTAGTCTCTGAGGTCCCAGTCATGAAGTACTGTATGGCAATTATCTGCCATACCGTGCGTCATGACTGTGACCCCAGAGACTACAAGGGATCAAGCGTCCTCTTGTTGTAGTCTCTGGGGTCAGAGTCATGGTGCACGGTATGGCAGATCATTGCCATACAGTGCACCATGACTGACACCAGTGACTACAACAAGAGGACACTTGATCCTTTGTTATAGTCACTGGGGTCAGTCATGGTGCACTGTATGGCAATTATCTGCCGTACCGTGCTTCATGACTGTGACCCCAGAGACTACAACAAGGGATCAAGCGTCCTCTTGTTGTAGTCTCCTGGGTCAGAGTCATGGTGCACGGTATGGCAGATCATTGCCATACAGTGCACCATGACTGACACCAGTGACTACAACAAGAGTACACTTGATCCCTTGTTACACACATGCACCCATCCATCCACGCATCCATGCACGCACCCATGCGCCCATCCATCCACGCACCCATGCGCTCATCCATCTATGCATGCACCCATGCGCCTATCCATCCACACACCCATCTATCTTTGCACCCACGCTCCCATGCACGCACCCATGCACACACCCATGCGCCCATGCACACACCCATGGCCCCATCCATCCACGCACCCATGCGTCCATCCATCCACGCACCCATGCGTCCAACCATCCATGCACGCACCCATCCATCCACGCACCCATGCGTCCATCCATCCATGCACGCACCCATGCGCCTATCCCTCCACGCACCCATCCATCTTTGCGCCCATGCACGCACCCATGCGCCCATGCACGCACCCATGCGCCCATGCGCGCACCCATGTGCCCATGCACGCACCCATGCGCCCATGCACGCACCCATGCATCCACCCATGAACATGCACACATACACACACACACACACACACATACTTACCTCTCTCTCAAGATCCTCCAGTGAGGAGGAGGAGCCTGGGAGAAGAGGAGGAGCGCCACACCGAGGAGCCACGGCACCACGGAGGACGACGGAGGACGGGTGAGAGGGGACACAGGGGGGAGGGGGCACTAGGGGACACGGGGGGGAGGGGGCACTAGGGCACCCCGGGCATCCGAGGCAGGAGGGTTGCGGGGCACTAGGCACCCACCGGCGCCAGACCGCGCCGATGCCTGCGCCGGTGCCTGCACCGGCGCCTGCAGCAGCGCCGGCATACTGCTGAGAGGGGATCGGTGCCGGTGGTGGGGTTAACTTTGGTGTCGGAGGGGCTGAGGAGGGGGAGGACACCCGCGCACCCACCCCTCCAAGCCTGATTGGAGAAATCCAATCAGATTTGGAGGGGAGAATCGCTCTGATTGGTAGTTCAGATTAAACTGCCAATCAGAGCGAATTCAGCCACGAGGGGGAAAAAGCCACCCCCCCAGGACAAAGTACAGGTCCTCAAGTTCCCGCGGCACCAGTGACATGTCACCGGCCCCGATCACCGGTGCCGCGGGAACGCGATCCTGCCATGACGTCTTGGGACGTCACAGGTCGGGAACGCATCGACTTCTATGACGTCCCACTACGTCACAGGTCGTGAAGGGGTTAAATATATTATACTATTTTCTCCCATCTCATGTCTCATACTTTTGGAACTCTAAGAGCATTTTATTTCAGTGTATCCCATTAATTTAGTCTTAATTAAGTAAAATACTTCATATTAGAGCCACTTATATTTACTTACAGTGCAGCGCCATTACTTGTACCGCTCGTGCCTCATCTCGGCGTTGCGGAAGTGTCTACTGATCATGTGCCTCTCTCAGTTTACTTTCACCATAGCTATGAGCCCGTAGCGTCATCACGCGATGACTAGGTGAATCTCGCGCATGCGCGATGAATTTTACTTTTGTTTACACCGTTTTTCGCGTGCGTCGCTGCTAAGCAACATTAGCGAGCGGCGGTTCACTACTAAATTAGTATAGCTATTTAATGATCGGCCACATATCTCTAACCTAGAAGTAGAGTATTGAAGCAACTGTGGTAGAGTAACTATTGATTGCATAATCTTGGTGTATATCATCTTATATCTATGTGCTCGCCGCTACACACATTTTTTAACCCCTCACATGTCTTTTACCCTAATCAAAGGGCTAAAGCACAGTGAGACCCCTCTTGGAGATTCCTGGATTAGGACCAGGTTTCTCCACTATGGAGGTCATTAAGGGTTACCTCATTCATACCACGGGGCACAAAAGACAAACAATATAGTTACTTGCTAATTCTTTTTTTATTTTTAATTATTTATCATAATCTCATTTGGGACAAGCGCCTCTAGTGGTAAACATTGAGTCAACACTATGGCTTTGCACTGAAGAAAAATAGTGGCTAACAAAAATAGAGTGAATAATAAAACATATATCAAAGAAAAATTTATATAAAAAAAATTAAATATGAAAGATTAGGGATTCACTGGATCAGATGCTCAAATATGTATATATTTTCTTTCTTTTCCTTATTTTCCTATTATAGAGACCAGAAAAGAGAAAATTACTTCATGTAAACTTATTTCATATAAATTAAAAGTGTATAACGTGAACTGTGATTAAAATTATACATCATATCAGACTACAAAGTAGAATCATGTACAGGGATTAAATATTTCTCATATACGCAACCATCTTTACAACAAAAATTATAATTTATAATCTACGTTTAAACCAGAAGGTCTCAATGTGTTTAATTCTTTTATCCATTTAAGCTCCTTTTCTTTCAATAATTTTTCCCTATCACCTCCTCTGCGTTAAACGGGCATTGTGTCTATTATCCTCCATTTTAAATCACTTTCCTCATGTTCTTTTTCCATCCAGTGTTTGGAGATGGGTAATCCTTTTACTTGTTGGCGAATACTATATCTATGTTGTGTAAGGCGTATTTTTAACTCTAAAGTTGTTTCGCCAACGTAACATAACTTGCAAGGGCATTCCAGTAGGTATATAACATGGTTAGATGAACACGTAACAAATTGTCTGATCTCATATCTAACTCCAGTTGCATGATGTATAAAATGGTCACCTTTTAAAATTTGATGGCAGGCCAGACACCCTACACATGGAAAACAACCCACCCTCTTTCTTCCAGTAATTGTTGTTTGCTTTGATTTTTTTGCACTGCCTATATCTGCCCTTGTTAGTTGTCTTTTTAATGTATTTCCCTTTCTATAGGCTATTATAGGTGGAAGTTTGAATTCTTGTACTTCTGGGTGGGCATTTGTCAGCCCTATCCAATGTTTTTTAATAATTTTTTCTATTTCAATCGATTCTTCCCCATACTCCATTATTAAAGATATCCTATTCATGGTTTTATCTTTTTGATTTTTTACCTCAAGTTTTTTAAACTTTTTTTCTTTGTTGCAAAAGAATATTTTTTGGATATCCTCTTTCTTCAATTTTAGCTACTAAACCATCTATGGTCCTTTCTTTTTCATCTTCTTCACTAACTATTCTTTGTTCTCTAGTCATTTGTCCTAGTGGTATCGCTTTTATAGTTTGAAGAGGGTGGTTACTTTTAAAATGTAATAGCTTATTACGGTCTGTGGCTTTTACATACAATTTTGTGACTAATTTATTATTTTTTATTTCTATGTTCACGTCTAAAAATTGTATTTCTTTCAGTGAATGCACTTTCGTGAATTTTATTGTCTGGTCTACTCCATTCAAAAACTTATGGAACTCTTCTAATTGTATAATGGAGCCCTCCAAATTAGGAATGTATTGTCTATATATCTACTCCATTTGATAACATTCTTAAAATGTTCTGACGTATAAATCTGTTCTTCTTCAATAACCATCACTGTTAGATTTGCATAAGAACACGCCATGTGAGCCCCCATGGCGGTCCTAACTTGTTGTTTATAATATGAGTCCTCAAATAAGAAGTAATTTTCGCGTACACAGATTTCCAAAAATCAATTATTAATACTTGGCATTCAACAGTGTAACCTGTGGTATTTAATTTTTTCTTAACAGCTTCAATACCTATCCCATGTTGTATTGAAGTGTACAAAGCCGTTACATTGAACGACACCAGTATATCGTCTTTTTGTAGTTGTAAATCTGCTATTTTTTCGAGAAAGTGTCGGGTATCCCTTACGTATGACAGGGCCTTAATAGATAAAGGGGATAAAATCCGTTCCCAAAAAATTCCTACATTATTAAAAACCGAATCTATCCCTGCGACAATGGGTCGCCCTGGGGGTTGTTCTATAGATTTGTGGATTTTGGGAACTAAATAGAGAACTGGTGTTTTAGGATATTTAACTATAAGATAGTCAAACGTATCTTGATCGATAATTCCTCCCTTCACTGCTTTGCCCAATATATTTTTTAACATGTTCTGGATTTCAAATTTCGGATCTTTATCAAATTTTTTATAGACGAATGTGTCACTCAGCTGTCTTTTAGCTTCTTGCACATATTGGGAACGGTCCATGACGACGACGGCACCACCCTTATTTTTTATCTGATAAAGAACCATTACTGGAAGAAAGAGGGTGGGTTGTTTTCCATGTGTAGGGTGTCTGGCCTGCCATCAAATTTTAAAAGGTGACCATTTTATACATCATGCAACTGGAGTTAGATATGAGATCAGACAATTTGTTACGTGTTCATCTAACCATGTTATATACCTACTGGAATGCCCTTGCAAGTTATGTTACGTTGGCGAAACAATTTAGAGTTAAAAATACGCCTTACACAACATAGATATAGTATTCGCCAACAAGTAAAAGGATTACCCATCTCCAAACACTGGATGGAAAAAAGAACATGAGGAAAGTGATTTAAAATGGAGGATAATAGACACAGTGCCCGTTTTACGCAGAGGAGGTGATAGGGAAAAATTATTGAAAGAAAAGGAGCTTAAATGGATAAAAGAATTAAACACATTGAGACCTTCTGGTTTAAACGTAGATTATAAATTAAAATTTTTGTTGTAAAGATGGTTGCGTATATGAGAAATATTTAATCCCTGTACATGATTCTACTTTATAGTCTGATATGATGTATAATTTTAATCACAGTTCACGTTATACACTTTTAATTTATATGAAATAAGTTTACATGAAGTACCGTAATTTTCTCTTTTCTGGTCTCTATAACAGGAAAATAAGAAAAAGAAAGAAAATATATACATATTTGAGCATCTGATCCAGTGAATCCCTAATCTTTCATATTTAATTTTTTTTATATAAATTTTTCTTTGATATATGTTTTATTATTCACTCTATTTTTGTTAGCCACTATTTTTCTTCAGTGCAAAGCCATAGTGTTGACTCAATGTTTACCACTAGAGGCGCTTGTCCCAAATGAGATTATGATAAACTAGCTGGGTGCCCGATGCACATGCATCGGGATTCTAGCAGAGCGAGTCTCTGACTCGCAATGGCCGCTTCGCGGCCAATTCTTCGCGCTGCGCGGCCAATGCTTCGGGCGTATCCACATGACGACACTGACTCGCAGCGTGAGCGGACTCAAAAGGGGCAAAAAACCCATTCGTGATTATATAATAGATAATTAAAAATAAAAAAAGAATTAGCAAGTAACTATATTGTTTGTCTTTTGTGCCCCGTGGTATGAATGAGGTAACCCTTAATGACCTCCATAGTGGAGAAACCTGGTCCTAATCCAGGAATCTCCAAGAGGGGTCTCACTGTGCTTTAGCCCTTTGATTAGGGTAAAAGACATGTGAGGGGTTAAAAAATGTGTGTAGCGGCGAGCACATAGATATAAGATGATATACACCAAGATTATGCAATCAATAGTTACTCTACCACAGTTGCTTCAATACTCTACTTCTAGGTTAGAGATATGTGGCCGATCATTAAATAGCTATACTAATTTAGTAGTGAACTGCCGCTCGCTAATGTTGCTTAGCAGTGACGCACGCGAAAAACGGTGTAAACAAAAGTAAAATTCATCGCGCATGCGCGAGATTCACCTAGTCATCGCGTGATGACGCTACGGGCTCGTAGCTATGGTGAAAGTAAACTGAGAGAGGCGCATGATCAGTAGACACTTCCGCAACGCCGAGATGAGGCACGAGCGGTACAAGTAATGGCGCTGCACTGTAAGTAAATATAAGTGGCTCTAATATGAAGTATTTTACTTAATTAAGACTAAATTAATGGGATACACTGAAATAAAATGCTCTTAGAGTTCCAAAAGTATGAGACATGAGATGGGAGAAAATAGTATAATATATTTAATACACACAGGCACAAAGTGAATCATAAAAAAATATAAAAAAAACACTGTAATTCACTAATTTATGATTAATTTGGATTAAAGATCAATATTATGTGTTATCTAATTTGGTAGACTGTATATAAGGCTGAGAAGGTTAACATGTGATTGCTTGACAAAGGGCGGGTGTGCCCGATACGTGGCCATCTCCTGTTTGATGTGTAACAGAAGCCAGAAATAAAGGACTACTAATCTTCACTAAAGGAGTGCTGCAGTGAAACTTTTTATACGTATGTATGCAAGGCTGTAAAGGAAGCCAGCTGCTTTGCACACAAACTGGTTTGCTGTTTGAGAACTTTTTTCCTCATAGATAGATAGATAGATAGATAGATAGATAGATAGATAGATAGATAGATAGATAGATAGATAGATAGATAGATAGATAGGTGAGTCGTTGCAGGCGCGGTAACTCAGGCACGTAGGTCCATTGCCATTTTCTTGGGCCCGGCGAGGACCGACGACAGCCGAGCGCCGTGGCCGAAAATCGAACCAAGGGCCCGGCCATGCATCGCTCGAAACACCGCTATGTATCTCTATGGGAAGTGAGGCGCTATTCTCATTGGTCGCTGTGTGCTGGCGTCGACCAATGAGAATAGCGCCTCACTTTCAGCGGTAAATTTGAAACTCAAAGTCGTCCATTATATCTCTATAGGAAGTGAGGCGGTATTCTCATTGGTCGCTGTCTGCTGCCGGCGACCAATGAGAATAGCGCCTCACTTTCAGCAGTAAATTTGAAACTCAAAGTCGTCCATTATATCTCTATGGGAAGTGAGGCGCTATTCTCATTGGTCGCTGTGTGCTGGCGGCGACCAATGAGAATAGCGCCTCACTTTCAGCGGTAAATTTGAAACTCAAAGTCGTCCATTATATCTCTATAGGAAGTGAGGCGGTATTCTCATTGGTCGCTGTCTGCTGCCGGCGACCAATGAGAATAGCGCCTCACTTTCAGCAGTAAATTTGAAACTCAAAGTCGTCCATTATATCTCTATGGGAAGTGAGGCGCTATTCTCATTGGTCGCTGTGTGCTGGCGGCGACCAATGAGAATAGCGCCTCACTTTCAGCGGTAAATTTGAAACTCAAAGTCGTCCATTATATCTCTGTGGGAAGTGAGGCGGCAGACAGCGACCAATGAGAATACCGCCTCACTTCCCATAGAGATATAATGGACGACTTTGAGTTTCAAATTTACCGCTAAAAGTGAGGCGCTATTCTCATTGGTCGCCGGCAGCACACAGCAACCAATGAGAATAGCGCCTCACTTCCCATAGACATATAATGGATGACTTTGAGTTTCACATTTACCGCTGAAAGTGAGGCGCTATTCTCATTGGTCGGCGCCAGCACACAGCGACCAATGAGAATAGTGTCTCACTTCCCATAGAGATATAATGGACGAATTTGAGTTTCAAATTTACCGCTGAAAGTGAGGGAGCTATGCTGATTGGTCGCTGTGTGCTGCGCCGACCAATCAGCATAGCGCCTCACTTCCCATAGAGATAACTCAGGCACGTAGGTCCATTGCCATTTTCTTGGGCCGGCGAGGACCGACGACAGCCGAGCGCCGTGGCCGAAAATCGAACCAAGGGCCCGGCCATGCATCGCTCGAAACACCGCTATGTATCTCTATGGGAAGTGAGGCGCTATTCTCATTGGTCGCTGTGTGCTGGCGTCGACCAATGAGAATAGCGCCTCACTTTCAGCGGTAAATTTGAAACTCAAAGTCGTCCATTATATCTCTATAGGAAGTGAGGCGGTATTCTCATTGGTCGCTGTCTGCTGCCGGCGACCAATGAGAATAGCGCCTCACTTTCAGCAGTAAATTTGAAACTCAAAGTCGTCCATTATATCTCTATGGGAAGTGAGGCGCTATTCTCATTGGTCGCTGTGTGCTGGCGGCGACCAATGAGAATAGCGCCTCACTTTCAGCGGTAAATTTGAAACTCAAAGTCGTCCATTATATCTCTATAGGAAGTGAGGCGGTATTCTCATTGGTCGCTGTCTGCTGCCGGCGACCAATGAGAATAGCGCCTCACTTTCAGCAGTAAATTTGAAACTCAAAGTCGTCCATTATATCTCTATGGGAAGTGAGGCGCTATTCTCATTGGTCGCTGTGTGCTGGCGGCGACCAATGAGAATAGCGCCTCACTTTCAGCGGTAAATTTGAAACTCAAAGTCGTCCATTATATCTCTGTGGGAAGTGAGGCGGCAGACAGCGACCAATGAGAATACCGCCTCACTTCCCATAGAGATATAATGGACGACTTTGAGTTTCAAATTTACCGCTAAAAGTGAGGCGCTATTCTCATTGGTCGCCGGCAGCACACAGCAACCAATGAGAATAGCGCCTCACTTCCCATAGACATATAATGGATGACTTTGAGTTTCACATTTACCGCTGAAAGTGAGGCGCTATTCTCATTGGTCGGCGCCAGCACACAGCGACCAATGAGAATAGTGTCTCACTTCCCATAGAGATATAATGGACGAATTTGAGTTTCAAATTTACCGCTGAAAGTGAGGGAGCTATGCTGATTGGTCGCTGTGTGCTGCGCCGACCAATCAGCATAGCGCCTCACTTCCCATAGAGATACATAGCGGTGTTTAGAGGAATTTATGGCCGGGCCCTTGATTCTATTTTCGGCCACGGGGCTCGGCTCTCGTCGGTCGTTCCACGGGGCTGGAGACTCGCAATGGCCGCTTTGCAAGGCAGCCACGTCCACGACGACGGAAGTAGCGTCGAAACTTACGGAAGTGCGCTACGGCAATTATATATTAGATGGTGTAAAAGGGGGGTGATTTGAACTTTGTGTTTTGTTTTGTTTTTCGTACGTTAAAACTTTTTATATATCTTACTTAGTCCACTAGAGGGCCTCAGTGCTGCACACACGATCGCTTGTCCTGTCTTTAGATGGGCTTCTCAGAGCACAGGAAACTCAACTTGTTGCATTTTCTGTGCATCCGAGGATGCATGATTTCTACACAAGTTTCCAGAAGCGTACAAATCATACATGGCAGCCAATGGTGAAACAGTGATAACCGGATGTCACTGCAGGCAAACCCTGCGTCCGTTTCTCTCTCTCCCTCCTCCCGATGGCATTATAATGGTTTCCTATGGCCGGACAACTTTATAATGAGTTCCTATGGACGTTTCTCTGTGAACGCAGGCAGATAATCAACGCTGCGTTCACTTCACTATCTATGCGTTCGGCAGTGTGTTTGCGTCTGCGGACCAATCGCTAATGTAAAACTGGCCTTAGATACACATCTCAGGTGATGACATCAGCTGAGATGTGGGGGGAGGATGTGTCAGCTTACGTTAAAGGGTGGGAGACGACCTATAAATATGTAATAAGTCATGACGGGGTTAAAGTGTAACCACCACTGTTTACATTTTAGATAATAGTAATGTAGAGCAAGTGATTATAATAAACTTTCACATATACATTAATGAAATCAGGAAGGAAACTATTAAAAACCCTTCCACAAGATGCCCTCAGCAGGATGTGTGAAGCTCCTTCTCCTCACTTCCGTCTTCAGGGGGCATGGCCTAAACTGCGTTCACAATACAGATGCTAAGACTGTCAAATTACCTCATGCAGGTATCCTGCTGAGCTCAAACAGCTCCTGAGAGATCGTATCTCACTCCTCTTCACAGAGCCGCTGCTCTGTGTTTTCTCTGTGATAACACCCAGCACAGCCATGTGAATGGAGGTGTCGGCATGAGGTAATTTGACAGTCTTATCATTTGTATTGTGAACGCAGTTTAGGACACGCCCCCTAAAGACGGAGGTGAGGAGGAGCTTCACACACAGCCTGCTGAGGACATCTTGTGGAAGGTTTTATTAATGCTTTCCTTCCTGATTTCATTAATAAAGTATATGTGAAAATTGATTATAATCACTTGCTCTACATGACTATTAAATAAAAATGTAAACAACGGTTACGCTTTAAAGGTTTTGTCCACTACTAGGACTGCCCCTTCTGAATCCACTTTTTTTTTCCCAGTCAAAATAGTAATCCCTGAATCCCTGTACTCACCTCTAATCCAGCACTGTCTGCAGTCGCGGTTCAGACCTCTCTTGACATTGTGATGTCATGGGGGCTCCACATCCTATCACTGCCGTCTTCTTTCAGCACGCCTTAGGACCAAATACCGTAAGTAATAAACCGGAAGTGAGTGGAAGCCACAATGTCACTTCCTGACAATTAATTAATTTGCTCTGAAGGCGGGCAGACAGAAGCTGGAGGTGATTGGACGTGGGGCTCCCATGACATTACAATGCCACATAAGTCCTGGAACCGTGATTACCAACAGTGCTTGATTGGCGCCAGAACGGGAGGTGAGTACAGGCTCTTTTATTCTACCTGGGGGAAACTAGTAGAATCAAGTCCTATTTGAAAAAGTGGAACCCACTCAGGAGTTTAACGTTTCAAAACAATTTTAACACTTTATTATACATAAATGACACATACACATAAATACAGTAAAAAGTTGAAGTTTAGGTGTGGAATCTAAGGTTGGTATCACAAACAGGTTATAACTACTGGGTATAAGGTGGAATCAGATTGTAAACATCACATATGGTGCACCAGCTTACAAGGGATAATCAACATTACCTAGAGTACAATCACTCCTCACAATGACTCACCCATATGTCCAAGGTGGCTTCTGCCAGATTCACAACGTGCCCAGATGTCCTGCTCTGTGGTGCCCCCTACCCCAAGCAGGACATCTGGGCACGTTGTGGACGTATGGGTGAGTCATTGTGAGGAGCGATTGTACTCTAGGCAATGTTGATTATCCCTTGTTGCCAAGTGTAAGCTGGTGCACCATATGTGATGGTTAGAACTTGATTTCACCTTATACCCAGTAGTTATAACCTGTTTGTGGTACCAACCTTAGATTCCATGCCAAAACTTGTACTTTTTACTGTATTTATGTGTATGTGTCATTTATGGATAATAAAGTGTTAAAAATGATTTTGAAACTTTATACTCCTGAGTGGGTTCCACTTTTTCTAATATGTAACTGGAGTGTTTCTTATACCGTTACATGCTTCAATGTCGTTAGGATCTCACTAACGATCTCGGGGGCGCGCGGTCGTTTAGGACATCGTTTAGACATCGTTGGTGAGATGTCACATGTATAGATATCATCCACCGACGCACCAGCGATGTTGTGCGCAGCGATCGTTCGCACAACCCAGCGAATGATCCGTGTTCATTGTGTTCAACGACTTCGCCCATTCACCACATCGTTATCGCGGTGCCACACTGAACTATGCAGCAGGTTGGCTGATCGCAGACCGTCTGATTTGAGAACATGTTCTCAAATCTGCGATCAACGATCCATCGCAGTCATATCTCAGTGTTACACGCAATGATGTACTAACGATGTTGTTTGAACGACTCCAAACCCGTGACGTTTCAGCGATATCGTTCATGATATCGTTGCATGTAAAGGTACCTTTACTGTGTCCTGATATACACTATATAGAGGTGTATGAGTCATGAATTAACCATGAGGCTGGCATATATGTATTGGAGGTTTTGTTGTTGGAACAAAGTATTAGAATCAAGTCCTAGTAGTGAACAACCTCTTTAAGACTGGCTTCACACCACGGCAGCGTCCGATCCGGGGCTGTCCGGTGTAAACCAGACAGCCCCGGACCGGATTTTGGCCCCATAGTATCTGCCATCCGGTTTCCATCTCTCCGGAAGAATCCGGGAGAATTCTGATTTTTCTCCCAGACACAAAAATGCTGCTTGCAATGTTTTTGTGTCCGGGAAGAAAAATCTCCTTAAATTGTAGTCTCCCGGATTCTCCCGAATCCGGACCAATCCAGCGCTCCGTAACAGGGAGCTTATGGGGCCGGATTGCCCCGATCCAGGAACCGGACACCGGTGGCTGCACGCCGCTGTTATTTCAGGACCGTGGCTAGCTCCCCGCGAGCCGCGGTCCTGAATCATCAGCAGCTGTGTGCGGCTGCACAGCGGACCGGAGAGCATATTTGGCCCTCCGGTTCTGTGTGCTGATCCGGTCCGGGGTTGGCTGGTTTACACCGGACAGTCCCGGATCGGACGCTGCCGTGGTGTGAAGCCAGCCTAACTCTAATAACAAACCAGTAACAAGCAAATCAGCATTTGCCAACTTTGATGATAGCTTTTCTGAATAATAACCATGGCTTGAAGAAAACGTATTTTTACGTGGGCCTTCCTTTTCTATGCACTGGTGCTGGAAAACCAGTGGCCCAAAGTCATTCAACACTTTAATAGAGGGAATCTGTCAGCAGGTTTTTGCTACCTCATCTGAGAGTAGCATGATGTAGGTAAAGAGGTTCTAAATCCCAAAATGTATTGCTTAGTTGACTGAGTGCAGCAGTTCTGACACAATCAAGGCCACTTCACACACACAGATATCTGAATCCAATATCTGAACAGATCTCTGGTTGCAGTGAAATCATGGATACATTGCTCCATTTTGTGGCTGTGTACAACATGGAGCAATGTATCCATGATTTCACTGCAACTAGAGATCTGTTCAGATATTGGACTCAGATATCTGTGTGTGTGAAGTGGCCTTTAGTGTTTTTAGATGTAGAGGAGCTGAAAAATCTCCCCCTGTCCACACCAGCCTCTGTATGTGCATTGTCTATAGACAGAAAAAGGTGCTCATCACAGCAGGGGTGTGCTAGACTGGCTGACCTCTTGCTGACCTCGTCCAATGATAATCCTGTGAAACTAAAACAAACATTCCAGGTAAATAGCTGCATAATGTGTAAGAGAGATGCATCCCTGAAATATCTGTGAACCCCTGCAGCAGCCTGTGGTCTTCAGATTACATTGCAAAAACCTGCTGACAGATTTCTCTTTTGTATCAGGGACGATTTTCCGTTTTCATTTTTCCCGCCCCTTCTTCCAAGAGCCATGGCTTTTTTATTTTTCCGTCAATATAGACATATGAGGACTTGCTTTTTGCGGGATGAGTTGTACTTTAGAATGAAATCAAGCATTTTACCATATAGTGTACTGGGAAACCGAAAAAAAAATTCCAAGTGAAAGTGCAAAAAAAAAAAAAAAAAAGGGCAATTCCACAATTGTTTTATAGTTTTTTTTATTTACCATGTTTCTATATGGTGAAACTGACCTGGCAATCTGATTCTTCAGGTAAGTACAAGTCAGTAGATCCCAACAGAGAGAGATTTTTTAATTATTTTATTGGTGGAATAAAATTCAGAAATTTGTGCAAAAAAAATAACCCTTTTGTCACCATTTTCTGAGAAGCGTAATGTTGTAATTTTTTAGGATCTGGGGCTGAGTGAGGCAGGGCTGTGGAGTCGCTCCATTATATACTTACTCCTAATATATAGAATTGGGTACAGTCGTTCAGGGCAGTATGTGTAGGGCTAGATATAACATACGACGTAAATGTACGTCATTGGTCGTGAAGGGGTTAAAAATGCCAGTTTCTTATTCAAACCTGTGAATGGCCATGTTCACACACATGCGTTTTTTTGCCCATCTCTGCGTTTTTGCGCTGTTAAAAAAAACGCAGGTGCGTTAACGCAGGGTACATTTGAGTGTACATGCGTTTTGAGCTAAACTAGCACCCCCCTTGGTCAGCAGGAAAACGGAAAAAAAAAATTTCTTCAGCAAAAACACCAATTTTTATGCCATGCGTTTTTTTTTGTTATTTGGGTGTTTGGTGAAAAAATGACTATTTGCAAAAACGTTTTCAATGCTTTCACACACACAAGGCACATTTTTTGGCACTCTTAAAAAAACGCAAGTGGTTTTAGGAGTGCTAAAAAAACGCAAATTGTGTGTGAACATGGCCAATATTGGTTACTAGATGGTGGCCCGATTCTAACGCATCAGGTAGTCTAGAATATGTATGTAGTTGACATACTGTAACTGACAGAACTTGTTCAGTTAACGTTAGTGAACTTCTTACATACATATATTATAGGTGGCCGTCACACACTACGATTTTGTGAGGGAACTCAATAACGATGTCAGTGGTGCGCGTTCGTGGACAACATCGTTAGTGAGGTGTCTAGATAACGTTGTCTAGATAATGTCTAGATAACGTTCAGGACGCAGCAGCGATGTTAGTGCAGGTATCATTCACACAACCAGCAACCGATGCTTGTCAATGTTGTGAATAGGAGAAATAAGGAGATCGGTTATCGCGGTGTCACACAGAACAATGCAGCAGATTGGATGATCGACATCGTGTGATATGGGGTCCGGTTCCCATATCTGTGATTAACGATCTGACCACTTATCGCTAGTCACATCATGCTGTCACACGCAACGACGTCGTAGGAACGATGCCAAATCAGGCACTTTACATTATAGCAGTAATATAGTATATGGCGCTACATTACAGCACATGTATAGCAGGAATATAGTATATGGCGCTACATTACAGCACATGTATAGCAGCACTATAGTATATGGCGGTACATTATAGTACATGTATAGCAGCACTATAGTATATGGCGGTACATTATAGTACATGTATAGCAGCACTATAGTATATGGCGGTACATTACAGCACATGTATAGCAGCGCTATGGTATATGGCGGTACATACAGTACATGTATAGCAGCACTATGGTATATGGCGATACTTCGCTCCCCGCGGCCCCCCTGCTCCTCCACAGTAAAAGTAAAAATAAAAAAATCCTCAGTGAGGATACTTACCTGTCCGCTGGCTCGCTCCACCTCCATATTCTAGGTCCCACAGGATGGTGACGGGGGGGGGGGCAGGATGGTGACAGAGAGGGGGGCAGGATGGTGGCGAGGGAGCCGGCCAGCATGGAGCGAGCAGGGCAAGATGGAGCCGAGGGGGAGGCAGGATGGAGTCGGGGGGGGCACAGGATGGGCCAATCAGGGCAGGATGGAGCCGGGGGAGCAAAATGGAGCCGGGGGGGGGGGGGGCAGGATGGAGCGATCAGGGCAGGATGGAGCCGGCTGGGGGCAGCATGGAGGCGGGGAGGGAAGCATGGAGCCGGGGGGGGGGGGGGGGGTAGGATGGAGCCGGTGGGGCAGGATGGAGCCGGCGGTCGGGATGGGGGGGCAGGATGGAGCCGGAGGTCGGAATGGGGGGGCAGGATGGAGTCAGGGGGGGCTACAGGATGGAGCTGGCGGGGGGGCAGAATGGAGCCGGCAGGGGGGCAGAATGGAGCCGGCGGGGGGCCAGAATGGAGCCGGTGGGGGGGGCAGGATGGAGCCGGTGGGGGGGGGGCAGGATGGGGGGCAGGATGGAGTCAGGGGGGGGGGGAGACACAGGATGGAGCCGGCGGGGGGGCAGAATGGAGCCGGCGGGGGGCCAGAATGGAGCCGGCGGGGGGCCAGAATGGAGCCAGTGGGGGGGGGCAGGATGGAGCTGGTGGGGGGGGGCAGGATGGAGCCGGGTGGGAGGGGGTGGCAGGATGGAGCCGGCGGGGGGGCAGGATGGAGCCAGCGGTCGGGATGGGGGGCAGGATGGAGCCAGTGGTCGATATGGGGGGGCAGGATGGAGCCGGCGGTCGGGATGGGGGGGCAGGATGGAGCCGGCGGGGGGGCAGGATGGAGCCAGCGGGGGGGCAGGATGGAGTCGGGGAGGGTTGGGGCAGGATACTCACCTGTCCGCCGGCTCGTTCCACCTCCATCTTCTAGGTCCTACAGGATGGAGCCGGCGGGGGGGCAGGATGGAGCCAGCGGGGCAGGATGGAGTCGGGGAGGGTTGGGGCAGGATACTCACCTGTCCGCCGGCTCGCTCCACCTCCATCTTCTAGGTCCTACAGGATGGTGACGGGGGGGAGAAGGCGCAGGATGGTGACGGGGGGGGGACGACAGGATGGTGGCGAGGGAGTCGGGCAGTATGGAGCGAGCAGGGCAGGATGGAGCCGAGGGGGAGGGTGGATGGAGCCAGGGGGGGGCAGGATGGACCAATCAGGGCAGGATGGAGCCGGGGGAGCAGAATGGAGCCGGGGGGGGCAGGATGGAGTCGGCGGGAGGGCAGGATGGAGCGATCAGGACAGGATGGAGCCGGCGGTGGGCAGCATGGAGCCGGGAGGGGGGAAGGGGGGCAGGATGGAGCCGGCGAGGGGGCAGCATGGAGCCGGGGGATGAAGCGGGGCAGGATGGAGCCGGGGGGGCAGGAAGGAGCCGGCGGAGGAAGGGGGGCAGGATGGAGCCGGGGGGCAGGATGGTGCCGGGGGGCAGGATGGAGCCGGCGGGGGGGGGGGCAGAATGGAGCGGCGGGGGGGCAGAATGGAGCTGGGGGGGGTTGGAGCAGGATGGGGTCGGTCAGGGCAGGATGGAGCCGGGGGGAAGGGGTTGGGGCAGGATTGGGCGGTCGGGGCAGGATGGAGCCGGGGGAGCAGAATGGATTTGGGGGGGAAAGGTGCAGGATGGAGTCGGCGGGGGAGCAGGATGGAGCGACCAGGGCAGGATGGAGCCGGCGGGGAGCAGCATGGAGCCGGGGGGGGGGGGGGGGGGAGAAAGAGGGGCAGGATGGAGCCGAGGGGGTGCAGAATGGAGCCGGCGGGGGGAGGGGGCAGGATGGAGCGAGCACTCAGGGCAGTTTGGAGCCCGGGAAGGGGGGGGGGCGGGGGCAGGATGGAGCGATCAGGGCAGAATGGAGCTGGAGCCGGGGGGGGGGGGGGGAAGGATGAAGCTGGCGGGGGGCAGAATGGAGCCGGCAAGGGGGTGCAGAATGGAGCAAGTGGGGCAGGATGGTGGCGGGGGGGCAGGGTTTTGTGCTCGGTATCTGGGAGCAGTAGCAGGCCCTGTCCTACTGGGACCTTGCATGATGTCAGAATGACATTGGCGTTCGGCGCTGTGATTGGCCCGCTTGCGGAAATGTGATATGTGTCACAGTGCTGAACGCCGATGTCATTCTCATCATACAAAGTCCTGGCAGGACAGGGCCTGCCACTTTACCTATCATTCGGCGGAGAGGTAAGTATAAAAATCTTTATTATTTTTAATACATTTGCCTTTATTTTATATTTGATTCCGCAGTGTATAATGTACTGCGAAATCAAATCACTAAGGCGCTTGGGTCCGCGGGGAGCGGGCAGGACAGGAGGAGCGGGGGGGAGGGGGGAGAATCACAGGCAGGGCAGAGGAGCGGGGTATGGAGCGCGGGCAGGACAGGAGGAGGGGGGGAGCGTGGGCACGGCAGAGGAGCGGGGTATGGCGCGGGCAGGACAGGAGGAGCGAGGGGGAGGCGTGGGCAGGCCACCGTCCGCCGGACCCCTGTATCCCGGCGACAGCGGCTAAATTGGCGCGAAATTCGAAATCTCGCGCCTATTTGCATAGTCTGCGCTCAATGAGCGGCCTCTGTCTGGCGCGCGATTTCTGTGACCGACAGACGCCTTAGACAATTATATAGTAGATTTGCCCCCTTTGCTGCCAGGTATGATGCCCAGAGCTCCCGTCTGGCCAGGGAGAATTTGTGTTAGGCCATGTTCGCATCAGGCATTTTTGCTACTTTATTTCTGCAGCAAAACCTGATGTTTTGTGATTAAATTAAGATTTCTTGGCAGTAAATAATCTGCTGGGTTTTTTTTTTGCTGTTTTTGTCTCCTGTTTATGTTAGGCCGGCTTCACACCAAGGCCTGATCAGGTCCAGGCTGTCCGGTGTAAACCTGACAGCCCCAGACCCGATTTTACTGTAATGCAGCCCTATGGGGCCTGATGGCAGCTGTGTGCCATCCGGTTTCCATCTATCCAGGAGGATCCGGGTAAATTCGGATTTTCCTTCCGGACGCAAACATTGCAAGCAACGTTTTTGTGTCCAGGGTGAAAAATCTGCCCATATGGGATCCTCCCTGCCCAGATCCGGGAGGAGCGCTGCTAAACTTCAGCACCACTGGCTGTCCCCTGCTGTGAATTCAGGACCGAGGCTAGCGGGGAACTTGACATTGCAGCAGCTGCGGCTGCTATCAGCGGCATCCGGCTGCAAACCGTCCGGGACCGGAGGGCAAATATAGTTCTGTTTGCAAATCTGGTCCGGGGCTATCCGAATCACATTGGACAGCCCGGATCCGATCACACCGCGGTGTGAAGCCGGCCTTAATGGGACCAAAAATGCAGCAAACCTCGATTGTGTGATTGCACCTCCTCATTGATTAGTATGGATGAATAAATGCTGCAAACACACTGAAAGAAATGACGAGTCGCTTCTTCCAAAAACCAGTCACATGTCAGTCAGGAAAAACCATGTGTGCGGGACTTTTCCAGAATCACATAGGTTTTCTACAAACCCAGGCTTGACATTCCCTGCAATACTGTCCTGTGTGAACATGGCCTGAGGCTTTGTGCAACATGAAGTATTCTGGGCAGTGGATTTCTGCACCATATCTACATCTCACAACAGTAAAATACAATGCGTTTATGTTGTGTTATCGGTGCATTAATGTATGTTTATGGTGCATTTTTTCCTGGAATGAAGGCTATTGCTCTCTGTTATCACCCAGCACATTCCCATGGTTAAACTCACCATACAAGTTGCCGGAGTCGATCCCTGGGCTGATGGAGACGATCCCTGGGCTGAAGACCTAGTGGCTCTCCGGGCCGACATGGCAGTCGATTCCTGGCCAGATGGTACTCACTGCTGTACACAGATGGTATCTCTGGACAGATAGTAAACACGGCTCTGGAAAGATCGATGGCACTCCTGGTCTGGACAGATCGATAGTACTAACTGCTCTAGACAATGTTGTACTAACGGCTCTGAGGAGACAAGCGTCAGTGAATTATGCGCTGCGCGAGGTTAAATGTGGCTGGTGACGTCATCGTCAGGGGCGGAGCCTCCCTACTCCACCAATCAAGGCAGGTGTGTGCCTGTGATGGACGTGGGCTGAGCCTGTACGCACAGTCTCTCAGCACCGAACAGCTCCTAAGGGATTCCCGCCTTTTCTGCAGGGGTCTCAATAAGGTGTGTCTCACTGCTCTGCACGGTTATCATGCATAGCCGCACTGCACAGCAAGGTACATGTTCACACGTGATTCTGCTGTGTCTCCTCTCTTGTATAGAACAGAGCGGGTGCACGGTGTGATTGCAGCCTGTTTCCCGCCTTTACTGTCGGGTCTCAATGAGGTGTGCTCACTGCTCTGCACTGTTATCATGCATAGCCGCACTGCACAGCAGGTACGTGTTCACACGTGATTCTGCTGTGTCTCCTCTCTTGTATAGAACAGAGCGGGTGCACGGTGTGATTGCAGCCTGTTTCCCGCCTTTACTGTCGGGTCTCAATGAGGTGTGCTCACTGCTCTGCACTGTTATCATACATATTCCCACTGTTTACAGCTTCTGCAGGGTCAAAAGTGCACATTGCCTTGACAACACCTTTTATTTTGGATTTCCCACAACCTGCTCCCTTTTTTTTCTTTATTCTTCTACTGTAAAACTAGCACATGTCATATTCACTCTCACAGGCTTTGATCCGTTTTTTGCAGTGAACAGATCACTAAAATCGATTCCCAGCAAAGTCAATGGGTTTTCACTTTTCCAATCCACACTGGGAATTCGTGGTGTGATCTATTTTTTTCCTAGAAAAGTGATCCATCAAAGGCCCCTTTCACATTTGTGCATCACATTTGTCGTGAATGGCGTCTCCAGCGCGTCATGAGTTACGCGTGCGCTCATACTCCGCCCCTCTTTAGACCTGCGTCCCCAGCATTTCCTCTCCTGCACTCCCCATAGCAGGTAATGGCGGCGGGGACGCAGGCAAGCACAGGACCTGCCCATATCTGCATTCATGTGCAGCCCTGTGTTTGCCTGAAAAGTACCTGCGCTTGCTGTTTGCGCTTGCTTTTTGCGCTAGCGCAGGGCAGGCAAGCGCAGGTAACTGCACAGACGCAAAAATGTGAAAGGGGCCAAAGAAAGGGCACGTTAGTTTCTGTGACGTTTTTCTCATCTGCTTTTTCCATAGGGTACCAAGAACAATGGATCAAGAACAGATCAGAAAGGAGGATCCATTCTCTGGTGTGTTCGTATGAAAAGCGGATCAAGAACAGATCAGAAAAGGTACCGTTACACGTCACACAACGTTAAAACGATCTCACTAACGATCTCACGGGAGCGCGGTCGTCAGGACATCTTTTTGAAATCGTTGGTGAGCTGTCACACGTGTAGATATCGTGGACAACGCACCAATGATCCAGCGAGCAGCTATCGTTCGCACAACCCAGCGAACGATACTTGTTCACTGATGTGAATGGGTGAAATCGTGAATGACATCATTATCGCGGTGTCACACAGAACGATGCTGCAGGTTGGCTGATCGAGGATCGTTTAATTTGAGAACATGTTCTCAAATCTGCGATCTACAATCCAACGATTTATCGTAATCAAATCTCAGTGTTACACGCAACAGCGTCGTAACAATGTCGTTTGAACGACTCCAAACCTGTGACGTTTGAGCGATATCATTAAGGATATTGTGCCGTGTAACTGGGCCTAAAGGATGATCCATTCTCTGGTGTGTTTTATAAAAGGCTAGGGTGAGACTGCCGTTAATTGCTGATTTTAATACTTAGAAGATTTTCCAGATGCGCATAGCGTTAATGCTGTGCGCTTATCCTCAGAGTGCGCTTTTGCTGAGTGCACAGAAAAACAATGCCTGCAACATTTTCTGTGCATTCAGCTAAAGCGCATCCCAAGCAGCTTTGGCCCCTTTCACATCTATGCGTCTTCTGCGTTTTGCTTCATTTGCGTTTTCATTGCGTTTTTACCGCAAAAACGCATCAAAACGCATGCGTTTTTGTCCCCATTGATTTTAATAAAAACGCATGAAAAACGCATGTAAAAACGCATGTGCGTTTGCAAAACGCATGCGTTTTTACATGCGTTTTTGCATGCGTTTTTCATGCGTTTCCATTAAAATCAATGGGGACAAAAACGCGCGTTTTGATGCGTTTTTGCAGTAAAAACGCATGGAAACGCAAATGAAGCAAAACGCAGCAGACGCATAGATGTGAAAGGGGCCTTTGTGTGTGACTGGTAAACATGGAACACATCGGGTTACCAAGGGCAGCAATCTCCAGAAGCGTATAGCATTAATGCTATACGCTTCTGGAAGATCTAAGTACCATATATACTCGCGTATAAGCCGAGTTTTTCAGCCCAATAATTGGGCTGAAAAGTCCCCCCCTCGGCTTATATGCGAGTCACTGTATACTGTATACACTGTGTACAGTATACAGTCCCCCCCATCAGTATACAGCCCCCCCCCTTGCTGCCGCAATCCTGTAAAGCAAGAGATCATTATACTTATCCCTGCCGCTGTCCCGCGCTCCTCCGGCTTCTTCCGGCCTCCTCCAGTGGGCGCAGGCAATGACGTCATTGCCTGCGCCGACCAGAGGAGGAAGCAGGAAGAAGCCGGATGAAGCCGGAGGAGCGCGATGGCAGTGGGACAGCGGCAGGGATAAGTATAATGATCTCTTGCTTTACAGGATTGCGGCAGCAAGGGGGGGGGGCCTGTATACTGATGGGGGGGACTGTATATACCTCTGGGGCTGCTGTATACTACCTCTGGGGCTGCTGTATACTACCACTGGGGCTACTGAATATACCTCTGGGGCTGCTGTATACTACCACTGGGGCTGCTGTATATACCTCTGGGGCTGCTGTATACTACCACTGGGGCTGTTGTATATACCTCTGGGGCTGCTGTATACTACCACTGGGGCTGCTGTATATACCTCTGGGGCTGCTGTATACAACCACTCGGGCTGCTGTATATACCTCTGGGGCTGCTGTATACTACCACTGGGGCTGCTGTATATACCTCTGGGGCTGCTGTATACTACCACTGGGGCTGCTGTATATACCTCTGGGGCTGCTGTATACTACCACTGGGGCTGCTGTATACCTCTGGGGCTGCTGAATACTAACACTGGGGCTGCTACTGTATATACCACTGGGGCTGCTGCTGTATACTACCACTGGGGCTGCTGCTGTATATACCACTGGGGAGGCTGCTGTATACCACACTGCTGGGGGCTGTATACCTGTGCTGGGGTCCACCCTCGGCTTATACACGAGTCAATAGGTTTTCCCAGATTTTGGGGGCAAAAGTAGGGGAGTCAGCTTATACACGGGTCAGCTTATACACGAGTATATACGGTATTAAGCGCATGCTGTTAAAATCAGCAATTAACGGCAGTCTGACCCTAGGCAAAAGCTGATCCAGATTTGCAGGAGAAAAAGAGAGAAAAACGCACGAGAAAAAACAGACCAAAAACCTTGTGTGCATATAGCCAAATTCCCTGTCTGAACTGCATATAGTGAAAACCCATTGACTTTGCTGGGATTCCATTTCAGTGGTCCCGTTCAGGCCCCTTCACATCACATTTTTTGGCTGTCCGTCTGGATCCCTTAATTTGAAGGAGCAGACGGACAGGATGTGTGGAAACGGATGGCACTTAGGCTAGGGTCACACCTGCTGTATTTTTTTACATCCGGATCCAGTTTTGAGCAATAAAAATGCTCAAAACTGCATCCAGATCCGCAGCCCATAGTGCAATCCTTTTTTTCTATTGAAGCCTATTTGCAATCTGGTTAATAAATCTGGTTTTTCAGTCTGCGGTAAAAATCATGCAGGCTGCATTTTTCGGAGCAGTTGCAAAACCGGATGCGTTTTTTTTAACATGGGCGCCTATAGGACCGGATCCAGTACCTAAGGCTAGGGTCACACTTAAAAGGCACAATGCGGTAACCGCGTCCATTACCGGATGCAGTTTTACCGTGTTCCTCCATACTATCTTTTGATAGTAAAATTGCAACTCTCATTTCGCATCTGGATGCATTAACACAGGGGTCTCAAACTCGGCTGGGTTGGTGGGCCGCACATAGAAAAAAATTTTTTATCGGGGGCCGCATTGCTTGTAGGACTAAGGGTACCGTCACACTAGGTGACATCGCCGGAGATATCGCAGGCGACACACGGGAGCGCGCACATTTTTGGCACCCCGTCAGCGTCGTGTGTTTAGACGTGGACGATACCTTCGGTGATGCTTTGGCGATGTTTCAGGCAATGTCGCTGTTGGGGTGTCTAGAAACCCCAGCAGGGATCCTGTAACATGGGAGCCTATGGCTCCCATCGCCTGTAACATCGCTATTCGCGATGTTACACAGGGCGATGCTTACACATCGCCTGAGAGTGGTTGCCTGACTTTACAGCAGTGCTGTGAAACCAGGAGACCACTCTGAGCCGATTTTTCGGTGCAAATCGCCACTTTACACAGGGCGATGTCACCTGGTGTGACGGTACCCTGACATTTTTAGTAATACCAGATTTTTTGGTCAATGTAGTAACGTCCAAATCCTGATCCCCTTCTTGTAGTAATGTCCGCATCTTGGTCCCTTTCTTGTTGTAATGTCCCCATACTGGTCCCCATCCTGGTCGCCCTCTTGTACTAATATCCCCAACCTGATCCCCTTCTGTAATAATGTCCCCCGTGCTGGTCCCTTTTTGTAATGATGACCCCCTTACTGATCCCCTTTTGTAGTGATGTCACCATCCTGTCCCCATGCTGGTCCCCTTTTGTAGTGATGTCCCCATCCTGGCCCCCATAGTGTAGTAATGTCCCATGCTGGACCTATTTTTTAGTGATATCCCCAACCTGGTCTGCCTTCTTTTTACACACTCAGACATATTCACTCACAATCACACCCACTCACACATTAACTCACCCACACTCACATTAACTCACACTCTCACACTCACGTGGAACAAAAGGGGGGGAAAGCAAACCCATGAGCGGTACCTGGTGGTCTAGTGAGGGCGTCAATAACAGATATGGGGGGTTCGCATCTCACCTTTGGAGGTTCTGCAACCCTGCACAACCTCGGCGTATCGCAGTGGATGGCTCCGGACTCCAGCGGTCGGGGTTTCCTCCACAAGCAGCTCCTTCTTCCAGTCAGTTGACACGAGCAGCCGATCACCTGCCCCTGTGACGTTCTCAGCTACGTCACCGCAGGACCTTTGGATTCTGTTAGCGGTGACTTTGGCTCACAGCTGCTCCTGCTGCAAACCTAGGATGGGGATATGATATTTGTACAGAAGTGTGTGATTATAACATAAAGTGCTAGAGCACAGGAGGCACACGTTTAATTACCTTTAATATACCACAACGTGTTTCCACGGCGGCCCGCCGTCTTCATCAGGTAAATCCACCTGATGAAGAATGCGGACCGCCAAGGACTTTTGTTATAATCTCACACTTCTGTACAAAATCGCGCACTCTGACACCCTCACGCATTCACACTGACAGGCACCCCACAGGCTCTCTGACACCCACTGGCACTCTGACACCCACAGGCACTCAAGAGGCACTCTCAAGACAGGCACTCACACACACAGGCACTCACACACACAGGCACTCACACACACAGGCACTCACGAACACAGGCACTCACGAACACAGGCAGTCACGAACACAGACACTCGCGCTCACAGACACTCACGCTCACAGGCACTCACGCTCACAGGCACTCACGATTACAGGCACTCACACTCACAGGCACAGGTACTTACACAGGCACTCACGCTCACAGACACTCACAGGCGCTCACAGGCACTCACACTCACAGGCACTCACAGGCACAGACACTCACAGGCACTCACACACACAGGCACTCACACTCACAGGCACTCACGCTCACAGGCACTCACAGGCGCTCACAGGCACTCACGCTCACAGGCACTCATGCTCACAGGCACTCACACTCACAGGCACTCACGCTCACAGGCACTCACGCTCACAGGCACTCGCTCTCACAGGCACTCACACTCACAGGCATAGGCGCTCACAGGCACAGGCGCTCACAGGCACTTACGCTCACAGGCGCTCACAGGCGTCACAGCACTCACAGGCACTCACGCTCACAGGCACTCACACTCACAGGCATCACACTCACAAGCACTCGCACTCACAGGCACTCACAAGCACTCGCACTCACAGGCACTCGCACTCACAGGCATAGGCGCTCACAGGCACTCACACTCACAGGCACTCACAGGCACGCACAGGCACTCACACTCACAGGCACTCACACTCACAGGCATGCACAGGCACTCACAGGCACAGGCACTCACACTCACAGGCACTCACACGCACAGGCACTCACAGGCACTCACACTCACAGGCACTCACACTCACAGGCACTCACAGGCACTCACACTCACAGGCACTCACAGGCACAGGCACTCACACATGCACACTCACAGGCACTCACACTAGCACACACTTTTATTACACTAACCATGCTGGTCCAGTGCATGGGGACCCTGGGGCTTCCCTCTGCGGCCCCCAGCACTTTGGACCAAGAACCATGCTGGCGGCGGTCCAGTGCATGGTGCCGCCGCTTTCTCCGCTATAACATTACTTGCGGCCGATTCACTGTCTCTGCCGCTCGCTCTGCAAGTTCAATGCGAGTCACCGTCAGCCAATGAGAGGCCCGCAGGTGACGTCAGCGGCCTCTCATTGGCTGAGGGCTTGTATTGAGCTCACAGAGCGGCAGAGCGAGCGGCAGAGACAGTGAAGCGGCCGCAAGTAATGTTATAGCGGAGAAAGCGGCGGCACCATGCACTGGACCGCCGCCAGCATGGTTCTTGGTCCAAAGTGCTGGGGGCCGCACAGGGAAGCTCCAGGGGCCGCATGCGGCCCGCGGGCCGCGAGTTTGAGACCCCTGCATTAACACATCCGGTTTTGGAATGTGGGTTTTTTCAATTTAAAAAAACGGATCCGGTACAGCAAGGTACATTTATATCCCATAGGTGCCCATGTTAAAAAAAAATGTATCCGGTTTTGCAACCGCTCCGAAAAATGAAGCCTGCATGATTTTTACCGCAGGCTGCAAAACCGGATGCAAATAGGCTTCAATAGAAAAACCGGATTGCACTAGGGGCTGCGGATCCAGATGCGGTTTTGAGCATTAAAAATCCGGATGTAAAAAAATACCGCAGCTGTGACCTTAGCCTTAGGCTACATTCAGCCTGTGCATTTTTTTCCTTTGATTTGTGCTGTGTATTTGATGAATTCATCAACGTAAGGATGCGTTTTTTCATCCGTTTTTACTGCTGTTTTTTATTTCCCATTCTGAAGGGCTGCTATGAGAAAAACATAGGAGAAAAACGCAACAGAAATTAACATGTCCTTTTCAAGAATGGAGCCTCCTTAAGTGAAAAAATAGATCACTTTAGAAGAGCGCAGACTGAATGGCAAAAATGAAAGCCATAGGCCTAGTGCACATCTATGCGCCAATGCGTTTAGCAGCATTGTGCTAGCGCAGGTGCTATCACAGCCCAGCGCAGCCAAGCACATCGGCACACAGAGGAAGCGCATTGTGCTAGCGCCACCATTACCTTCTACCGCCGAGCGCAGGAGACCGCATCCCGGATGCACAAGTGTGACAGGTCCTGTGTCACATCGCATGCGCTTAGTCCGAATGCACCAGAAATGTCGCATGATGCATGATCCAGTTTTGCAGAAGAAAAAGAGAGAAAAACACACAAGAAAAAACGGACCAAAAAACCTTGTGTGCATATCGCTAAATTCCCTGTGTGAACAGTAAAAAGTGAAAAGCCCATTGACATTGCTGGGATTCCATTTCAGTGATCTGTTCACTGCAAAAACTGATCAATAAAAACAGAGCCAAACCATTGTGTGTGGATATAGCCTTAACTTCAGGCTCAGTTTAGTTTAAACAGACACAGGATCTTTGTGAGGGGGGTTTGTCCAAATCCTGAAGCCTCCTGATCAGGCCTGGGTTCCTATAGTTAACGTGTGGCCGCGGGGTCATGCCTTGGTATTGGTATTTTGCCGGATCGGCACCACTTTGTCGTTTTAACCTTCTCCCTGAACGCACAAAGTTGTGATTTTGCAGCATAAAAACGTCCTGATGCCTGCGGATCCGGTAGTATGCATCTGCAAATAGAATTGGTCCAATAGCGTCCGGATCCGTCCACCCTGAAGCGTTCTTGTCACTGTCCATGGCCAGAGCCTGGAATGTGTTCAGCATTTAACAATTTCAGGTCAAAAAATCTCTCTCCCTTGTTTTTCTTCTATGATTTTGGAATATTTGTCGCCATTTTCCTTTGCTTAATCTTTTTCTGAGCACAGTGGCGTACCGTCAATTGTGGCAGGCCACGCCACTGCTATGGGCCCCATGCAAACGCAGGCATTGGGACCCCCTGCTATGCCATGGCCTCCCCATGCTTGTCGCTTGCCCCTGCCAATCATGTGAGTGCATGAAATTGTGCAGCCATCAAAGTCTGTAATATTGTGTTTAGGCACTTATGGCGCTGCAGTTTGTCTTCTATCATGTGAGTGCATAAAATTGTGCAGCCATCAAAGTCTGTAATATTGTGTTTACGCACTTATGGCGCCGCAGTTTGTCTTCTACATGTGAGTGCATAAAATTGTGCAGCCATCAAAGTCTGTAATATTGTGTTTACGCACTTATGGCGCCGCAGTTTGTCTCCTATCATGTGAGTGCATAAAATTGTGCAGCCATCAAAGTCTGTAATATTGTGTTTACGCACTTAGGGCGCCGCAGTTTGTCTGTTCTCTTCCAAACGGTATTTTTTTTATAACTAAGTACCTGTTGTTAAAGCCTTCTTATGGTGTCTCTCCAAGTAACAAACACATGGACTGGGAAAGTGGTGGTTGGTGGCTGGGATACTTATCCTGTCAATTATCAACAATAGTTGCACTTCAAATTTTACTATATATATATATGATCCAAACACAACACCGATTAATGATTGTATACAAGCAACTACCATATATCACAGGACGGAGGGATCGATCCACTGTTATAAAGATCGGTCCTACATCCAGCTTTAGAATTGACAGCCTCAGTTTAAGGCTGCCTTCACACTGCGTTTCTGGGGATCTGTGTCTGTCCGTTTTGAATCGGATAGCCAGGAATCCGTTTTGGCCTCTCATGTATCCCTATTGGCCACTTAACACGCGGCTACATTTCTAGCTTATCTACAGGTAACTTACTGGCTACAGTGAAATCATGGAGACATTATTCCATTTGTACACAGCTAGATAGAACCAAGTCTCCATGATTTCACTGCAGTCAGTAAGTTACCTGTGGATGGCCATGTTCACACACATGCGTTTTTTTTGCCCATCTCTGCGTTTTTTGGGGTGTGAAAAAAAACGCAGGTGCGTTAACGCAGGGTACATTTGAGTGTACATGCGTTTTTCAGGGCCACTTGCGTTTTTTTGCCATAGCCCAAAAAACGCTGCATGCGTTTTTGGGTCCTAGAAAAAAACGCAAGTGTGTTTTCCCAAAAACGCATGCGTTTTTTAACATGGGCCCCTATGGGAAACGCAGGGCACATGCAGACACCTGCGTTAACGGTAGCGTTTTTGTAAAGGGGGTCATCAGAAAGGAAAATTTTTTTTTTCAATAGCACCCCCCCTATATAAGTAGGAAAATGAAATAAAAAATTTTTATGATAGCAGGAGTGCCAAAAAATTTGCCTTGTGTGTGTGAAAGCATTTTTTTGGGATGGGGGGAAAAACGCAAGTTTGGCTCAAAAACGCATGTACACTCAAATGTACCTGCATTAACGCACCTGCGGTTTTTTTAACAGCCCAAAAAAACGCAGGGATGGGAAAAAAACGCATGTGTGTGAACATGGCCTTTCACATGCGTTTTTGGAGACTTGCATTTTCAAAAACGCATGTAAAAAACGCACCCATAGGCCCCCATGTTAAAAAACGCATGGCCTAATAGCCAAAAAGCATGTGTGACTGTCCCATGCGTTTTTGGAGCATATCCAAAAACTTCATGCGTTTTTTAATAAGGGGCCTTATGGAAAACGCATGCAAAAACGCATGTACAATTAGTGCCATTCAAAAACACATGCGTTTCCCATAGGAGCCCATGTTAAAAAAACGCATGCGTTTCCGGAAACGCATGCGTTTTTTTAACATGGGCTCCTATGGGAAACGCATGCGTTTTTGAATGGCACTAAAAGGTACTAATTGTACATGCGTTTTTGCATGCGTTTCCCATAGGAACCCATGTTATAAAAACGCATGCGTTTTCTACAAAAACGCATGCATTTTTCAAAACGCTCAAAAAAATACTACAAGCACTATTTTTAGGTGCAAGATTCAAAAACGCACCCAAAAACGCAGGGAGCCATCACACACCTTACAAAAGTCATGCTGACATGAAAAAAAGCATGAGTTTTGTTAAGTCAATAAAAAAAACGCATGGCAACTGTGACCACAGCCTTACTGCTTGATGAAATGTCACAGTCTCCTCTACGTCCTGTACACTGCTGGTTCTGTGTGTGGGACACTCTGTCAGGAGGGAGGCGTGCTGGGAGCGTGAGTGTCAGACTCCAAGTCGTGCTAGCATCCTGGAGAATCCCTAGATGCCTGGCAGACGCACACGAGGAGATAGGTGGCAGTCTGGAGTGGGTTATGTCACAGTCCAGAAGCGGTCACACAGCTACGGAAGCCTACGTGTGGCCAAGCCTGATGGCTTTCTTCTTCAAGGAAAGGCTTCATGTCTGGCGATTCTCCTATTAAAGTTTTCTAAATGTGATTGGCAACCCCAGCAGCCATTGAATGTTTGTGTCCTGTTTAACCCCTTCATGACCCGGAAATTTTTCGTTTTTCATTTTTGCTTTTTGCTCCCCTGCCTTCAAGAGCCATAACTTTTTTAAATTTTTTCGTCAATACATGTCTATATGTCAATATAGACATATGATGTCTTGTTTTTTTTGTTGTACTTTGGTCTATTCAGACCATTCAGGACCTCCAGGTGCACTGGGAACATTGTTGGTTAAAGTGACCCTAAACCCAGAAGCCAACCCCACATCCCCTTCATACCTATACATGCAGCTTGTGAAGCTGCTGCCATCGATCCCTGTATCTTGCAAAACCGCTGGGGCATTCTTCATAATTCATACTTTTATAATCGCATTTCTGGGCGTTTCAGTGAAATTTTAAAGCCGCAGCAGGCGGGCCTGTGTGCCGCTCTCCCCCTCCTTCTCCGTAATACTGCACGCAGCGATGGGCGTGCTAAACAACAGAGAGCGGCTCGCCTCATAGTATGGGCGGTGAAGCCGGTATGACGCGTATTACGTCATATCGGCTTCACCGCCCATACTATGAGGCGAGCCGCCTCTCTGTTGTTTAGCACGCCCATCGCTGCGTGCAGTATTACGGAGAAGGAGGGGGAGAGCGGCACACAGGCCCGCCTGCTGCGGCTTTAAAATTTCACTGAAACGCCCAGAAATGCGATTATAAAAGTATGAATTATGAAGAATGCCCCAGCGGTTTTGCAAGATACAGGGATCGATGGCAGCAGCTTCACAAGCTGCATGTATAGGTATGAAGGGGATGTGGGGTTGGCTTCTGGGTTTAGGGTCACTTTAAAATCCTCAGTGGCTGCATCTTAATCTGTAAAAGCATGCAGGCTGTGATGCAGCCACTGATGATTAAAGGACAGCACCGCTGAAGCACCTGGCGGCCGTAGCGTAGATGGGGATGATATAGCGGTTCAGTATCTTTAAATCGCAATGATCCCTCAGGCTTTGTCACCTGATTCGCTTTGCTTTTCCCGCCGGAGAGGAGCTCCTGTTCAGCTGCGGGCAGCCGTGGGATACTCTACAGTTGGCCAAGCCAACTGATGGAGGAGCTGGGTGAGGAGGACACAGCTCATGGTGGGCATTGCTGCTGAGCACTGCTGTACTGGACATCTTGTTGGATCACACTGGCAGCAGTGCGCTGGATACTTTGGGATGGTGGGTGGATGGTTTGTTTATAGGTAGATTGATTTATATTGTAATATATCTGGACAATGCATTATAATCTATAATGGAGCAGTATAATATATCTAGACGCTGCACTCCTCCTTCCTTTGTCCTCCTCCCCTCCGCCACCCACTCCATCCTCCCCCTGCCGCTCCGTCCTCCCCCACCCCACCGCTTCCTCTTCCTTCCTTTGTCCGCCTCCCCTCCGACACTCCATCCTCCGTCTTCCCCCTGCCTCTGCTGCTCCGGCCTCACCCACCCCGCTGCTTTGTCCTCCATCCTCCTCTCCCTTGCCGCTTTGTGCTCCGTCCTCCCCTGCCGCTCCATCCTCCCCCTGCCTGTGCCGCTGCATCCTCCCCCACCACACTGCTTCCTCCTCCTTCCTTTGTCCTCCTCCCCTCCACCACTCCATACACCATTCTCCCCCTGCCTGTGCTGCTCCATCCTCCCCCAACCCGCCGCTTTGTCCTCCGTTATCCTCCTCCCACCGCTCTGTGATCCGTCCTCCCCCTGCCTGTGCTGCTCCATCCTCCTCCACCGCTTCCTCCTCCTTCCTTTGTCCTCCTCCTCTCTGTCACTCCATCCTCCCCCACCCCACCGCTTCGTCCTCTGTTCTCCTTCCCCCACCGCTCTGTGCTCCGTCCTCCTCCTGCTGCTCTGTCCTCCCCATTCCTGTGCCGCTCCATCCTCCCCCACCCCACCGTTTCCTCCTCCTTCCTTTATCCTCCTCCCCCCGCCACTCCATCCTCCCCTTGCCTGTGCTGCTCTGGCCTCCTCCACCCCGCTGCTTCGTCCTCCGTCTTCCTCCCCACTGCCGCTGTGTGCTCCGTCCTCCCTCTGTCTGTGCCACTCCATCCTCCCCCACCCCACCACTTCCTCCTCCTTCCTTTGTCCTCCTCCCCTCCGCCACTCCATCCTCCGTCCTCCCCCTGCCTGTGCTGCTCCACCTCCCCCACCCCGCCGCTTCATCCTCCTCTCCCCCACCGCTCTGTGCTCTGTCCTCCCCCTGCCGCTCTGTCCTCCCCCTGCCACCCTGTCCTCCCCCTGCCACTCTGTCCTCCCCCTGCCACTTGTCTCCCCTGCGCTCTTCCTCCCCTGCCGCTCTGTCCTCCCCTGCCGCTCCGTCCTCCCCCTGCCTGTGCCGCTCCATCCTCCCCCACCGATTCCTCCTCCTTCCTTTGTCCTCCTCACCTCCGCAACTCCATCCTCCGTCCTCCCCCTGCCTGTGCTGTTCCGTCCTCCCCCACCCCGCCGCTTCATCCTACATCCTCCTCCCCCCGCCGCTCTGTGCTTCGTCCTCCCAATGCCGCTCCGTCCTCCCCCTGCCTGTGCCACTCCATCCTCCCCCACCCCACCGCTTCCTCCTCCTTCCTTTGTCCTTCTCACCTCCGCCACTCTATCCTCCATCCTCCCCCTGCCTGTGCTGCTCCGTCCTCCCCCAACCCGCTGCTTCATCCTGTCCTCCACCCCCCCTCCGCTCTGTGCTTCATCCTCTCCCTGCAGCTCCGTCCTCCCCCTGCCTGTGCCACTCCATCCTCCCCCACCCCACCGCTTCCTCCTCCTTCCTTTGTCCTCCTCCCCTCTGCCACTCCATCCTCCGTCCTCCCCCTGCCTGTGCTGCTCCGTCCTCCCCCACCCCGCCGCTTCGTCCTCCATCCTCTTCCCCCTTGCCGCTCTGTGCTCCATCCTCCCCCTGCCGCTCCTTCCTCCCCCTGCCTGTGCTGCTACATCCTCCCACACCCCGCCCCTACCTCCTCTGTCCTCCATCCTCCTCCCCCCTGCTGCTCTGTCCTCCCTCCTCCCCCCTGCCACGCCGTCCTTTCCCCGCTGCTCCTTCTTCAAAGTTCCTCCCAATTCAGCCCTCTCCGCCTTCCCCATGCAATCTCTATTTCCATATTCTAGAATACCCGATGCGTTAGAATCGGGCTACCATCTAGTAATATATATAGAAGCTGCAATATAATCTAGGGTGTAGCAGTATAATATATCTAGAGGTAGCATGATAATCTATGGTAGAGAAATTATAATTATATCTAGAGGCAGCATTATAATCTATGGCAGAGCATTATAATATATAGAAACTGCATTATAATCTAGGGTGGAGCAGTATAATATATCTAGAGGCAGCATTATAATCTATGGAGGAGAATTATAATATATCTAGAGGCAGCATTATAATCTATGGCGGAGCATTATAATATATCTAGAGGCAGCATTATAATCTATGACAGAGCATTATAATATATATAGAAGCTGCATTATAATCTAAGGTGGAGCAGTATAATATATCTAGATGCAGCATTATAATCTACTAGAAATAGGCCTGATGCTATTGCATCGAGAGAGCGGTGAAATGAACAGGTGCCGTAGAAATAGCCGCTGAATAGTACAGTCCTCACTCCAGAAAGTATGCTGTTGTTGTGAGATTTATATCGTGTATATGGTGGCTCAGTGGTTAGCATTGTATACGGTGGCTCAGTGGTTAGCACTGTATACGGTGGCTCAGTGGTTAGCACTGTGTACGGTTGCTCAGTGGTTAGCACAGTATATGGTGGCACAGTAGTTATCATTGTATACTGTGGCTCAGTGGTTAGCAGTGTATACGGTGGCGCAGTGGTTAGGACAGTATATGGTGGCTCTTCTTTTAGCACAGTATATCGTGGGTCAGTGGTTTGCACTGTATATGGTGACTCAGTAGTTAGCACAGTATATGGTGGTTCAGTGGTTATCATTGTATACTCTCTTTCCTCAGCCTCCCCTCCGGCCTCTTTCCTCAGCCTCCTCTTCTGACCTCTCTTTCCTCATCCTCCCCCTCCGGCCTCTCTTTCTTCAGCCTCCCCCTCTGGCCTCTCTTTCCTCAGCCTCCCCCTCTGGCCTCTCTTTCCTCAGCCTCTCCTCATTCTCCCCCTCCGGCCTCTCTTTCCTCAGCCTCCCGCTCCGGCCTCTCTTTCCTCAGCTCCCCCTCTGGCCTTTCTTTCTTCAGCCTCCCCCTCCGGCCTCTCTCTTCTCATTCTCCCCTTCCGGCCTCTCTTTCCCATTCTCCCCCTCTGGTCTCTCTTTCCTCATTCTCCCCTCTGGCCTCTTTCCTCATCCTCCCCCTCCGGCCTCTCTTTTTTCATTCTCCCCCTCTGGCCTCTCTTTCCTCATTTGTGGCGCCTCACTACGTAGGTGCCACAAAAGTGGTACTGAACCCAGAAAAGCGGTGTAGTACTCCACTGCAATTGGGACTATGGTCACTAGATGGAACTCTAGATCTGACACCCACACACTAGGACAGTAGGTGGAGGGATCCCGGGAGGATAGATAGTGGCCTCTAGGGGGAACTAGCTAGTCAGTCGGCTAGAGAGCAGTCGAGGAGTTGAGCAGTCGAGGAGTCGAGCTCAGTCAGTGAGTGGAGTCGGAGGAAAGAAGGAGCCAGGCAGCCAGCCTGAAGGAACTAGAGGGGCCATCTCGGCTGAGAGGCCCAAGAGAGTAGAGATCCCAAAGGAAGGAGAAAGAAAGAGATGGAAAGAAACTCAGAAGCAGAGTTTACTCTAAGAAGGGGATTGAGTAACAGTAGAGTTTGCCCGAAAGGAAGGAAACCAGGTGCACCTGCGAGTTCTTCAAGACTCACAGAAAATCTGTTTAACAGGGATATTACAAATACGGCCCTGACTCCCAAAGATCCCACGAGAGGGAAGCCAGAACCGCAGTAAGTGCCTGCGACGTTCAGATACAAGGATAACCCGACGGGTACAAGGGAGGAGAGACAGAATAAGAAGCAGCAGGAGGCCAGGTCATCTTTAATGGTACCTTTACACGCCGCGACGGCAGGCTGGATACATCGCGCTACTTCACGTGCACGAGCACGCCCGAACGGCTACAAACGGTCAACGCACTCTCTTTACACGCCGCCATAAGGTGCGCTACGCCACGCTACATCTATAGCTAGCTACATCGCCGGGTGTCTCAAGTAGCCAGCTGTAGCGTAGCGTACCATGTTTACACACCGCTCCAACAAGCTACTATGGGCGGACCCGGTGCAGCAGGGATAGCACATAGGCGTGCAACAATCTTGGATTACGAGCCGTCCGTACGATGATAGGACAGCGCAATAACATCATGATTGGGCAGGCATCGCAGTAGGCTGATTAATACAGCACGCTCGAGTAATTGTGTAGTGTGACTGGTCAGCTCCTTAAATATCCCGCCCTATGCTGCGACAACCAATCATAAAGCAGGAGCGACCTCCAATGATCGCAGATGGGGCGCGGTAACATGGCGACTGTGTCACGCCTTAGATACATGGCAGCCACATCGCCGGGTGTCCAGAGTTGCCTTCCGTTGCTTCTTTACACGCCGATACAGCTCGCTACAATCGGCGATGTTGCCTTAAGTTTATGAGCAGAGACCATAAACAGATGTATCTGTCGCCGGCTGTAGCGTCGCCTCTTCAGACGCCGCTACTACAGGCGATATGGACGCTACAAGCTACAATTGTAGCTTGTAGCGCGATGTATCCAGCCTGCCGTCGCGGCGTGTAAAGGTACCATAAGAGATCAGGCTTCAAAACACTGGGAACAGAAAAGAAGGACAAGAAAGGAACATAAAGGAGGGTTCCATCTCCAGCCAGAAATCCTAATTGCAGCCTGGAGCATTCGCCAGCATACCATCTAATTAACTGTTGAACTGTAAAGCTGAATGAGAGTTCAAGTAAAATTTACCCGGTGAAGTGAAGTTTTGACTCTGCTGCATCCTTTCTACATAAACGGTTTGCTTTATTGCATCACTGCCCCGGTGCTCCAGTCCTGCCTGTGGGGACTAATCCATCTAAGGCTGCTTTCACATAACGATTTTTGCCTTTCCGATGCTGTCCGAAAAAAATCGGACAGCATCGGACCGATTTTCGGACCCCATGTATCCCTATGGGGATCGGACCGAATCGGATGTGCACTAAATGCCATCCGATTTGGCCCGATCCGATTCTGTCCGATTTTATTATCGGTGCTAAAATCGGAGCCTGCTCCGATTTTAGCACCGAAAATAAAATCTGACAGATTCGGATTGGACCAAATCGGATGGCATTTAGTGCACATCCGATCTGACCCGATCCCTATAACATGGGGCCCTATGGAGAAGGGTCCGAGGAAACATCTATGTCTCCTCGGACCCCGTTTTACTGTACTGAGCATGCTCAGTACAGTAAAACTGCTCCTAACTGGGAGCACAAGTGTTAAAAAAAAAAAATAAAGGTTATTCTCACCTCCCCCCGAGCCCCCGCCGTCTTCCGCCATCTTCTGCCATCTTCTTCTAGGCTCCCGGTGGCTCCCGCAGGCTCCGGTGTCAGCAGAGCGCTCCCTCTGCTGTTCAGGACCTGCGGTGATGTCACAGTCACGTGACCGCGGCTTCACCATGGTGAACCCGCGGTCTTTGTGACTGTGACATCACCGCAGGTCCTGTGTACAGCAGAGGTACACCGGCAGCCTGCGGGAGCCACCGGGAGCCTAGAAGAAGATGGCAGAAGATGGCGGAAGACGGCGGGGGCTCGGGGGGAGGTGAGAATAACCTTTATTTATTTTTTTTTTTTTTTTTGCAGCCCGGCGCCGATTTTATGCCGGAATCGGGTGCCTATTTGGCACCCGATTCCAGGCATCAGAAGGGAGCCGATGCTGTCCGATTTATATCGGACAGCATCGGCTCCCTTCAAATCGTAATGTGAAAGTAGCCTAAGCCGCAATATCATCGACCACCGGAGGACTGTGGCGGCGCTGGTGAGCATCACCAGACTCAGCAGGTGGCGTCACGAAGTGAGCCCTGGGTGCGCATCACATTCTCCCCCTCTGGCCTCTCTTTCCTCATTATCCCCCTCTGGCTTCTCTTTCCTCATTCTCCCCCTCTGGCCTCTCTTTCCTCATTCTCCCTCTCTGGCCTCGCTTTCCTCTTTCTCCTACTTTTCCTTCTCTTTCCTCAGCCTCCTTCTCTGGCCTCTCTTTTCTCAGCTTCCTCCATGGCCTCCCCTTCCTTCAGCCTCCTCTCCTCTCTGGCCTCCCTTTCTTCAGTCGCCTCTCTCTGGCCTCCCTTTCCTCAGCCTCCTCTCCTCCCTGGCCTCCCTCTACTGTCTAGCCTCCCTCTCCTCAGCCTCCTCTCCTCTCTGGCCTCCCTTCACTCAGCCTCCTCTCCTCTCTGGCCTCACTCTCCTCAGCCTCCTCTCCTCTCTGGCCTCCCTCTCCTCAGCCTCCTCTCTGGCCTCCCTCTCCTCAGCCTCCTCTCTGGCCTCACTCTCCTCAGCCTCCTCTTCTCTCTGGCCTCCCTCTCCTCAGCCTCCTCTCCTCTCTGGCCTCCCTCTTCTCAGCCTCCCTCTCCTCAGCCTCCTTCTCTCTGGTCTCCCTCTCCTCAGCCTCTTCTCCTCCCTCTCCTCAGCCTCCTCTCCTCTCTGGCCTCCCTGTCCTCAGCCTCCTCTCTGGCCTCCCTTTCCTCAGCCTCCTCTCCTCTCTGGTCTCTCTTTCCTCAGCCTCCTCTCTTCTCTGGCCTCTCTTTCCTCAACCTCCTCTCCTCTCTGGCCTCTCTTTCCTTAGCCTCCTCCACTGGCCTCACATTTCTCAGCTTCCTCTCTGGTCTCTCTTTTCTCAGCATCCTCCATGGCCTCCCCTTCCTCTCCTCTCTGGCATCCCTCTCCTCAGCCTCCTCTCCTCGCTGGCCTCTCTTTCCTCAGCCTCCTCCTCCGGCCTCTCTTTCCTCATTCTCCCCCTTTGGCCTCTCTTTCCTCATTCTCTTGCTCTGGCCTCTATTTCCTCAGCCTCCTTCTCTGTGCTCTCTTTCTTCTCCTCTCTGGTCTCTCTTTTCCCGCTTCCTCCTCTGGCCTCTATTTCCTCAGCCTCCTTCTCTGTGCTCTCTTTCTTCTCCTCTCTGGTCTCTCTTTTCCAAGCCTCTTCCCTGGCCTCTCTTCTGTCAGCTCCCTTCCTGGTCTCCCCTTCCTCTCCTCTCTGGCCTCTCTTCCTTCAGCCTCCTCTCCTCTCTGGCCTCCCTTTCCTCAGCCTCCTTCTCTCTTGCCTCCCTCTCCTCAGGTTCCTCTCCTTTCTGGCCTCCCTCTCCTCAGCCTCCTCTATTGCCTCCCTCTCCTCAGCCTCCTCTCCTCTCTGGCCTCCCTCTCCTCTCTGGCCTCTTTCCTCATTCTCTTCCTCTGGCCTCTCTTTTCCTCTGGCCTCCCCTTCCTCTCCTCTCTGTCCTCCATTTCTTCAGCCTCCTCCTCACTGACCTCCCTTTCCTCAGCTTCCTCCACCCTCTGGCCTCTATTTCCTCAATCTCCCCCCTCTGGCCTCTCTTTCCTCATTCTCCCCCTCTGGCTCTCTCTCTCTCAATCTCCCCCTCTGGCCTCTCTTTCCTCTGGCCTCTATTTTCTCAGCCTCCTCCTCTGGCCTCCCTTCCTCTCCTCTCTGTCCTCCAATTCTTCAGCCTCCTCCTCACTGGCTTCCCTTTCCTCAGCTTCCTCTACTCTCTGGCCTCCCTCTCCCAGCCTCCTCTCTGGCCTCCCTCTCCTCAGCCTTCTCTTTGGCCTCCCTTTCCTCAGCCTCCTCTCCCCTCTGGCAAAACACTTCTTCTCCTCTCTGGTCTTCCTCTCCTCAGTCTAGTCTCCTCTCTTGGCCTCCCTTTCCTCAGCCTTCTCTCCTCTCTGGCCTCTCCTTCTTCAGCCTCCTCTCTGGCTCTCTCTCTCCTCAGCCTCCTCTCTGGCCTCTCTCTTCCTCAGCCTCCTCTCTGGCCTCCCCTCAGCCTCCTCTCTGGCCTCCCTTTCCTCAGCCTCCTCTCCTCTCTGGTCTCTTCTTTCCTCAGCCTCCTCTCCTCTCTGGCCTCTCTTTCCTCAGCCTCTTCCTCTGGCCTTTCTTTTCTCAGCTTCCTCTCTGGTCTCTCTGTTCTCAGCATCCTCCATGGCCTCCTTTTAATCCTGATCTTGCCTCTCTTTCTTCAGCCTCCTCTCCTCTCTGGCTTCCCTTTCCTCAGCCTCCTCCCCTCTCTGGCCTCTCTTTCCTCAGCCTCCTCTCTGGCCTCTCTTTCCTCAGCTTCCATTCTCTCCTCTCTTTCCTCTTTCCTCATCTCTCATCTCTCTTGCCTCTCTTTCCTCATTCTTCCCCTCTGGCCTCTCTTTCCTCATTCTCCTCCTCTGGCCTCGTTTTCCCTCAGCCTCCTCCTCTGGCCTCTCTCTCTTTCCCAGCCTCCTCCCTTGGCCTCTCTTCCCTCAGCCCCCTCCCTGGCCTCCCTTCCTCTCCTCTCTGGCCTCTCTTCCTTCAGCCTCCTCTCCTCTCTGGCCTCCCTTTCCTCAGGCTCCTTCTCCTCTCTTGCCTCCCTCTCCTCAGGTTCCTCTCCTTTCTGGCCTCCCTCTCCTCAGCCTCCTCTATTTCCTCCCTCTCCTCAGCTTCCTCTCCTCTCTCTGGCCTCCCTCTCCTCTCTGGCCTCTTTCCTCATCTCTCTTCCTCTGGCCTCTATTTCCTCTGGCCTCCCCTTCCTCTAGTCTCTGTCCTCCATTTCTTCAGCCTCCTCCTCACTGACCTCTCTTTCCTCAGCTTCCTCCACCCTCTGGCCTCTTTTCCTCATCTCCCCTTGGCCTCCTCCTCAGCCTCCTCTTTGGCCTCCCTTTCCTCAGCCTCCTCTCCCTCTGGCAAACAGCTTCTTCTCCTCTCTGGTCTTCCTCTCCTCAGTCTAGTCTCCTCTCTGGCCTCCCTTTCCTCAGCCTTCTCTCCTCTCTGGCCTCTCCTTCAGCCTCCTCTTTGGCCTCTCTCCTCAGCCTCCTCTCTGGCCTACCCTCAGCCTACTCTCTAGCCTCTCCTTTCCTCAGCCTCCTCTCCTCTCTGGCCTCTCTTTCCTCAGCCTCCTCTCCTCTCTGGCCTCTCTTTCCTCAGCCTCCTCCTCTGGCCTCTCTTTTCTCTCAGCTTCCTCTCTGGTCTCTCTTTTCTCAGCATCTCCATGGCCTCCTTTTAATCGCTCATCTTGCCTTCCTTTCTTCAGCCTCCTCTCCTCTCTGGCTTCCCTTTCCTCAGCCTCCTCCCCTCTCTGGCCTCTCTTTCCTCAGCCTCCTCTCTGGCCTCTCTTTCCTCATCTCCTCTCTCTCCTCTCTTTCCTCATTCTCCCCTCTGGCCCTCTCTTTCCTCATTCTCCCCTCTGGCCTCTCTTTCCTCATCCTCCTTCCTCTGGCCTCTTTTCTCTCGCCTCCTTCTCTGCTCTCTTTCTCAGCCTCCTCCATGGCCTCCCTTTCCTTCAGCCTCCTCTCTGGCCTCCCTTTCTTCAGCCTCTTCTCTCTGACTTCCCTTTCCTCAGCCTCCTCTCATCTCTGGCCTCCCTCTCCTCAGCCTCCACCCCTCTCTGGCCTCCCTCTCCTTAGCCTCCTCTCCTCTCTGGCATCCCTCTTCTCAGCATCCTCTCCTTTCTTGCCTCCCTTCACTCAGCCTCCTCTCCTCTCTGGCCTCTCTTTCCTCAGCCTCCTCTCCTCTCTGGCCTCTCTTTCCTTAGCCTCCTCCACTGGCCTCTCTTTTCTCAGCTTCCTCTCTGGTCTCTCTTTTCTCAGCATCCTCCATGGCCTCCCCTTCCTCTCCTCTCTGGCATCCCTCTCCTCAGCCTCCTCTCCTCTCTGGTCTCCCTCTCCTCAGCCTCCTCTCCTCTCTTACCTCCCTCTCCTCAGCCTCCTCTCTGGCCTCCCTTTCCTCAGCCTCCTCTCATCTCTGGCCTCCCTCTCCTCAGCCTCCACCCCTCTCTGGCCTCCCTCTTCTTAGCCTCCTCTCCTCTCTGGCATCCCTCTTCTCAGCATCCTCTCCTTTCTTGCCTCCCTTCACTCAGCCTCCTCCCTCTCTGGCCTCTCTTTCCTCAGCCTCCTCTCCTCTCTGGCCTCTCTTTCCTTAGCCTCCTCCCCTGGCCTCTCTTTTCTCAGCTTCCTCTCTGGTCTCTCTTTCTCAGCATCCTCCTGGCCTCCCCTTCTCTCTCTCTGGCATCCCTCTCCTCAGCTCCTCTCCTCTCTGGCTCCCTCTCTCAGCCTCCTCTCCTCTCTTACCTCCCTCTCCTCAGCCTCCTCTCTGGCCTCCCTTTCCTCAGCCTCCTCTCTCTCTGGCCTCCTCTCCTCAGCCTCACCCTCTCTGCTCCTCTCCTCAGTTCCTCCTTCTGGTCCCCTCTCCTCAGCCTCCTCTATTGCCTCCCTCTCCTCGCCTCCTCTCCTCTCTGGCCTCTTCCTCATCTCTTCCTCTGGCCTCTATTTCCTCTGCCTCCCTTCCTTCCTCTCTGTCCTCCTTTCTCAGCCTCCTCCTCACTGACCTCCCTTTCCTCAGCTTCCTGCACCCTCTGGCCTCTTTTCCTCAATCTCCCCCTCTGGCCTCCCTCTCCTCAGCCTCCTCTTTGGCCTCCCTTTCCTCAGCCTCCTCTCCCTCTGGCACAGCTTCTTCTCCTCTCTGGTCTTCCTCTCCTCAGTCTAGTCTCCTCTCTGGCCTCCCTTTCCTCAGCCTTCTCTCCTCTCTGGCCTCTCTTCTAGCCTCCTCTTTGGCCTCTCTCTGCCTCCTCTCTGGCCTACCTCAGCCTACTCTCTAGCCTCCCTTTCCTCAGCCTCCTTTCCTCTCTGGCCTCTCTTTCCTCAGCTCCTCTCCTCTTGGCCTCTCTTCCTCAGCCTCCTCCTCTGGCCTCTCTTTTCTCAGCTTCCTCTCTGGTCTCTCTTTTCTCAGCATCCTCCATGGCCTCCCCTTCCTCTCCTCTCTGGCTCCCTCTTCTTCAGCCTCCTCTCTCTCTGGCCTCCCTCTCTCTCAGCCTCCTCTCCTCTCTGGCCTCCTCTCTTCCTAGCCTCTCTCTTCTCTGGCTCTCCTCTTCCTCAGCCTCCTCTCCTTCTCTGCCTCCTCTTTCCTCAGCCTCCTCTCCTCTCTGGCCTCTCTTTCCTCAGCCTCCTCTCCCTCTGGCCACAGCTTTCTTCCCTCCTCTCTGGCCTCCCTCTCCTCAGTCCTCTTCTCCTCTCTTGGCCTCCCTCTCCTCACCACCTTCTCTCTCTTGCCTCCCCTCCTCAGCCTCCCCTCTCTGACCTCTCTTTCCTCATTCTACTCTGGCCTCTCTTTCCTCAGCCTCCACCTGGCCTCTCTCTTCCTCAGCTTCCTATCTCTCTCTAGTTTTCTCTCCTCCTCCTGGCCTCCCCTTCCTCCTTCTCCCCTTTGTCTCCTCCTTTTCTTCAGCCTCCTCTCTCTCTGCCTCTCTTTCCTCAGCTCTCTGGCCTCTTTTCCTCAGCCTCCTCTCTTCTCTAGGCCTCCCTTTCCTCAGCCTCCTCCTCTGGCCTCTCTTTCCTCTGCCTCTCTGTTTTCTCACTCTCCTCTGGCCTTCCCTTCCTCTCCTCTCTGTCCTCCATTTCTTCAGCCTCCTCCTCTCTGGCCTCCCTTTCCTCAGCTTCCTCTACTCTCTGGCCTCCCTCTCCTCAGCTTCTTCTCCCCTCTGGCCTACCTCTTCTCAGCCTCCTCACCTCTCTGGCCTCCCTTTCCTCAGCCACCTCTCCTCTCTGGTCTCCCTCTCCTCAACATCCTCTCTGATTTCCTTTCCTCAGCTTCCTCTCCTCTTTGGCCTCCCTCTCCTCAGCCTCATCTCCTCTCTGGCCTCCCTCTCCCACCTCCTCTCTGGCCTCCCTTTCCTCAGCCTCCTCTCCTCTCTCGGCCTCCCTCTCCTCAACCTCCTCTCTGGCCTCCCTCTTCTCAGCCTCCTCTCCTCTCTGGCCTCTCTCTCCTCAGCCTCCTCTCCTCTTTGGCCACCTTCTCCTCAGCCTCCCCTCTGGCCTCCCTCTCCTCAGCCTCCACTTCTCTCTGGCCTCCTTTTCTTCAGCCTCCTCTTGGCTTCCCCTCTCCTCAGCCTCCACCTCTCTGACCTCCCTCTCTTCATCCTCCTTGGCCTCCCTTTCCTCAGCCGCCTCTCCTCTCTGGCCTCTCTCTCCTCAGCCTCCTCTCCTCTTTGGCCACCTTCTCCTCTGCCTCCTCACCTCTCTTGCCTCCCTCTCCTCAGCCACCTCTCTGGCCTCCCTTCTCCTTAGCCTTCTCTCTGGCATCCCTCTCCTAAGCCTCCACTCTGGCCTCCCTCTTTGCAGCCTCCTCTCTGGCCTCCCTTTCCTCAGCCTCCTCTCCTCTCTGGCCTCTCTTTCCTCAGCCTCTCCTCTCTGACCTCCCTCTCCTCTCTGGCCTCATTTCTCATTCTCCTCCTCTGGCCTCTTTCCTCATTCTCCCCTTCTGCCCTCTCTTTCCTCATTCTCCCCCTCTGGCCTCTCTTAACTCAATCTACCCTCTGGCCTCTCTTTCCTCATTCTCCCCCTTCTGGCCTCTCTTTCCTCATTCTTCCCCCTCTGGCCTCTCTTTCTCATTCTCCCCCTCTGGCCTCTCTTTCCTCATTCTCCCCCTCTGGCCTCTCTCTCCTCAATCTCCCCCACTGGCCTCTCTTTCCTCAGCCTCCTCCTCTGGCCTCTCTTTTTTCAGCCTCCTCCTCTGGCTTCCCTCTCCTTCTCTGGCCTCCCTTTATTCAGCCTCCTCCATTCTGGCTTCCCTTTCTTCAGCCTCCTCTTTCTGGCCTCCCTTTCCTCAGCCTCCTTTCCTCTCCGGCCTCCCTCTTCTCAGCCTCCTCTCTGGCCTTCCTTTCCTCAGCCTCTCTCCTCTTTTGCCTCCCTTGCCTCCTCTCCTCCTGGCTTCCCTTTCTTCTCTTCTCTGGCCTCCTTACTTCATCTTCCTCTCCTCTCTGGCCTCCCTTTCCTCAGTCTCCTCTACTCTCTGGCCTCTCTCTCCTCAGCCTTCTCTCCTCTCTGGCCTCCCTTTCCTCAGCCTCCTCTCCCCTCTGGCCTCCCTTTCGTCAGCCTCCTCTCTGGCCTCCCTTTCCTCAGCCTCCTCTCCTCTCTGGCTTTTCTTTCCTCAGCCTCCTCTTTGGCCTCTCTTTCTAAGTTTCCTCTTTGGTCTCTCTTTTCTCAGCATCCTCCATGGCCTCCCCTTCCTCTCCCCTCTGGCTTCCCTTTTATCAGCCTCCTCACCTCTCTGGCCTCCTCTCCTCAGTCTCCCCTCATCTCTGGCCTCCCTCTCCTCTCCTCTCTGGCCTGTTCCTTTATTCTCCTCCTCTGGCCTTCTTTCCTCAGCCTTCTTCTCTAGCCTCTTTTTCCTCAGCCTCCTCTCTGATCTTTCTTTTCCAGCCTCCCTTCTGGCCTCTCTTCTCAGCCCCCTCCCTGGCCTCCCCTTCCTCTACTCTTTGGCCTCTGTTTCTTCAGCCTCCTCTCCTCTCTAGCCTCCCTTTCCTCAGCCTCCTCCCTTCTCTGGCCTCCCTCTCCTCAGCCTCCTCTCCTCTCTGGCCTCCCTCTCATCAGCCTCCTCTCCTCTCTGGCCTCACTCTTCTCAGCCTCCTCTCCTCTCTGGCCTCCCTCTCCTCAGCCTCCTTTCCTCTCTGGCCTCCCTTTCCTCAGCCTCCTCTCCTCTCTGGCCTCACGTCCCTCATCCTCCTCTCTGACCCCCCTTTCCTCAGCCTCCTCTCTGGCCTCGCTTTCCTCAGCCTCCTCCTCTGGTCTCTCTTTTCTCAGCTTGCTCCCTGGTCTCTCTTTTCTCAGCATCCTCCATGGCCTCACCTTCCTCTCCCCTCTGGCCTCCCTTTCATCAGCCTCCTCTCTTGCCTTTCTTTCCTCAGCCTCCTCCTCTGGCCTCTTTTCTCAGCTTGCTCCCTGGTTTCTTTTTTCTCAGCATCCTCCATGGCCTCCCCTTCCTCTCCCCTCTGGCTCCCTTTCATCAGCCTCCTCTCCTCTCTGGCCTCCCTCTCCTTAGCCTCCTCTCCTCTCTGGCCTCCCTCTCCTCTCCTCTCCTCTCTGGCCTCTTTCTTTACTCTCCTCTTCTGGCCTCTCTTTCCTCAGCTTTCTTCTCTAGCCTCTTTTTACTCAGCCTTCTCTCTGATCTTTCTTTTCCCAGCCTCCTGTCTGGCCTCTATGCTCAGCCCCTCCCTGGCCTCCCCTTCCTCTACTCTTTGGCTCCCTTTCTTCAGCCTCCTCTCCTCTCTGGCCTCCCTTTCCTCAGCCTCCTCTCCTTTTTGGCCTCCCTTTCCTCAGCCACCTCTCCTCTCTGCTCTCCCTCTCCTCAGCCGCCTCTCTGGCTTCACTTTCTTCAGCCTTCTCTCCTCACTGGTCTCCCTCTCCTCAGCTTCATCTCCTCTCTGACCTCCTTTCCCACCTCTTTTTTGGCCTCACTTTCCTCAGCCTTCTCTCCTCTCTCTGGCCTCCCTCTCCTCAGCCTCCACTCTGGCCTCCCTCTACCCAGCCTCCTCTCTGGCCTCCCTCTTCTCAGCCTCCTCTTTGTCCTCCCTCAGCCTCCTCTCTGGCCTCCCTCTCCTCAGTCTACTCTCCTCTCTGGTCTCCCTTTCCTCAGTCTACTCTCCTCTCTGGCCTCCCTCTCCTCAGTCTACTCTCCTTTCTGTCCTCCCTCTTCCTCAGCCTCCTCTCTGGCCTCCTTCTTCTCAGCCTCCTCTCCGCTCTTGCCTCCCTTTCCTCAGCTTCCTCTTTTCCCTGGCCTCCCTTTCCTCAGCCTCCTCTCCTCTCTGGCCTCCTCTCCTCAGCCTCTTCTCCTCTCTGGCCTCCCTCTTCTCAGCCTCCTCTTTGTCCTCCCTCCCCTCAGCCTCCTCTCTGACCTCCCTTTCCTCAGCCTCCTCTCCTCTCTGGCCTCCCTTCCTCAGCCTCCTCTCTGGCCTCACTTCCTCAGCCTTCTCTCTGGCCTCAGTTACCTCAGCCTCCTCTCTGACCTCCCTTTCCTCATTCTCCTCTCCTCTCTGGCCTCTCTTTCCTCAGCCTCCTCCTCTAGCCTCTCTTTTCTCAGCTTCCTCTCTGGCATCCCTCTCCTCAGCCTCCTCTCCGGCCTCACTCTCCTCAGCCTCCTCTCCTCTCTGGCCTCCCTCTCATCAGCCTCCTCTCCCCTGGCCTCCCTTTTATCAGCCTCCTCTCCTCTCTGGCCTCCCTCTCCTCAGCCTCCTCTCCTCTCTGGCCTCCCTTCCTCTCCTCTCTGGCCTGTTTATTTATTCTCCTCCTCTGCCCTCTATTTCCTCAGCCTTTTTCTCTAGCCTCTTTTCTCTTAGCCTCCTTTTTGATCTTTCTTTTCCCAGCCTCCTGTCTGGCCTCTCTTCTCAGCCCCCTCCCTGGCCTCCCTCTCCCACCTCCTCTTTGGCCTCACTTTCCTCAGCCCTCTCTCCTCTATCTGGCCTCCCTCTCCTCAGCCTCCTCTCCTCTCTGTCCCCTTTCTTTATTCTCCTCCTCTGGCCTCTCTTTCCTCAGCCTCCTCTCTGATCTTTCTTTTCCCAGCCTCCTGTCTGGCTCTCTTCTCAGTTCCCTCCCTGGCCTCCCCTTCTCTCCCCTTTGGCCTCCCTTTCTTCAGCCTCCTCTCCTCTCTGACCTCCCTCTCCTCAGCCTCCTCTCCTCTCTGACCTCCCTCTCCTCAGCCTCCTCTCTTCTCTTGCCTCCCTCTCCTCAGCCTCCTCTCCTTTCTGGCCTCCCTTTCCTCAGCCACCTTTCCTCTCCTCTCAGCTCTCCCTCTCCTCTGCCTCCGCTCTGGCTTCCCTTTCCTCAGCCTCCTCTCTTCTATGGCCTCCCTCTCCTCAGCCTCATCTCCTCTCTGGCCTCCCTCTCCCACCTCCTCTTTGGCCTCACTTTCCTCAGCCCCTCTCCTCTCGCTGTCCTCCTTCTCCTCAGCCTCCTCTCTGGCCTCCCTCTCCTCAGCCTCCTCTCCTCTCTGGCCTCCCTCTTCTCAGCCTCCTCTTTGTCCTCCCTCTCTCTGCCTCCTCTCTGGCCTCCCTCTCCTCAGTCTACTCTCCTCTCTGGCCTCCTTTTCTTAAGCCTCCTCTCTGGCCTCACTTTCCTCAGTCTACTCTCCTCTTTGGCCTCCCTCTCCTCAGTTACTCTCTCTCTGCTCCTCTCCTCGCCTCCCTCTGCCTCCCTTCAGCCTCCTCTCCTCTCTGGCCTCCCTCTTCTCAGCCTCCTCTTTTTCCTCCCTTTCTCAGCCTCCTCTCTGGCCTCCCTCTCCTCAGCCACCTCTCCTCTCTTCCTCCTTTTCTTAAGCCTCCTCTCTCGCCTCCCTTTCCTCAGTCTACTCTTCTCTCTGGCCTCCCTTTCCTCAGTCTACTCTCCTCTCTGGACTCCCTCTCCTCAGTTTACTCTCCTCTCTCCTCCCTATTCTCAGCCTCCTCTCTGGCCTCCTTCTTCCCAGCCTCCTCTCCTCTCTGGCCTCCCTTTCCTCAGCTTCCTCTTTTCCCTGGCCTCCCTTTTCTCAGCTTCATCTCCTCTCTGGCCTTCCTCTCCTCAGCCTCCTCTCTGGCCTCTCTTTCGTCTCCGGCCTCTCCTCACATTGGGCAGCTCCCTCAACACAGCCAGAGGGACACGGCGCCACTGAGCCTGCCGGGAGTTGTAGTAATTATTAGATTACCTTGGCACACCTTAATGAAAACTCGAAAAAAATCTTTATGTTCCAAAAGAATTTTTTATTTCTTTTATCACACACTGAACAAGTTCAACTAGATCCAACGTTTCGGCTACAAGCCTTCCTCAGAGATCTATTAAATCTACTTATATAATCTGGAGTTGGGAATTCGGGCGTTGTCGCCGAATCCCAGACTCCTTAGCGGCACTGCGAGTGATGACGCGCAGCGTCATCACGAGCCGCAGCCGCTCTACAGTTAAAAAAAAAAAAAAAAAATCCTCACCTCTCCCCGAGCCCCCGCCGTCTCCCGCCGTCTTCCGCCAGGCTCCCGGTGGCTCCCGCAGGCTCCCGGTGCCTGCAGTGCTCTTCTACTGCAGTCCAGGACCTGTGGTGATGTCAGAGTCACGTGACACCAGCTTACTCCATGGTAACCGCGGGTCACGTGACTCTGACATCACCGCAGGTCCTGAACTGCTGTAGAAGAGCTCTGCAGACACTGGCAGCCTGGAGGAAGGCGGCGGGGGCTCGGGGTGAGGTGAGCATAATCTTTTTTTATTTTTTTTAACCCCTGCCTTGCAGGAGCACAACCACAGACACCTGTATACTCTGCCACCACACAGATGCTTGTATACTCTGCCACCACACAGATGCCTGTATACTCTGCCACCACACAGATGCCTGTATACTCTGCCACCACAGACACCTGTATACTCTGCCACCACACAGATGCCTGTATACTCTGCCACCACAGACACCTGTATACTCTGCCACCACACAGATGCCTGTATACTCTGCCACCACAGACACCTGTATACTCTGCCACCACACAGATGCCTGTATACTCTGCCACCACAGACACCTGTATACTCTGCCACCACACAGATGCCTGTATACTCTGCCACCACCACACACGCCTGTATACTCTGCCGCCACCACAGACACCTGTATACTCTGCCACCACACAGATGCCTGTATACTCTGCCACCACCACAGACACCTGTATACTCTGCCACCACCTCAGACACCTGTATACTCTGCCACCACCACAGACACCTGTATACTCTGCCACCACCACACACGCCTGTATACTCTTCCACCACCACACACGCCTGTATACTCTGCCACCACCACCACACACGCCTGTATACTCTGCCACCACCACACACGCCTGTATACTCTGCCACCACCACCACACACGCCTGTATACTCTGCCACCACCACACAACGCCTGTATACTCTGCCACCACCACAGACGCCTGTATACTCTGCCACCACAATAGACGCCTGTATACTCTGCCACCACAGACGCCTGTATACTCTGTCACCACCACACACACCTGTATACTCTGTCACCACCACACACGCCTGTATACTCTGCCACCACCACAGCCGCCTGTATACTCTGCTACCCACAGAGCTGCCTGTATACTCTGCTACCCACAGAGCCGCCTCTATACTCTGCTACCCTCAGAGCCGCCTCTATACTCTGCTACCCACAGAGCCGCCTGTATACTCTGCTACTTACACAGCCGCCTGTATACTCTGCTACGCACAGAGCCGCCTCTATACTCTGCTACCCACACAGCTGCCTCTATACTCTGCTACCCATAGAGCCGCCTGTATACTCTGCTACCCACAGAGCCGCCTCGATGCTCTGCTAACCACAGAGCCGCCTCGATACTCTGCTACCCACAGAGCCGCCTCTATACTCTGCTACCCACAGAGCCGCCTCTATACTCTGCTACCCACAGAGCCGCCTGTATACTCTGCTACCCACAGAGCCACCTGTACAATCTGCTACCCACAGAGCCTTCTCTATACTCTGCTACCCACACAGCGGCCTGTATAATCTGCTACCCACAAACCCCCTGTATACTCCACTACCCACAGACCCGCCTGTATACTCTGCTACCCACAGAGCCGCCTGTATACTTTACTACCCACAGAGCCACCTGTATAATCTTCTACCCTCAGAGCCGTCTGTATACTCTGCTACCCACAGACCCGCCTGTATACTCTGCTACCCACAGAGCCCCCTGTATACTCTGCTACCCACTCACCCGCCTGTATACACACAATTCATTTCACCCTGCTCCCGATGCAATTGCATCGGGCCTTTTTACTAGTACATAAATAAACATGACATGTATCACCATTAACATAAACAAATTTGTAACATCGAGATATCTTTCATTTCATATTCTATTTCCAAGTACAATATCAAGTGACTACCTGTGAAGGAAAGGAAAAGATACAACTTGTCCACTGTGAGCGTGTAATAAAATAATCATATAGCGTACTATGGAATCTAGTGTTAACAATCAACAATATATATAAATTTGATCTTATCTAGTACTAAAATACAAATTACACTATAAGGAGTGCCATTCACCCTCATTTATAAAACAGAATTAGCAAAAGGCATTACAATGCATGCAATCCTGTATCATAGATCTAAGGGCGCCTTCACACTGGCGTTACCCTCCGCAGCGTTCTGCGGAGGGGAATCACCATGTGTACGCAGCGGCCGCCAGCTCCTATCTTTAGAATGGGAACGCACGGTGCTGCGCTTGCCAGCGCACGACCGTGCGCACCCATTCACTCCCATATGTGATCTGTGCGCAGGCGGATGCCTGCGCACAAGTCACACACTCCCGCCCGCACCAGGGACGCAACATGTTGCATCCTGGTGCGGGCGGGAGTGTGTGACTTGTGCGCAGGCGTCCGCCTGCGCACAGATCACATATGGGAGTGAATGGGTGCGCACGGTCGTGCGCTGGCAAGCGCAGCACCGTGCGTTCCCATTCTAAAGATAGGAGCTGGCGGCCGCTGCGTACACATGGTGATTCCCCTCCGCAGAACGCTGCGGAGGGGAACGCCAGTGTGAAGGCGCCCTAAAAAAGGCAAAAATAACAACAAATAATATACCTGTCAAACTATTCAGGATTAAGCATAAGGTTTCTCCTTAATAGGAACACAATTTTAATTCTCAAAACTAAATCAGAAAAATACAAAAGAAAAATTCTTTTAGTGCATTTGTATTATTACATTATTATAATTCTGTCCTATAGGAATTGTTTTGTATCCCATTTATTAACACCATACCTGTAGACTATACTGATATATCTCCTTGTGTTGCATATATTTATTCATACTATTAGATATTATGATAATCAACCTATACAGCCTCAGGGGTAGATTCCCCACAATTCCTACTCAAACTTCATGTATGTGTTATCCAATGTGAAAATAAAATAAATGTGCACTTTGCCTTTAAGGCAAAAAACCCTCAACAGCTATAATTAAGTCTTATATACAACTCTTAAGTGATTTTTTTTAAGTAAGGGCAAAATGTTCCACTTGAAAAATGTGAAAATGCTCATTAAATGCTTTTAGAATCACCTAACATAAGAAGGACAATTGTGAAAAGAGCAACAGTATTCACATACCTATGTAACTTGCAAATGAGGAAACCTCTAGTGTATCTGTGGTGGAAATTAATATAAATCAATGCCACCGCACTAAAAACAAGTAAATAAACAGAGTACAATACTAGGGAGCTTAATCCATTACTTTAGAGTATGTCTGTATGTCTTATCAGGCGAAGAGCCCTGTGTGTAATGACTGTATGTCTTATCAGGCGAGGAGCCCTGTGTGTAATGATCTCTGCCCTTAAATAAGCCTGTGGCTGGAGACCGAGTTAATTACACTTCCTTGCGGTTCAACATGTATTCAAATGAACCGCACGCCAGCGCATGCGCACAAAGTATCAACATGTATTCGGCTAGAGGACATGCGCAATAAGCGCTACATAGTAAAAGTAAACAGTGAAGTTGCAAAACAGTAGTGATCTCATCCCTAGATGTAAAGTCATCACTTTCTATCATTCAGTATTGCATCTAAGATTAGAAATAATAGATCAATGTTTGTGACAGACATGGTAATAGTACAATATAACATTTCCAGATGTCATCAGCCAAGAAATTAATGAATACCTCAAAAACAAGAAAGAGAAGTAGGCAACATTATATATTTTACTCAATGTATCTAAACTCTTATAATTGAGTAAGAAATGTATAACTTGTTTCCAATTTTTAATAAATTATTAAATCAAATTAGAAAATTCTTATGACTATCAATATTGCCTACCTCCTTTGTCATAACTACTTATATTGACAGACCCCTAGGTCAATTAAATTATTACCACCATAAAGACAGTACCTGTTCGATACTGCATATATGTCAAACACCTTTTTCAAGATAGGGTACTACACAACATGCATTGATATTACTAAAAGGAATATATTATCCAAAGAAGATGGAACATTAATATGCCTCCACTATCATGTCATAGACCTAAACAATGTCTTAAATTACTTTTGCGTCCCTTTCCAAATATACTATCAAAAGTAATCCTATCGAAATTATATAATATCCATGCATGTTGTGATAGTTAATATTTTCTATACTCAAAAAAGCTTGATTAGAAGCTCTCATATTCCCTGTTTAGGCCAAAGGGTTCCAACGTTTGCAACGTATGGATCCAAAAGGTTTCCCTCTCCTTTAACTTTTGGATCCTATCTCCACCCCGTCTGGGTATAGGAACACTCTCAATTACCTGAAATCGCAATTGAGAAATGTTATGACCTCTCTGTAAGAAATGGTGTGGTATCGGAAGCAAATTGTATTTGCACCTAATGCTGGATTTATGTTTGGAGATCCTATCACGGATATGTTGGGTTGTCTCCCCCAACATATCCTAACCCACATGGGCAGTTTATTAAATATACCACATATGTGGCATCACATGTGTGGAACCCTTTGATCCTAAAACGTTTACCCGTTCTTGGATGGGTAAATGTCTCCCCCTTGGCCACGTTGGAACATTGATTGCAGTTCAAGCACGGAAACGGGTCATGGTGAGTGTAGTCTCAAGGGTCTTATCGCTGAACCTATGTCTACACGAACCAATAGACCTTTAATATTATCAGACCTCTTATGACAAAAAAGTGGTGTCTGACCAAATTCCACCACGGATGGGTAGAAGGACCTTAGGAGTTGCCAATGTTTCATGACAATACTTTTGATCATAGGAAAGAAGGGATGATATGTAGCAATGAAAGGAATTATTTTATTAATATCCTCTCTATCAATTCTTAGACTAGTTTGTCGTGTCGCTACGTCCTCCGGATATTCCCTATCCATGAATTTTCTAGTCACTTCATCCTGTCTCATCATACGGATTTCTGGATCTGACACAATCCTGGCTATTTGTGTATGTAGTGAAACAGGCAGAGAATTTTTTACATGACGTGGATGGTAATTTTAAAGTGTAATAAGCTATTCTTATCGGTTGGTTTAATGTATAAATCAGTGGAGAGACTACCCTCGCAGTCCTTTTTCACTAAAGTATCCAAAAAATTAATTTCATTATAATCAAAATGCATGGTAAATGACAAGTTGGGTACCAAGGAATTGATACTTGCATGGAACTCATGTAAAGACTCAAGGTCGCCGTGCCAAATCAAAAATATGTCGTTTATATAGTGACGTGGTGGTGAATAGGGTCCGGTTCGAACTTGCCCATATATATATTGGCATACCGGGGTGCCACATTCAACCCCATTGCAATTCCTCTGTTCTGTATAAAAAATCTGTCCTCAAAGAGGAAAAAATTCTTCTCTAATACTGTAGTAAGTAATATTTTTTCTGGAACAATGACTATATTATTCTAGGAACGACCTGACCGCCTCTATCCCCAATTTGTGTTCAATATTGATATATAGACTCTCAACATCAAATGTGACTAGTATACTGTCCTTCGGTATTTTATCTAATCCCTTGATTAATTCCAAAAAGTCGTTAGTGTCTTTTAAATATGAGGGAATCTTTGGCACCAGAGGACTAAGTATCCTTTCCAGGACAATAGCTAATGGCGATAAAATAGATTCCATAGACGCCACTATCGGGCATCCCGGAGGCCTTCTTAGATCCTTATGGATTTTAGGTAGTACATAAAACACCGAAACAACCAGATGTTTCTTTACCAAAAATTCTGACAATTTTGAATCCATGATATTACATGGAATATATTTCCTAATCAATTTATCAATGTGTTCTCGGATACTTGGAAGTCGGATCTCTTGGCACTTGATCATAAGTGGAGTTATCCATCAATTGTGCATTAATCACCGAAAGGTAATACGCTCTATCAAGCACCACTACCGCCCTACCTTTGTCCACGGGTTTTACAATAATAGTAGAGTTTTCTTTCAATGATCTAAGTACCCTTGACTCACCCAGATTCAAATTATGTTTAAGGTGAAAATGATCCTTTTCTATTTGCTGTTGTAAAGCCCTTATATCTCGTGATACCAAAGTTACATGCGTCTCGACTGGATGATATTTCCTAGGTGGTGTAAAATTACTAGGTATCTTGTGATTTAAGGCTTTCAATGTAAATATCGTAGGGTCCACATTTACTGACATTGTGTCTGACTCTATTTCAGAGAAATGTGCCTTGAGTCATAGGGACTTAAAGAACCATTTAAGTTCCTGTTCAACCCAAAACATGTTAAACGCCGGGGTTGGACAGAAGGATAAGCCCTTCTTGAGTACACTAAATTCATCCGGGGATATATTGTAGGAGGAAATATTATAGACAAGTTGTGACCCACCTGTGATCTCGTCACCATCCTTGAAAAACCTGCGGGATTTCTGGCTCCTCCTGGTTTTCTTCTTTGACCTCTCCTTTGTCCTAAAAAAGGAGGTGGATAGCTAGGCGGAAAATGAGGGAAGGGTGGATATGCGGGAGTATAATCACCCTCCGAACCTGAGGAGGATTGATAACCTGATCTATATGGTGTGGGTTCAATTATACACCATCTATAAACAAGATCCTTATCATAGTCATCTTTATCCCTGTTAAATTTAGCCTTCTTCCGAGCCTGTAAGACTTTTGTGAACTCATTGTTGGTAGTTTCAGCTTTCTTACGAATTTTTTCAAATTCCGCAGTGGACAATTGTTGTTCTAGTGACTGGATACTGCTGTCTAGGTCTTCCAATTCCTGATGTAAATGATCTATAGTAAGTAACATTATGTCCATGGAACATTTATTGAGAATGCCCTGAAATTTTGTGCAAAAAACATCATCATCAAAAAAGAGTGTCGGTCGTAATTGGACCCTAAGGCCCCTAGGAATTCTCTGTACACGATGATATTCAGCCAACGTAATATAGTGCAGCTTAAACGCAGTTCTCTTCTTCAACTCCTTCTCATAACTCGTGGTTCTTGCTTCTTCGGCTGGTGTGGTAAGAAACTCTGTAGATTGGTAACTCTAGACAAAATCGTAGAAGTAGTTGCTTCATCATATGAAATGGTATGAAAAGTCATATTTATAGAAAAATAGTGGGAGCTCAAGCCAATGACTGTAGTAAGACACGATCTGGACCCGCACAACACTACAACTCCCATCATGCCTCTGCCTCAGCATGCATGCGCATGGCCGTGTGTGGAGTCCAGTGACAGACGGCTCCAGGTGCTCACAATGAATGCAGGCAATTGTAGTGAAAGGAGCGGAGAGGAGGGGGGAAAGGAGAGGAGGGGGAACAGAGAGGAGGGGGGAACAGCGTAGGGAAAAAAGGAGCGGCAGGGAGGACATTGACGGCGAGGAGGGTGGAGGACAGATCATAGAGGATGGAGCGGCGGGGAGGATGGGGTCTACTACTGGGGTGTGCAGGTGCTGGAGGGGGGGTGCGGGCTTCTACAGCAGGGCTGTGCGGGCGCCAGAGGGGGGGTCTACTGCGGGGGGTCTGCGGCATTGGGAGAGGCGCGGTGGGAGGCTAGCGGGGGTCTGCAAGCGGCGTGTGCACCATGGGCTTGTGTTGCCTGTGCCGCCGCTAGCCTGCACCATATTAGTGTACCTATCACTTGGGTGTGCTAATAAGGCGCGGCTACCGGTGCGGCGCAGTGCATTATGGGATAGCGACATAATCGCCGGAAGCTCGTGAAACATATTAGTGATTATGTATTTAGATTGGGGATATTATAATATATCTAGAGGCAGGATTATAATCTATGGCGGAGCATTATAATATATATAGAAGCTGCATCATAATATATAATCATATCTATTATAATAAAAGCCCTAAGCCAACATCCGTCACTATGTAACGATATCGCTACGTCACATCCGTGACAGAAGCTGGCTGTACACCCATCGTGGGTGATCCAAGATGGCAGGCCTTTGGCGGTAGCGGGGCTTTCAAAGCCTCACCACTGCCATCGGAAGCCTCTGCTACGCCCCACACTTTACGGTCTGTCACCGCTGTCTGCCACACAGCCCCCGCCATCACACTCCTCACCACAAGACATACTCACGCCGCCATCCCCGCACTTCCACAATCGCCGCCACCATCGGACCTCTTCCAGGCTGCCAAAATCTTCTTCTGCCGACGCCATCTTGGATACCGACGTCCTCCACGCCGGCGATATCTTAACTAGCCGACGCCATCTTTGATCTCGCAAAATCCCGCGAGATCCAACATGGCGGCACGAAATCTCGCGTCATCCAATATGGCGTCGGCGAACTCTCGCTAGACTTCGCCAAAGCCATCTTGGATCAGCGCAAACTCCCACAAGATCCAACATTGGCATCGGCGAAATTTCGCGGACCACAGAGAGCGCACTGTGGGGCAAAAAGAAGAGGGGGGCAAAAAGGACAGGGGCAGAGAGTACAGAGAGAGAGAGTGCACATGGAGGGAAAGAGCACACACGGATGGAGCAGAATGCAGCCCCGCACCCGCCCTGTACTGCCCCCCTGTGCTGCCCCACACCTGCCCTGTACTGCCCCCTGTGCTGCCTGTATCCTGCCCCCCTGTGCTGCAGGTCCCTGCAGGTGGTGCTGTGTGTCCTCCCAGCTCCTCCATCAACTGGGTCTGCTGATGTCATGAGGGGAGATCAGAGAGGAGAGCGGAGATCATGGGGGAGAGAGGAGAGGGAAGAGCAGGGGGGATATATGGGAGAGGAGAGGGGAGATCAGGGGGGAGAGAGGGAGATCAAGGGGGGAGAGAGAGGAGGGGGGAAGATCATGGGGGAGAGGGGAGAGCAGAGGGTATATAGGGGAGAGGAGAGTGGAGATCAGAGGAGGGGGGAGATCATGGGAGGGAGAGGGGAGATGGGGGGGAGGGAGAGAGGGAAGATCAGGGGGGAGATCAGGGGAGGAGGAGGGAGAGGGGAGATCAGAAGAGAGAGAGGGGGAACATCTGACCCTACACCGCCGCCACAGACACCTGCCTCCCAATGCGATAGCATCGGGCCATACTCTAGTATATATATATGTATATATATATGTGCATATATATGTAACATTTGAAGTGCAGCTATTGTTGATAATAGACAAGATAATTTATTGGTAGAGTATATAGTGGACACGCATTCACTTTGCAAATATTATTCTTTTTGCTTCTTACTGCCTTCTTTATTTCACTTTTAGTATAGCATTAATGATGGAACAACTTACTCCTTGAATAGCAATCCTATGTCAGCACCTATCGCATTGTCTCTACTCTCGGTAAATATTTCAACACACAATTTAGTTCTATTAAATTTATATAATTTGTTAGATTTGTAACCTATCGTGCTGTGATTGAGCTTCTAACGCGACAATGGATAGAGTAACAATGGCTACATCCAGGGCCGCAGCATCCGGGAGGCGACAAAGTGTCAGCCTCAGGCGGCGAGCCCTGCTGGTAGACAGAGGGCGGCATCCTCAGGGGCGCCTGGTGGTAGTGCGGCCCCCTGCTGTTGCCGCTCTCATAGTCCTGGCCGCCGACGCTGCGACCAGGCTTGGCGTATCTGGGGCTGCTGGCGGGGCATCTGACTCCTGCTGCAGCGTCTGCGGTTTCCAAAGTGCACCCCCGCCGGCAGTGTGAGCCGGCTTCATGCTTCACAGTGCCCCGCGCTGACAGGACCTGTGATGATGTCAAAGGAGGGGAGGAGTCAGGGGGGTCACATGATCAGCTCCTCAGTATGCAGCCAGGACTCCACCGTGGTGCTGGATGAGGTGAAGTTTATGGGTTGGGCTGAGGGATTTACAGTGTAAATGAATGTAGCAGAGCTGTGTATGTATGAGGTATATGGAGTGGAGCTGAGTGTACAAGGTGTACGGAGCGGAGGTGCATGTGTACGAGGTGTATGGAGTGGAGCTGTGTATGTATGAGATGTGCAGAGCGGAGTCATGTGTGTATGAGGTGTACAGAGCAGAGCTGTGTGTGTATGAGGTGTACAGAGTGGAGCCGTGTGTGTACGAGGTGTACGGAGCGGAGCTGCGCTTGTACAAGGTGAACGGAGCGGAGCTGAGAGTGTATGAGGTGTACGGAGTGGAGCTGCACTTGTACAAGGTGTACGGAGCGGAGCTGAGAGTGTACAAGGTGTACGGAGCGGAGCCGCGCATGTACGAGGTGTACGGATCGGAGCTGCGCTTGTACAAGGTGAACGGAGCGGAGCTGCGCTTGTACAAGGTGAACGGAGCGGAGCTGAGAGTGTACGAGGTGTACGGAGTGGAGCTGCGCTTGTACGAGGTGTACGGAGAGGAGCCGAGTGTGTATGAGGTGTACGAATCGGAGCTGCGCTTGTACAAGGTGTACGGAGAGGAGCTGAGAGTGTATGAGGTGTACGAATCGGAGCTGCGCTTTTATAAGGTGTACGGAGCAGAGCTGTATGTGTACGAGGTGTACAGAGTGGAGACCAGTGTGTACAAGTTGTACGGAGTGGAGCTGTATGTGTACGAAGTGTACGGATCAGAGCCTAGTGTGTACAAGGTGTACGGAGCAGAGCCGCGTGTGTACGAGGCATATGGAGCAGAGCCGTGTGTGCGAGGCTTTCGCAGTGGAGCCCAGTGTGTACGAGGTGTATGAAGCGGAGCCACGTGTGTACGAAGTGGAGCCACGTGTGTACGGTGTGTACAGAGCGGAGCCACATGTGTACTAGGTGTATGGAGTGGAGCCATATGTGTACGAGGTGTATGGCGTGGAGCCGAGTGTGTACGAGGAGTACGGAGTGGAGCCACATGTGTACAAGGTGTACGGAGCAGAGCTGCTTGTGTATGAGGTGCACGGAGCAGAGCCGCGTGTGTATGAGGTGTACGGAGCAGAGCTGCTTGTGTACGAGGCGTACATGGTGTACGGAGCTGAGTGTGTACTAGGTGTACGGAGCGGAGCCATGTGTGTACCAGTGGTGGCCCCCCGAGCATGCCGCTCCTATAGTCCCGGCCGCCTCTGCCGGCAGCATTCTTCTCCCGAGTCCTGGCCGCCGCTGTCCACCCCTCTGCAGCTCAGCACGGCGGGCAACAATGATGTCATCACTTAGCGCTGCTGTGCTGAGACGTGCAGAGCGGCAGAGGAGATGCTGAGGAGAAGAGATATTTACTTTTTTTTTAATAGTTTTTTTTAGTGAGTACACTGATGGGAAACTAATGTACAATATAATATAGGACAATGGGAGTGCAATATACTATATGGAGAACTATTGTGGCCCATTATAATATATGGAAGACTATGGGGGTGCATTATACTATAAGGAAGGCTATGGGGGATGCATTATACTATATGGAGGACTATGAGGGTGCATTATACTATATGGAGAACTATTTTGGTCCAATATGCTGTATGAAGAGCTATAGGGGTGCAGTATGCTATATGGGGGTGCATTATGCTATATGGAGGACTGTGGGGGTTCATTATTCTATATGGTGGACTGTGGAGGTGCAATATGCTATATGGAGGACTGTGGGGTGCATTATACTATTTGGAGGACTGTGGGGGTGCTTTAATCTATATGGAGGACTGTGGGGGTGATTATTCTATATGGAGAACTGTGGGGCTGCATTATTCTATAAGGACTGTGGGGTACATTATACTACATGGAGGAGTGTGGGGGTGCATTATTTTATATCAAGTACTGTGGGGGTGAATTGTTCTCTATGGAGGTCTGTGGGGGTGAAATATGCTATTTGGAGGACTACGGGGTGCAATATACTATATGGAGAACTGTGGGGGTGCGTTTTTCTATATCGAGGACTGTGGGGGTGCATTCTATTTTATAGAAGACTATGGATGTGCATAATATATGGAGGAATGCGGTATACTATGTGGAATACTATGGGGGTGTATTATATTATATGGAGCAAATTATACTATACGGAAGCCATTATAATATTTGGAGGGCTCTGTGAGAGGCATGATAATACTTGGAGGGCTATGAGGGAGCCTATATACTTTATAAAGGGCTATTTGAGGGCTGTGTTGGAGGCCATTATACTGTACATAGGTCCATTTTACTACATGGAGGGCTGGGCGGGGGTTATAGTTGGGGATCATACTGTACTGGGGTAGTTGAAGGAGGTACAGTAGGGCCACCATACTGTGCGTGTGGAGGAATGCACTGTGGGGGATCATACAGTGTTTGTGGGGCACTTTTGTTGGCGTCACACTTTATAGGGGCAATGAAAGGGGAATCATGGGGCTTCAGTAGGTGGAAAATTACTTTGTAAAGGCTGACATATTGTGAGAGATGTACCTATGTGACCCAGCCAAATATTGTTTTTGTTGGGGGGTGCCCAATTAGAACTTCTGCTCTGGGGCTCCATGATTTCTATGATGCAGGATGCATTGTCCCTCTGCTGCAGGACTGATTGGCCATAACTTAGGCTGGTTTCAGATTTGCGTTTGTGTCTGCATGCGCAGGGCATGCAAACGCAAACGCAGGGCAAACGCTGCCATACTGATGTGAACGCAGCGGAGATTCTCATCAGTATGGTCCTCAGCCAGCCAATCAGCGATCTCGACGGCGGCCGGGAGGCGGAGATCCTCCTCCTTCCAGTCGCTGCCGACAAAATTTCATTGTGATCAGCAGCGTTCTCCTGCGCCGCCATGCGGAGGACAGTGTGGATCCATTGAGATCCATGCATTGTTTGTGCACTTGCGGGCACTTCCTGATAAAACAAGCACCTGTGAACGCACAAAAAATGCAACATGTTGCATTTGGAGGGCGGAGGAGGGCGTATAAATTCTGCACATCCAAACAGAACCGTTCCCATATTAAACATAGGAACACAGTGCGCATGCGTTTGGCTGCGTTCTGTTACGCTTGTGTTCCGAATGCAAATGTGAAATCACCCTTACACACCAGGTCCAGTACCGCCCCTCGGTACATTCAGGCATCCAGCCATGTTTTTCCTGAGCAGCGGTTGGTCGGTGGTGCTCTTCCCCCTTCCTGCTCCCATATCCTTTGCTCAACCCAATAGGAAGGACCCTGTTATTAATTACATAAAGACAGCCCCGTGTGTGGCGCGTGTGATTGGCTAAGCAATTCGGGAGTAAGTGTGGTCTGTTGGATGGAGGAGAAGCGCCATTTTACCAACTTAGTGCAGTGGCGGCTTGTTGATGCTCAGACTGCAGGTATTTACCTGTGTTGTGTGGAAGGTGCGGCATGGTGACTTGTCTGAATATTCAGTGCCAGGCAGCGATCCAGAGTTTTGCAGGTGTGTGCCAGAGGTTGGCAATCAGTTCTGCCTGCAGGACCACAGCTCTGCCAGTGGTCATTATGTGTCTAAATGCTTGTGCCAAGCTGCCATTGCCATTAATGATTATTGTTCTGGATTCTTCTGTGTGGTTCTTGTATGTGCGTGTGATGGCGCTGACATCTTTGTGTGGACATCTTTTTTTCTGTTTCTGTAAACTAAAATGTCCACTATTTTGCTAATTTTTACGGGATAAATATAAATCTGTATGAACCAGATTTATTTCTATCAATTAAATTTTTTTTCTAGCGGTTGGGGGGGCGCTGTTTTGCAGTTCGCCTCGGGCAGCAGAGAGGCTAGGTTCACCCCTGGCTACATCGTTTGGTGGTAGGGTACCCATCAGATCTTAGAAACAATTAAGACAAATGATAATTTTAGATGTATTTTGTTATTGTTGAAATTTAATGTTGTTGTTAATTAATAATAAAAAACTTGTTTATACAGATTTATGTTTTAAAGAATGCTTTATTGAAAGATGAAAGTATAACTTACAGAACACAATATATAATGCCTTGTGAAAGTATTTGGCCCCCTTGAACTTTTCAACCTTTTGCCACATTTCAGGCCTCAAACATACAAAGATATAAATTGTAATTATTTTTGTGAAGAATCAACAACTACTGGGACACAATCGTGAAGTGGAACGAAATTTATTGCATATTTTAAACTTTTTTAACAAATAAAAAACTGAAAAGTGGGGCGTGCAATATTATTCGGCCCCCTTGAGTTAATACTTTGTAGCGCCACATTTTGCTGCTATTACAGCTGCAAGTTGCTCGGGGTAGGTCTCTATCAGTTTTGCACATCGAGAGACTGAAATTCTTGCCCATTCTTACATGCAAAACAGCTGGAGCTCAGTGAGGTTGGATGGAGAACGTTTGTGAACAGCAGTTTTCAGCTCTTTCCACAGATTCTCGATTGGATTCAGGTCTAGACTTTGACTTGGCCATTCTAACACCTGGATACGTTTATTTTTGAACCATTCCATTGTAGATTTTGCTTTATGTTTGGGATCATTGTCTTGTTGGAAGATAAATCCCTGTCCAACAGGTTTTCTTCCAGAATGGTCCTGTATTTGGTCCCGTCCATCTTCCCATCAATTTTAACCATCTTCCCTGTCCCTGCTGAAGAGAAGCAAGCCCAAACCATGATGCTGCCACCACCATGTTTGACAGTGGGGATGGTGTTTTGAGGGTGATGAGCTGTGTTGCTTTTACCCCAAACATATAATTTTGCATTGTGGCCAAAAAGTTTGATTTTGGTTTCATCTGACCAGGGCACCTTATTCCACATGTTTGGTGTGTCTCCCAGGTGGCTTGTGGCAAACTTCAAATGAGACTTTTTATGGATATCTTTGAGAAATGGCTTTCTTTTTGCCACTCTTCCATAAAGGCCAGATTTGTGCAGTGTGCGACTGATTAATGTCCTATGGACAGACTCTCCCACCTCAACTGTAGATCTCTGCAGTTCATCCAGAGTGATCATGGGCCTTTTGGTCGCATCTCTGATCAGCCTTCTCCTTGTTCAAGATGAAAGTTTAGAGGGACGGCCGCGTCTTGGTAGATTTGCAGTGGTCTGATACGCCTTCCATTTCAATATGATCACTTGCACAGTGCTCCTTGAGATGTTTACAACTTGGGAAATCTTTTTGTATCCAAATCCGGCTTTAAACGTCGCCACAACAGTATCTCGGACCTGCCTGGTGTGTTCCTTGGTCTTCATGATGCTCTCTGCACTTGAAACAGAACCCTGAGACTATCACAGAGCAGGTGCATTTATATGGAGACTTGATTACACACAGGTGGATTCTATTTATCATTACCAGTCATTGAGGACAACATTGGATCATTCAGAGATCCTCACTGAACTTCTGGAGTGAGTTTGCTGCACTGAAAGTAAATAATATTGCACGCCCCACTTTTCAGTTTTTTATTTGTTAAAAGAGTTTAAAATATCCAATAAATTTCGTTCCACTTCACGATTGTGTCCCACTTGTTGTTGATTCTTCACAAAAAATTTGAATTAATATCTTTATGTTTGAAGCCTGAAATGTGGCAAAAGGTTGAAAAGTTCAAAGGGGCCAAATGCTTTCACAACGCACTGTATTGCAGGAAATCACGTAAATCTTATATATCTAGGTTCAAACCCAGTAAAGATTGACTTTATGATGTGCAATTTGCAAGGCAAAAGCATAATCCGTTTCATCTGTCCCCAGAGTCACTACTTGCCGTCATATCTGACAGCATGTATCAATTACACATTACATATCAGGATGTAGTATTTTTTGGATTATAAAACACACTTTTGTTCCCCAAATTTTGGGGGGAATCTAATTATCCGAATCTAGTTTCGGTACTGTAGGTGGGGGGTGGCCCTGGGGCGGTGTCCGGGGGCTGTTGAAGGCTGGCTTTGGGCTGCAGAAGCAGCCCGGGGTTACACTCAATAATCTCATATAATATGCACTGCATCCCACTGTCCACCTCTCAGTGCTGAAACCGCGCTGAGAGATGGACAGGAGGACCGCCGCATATTATATGAGCCTGCTCTCACGCCCCCATCCTGCACTCACTCCCTTCATTCTGGATATGCCCCCCTGTCACTATATGCCCCTATGCTGGCGCACACAGTAAAATAATAAATGCTGTAACTTGCCCTCCTCCGCTCTGTGCTCACAGCTCACCACAATCTACTTGTCTCCTCTTGTCTGCTGATCTCCGGCTGTCACAGCTAGAGCTGGTGCCTACACCGTTTCTGTCTATTTAGCCCTCTAAATGTTGTGATGAATAGCAATCACAGCATTTAGGAGTCGGTGTGGACCGTACTGACGAGGTCCCGATTATGGCAACCAAAGGTCAAATGACGACCTCCGGGTTACTTGACAATGGTGACAGTGCATTTGTAACAATTTAGTAGATACTTTAGGAACCTAATGGCATAGGACTGGACAAAAGACTGAGAACATCCTAGAGTTTTAGTCTATAGTTACACATATGCAGCAAGGTTAAAAAACAAGTCCAGATCCAGGTACAGGTGCAAGCAAAGATGAAGGAACAAAAAACAGTCTGCAATGTGGGCGTGAAGTATTCCTAAGGCTGGCTTCACACCACAGTTTTCGGGCTCCGGGGCTGTCCGGTTTTGGCCCCATAGTATTCCTATGTGGCTGGATGACATTGTTTTACCATTCGGCTTCCATCTGTCCGGGAGAATTCGGGTTTTTCTCCTGGACACAAAATTATAGCTTGCTGCGATTTTCTGTACGGGGTAAAAATCCGAAAATATGGATCCTGCCCGATCTGACGCAATCCGGCACCCCCTACTATGGGAGTCAATGGCTCTGGATCCAACCAAAAATCGGTCCGGACACCAGGTCCTGAGGGTCAGCACCGGCGTGGAGAGCTGCCCGCTGACATTTCAGGACGAAAACAGGACTGAAGGGCATATTTGCTGTCCAGTTCTGTTCTGTCCAGTGCTTCCAGCAAAACACCGGACAGAACCTGACAGTTCAACCATGGTGTGAAGCCGGCCTTAGGCTGGTTTCACACTACAGTTTATCCCTGATCAGGGCTCATCAGATTTTGTGTGCCAAAACCATGAGTGAATTTTGCAGAGAAAAAGTAAAATTGAAAGATTGACACCTGTTCTGGGTTTTGGAGGCACTCCTGATTTTGGCACACAAAACCTGATGAGCCCTGATCAGGGAAAAACGTCAGTGTGAAACAAGCCTAATGGCCACTTCACACGCTAGAATGTCGTTAACGATATCGTTGAAACGTCACGGATTTGTGATCGTTCAAACGATATCGTTTGTGCATCGTTGCGTGTGAACGAATGATGTTGGAAGGAAAAATCGTTGGAACGTTCATCCAAAATTTGTGATCCTGACCTCAAATCTATCGTTCGTCGTCCAATTAAAATTTTGGGAAGCAGCAATATTGTTCAGTGTGAAAACTTTTTGAACTATGTCGTTCATAATTCTCCTATTCCTGCCGCTTTGTAAAATCGTTCAAACGTTCTTCTCCAAATACCTGGAGCTTTGCTAAATTCAAGATCGTTAATGAAATCCTTGCATGTGACTATGCACTAACGATGTCTGAAGGATCGCTGTCACGTGACATAGCTAACAATCTTGTTCACCTATATCCTAGTGTGTGACGGTACCACAAGTCCCAAAATAGTTCATACTCTGTGTGCCTGGTGCTGTACATGTATCAGCAGGAAACAATTTGCACAGGTAGAAGTAAATGATGAGACCACAATAGTCCTGAAAACTGCCTTAAGCGGCGCAATTCACGCTGCAACTAAGCAGAAGAGGAATGTGTACACTTATGCTGAAATTAAATCCAGAACAGTCTCTTGCAGCGCAGCCCACACAGAAACTGGAGTCCTTTGGCAGTGTACACAATAGCACTAATGCAAGTTTATACAGAAAAAATACAAACCGTAGCAGTTCAGCAGGCTAGTTAGAGCCAAATGTTCTTACCCAAAACTAGGGTTGTTGTGGAAGCTAAGCCAAAACACACAATGAGATTCATCAGCGCAGGATACTGGGAGCAGGAGAAGCAAGCCCCGACCAAGAAGCTTGGAAGAGCCGGAAACAGAAAGTTTTAAACAGCAGTCAGGAGCTTGCAGCAGTAAAGGTCAGAGGAGAAAATCCAGCGTGACAACGATGAGCCAGTTAGAACACAAAATACTCAGGCAAGGCATGAAGCAGAACCGGAACTTAAACAGGCAGGGCAGACAGGAACCTCAAGGTCATGATGAAGCAACAAACGCAATCTTGAGTAAGTCAGTAGGAAATGATCCAATTCTATGGTGGCCGCGCTCCCCGTGGTAATGATTTTAAGAACTTCTTGTCCACAAAAAATATTATTACTCAAAACATGTGAGAATATAAAAAACGGATACAACGCATTTCGGCGGAGACAACCACCTTCCTCAGGTATCTAAGTAAAAATACATTTGACACTTTGCTTTATAGGTAAAAGATAATTACAGCTTGCTAGGTAATGACATGAGGGTTTGGGTATAACCACACCTGTCCAATCAGTCTCATTGTCCGCTTCAGCTATAGTGCTTCATTACATAGTAAAAACAAACACCCACAAACAGCAATCACTACGCTAAAAAACCACTAAGAACATTTATCAATAAAATTACTATCCACAAAAAATCTTAAATTACATAAAAGTTAACAAAAAAAGTAAAATGTCTTAAAAAGAGTTTTTTTTTTTTTTTTTTTTGCTTGTTTTAAAAGGGATCTTATATATATATATATACTGAATACTAAATACTAAATTCTTTCCACAATATCATTGAGACCATTGGGATGCAATGTTTGAAGGCGGTAAATCCAATATGTCTCTTTGCGATTAAGCAGAGAATTTCTATTGATTGTTTCTTTCACCGCCTTCAAACATTGCATCCCAATGGTCTCAATGACATTGTGGAAAGAATTTAGTATTTAGTATTCAGTATATATATATATGATCCCTTTTAAAAAAGCAAAAAAAAAAAACTTTTTAAAACATTTTACTTTTTTTGTTAACTTTTATGTAATTTAAGATTTTTTGTGGATAGTAATTTTATTGATAAATGTTCTTAGTGGTTTTTTAGCGTAGTGATTGCTGTTTGTGGGTGTTGTTTTTACTATGTAATGAAGCACTATAGCTGAAGCGGACAATGAGACTGATTGGACAGGTGTGGTTATACCCACACCCTCATGTCATTACCTAGCAAGCTGTAATTATCTTTTACCTATAAAGCAAAGTGTCAAATGTATTTTTACTTAGATACCTGAGGAAGGCGGTTGTCTCTGCCGAAACGCGTTGTATCCGTTTTTTATATTCTCACATGTTTTGAGTAATAACATTTTTTGTGGACAAGAAGTTCTTAAAATCATTACCACGGGGAGCGCGGCCACCATAGAATTGGATCATTTCCTATTGAACCTTTATGCCTGTGGGAATCCGTGGCAGGATACAACACAGGATCAATTCAAGGCAAGCAGCAGACCCGGATAAATATCCAAAGCGTGAGGAGGCTTTGGAAAAACCATATGCTTGAAGTTTTATGGCTAGTTAATCTCTAAAGGGGGATAATAGAGAAAAAGAGCCGGCGCAGATCTAAGTGTAGAGATTATTTGATCTTGGTCTAGGTGGTAATGATCAAAAAATGCTCACCTTTTTGGTGTCTTTTGTTCATATAGTAAAAGGTTTTCTCTTAGGCTTGCAGCCTTCCTCTCCGGAGGGATCAGGTCTTCTCAAGGGAGCCTGGTTCGTCAGTATGTGGTTTAAATAGCACCGGACTTTGAGGAATAGCGCTTCCTTAAGAGGCACAATAATTTCTTCCAAGAGTACTTTAATTCATTTAAAAGTCATATATTGTAGTACAGTACAACGCGTTTCGACTTACATATAAGTCTTCCTCAGGTACATGTGATAATATCATGAGAAATAGATGTGTGCTCTCTTATAGGATTCTCATTACAACTGAGCTTGAGATGTTGGGAGGTTGGTCACCTCCCCAATCTGTAATTGTGGTAATTAGTCCACAATTAGTGTGAAGTTGTTCCTCCCCTGGGCTCAGTGAAGTGGTTATTCATGAGCCCAATGAGCGGCATCAAAAACGGGAGGAACAAAACCAAAGCAAGGCGAACATGAAATTCCTTATTTTAAAGCTTAAAAGTTGTGTCCGTCATCCATGAACACGGATGCTCAGCTGTGAACATCCACGTGCAGGACGTATGGACATCACGCGCCAGAGGCACGGATGTGTGAGTGAACCACTAAACTGCATTATTCACAAAAAGTAAACAGAAAAGAAATATTTTTCATATAAAAACATTTTTCTATAAAAGAATTTTACATAAAATTTCACTGTCAGCTTGAGATATTGGGAGGTTGATCACTGCCTCAATCAACAATTGTGGTGATTAGTCCACAATTAGTGTGAAGTTGTACCTCTCCTGGGCTCAGTGGAGTGATCATTCATGAACCTAATGAGCGGCATCGGAAGCGAGAGGAACAAATTCAAAGCAAGGCAAACATGAAAATCCTTATTTTAAAGCTTAAAATTTGTGTCCATCGTCCGTGCATATAGATGCTCTGCTGTGAACATCTGCATGCAGGACGTATGGACATCAGGCGCCACAGGCACGGATATGTGAATGAGCCACTATACTGCATTATTCACAAATAAAAAGAAAATAAATAGTTTTCATATAAATCTATAAAATCATTTTTCTATAAAAGAATTTTACATAAAACTTCACTATCAGCATGAAGGGTTAGAAAACTTCAAGCAAATTTTAAAAGAGAATATTTACATAAAAAAAACAATAAAATATGATATGATATAGGAGGGATCGAACTCAGAAAGCTCCAGTGTGGTTGATTTTTCTGTTCTAAGGATCATATATACTCAATCTTATCATTGAGTCCATCTGGATGTAGGCTGCGAAGGCGATACATCCAGAAGGATTCCTTTCTATTTAACGTTTGTATTCTATCTGTATTGCAATCAGATATACATTCCACAGGGGTAATATTGATCTCAAATTTCCCTCCGTGGTGTATAGAAAGGTGCCGTGACAGACTGTGTGTTTGCAATTTGATTTTGGCGTTATATCGGTGACCAATCTCTGGTGTAGTCTTTGTGTCGTACGTCCGACATATTGCATTCCGCAATTGCAATTTATCACGTAAATTACAAACTCAGTCTGACAAGTGAGGTTTTGTTGTATGGGGAACTTTTCCCCTGTGCTATGTGAGATGATTTCAGTAGATCCGTGTGCAATACAGGTGCAGCACTGACACTGTTTTTTTCCACACCTATATACACCGAAATTTTGGAAAGGTCTTTTACAATTCACATCTGGTTGTAACATTTTTAGATGGCTGGGAGCAATCATATTGCGAATAGTTCTCCCTCTTCTGAACGTGATCCCCGGTTTTTCTGGAAGGGATTTTCTCAACAAAGGATCCTGCTGTAAAATATACCAATAGTTACCCAATATTTTTCTGATATTTGTGTTTTCTTTATTAAAGGATGTTATAAAGTTCAAATGACAATCTTTAGTGTTTTTTTTGTATGAATAGTAGGGCAACATTCTGAGTTTGTATTTAAAGTTGGTTTAGAATTGTTTATATCTTCAGAGTGCTCCTCTTTTTTCTCATTTATACATTGTTTCTTTGCTATCAAACAGTCCATTTGTGTTCTTCTTTTATTTAATTCATAGGCTGAGGTGATTAATTTCTTTGGGTACTTTTTATTTTTAAACCGGTCAATAAGGATTTTGGATTGTTCGTTATAATCTTCTATTGTAGTATTGTTTTTTCGGATCCGTAAAAATTGGCTGTATGGAATATTCTGCTTCCATTTATGATAATGGGCACTACTGTAGTTTAGATACCCATTACAGTCCACTGTTTTGAAATGAGTTTTTGTCTTTATTTTATTTGAGCTTGTACTTATTTCTAAGTCCAAAAACACAATTCTATTTTTATTTATATTAGATGTAAATTTTATTCCCCAATTATTTTGATTTAATGCAAGAACCAATTCCTCCGCTTCTATTTTACTCCTTCTCCAAATAAGTATCAGATCATCTATATATCTGCGGTACATAGCGATCTTGTCAGTATACCGGGGATCTTTAATTGCAGATAGGGACTCGAATCGCCCCATGAATAGATTAGCGAAACTTGGGGCGACTCGAGTCCCCATCGCGGTACCAAGTCGCTGGATATACACCTGGCCTTGGAATTCAAACACATTTCTTTTTAATATGAACTCCAGGCCAGTGAGAAGAAATTGTATTAGATTGGGTGACATCTTAGTATAATTTAGCAAATAAAAGTGCACTGCTGCAATTCCAAGATGGTGATTAATATTTGAATAAAGGGATGTGACATCTAATGTTATAAACCAGCAGTTTTCATCCCAAGTTATATTTTGTAATTCGTTGATTAATTGAGTGGAGTCTCGTAAATACGATGGTAGCTCTTTAACCAGGTTTTGTAGATGGAGATCAATAAAGTGAGAGATAAAGCTTGTCAGAGAGTTTATCACTGATATAATCGGGCGACCAGGGGGTATTTTTTCATCCTTGTGGACTTTAGGCAGATGGTAATAAAAGGCCTGTGAATATTCTTTGTTCATAAGGAATTGTTTTTCTTTTTTATCAATGATGCCTCTATCGTAGGCATCATTTATCAGTTGATGGTACTCCTTGCAAATAGAGGGGAGGGATCAGATTTTAGTTTTCCATAGTATTTCGTATCTGAAAGGATGCGATTAGCTTCTAATAAATAATCGTCTCTATTTTGTATGACTATCCCTCCCCCTTTGTCTGCCTCTCTAATAACAATTTCTGTGTTATTTCTCAATGTTTTCAGAGCCTGTAATTCCTCCTTTGACATATTAGATCGTACATTTTTCATAGATTTTCTCTTTTTTTTGGGATTCGGTCTATGTATTTTTCTTTCCCCGATTTTCCGAAATTCCTCTCCTACCAGGGAGAGGAAAGTCTCGACATAACTCCCGCGGTGATAAATTGGGTTAAAATTACTTTTATTTTTAAGAGGGGGGTGCATATACCCATTTTTCTTATTACTGTCATTTGTAGATATAGTTATTAAATTTTCTGTATGATTTTTTTCCTCTACTTCTATTAATGATGTTCCTTCTTTTTCCTTATTTCTGTCTTTTATTGCAAAATGTCTTGTTAGAGTGAGACGTCTAACAAAATGGTTAAGATCCAAAAACTATTCAAAATCATTTGCAGATTGAGAAGGACAAAATTTAAGTCCTTTTTCCAGGACCTTTTGTTCTACTTCTTTTAATATGTAGCTGGAGAGATTAAAAATTCAAATTTTTTCTCCATCAGGGGATTTTGTTTTTTTGTTTATATTCTTTTTGTTCTTTTTAGAAATTTTGTCTGCTTTTTGATTACTTTTGGTAGTTGTTACACTTTTGCAGAGTTTATGAAGGGTTTTTTTGTTATTATGTTTCCGTCCCCCCCGAACATCTCTGGGCCGCCCTTTCTTTTTGTAGATGTTTTTAGAGGAAAAAACTGTGTTATCTGTTGTTGTGATGACGGCACTAGAGTTGGTGCCGTTATTGCTGAGCTTGTTATCGGGGATAGAAGTGTTTCTATTAATGGAGGGGGTGGTTGTAGGGGTCCTATTTCTAAAAAAGAAATATGTGATATAGTTGAGGAGGGTGAAGGTGTGGGTGCCTGGATGACAGTCACATATGGTTGTAAACTTTCATCCGTACTATGTGTAGTTAGATCAGCCAAATCTGTTGTAGATGACGTATTTTCACATTCTTCAATCCCTTCCATTTCTTTACTCAGAACTGCACAGGGATTGTTTTTCGATACATTTTTATTTTTATTATTAGTATTATCTTTCCCTAGTTGTAAAGCTAGGGGAGGTAATCCTAAAGTCAATGCTGGAAGATCGAGTATCTCAGCATTGACTTCCATGTGTATAAAATTACTATCCACAAAAAATCTTAAATTACGGTACATAAAAGTTAACAAAAAAAGTAAAATGTTTTAAAAAGACTTTTTTTTTTTTTTGCTTGTTTTAAAAGGGATCTTATATATATATATATATATACTGAATACTAAATACTAAATTCTTTCCACAATATCATTGAGACCATTGGGATGCAATGTTTGAAGGCGGTAAATCCAATATGTCTCTTTGCGATTAAGCAGAGAATTTCTATTGATTGTTTCTTTCACCGCCTTCAAACATTGCATCCCAATGGTCTCAATGATATTGTGGAAAGAATTTAGTATTTAGTATTCAGTATATATATATATATATATATGATCCCTTTTAAAACAAGCAAAAAAAAAAAAAAAAAAACTTTTTAAAACATTTTACTTTTTTTGTTAACTTTTACGTAATTTAAGATTTTTTGTGGATAGTAATTTTATTGATAAATGTTCTTAGTGGTTTTTTAGCGTAGTGATTGCTGTTTGTGGGTGTTTGTTTTTACTATGTAATGAAGCCCTATAGCTGAAGCGGACAATGAGACTGATTGGACAGGTGTGGTTATACCCACACCCTCATGTCATTACCTAGCAAGCTGTAATTATCTTTTACCTATAAAGCAAAGTGTCAAATGTATTTTTACTTAGATACCTGAGGAAGGCGGTTGTCTCTGCCGAAACGCGTTGTATCCGTTTTTTATATTCTCACATGTTTTGAGTAATAACATTTTTTGTGGACAAGAAGTTCTTAAAATCATTACCACGGGGAGCGCGGCCACCATAGAATTGGATCATTTCCTATTGAACCTTTATGCCTGTGGGAATCCGTGGCAGGATACAACACAGGATCAATTCAAGGCAAGCAGCAGACCCGGATAAATATCCAAAGCGTGAGGAGGCTTTGGAAAAACCATATGCTTGAAGTTTTATGGCAAGAGGTGAGTGCATAAAACTTCATTAAAAGGGCACCAGAGAGTTACATTGGTAACGCGCTGAGATTGGCGCCGCATGTTTGTTTTTTATATATACCCTACAGGGAATCACCTTACTTCATATTGAGTAAGTCAGTGTCATGATGGTTTCTCCTACTTTTGAGAATTGTGATGTAGGATTTAATGTCAGTTTCTGCAGATAGCTAGCTAGTTCTTTGTCCAGGTGTGGCTACTTGGTGATTTCTTCCATCCCCTTTATATAGTCACATGGTTTCGGCATTCTTTGCTCATGATTGAACTTCATTCCTGGCCTGGCTTCCTGAAGTGAAGGAAGTTCTCAAGAGAACCTGACCGATTCCAAGCCATCTGCTGCCTAGGAGAGTGTTAGTAGGCGTGAAGTTTTTGTTGTCCTCTTGTCTGTCTCTTTCCCTCTTGTTGTACAGCAGTGGTTGGAACTAGTGCTCCTGCTGGCCATTTCCCTATTGAAGGCTAACATCAGGGCCAGTGAGGGACTAGGTATCCTGTTGGCCAACAGGTTGAAAGAACCCATATATGCATGGTACGGAGATCAGGGCACAGCCACAGGTGAGTGCAGGAGGTCACCTCTTCCCCGTTCACTATGAGCAGGGCCCTCTGCTGTATTTGTTCCCCGCATCCCTGGTGTTTCCCCATCTGTTGTTCTGTGTAGTGTGTCAAACATCATTGGTCCGTGCATCCACTGTCACGCACGGTAGCCGGCCACCCCCTTAGTCCAGCGTGACACAAAGAGACACAGACTTTCAATGAAAAACCTGTAATCCTGATAGCGTTACATCAGTGTAAAAACAAAGTATCATATATATTTTATATCACTGCATCCGGATCGACCCAATCTATAAATCTGTCATATTAGTTAACCCATTCAGTGAACACCACAAAAAAATGCAACAAATTTAGCAAAAATTAATATTTTTCCTCAAACCGCTGGAATAAATTAGAAAAAAAAGTTAAATATACATAAATATGAAAATGACGGCACATCTCACCAGGTAATATAAAATCCATACATGATTATTTATTGTTCATCCATGATAAGATTTAAAGGGATCACATTGTACAGCTACAAGTAACGTGTTTCTGTCGCTCACTGCGCCCATAATCATTGCAGCTGAAGCTTTGGGATAAAGCCTACAACTTTCATTATGTTTCTTATTTATACGTAAATATGATATCCCTGTATAGGTCATCTTGGCTTCCAAAAAATCAAGCTGCAAGACAGCTCCTTAGGGACAAATAAAAAGCTATAGCTTCCATAATATACAGCAATGTTTTTTTTTTACCTGCACAAACAGATATCTTCCTAAAATAGCCAAATATGAAACAAAACAACACTCCAACTTCCAAAAATATTAAGCTTTGATATTTATGAATCTTTTGGGTTGATTGAGAACATAGTTGTTGATCAATAATAAAAATAATCCTCTAAAATACAATTTGCCTAATAATTCTACACAAAGTGTAGGGCACTACAATTGCAGATTTAAAATTTTCACTACATCTATTGCTGCTTATTTCTGGAAAAACCCATGGAGTCAAAAAGTCACCTGTGGATGAACTCGAATGGATGTCATTTCCAAAAAGGGGATACTTGAGGGTGGATTCTGCTCTTCTGATACTTAGAGGACAGCACAAGGGCTGTATATGAAGTCCGCAAACTATTCTAGGAAAATCTGTACTCCAAGGGTGAAATAGCGCTGTTTCCTTCTCTCTCAAGTCTTGTTGTGTGGCTAAGCACTACTGTACAGTGGGGTATTAATCAGAAATTGTGCTACACATTGTAGTAGCATTGTTACTCATTTTCCCATGTGAAAATGTAAAATCTGGGGCTAAAAAATTTTTTTTGTGATAAAATGTAATTATTTATTCTTCACCGCTGAATGATATCAAGTTCTTTGACACACCCATGATGTCAATGTTATCTCTGCATCCCTAGATGAATTAATTGAGAGGTATATTTTGCAAAATTAAAAGTGCTGCTGCGCTAATCCTTAGGTTGGAAACAATTCTCAATCAGAAAAAATACTATAAGTGTGTCTATGCACATAAAAGGAGTAAGGCTATGTGCTCACGGTGCATTTTTTTATTTTTTATTTTTGCTGTGTTTCTGCACCTAAAACGCAGCACCCACAGATTTGTAATGAAGTCAGTGTGATTTTCCAAAAGGGCTTTTTTTGGGTGCTGCGTTTTGTTTAATGTCCCTGCAATTATCTTGTGCTTTTTTGGGCTGCTTTATCCAGTTACAGCCATTCTAACAGCCCGAAAACGCAGCACAAAAATGCAGCAGAAACGCACCAGAAACACGTGGGTGCATTTTTGAAAAAGCTGCGTTTTGCGGCTGAAAAAATGCATGACAAACGCAGCACAAAAAAAAATACAGTGGGCACATAGCCTTACTGTACACAGATGGAGTGCAGCTGAGTGTACAGCTAATTTGTAATGCACCAATATTAACCTTCTTTTACCTATTTATTAACCCCAAACATATCCAGCTTCTACAAACCCAGCTGGGTGTGTTCGGAGTTAATAAATGGGTAAAAAGAGTGTTGTCTGTGTGTTTTATTTCAAATAAAGCATTTTTGTCTGTGTGTGTTTTTAACTATTTACTTATAGGATTGGTCTTGTGGGGTCTCAGAGGCCTGAACATTACCAATCTAGGGCTTGATGACAGCTCTCAATACTCAGCTATCCTTAACCACTTCTATTACCACGATTGTCACCGCACCAGGGTATCGGGAAGAGCCTGATAAAGTGCCAGGAATTAGTGCTCCTAATGAGGGTGCTGATTTCTGAGGCGGCTGCATGCTGCTCAGGGACGGGCTGCACTGGGGGGCAAAGTGCATTTGCCCAGAGGTGGCTGTTCGGGGCCGCCAGTGGGCCGTCCCTAAATCTGTATTTGCGGCTGCTGGCTGCCAAAACTTCCCTGATGGCTGTGAGACTCCGGTTCTTTTTCTGTTGAATCCAAATGTATTTGCATCTAAAGGTACCGTTACACAGCACGATGTTGCCTGCAACATCGCTGTAATTTTGCTGTCAGCAAAGTTGCAGCAACATTGCAGGAGGATTATCGCTGGCTGCAAGTTGCCAGGCTTTCCAACATGTTGGAAACCTGGCAAATTGCAACCAGCGATTTGGCGGCTAATTGCTGTGTAACACCGCAACAGCGATGTTGCCAGCAATGGCGCCTATTCGCTGCATTGAAACATATCGCTCGCTGGGTTGTTCCCAGCCCAGCGAGCGATTGCTGCTTCAACATCGCAGCAGCGTCCCAGGCAACATCTGCCGGTGTGAATCCTAAGGCACCGATGTCAGAAGCGAGCGCGCACCCGCGGCATCGCTTCCGACATCGCTGCGATGTTGTACCGTGTAACAGTACCTTAAAGGTACAGTCACACGCAGCAATTTTGCGAGCAATTTCACTGGCAATTTGCTGGTTGCAGTGAAATCATGGACACATTGTTCTATTTTGTTACCATTTACAAATGGAACAATGTGTCCATGATTTCACTGCAACCAGCAAATTGCCAGTGAAATTGCTAGCAAAATTGCCGCGTGTGACGGTACCTTAAGAGGCACGAATACATTTAAATTCATGATAAACAGGACAGGGGCAGAGCATTTTGTGTAATCCCATGACGCACTATGGGATCTCATCACACTGGCTGTAACAGAACTGCACAAAGGAGGCAGGAATGCAGTGGGATGGTTAAGCGTCTCCACATAGGAGATGAAGATTATATTCACATGTACGGACATTTGCTGGGGAGGGGGTGGGAAGAAATTGTTACTAGGGCACATTGGCCAAGGGGCACAGTATTGCAAGGAGAAGTGTGTGTGTAGATTATACAGAAGGGCCAGTATAGAGGAGTACATTATGGGAAGAAATGGTGTAGGCAGGGGCGTAACTACCACAGGGGCAGGGGTTGCGATTGCACCCAGGCCCTGCAGCCTAGGGGGCCCCAAAAGTCCCTTTGAACTATAGAAAAAGACTAATACTATTAAAGATTTGCAACGATTAGGGGCCCCGTTGGGCATTTTGCCTCGGGGCCCCTCGGGCTGAAGTTACACCACTGGGTGTAGGGAGAATATTATGGGGAGGGGCAGTGTGGGGTGTATACTATGAGAAGGGGCAGTGTAGGAGGTATATTATGAGGGGGCAGTGTAGGGGGTATATTATGGGGAGGGGCAGTGTGGAGGTCAGGTCTGGTGTCAGCATCTGGGCAAGTAAGTCGCTGTCAGGGACACAGTCTGCACAGCTAGCAGGATTGTGTTTCCAGCAGTTCATGGCTTCCTTGTGCTGTTTCTCCTTCCCTCTACGCTGTCTTCTCCTGTTTGCGGTCCACTTTCCATGTGAGCTGTGCTGAGATAAGCACAGCGTCTGACTGCTCCTGGAAGCTTATGAATACTGATAAGCTGTCAATGGAGGATCAGAATTGCCCTGTAGGTAACATCACAGGTCTCTACCAGGGATAGTGACACTGCTCTGCTGCAGGCTTTTGCTATTCATAAGCCATCAGCAGTCGAATGATGCACACATTGCAGCACAGCACATGCAGGGAGAAGAAGGTGCAAGGGGTGGGGTCAAGAGACACAGCACAGGGTGAAGACAGCACACAGAGATAAAGTACAGTGCCAAGACTAAAAAGATAGTGCAAGGCAGCGTTCAAACACAGAGTATTTTTGGCATTTACGCAGCACTATTTAGAGCAGCGCTTTTTAGCGCTGTGTAAATGCCGTGAATGCAGCTCCATTCACATGTACCGTCTTTGTGCGGATGCGCTTTGCGTAAAAGGAATGAACATGTCATACACAGTGTTGGCCAAAAGTATTGACACGCCTGCAATTCTGTCAGATAATACTCAGTTTTTTCCTGAAAATGATTGCAATCACAAATTCTTTGGTATCATTATCTTCATTTAATTTGTCTTCAATGAAAAAAACACAAAAAGAATTGTCCTAAAGCCAAATTGGATATAATTCCACACCAAACATAAAAAAAGTATTGGCACTGTTAGAAAAATCATATAATGCTTCTCTAATTTGTGTAATAACAGCACCTGTAACTTACCTGTGGCACCTAACAGGTGTTGGCAATAACTAAATCACACTTGCAGCCAGTTGACATGGATTAAAGTTGACTCAACCTCTGTCCTGTGTCCTTGTGTGTACCACATTGAGCATGGAGAAAAGAAAGAAGACCAAAGAACTGTCTGAGGACTTGAGAAACCAAATTGTGAGGAAGCATGAGCAATCTCAAGGCTACAAGTCCATCTCCGAAGACCTGAATGTTCCTATGTCTACTGTGCACAGTGTCATCAAGAAGTTTAAAGCCCATGGCACTGTGGCTAATCTCGCTATATGTGGACGGAAAAGAAAAATTGACAAGAGATTTCAACGCAAGATTGTGCGGATGGTGGATAAAGAACCTTGACTAACATCCAAACAAGTTCAAGCTGCCCTGCAGTCCGAGGGTACAACAGTGTCAACCCGTACTATCCGTTGGTGTCTGAATGAAATGGGACTGTATGGTTGGAGACCCAGGAAGACCCCACTTCTTACCCTGAGACATAAAAAAAACAGGCTGGAGTTTGCCAAAACTTACCTGAGAAAGCCTAAAATGTTTTGGAAGAATGTTCTCTCTTTTTGGGCAAAGGCATCAACATAGAGTTTACAGGAGAAAAAAAGAGGCATTCAAAGAAAAGAACACGGTCCCTACAGTCAAACATGGCGGAGGTTCCCTGATGTTTTGGGGTTGCTTTGCTGCCTCTGGCACTGGACTGCTTGACCGTGTGCATGTCATTATGAAGTCTGAAGACTACCAACAAATTTTGCAGCATAATGTAGAGCCCAGTGTTAGAAAGCTGGGTCTCCCTCAGAGGTCATGGGTCTTCCAGCAGGACAATGACCCATAACACACTTCAAAAAGCACTAGAAAATGGTTTGAGAGAAAGCACTGGAGACTTCTAAGGTGGCCAGCAATGAGTATTCAATCAAATAGAGAAGAAATGGTGCCGCACTCAAGGCTTCTGGCAGTGGATATTTATTCAATCTTCGTACAACAGGTTGTGCACAGCGGGTGGGAGGACGGGGGGCTACTACGTCGTTTCGCGCCCTGTCTTGGCGCTTCAACGGGTACAATCGGGTTGGAGGATTGTACCCGCTGAAGCGCCAAGACAGGGCGCGAAACGACGTAGTACCCCCCGTCCTCCCACCCGCTGTGCACAACCTGTTGTACGAAGATTGAATAAATATCCACTGCCAGAAGCCTTGAGTGCGGCACCATTTCTTCTCTATTTGATTGAATACGCTGTGACGCACCTGCTGGAAGCAAGCACCGAGACGAGGCAAGTGTTACAACAGGAGGCTTATCCTCCACCCCTCCAGGTCGTGAATTCATGATCAGCTAACGCTGCAGTGAGATCCCCAAAGAAAAAAGGGGAACGCTGGAAAGGTTGGTGCTGGCCCAGACCTCTCTTCAAAACGTGGCCAGCAATGAGTCCAGACCTGAATCCCATAAATCACCTGTAGAGAGATCTAAAAATGGCAGTTTGGAGAAGGCAACCTTCAAATATCAGGGACCTGGAGCAGTTTGCCAAAGAAGAATGGTCTAAAATTCCAGCAGAGCATTGTAAGAAACTCATTGTTGGTTACCGGAAGCGGTTGATCGCAGTTATTTTGGCTAAAGGTTGTGCAACCAAGTATTAGGCTGAGGGTGCCAATACTTTTGTCTGGCCCATTTTTGGAGTTCTGTGTGAAATGATCAATGTTTTGCTTTTTGCTTCATTCTCTTTTGTGTTGTTTTATTGAAGACAAATTTAATGAAGATAATAATACCAAAGAATTTGTGATTGCAATCATTTTCAGGAAGAAACTGAGTATTATCTGACAGAATTGCAGGGGTGTCAATTGCAGGGATGTCAATACTTTTGGCCAACACTGTATTTGCACTTTTTTCAGCACACTTTTTACTTCCCTTGGCACATTTCCCCGGTGATCGGTACTCTTACCGGCACCATAGGACCTGGTGCAGGATCTTAAACAGAACCATGTAACCGAGTGACATCACTGGTCACATGGTGCTTCCTGATCCTAGAGCCCGTGCTCGCTGCACGCCTCTGGGGCTCAGAAGAAACTGGGGGAGCGCAGCAGGGTAAGTATAAAGTGAAGGGGGAAAAGCACAGGCCGTTCACACACAGAAAGCAGTGCAAATGTGGGGAACAGTGCATAAGGGGAGAAGACAGCACAAAAGGGTAAGGGCAGAAAAGACATCGCATGGGAGTAGAAGACAATGCACAAGGGGAGAAAGCAGAAGGTGGCTAGAGACAAAGCACCCAAGGGGAACACAGTGCACCAGTGGGTGAAGACAGCTGACAGGGGGAGAAGACAGTGCATGGGGTGGAGAGACAAAGCACAAGGGGGGTGACAGCGCACAGGAGGAGGATAGGGATTATATTCAGGGAGATTGTATTGTATATATACAGCCCTCAACCTCTATATTGTATACAGTATATATATATATTTACATAGCCCACAGCTTCTATATTATAATCATGAATCGTGGTATGTATTAATGGAACCCACAAAGACTCTTTCGCCCAGGACACCCAACCGGGAGCCTATACAGTCTCTGCAACTGTCGCCGATCAGGATACCTCATCCCTGTTTGTCCCTGAACTAACACTACTCAGGGAGCAGACAGTGTGAACACTGGTCAACCCAGCTAACAACTTAAGAAACACACCAGGGAAACAAACATAAGGGGAGAGGAAGAAACACTTAACCTTTCTCTAGTTTTATGGTCGTGACCGACCCGTTTTAGGTTTTAAATGCATACAAATTCTACATACGGTACATTTGTTTATTGCATCAAGACTTTTTGACTTTATCAGGAACTTATTTTTAAACAAAATACAATAAATAAAACTATTTTACTAAATTGTAAAATGCTCTTATTAAAATGATAACATTTGTGAGGGGCGTGGCTTAGCCAGGCATGTGAGCAGACGTGCCAGGGAGAGCTCCCGCTGAGCCTTTGCTTTAATCCTTAATCGGTGCTGTTCTCCTTTGCACCGGAGAGGCCCTATCGGTGAGGGGAATCTGTCCTACACCCGGAGCTCAATACCGGAGACACTGCCGAAACCTCATAACCCGCAGACGCCAGCAGGATGCGGGAGCTGGTGGAGGGAGCGGGTCGCAAGATGGCGCCGCCGCACGCCTGGAGGCCGAGAAGGAGAACGCGGCCTGCCGGAGGCGCATGGCGGCGGCGGCGAAGCTGCAGCGATTCGCTCACGGCGGTGAAGCGGCTGAGGTGGGTGAGGAGGAACATGATGGCCGGGAGGAGGAGGATGGAGGTGGATCCGAGGGAGGCATGGAGGTGAGCGGAGAGGCTGCAGCAAGGGAGGATGGGATGGTGGAACAACAGCAGGGACAGGAAATACCAGAGGAGCCCACAATGAAGGACCTGTTTTCTCTAATAACATCCATGAAATCCACCTGAACACTGTGGCCACTAATGTATAGGGCCTGCAAGGAGAGATTGCTGCTATTAAGGGGACATTAAAGAAGTCTGATATTAGGATGACTGAAATGGAGGGCAGAGTCAGTGCTACAGAGGACAGAGTGCAGCAGCTGCAAAGATCCGATTCCAGAAAGGATAAACTACTGGCTGAAACTATAGCAAAAAACGATGATCTGGAAAACAGATCAAGAAGGAATAATTTAAGGATAGTGGGGTTCCCTGAAAAGGCAGAGGGGAGGGATCCCACTGCCTTCATAGAACAATGGCTGAAAGAGAAGATTGGTGAATCATCATTGACCAAGGTGTATGCTGTTGAAAGGGCTCATAGGGTGCCGATGCAGGCCCGACCACCAGGATCAGAGCCGCGTACTATCCTAGCCCGGATTCTAAATTATAGGGACAGGGACATTATACTGAGGAAGGCACGAGACGCAGAGGATATGTCATATAACGGTCAGGACATTGCAATATTCCCGGATTATTCACCCACAGTGCAGAAGCAGAGGAAGCAATTTACTGCGGTGAAGAAGAGATTGAGAGACATGGGATTACAGTATGCTATGTTTTTTCCAGCTAAACTGCGGGTGGAGGCCATGGGGAAGGCACAGTTTTTTCTTTCACCGGAGGATGCAAGTAATTGGTTGGACGCTAATTCTAAACGCCTGAGAGCGCATGACGGATGAGAGACACACTACCGAGTTATGAGTTATGACTGGATTCACTGCTCGGGATAAGTGAACTGGTTTATCTGATGGAAACTGCTTGAGACACCTTTGGGTGAAATACGTATTTTTGTTGTTCTATTTATGGTTTTATTTTTTATATATAACTTTTTTCTTATTATTATATTGCTCTCATATTTTCCTTTCCTAGGTGGACTTCATATTGACGTAGGAACCTTAAAAGGGATGTGTCGGCTAATATGCCTGCATACTTGGTATAGGCCTGTAATACGGCCCAAATGTTTAGCCCTGTTTGCTGTTTTCTTTTTCCCTTTCTAGGAGACCTACGGGATTGCTGTTATGATAATGTGCACTGTATTTTATGGATTTGGAGGGAGGGGAATTTATCTGGGGGCGCTTACGGCTAGTTGGGAGGGAGGATATGTTAAGAATTACCGATATTACTTAGAGAATTTATATAGGGTTCATTAAGGCAGGAGAAATGCAACAGGGAGAGGTACAGATGCTTACGGCTGAGATCTGGAGACCCGCGTTACAAGGGAGTGACGCTTGTTTTTGGTTACTAGGGGGTTGGCAGGGGGAAGGGGGGGGGAGTACAGGGAGTTGGAAAAGGGAAAGGGCCAAGCGATGGAGAAATTACAGTAGATTATTGTACTGGTTTGACTTCAGACTAACTGATGGCATTCAGTAAAGTGCTTAGCTGGAATGTGAGAGGGTTATCTGACGCTACCAAGAGGGCCACAGTATTTCAATATATCCTGGATCAGAAGCCCGCAATTATCTGCCTACTAGAAACCCATATGGTTGGAGATAAACTAGACCTCCTGCGAAAAAGGTGGCTACAGGAATCTTATCATTCCACATATTCTACGTACTCCAGAGGGGTCTCTGTGCTGATACCTAGAACGACTAAATACGAGGAGGTGAAGACGTGCATTGACGTGGACGGGCAATATGTCATTGTGATCTGTAGACTTCAAGGGTGCTTGATAGCTGTGGTGGCGTTATATATACCGCCGCCATATTCCAGTGGAAAGATTAAAGAGATTATGGAGTGGTTGGGACACATGGGAGATATACCGGTGCTTCTGGTGGGAGCTCTGAATAATGTACAGGATGAGTATTGGGATAGGTTCCGAAGTAGTCATCACAGAACTAGTGGACATAGCACACCTTTTGGGTTGCTCCTTGGAGAATTGGGACTCAGGGATGTTTGGAGGGTACGGAATCCTGAGGTGAGATGCTATTCTTGCTATTCGACTACTTATAACACCCTCTCACGTATTGACATGGCATTAGGGAACGACCGCATGGATGAACTTGTCTCGACTGTGGAATATCTTCCCAGGGTCCTCTCTGATCATAAACCGATATATGTGTCCGTAAGACTGGGGGAACAACTGACGGGGAACAGATTAAACTGGAAGCTACATCCAATGTGGCTACAATCTATTGATATGGAGCAAATAGAACGACTGACTAGGGAATTTTTTGAGTTTAATGCTGGGTCTGCTGCGCCATCCGTGGTATGGGATACTATGAAAGCTTACTTAAAGGGGAATATTGTCCAAAGAGGTTAATCTGCGTAAAACCAAGACGAGACTAGAAGAAGAGATAAAATTGAGAATGGTGAAGGAGGCGGAAGAGGCCTTACTAACGGGAGGGAATAGTGGCCTTGCGTCCAGATTACGTGATGCACAGGCGGATTTGGATGCATTTCAGCTTGATAAATCGCTTAAGCGGAATGAGTTTAGACGTATGGCATTTCTTGCTGAGGGAGAGGCGGTTGGACATCTATTGTCCCTGGTGGCTTCGGCACAGAGGAAAACCCCATTTGTCTATTCACTAACTGACTCTGCTGGAGTCAAAATAACGAACTCTGCTGGCATTGGGGAAGTTTTTCGGGAATTCTATGAGTCGCTATATTCCTCTGGGGCGGTAGTTGACACGGACGGGATGGAGGACTACCTGGATGGTCTGAACCTGCCGAGGTTATCTGAAGGAGACAGGGCTATGCTGGAGGCACCGATAACGAGTGAGGAACTCAGTGAGGCATTGTCATCTATGGCTAATGATAAGGCACCAGGGGCTGATGGGTTACCGGTTGAACTTTATAAACGACTTGAGGAGGTACTGTTACCTAAGTTGCTGGAGATATTGGACCGCTCCAGAGAGGACGGGATATTGCCAAAGTCCATGCGGGAAGCGATGATTGTGGTACTACCGAAGGAGGGCAAGGACCCTGGGTTGCCAGATTCTTATAGGCCGATTTCTCTGCTATCCGTTGATGTTAAAATTCTTGCAAAAACATTAGCCAACAGATTGACGGGGGTGATAAGCTCTTTGGTACACCCGGATCAGTCTGGGTTTATGCCTAGTAGATCTACTGCGATAAACCTACAGAGACTTTTTTTGAATCTACAACTGCCAGCTGACAACACGGGTAGGAGAGTAATAGCATCGTTGGATGCCCATAAGGCATTTGATTGTGTGAACTGGCAATTCCTGTGGAAAGTGTTGGATACCATGGGATTTGGCCCAGGTTTTGTATCATGGATACGACTACTCTATGCCCAACCGGAGGCCAGAGTAAGAGTTAATGGGGCACTTTTTGGCCGATCATGCTACAGAGGGGTACTAGACAGGGATGCCCGCTTTCCCCACTGCTGTTTGCTCTCGTTGTGGAACCACTGGCGGAGAAACTGAGAAAAGATACGGAATTTCTTGGCTTCCGATACGGTAGGGTGGAGGAGCGAATAGCAATGTACGCAGATGATATTCTATTATTTCTGCAAGACTCGGGTGCTTCCATGACGAGAGCCATGTGGCTTATTGAACAATATGGTTATATGTCTGGGCTTAAGATCAACTGGAACAAATTACCCTGTTTCCAGTAGATGAGGGGGTTTCGGCGGTGGTGGAAAGCGGGGGCCTCAAAGTAGTGGATAAGTTTAAATATCTGGGAATATGGGTGTCAACTCCTGTTACAAAATATTTGGATTTAAACCTGGGACCGGTCCTAGAGGTTATTAAGGATAAGATGAAGGCGTGAATAAGTTGCACCTTTCTGTGGTGGGAAGGGTGAACTTAATAAAAATGGTGCTGATGCCTAAGTTACTATATATTTTCCAGAATGCCCCGATCTCTATTCCACAGTCTAGGTTTAAACATATCAATTCGTTGTTCCACGGGTTGATTTGGGGTAAGAGGTTGGCTAGGCTGAGATTGGAACTTCTTCAGCGACCTAAAGACGAGGGTGGACTGGCTCTACCAAATCCCTATCTATACTATGTGGCGGCGCAGTCTCAACATATGAGAGGATGGACAAAAAAATGCGGCTCAGCCTTCTATTCAAAAGATTATGGAGGGGGTGACTAATAGGTGCCCGTTAATACTTGGGGTGGAAGATGGGACATTTCAAATGTTGGGGAAACAATGCCCGACTATTCAGCTAATACATGTTATCTGGGATAAATTGAAGAAGCTCCGAGGGGTGGAGGGATTGACGGACTATTCCCCGCTATGGCATAATTCCAACCTTCCGGAAATAGAAAAGCTGGGCTGCCTAAAGGAGTGGAGAGACCGGGGCATAGTCGTAGCAAAACAAGTCCTGGATGGACAGACGCTTAAGCCATTCTCGAGACTACGGGATGAATTTGGTCTGAGAGAGACAGGGACATTTCAATACCTGCAAATGAGAGATGCTATTGGGACACAAGCAAAACAGAGGGCACTGACGATACAGACAGATCTAGTACTGGACTATATTTGTGAAGGAGGACCCACGAGAGGAGTAATTGCAACCACATACCGAGACATTTTACACACCTTTTTGCTACAACATCCGTCTAATGCTAGGATGCGATGGGAACAGGAGGTTGGGACAATAGACGATGATCAATGGGAATCTATTTTAGAGTGGGTACCGAAACAATCAATATGTGAACCAGGCAGGCTATCTCAACTTTATGTCTTATATAGGGTGTACCGTACCCCAGAATTTTTACATAAGATACATTTAAAATCTAATGCTGAATGTCCCAGATGTCAGGGGAGACCGGCGGACCTGCTCCACATGTTGTGGTACTGCCCAAAACTGGCTGGTTTTTGGATAAGAGTGTTAAACAGAGTGGAGGGTGCGTATAGTTGTGTAGTGCCTAGGGATCCGAAAGTGTGCATATTAGGATATGTGGATGAGATCCAGATAGATGAATTTTCAAAGATAGCCATAGCCAGGCTACTCTATATAGCACGTAAATTAGTCGCTCGGCATTGGATTGCTGCAGAGCCACCATCGAGACAGGAGTTTATGGAACGAGCAAAATATGTCTCCCTTATGGAAAGAGGGGTATACCGGAAAAGGGGTAAACTAGACTGTTATGAGAGAATTTGGTCACCGTGGCTCACCTACGGGATGGGATAGAGTTTCTAACCAGGGGGGAAACGCCCTCTATATAATGGGATAGAGGGGATTGATCTGAAGTATGTAATTTGTTTCGAACATCCGTGCAATACAGTATCGCCGCTAGGCTCGAAGGGGGAGGGGGGGGGAGAATATTGAGGGAGAGGGAGTTCATGGGTTTGTATTGTTCATAAAAAACAAGGGGAAAAATTACCTGAGACATATGTTAACGATTGTATTGTGAATTACCATGCTGGATGTTTTGTCAATAAAAATATATTTGATTAAAAAAAAAAAAAAAATTATAACATTTGTGTTGTTGGGTCAATTTCGACCCAGGTCTAATATAAGAGTAAAAAAACAATAATAAATCCCAAAACTGAACTCATAAACACAATATAAACCAACAGCCCACAGCCAGCTCTACCTCCAACATCTTGAGTTAGGGACATTTTCCAGGCATGTATGGCCAAATCAGCTTAGAGTTGGTGCTTTGCAGAGTATACATCTCCAGTTTACACATGCAACAATGAGGAGAAGATTTGATGTAAGCCAAATTCTGGATTATATCTTAGATGATAATGAATCAGAGAACAAACAGCAGCAAACTGATACAGATTAACAGGTTTCTGAGGAGGAAGATGATGTGGAGTATCAACCGGAAGACACAGACAGTTCTGATCAGTGTGATGAGGAGGTCACTGGTGCTGAAGCTGCTCCCGCTGAAAGATTCAAATCCAAAAGTGGCAAGATCAGTTGGAGCTCAGTACCTCCAGATGTACATGGCAGGGCAAATGCTGCAAATATCATAAAAATGACCCCTGGGATCACAAGGTTTGCTGTGACAAGAGTAAGTGACATCAAGACATGTTTTGATCTGTTTATGCCATTGTCAATAAAAAAAGTCATTATTGCTATGACCTTGTAGAAAAAAAAGTCTACGGCAACATGTGGAATGACCTTCATGATGATGTCCTTGATGCCTACATTGGTGTTCTTCTCCTTGCTGGAGTGTACAAATCCTGCAATGAGGCCACTGATAGTCTCTGGGACGCATCGACAGGCAGGAATATTTTCCGGGTAACAATGTGACTTCAAAATTTTCAAATGATATCAAGAGTCCTCTGATTTGACAACAGAGACACCAGAACAAAATCTGACAAACTTGCTCCCATCAGGGATGTTTGGGAGAAATGGGTGCAGCTCCTTCCACTGATGTTCAACCCAGGACCAGGGGTGACAGTAGATGAACGTTTTCTCCCTTTCCGCGGAAAATGCCGCTTCCGGCAATACATGCCAAGTAAGGGCCCTTTCACATCAGCGTTTTTTTCAAATCGCGGCAGATGCGGTGAAAAAAACGCATCTGCCGCGATTACCGCATACCGGCTGCACTTGCGGCACGGTTGCGGCGTGGTTGCGGTAAACGCCATACAATGTAGATGTCGGGCCCCTCAGGACGGGGGTACTCGGTACCGGACCGGATGGTGCCGGGGAAGTCACGGGTGGCTCGGTCCGGACCGTGTCCCGGGCTCGGCAATAAAAGGTGATTATTTACAGGGGAAATGTCACTCGTGACGCCACCCACTTGATGCGGCCAGTGATGGGGGCCGCCGCTGCTGCAGAACCTCCAGGGGTGATGGAGTGGCAGCGGAGATGGTGCAGTTCCAGTGGGAAGAACTATATCCCCCGGGGCAGTAAGGGTTAAGGTTTGTGGAATGTCTTGGACACTTACTGTGCAGGCTGCAGGGATCTCTCCTCGGTGCTAGTGCCGACAGGCTGGATCCTGTATGGAGAGAATAGCTTTCACACAGAGACTCAAGGGAATCAGTTCCAGGGTTTTCCAAAGCTTTACTCTCTGTTGTTCAGGCAGTTCACAGGTAGTTTGCAGTTCTTACTAGGTTCAAGTACAGTTCTCAGTACACAGTTCAAAGACACGGGCACATTCTCCCTCTCCGGGTTCCCTTTGCTCCTTGCAGCCAGGCCTCTCTCTCTGTGACCCCTCACACAGTCTGTAGTGTCCTTTCCGGGCTGTTTACGGTCTCCGTTTGCACGGGTGGTGTGTGGTACGCTGGACAGTATGGCGGTGACTCGGGCTTCTGTGAGTCCTAGTGTGTCACTTAGCTGCCTGTCCTTTAGGGTAGGGATCTCAATCTGAAACTCAGACCCCTCGTCGTGTTGTCTGGGGATGCCGGGTGAACTACGGTCCCCTCTAGAGCCGACACTCTACTTTTGCCCAGCCTCCAGCAGTCCTCCAGCATGAGGCTCTGCCAGGCTCCTTCTCTCTGTTCCTCTCTGTATATAGGAGGGCTACTCCGCCTGCAGTCAGGGGCTTTAGCTGCTGTCTAGGGCATGGGTTCCACCGTCCCTCTCTGTCCTGTCACACTCCTGGTGGCATCAGCGTCGGATGGGCTTTCTCTCCCCTCTGGCTCACACTGGCTCAGTACGGATTCTGCGCTCTTAGGCCTTGCACTCACAGAACGTGTGATTGTCTCCCAGTCTTTGCAGCTCAGCTTCTGGTCTACTCCTTACTCCTGGTCTTTGCTTCTCGGCACCTTGAGCCTACTAACTTTCTTCACTCCTCCCCCTCACTATATACTGTCAAGTCACCTGACTTCTGGTGTGCCCAACCCACTCCTCTGAATCCACCACCCCTCAATCTCATAGAGTTCTAATCTCAGGGCTGGATATTGCCTTCTCTTACATGTGGGTTGTGTGGGCTGTGAGGGTGTTGGTGTGCAACAAGTGTCCTACCTGCCTGGCTGCAGTTCCCTTTGTGGCCTCCTGGATGCAGGGGCGCCACATATAGGCGGACTTGCGGCAAGTGCGGTTTTGGCACTTGCGGCAGGTGCGGCCGCAAAAAAAACCGCGGCTGACAGCATTTTTTTTCACGGCCGCACCTGCCGCAAGTGCCAAAACCGCACTTGCCGCACCTGCCGCAAGACCGCCTATACATTGTATGGCGCAGTGAGACTTGGCCAGCCACAAAACAGCATTATGGGGGCCAAAGAGACATTTGAATCCCTTAGGGCAGACATCACAGCAGCGGTGAGGGAGGCGGTGAGAGATGCACTGGAGGACATCAGAGAGGCCACTGCCAGGCATGCAAGCAGGTTAGACCACCTTGAGCAGAGGGTATCAGACCTGGAGGACAGGCTGAATGTAAAGGAGCAGGAGCTAGAGGAGATGCAGAAAAGAAATGTATGGATGTCTGACAAGCTAGAAGATCTAGAAAATAGATCAAGAAGAAATAATCTGCATCTTACTGGATTGCCTGAGTCTGTCTCACCCCAGCAATTAGACACCATTTTTGAGAAAGATATACCTGCAGCATTGGGCATAGGGGGGTTGTGTAAAGTAGAAAGAGCCCACAGACTGGGGCCCCCGAGAGGATCTGCCCAAGGAAACTCTACTCGCGAGAGAGACATCCGGAATGGGCAAATGTCCAGAGGTCCGAGACAGACTATAGCCAAATATCTTAATTTTAAGGACAAAGAGAGGCTTTTGCGGGCCTACAGGGCCAGGAGGCGCCCTCTGGAAATAATGGGGCACAAAGTGGTCTTACATGAGGACTTCTCAGATCTAGTGGCACAACAACGGAGAGCCTTCAGCGATGTTGTGCTATGTTATATCGGAGGGGTGTTCAGTTCCAGCTCCAGTACCCAGCCGTGCTTAGAACAAGAGGAGAAGATGGCACTTTTCGACGGTGGCGAGACCCGGATGAGGCGATGCGGGCATTCATGAGATCTCCTCGTCCTTCGCCGTCCAGTCGGAGGGACGGGGGAGGCTCTCCGAGAGGAGAGTCGTCGAGCTTGACCGAGGCTCCTGCTTGATGGAGGGGGGAGGACTGATTATGTTTGCTTTCTCTGGGCAGTGGTTGTACACAATTATTGGTTGTGGGGAGTGACTTGGTTACCTATCTGGTTATTGTAATGTCATTTAGAGACAGGCTTAGTCGAGCATAAGGGGGATGTTATATAGCATGTTAGTAAGGGTTAGGCTGGAGGGTGGAGGAGGTATCTGCGTTGGAAAAAAAGGGAGTCGCGAGATATTTTGGTATTTTGTTGAAGAAGGGGGGAGGGGGTGATAAGATGGAGCGGGGGAGGTGGGGGGGACTTAGTAGATATATCAAGGTTAAAGATGTTGGGGTGGGGGGGATTTCGTTTTTGTGGTCAGACGAGATGGCCGCTGAGTGGTGAGTTGGGAATGTTGAGATATCGATTCTGCTATTTGACTTATATTGAAAATGCCTTACGTTTATTGTGGGGTGTGTTGCCTTCGGAGTGCTTGTCAAGCCATGGAACATTCCTCTCTCTAGATAATGGTTAAAATTGTTTCCTGGAACATCAAGGGACTAAAGTCCCCGGAGAAACGGATGATGGTGCTGCGACACCTCCGGAGGCTGAGGGCTGACATAGCGCTCCTGCAGGAAACGCACCTACCCCAACATGATATATTTAGGATGAATAGATTATGGGTAGGGGAGGTCTATGGGTCTGGGGCAACGGGTCGACAGGCAGGGGTTCTCACCCTGGTGAGCAAAGGCTTTCCTTATAAATTGGTTCACTGCCATCATGATGACGAGGGGAGACATGTGCAGGTGGTCCTTGAAACTCCCAGTGGGACATTGAATATACACAATACATATGCGCCCAATACTGACAGAAACACCTTTTTTGGTACGATAGGTGAGAAATTGATGGGAACTGGTCTGAATACCCTAGTTGTGGGAGGGGACATGAATGAGGTTCTGGAGGTGGCAGAGGATAGATCGGGCTCGAGGGGGAATGGAGTGAGTGGAGCCGGGGGGATGAGAGCGGGACCTCTCCGGGAAATGGTGGAGGACTTGGGTCTTCATGACACTTGGCGCCTTCTGCATCCATTGGATCGCCAGTATACCCACTTCTCACATCCACATGGCTCGTGGTCTAGGATTGATTTGCTATTGGTCAGTAATGATTTGCTGACAAAGGTTACGGACACTGACATTTTGGATTTAGTGATCTCTGACCACAGCCCGGTGGCAATGACATTGGGTGAATCATTCCCGAGGGGCTCTGATCTGATTTGGCGGCTTCCCCACTATTTGCAGACGGATAAGGATTTCGCCAGGCACATGGGGGAATGGTGGACTGACTACATAACCTGCAACCCGCCGGAGACTTTGGATTCTACATTGTTCTGGGAGACGGCCAACGCAGTACTAAGGGGGAGGGTAATAGCACATGCAGTGTCACTCAAGAAGAAAGCACAATTCTACTATATATCGACTAGCAGGCAGGTGAGGGAGGAGTACAGGAAATACCAGCAAAGTCCGACTGAAGCTAACAAACGGGGATGGCTGGAGGCAAAGGGAAAATTTGATGCGTGGGCCCAGAGGAAGGAAGTCATGGGTAAATCGGCTCGGGATACGGAGCTACATAAATATGGGGATAAAGCTGGGAGATTGCTAGCTCACTTGGCTAAGGGCAGGAGTTCCACGTCCCAGATAGCATCTATTAAAGATACAAACGGGGTACCTACCTCCAATCCTAAAGAGATCAACACCATCTTGGGTACTTATTACAAGACTCTATATGGCAAGGGCTCGAGCGATTTGGCATTAGGTCAGCAATGGCTAGAAGAGGTGGAGATGGCAACTGTCATGGAGGAGGAAATGGCGGACTTAAATAGAGATATTTCAGAGGAAGAGGTGAAGGATGTTATCAAGAGATTAAACATACACAAGGCTCCGGGTCCAGATGGGTTTGGGGCCAGCCTGTACAAAATCCTGATTAACCAAATTACCCCACACTTGAAAGCTATGTATAATGATTTTCTGAGGGGCAAAGGAATACCTGAGCACTTAAATACGGCTTATATTAAGCTTCTCCCAAAGGGAGAGAAGGTGTCGGATGACCCAGCTGCATTTCGCCCAATTTCTTTGATCAATCAGGATTTAAAGATACTCTCTAAGATTATGGCAGATCAACTGGCTGCCCTGATGCCGCAATGGTTGGGGAAAGAGCAGACTGGCTTTGTTAGGGGAAAGGCGGCTGTCAGCAATGTGAGAAGAGCCATAATGGTACTGGAGGCAGTCCGCTTGGGTAGACAGACGAGGGAAAGGGCTCCAGCCATGGTCATTCTAGATGCAGAAAAGGCTTTTGATAGTGTGGGATGGCCATGGCTGTAGCGGGTCCTCGATAAAATGGGATTTTCGGGAAGCTTTAGGAGGTTTCTGGGGGTACTGTATGACAACCCTAGGGCTCACGTCCACACCCAGGGATTTTTGTCAGATCCAATCAAACTTGAAAGAGGGACGCGCCAGGGGTGTCCCCTGTCGCCGCTTTTGTTTAACCTGGCCATCGAGCCTCTCTCCAGGTATCTCAATGGGCCCGGCAGCTTTTCAGGCATTAAAGTGGGAAACACAATTTTAAAATCAAATTTGTTAGCCGATGATATTATATTATACATGGCAAACCCGGCTGGGGACCTGGGGGTGGTGCTGGAGAGATTCGAGATGTTTCATAGGATCTCGGGGTTTCACCTGAATTTAGCAAAATGTAAGATTCTGCCTCTAACTGAGAATGGTAGACGGGTTTTGCAGGATGAGCGGCGACGGGGCACATACCAAGGTATAAAAGTGGCCACTAAAGAAATTAAATATTTGGGTATAGTGTTGGGCATGGATGCCACAGATATTTATCGCAGGAATTTTCCCCCCATTATAATGAAGATTGAACGGGAGTTGGAGAGATGGAGGACCCTTCCGTTGTCTCTGTTGGGCAGAGTACATCTTATTAAGATGGTTAGTTTCCCACGTCTACTGTACCCCCTGCAGACGATTCCGCTTTTATTGAGACATACGGATGTTGAAAGACTCAACAGGGCCTTTTCTAGATTTCTGTGGAGGAGAGGGGAAGTCGAATCAAGTTGCGCACGCTGATGTTCTCTAAAGATGAGGGGGGCTTAGCCTTCCCTAATGTATGCGGTGTGGTGATGCGACCCATGGCCTGGTGCATCACACAGGTTGCTGGTATATGACTCTGTTCACATGTATCCGGTTTTTACTGTGGATGTGCTGTGCTAAAAACCTACCTGGAACACAGTGAGTTAACAGCTGAAAGTGAGTGCTGTAGATCAGACAGATTCATGAGCCTAATGAGCGGCACCTGAGAGCGATGTGTGTGTGCTGATTGCCTGGCAGCTCAGGTGGGTGTGTCAGTGTGGGTGTGGCGAGCAGGACTTAACCTGCCAGGTGTGTGTGAATTGCAGACAAGCCATCAGATCAGACATCAGAGCAGACTGCAGATGAGAGATCAGATCAGACTGCAGATGAGAGATCAGATCAGACTGCAGATGAGAGCAGACCAGAGACTGCAGAGTCCAGAGAGAGGACATGTTTCATGGGGGATGAAGCAGGATGCCTGGCTCTCCATGCTGGAGACGCCGGCCCCTCTGAGTCGTGTGGAGCCTGTGGCCAGACCGAGAGGTTAGTGGAGCACCTGGGTGTAAGGGGGGTCCTGGCTGAACTTATGGGAGCTCACTCTGTCCATGGTGGTGAGGCTGCCATCCAGGATCTCTGCCTGTGTGGTGGGGGCTTGGAGGCAGCTGGGCATCATGGGCAGGGTGGGGAGACCATGGGGGATGCTTTGACTGCCCTGAAGCTCAGGTGGCTCGCAACCTGGTCTGGGCCTAGAGGGCGGAAGTCCATACCGGACTGTGCTCGTGTGAGTGGTCTGGGCCTGACAAGGCTGAAGTCCATGAGGGACTATGGAAGCATATGACGGCCTAAGGAAAGGGGCCATGTATGATATGGGACCAGGAGGTCTGTGTGTGAATGGAGGCAGAGTAGAAGCCTCTGTGGGAGAGAGAAGACCCAAGTCCTGTGAGAATGGAGCCGTGAGGCCAGGCGACAAGGGTGGTAGAGGACCGGGAGTTGGGAAGTGGGGCTGACCCTGGAGGGGCTCGCGAGGGCGTGTTTGGTGCAGCCGCTTGCCTGGAGGTCTGGCCTGGATGGCAGACTTGGAAGTGGCTGGCGACCTGGAGACACGTGCCGAGGAGTTCTTGGGGGCCTGACTTGCCCTGGAGCTCCGGTGACTACAACCAGGTCGGGGCCTGGTTCAGAGCAGCCAGAGCGCTGTGTAGAGGGCTGGGAAGAGTTAGCAGCCTGTGTGAAGGGACTGGACTCCCAAGGGGACACTGGGCCAAGGAAGAGCCTGGCCATAGGGTAAATACCGTCAGGTGTGAATAGGGGTGAGCCGACTAGGCCAGGATCCCTAGGGGACGGTGTGTTACCTATGTACTCTGTGTTGTGTAACGGTACATTGAGGCTACCCGGGAGAAAGGATATGTGCAATATACTTTATGTACCGTGGAATGTAATGTGATGTTATTTGTACTATGTTATGTGATGTGAGTGTAATATAATGTATTGTATGTATTTTATATGAGAGGAGCAGTTTATATTTAATAAACTGCTGCATAATGGTGAAAAACATGTATTGGTGTCATTGTACGCTGTCAAGCGAACCCCCAGGGAAACGCTACCTCACATATGGTGAAAAACATGTATTGGTGTCATTGTACGCTGTCAAGCGAACCCCCAGGGAAACGCTACCTCACAGCGGGTACAATCTAGCTTGTGTCTTCCGCCATGTGATAGATTGGTTGAGGGGCACGAGCACACACTCAGATTTCGAACTGGAGGGGCAATGCTGTGCACCATGGAGATTGGAGGCGGTTTTGCAGGCTCCGGGGGGGGGGGGGGGGGGGGGGGGTTCTGGACCCACATATTAAACAATCTGTTATATTTAAAGACACTAGGGCAGCCTGGAAGGCAGTTAGGTGTAAACTGGGGTTGGCATGGAGAACAACGAAATACACACCACTATGGGACAATCCAGACTTTCCCCAGGGGGTGGATAATGCCCTATTCTGAAGATGGAGAGAGCATGGGATTAATACACTTCAGGATTTGATAAAATTCCCAGACAGGAGGTGGATGACGGGCAAGGAGGTGTTGGAGACTTGGCATTTGGACTCCTCTCACGTCTTGCAATATGCCCAGATAAAATATCATATATTCGCGAGATTGCAAGACGTAGGGGGGGATTGCCAACCCTTGGTGTTAGACGATTTTATATCTCCACAGGCACCTCCTGCCACCATATCCTCTCTTTATTTGGCGCTGAGGCGTTGGCTGCTTCCTTCGGGGCCCACGTGCCTATTTATAGGTTGGGAGAGGAGATTGTCGGAGGAGGGGGTAGGAGAAGCGATAGTGGACGGCTGGAATGCTTTACGCAGACATGTGATGGATGAGAGATGGAGAGACACCTACTATAGACTAATCTACAGAGCAATTTTGGGGTTTAATATCCCAGCTACATCTACTAACCCAGACAGACATCTGATGTGTCCAAAGTGTGGTGTGAACAGACCTGATATGTTCCATGGGTTTTGGGATTGCACACAGGTACAAGCAAAGTGGAAAGATAACAAGGGGTGGATTAGGAAAATAGTAGGGGTGGACTTGCCGATGGATAAAATGCTATGGGTATTTCACAATTTCTCAGACTATCCAATACCTAGGGGGGGTCGAGCCTTCCTGCATATAGCAATACTCTCATACAAAAGACTTATGCTACGTCATTGGTTGGAGGCTTCCCTACCGAGTTTATCTAACTTATTCTTAGATCTGAAACGTACATTGGGGCTTGAAAAATTGGAGGCAGAAACGGACAAGGAAAATAAGGTGAAGAAATTTGTCTCTGTATGGAGAGAGTTTATCTTACACAATTTAACTAGACCAGAAATTGATCAACTGATGAGGCCCTTCTGTAATACTCAATGGTATTGCTTGGAGGAGTTGGGGGGCACTCTCGGGGCGTTAAATGTTAACACTTTACTCCTACAACCGACTGAAGGTAGTCATTAGCAAATTTGATGTTTACTACTGTTTGATCATTGGGAGGGCGGGGGGGGTGGGAGTGGTCAGGGGAGGATGGTTTTCTTTTCTTTTGTCAGGAGATGTATTTGTATGTGTTACTGCATAATGTTGTATATGTTAATGACTTTATTGATGATGCCATGTTTACTGTATGGAAAATAAGGGGATAAATACAGAAAAACCAATAAAAACTATTTTCCAAAAAAAAATAAATCAATCCTTCCATGGATGAGAAACCCTAACAAGGTAACTAAGAGGTAAGAAACAAATTGGATCATAAATAACTGTTTTTAGGGTATCCTAGGGGTGATTTAAGACACGGGTCAAAACCGACCCGTTAACATAAGAAAGAGTAACAGAAAGCTAACACTAGAGGAACTTTAACTGAAAGGAGGTCCAGACCTCAAACAACACAGGAAGTGCCGGATGCACTGCTGAGCTAGGAAGCAACACCAAACTCCAGACACGCTATCACCAGCAATGCATCATGGGAGCCAAGGGGTATAAATAGAGAAAGGAAGGCATGTATGAGAGCAACTGGGTCCTAGTGACACCCAGCTATCTCCAAGCATAGAAATGCCTCTTAAAGGGACAGAACCACAATTCAGGATTTTGGCTGTTTGGCCAGATACTGTGACCTTCTGCGAGTTGCCCCAACAGCCTTGTCCATGTCTCCTTATACACCTGTGACACTATGTTAAGACTGAAAATTATATGCTTCTATTTGTAATATCTGAAGTAATGTAGCCAGGTCCAGGTATGCCCAGTATAGAGCAATGTAAATTGCAGTACTGTGTGCAGAAATCAGATGTTACAAAACACCCATTGTCATATAACATCAAATGTCTGTAGTCACAGTATATCATAAACGAGTCATGTAGACTCCTGTGAACTGGGTGAAATATATATATATATAAATGATATGTGACTGCAGACTTGTGAATACTCATATTCCTTGCAGTGCTGTGGTTATTCGGTGTGTGTGTGTGTGACTGCAAGTATGCAACTTGCATACATGCAGTCACATGCCGACTAGACTTGCTCGGCCTCACTTAATGCACCTGTATTCAGCAAGGTAAGAGATAGTCTAGTCGTAATGTGGCTGAGAGTATACATATCACATGCCCGAGATCACATAAGTGCCCACTCCCACTGCTGGCACCAGAGAATCCTCACAGTACACAGTGCGCACAATGTGAGGATTCACATATAAGTGACTGTAGACTTGTAGCTTAAGATCCGGCAACACCTTTAAGGATGGGCCTCTGCTATGTGCTTGAGGGGCTCGACAGGGTAGGGGGTACTCGGGTACCGGGGCTGGTGGCGACTTGAATGGGGAATCACAGCTGGTCGGTCCCCGATCCCGTGCCCTGGACCCTCAATGGCGGGGATGGTGGGGGATAAGGGAGTTGGTAATGTGACGCCACCTGTAGTTCCTGGTAACGGGTATACCAGCGCTGCAGCCGGCCGCTGAGGTGATGGAAGTGCAGCTCGGTGTAGTACGGCTCCCCACAGGTGGAGCTTTACCTCAGGGCAGCGGGGATGGATGAGGGGAGTTGTAGTCGCATCTCTGCAGTCAATGCAGTGAATAGTGGCGGTTAAGCAGGCACACACATGTGGAGCCCACTGGGACGGGGTACTTGGTACCGGACCGGGTTGCTGCTGGGGATGTCACGGAGGGCCTGGTCCGGACCGTGTCCCGGGTTCCGCAAGTAAAAGGGGATATTTACAAGGGATAAATGTTTGTCGTGATGCCACCCACGGTGTGTGGTCAGTAATGGGACCACCGCTGCTGCAGAACCTCCGGGGATGATGTTAGGCAGCTTAAATGGAACTGCTCTCCGTAGGTAGAGGCTGGTTCCCCGGGGCAGTGATTACTATAGTCTATGGTGGATGTGATAATAAGGGATTGATAGTGGAGACGGATTGAAGGAACACACACTCACGTTTCTGTAGTTTTCAAAAGCTTTACTGCAGATGTTGTATCAGATTATTGTTCACGGAGTCTGTACTGGGGGCTGGGTTGTTCCCACCCTGTGCGGGTCCTCAGCTTCTTCCTGCTGCGCTGTGTGTGTGTGACCCTGCTGCTGCTTCTAGCTGAGCTGCTGGCACTGTCTCTCTCCTCACAGGTACCCCTTGGCTAGGCAACTTGAGTCTTCCGTGTGTTGCTGATCCCGCCGTGTTGCTTTGCTCTGGTACAGGGTCGATCTAGAAACTCCACTATTCCTGGATTTACTGTGCTGTGTCAGTCACAGTCTCTGATCCGGTGTCCGTTCTGTGCGCTCCTCTGGGGCGAGTGGTGATGGCACTCAGTCTCCCAGATGTGTTCCTTTGTCTTCTGTTCTCCTTCCCTCAGACCCTGGCTAGGCCTGGAATCGATGAGCAGACTGTAGAGAAGCCTGACGCAGCTCCTTTACACTACAGCCTCTCTCAGTTCTCCCAGGAACTGAAACTAAACTCAACTAGACTCTGAACTGAACTAACTACTTCCTCTTGATCCAGAGTATATAAGGGAACTGGTTTAGCTCACCCTCCTGGCTCAGAGGTGCTAGTGTCAGTGTGTTGTGGCGAGGGAACCCGTGTGATGTTACTGTGGCACATTAACCCCTGGGGTGCCACACACACAGTGATCTTTGTTTTGGTACCTTTTACTGGTGACAGGGTAATAGGTACAGTGCAGAGAAATAACCAGGTCCTCGGTGCAACTTGGGACCTCCACCTTAGAAAGTTGTGAGGCCTCCTCTGTCTCTGTGCTCTGTGGTTTGGAGTAAGTCCTGCCTGTGACTGAACTCACCGCTCCTTCTCCCTCTCAGGGCTTTGCTCTGAACTGACAATGAGGTCCTTCTGCGGGGTCCCTATTCCTCCTATGGCCCTGGTCCTGTACATGGTCAGTTTCGAGTGTCTCCTTCTGTGCTTTCTTAAGGGATTAACTCCTCCTGGTCCTTCCGGGCTTTTGCTGCTATAATAAATGCTGGCAGCGTCGGACTCCGGTGCCCAGATGTACTACAGGGAAACCTTGACTGGTTCCCTCCTTTAATTCTCCTACTCTCCACTGGCCTCCGACCCTCTCCCAAGGGTGCAGCACAGCTGAGTCAGTGTTCACTGGTTCTGGGCCTGGATCTCTCCAAGCGACCAGCTCCTTACTCCTGCTCCCTTCACTGTCGGACTGGAACTACTCGACTATTCCCCTCAGGCCTGGATCTTTTAAAGGGGATCTGGCTTAAGGCAGCCAGTAGAGCTCCCCCTTCAGGTCTGGGGAGGAAGGTGTTGTGTGCTCTGTGTACCAAGGTGTAAATCCCTCCTTGCACCGATGGATCCTGTGTCAATCCCCTGCAGGGGTGCCACATGCTTGCCCCCCAGCTAAAACCTGGCAGACAACCCCTGTTGCAATAACTATGTACCTCCCCAGGGAGAGAATACCAACCCCCAGCAATGTCATTATTGCCCCCAGGTTGTAGTTTCATACCTGAGAGCAACAGAGGGTATCCACACCAGGCAAACTAAAGCACACAACACCTTGCTGCCTCCAGGCCTGAAGGGGGAGCTCTAAAACCCTGGATCAGGGCAGCTCCTGTATAAACTCTGGTCTGGGGCTGAATTAGCCAGTTCAGTTCCTAGGAGGCCTAAGGAAGACATCGTGTGGACTTGAGCAGTGCTAATCTCGTCCCAGGATAGACAAAGTCTAGCTTGAGGGACCTGTAGGCAAGGGTCTGAGGAAGTCGAGAAGAGCCTGGGAGTGGAGCGGTGTCGAGCTCACCCCAGTGCAGAGAGTGCCAAGAACCAGACACCGGAGTCCAAGGCTGTGAAGGGCCTAAATTCCCTGCAGCCAACACTGAAGGGTGGGAGATTCCAAGTCCCCCAGCCACACACAGTGTCTGCAGGCAAAGCAGCATGAAGAATCCAGGACCAGCCGCCAGAGAAATGGGGCTGGAAAAGGACTTGACCTGCCTGCCATATCGGCACAATGCAAGAGAGAGAGAGGGCCGCAGCTCAGCTTAAGCAGCAGCAGGAACCCACTGAAAGAGCGCATCAGGGAGGCCTCAGAACTTGTCGGGTGAGGAAAACCCCGAGTTGCTCCCAGGCTGCACAGAGTATATATAATTTTAATATATTTTTTTTTTTATAGTAGCGGTGTTATTTTGTTTTTGCTGTTCATGTATTTATATCTCAGTTCAGCATTCGTTGTTTTGGTGCTTTAAGTATTTCACTCTCCTTTGTACGATCTCCAGCTGATCAATGAGATGTAACTTTCCCATTTAGTTTAGCCTTCTCCTTATGGTTAGACGACACTGAGACATCAGGGATCTGGGATATTCTTTTTCTTTCTCACTCCAACAAGGGGAGATTTGCCAATGATTGTTAAATATAAGTGTGCACCAAACTCTATGAGAAGATTTATAGCCTCTGGGCTGCAGCCATTCTTCACACATACTAGTGCATCTCAATGAATTAGAAAATCATCAAAAATCAATGTCTTATTGACATGTTTCAGGGCGTTATTGGCAGCGCTGAAATGCGTTGACTAATAAATCAATTTTATAATTACTCTTTGATGTCTCGTGGAATATGGCAGCATGGTTTTTAACCCTTCATCCTCCCTACTTTATTTTTCTGAGATAATGACCTTTGGGCTTTCAACAACATAATCAGAATATTAATAGAAATACACACTGTGTGTAATGACTCTATATAACATATGCGTTTCACTTTTTGTATTGAGTTACTGAAATAAAGTAACTTTTTGATTACATTCTAATTAGTGATGGGCGAATCCTAAATTACTCGGAATCGCTTGACTCTAGCGAGTCCAAGCACAGGACTCGCTACTCGTCGACGATCCAATGTTAATGAATGGGGAAGCGAGTAATAGCGAGTAGTGTCAGATTTACAAATCGCAGATGTGTCTCGGAAGCTTCAGCCTGAAGCAATCCTAGTTTTGTCATTTATTTGCATTGGACTCGTTTACTTTGCAACTGTAATCTCTGGGAAACTCGCACAGATAAGAGTCCTGTCTGCTCAGTGTACAGGCTGCCACAGCTCCAGGGTCCTAGAGCCTGCCTGCTGCCTGATGTAGCAGAGCTGAGATTGTTCTCAGTCTGCTCATTCCCTGTGTACAGACATGAATGTCTGTGCACAGAGATGATGTAGCAGAGCTAAGATTGTTCTCAGTCTGCTCATTCCCTGTGCATAGACATTTATATCTATGCACAGGGATGAGCAGAGAGGACATCGCGTTTTGGACTGCGTCGGACGGAAGAGGATTTTTTTAATTAAAGATGGAGTCCCTAATGGCTTTTTTTTTTATTTCTAATAAAAAATTTTCTCTGTGTTGTGTTTTTTTTAAAACAATTTAATAGAAATTCATGGCGGTCATGTCTAATATTGGCGTGACAGCCATAAATTTCGGACTTAGGGCCAGCTGATAATACAAAGCTGGCCCTAACCTCTTTATTACCCAGCGTGCCACCGCCACCAGGGCCGCTGGAAGAGCGGGGTTCAGCGCCAGAGGATGGCGCTTCAATGAACGCGCCATCTTCTGGGGCGGCTGCTGGCTGCAATTTGCAGCGGGGGGTGCTCAGAAAGCTTGGGCATCCCTGCGCTACGGATTCCAGCCCCCAGCTGCTTAGCTGTACCTGGCTAGAAATAGAAATTGCGCGGAGCCCCACGCATTTTTTTAAATTATTTCATGAAATTCTGAGACTCTGACTCTGAGACTCTGACTCTGAGACTCTGACTCTGGCTCTGAGGGTGAGACTCTGAATCTGAGACTTTGAGACTCTGACTCTGAGACTCTGACTCTGACTCTGAGACTCTGACTCTGACTCTGAACTCTGACTCTGAGACTCTGACTCTGAGACTCTGACTCTGAGACTCTGGCTCTGAGGGTGAGACTCTGAATCTGAGACTTTGAGACTCTGACTCTGAGACTCTGACTCTGAGACTCTGACTCTGAGACTCTGACTCTGACTCTGAGACTCTGACTCTGAGACTCTGACTCTGAGACTTTGACTCTGAGACTCTGACTCTGAGACTTTGACTCTGAGACTCTGACTCTGAGACTTTGACTCTGAGACTCTGACTCTGAGACTCTGACTCTGAGACTCTGAGTCTGACTCTGAGACTCTGAGTCTGACTCTGAGACTCTGATCTCTGAGACTCTGACTCTGAGACTCTGACTCTGAGACTCTGATCTGACTCTGAGACTCTGAGTCTGAACTCTGAGACTCTGACTCTGAGACTCTGACTCTGAGACTCTGAGACTCTGAGACTCTGAGTCTGACTCTGAGACTCTGACTCTGAGTCTGACTCTGAGACTCTGAGACTCTGACTCTGAAACTCTGACTCTGAGACTCTGACTCTGAGACTCTGACTCTGAGACTCTGACTCTGAAATTCATGAAATAATAAAAAAAAAATGCGTGGGGCTCCGCGCAATTTCTATGTGTAGCCAGGTACAGCTAAGCAGCTGGGGGCTGGAATCCGCAGCGCAGGGATGCCCAAGCTTTCTGGGCACCCCCCGCTGCAAATTGCAGACCGCAGCTGCCCCAGAAGATGGCGCGTTCATTGAAGCGCCATCCTCTGGCGCTGAACCCCGCTCTTCCAGCGGCCCTGGTGGCGGTGGCACGCTGGGTAATAAAGGGGTTAATACCAGCTTTGTTATACAAGCTGGTATTAAGCCCGAGATTCTTAATGTCAGGCCACTTTTGACCCAGCCACTAAGAATCTCCAATAAAGGGCTAAAAAAACACAGAGAAAAAATTTAATTTGAAATAAAAAAAAAAGCCATTAGGGACTCCATCTTTAATTTAAAAAATCCTCTTCCGTCCGACGTAGTCCAAAACGCGATGTCCTCTCTGCTACATCCCCTGTGCATAGATATAGATGTCTATGCACAGGGAATGAGCAGACTGAGAACAATCTCAGCTCTGCTACATCAGGCAGCAGGCGGGCTCTAGGACCCTGGAGCTGCACAGAGCAGACAGCTGGACTCGGCTCGCAATGTAACAGCAGTTACTTTGCGAGTTTCCCTGCTATCACTGGGACAGTAGCCGAGTCTAATGCAAACAATGGCAATCCTAGTTTTGTCAGCGTTTGCAATTGATTTGCATTGGACTCGTGCGAGAAATCACTGAGAAACTCGCAGAGTACCGAGTCCTGCGAGTCCCTTACTACTCGCCGAGTAACGAGTCCTAGCGAGTAGATTCGCCCATCCCTAGTTGGTATCAATGGGGATGTTGAAGTCACCCATGATGATGGTGGGAATGTCAACAGAGAGAAAGTGAAGAAGCCAGATGGAGAATTGGTCAAAGAACGCACTGGTTGAGCCTGGTGGTCGATAAATGATGGCTACTTGGAAGTTTGACGGAGAGTAGATGCGGACAGAGTGCACTTCAAAGCATGAGAGGATAAGGGAGGGAGGAGGAGGAATTTGGTTGAAGGTGCAGTTGCTAGAAAGGAGAAGACCCACTCCTCCACCATGTTTGTTGCCAGTGCGAGGTGTGTGGGAGAAATGAAGTCCCACACAGCGCAGCAGGGGAGGCCGTGGCAGAGGGTGTCAGCAATGTTTCTGTGAGGCCCAGGAAAGAGAGTATTCGAGAGGTAAAGAGGTTGTGAATGAAGTGGAGTTTATTAAAAATGGAACGGGCATTCCAGAGCGCTCCAGAGAGAGGGGGTGGTGGAGAGGGGGTCAGGGGAATGGGCAGGTCTACCACTAGGAAATTTGGGGCCCCTGACTGCCAAAATTTTGGGGCCCCGCTGAGACTCCGCCCAGCCTCCACCCATGCTCCGCCTCCAGTCAAACATACATTATATTTATAGTGAAAAATTGGAACAGCATGAAAAAGTACCTCAATTTATGTGCAAAGCTTTCCCAACCAGCAATCCAGATAGTTCCTTACAATAAAGTAAAAAACACAATAGAGATTGCTGCTGGCGGCACACAATAGGGAATACACAATAGAGACTGCTGCTGGCACAATGGAGATGGCTTCGGGACAAATGCACAATGGAGACGGCTGTGGGACAAATGGACGATGGAGAAGGCTGCAGGACCTATGCACAATGGAGACTGCTACGAGACGTATGCACATTAGAGACTGTACATTAGTGACTGCTGCAGGATGTATACTCATTGGAGACTGTGCAGGATGTATACACAGAGACTGCTGTCTGTATGCAGAGACTGCAGGCTGTATATATCTGATATATACAGACAGCACTCTGCTGTATATAAAGGTCCACACATACATACAGTATATCGATACACAAATACAGCAGGTAGTGTGGACCTGTATATAGCGTATAGCGCTGTGTAGAGACAGACACACAGACAGAGACAGTGAGACAGACAAAGACAGTGAGACAGACAGAGACAGACTCACTGACAGAGACAGACTCACTGACAGAGACACAGACAGAGAGATACAGATAGACAGAGAGTTGGAGACAGACAGTGAGAGAGACAGACAGACGAGCATACTCACCACCAGCACCAGTAGTAGCTTCAATAGCAGCAGCAGCAGCAGCTCTGTTCTGACTCCAGTCCCTTGCATTCTGCCGGTGCCCAAGTGCCTTCCGGTTTGCGGGCCGCACTGCAGCAGCGGTGATGGACAGGAGACAGGGCCTGCTCAAAAGGTTAGGGGGTGGGGCCTGTCAGTGATTGACAGGAGAGGGGGCCCATGCAAGATGTGAGGGGGCCCAGCAAAGCAGCGTCAGCATGTGCAGGCTGGGGGAGATGGGCCTCCCTGCTTCAAACAGGCATGCCCCCTGTGTCATGGCTGGGCCCCCTGCCCCTGATCCAATAGCCACTTCCCCTGCAGTCATGCCTGGGCCCCTGACTCCAAGCAGAGCTGTACCCACCTAGTGGCTGCCCTGGGAATGGGTTTTATTTTTAAAAGATTGCGGCTGTTTCTTGTAGGTGAGGGGTGATAGGAGGGAGGAATAGTGCGGAATGTTAGCTGTAGATGTCCTGGTTTGGGAGATATGTTGCCGGCTTATAGAAGAAGCAAACAGAGAGCAAGCAGGTTGGAAAATGAAGGTGGTCGGCTTGTTTTGTGTTTCTGCAGGAGAGGTGTGAGATTGAGGAGCAGGTTATAGATTTTGGGCTTCATTAGTCGAGCCCCGGAGGTGCCAAATCAGCAGAAATTCACAAAAGTGGCCTCATGTTAGAAGCTTCACTGCTTGTGGAATTTATCTAAGGGTGTACTAAAAATGTTGAAAGCACCTGCCTCAAAGAATTGGAACATGGCAATAATTAGCTGCAAATTTGTCAGTTACACAAGGGTTAAAAAGTGAAACTGGACCCCACAGTTATTGCGTAATTTCTCCAGAACATGGTGATGCCCCATGAACATCAGGATTAAATACTTGGCCACACTGCTGGGCTAAGCAGGAAGGAGTGTTATTTGGCATTTGGAGCAAGATTTTGCCAGAATAGTTTGTGGGTGACATTTGTGGAGCCCATGAGGTGCCTGAACAGCCGAATAACCCCAGAATCAACCCGTTGTAGAAATTGCACCTCTCAATGAATTAATCTACAGTGGCAGTGAATATATTGTAACATACACAACATTATGTATTAAGGGAGAATAGCAAAAATGCCAGCTTATTGCCCATACATGATGCCCAGCTTGTGCTTCTAGAGACATAATTGGAAGGCAATGGCTAGCACTCGAGTTAGTGAGGTTAACGGTGCAAGTGAAAGGAACCAAAAGTTCCACAGTCAATGGTTATAGGAATCACTGCACAAGTACAAGGGAAATAGTGCTTTTTCGTGAGAATTTTATTTGTAGTGTTTGTTCACTGCGACAAGGTTATGACGTTTCAGCCCAGTATGGGCCTTGATCACATGGTCGCTTGATTTGGATGAAACCAAGATATGGCCCTTAGGAACTGCTTGCTGTGGTGGTTTTGCAGGGTAAAACCCCTTCTGATCCAGTTGAAGTTGTGCCCAAGGGGAGTGCACTTGGTATCTTTTGCAGTCTGGTCACTGTTAAGGGATAGGCCAGGCTCAGAGCTGTCACTCTGGAAGGGAGGAGCGGCCTGGTGGACAGTGTTTCCACATGAGATGTCCAAATAGCCACTGCTATTTGGACATCTCATGTGGAAACACTGTCCACCAGGCCGCTCCTCCCTTCCAGAGTGACAGCTCTGAGCCTGGCCTATCCCTTAACAGTGACCAGACTGCAAAAGTTACCAAGTGCACTCCCCTTGGGCACAACTGGATCAGAAGGGGTTTTACCCTGCAAAACTACCACAGCAAGCAGACATACACCCCATACATTCTAATTTCTAATTGGTTTTGGCTACAATAATGCCACACATTGGGCTGCTTACAGCTGTTTATTCATTGGGAGAATTAGCAATAGGGAGGAGTTTGAATTTGGGTGCACAGATTTCACTGGATTTTGCGGGGTGGGAGCCATGTTGCTTTTCTAGAGCCTTTGCTCTATCAGTAACATGGAAACACCCTCAATATTTCCAATGACAGATGATTAATCTGAGTGTGGGTGGTTTTGCGTGGGATAAGTTAGGAATTTGTTCTAACATTTAGGGGTACAGAACATTTTTTAAATGCTTTCAGTTTGAGTCTGAGATCACATTTCAGTGTTTTATGCTGAGCACTTACATCAGGGTTTCCATGTAATTCCCCTAAAAATGTGATTCAGATGATACCCCTGACTAAGCCCCTCACTATAATAAGGTAGCTGGAGATATTGTTTTGCTGGTGTCCATCTTTTTTAGGTGTTCAAAGAACTGTGGTCGTCCACATTTGTGCGCTAAAAAGACAACTAACATGATGAGATATAGCCAGAACAGATGAAATCAAAAGTGACTCCATTTGCCTCATTATAATGAATGGTTTTGGGGGGGGGGGGGTGTTTGTATGACTTATGGTTTTTGGGATTTACATGGAAACCGCACATTAACTGCAGAGAGTGCAGGATAAATGTAACCCAGGTTTTATTCTAATTGTTGTAAGGCAGAATGGACAAATAACAGGACAAAAATAGCTTTGCGCAGTTCATCATTCGGTATTAGTGATAAAACGGATTTATTATTCAGAATGAGGCGATTACAGTGATACCACATTTATTTCTTTTTTTATATTTTGCTGCTATCACAAGGTAAAAATGTTTTTATTAATTATACATAGGTTTTTAATCTGAGAACTGTAACTCTCTTTATTCGGTGAACAGAGCTATATGAGGGCTAATTTTTTGCATGACAAGTTGTAGATTTTTTTGGTACCATTTTCAGATTCACAACATTTTTTGATCGCTTTTTATTCACATTTATCAGACACATACTGAAGAAAAAACAGCAATTTACTTATAGTTTTCATTTGTTTTTACTTTCTGTGCAGTTCACTGTGCAGTAAAAGTGATAAGACTAATTTATTTTTCAGATCAGTGCCGTTACAGCAATTCCAGATTTATGTAGCTTTTTTTATGCTTTGCTACTTTTACACACTAAAAACAATATTTTATGGTTTGACACATTCATTTCTACCATTTATTTATGTATGACTTCTTGATCGCGTTTTGTGCAATTTTTTGTATGTCATAATAGTGAAAAAGTGACATTTTTGGCATGTTTAATTTTTTTTTATGTTGTTTACCATACAGAGGTAATACTACGACAGTTTTATAATTCAGGTAATTTGGGACACATCAATACCAATTATGTGTACCGTATATACTCGTGTATAAGCCGAGTTTTTCAGCCCAAAAATTGGGCTGAAAAGTCCCCCCCTCGGCTTATACACGAGTCACTATACGGGGTGAGTGGGGTGGGGGCTCTGTCCGGGTGCTGGGGAGGCAGGAGGAGGCGGGGGGAGGCTGCTGTATGAGCGGCCCCGTCACGTGGGGCCGCTCATTACATATGCACTGCATCCCCCTGTCAATCAGCGCCAGGGGGAGCAGTGCATATAGGTAGATAATGCCCCACAAATGCTGGCACACGTCCCCCCTGTTGTAAGGCCCCCCCTGCTGAATACTTACCATCCCTGGTCTTCAGCAGCACCCCGGCGCCGGTCCTCTGTGCTCCGGTCCTCCGCGATCCCGTCCTCTGTGCTCCGCTCCACGGCTGCATCCGGGTTCCCCGCGCGTCGCCGACGCGATGACGTCATTGCTTATGCGACGCGCGGGGAACCCGGATGCAGCCGTGGAGCGGAGCACAGAGGACGGGATCGCGGAGGACCGGAGCACAGAGGACCGGCGCCGGGGTGCTGCTGAAGACCAGGGATGGTAAGTAATCAGCAGGGGGGGCCTTACAACAGGGGGGACGTGTGCCAGCATTTGTGTGGGGCTGCAATACCACTGGGGCTGCAATACCACTGGGGCTGCTGTATACTGGGGCTGCAATACCACTGGGGCTGCTGTATATAGGGGCTGTATACTGGGGCTGCAATACCACTGGGGCTGCTGTATATAGGGGCTGTATACACCACTGGGGCTGCAATACCACTGGGGCTGCTGTATATAGGGGCTGTATACACCACTGGGGCTGCAATACCACTGGGGCTGCTGTATATAGGGGCTGTATACACCACTGGGGCTGCAATACCACTGGGGCTGCTGTATATAGGGGCTGCTGTATACACCACTGGGGCTGCAATACCACTGGGGCTGCTGTATATAGGGGCTGCTGTATACACCACTGGGGCTGCAATACCACTGGGGCTGCTGTATATAGGGGCTGCAATACCACTGGGGCTGCAATACCACTGGGGCTGCTGTATATAGGGGCTGCTGTATACACCACTGGGGCTGCAATACCACTGGGGCTGCTGTATATAGGGAGTGCAATACCACTAGGGCTGCTGTATATACCACTGGGGGCTGCTGTATATACCACTGGGGGCTGCTGTATATCATACTGCTGGGGCCTGTATACCACTGCTGGGGGCTGCATACCTGTGCTGGGGTCCACCCTCGGCTTATACGCGAGTCAATAGATTTTCCCAGGTTTTGGGGGCAAAAGTAGGGGGGTCGGCTTATACACGGGTCGGCTTATACACGAGTATATACGGTACTTGTTTTTGTTAATTTTTGTGTTAACACAAAAGCTATATTTTTAGTGGTGAAATAGATTTTGTGATTTTTGTGTGCTTTTTTGCTTTTTCTTTTTATATTCTACACATTTTATTTCACTTTTTCACTTAGTACCACTATGAGACATGCATATTTTTAGTTTGATCACTGGTCTACTCATATACAGCAGCATATGATACCTGTCAGTGATTTGCTGACTGTGCCAGTAAGACCCTAGTTATAGCAGGATATTACAGGCCACCGCCTTGTTCCATGCATCCATAGTGTGCCATTAAAAAATCCAGAAATGTGGGAAATTGAAGAGACTTTTCCTGCTGTCTTCCTCTATTTTTGGGATATGTGGACTCTCTTATTGGGGCCTCCCTGTTGTGCTGCCTAAATTGAACAAGGCTCTCTGAGCACCATGCCTGCACCTGACACTCATCCACCTCTTACTCAATGTTGAACCTTGAAATGCAGGGACATGCCTTGTCCAATGCAACCATAATGCACCATTAAAAAATCTAGAAATTGGGAAATTGTTGCCACTTTTCCTGCTGTCTGCCCTTATTTTTGGGAAATTTGGAAACTTTTATTTAGGTCTCCTTGTTATGTTATCTGAATTGACCAGGGCTCTCTAAGCACCATGCCTGCACCTGTTACTCATCCACCTCTTACTCAATGTGGAACCTTTAAATTCTGGGCCAGGTCTTGCCCATCCATAGTCATTCATAGTGCACCATTACAAAATCTAGAAATCTGAGAAATTATTGCCACTTTTCCTGGTGTTTGCCCCTATTTTTGGGAAATGTGGAAACTCTTACTGGGGTCTTTTTGTTGTGCATTGTCTGAATTGAACAGGGCTCTCTGAGCACCATGCCTACACCTGTCACTGGTCCACCTTTTACTCAATGTTGAACCTTGAAATGCTGATCCATGCCTTGTCACATGCATCCATAGTTCACCATTCTAAAACTTTTAACTCTGGGGAATAGATGCCACTTTTCCTTGTGTTTGCTCCTAATTTGAGCTGTTTTGGCAGCTTTTGGACCCCTGAATGTGTTTTCTATGCCTTAGGTCTTTAACTCCCATTGAATTCAATAGGGTTCTGGAGGTTTATCGAATATTTCACCGAGCTGTTCCACAAAAGTCTGGAAGTTTGGTAAACCAAAATGAACCTTAAAAGATTTGCTTATCACTATTACTACAAAAAGGGGACCATGATTGGACATTACTACAAGAAGGGGACAAGGACGGGGACATTCCTACAAGAAGGGAACCAGGATAAGACATTACAACAAAAAGGTACCTAGACGGGGACATTACTACAGGATAGGATTCCAGGATGTGGACATTATTAAAGATGGGGACCTACAAGAAGGGGACCATTATGGGAACAGTACTACACAAAGGGTATCAGGATGGTGACATTATTATAAAAAGTAGACCAGGATGGGGCATTAATAAGAGATGGGAACCAGAATAGTGCCTTGCAACAAGATGAGGACCAGGATGGGGTCATTACTACAGGTTGACGACCAGGATGGGGGACATTACTACAAGAAGGGGACTGTCAGGAAGACCTAGTCAAGACCTGCAGCTCTCTGGCGCCCTCTTATCCTGCTGGCCAACCACAGTATTGCCAGAACATTTGTGCAGAGTTCTCAAAGAACTTATATAAATAAGTTTTTAGTGAGAGGAATGATTGCTCAAACCAGATCACTAATGTTCTATGACGCCACCACTCTGCCACCAATTGTCATGAAAACTTAGTCAGGACCTGCAGCTCTCTGGCGTCTTGTTATCCTGCTGATCAACCCTGTTATTGCCAGAGGATAAGAAAAGGAGCCCAGCTGCTCTAATTTATGTCATCTACTGTGGCACGTGAGGTGACAGGATGTATATATACCACCAGTTCCTGCCAGGAACGTATATATACCTTGATCCAGTCACCCCAGGCCCACAATATCAGACAAATAAAAAAATTTATGCTGCCACCACTGATCTCTTTCAGGTGGATCGGGAACCTGATTGGTGTGTGTAAGTAGCAGGGAGCGTGTCAGCTCGTCATAGAACAGGAAGAACGAAACTAAGTATATTTATAGAGTTTAGACCAGAAAGTTGGCAGTGTTTACAAAAGATATACAAGATATTACAAAAGAGACAATTTACATACCGTGTTTCCCCGAAAGTAAGACACTGTCTTATATTATTTTTAGGTCCAAAAAGACCGACATGTCTTACTTTCGGGGGGTGTCTTATATTAGCCAAAAAAAAAAAGACAAATGACAAAATGACAGCCTGCCACATCTCACACACACACACACACACACATCTCACACACACACATCTCACACACACACATCTCACACACACACACATCTCACACACACACACATCTCACACACACACATCTCACACACACACACATCTCACACACACACATCTCACACACACATCTCACACACACACATCTCACCACACACATCTCACACACACACATCACACACACACACACATCTCACACACACACACATCTCACACACACATCTCACACACACATCTCACACACACACACATCACACACACACACACATCTCACACACACACAACACACACACTCACACACAACACACACACATCTCACACACACACACACACTTTCACTTTCTTACCTTACCTCTTTCTTTTCTTTCCTCTGCTGCTTTGGTGGTGCACACGGGCCAGCTGACGTCAGTCCTGGGCTGTGATTGGCTCCTGCCCTGGGCCAATCACAGCGCCGGAGCCCTGGGCCAATCACAGCGCCGGAGCCCAGGGCCAATCACAGCGCCGGAGCCCAGGGCCAATCACAGAGCAGGAGCCCTGGGCCAATCACAGCCCAGGACTGACGTCAGCTGGCCGATTCCTGCGCTGTGATTGGCGCAGGGCTCGTGGGCGGAGTGGAGAGAAGGAGAGAGTGCCGGAGCTCCAGGGCACAGCGTATTGGCGGGGACTGACAGTGGGGACAGCGGGGGCACGGGGAGCGGTGCCGCAGTGCCACAGATCCGATGATGTGATCCGGACAGGTACGCCTTACATTCGGGGGGGTGGCTTATATTAGAAAGTAGGGCACCCCCAAAGCATGCCTTACTTTCGGGGGCGCCCTACTTTCGGGGAAACACGGTATTTGCATAAAACAGTTATTAAAATAAAAAGAATTAAATGAGAAAGGTACAAAACCTGTTCCACACATTGACAAATTCAGATTCTGTGGAGGGGACAGCTCTCCAGAAATGGTGTATGATTCCTCCACGCAACGTGTGAGCTGTGTCTGACGTCCCAGGGTGGAATGAGCCCAAAATGGATGCTTTGGTTTTATGTAATGGGACATAAAATCCAGGAACTCCCACTTATGCTCACCTCACTGGTGGGCTGGTTCTCTGAAACCCACTTCTTTCACAATTCTCAAAAAAACTCAATTTTTCATATCTTTGGATTGACCACTCCCACATTAAAACCAGGGACATCATGTTTTCTCTCTGGAATTTATATGAAGATTGATATCAAATATGATATATTTATGATGTTCAGAAGGTCAGAACCCATTTCCCAGGTTTCTGATTGTCACATAAATATAAAAGATATACCATCATAACTGAAAAAAACATTCCAAAAATATGATTTATGAATTTGTGGTATGAACGGGTCTTATGAAATTTGACGTTAATAGATTGTAAGTTAAGACAAAGGAATATTACAAGGACAAAACCAGATTAGACTACCTCTGAGTTCTGCTTAGCTCAGAGTTTTATGGCTTATCATAAAAATTCCTGACTGGGTGAAGCAAAGCTGAGATCTATGTATCTCCTTTACGAACGAACAAGGGGTGGAGAAGTAAGAAATCTCTGGCTGCCTTTTCAAACATTTGAAAAGACAGACAAGAATTCATATTTTCATGACGGACCAGGATGGTGATTAGCTACAAGACAGGGATCAGCATAATGACATTGCTACTAGATAAGGATGTTAATGTTTCGAATAAAAAAAATAAGTAATAACACCCCCTGTGCCTTTACCAAAAAAAATATGACAAAAAAAGCAAAATAGGTTTATTTCCCAAATGCTGCCTCCTACCTGCCTGTTGTGCCTGGCACCATTCACTTCCAGTCACCGCCGACATGGAGTGGTTTTAAACTATTCCTGTCAGTGATTTTGTCGCTTCTGCTGACATCACATTAACAGAGGGTCAGCTTCTGCCCTCTTTTGACGAGCGTCAGAGCTGATGTCACGTCGAATGACAGCCGGATCACCCAATCAGGTAGCGGAGAGCCGCCTGTCAATCAGCAGGAGACCTGTCCCAGGTAGGAGCAATCTGTGACTGCTCTGTGATGGGTGTGAAAGGAGGTGACTGGTTCTGGGCACAACAGGCAGGCAGGTGACATATACCTGCCTGTTAGTGATTAGGCACGTTTTTTTCTTTAAATAAAAATCCTGGATAACCCCTTTAAGATTCCAACATCATTAGTGTAAAGATATTCTTCCTAACCAAGAGTCCTAATACACAGTGGCATGAAAAGGTTTGGGCACCCTTGGTCACAATTACTGTTATTGTGAACAGTTAAGCAATTTGAAGATGGCATGATCTCTAAAAGGCATAAAGTTAAAGATGACTTATTTCCTTTGTATTTTAGGCAAAAATAATTTAATTTTTTACATTTTAGAAACCAAAAAAGAAAAATCGGCAAATGCAAATGTTTGGGCACCCCTGGGAATCTGCGTGCTCAGATAACTTTTAACAAGGTTTCAGTCCTTAATTAGCTTGCTCATCACTAGGGAAGGCCACGTGATCCATATAGAACAACTTTATAAAAACCCAGCCTTCTCAAGCTTTGTGTCAAAAAACAGTAGCTGTGGGCTCTTCTAAACAGCTGTCTAGCACTCTGAAAATGATAATGGTGAAGGTCCACAAAGCAGGAGAAGACTATGAGAAAATAACAAAGCATTTTCAAATTGCCCTTTCCTCAGTTTGAAATGTAATTAAGAAATGGCAGTTAACAGGAACAGTAGATTTTAAGGCAAGGGTGGGGAACTCCAGGTGTCGAGGACCGCTAACAGTCCAGGTTTACAGAATATCCTTAGCATTGCACAGAGGTTGAAATAATCACATGTGCATGTGATTCAATTATCACCTGTCCAATACTAAGGAAATCCTGAAAACCTGCATCCCTGGTGTAAAGTAAGGTCTGGAAGACCAAGAAAAATTTCAGTGAACGCTGCTAGTAAAATTGCTAGAGAGGCAATTCAGAAGCTCCGCTTGACTGAAAAAGACCTTCATGAAGATTTAGCAGACTCTGGAGTTGTGTTCAGAGATACCTGCACAAATTTGGCCTTCATGGAATATAATAAGAAGTAAACCTCTCCTGCATCCTCACCAGAAAATTCAGCATCAGAATTATGAAAAAGAACATTTAAACAAGCCTGATGGATTTTGGGAACAGGTCTCGTGTACTGATTAGGTTAAATTAGAACTCTTTGGCTACAATGATCAAAGGTATGTGTGGAAAATAGAGGACACAGAATTTCAGTAAAAGAACATCTCACTAACCATTAAGCATGGGGACGAATTGATCACAGTTTGAGTTTGTGTCGCAGCTAATGACATGAGGATCATTTCACAGGTAGAGGGAAGAATATATACAATGAAAATTAAACAAATTATTCCTGGAAACAACTGTAAAATAAAAGCTCAAGTTGAAAAGAAGATGGCTTCTACAAATGGATAAAGATTCTAAACACATGTCAAAATCCACAATAGACTACCTCGGAAGGTGCAAATTGTTTTATAATGATCCACACAGTACCCTGATCTGAAATCCACTGTAAATCTGTGGCTAGACCTCAAAAGAGCAGTGCATGCAAGAAAATCCAGGAATCATACAGACCTGGAAGACTTTTCCCAGGAAGAATGAATGGAAATCACTCAAAAACACTTTACTGGCTACAAAAATCATTTACAAGCTGTAATACTTGCACAAGAGGGTGCTACTAGGGTGGCCAAACTTTTGCATTGGTCCATTTTTTTTTGTAATTTTTAAAATGTAAAATATAAAAAATATATATAGATTTTTTTTGTCTAAAATAGGAAATACCTTTTGGAGAACATATGATCTTCAACTTGCTTATATATGCACATTAACAGTAAATTTGACCAGGGGTGCCCAAACATTTGCATGCCACTGTATATAATAAATAAATACATATACTGTACATATGTACACACACATATCTTGTACATCTCGTCGCATATATACTACAATGAGACAGTTTAGCAATATAATTTGAGAGATCATACAAAGTGTGTAAGACTGCTGCATGAAGAATTTGACTTTTTTAATAGGCAATGCTGAAACCTCTTTGTCCTTTTCCAAATCATAATCGCTAGTAAAAAGGCAATTTTCTCGGATAAATATTTAATTTTGCATGTTTAAATGAATTCAAACACATGGTGTTTTAAAGCTTTTAAAACTCCACTCAATTCCTTTGGTAATGAAAGAATAAGGTTTGATATGTTACACATTCTAAAAGAGTTGTTTATCCTTAGGTCTTAAAGCTACCGTACTTTCATACAAATATAAATACTCCAAATATGCATCAAATGGACTGTAAGAAAAATATAACATACAACAAAAACTTCAGAAGTTTCTCACAATATATCCAATTGTATAAATGTAACAATAAGACAAAAAAACAGACGCCAGCAAATTTATTTTATATTGTGTTCATTCTACAAGTTCAGTAAAGTTATAAACTCCTCCTTGTTCTCTAAACCTATCAGTTTTTTAGATGAGATTTTTATCCATTTTTAGCTTGTCAATTTTTATCATCCATGTATCATCTATAGAGATGAGCAAACACTTTAGTGTTCGGGCTCAGTTCGGCTTGCCGAACAACAGGGTGCTCGCCGAATTGTTCAATGAACTGTTCAAAGTTGAAATCAATGGCAGGCAACACCAAACTCATAGAAAACACCTTCAAAGGGGCCGAAAAATTGCCAAACTGCTCATATTAGTGGCAGACACCAGGACAAGTGGCAACAATCCACCCAGAGTACAAATGGTATAATGGTGTAGCATGGGTGCACAAGACACAGTTTGTGCCAGCCTGCACACTCTTCAAAATTGGTAAAAAATAGGAGGTGGCTCACATTCACTTAAATTTCAGAGGTGGGTGAAGCTCAGTTAGAATTGACAGATTGATGAGTCACAGGGGAAAAGTGGCAGCAGTTTTCTACATTTTGGAAATGCGCTGCTCAAGTCATGCACCACACATCAAGAAGACCCCAACAAGAGTCCCCACTTTTCAAAAAAATTATGTCAAAGAGAGCATTCATCTTAAAGATTTTGCATTGGGCCGCAATGGCAGCTAGGCAGGAGGCCTGTGCCTAGCATTTCAAGGATGATTATTTAGGAAGTGGTGAGTAGTGTCAGGAGTAGGTATTATGCTCAGAGTGCTCTGCTGAATCATGCACCACACAGCAAATAGACTCCAAGATGAGTCACCATTTTTCCAAAAATTAGTGCCAGACAACAGCAAGGTGACATTCATCTTATAGATTTTGTAGTGGGCCATCATGGCAACATGGCAAGAAGTTCTGGACCCAGTATTTCAGGGTTGATTATTGATTGTAGAAGCGGTCTATGGAGCGCTAAGGTTAGGCAAAAAAGGGCAAATGATTGTAGTTAAATAGATCTTTATTATTCGACTACTGAGCCACAACGCGTTTCAACAGATAAACTGTCTTCATCAGTTGGTGTACTTTGCCCTTTTTTGCCTAACATCAGCGCTCCATCTACAATCAATCATTGTTCTTTCTCCTGTGAGGGACCAGAAGCAGGAGCTGAGTCGGGAAGTAAATCTAACATAAGAGAGGACCTAGCGTTAACCAGCAACCGAGTAAATGCTTTAGGACCTGTGGTGACATATTTCTGGACCAGCCCCGGTCATGTGATCGTGAAGTCACGGAGAAGCTGACAACACTGAAGCAAGTGCTCAGCGAATGAAATAGAGGACCCGCTCCCCCCACCAACGCTTCAGCTGGGGTTGTGCAAAGGTGCACATCCTCAGTAGGTGAGTGAACAACGAGCTTTTACTAAATAACTCACCCTGAGGTACTTTCATATTGCGCCCCCTATTCCTTTCGTTATTTTTTCACATGTTCAAAGTTGATTAATGACGAAGAGGTGCAGGAGTGTCAGGAATAGGTATTGTGCTGAGAGAGCCCTGCTTAAGTCATGCAGCACACAGCAAGGAGACTCCAAGATGAGTCCTCACTTTTCCAAAAATTAATGTCAGACAACAGCAAAGTGGCATCTATCTTATAGATTTTGTATTGGGCCATAATGGCAGTAAGGCAGGAGGCACGGGCAGAGCATTTCAAGGTTTATTATGCAGGAAAATGTGCAGGAGTGTCAGGAGTAAATATTCATAAAGCACTCACTGATCTCGGGGAGACCAGTCGAGGAAGACACTGTGGGCAGTCGGCAAAAGTGCTCAAACAGTGAAATCCTAGGTGCATTGCCCCCTGGAAATTACAAATATGCAAATTGAGTCCATGGAGCCTTGTTTAGGAGTCTCAAACACGGAACTAGCCAGATATCCCTCCAGGGAAGGACTTAGCCCTGGGGTGGCTCCTTGCGGAAACCACCATAACCACCATATTAAGTGTCACTTTCAGTCAATATCCAACTCTTTATGAGTTTAAACATATGACAAGGGAATTACCAAAGTCAGGTATCCATCCATAGACAGCTGTTTCGGAGGGAGGTAAATCTAACATAGGAGAGGACCTAGCGTCAAAGTTGATTATTGAGGAAGAGGTGCAGGATAGGGATGGGCGAATCTACTCGCTAGGACTCGTTACTCGGCGAGTAGTAAGGGACTCGCAGGACTCTGTACTCTGCGAGTTTCCCAGCGTTTACTCGCACGAGTCCAATGCAAATCAATGGCAAACGCTGACAAAACTAGGATTGCCATTGTCTTGCATTAGACTCGGCTACTGTGCCAGTGATAGCAGGGAAACTCGCAAAGTAACTGCTGTTACTTTGCGAGCCGAGTCCAGCTGTCTTCTCTGTGCAGGCTGCCGCAGCTCCAGGGTCCTAGAGGCCGCCTGCTCACAGAGATGATGTAGCAGCGCTGAGATTGTTCTCAGTCTGCTCATTCCCTGTGCATAGACATCTATATCAATGCACAGGGGATGTAGCAGAGAGGACATCGTGTTTTGGACTGCGTCGGACGGAAGAGGATTTTTTTAATCAAAGATGGAGTCCCTAATGGCTTTTTTTTTTATTTTTAATAAAAAAAATTTCTCTGTGTTATGTTTTTTTTAAAACAATTTAATAGAAATTCATGGCGGTCATGTCTAATATTGGCGTGACCGCCATAAATTTCGGGCTTAGGGCCAGCTGATAATACAAAGCTGGCCCTAACCTCTTTATTACCCAGCGTGCCACCGCCACCAGGGCCGCTGGAAGAGCGGGGTTCAGCGCCAGAGGATGGGCTTCAATGAACGCGCCATCTTCTGGGGTGGCTGCGGGCTGCAATTTGTAGCGGGGGGTGCCCAGAAAGCTTGGGCATCCCTGCGCTGCGGATTCCAGCCCCCAGCTTTTCAGAAAAAAAATTACATGGGCTTCGCCGTATTTCTGGAACCAGCCGGATCCAGCAGGCAGCGACGGACTGCCCCCAACCCCCAGGTGCCTATTTGTACCTGGCCAGACACAAGAATATAGGGGGGCCCTTTTTTTAATTATTTCATGAATTTTATGAAATAATAAAAAAAAAATGCGTGGGGCTCCGCGCAATTTCTATGTCTAGCCAGGTACAGCTAAGCAGCTGGGGGCTGGAATCCGCAGCGCAGGGATGCCCAAGCTTTCTGGCACCCCCCGCTGCAAATTGCAGCCCGCAGCCGCCCCAGAAGATGGCGCGTTCATTGAAGCGCCATCCTCTGGCGCTGAACCCGCTTTCCAGCAGCCCTGGTAGCGGTGGCACGCTGGGTAATAAAGAGGTTAGGGCCAGCTTTGTATTATCAGCTGGCCCTAAGCCCGAAATTTATGGCGGTCACGCCAATATTAGACATGACCGCCATGAATTTCTATTAAATTGTTTAAAAAAAAACACAACACAGAGAAAACTTTTTATTAGAAATTTTAAAAAAAAGCCATTAGGGACTCCATCTTTAATTAAAAAAATCCTCTTCCGTCCGACGCAGTCCAAAACGCGATGTCCTCTCTGCTCATCCCTGTGTATAGATATAGATGTCTATGCACAGGGAATGAGCAGACTGAGAACAATCTCAGCTCTGCTACATCAGGCAGCAGGCGGGCTCTAGGACCCTGGAGCTGCAGGCAGCCAGCACACAGAGCAGACAGGACTCTTATCTGTGCGAGTTTCCCAGCGATTACTTGCAAAGTAAACGAGTCCAATGCAAATCAATGGCAAAACTAGGATTGCTTCAGGCTGAAGCTTCCGAGACACATCTGTGATTTGTAAATCGCACACTACTCGCTATTACTCGCTTCCTCATTCATTAACATTGGACTCGCTAGACTCGCAACGAGTAGCGAGTCCCGGGCTCGGACTCGCTAGAGTCAAGCGATTCCGAGTACTTTAGGATTCGCCCATCACTAGTGCAGGAGTGTCAGGAATAGGTATTGTGCTGAGAGAGCCCTGCTCAAGTCATGCACCACACAGCAAGGAGACTCCAAGATGAGTCCCCACTTTTCCAAAAATTAGTGTCAGACAACAGCAAGGTGGCATCCATCTTATAGATTTTGTATTGGGCCATAATGGCAGTAAGGCAGGAGGCCCAGACAGAATATTTCAAGGTTTATTATGCACGAAAATTTGCAGGAGTGTCAGGAGTAGATATTGTTCTCAGAGAGCCTTGCTCAAGTCATGCTCCACATAGCAAGGAGACCCCAAAAAAGTCCCCTTTCTCTGAAAAATTTGTGTCAAACCACAGCAAAGTGGTTTCCATCTTATAGATTTTGTATTGGGCCATAATGGCAGCAATGCAGGAGGCTTGGACACAGCATTTTAAGGTTAGTTATTCAGGAAGAGGTGCAGAAATGTCCGGATTAGGTATTGTGCTGAGAGCCCTGCTCAAGTCATGGACCACACAGCAAGGAGACCCAACAAGAGTCCCCACTTTTCCAAAAATTAGTGTTAGACCACAACAAAGTGGCATCAATTGCCCCAGAGTTGAAATATTAGAATGGTGAGTTGAATGCAGCACACTGAAAAGTACAACAGTACCTAGTCTCCCCAGTCTGTCACTGGGGTGGAAAAATCCTTGGAGATCCATAACTTCTTCATCTTGATAAAACTTAGGCAGTCTACGCTGTCAGTGTATATACGTCTAAGACACCACCAGCAGCGCTATAGACATGATCAGTGGGAATGCTGGCTGCTGGGCATGGTAAAATCTCCTAGGCATAGCTGACGAGCTGAGGCCACTTTCATTTTTGAAACCCAAAATACACAAAGGTCCAAGTCTACAGTCATGGCATCAATATTGAGCTGTAGGTACTCCTGTGCTATACTCTCTAGGCATTCACTATGGGTCAGACTCTCTTCTGGTGTCTAAAAGGATGGTCTAAAAAAAGGTAAACGAACTTCCAAAATTTGCTTCTAATAGATACAGCTGCTGCTAACTTTCTGTGATGACCACTCGACATTACCCCGGTTGGAAGTGTAGAACTGTGATGTACACTGCGTCCGCCACTGGTGTTTTGTGGAAACACATTGGGAGTAAGTGTTGGGTTTACTTGCTGGCTTCATAATGCTCACAGTGCATGATCTGGAGCCGGCAAGTACACCCAATACTCACCCACAATGCACGAGACCAGAAATAGGCATGGCTGGCGCATCATACCAGGAAGCAGCCCATACATTTTAGAATCTACAAAGAAGGGGACAGCACTTGTAAATTAGGTTATAACGCCCACCGAGGCATGATAACCACAGAATGAAGGACAAGGACACAAAAATAATGCCCATAGGGACTAGTCACTTCCTCATTTTCATTCGAAATTGTAAGTTATAAAATACTTTTTTTCACCTATAACACTACAGTATTAGCACAAGTAGGGATGCTTAGGAATGTACTGTGAATCTGCAGGGACAGGTAGTGATAGCTTGGGGACATAAAGTAGCTGACAAGTTCCCTTTAAGCAAAAAAGAAAAAGCCGTGGATGAGAATACAGCAGATTTGGGAAATACTGGCTAAATGCCCAAAAAGAGTATATGGCAATATTTAGGGAGATTTATCAAACACTGCTTTTCTGCCAACAAAAGCTGTGGATGGGAATATAGCAGATTTGGCTAACACTGTTTCTATGATCAAAAAGAGTATAGGGCAATACAGTCATATGAAAAAGTTTGGGCACCCCTCTTAATCTTAGGGTGCTTTCACATCTGCGTTTTTCGTAATTCGCGGCAGATGCGGTGAAAAAACCGCATCTGACGCGTTTACCGCATAACCGTTCCACTTGCGGCGCGGTTGCGGTTTTTTCTATGCAAAGTATAGGCATACTTGCGGCAGGTGCGGCAAGTGCGGTTTTGCACTTGCGGCAGGTGCGGCCGCGAAAAAAACCGCGGCTTACTGCGGTTTTTTTCGCGGCCGCACCTGCCGCAAGTGCAAAACCGCACTTGCCGCACCTGCCGCAAGTATGCCTATACTTTGCATAGAAAAAACCGCAACCGCGCCGCAAGTGGAACGGTTATGCGGTAAACGCGGCAGATGCGGTTTTTTCACCGCATCTGCCGCGAATTACGAAAAACGCAGATGTGAAAGCACCCTTACTCTTTTTTTTTTTTTGTTTAAAATTGTTTTTTTGCAACAGCTATATCAGTGTGATATATGTAATAACTGATGGATACAGTAATATTTCAGGATTGAAATGAGGTTTATTGTACTAACCGAAAATGTGAAATATGCATTATTTCAAAAATTGACAGGTGCAAAAGTATGGGCACCTCAACAGAAAAGTGACATTAATATTTAGTAGATCCACCTTTTGCAAAAATAACAGCCTCTAGTCGCTTCCTGTAGCTGTTAATGAGTTCCTGGATCCTGGATGAAGGTTTTTTTGACCATTCCTCTTTACAAAACAATTCCAGTTTAGTTAAGTTTGATGGTCGCCGAGCATGGACAGCCCGCTTCAAAACATCCCACAGATGTTCAATGATATTCAGGTCTGGGGACTGGGATGGCCATTCCAGAACATTGTAATTGTTCCTCTGCATGAATACCTGAGTTGATTTGGAGCGGTGTTTTGGATCATTGTCTTGCTGAAAGATCCATCCCCGGCGTAACTTCAACTTTGACACTGATTCTTGAACATTATTCTCAAGAATCTGCTGATACTGAGTGGAATCCATGCGACCCTCAAATTTAACAAGATTCCCGGTGCCGTCATTGGCCACACAGCCCCAAAGCATGATGGACCCTCCCCCAAATTTGACAGTGGTTAGCAAGTGTTTTTCTTGGAATGCTGTGTTTTTGTTGCGCCATGCATAACGCCTTGCTGTATGGCCAAACAACTCAATCTTTGTTTCATCAGTCCACAGGACCTTCTTCCAAAATGAAACTGGCTTGTCCAAATGTGCTTTTGCATACCTCAGGTGACTCTGTTTGTGGCGTACATGCAGAAACGGCTTTTTCACATCACTCTCCCATACAGCTTCTCCTTGTGCAGTGTGCGCTGTATTGTTCACCGATGCACAGTGACGCCATCTGCAGCAAGATGATGTTGCAGGTCTTTGGAAGTGGTCTGTGGATTGTTCTTGACTGTTCTCACCATTCTTCTTCTCTGCCTTTCTGATATTTTTGTTGGCCTGCCACTTCTGACCTTTACAAGAACTGTCCCTGTGGTCTTCCATTTCCTTACGATGTTCCTCACAGTGGAAACTGACAGGTTAAATCTCTGAGACAACTTGCATGCATAACGCCTTGCTGTATGGCCAAACAACTCAATCTTTGTTTCATCAGTCCACAGGACCTTCTTCCAAAATGAAACTGGCTTGTCCAAATGTGCTTTTGCATACCTCAGGTGACTCTGTTTGTGGCGTACATGCAGAAACGGCTTTTTCACATCACTCTCCCATACAGCTTCTCCTTGTGCAGTGTGCGCTGTATTGTTCACCGATGCACAGTGACGCCATCTGCAGCAAGATGATGTTGCAGGTCTTTGGAGGTGGTCTGTGGATTGTTCTTGACTGTTCTCAGCATTCTTCTTCTCTGCCTTTCTGATATTTTTGTTGGCCTGCCACTTCTGACCTTTACAAGAACTGTCCCTGTGGTCTTCCATTTCCTTACTATGTTCCTCACAGTGGAAACTGACAGGTTAAATCTCTGAGACAACTTTTTGTATCCTTCCCCTGAACAACTATGTTGAACAATCTTTTTTTTCAAATCATTTGAGAGCTGTTTTGAGGAGCCCATGATGCCACTCCTCAGAGAAGATGCAACTAGGAGAACAACTTGCAAGTGGACACCTGAAATAGCTTTTCTCATGATTGGATACACCGGGCTATGAAATACAAAGCTCAATGAGGTTACCAAACCAATTTAGTGCTTCAGTAAGTCAGTAAAACATAGTTAGGAGTATTCAAATCATGAAAATCAGAAGGGTGCCCATACTTTGGCACCTGTCAAATTTTGAAATAATGCATATTTCACATTTTTGGTTAGTACAATGAACCTCATTTCAAACCTGAAATATTACTGTATCCATCAGTTATTACATATATCACACTGAAATAGCTGTTGCAAAAAAAAACTATTTAAAAAAAAAGAGTAAGATTAAGAGGGGTGCCCAAACTTTTTCATATGACTGTATTGAAGGAGATTGATCAAACACTAATTTTATGCCAAAATAAACTATAATTGGGAACTCAGCAGCTTTGGCAAACACTGGTTCTATGCCCAAAAAGAGTATAGGGTAATTTTTGGTGAGATTTAGAAAACACTGCTTTAATGACAAAAAAGCTGTGGATGAGAATACAGCATATTTGGCAAACACTGGTTCTATGACCAAAACGTTTTTAGGGCAATATTTAGGGAGATTTAGCAATCAATTGATTTTACGCTTAAAAAAGCTGTGGATGAGAAATCAGCAGATTTGGCAAACACTGGTACTAGCCCCACAACAGTTTAGGGCAATATTTAGGGAGATTTAGCAAACAAAACTCTTTGGCCACAAAAAACTATGGATGTGAATACAGCAGATTTGTCAAGCCCTGGTACTAGGCCCAAAAAGAGAATAGGGTAATATTTAGGCAGATTTACCAAACACTGATTTTATGCCAAAAAGCAGTGAATGGATATCCTGCATATTTGGCCAACACTGGGGTGCCGACACACCCTTTTCAATGTGTGTCGTAGGTTAATGTTCTTAATTTGGCCAGACATATTGTTCTGTTGTTTGTTGACTCTTGAAAAGTGGGTCATTGTTTCTTATCAGACTGCTGGGAGCCTGCATTGTCTCAGTTTGTGGATTCCTAACTGAATGTAAATTACCGTATATACTCGTGTATAAGCCGACCCGTGTATAAGCCGACCCCCCTACTTTTGCCCCCAAAACCTGGGAAAATCTATTGACTCGCGTATAAGCCGAGGGTGGACTCCAGCACAGGTATACAACCCCCAGCAGTGAGGTATACAGCAGCCTCCCCAGTGGTAGTATACAGCAGCCTCCCCAGTGGTAGTATACAGCAGCAGCCCCAGTGGTAGTATACAGCAGCCCCAGAGGTATATGCAGCCCCAGAGGTGTATACAGCAGCCCCAATATACAGCAGCCCCAGTGGTATTGCAGCCCCAGTGGTATTGCAGCCCCTATATACAGCAGCCCCAGTGGTATTGCAGCCCCTATATACAGCAGCCCCAGTGGTATTGCAGCCCCAGTGGTGTATACAGCAGCCCCTATATACAGCAGCCCCAGTGGTATTGCAGCCCCAGTGGTATTGCAGCCCCTATATACAGCAGCCCCAGTGGTATTGCAGCCCCAGTGGTATTGCAGCCCCTATATACAGCAGCCCCAGTGGTATTGCAGCCCCAGTGGTGTATACAGCAGCCCCTATATACAGCAGCCCCAGTGGTATTGCAGCCCCAGTGGTGCAGGGCCCCTATATACAGCAGCCCCAGTGGTATTGCAGCCCCAGTAATGCAGGGCCCCTATATACAGCAGCCCCAGTGGTAGTATACAGGCAGCCCCAGTAATGCAGGGCCCCCCCCTCATGCTCCGGTCTCCTGTAAAGCAAATTATACTTATCAGTGCCCGCTGCCGCCGCGCCCGCCGCTGCCGACATCCCGATCCTCCGTCTTCATGCATCTTCTTCCTGTTTCCTGTGCGCGTCGCCGGTAATGACGTCATTGCCTGCGACGCGCACAGAAGCAGGAAGAAGATGAATGAAGATGGAGGATCGCATGTCGGCAGCGGCGGGCGCGGACGGCAGCGGGCACTGATAAGTATAACTTGCTTTACAGGTGACCGGAGCGTGAGGGGGGGGCCCTGCATTACTGGGGATGCGGGGGCTGCTGTATACCGCTGTATACAGCAGCCCCCGCACTGACTCGCGTATAAGCCGAGGGGGGTACTTTTCAGCCCAATTTTTGGGCTGAAAAACTCGGCTTATACGCGAGTATATACGGTACCTCACCCCTCTGTCTACATCACTCAGAGGAAAATTATGCAGTCAAATTGAAATGCCAACCAATAAGAGAGCAGTCTTATCCCACCAATCCTTTAAGAACACAAAATACCCTGAGGTGAAGGCTCAAGATATAAAACGGACTCAGTCACCAATTGGTCATTTGCTACATGGCCTCAGCCTAGGGACTTCAGCCTCAGCTAGAGGATAACATCGCATCTTCATGTCTTCGGCCTAGTAATTTCAGTTCCAGCTGCCAGGATCACCTCATGTCTTTATTAGAGATGAGCCGCCACCCCGGTGTTCGAATTCGATTCGATTCGTCGAATCGACGGGGTGTTCGACGAATGTTCGTCGAATGCTCGACGAACACCGTCGAACACCCCGGAAAATGAACAATCCGGGCTTGTGGGGCTTTTTCACTTCCACAATGTATATACATACATTATGGAAGTGAAATAAAGTCAAATAAAGTGTTAAAAATAAAAAAATAATGTATGCTCACCTGTCTGCGGTCCACCGAAGCCTCCGGTATGGTCCTGTGTCTTCCAGGACCTGTGGTGACGTCAGTTCTCGCGGCAACTCCGGTCACATGACAGGAGTTCCGCGAGAACATGACGTCACCACAGGTCCTGGAAGCACAGGACCTTGCCGGAAAGCTTAAAATAGATAATTTTATGATTCGGACCCTTTCTTTAAGTAAAAGTTACTTAAAGAAAGGGTCCGAAACATAAAAATATCTATTTTAAGCTTTCTGGCAAGGTCCTGTGCTTCCAGGACCTGTGGTGACGTCACGTTCTCGCGGGAACTCCGGTCATGTGACCGGAGTTCCCGCGAGAACGTGACGTCAGCACAGGTCCTATTAGCAATAGGACTTTGCCTGAAAGCTTAAAATAGATATTTTTATGTTTCAAACCCTTTCTTTTACTTAAAGAAAGGGTCAAAATCATAAAAATATCTATTTTAAGCTTTCCGGCAAGGTCCTGTGCTTCCAGGACCTGTGGTGACGTCACGTTCTCGCGGAACTCCGGTCATGTGACCGGAGTTCGCGCGAGAACATGACGTCACACAGGTCCTAGAAGCCGCAGGACCATGCCGGAGGCTTCGGTGGACCGCGGACAGGTGAGCATTGATTATTTTTTTATTTTTAACACTTAGTAGCTGTTTATTTTGGCCGAAAATGCGGCAGATGTGGTTTTCTGACCGCATCTGCCGCATTTTCGAACCAAAATCGAACATGTTCGATATTCGCCGAATTTGAACCAAATTGTTCGAATTCGGCGGATGACTCGAATAGGGCCAAAATCAACTCGAATTTGAGATTTGCGAACTATTCGAATCGAACATCGCTCATCTCTAGTCTTTATACTCTGCATGGCCTCAGCCTAGGACTCTAGGATTTGGCTGGAAGATCAGAGACTAATTAAGGAACACAGGTAGAGACAATTTAGTCACCTGACTACAGACTTTGCTTTGCTTGGTCTGCTTCCTAAGCTTGCTGGTATCCCTTTTCAGTGGATGCCCACCACATATGGGGTGCTGGTGGACTGGGTAGATGGCCCTGGAAGCCATGAAGGCACAAATATCCTAATTCCTGGTGAGTCAGCCGAACGGTGTGACTCTGTTGCTTGTTACATTGTGTGTTCTTAATGAGTTTATGTATATGCCTTTGAATGTTGGGGATCCAATAAAGTCTTACCATTGTGTGGTTCACTCACCATGTGTTGTCTGAGTAGTGATCTGCCCACGGTTAAGGAGTTTGGGCGTTCAGTGGGATGAGCCCTGGTCCATGCGGTCCTTCTTAAGGCAGCCGGGCCAGTGGATGAAATCACCCACTGACCCCCTTGTCTTCATAACTGTTTCTATGCCGAAATAGAGTATAGGACAATATTTAGAGAGATTTAGTCAACACTGCTTGGATGCCAAAAAAAGCTGAGGAGGAAAATACAGCAGATTTGGCAAACACTAGTTCTATGCCCAAAGAGAGGGTAGGGCAATATTTATGGAGATTTAGCAAACATTGCTTCTCTGTCAAAAAAGCTGTGGATGTGAATACAGCAGATTTGGCAAACTCTGGTTCTATGCCGCAAAAGAGTATAAGGCAACATTTAGGAAGACTGTTCAAACATTGCTTTTATGCCAAAAAAAAGTTGCGGATGGGAATACAGAAGATTTGGCAAACACTGGTTGTATGCCCAAAATGAGTTTAGGGCAATTATTCGGGAGATTTAGCACATACTGCTTTTATGCCCAAAAAGTTGTGGATGGGAATACAGCAAATCTGGCAAACACTGCTTCTCTGCCAGGCAGGCACACAGCATTAGCAGCGGCAGCAGCAGGTACATCCCTAAACTGTAACACTTTAAAAAATGTAAAAATGGCGTCAACGGAAAACAGCCGCTTCTTATATGCCAAGGACATTTGACTTAGGCAGCCAATCACACAAGCCCTTGTGTCTGTAAGTTTTGTTTAGTTTATGCGTGTTGATTGGCTGCCAGCCCAGAGCATCCATATAAGTAAGTGTTGGAAAGAGTAAGAAATGGAGTGCGATGCTTCTCTGACGTTAGGCCACTCTCCACCCCTCCCCCTCTTCAAACACCTTCCTCCTGCTATGTGATACTGACAGGCATCATAATATAGAAAATATGGATTAGTGCAAATGTATTAATGTTTTCTGTCCTTTTCAAAAAGGGCTCGTGGGAGTCCTCTTAATAAAGGGTCTGTGTAGCCACTGTGCAACAGGCACTTTGGGGTAACGCCTACAAAGGTTGTTTGGGGGCCTCTTATAATAGAGTTTGTGAGGGTCTTCTTAAAATGTGTTTGTGGGTATCCTTTTAAAAAATAGTTTGTGGGGGTTCTCTTAAAAAATGCTCTGTGTGGTCACCCTGTACCAGTCTATGAGGATTTACCCTTCAAAAAATGTTGGTGACGATACTCCTAAAAAAGGTTTTGGAGGATTCTCATAAAAAAAGGTTTGTGATGATCTTCTTAAAAAAGGGGTCTGTGTAGCCACTCTGCAACTGGCTCTGTGGGGTTACCCTTAAAAAGGGTATGTAGGGGTAATCCTATTACAGAGTTTGTGGGGGTCATCTTAAAAAAGGCTCTGTGTGGCTACTCTGCACTACACTCTTTGGCATTATTCTTAAAAAATAGTTTTGGTGGTCCACTTAACCATTTCACCCCCAAGCCTGTTTTGACCCTAATGACCAGACCATATTTTGCAATACTGACCAGTGTCACTTTGTTAGGTAATAACTCTGGAACATTTCAATGAATCCAAGTGATTCTGAGACTATTTTCGTAACATTTTGGACTTCATGGGAGTGGTAAACTTAGGTTGATAATTCTTGCATTGTTTTGAAAAAAAACTAAATTGAAATTTGGTGAAAATTTCCAAAGTTTTAATTAATTACTTTTAATCACTCAAAATAGTTAACATTTCCCACTTGTCTATTTTACATAAGCACAATTTTGGAAATAATTTTTTTTAGGAAGTTAGGAGGAATCAATGTTTTTCAGCAATTTCTTATTTTTCCAATAAAATTACAAAGCCACATTTTTAAGAACCACATCACATTTTAAGCGATTTTGAGGGGCCTACAAGACAGAAAACACCTAAAAGTGGCACCATTCTAAAAACTGCAACCCTCAAACTTCTTAAAACCACGTTTAAAAATTGTATTAAACCTTTAGGTGCTTCATAGTAACTAAAGCAATATGGAAGGAAACAATTACCATTTTAGTTTTTACAACAAAAATAATACTTTAGCTTCAAATATTGAATTTTCACAAGGGTAACAGCAGAAAAGGGACCCTAAAATTTATTGTGGAATTTCTCCCAAGTACATTGATAATCAATGACAAAATCATTGTTTGGGCACATGGGACAGCTCGGAAGGGAAGGAACACTATTTGACTTTTTGAATAGAATATTAAGCTGGAAACGTTAGATAACACCATGTCGCATTTGGAAAGCCTCTGATGTGCTTAAAAAGTATAAGCTTCCCACAAGTGACTCTATTTCGTAAACTAGACCCCCAAAGGAATTTATCTAGATGTGGTGAGCACTTTGAACCCCCCGGGTGCCTCACAGGATTTTATAATATTGAGCCGTAAAAATGAAAAAATACTTTTTCTTCCACAAATATGTTCTTTTAGCCTCAATTTTTTTAAATTTTCACAGGAGCAACGGGTTAAAATGGATCCCAAAATTTGTTGCACAATTTTTCCTGAGTACGCCAATACTCCATATGTGGTGGAAAACCACTGTTTGGGTGCACGGCAGGGCTCAGAAGGGAAAGAGCGACATTTGACGTTTCAAGGTGAATATTAGCTGCAATCATTAAAAGACACCATGACGCGTTTGGAGAGCCCGTGATATGCCTAAACAGTAGAGCTTCGCCATAAGTGACTCCATTTTGGAAATAAGACCCCCCAAAAAACTTATCTAGATGTGTGGCAAACCCTTTAAACCCCCAGGTGCTTCATACATTGAGCCGTGAAAATGAAAAAGTACTTTTGTTTTCCAAAATTTGTTGAACGATTTGTCCTAAGTACACTGATACCCTATATGTGGTGAAAAATCACTGTTTGGGCGCATGTCAGAGCTTGGAAGGCAAGAGCTATGTTTTGGAGCACAAATATTGATGGAACGGTCTGTGGGTACCATGTCATGTTTGGGTAGCCCTTCATGTACCTAAACATGAAATTCAAGATAATAAATTGGAGTATTTTGCAGTGAAAAACATTAATTGTTATTTGGTTTTAAAATATGTGATAAAAACACAAAAATTGGGATCAAAAACACCCCTTGTGGTAAGGCAGCAAATTACATACAAAAGCACTGCTAAGTATCGCAGATACATGCAGACACAGCTATATACAAACAGAGGCTCACATACATGCAGTTAATAAAATCAATGCACACTTCAGAGCAAACTGCTATATAAAAGGCAGACAATTAACAGGTTACAAGTATGAAATCACCCGCTGTCACATTGCCTTGGAATCCACTACTCCTGCACTAGCCGGTCCAGAGGTTACTTCATCTACAGTGCCTATTCCATCGACCTGAGTGCCACGTCTCCATCTCTGGCATCTCGTTTCCTGGACTGTCTCACAGTTGCCTAACAGCCCTGAGGCCCGTGCAAGATCCCTATAGACTGTGACCTATCTGTGTGCATCGTTCACTACTGCACTGGCAAGATCTTTCATTACAGTCTTCTACTTAATCACAACCAGCATCTGCTAACTATTCCTGTCACGGGTCAGCCTCTAGTGATCCACATCACCACTCCCACACATCCGTGTGTCTTACAGATTGTTAAGGTCATGGATCTGCTGGCCCAGCTTCCTCTGCTCAGGGTGAACTTGCAGGTGTGCGCGAGGAACAATAAAAACAATAGTACAGCGGTCTCAGGGAGCGCCAAAGGAATACTGGACAAAATAGTGGATAAGAACCAACCTTTATTCTTCCTCCAATACCACTGCCACTATTGTTTTTATGTGAGTTCTCTCTACGGAGCGAAAGCGGCAGGAGCAGCCTGGCATATCTGGAGTGTTGAGGACCTGCGGTTACCTAATTACCGGGATAAACATACTGAGGACCTGCGGTGACGCGGTATCCGGTCCGGTAGGATTACGTGAAATTCGCAGAGCACGGAGTTGTGAACGCAAACACCAGCAGGACGGCAGCACTAATAGAAAGAGGCGACCCGGAGCCCCATCAGCCACACATTTAATCTTGGTTGTGTAGACGTACACAACCATTATAGGTGAGTGCATTGGCACTTTTTATTTATACAAATAGCCCTGTGTGTGTACACATGCGCCCTTTTCTTTTTCTTTCTGCAGAGGAAAAATAAAGGCTTTCCACCATCATGCAGTCTATGGACACCCACCTACAAGCCATTGATCCTGCAACAATGACCACGCAGCTGTCTGGTCTTCAGCAAGAGATCTCCCACCAGCAAGGGACGCAAGGGCATGTTCTGTAGTACTTGGCCTCCTTAGATGTGCAACGTACGGTTCTGCAAGGAACTGCTCATCAGGCCACACTCCAACCAACGGCTTCTGATCCTGTCCTGGTTACCGCCCTAGTCCATGACTCTGCAAGCCCTCTCAGTATAATGGGGATCTCAAGAACTGCAGTGGATTCTTGAATCAGTGTCTTCTCCATTTCAAGCACCTTCCGCTTCAGTATCCCACCGATTCAGCAAGAGTAGCTTTCTTGGCCTCCCATCTGAAGGGAGAGGCCTTGGCATGGGTAAATCCTTTACTGGTGAGAGACGAACCTATTGTCTCCAACCTGTAGACCTTCCTAGAGGTCTTCCAATGGGTCTTTGATGAACCAGGACGAGTTACTTCTGCTACCGAAGCCCTGTTCACCCTTCAGCAAGGAGATCTCTCTGTGGGTTAAAACACTATTCAATTTTGCACTCTGGCATCTGAAGTCCAATGGATGAATGAGCCCCTGTTTGCTTCCTTCAGATGAGGTCTCTCCAGCAACATTAAGGATGAGCTAGCTGGCTGGAGATGCCCACTTTCTTGGATGACCTTATTGCTCTTGCCATCCATATTGAACAAAGGTTCCAAGAACGAAGCAAGAAGAATCTTGAGAGCATACTTCCTCACTTGGCTTCATCAGTCCAGAAGCCTTTTTCTCCTCGTCCATCTCTTGCGGTGGCTTTGGTGTCTGTGGAACCCATGGAGGTTGACCGGGTCATGATGGCCACCCATCGACAGAATGAGAGGTTCGCTAAGAATCTGTGCCTTTACTGTGGGAGTGCCACTCATTTGCTCTGCTGCTGTCCTGAGCGTCCTGGAAACTCTTCCACCTAGGTCAGGTAAGAGAGGCCTCCTTTTAACTGTGTGAATTCAATTTGCACGGTCTCGTGCTGAGCGCTCCAAAACAAAGCTGAGGACTCTGCTGACTGGATAGTCCTTTTATTGAAAAGCCTCCATCCGCCACGACATGTTTCGACGGTGTAGTACCGTCTTTCTCAAGTGGAGACCCTGACCACTTTCTAAATCTACACCATTGTTGTGCGGGATTGCACAACAGGAATAGGTTAGTGATTACTTAATTGAATCTTCCCACTTGGTAATAATGGTAATGCACTAGTGCGCCCCCTATATTTCTTTTGTCCTTTTAACTGTGTCTGTTTCGATTTCTCACAGTGGAGTGTGGTTGTCAGAGGTGGCATACCCTGACTCTGAATCTGTGGGAAACTTCATTCAACAAGCCCTCGCTCTTCTTCTTGGAGTTCCTGTTTCTCCCCTACAGCATCCACACATCATCACCTCGGTAGATAGAAGACCATTAAAGGACACCATTCTAGGTGTTACTGCGGAGATGGAATTATAGATTGGAGCTCTTCACAAGGAGAAGATTTCCTTCTATGTTCTGCCTAAACTTTTTCCCCCGCTTCTTCTGGGTCTACTTTGGCTGCGCACCCATGAACCAGTCTTGGATTGGTGATCCATAGATGTGCTCAGATGGGGACAGTCCTGCCATGACAAACATCTGAAGTCCACACATCCAGGTTATCCCTTTTATTCTTCTGCCCTGACCAGGTTACCTGCAGCTTATTGGTCGTTTGCTGACGTCTTCAATAAGAAGAGGCCGAGGTTCTTCCATCGCACCGACCATACGATTGTTAGATTTATCACCTTCCCGGCACCACTACTCCTCAAGGATGGATACACCCCTTATCTCCAGCTGAGACTCAGGCCATGTCCGAATATATCAAGGAGAATCTTGCCAGGGATTTTATCCAGAAATCCTCTTTGCTGACTGAAGCCAGTTCTTTTACGTTAAGAAGGATGGCTCTTTGAGACCATATATTGACTACTGGGGTCTCAACCAGGTTAACGTGAAAAATAAATATCTGCTTACCCTCTTACCAGAGTTCTTTGATCGTCTAAGTGGAGCTCGAATCTTCACTAAACTTGATCTTCGAGGAGCTTATAACTTGGTCAGAATACGCTCGGAAGATAAAAGAAAAACTGCTTTCAACACTCATAATGGGCATTATGAATATTGGGTGATGCCTTTCGGTTTTAGTAATGCCTCCTTTTTTCCTGTCTATTAGAGTATCTGGGCACACCAAACAGGAATAAATTATAACCACAAGTTTGCAGGTGAAAAAACGTGTCCTCTTTATTGCCCCACAGTATCAGTACACTGGTCCAACGTTTCGGCCATCCTCGGCCTTTCACAAGATTCTATTTTACAAAAATTGTCAAGCATAATGACACAGGTATTAATACAATATGCAAGGCATCGATAATAAGAATTATTGGTGTAAGTGTCCATGTGCAGATACACATCAAGTGAGTGTTAGAGTGATGGGGGCACGTGCAAGTGTGATGTGGCCTGGATGTGCGGGATGGGGTTGGAGAGTGGAGTAAGGAGGTCAAATGGGCTCATTGTGGGGGGACTTTGTACAGGGTGAGATAGATCAGCTGATTCTATTTGTAGGTGAACTTAACATGATCTATCAGAGATAAGTAATTTTTACTGTGTAAATACTGGGGACGAGGTCTCTTAAGGGATCTGTATCAATCAGATGAAAAGTAGTCCTGCAAGAGACTGAAAGTCAGTGTTGAAAAAAGAAAGAATATATGATGTCAGATAAAGGAAGAAATAAGAATTGGCAATGTTAGCTCTCAAGGAAAGCTACCTCAGGGGAAATGGTGTATCAGTGTCCGCGCTGCTGAAATCCCAAGAAAACGATCCGGAAACCATATGTAGTGCATCATCATCCATTTATTCCTTTCCAAAAAAAGGAAAGCTAGACAGGAAAGGGTGTGTATTCCCATAAGGATGATGTAATCACCGAAATTTACAGTACTCTCAAAATATTGTGACGCAGCAGTATTGCAAAGTGAAATTACTGTAGCTATACCAGTTATAAGTCACTATAGCTGTACCAGTTATAGATGTGGTATAGATACGGTCCTAGGAAAGGTTCTCAAAGAATTGTTGTTTGCAGGAAAACAGCAAAAGGTAAACATACTGGTAGCAAAGTGGAGATAGCGGCAGAGTAATACTCAATGGCTTTGTGCTAGTTGAGACCTATAAACGTCCACAGTATTGTGAATCTACCAAGAAAAAGGCAAAAGTAAAAGCAAACTATGTGTTTCTAATTGAATGAAATATAAAACACAACTGAGAATCGGTTACCTATAGAGTCGCCACTTATCAGAGATGCTCAAAGAGAATGTCTGATTGGCACTAAGTTCAGAGATCTGGATGGAAAAGGTAAAAAAAAACCAGAACATTGATTGAGACTCCAATCATGTCTGTAGGTTTACAAGGTAAGTAAATCACATACCGTGGTAGTGAGAGTTAAGGCTCAGGGTACAGGTTAGCCTGTAAGGAGAATGAAACCTAATGGGCATGTGGTATAGCAAAGAAGGGTAGGGAACAATCCAAGGAGCGTGGATTACATGTTGGCTTTTGGTTCGCATGTGCAGCGGTGGTATGCGGCATCTGTGTTAGCAGCTCCGGTATTTAAGGAAGTGAGGCGGGACTACCGCACATCACTTCTGGTGTGTGGAACGCACAAAAGTCCGGTGGAACCCACTCTAGCGCATGGGCGGTACAGATGTGTCGTCCGCACATGAGCGGTGCTGTAGTGTCAGAATAAGCGAAAAGCAACAACTGAACAGTGACGTGGAGTAGAGTAATCCGGCCAAAGCGGCGACGGTGCGCTTGTTTAGTGCTTGTGGAGTCATCACCATCAATAATGCATCTAAAGAGACAGAACAAGCAGTTAGGACCAATAATGCAGAAATGATAGAAAAAACAATGTTGTTAAAGATAATCTTCAGAATATAAGTAAACTTAGAGAACAGAATAAATGTCACAATCCTGAGGGGAACTGTAGCGTACAATAGGGATCAATGCTCAATATTCAAATAAATTACGGATAGAAAGGTTTACAGAGATATAGTGAGTCATTATGCCTGTACCTCTTTGAAATGAGCAAAGTCTAAGCAGTATATCAAAAGTGTGATAGCAGTCATACATTCATAATATGTGATATGTACCTTGAGTCATGGGTCTCGCAAGTGAGGTCAAAATATTATGACATGACAGACATTAGACTCACGGAATGAAGTAGTAGAAGTCAGTACAATCAAAAGGTTATGCAAAAGTCCAAGGGCAAATTAAAGATGGGGAATTTCACCTTAAAGAGGACCTGTCACCAACCATACATGGTGATCTAATTACAGCACTGAATGCAGCATGTTTGCTGCATTCAGGCAAGGGGTCCCCCAGCCCTTGAGCCCCCCTGTACCCAGAGATAATACACTTTGAAAATTTACATTGTGGAGCCAAATAGGAGGTGGCTTGTGACTTGAGCCAAAGGGCAGTTTCACACCCCCTGTATGTTTATTCCGCCCACCGACGCCTCCCTGATGCCAATTAGAGCTTATTGCAGTGCTGGCCGCTTTGCCTCGCCTCCTGAGGTGACATCACCGACTTTCCCCGCCCTGCTGGTTAACATGGAGCAGGGCGGGTATAAGTGTGATGTCACAGCAGGATGTGGAGCAGGAGACAATGATTGGCATCAGAGAGGCGGCGGTGGGAGGATTAAACATGCAGGGGGTGTGAAACTGCCCTTTGGCTCCAGCCACAAGCCACCTCCTATTTGGCTCCACAATGTAAGTTTTCAAAGTGTATTATCTCGGGGTACAGGGGGGATCAAGGGCTGGGGGACCCGTTGCCTGAATGCATCAGACATGCTGCATTCAGTGCTGTAATTAGATCACCATACATGGTTGGTGACAGGTCCTCTTTAAGGAGAACCTAACCCCAGACGAGTCACAGGCCATAAAAACCCTCAAGGAAAATCCACACATTCATCCTGATGGCAGCGCGGATCATCTAAGCACTACTCCTTTGGATTTGAATACACCACCACAGTGCACGTGGAAGTGCAGATCCAGCGGCAGCTGTTCAGGCGAGCATACCAGTTGTTCGGTTAGCACAACCTAACCAGGTGAGTGTATACACCCATGGATAATGATCATATTTAAATGATAAGACCCATTTGAGCCTCCTTTGTCTCTCTCCATTTCTAGATTTTTAATAGTCTCAGTTGTCACATTCTTAAAATTTCGGAACTCAGACAACAATTTCTGTGGCGGTTCTTTTAAAATTTGGACTGTGTGAAAAAACTCTTAAGGCCCCGCTACACGGGGCATCATCCCCGACAACTCAGGGGCGTGGCCAAGTTGCGGCAACATTGCTGGTGAGTTGTCCCGTGTAACAGGGTGATTTCAACGGCGATAGTTGCTTCAGCAACATTGCCAGGTTTCAGGACAATGTCTGACATCGCAACAGCGATGTTGCAAGCAACTTCCCCCATTGACTGCAATGTTAAGGATCGCTGCCAGGGTTGAATTTAACCCTGTCAGCGATAGTTACTTTCAACATCGCCGCTGCGTTGCCGGCGATGTCTGACAGGAGCACAGTGATCTTGGCCAGTGGCCAAAAACAAGCGCGCTTCCGTCAGTTGCCGGCGATGTTGCCGGTGATGTTGCAACATTTGACGGTACCTTTAGAATTTTGTCTCTGTGAGGGGAACTCTGGCAACAGTCTCAGTGGATGCAGTCTTAAAATGTTGGCTCTATGGGGAACTCTAAAAATGGGACAGTTGCTGAACTCTAAAGATTTTGGGTCTGTGGGGTAACTGGCAACAGTCTCTGCAGTGGCATTCTTAACATTTTGGCCCAGTAGAGAAACTGACAACAATCTCCATGGCAACACTCTTAAAATGTGGGTTTTGTGAGGGAACTCTGATAACAATCTCAGTGGGAAATCTGTAAAATGAGAATGCACAATAGGGTCTAATCTCCTAACAGAGATGAGTGGTGATTGATATTATGAAATCTGCTCACCTGATTAGGTTGTGGACACACAACCAGTATAATTGCTTAGAAATTGCAGCTGCTGCAGGGACCGCACTTCCACAGTTCACTGTGGATTAGATGAGATTCCAGGACGAAGTACCTTATACGTCCGCGCTGCTGCCCAAAGGAATATCAGACTCACCTGGGTATCTGGGTTGATAAAACTTTATTCCTATGCGTTTCAAAGCCCCTCCTGGCTCCTTCCTCAGGATGATATCCAGTTTCAGTGGGGCACTCTTAAAATGTTGGTTCTGGCAATTTCACCTTTCATCAGTGCCTCTCCAGTCGCATGGCTCCATTTTATGGCCCTAACTTCTGACAAGCCAGAAGTCAGAAAGTTATGTCATAATCGTTTAAGGCTATGTTCACCATAGCGCCTTTTTTGCGCTTTTGGCGCGTTTTGCAGCCGCACAAAAAAGTGCCGTAAAAAAATGCGTTGCATGCGTTTTTTTACGGTGCGTTTTTTTATGGGCACTCTTCTCCCCCAAAAGCGCAGGGGAGAAGTGATGTCACACAAGGGAGGAAGAATCCTGTGTTCTTCCCATGTGTGACATGTGTTACTGCCCATTTTGGTTTCGCAGTGTATTATTATACACTGCGAAACCTAAATAAAAGTTATCCAAATGGTATTAAAAATAATAAAAAATGTAATACTTACCCTCCACCGGGTGTTCAGGAGCCGAGACAACCACATCTACTGTCCTTCCAGGACCTGCCAAGATCTATGATTGGCCGCTCACGATCATGTGATATGTGACATGCATATTACATGTTCGCGAACCGCCAATCACAGATCACAGGCGCTGGAAGGAGATCAGAAAGAGATGTCTTGGCTCCTCGAACACCCGGCGGAGGGTAAGTATTCAATATTTATTATTTTTCATACATTTGGATAACTTTATTAGGTTTCGCAGTGTATATTAATACACTGTGAAACCCAAAAAGGGCTGTCACACATGTCACACAGGGGAGGAACTCAGGATTCTTCCTCCCCTGTGTGACATCACATCCTGCAGCACCGATATTATATGCGCTGGAATTGTGCATTGTCTGAACGGCGATGCACAATTCCAGCGGGTATAATGGCTCCTATGAGAAAAAACGCGGGCGCACTTGAGTAGAGAGTTGACATGGTCATTCTTTTTACGTGCGCACTTTCTCCCATAAAAAAGCAGCATATATTTACGCAGCGCCTGCATGGTAAAAGTGAAAGTCCATACACTTTGCTGGCAAACTCAGATGCGCTTTTTTTTAAAAGCGGGCGCAAAAAAGCGCAGTGTGTGAATGTAGTATAATGCAACTTCTGAATAGCCTTTTTAAAATGTAAAGCCCAATATTAGATCCCATATTCTAGATGTGGCCGTACAGATAATTTATAGAGGGGTAATAATACACTGGAGTCACTGGATTTTATCTATATTTTTTATATACTCTAAAATCTTGTTTATATATATATATGCAGCAATAGGGTTATCTGAGAGTTGAATGAAAATTAATGCCTTCACCTTCGTAACTTGTGTTTCGATGGGAATATTTTTAATAAATCAAATGCAGAAATACTCCATAGAATGTGCTCTTTAATTACTGATATTCACTTTTCCAAATAATTACCAGGCGATTAGACACATCTTCTGCCAAGAATTAACAAGTTCAAGTTTTCTGAAGGTGTCACGGAAGAGGTTGATAGTTTGTTTCCACAACTAGCCTCTCACAGTTCTCTCAAATTCTTCATCTGATGCATAGTGATTTCCTGAATAGAGATGAGCGAACACCTGAGTGGTGAAATTTGGCTCCATTCGCCGAATGTGGGGTGTAATTTGCCAAATACTCCGAACACCATTGAAATTTATGGCAGGCAACATGAAACACATAAAAAACACATTGAAAGTTGTCCAAAACCTGCCAAACACACAAAGACACACACACACATCATCTTACCAGTCTCTTGCTGCTTGATTGCTTCCGGCTCCATCACCAATTTGTATGACAACCAAGCACAGACACCATCTAGATTGTGAAAATGCAATCTGATTGCAATAGTCAATCACAGACGCTCTCAGAGAGCATGAGCATCTGTGATTGGCAGTTGCCATTCAGTGAAATGAATATTCAGACATCTTAATGGGTGGGACCATAAGTAAGGGAGAGGCAGTGCGGGAGAGCGGAGCCAGAAGCAAGCAACAAAAGGCTGGTAAGATGATCTGTGTGTGTCTGTCTATCGGTGTGTGTAGGATATGTGTGTAGGATAATGTAGAACAGAAGTATTAGTGCATTTCTGTCCTAATTAAGCTACACACATCCAAACAAATACCGAACAAAAACCTGAATTTCCTGACTTTTTAGCAAAACATTTGTGTTCGAGGGGCCGAATGAACATTGTCAAATTTGGTCCGGATTTGAAATTGGTGAACAGGTTCGAGCAAAGTTCACTCATCTCTAGTCCTGAATCAGTCTGTTTACATTTTGCATGTTTAACTAAGTAGTTTCTATCACAGGACATCCAACTCTTTATTTGTCACGCAAGTCAAACATTGTCGCCTCACCATCTTTTAACTAACTGGCCCAATGACACACAGTGCTCACATCAACACAATCACCATAAATGGCGTGCATTCTCTGATGAATTTCCTTTGGAGTGACACCTTCTGCTGTCAAGAATTCAATGTCAACACTTTGCTTAAATTGCATTGACCAACTGTCTGTGGAAAGGTCCATTCTTTACACTGTAACAAAACAACTGTTCACTGCTAAGGCTTCTTGCCAGCTGGAACTGTAGAGGGGAGTCTATTGAACAGTCTACTACCTGTCGCAATCATTGCTGCCATCTGCTGAGGAGTTACGAATTTGGTGACATTACTTTTTTTCAACACTCGTAGTTTATCTTAGTGGAAAAATTACCGTATATACTCGCGTATAAGGGCCCTTTCACATCAGCGTTTTTTTAAATTTGCGGCAGATGCGGTGAAAAAACCGCATCTGCCGCAACTGCCGCATAACGGTTCCACTTGCGGCACGGTTGCGGTTTTTTCCATAGGAAGTATAGGGGGACTTGCGGCAGATGCGGCAAGTGCGGTATTGCACTTGCGGCAGGTGCGGCAGAGAAAAAAACCGCAGTAAGCCGCGGTTTTTTTCTCTGCCGCACCTGCCGCAAGTGCAATACCGCACTTGCCGCATCTGCCGCAAGTCCCCCTATACTTCCTATGGAAAAAACCGCAACCGTGCCGCAAGTGGAACCGTTATGCGGCAGTTGCGGCAGATGCGGTTTTTTCACCGCATCTGCCGCAAATTTAAAAAAACGCTGATGTGAAAGGGCCCTTAGCCGAGTTTTTCAGCCCAAAAATTGGGCTGAAAAGTCCCCCCCTCGGCTTATACGCGAGTCAATACGGCCCCCCTCATAATTTGGCGCCCCCACCTCACTTGCTGGGCCCCCCCGCATGCAGCGCTGCGCATATACATTACCTGTCTAGCAGCTGTCACCCTCCGATGGCGGATCGCGGCTCCCGACTCCGGCTTCCATCTTTCCTCTGTGTCTTCCTTGTCATGTGACCGGCCGGCGTCGCGATGACGTCATCGCGATGAGCCCCGGTCACAAAGCAGGAAGACAGAGAAGAAGATGGAGCCCGGAGCCCAGGAGCCGCGATCCGCCATTGGAGGTGACAGCTGCTAGACAGGTAATGTATATGCGCAGCGCTGCATGCGGGGGGGCCCAGCAAGTGAGTGGGGCGCCAATTATAGGGGGGCCCTGCTGGGCCCTGTATACTACCACTGGGGCTGTATATACCACTGGGGCTGCTGATACTACCACTGGGGCTGTATACTACCACTGGGGCTGTATACTACCACTGGGGCTGAATATACCACTGGGGCTGCTGTATACTACCACTGGGGCGGTATACTACCACTGGGGCTGTATACTACTACTGGGGCTGTATGTATACTACCACTGGGGCTGTATACTACCACTGGGCTGTATACTACCACTGGGGCTGAATATACCACTGGGGCTGCTGTATACTACCACTGGGGCTGTATACTAGCACTGGGGCTGTATACTACTACTGGGGCTGTATGTATACTACCACTGGGGCTGTATATACCACTGGGGCTGCTGTATACTACCACTGGGGTGTATACTACCACTGGGGCTGTATACTACCACTGGGGCTGTATACTACTACTGGGGCGTGTATGTATACTACCACTGGGGCTGTATATACCTCTGGGCTGCTGTATACTACCACTGGGGCTGCTGCTGTATATATATACCACTGGGGCTGCTGCTGTAACACTGCTGGGGCACCTGTATATAACCACTGGAGAGGCTGCTGTATACCACACTGCTGGGGCTGTATACCTGTGCTGGGGTCCACCCTCGGCTTATACATGAGTCAATAGATTTTCCCAGGTTTTGGGGGCAAAAGTAGGGGGGTCGGCTTATACACGGGTCGGCTTATACACGAGTATATACGGTAGGTCAATATTTTTTTGTTAATCTGTAAAAATATCAGAATTGTGTCAAAAATTGAGCAATTTTTAAACTAAAGCACATAGTTTGTTTCCCAGTTTCTTATTAGCACACAGGTGCCCCACATGTGGTCAGAAACCTCTGTTTGGGCAAAAAACAGGGCTCAGAACAGAAGGAGCACCATGTGGCACCATTAGGGGCCTAAACAGCAGAAACCCCCCAAAGTGACCCCATTTTTGAAAATAAACTAATCGAGAAAATCATCCAGGGTGTATTTAGCATTTATGGTTGTGAAAATGAAAATTAAATTTTTTTTCTGCTAAAATGTTTAGCCCCAAGTTTGTGATTTTCATAATGATAAGATGAAAACAGACCCCATAATTTGTAAGGCAATTTCTCCTGAATGCAATAATAGCTATACAGCGATGGCCAAAAGTGCTGGCACCTTGAATTGCTCAAAAAACGAAGTTTTATCAATAATCTACAATCACACCTTTGTAACTATGCATCAATGTTCAGAAACACAAAAGTATTATTTCAGTAATTCAATACAAAAGTGAAACACATATATAAGTCATACAACCAGAGGGATCTATTTCTAGTGTTTATTCTGTTAATGTTGATGATGTTCGCTTACAGACAATGAAAACCCAAAGGTCATTATTTCAGAAAAGTAAAGTAGGGAGGATGAAGGGTTTAAAAGGAGAATATAATATTGATTTGTTAGTCAACGTGTTTCAGGGTTCCCAGAAATGCCTGAAACATGGTAATATTACATTCATTTTTGATGATATTCTAATTCATTGAGATGCACTAGTATATGTTTATTTCCTTTGTGTGTATTGGCACAAACAAAACAGATAAAAAAGGCAAATTGGACATAATTTCCTATGAAACTCCAAAAATTGGCTGGAACAAATTGTTGGCACCCTCAACTTAATATTTGGTGGCACATGCTTTGGAATAAATAACTGCAATCAATCGCTTCCTATAACCATTAACAAGCTTCTTCCACCTCTCAACGGTAATTTTAGACAACATTTGTTTTGCAAACTACTCCAGGTCTCTCATAATTTAAGGGTACCTTCTCCAAACAGCAATTTTAAGATTTCTTCTTAGGTGTTCAATTAGATCTGGACCCATTGCTGGCCACTTTAGAACTCTCCAGTTTCCATCCATTTCTGGCTGCTTCTTGAAGTATGTTTGGGGTCATTGTCCTGCTGGAAAATTCATGACCTAGGACGTAAGCCCAGCTTTCTAATACTGGGCCCTACATTGCGAAGGAAGATCCCTTGTCAGTCTTCAGATTTCATGATGCCTTGCACACAGTCAAGGCACCCAATGCCAGAGGCAGCAAGACAATCCACCAACATCTTGAAACTTGCACCATATTTGACTGTTGGTTCTCTGTTTTTCTTTGTGTAGGCCTCATTCCATTTATGGTAAAGACTACAATGATGTGCTTTACCAAAACGCTTTTTCTTGGTCTCATCTGTCCACAAGACAATTTCCCATAAGGATTAGGCTTACTTTGGTACATTTTGCAAAACTACATTTTAGCTTTTTAAGTCTTTCAGTTAACAGTGGGATCCACCTGGGTCTCCTGCCATAGGGTTTCCTTTTATTCAAATGTTGATGGATAGTTTGAAACACCAGTGGAATAAAGACCAGAAGAAGTCCAAAATGACTGCATCTGGCTGATTAAAGTGAGTGGTTCAGTTGTAGATTTTGTTAGAATCACAGGTTTTGGGATTTATATGGAAACACCGATGCGAGAGCTCAGCGAAGAGGATAGGATAAAAGTGAACTGAGCCTTATTCTGAGTTTTAGGAGGTAGAATGATCAAATTGACAGTAGTACAGGAATATTTCTAATTTTTATTTTTGCATGGCCCCCATGTACAGTGTAACTAATAGGATGACTTTATTATTTCGATCTGTGCAATTAAAGTGATACCAGATTTATATAATTTATGTTTTGCTGCTATCACACAGTAAACGTCTTCTTTATAATGCCTTTTTATCACCTTATTCTGACAGCTGTAACTTTTTTATTTTTTGACAGGGCTGTAAGAGGGCTTATTTTTTGCATGGCAACTTGAAGATTTTATTGGTACCACTTTGGGATATACAACATTGTTTAGTTGCTAGTTATTCAGATTTTTCAGATGCAGAATAAATAAAAACAAGTAATTCAATAGTTTTTTATACTTTTTTTTGCGTGGTTCACTATGAGTTAAAAGTGATAACACCGATTTAGGCCACCTTCACAACACGTTTTTTGCCTGTCCGTGTGGATACTGGTTTTTGAAGGACCACACAGACAAGAATGGATTTATGTAAACAGATGGTAATTATGCTCCCGGATCCTGTTTTTTGAAGGATCCATTTTGTGTATGGTAATTGGTGCACCCATAGGACATAATGGTAATGTCAGTTCTGGAGAGAGAGAGAGAGAGAGAGCTAGGGTCACACTTGGGTTGTGGCATCTGCTAAACGGATGTGTTAAAAGGATGAGTTTTGTTCCCTGGCATTCACATGACATGTGTGTGCATTTTTGATGCATGTGTTAACGCAATTATGATAGCGGTGGGCTGATCTGGCCAAAGGGGGTCTATTATCCCCCTTTTAACCTCACACGAATAACGGCAGTATTAAAGTGGGTAATCAACCCTGATTGGTTCCAAAAGCACTCGGGGCTGATGCCAACGGTGTCAGCTGTCATGTACACTTGTCAATCTGAGACTTTGGTTACGTCGGGGCCCCAATTACAAATTCCTGATTGCTGTTTTAAAATGCAATGAGGTAAAAAGGCCCCGTAATGGCCACTGTTTTTATGCATATCAGTGGTCGTTAAGCAGTTAATATGGATTTTCCTAGAAATGCAAAAAGCATTTTCTGAGCAACCTTTTAATACTACCTTACACATTGGCTGAACTCACCAATATCGGTAGGATCAGTTGACAATCTAATGATGATGTGGGAGAGAAGGTACATTGAATTTCTGATGGCCGATCCTTTAGTTCTCCAGGAGAGAACCTGATACCGGAGGAGTCTGGCAATAACTTACTTGCAGAGAATACAGAAGAACACAGACAAAGCAAGAGTTTCTGTATATGGGGGAATCGGAAATGATTACAATCGGTCGAACATGTGAAAGTAAGACCTAACTGCTCTAATCAATAGCTTTTGTAGATTTTAGTTAGAACTACCAAATTATGGATTGCATTATTGTTTTTTTAAACGAAGGAATTTTGAGAGAGAAAAATTACAGAATAGGAATTTTAAATGAGAGAAAAAAAATCAGCATCCAAGTCAAGTGCCTAAGGAAATCCCAAAAATTTTCGCAAAACAGATTTTTTATTAACATATTTTATCAACATGTATGCTTTTCTTTGGCACATTACATTGAAAGTGTGTACATTTTTATTTATGTGGATGTTATTCATTTAGCTGGCACAGCAGCGCTGAACCCTTCGATATCCAGTAATCGCTGTGTCTTTTTGAAGGTAGAAGCACTGTAACCACAAAATTAGTGGAGTGACCTGAAAAATGAAAACATGGAATAGATAAGAATAAACAGTTTCACAACTCTATGAAAAAGACAAAGGCATAATTTACTGGTCAAAACCTTTCTCAGCTCAACAATAACAGTAAATGAGATTTTACGAAGAATAGTATAATACATATAGAAAAGTTAAAGCAAGACAATTATATGCAAAAAGCAACTGAATAAGTATGTTGCCATGTGATTTTAGCATTACCTGTGGTAGATAGTGTGCCAGCTCTGGCTCCAGTTTTATATAGAGGTGCTTGATATAATGCAGGACTGGGATGATAATTCTGTTGGGGCTCAAAGTGGACAACAGGCAACATTGGGTTCATCTGCCTTGGCAATGCATCTTCTATTACCATATTGTCATCATCCCAGCGACTGGCATCCATGAACATCCCATGAACCAAAACACCATCTTGAGGAGTAGGTAACTGAAACAGATATATGATTGCTAATTTGTTATTGATCAATTACTAACTTTAGAAACACAATTTATGGAGCTCTTAGCATAACTTGTCACAATAATATAACGTAACTTTCATGGTATTAGTGATTTACATGAAATTCTAAAACTGAATATGATGATGAAATTCCTATGAGATTAGGGCTTTGAACTTGCAAAAGCTTTGTTTTGCTGAATTTCAAAGTGAATAGGAAATTAAAAACTAAGTCTGTGCAATATACTATAAAGTAATCTCTGGTCCCTGTGTTTTTGACCAGTATTTAGTGTTTTGGAGAATGCAGTTTGAAAAACTGAGTTTAAAAAACTCTTTTTAACCAAAGCCACTTTTGGATCCAAAAATAATAAAATATTGCATAAAGGAAAGACGTGTGCATTGAGTTACAAAAAAAACCTTTAAAATTGAATTTCTTACATATACGAATTTACTTGGTTATGTTACTACTTAAACAAATGACCATATTTTTCGGATTATAAGATGCACTTTTGTTCCCCCAAATTTTGGGGGAAAGTTGGGGGTGCGTCTTATAATCCGAATATGTGGAGGCAGCGGAGGCTGGGGGGCAGCTCTGGAGCGTGTCTGGGGCTGGAACGGGCTGGCTGCGGGGCTGCAGAGAGAGCGGGGAGATCTCCTGCTCCCGCTCATTTAATATGCACTGACGCTGTCCACCTCTCAGTGCTGAAGTTGCACTGAGAGATGGACGGCGGGGAGCAGTGCATATTAAAGGAGCCTGCACTCACCCCCCCGCTCTCTCTGCAGCCCCTCCATATGCCCCCCCGTGTCCTGTATATGGCTCCCCCACATAATACACCCACCCCCTCAATCTGCTGCCCCCACGTAATATGCTGTTCCCCCCCCCTCCATTAGAAAGATGGTCCCTTGCCCTGCACTCCCCCTATGATTAATGCGACCCCCACGCTGGCCGGCAGCAGATAGAATAAAAAAATCCTCCTTCCTCACCCTCCGGCGCTAAGCTCAAAGCGTCACCGCCGGCTCCTGGTCTCCATGGTGCTCTGCTTCTTCCGCCCATGTAATCGGGTGATGATGTCATCACTTATGTCCGATCACATGAGCGGAAGAAGCCGAGCACCATGGAGACAGGAGCCGGCGGTGACGCTTTGAGCTTAGCACCGGAGGGTGAGGAAGGAGGATTTTTTATTCTATCTGCTGCCGGCCAGCGTGGGGGGCACATTAATGATGGGGGAGTGCAGGGCAAGGACTATCTTTCTAATGGAGTGGGGGGAAACAGCATATTACGTGGGGGCAGCATATTGAGGGGGTGGGTGTATTAAGTGGGGTGGGCCATCAATAGGGGACGTGTGCCATCAAGGGGGATGTGTGCCTGCAGTAGGGGACATGTGCCATCAAGGGGGACGTCTGCCTGCAGTAGGGGACATGTGCCATCAAGGGGGATGTGTGCCTGCAGTAGGGGACATGTGCCATCAAGGGGGACGTGTGCCTGCAGTAGGGGACGTGTGCCATCAAGGGGGGACATGTGCCTGCAGGAGCGGACGTGTGCCATCAAGGGGGACATGTGCCTGCAGTGGGGGACGTGTGCCTGCAGTGGGGGACGTGTGCCTGCAGTGGGGGACGTGTGCCAGCACAAGGGGACGTGTGCCTGCAATAGGGGACGTGTGCCATCAATGGAGGATGTGTGCCTGCAATGGGGGACGTGTGCCAGCTATGGGGGACATGTGCCAGCTATGGGGGACGTGTGCTAGCTATGGGGGACGTGTGCCAGCTATGGGGGACGTGTGCCTGCAATGGGGGACGTGTGCCTGCAATGGGGGACGTGTGCCAGCTATGGGGGACGTGTGCCAGCTATGGGGGACGTGTGCCAGCTATGGGGGACATGTTCCAGCTATGGGGGACATGTGCCAGTTATGGGGGACGTGTGCCAGCTATGGGGGACGTGTGCCAGCTATGGAGTCCCTTCTAGTGGAGGGCATACATAGGGTGCCCAGACCAGTAAGGGGCGGAGACTGGGAGCGAGCAGTGTTATGTCAGGAAGCGCGGTGGATTCTAGCGCTGAATGCTCGCTTCCCCGAAGGTTTAAATTTCCGCACGGATCTAATGTATTTTTATTAGATGTTTATAGGGACGCAATTTCATGCTCCTAAGGTGAATATAATATATAGGGGAGAACTATGTAGAAACTAATAGTAACACTATCCTTGGTTGCCCGTTGCAGAATAATAATAGTAGATGTGGTGAGAAAAGAGTCAACTGAGACATGTATCAGTGAGCTTACCTGAGATGTAACAAGCTGTATCAAGAGTAAAAATAATGTATTGCATGGGTATAAAGAAATTATGTTTCATGTGAGTGGGTATGTTTCTCCAATTTTTTGGCATACTCTGTAAAAACGAGTTATTTGGGGAACCTTATCACTCAATGTGAATCATATATTTTTGTAATATTGTATGAATTTTTGCAAAAGTGATTTATATTATATCTACTAGTGCAATATATTTATCTGTTTATATCAAGTTAGCAGTTTTTAGTCCAGTATTGATATAGTTAAAATGAAAAGACTGCTGAAAAGCATCTTATCCAGATCTTAATTAATGGTGAATGATGGCACATGTGATAGGGGGGTGGTATGAAGGCTTTTAGTTTCTCTATAAATATGTGATGTTCACATTTGCAAGCATGCCTAAGACTAAGGATTTTGTATCTGAAACGCGTCAGGCGTGGAGGTAGGGGGCTGCATACCCCACTAATGCTTTTAATGATGTCTGAATAAAGATCTGGAATTTTAACTGCAACAAGTCTGGTGCCGGAGTTCCTTCAATATTTGTTCAAGTGGGGGATGTGTGCCTGCAATGGGGGACGTGTGCCAGCACAAGGGGACGTGTGCCAGCTATGGGAGATATGTGCCAGCTATGGGGGACGTGTGCCAGCTATGGGGGACGTGTGCCAGCAATAGGGGACGTGTGCATGCAATGGGGGACGTGTGCCTGCAATGGGGGACATGTGCCAGCTATGGGGGACGTGTGCCAGCTATGGGGGACGTGTGCCAGCTATGGGGGACGTGTGCCAGCAATAGGGGACGTGTGCCAGCTATGGGAGATGTGTGCCAGCTATGGGGGATGTGTGCCTGCAATGGGGGACATGTGCCAGCTATGGGGGACGTGTGGCAGCTATGGGGGACGTGTGCCAGCTATGGGGGACGAGTGCCAGCTATGGAGGACATGTACCTGCAATGGGGGACGTGTGCCAGCTATGGGGGACGTGTGCCAGCTATGGGGGACGTGTGCCAGCTATGGGGGACGTGTGCCTGCTATGGGGGACGTGTGCCAGCTATGGGGGATGTGTGCCAGCTATGGAGGACGTGTGCCTGCAATGGGGGACGTGTGCCAGCTATGGGGGACGTGTGCCAGCTATGGGGAATGTGTGCAAGCTATGGGGGATGTGTGCCAGCTATGGGGGATGTGTGCCAGCTATGGGGGACGTGTGCCTGCAATAGGGGACGTGTGCCAGCTATGGAGGACGTGTGCCTGCAATGGGGGACGTGTGCCAGCTATGGGGGACGTGTGCCAGCTATGGGGAACGTGTGCCTGCAATGGGGGACGTGTGCCAGCTATGGGGGACGTGTGCCAGCTATGGGGGACGTGTGCCAGCTATGGGGGACGTGTGCCTGCAATAGGGGACGTGTGCCAGCTATGGAGGACGTGTGCCTGCAATGGGGGACGTGTGCCAGCTATGGGGGACGTGTGCCAGCTATGGGGGACATGTGCCAGCTATGGGGGATGTGTGCCAGCTATGGGGGACGTGTGCCAGCTATGGGGGCGTGTGCCAGCACAAGGGGGCTATATCCAATATAAGGGTGCCATATCCAGATTAAGGGGCTAATTCTAGGATGAGGGACCATGTACCAGGATGAGGGGGCTATGTGGGACATATACGCTATATGATTTGTTAGACGGACACTGGCATTATAAGACGGACCCCATTTAACATTAAAAATAATTTTTTTCCTTCACTAAAATTGGGGGTGCGTCTTATAATCAGGTGTGTCTTATAAAGCAAAAAATACGGTACATACACTTGGGAATAGTAATTTCATTTTTTTCTAATGATAAAAATAAAATTATAAATTTATATAAACATTTTAGAGTTTTAAAAATTACAGTTTTAAAATAAATAATTCTCAAATTTATTCTAACTCTTCAATGATTTATAAAGGATAACAAAAGTATAAACAGAGAGTCTTCAGTGCCAACAGCCACATCTATGAATCAATTGTGAAGGTGAAATGTGGTAGTCATATAGACAATATAAGTAATTATTTAAACCAAAACAAAATCATCACTGGCCCTCGATGATGAGCTTATAATTGTAGACAGGATGCAATCTGTTATACACCATGGCTGACAGAAATGTGCTTTTCAGAATAGACCATCTGTCACCTAATTTTCCATCCTCTTTACAATCAGTTCATGTTTGGAACAATTTAGCTGTTGTAAAAAAAATTCTAAGAAATAATAATAGACGGTACCTCTTTATCCATGGGCAACGCTTCTCCGAACTTCATGGTTTTGATCGCTTCAATCACAGCCACTTGGTCTCGATAACATGGGAGGACATTGTAGTGAAAACTAAGTTCATCTATCGGTAAGTTATATTTCCTTGCATGGTTTTGAAGAATCCCTGAAAGATATAAATGAGGTTTAAAATCTCCAACTTCTCAGTAACAATTTAGATTCTTCATTAATGCCATTTTGATGCACTATTTTTAACCCGTTTTTGTGCTGAAGTCAAGAGTGTATGGTAAAGAAAAGTATGTAGTAAGTATCAGAGATGAGCTAATTTTTTGAAGTTCGGGTTTGGTTCACCAAATTGGCATATGTTTGGTGAATTGATCAATGCATGTGTTTGCCGAATTTCCAAACCCCATTGACATCAATGGGAGGCAAAATCAAGGGTCAAGAAAACAACCTCAAAGTGGCTCAAAAGCTGCCAAACACAGCTCAAACCGTTTTACAGTGAAGCCTTGCTGTTTGGCACGGATAATATCTTTCTACACTACCTAGCAAACTTCAGTGCCACTGTAACCATACTTCCAGGTCCACTCATAAACCTCAGACTTTATAGACTGACCCCCCCCCCCCCCCGATTGGTTAAAGATAAACCTAACCCTGCCCACCCTCTCTGCCAGCATGGCAACTAAACTAACATTAGGTTACTGCAGAAATAAATAAATAACTGAAAACCTTGTCGTGGAGTCCCACCCAATTTTGATTTTTGATGATTGACAAGATAAAGCCGCCAGCTGTGGTTTGCAGTTTCCTGTTTCCTAGCTGGCAAAGAAAAATAGGGGGTACCCCACATTTTTTTTTCGTAATTAAAGCTAAATACAAGGCTAAAACACCCTTTAGTGCAATATGAAAAGCACTAAAGGACACAAACTTACAATATGTAAGGGTTGTATAACTGTTTGACATGTATAGATATATCTGAAAATCTATCAATTTTTTCCAGCTATCTATAAATCTATCTCTAATTTACATTCATCTATCTAACCATCCATCCACTTGAACAGCTGAAAAGTTGAGTAATCTTTAAAATCTTAAAAGATTTTAAAATCTTGAAAATTTAGCAGGCTGCAGCCATCCCAGGAGCAGCACCCCCTTTGGATGTGCCATTTCTGCCTCTTTGCCCTGGCTCTCTCACTGCCCAGGTGCATTGGCAAACAGAGTTATGGTATTTGGAGTTGATGCCAGCTGAGTAATGTCAGCTGTCAGAAAAGACAGAGGTTAGAAATGTTGAGGCGTCAATCAGAAACCCGATATTACTAACCAAGTCAGTAAAGACACAAATAACTACACCAATAAATATTTTATTTGAAAAATAACTCCAATACATTCCTCTTTCACTTTTTTAATTAAATTCCATTTGTATAAAGTTTCAATTTCCACCCAACCCCCCTTCCTCAAAAAAAAGGATGTAAAAAATGATTAGAAAAAATTGCAAAAAAATAATTAAACCCAAAAAAATGCTGAAGTAGTCCCAGCATATTGAGGAAGATCAATGACTGCATCCCCAATATGGTGGGACACCAGGCACTGCACAGCTCCCGGCAGTGTGACAAGCCGTGACTTCCCTGAGGTAGTCTCAGGTTGCACAGTGGGTATCACGCAGCATGGAATCCCCTGTGTGACCAGAGTTAACTTTAGTGCTATCAGTACTTGTAACTGACGCTGTTTCATGGCAGACCAATATACCACAAGACATAGTGGGTATATTTCACCAGTATCATGAGACAGCACGTGTGAGGAGCAAGTGCAGTCAAGGAGTGCAGTGCAGTTCAAAGTTGCAGGATAGCCCCTGTGTAACGCCTTGAGTCTGAACTGCAGTATTGTTTGTGATGGCACCCCTTGTCACACTCTCACAAATGCCTGCGTGCCTGCTCCCACCACATAAGGGGGATGCTTTCTGTGAATGTGACGCCATCATATTGTTGTAAAACCCCATTCCCATGGTGTTTTGCTTGATACTTGAAGCAGATTTTTAGAATACACATCAAAATCAGCATATCCTGAAAACAGTAAAATCTATGACAGTTCAGAAATGCTGTGCCAACGTGTTTTTTTTTAAATTGAAAATAAAAAAGAAATCTGAACCAGATGTGAAAGGAAAAAAAAAGCAACGTGGGCACTGAGCTTCTGACCTGTCATACACTTTGATGGCGTCAAGGTAGACATGCAAGGTTTGATGCAAATTCTCATAATCTGCATGAAAAAAAACAGCAGACAAGGCACTGAGGGCACAGCGCCTAAGAGGGTCCAGGAAAAGCTGCAGTTGTGGTGAAAGGGCTCAAGGATTCATTGTGCCCCCTGGCTACCTCCATAGAGACTTCTAGGGCATGGGTGGATAACTACAGTCCTCAAGGTCAGAAAAACAGTGCAAGTTTTCAGGATCTCCTTAGCATTGCACAGGTGCTAATTTCCTCACTTGCAGAGGTGATGATTCCAGCACCTTGTGAATGGCTAAGTAAGTCCTAAATCCCTATATCAATTACGAACCCAAACCTCCTCTTCTAGATGAATGTCACCACAATCCCTTGGGTACTTTAGTCGTAGCCTTAGGCCATTGCCTTAGGCTCATGCAACCACTTTCGGGAGATGGTATCTGTAGGCCTAATCTCTTCAAGAAATGACACAGGCCAGGGTGGTTTATGCCTAATAGGATAGTAGGCTAGCAAACAGGGCCTTCTGCCTTTAATATCTCCCCCTCCTTTTGCTCCTCCTCCTGGACTTGCTGATCCACCAGCTGCAGCACGGGTGCAAGTGTAATAAGGCCAGAAATGCTGCAAAATCCTCCTGACTCTGACCTGTGCTGGTCCCAGCTGGCATGGGGAATGGCTCATCTCTTGATTGTGAGTTCTATTGCAGTGGAACCTCCTCAGGCAGGCGAAACCAGCATTGAATTCTGTCCTCGCTGCATATCAGGTCAATGTGGGTAGTGCGGTGGAGCTTCAGTTCACATATGTGGCCATGTCCTGTTCGGGCTGCTCTGGACCTGGTGGTGAAGCACCCTCTGCCCCAGGGTTGGTGATGAAGATCATGTCCTCAAGAGCTGGCATGTCTTGGGGTGGATCCATCATGTACCCAAACTGGGTACTGCACGCACATGGTAGCACAGTGTTGCTCTGTGGTGATGCCTCTATGCTTTGCCTAGGGTCCACCTATTCCAGCACCAGGACACAATCACCTACAGGATATTATTGTTTGCACAATCTTGTTGCCTAGCTCCTCATGAACCCCTTCATGGGGTGGGCTGCAGAAGGCACCTGACTTACAAATTCTATTCCCCATGCCACAGGTAACACCTGAGCTTGTGATTGGTTGGAGTGATTATTGAATCCTTACATATTTGGAGGACAAATAAGACAAAGAATATAGTTTCTTCTGCTCACCACCAATTCATCTGGAATGTTAAATAAACCTAGTGGCCAGCTGTGCATGGACAGGTCCAATATTAATGATACATATAATACACTTGTGCACATGACAAAAATCTGTATTCTAAAAGTATGGAATGAAATTAAATAAAGTGATTGCACATTTTCAAGGAGCAATATCCATAGTATGGTGTTTCATGAGTATGAACAGACCTATATGACCATGTGTGTGAAGCAAATAGTGACCATATGCTATTTTTATATGAATTGCTATCACATAAGTGTAGAAGAGTTGGCCTCGCACACTACTGATCCCCTGCAATACTAAAGGTCTGCTCTAAAAAACTAGAAATAAAAAAAAATAATAATAACAAAAAATAAATAAATATTAACATTAAATATATACTGTATATAGCTGTTGGAGGTATCTGACAATGACTTAATGCTATATTCCATAAGAGAAAAAATAATAAGACTATGTGGCGCCCCAGCTGCAAGTGGATCCTACGTTGGTGGGACCCATTCTTGCACTCCCATACAGAATAGTGGTGGGAGGTTACCCCAAGGGAGGGAGATATATTCACCTCTAGGGGGAATTAGAGACAGTTAGTCAGATAAAGGGCGTTTGAGAGTATGGAGTCGGAGTCGGAGGAATTGGAGTGTGAAGCGAGGCGGATGGTTAACCTGGACACCTCTACGCTGATCCGGAGTGAAGATGAGAGAGGATCTTGAGGGGATCCTGAGAAAGGGTGCCTGATGAGGGAGTCTGGACCCTAGAGAGAAAGGGGGAACCCCAGCGTGGAGCGACCATACTCCAGGGAATTCCCCAGTCCACCAAGGGAACGCCAGACTTGAGGACACGGCCAGAGTTCATCTCTGAAAGTTGTCAACCGGCTGCTGCGGTCTGTTCACCGGCTGCGGCACCCTGCCAGACGGAGCAGTCTACCTGCTTCCTCACCATGAGGGAGGGGAGCCCCAAGTCTACTTACAAGGACCCATTGGGTATAGACTCATCCTAGGCGTGGAATAAGTAAAAAATAGGGGGGGGAACAAGAGGCGCAATAGTGCCCTATCACTAGTGACACTAATGTATGTGGTGGGTATGAATTCACTCACCTAGTCAAGTTGTGAAACCCACAACTGGTGTAAAAGCATTTAGCATTAAATGCAGCTGCTGCAGGACTTTCACCTTTCACATGCACGTGGGAACCATCCAGAAGTTACTTCAGGGGAAATGGTGTATCAGTGTCCGCGCTGCTGAAATCCCAAGAAAACGATCCAGAAACCAGATGTAGGTTGCATCAATCATCCATGTATTCCTTTCCTACGCGTTTCGGCACTGTCCTAGTGCCTTCCTCAGGGATCCCTGAGGAAGGCACTAGGACAGTGCCGAAACGCGTAGGAAAGGAATACATGGATGATTGATGCAACCTACATCTGGTTTCTGGATCGTTATCTTGGGATTTCAGCAGCGCGGACACTGATACACCATTTCCCCTGAAGTAACTTCTAGGCGTGGAATAAAGGACACGGGTTCGTCAACTAAGGTCTACCATGGGTTTCACCAAACCACCTGGCATCCACTTGCAGCCACCCATAGAGCTACCTGTTTCTTTAACAACTGTTGCCGAACTGTGGACTTGTATGCTGATGACTGTTTACAGTAAAGTAACCGGGAGAGTGACTTTGCCTCCGTGTCTATGTGCTGCAGAATTCAACCTGTTTGCTTACAGGAACGCTGCCCCGGAGCTCCAGCTCCACCTGTAGGGAGCTTTGCCATCTCAGCCGCATTACCATCGACCTCCGGAGGACTGTGGCGGCGCTGGTGACCCATCACCAGGTACTACAGGTGGCGTCACATGACAAACTCTTATCCCCTGTATATAACCCCTTATTGAAGTGTCACCCAGGCCATGGACTCAGGAGCTGCCACCTGTGACATCCCCGTGAAAACACCAACCGAGCCTGATACCAGAGTACCCCAGGGCCTGGGGCTCGACAACTAGTGTGCATGAATATAGTGGAATCCAGAAGAATTGAGTGTTTGCCAAACAGCTATTTAAGGTGCATGGCATGGTTTAATAGGTTTATTATAATTATTATAATATAGTCATGTAGACAGTAAATGACAAGTGGAACAGAAAAGATTTTGGTTGTCTTGTGGATATAAATGTGGATGTAAGTTTTCTATTAAGAAATTGTCTATCCTAAGAAATTATATTCTAAGCCTTAGAATTTAAGGTAAATCACTATTAAAGAGGGGTATTGTGATGTGTTGTGACAAAGATTGTAACCAGGGTGTGTGATGAGAGAACCAGACTTTAAAGACTTTCCAGACTTTACAGTTTAGAATGGTAGGAAGAAAAAGGGTTAAACCATGCGCTGCTAATCGGATGCTGGAATCCCAGGACAAAGACCAGAAGATGTTCTTAAGAAGGCTTAACCCTTTTTTCTTCCTACTGTTGACTCCTTTATCCTGTGGTGTCTCGTGCTGCATACCGATCTAAGCCCATATAGTGGTTGTGAATCTCACAACCCATTCAGGTGAGTGGTTTTCTGACCATTCCTTCAGATTGTAACTCAGATAAGACCCTATTTGCGCTTTTCTTCCCCCCTCCTTTTAGCTTTTGCAGACTTTAAAGTTTGGAATTCGTATCAAACACAGACTTGCAGTGTTCAGGTTTGAAGTTTGGATCCTTTACATATGAAAATCACTGGAGCCAGCATCACTGTGATCAGGTACACTCAGTGCTCTGCCCATTGCAAGCTGCTTGTAGTGTTTGAATGGCTCACACTGGGGTTAAAATGAGCGTTATTGGATGTAGTGTGCACCAAAAGATGAAAACCCCTCCCTCCCTCCTCTGAAAGTGCTTTGTTTATGGCTAGCTGTACAGTCATGGCTAAAAGTTTTGAGAATGACACCAAAATTATATTTTCACATGATCTGCTGCCCTCTGGTTTTTATTTGTGTTTGTCTGATGTTTATATCACATTCAGAAATATAATTGCAATCATATTATGAGTACCAAAAAGTTATACTGACAGTTAGAATGAGTTAATGCAGCAAGTCAATATTTGCAGTGTTGACCCTTCTTCTTCAGGACCTCTGCAATTCTCCCTGGCATGCTCTCAATCAACTTCTGGACCAAATCCTGACTGATAGCAGTCCATTCTTGCATAATCAATGCTTGCATTTTGGCAGAATTTGTTGGTTTTTGTTTGTCCACCGGATCTCTTGTTGATTGACCACAAGTTCTCAATGGGATTAAGATCTGGGGAGTTTCCAGGCCATGGACCCAAAATCTCTATGTTTTGTTCCCTGAGCCATTTAGTTATCACCTTTGTTTTATGGCAAGGTGCTCCATCATGCTGGAAAGGGCATTGTTGCGCGCCAAACTGCTCTTGGACAGTTGGGAGAAGTTGCTCTTGGAGGACATTCTGGTACCATTCTTTATTCATGGCTGTGTTTTTAGGCAAGACTATGAGTGAGCCGATTCCCTTGGCTGAGAAGCAACCCCACACATGAATGGTTTCAGGATGCCTTACAGTTGGCATGAGACAAGACTGGTGGTAGCGCTCACCTCTTCTTCTCCGAATAAGCTGTTTTCCAGATGTCCCAAACAATCGAAAAGGGGATTCATCAGAGAAAATGACTTTACCCCAGTCCTCAGCAGTCCACTCCCTGTACCTTTTGCAGAATATCAGTCGGTCCCTGATGTTTTTTCTGGAGAGAAGTGGCTTCTTTGCTGCCCTCCTTGAAACCAGGCATTGCTCAAAGAGTCTCCGCCTCACAGTGCGTTCAGAAGCACTCACACCAGCCTGCTGCCATTCCTGAGCAAGCTCAGCACTGCTGGTAGTCCGATCCCGCAGCTGAAACAGTTTTAAGATACGGTCCTGGCACTTGCTGGTCTTTCTTGGGTGCCCTGGAGCCTTTTTGACAACAATGGAAGTTCTCTCCTTGAAGTTCTTGATGATGCGATAGATTGTTGACTGAGGTGCAATCTTTCTAGCTGTGATACTCTTCCCTGTTAGGCCATTTTTGTGCAGTGCAATGATGGCTGCACGTGTTTCTTTAGAGATAACCATGGTTAACTGAAGAGAAACAATGATACCAAGCACCAGCCTCCTTTTAACACTAGAACTACTGAGGTAGTCATTTTGACTACTTCGCACTATGTATTTCTATGTAGGTGTCACGAGTGCAGTAGTTCTAGTGGTTTTTTTTTTTCCAGAAAATGTTTATTTGAATTTTTTCAAAACAAAGAAAACCTAGATATCACTCTATACCAATAACATCCAAAATTAACAGAAAACTAGAGTGACAAGTCCCCTTGTCGGGGGGAAGTTACAAGTACATAAATAAGAAAAAGTGGAACAAGTAATGTTAAGTCGATAGGTGTATAAATCTCTCAGCGGAAGATATTCAATGTCGTCCCCTATTAATCTATAGGAGAGAGAATCACGATGTAGTATTCCATTCCAGAGAAAGGTCCAGAATAGAGTGAAGGTGTAAGAGAGAAAAAAAAAAAAAAAAAAAGAAGATAGAAGAAGAAGATTTACAGAAGAGAAGTAGAAAAGAGGGAGACAGATTCCAGTCAGAGTAGGGGGGAAGCGGGGAAGAAGGGGAAAGGACAGAGACCCTTCCCAATGTCCAGTCTAGCTGTGGGAGTTTTGTAGGTGACGGGTCAACACGGGCCCATCACGAAAGTACCACCAGGGGGTCCACAATTTTTGATGTTTATCCCATGTCTCGTTATCTTGGGCCATCAGGGATTCGATCCTGCATATTCTGTCCATCTCTCCCACCCACTCCCCCAGGGAGGGTGCGGTCGCTGATCTCCAATGCCTCGGAATTAAGACTCTAGCTGCCATGAGGCAGAAGCGGAGGAGACCCCGCTTGACCAGGGAGAGGGGACCCGGCACCAATGACAGTAGCGCGATCTTGGGCGAGGGAGCCAGGCGGGTGCCAGAAATGGATTCATAGGCAGAAAATACCTCGACCCAAAAGGCCTGTAATGGCCTACAGTCCCACCATATGTGTAGCATGGTGCCGACTTCTTCGCCGCATCTCCAGCACAGGTTAGAGATTGAGGGAAACATCCTGTGAAGGAGCGCCGGGCACCTATACCACCTGGTCAAGATCTTATAGTTCGTTTCCTGAAAGCTGCAGGAGATTGACATCTTGTGAGTTAACGTGAAGATTTTTGTCCGGTCAGAATCTGAGAGATCTATCTGGAGATCTCTCTGCCAGGCGTCAAGGAAGCGAGGCACAGCCGGGGGTCGGCCTCTAAAATCACGTCATTCATAAGGGATATTACATGAGTTGGAGATTCTGGAAGGAGCAGTATAGCCTCCAGTCTCGAGGGCGGTCTAGTGCTCAAAGTCTGTAGGTAGGATTTCAATTGGGAAGCTTCCAACCAGGACACCGGCCCCTCCCCCCGTCCCCCCGAGGCGTCTCCCCGCGAGAGCCGTCCCATCGCCTGAGCCAGGCAAGGCTCCTCGGCCGCCCTCCATCCCAGAAAAGTTCGTCTCCCAACCGCTGGGGGAAATTCTGGATTGTCAAAGAGAGGACCCAGTGTGGACGGGAGGTTAATCAGGGGATTCCTCCCCTTCCAGGCATCCCAGAAGCCCAGGGCGACTTGCGTAAGGGAGGGAAATTGCGTAATCGGAGGTCTATGGCGGGGCCGTATCCACGGTAACCACCGTAGGGGGGAGGGCGAAAGTAAATCTTCCACATACACCCACTGTTTGTGCTGCGAGTTAAACCTCCAATCGACAATTCTGGACAATAGTACAGAGTGGTAATAGCGCTGGAAGTCCGGGAGCCCCGCCCCTCCTCTCAGTTTCGGGTTTGTCAGGGTCGAGAAGCGAACCCTTGGCCTTCTGGATCCCCAAACAAATCTACGCAGGGCGTCGTTTAGACGTCGGAAAAACTGAGCTGGGATGTCGATAGGAACAGTTTGGAATAAATAAAGGAATTTGGGCAGAATGTCCATCTTAATGGCGTTTATGCGGCCAAGCCACGATAGCTGAGTTTTATCAAATCTTTTTAATTCTGTTAGTGTTTTGTGCAGAAGTGGAGTATAATTATGAGAGAAAAGATCCTCGAGATTTCCAGTGAGAATGACGCCCAAGTATCTCAGCCCCTTATCCACCCACCGGAATGAGAAGGAAGCTTTAAGTTGCTGAACCAGGTAGTCAGGTAGAGTGAGGTTCAGGATCTCGGTCTTCGTGTAATTCACTTTGAAGTTCGAGACTTCACCAAATTTCAGGAAGTAGTTCTAGTGTTAAAGTGTCCAGTGGTGTCATTCTTACTTAATCATGACTGATTGATCACCAGTCCTGTCCTCATCAACACCCACACCTGTGTTTATGGAACAATCACTAAAACGATGTTAGCTGCTCCTTTTAAGGCAGGACTGCAATGATGTTGAAATGTGTTTTGGGGGTTAAACTTCATTTTCTAAGCAAATATTGACTTTGCAAGTAATTGCTGTTAAGCTGATCACTCTTTTTGACATTCTGGAGTATATGCAAATTGCCATTAGAAAAATTGAAGCTGTAGACTTTGTTAAAATTAATATTTGTATCATTCTCAAAACTTTTGGCCATGACTGTATGTGGACGGAGAGCTGAACTGCCCAATCAGTAACTTCCAGTGAGGTCAGGTCACATTTGGGCCCAGAACAGAACTTTTAAAAAAAAGTCCGGTTGAACCTCTAGAACCCAAAGGTCCACGTTACCAATGTTAGATTTGAGGAAGTGAGAAAAAATAAATGAAAAAAGGAAAGTGATAAAGTTCTGGTAAATTTTGTTGTCATCAGAATAAAAATTATATGTACTCATTAGAACACTATAAATAAATTGATGAGTTGGCCAAAATCATCAAACTCATACATGGAGAAATAAAGAATAAAAGTATCATCGTGATTCCAGCAGAGATTAGCTCAAGACGCCAGGAGATCTTAGTGAAGATAGAACTTTAGAAGTCAAAGTTAAAAAAATAGTTTGATCAAAACCAAAAAGTAAATAGAAGAGAAATTGTAAACCAGTTCATGTATTAATCATTGTAGAAGCAATCAACGTCAGTAGATTGAAAAAGGTTTTTGGCTATTGGCATTACAGCATTATATATGACCAAGAAAGGAAAGCTGCTAGTATAGAAGGACAGGGAAAACAGACAGGGATGAACAAAGAGCAGGTCAGGAATGAGATGGAGAGGAATAGGATTAAGAGGGCAGGAGGTGATGTGAGGCTAGAAATGAGGAAAAAAAGATATTGTTCATTTAGAGTGACGTTTAGCAGAATAGATGTCAGAGGAAAGGTATAAATAGGCAGCCAGGGTTGTAGGTTACCAAGTTTGATGAAACATCGGTAGTGACTTAGCTGGACTCCTGTAATAAATTACACTGCAGAGCAATTCTTGAGAAGTGTTATTGATATCCAAGAATGTATAAAAGACTTGTAATAAAAATACAATACCCACAATACACCACAGCAGAGCTCAGGCACTGACCCGGCAAGGGGTGCAGAGAACTGCAAATCTTGTAGCTAGGCTGCTAACATGAAGCCTGCAAATTTTGAATGTATTTAATAACCTAATATAACCCAGGATCAATAATTTTCAAGTAAGGAATAAGCAAAATTACTTAGAGTTGAACTGTAAAATTGTGTTTAAAAGTGAAACTGAATGCATATTCAATTCATTTAATGGGTACCGTATACTGACTTGCCTATATTACATTACACATGAGCAGGAGAATGATACTAAAATAAAAGGATATTAAAAAAACAATAGGAAGGACAAGGGATGGTTGCCTCTGAACATATTATTGACCTTGAATTCACATGTAAATGATAATGCAGTTCTCATACACATTTATAATGTGTGAGTCTCATTAGGTTAATAGGATAATTAGGAAATATATGCCTATCTATGTTGTCATCTCCTATATAAGTGAAAATGTATTTGTACTTATTAGAAAAATATTAGAATCTGAGAGTCCTCAGTGGTTGATACCTTTTAATCGCTAACTGAAGAGATGGTAAGCAGAGCAAGCTTTCGGGACATTATGGCCCCTTCACCAGGCTGATAATAACACAAATTCTGAAGAAACATATCTACTATATAATTGTCTAATAGCCACTTCTGTCTGAGGCTGAAAGTGGCCAATATGCAAATGAGCCGCGCGGCTCTCCTCACAGACCCCCCCCCCCCCGCTTCTCCTGCCCTGCCCCAGCTCCTCCGGAGCAGTGTGAGGACGCAGCATTGTACTCAGCCGCTGCACATCCCGCCGCTGTACCGTGTGGTTTGGAGGAGGATGGAGCTGTGGAATCCCCCGCTCCATCTGACGGCCATTCCCCAGTGAATCACAGGACGCTGCGCTCTCCTCGGTCACACTTAGCCCCAGGTCTCCGCTTTCCTAACCGGGTTTCACTCAGTGGAGCGGTCATGTGACAGGCCCTGTCACATGACCACTCCACTGAGTGAAACCCGGTACCTGAAACCGCCAGGCTGGGAGCTGAGAAGGCAGCAGCAGTACATATCTCTGGGCGGCGAAGGCTCTGTGCACCGCTCCCCTGCCGCATTGCCGCTCCCCTATTTTGCTGCCACCTGAGCTTACAGCTCAGGTTGTCCATTGGATGCTGCGGCCCTGGGGGTGAGAATAGAGGGGGGTACCTGCACTCTATTCTGCCCCACTCTATTCTGCCCCACTCCATCCTGCCCCTGCTCTGCTCCCTCTTTGTCCTGCCCCCACTCCATCCTGCCTCTGCTTTGCTCCCTCTTCGTCCTGCCCCACTCCGTCCTGCCCCTGCTCTGCTCCCTCTTCGTCCTGCCCCACTCCATCCTGCGCCTGCTCTGCTCCCACTCCGTCCTGCCCCACTCCATCTTGCCCCACTCCATCCTGCCCCTGCTCTGCTCCCTCTTCGTCCTGCCCCACTCCGTCCTGCCACACTCCGTTCTGCCCCACTCCGTCCTGCCCCCGGCCGTTGCACACCGACACTGGTGCACACCGAGACTGCTGCACACCGACACTGCTGCAGACTGACACTGCTGCAGACCGACACTGCTGTACACTGACACCGCCGCATACTGACACCACCGCACAACACTGATACTACTGTACACTGACTTTGCCGCACACTGACTTTGCCGCATGCTGACTTTGCCGAATACTGACTTTGCCGCACACCGACACCGCCACACACCGACACTGCCAAACACCAACACTGCTGTAGGTATCTACTATATAATCATCTAATTCTGTCTGTTTGTCTGTAACAGAAATCCCGCGATTTAAACCCAGCTTCACATTGCATTATTCTTAAATCTTCATAAATAAATTACATACATATTCTAGAATACCCGATGCGTTAGAATCAGGCCACCATCTAGTATGTATATATACAGTTAGGGCCAGAAATATTTGGACAGTGACACAATTTTCGCGAGTTGGGCTCTGCATGCCACCACATTGGATTTGAAATGAAACCTCTACAACAGAATTCAAGTGCAGATTGTAACGTTTAATTTGAAGGGTTGAACAAAAATATCTGATAGAAAATTTAGGAATTGTACACATTTCTTTACAAACACTCCACATTTTAGGAGGTCAAAAGTAATTGGACAAAGAAACATAACCCAAACAAAATATTTTTATTTTCAATATTTTGTTGTGAATCCTTTGGAGGCAATCACTGCCTTAAGTCTGGAACCCATGGACATCACCAAACGCTGGTTTCCTCCTTCTTAATGCTTTGCCAGGCCTTTACAGCCGAAGCCTTCAGGTCTTGCTTGTTTGTGGGTCTTTCCGTCTTAAGGCTGGATTTGAGCAAGTGAAATGCATGCTCAATTGGGTTAAGATCTGGTGATTGACTTGGCCATTGCAGAATGTTCCACTTTTTTGCACTCATGAACTCCTGGGTAGCTTTGGCTGTATGCTTGGGGTCATTGTCCATCTGTACTATGAAGCGCCGTCCAATCAACTTTGCAGCATTTGGCTGAATCTGGGCTGAAAGTATATCCCGGTACACTTCAGAATTCATCCGGCTACGCTTGTCTGCTGTTATGTCATCAATAAACACAAGTGACCCAGTGCCATTGAAAGCCATGCATGCCCATGCCATCACGTTGCCTCCACCATGTTTTACAGAGGATGTGGTGTGCCTTGGATCATGTGCCGTTCCCTTTCTTCTCCAAACTTTTTTCTTCCCATCATTCTGGTACAGGTTGATCTTTGTCTCATCTGTCCATAGAATACTTTTCCAGAACTGAGCTGGCTTCTTGAGGTGTTTTTCAGCAAATTTAACTCTGGCCTGTCTATTTTTGGAATTGATGAATGGTTTGCATCTAGATGTGAACCCTTTGTATTTACTGTCATGGAGTCTTCTCTTTACTGTTGACTTAGAGACAGATACACCTACTTCACTGAGAGTGTTCTGGACTTCAGTTGATGTTGTGAACGGGTTCTTCTTCACCAAATAAAGTATGCGGCGATCATCCACCACTGTTGTCATCAGTGGACGCCCAGGCCTTTTTGAGTTCCCAAGCTCACCAGTCAATTCCTTTTTTCAGAATGTACCCAACTGTTGATTTTGCGACTCCAAGCATGTCTGCTATGTCTCTGATGGATTTTTTCTTTTTTTTCAGCCTCAGGATGTTCTGCTTCACCTCAATTGAGAGTTCCTTTGACCGCATGTTGTCTGGTCACAGCAACAGCTTCCAAATGCAAAACCACACACCTGGAATCCACCCCTGACCTTTTAACTACTTCATTGATTACAGGTTAACGAGGGAGACGCCTTCAGAGTTAATTGCAGCCCTTAGAGTCCATTGTCCAATTACTTTTGGTCCCTTGAAAAAGAGGAGGCTATGCATTACAGAGCTGATTCCTAAACCCTTTCTCCGATTTGGATGTGGAAACTCTCATATTGCAGCTGGGAGTGTGCACTTTCAGCCCATACTATATATATAATTGTCTTTCTGAACATGTTTTTGTAAACAGCTAAAATAACAAAACTTGTGTCACTGTCCAAATATTTCTGGCCCTAACTGTATATATATACATAAGCAAAAAAAAAAGCATGGTTAGATGATGTAGTAAATACAACAGGTGAAGTAAAGCAGAGTCAGGCTAGGGAAGGGGAGAGGAGCTGGGAAGGTAAGTTAAAGTCAAAATTCCAAGATAAGAGGAACCGATTGTATTATTGTTCTATGATTAGTAGCCTGTGGAGACCTGAAGATTCCTCAGCAAGAGTAGAAAGCAATACATCGGTGTGAGACAGATCACATAAGAAGTATCAAAAGAAAAGAATGAATTCTCATCGCCACTTAATAAAAGAAAAACGTATGGATCTACATGTAGCAAAGCATTTTTGCAGCCCTGATCACAGTGAAACCGATATTTGCTCATTTTAAAAAGCAACTTCAAATCTCAGAAAGAGAGAAGAATTTGGGAATACAAATTGATAACAACCTTGGACACATTCAAAACAGGATTAAATGTCTCACATGGATTCCGTTAATACATAAAATGAAAGAGCATTTGGGAATATATTCAGTTAGCCATTAAAAGGTATCAACCACTGAGGACTCTCAGATTCTAATATTTTTCTATCTACTGGAATCCCGGAAGCTGTCCTGATTTACTTCCGGCATTTGATGACCCAGTGACATCATCAGCAAGGAGTGATAATTTCCTCTGTCTTCAGATGGGTTGTAGCCCATCTGAAAACAAGGGAAGCAATCAGACAGTGGAGTGCTAAGGCCCTTAAGCGACCAGTGTAAAATAATGAAAAAAATAAAAAATAAAGTTTTTAAAAGTATGAAAAAAACAAAATTTCAAATAACCCCCGTTTTGCACCATTGAAAATAAAACTATTTTTAAAAAAATACACATATTTGGTATCACCATGTTCAAATCTATCAAAATATAAAATCAATTAGTCCGATCGAAAAACTAAAAAATGGAAAAAAAAAAGCCAAAAGCTTAAATTAATGGGCAATCAAAACATGACGTCTACCCAAAAATGGCAGCACTAGATACATCAGCTCAAGCCGCAAAAATAAGCCATCACAACACAGCCCCAGATCCTGAAAAATTAGGATGCTATGGGTCACAACAAATGGCGCAAAAGCACAATTCTTTTTCATGAAAAACTTCTGAGTTTTTTTTCACCACTTAGATACTGATACCAGCATACATGTTTGGTATCTACGAACTCGTACAGACACAAGCCATCACACCAACATGTCAGTTTACTATACAGTGAACATGGGGAATAAATAAAACCCCCAAAAAGGAGAAGGAAAGTAAAAAAGTTATGTCTCTTGGAAGAAGGGGAGGAAAAAATGAAAATCGTAAAATGAAAAATTGCCCGGGGAGAAGGGGGTTAATCAATGGTTCTCCAGGGAATGGAAAATATATGTTACTGAATATGACTATATACATAGTTTAGAAGGTAGAGATTGAAAAATAAATTCTTGTACACTGTCATTACTATACAAAAAAATTGTGTCCTAAACTAAGCAATACTTTTTTTTTACCTGTGAGGAAGCCTTGAGGAAGAAGAATCCTGAAATCCAGAATGACTTTGCTGACCTTGACGAATCCACGCCTAAACGAAAAATATAGGTTTGAAATATGTACTCATTTATAAAGTAAAGAAATATACATATGGTATTTACATTACTGGATATTTGCATTATATCTTTATGTTAATTTTTCTGTAACAGTGTAATGAGGTGAATAATTCAGATTGTATTATTGAAATTGACACTGAAATGAACCGTGCACAGTCCGCACTTGTCCACCAGGGGGCATTAGTGGACTGTACAATCACAGAGAGTGGAAATCCCCCACCCTCTCTTTTGTTTACCCAGGAAGAGAAACAGGGCAGTCTAGATTCAGAGCTGAACCAGAGAAGATCTGCCTGCGGATGTCTGTTCAAAGTGGACTACTTTGCTACACCTTGCCGGAAAAATCATCCCGCAGAAGCCCCTGTGACTGATCCTGGGCCACTGGACTTTGGTGCTGTGACTCTGGCCGCTCTGCAAAACCTTGCCCGCCGAGCACCCAGAGTGCATGTGCAGGGGCTGTGACCGACATAAGGGAGACTTCTGTGCTGTTGTGATCTCCCTTCTGCTGCTGATCGGTGTGGACAAAGAGAGAGACTAACAAAAATTCTGTTACCTGCGGAAGGAGACCAAAGAAGAAGACTGAGGAGACCCCCAGGCCTGCTACGTGGGAGCGACATCTTCTTCTGTGATATACTGGTACGTGATTTTAGGGAAAGTTAGGGAAAGATACCTTCATTGTTGTGTTTTTTTTCTTGCTGCGTACCCGGCAGAAGTGAAGATTCAGAGACTCTAATATATACCAGTGCGCATATAGTTCGGTTGACTGTGATATAAACATGTTTGCCAGTAAAGAAACGTTATTATCAGTTAAACCTGAGTATGGGGATTCTGTTGAGAAAGATCATACACACACACCCGCGGCCTTACCACCGGTCGCTTCATCTGGCGTAGTCGGCAGGATGTGTGATCAACAGAATCTCCTTCCGGTAGTAGCTTATAACCAGACTTATACTACGGCCTGCAGGTCCATATCCGGTGCCAGCACTCCGAACAGTGACACGGAGGAATTGAAGCAGATAGTAGCAGAGTTGCAGAAACAGATACTACAGCTACAGCTCAGGCTAGACCAACAGGCGGACAGGCAAGCGAGACAGCAACCCAGCCGGCCTATGGGAAGGTGCTGGACATGCGGCGACCCCCGCCATAGGGCAAACCGTTGTCCGCATCCTCCACCCGTGGTCCGATATACCAGAACCAGCAAGTCATGCCCCACAACAGCAGCCACCTTTAAACTAGACGCCCCAGCCAAAGCGGTTCGCTCGCAGGGGAGATCAGGGAAAAGGTGTGAAGAGACAGAGCCAGACCGATAAGCAAGTGCTGGCCACTCGGGTCCAGGGGACGGTGAAGTGGTTTAATGTCCGCGATGGGTATGGCTTCATCAACAGGAATGACACAAAGGATGACGTGTTTGTACATCAGACTGCCATAAAGCGTAACAATCCTCGCAAGTGCCTTCGCAGCGTTGGTGATGGGGAGGTGGTACAGTTTGATGTTGTGAAGGGAGAGAAGGGTACAGAGGCCGCCGACGTCACCGGTCCTGGGGGTGTTCCCGTTAAAGGAAGCAGATTTGCCCCCAACCGGCGCCGCTACCGCCGGCGATCCTACTCTCCCGGGTAGAAACGTGACTGAGTTTATTGGAGAATTGTGAGCCCTGAACAAGGGAGCGAAGGTGAACGGGGGGATGACGGTTTCCCCCAACAGAGGTCCCTAGCTCCGCCGGAGATCAATCCCTGTGATATCAACGGCCATCACATGCCTTGGAGCCGATGGTTGTTGACAGGGACTGTCAACCTTTAAGTGGGGGGTATGTAATGAGGTGAATAATTCAGATTGTATTATTGAAATTGACACTGAAATGAACCTGCACAATCCGCACTTGTCACACCAGGGGGCATTAGTGGACTGTACAATCACAGAGGGTGGTAAATCCCCCACCCTCTCTTTTGTTTACCCAGGAAGAGAAACAGGGCAGTCTAGATTCAGAGCTGAACCAGAGAAGATCTGCCTGCGGATGTCTGTTCAAAGTGGACTACTTGCTAAACCTTGCCGGAAAAATCATCCCGCAGAAGTCCCTGTGACTGATCCTGGGCCACTGGACTTTGGTTGCTGTGACTCTGGCCGCTCTGCAAAACTTGCCCGCCGAGCACCCAGAGTGCATGTGCAGGGCCGTGACCGACATAAGGGAGACTTCTGTGCTGTTGTGATCTCCCTTCTGCTGCTGATCGGTGTGGACAAAGAGAGGACTAACAAAAATTCTGTTTACCTGCGGAAGGAGACCAAAGAAGAAGACTGAGGAGACCCCAGGCCTGCTACGTGGGAGCGACATCTTCTTCTGTGATGGACTGGTACGTGATTTTAGGGAAAGTTAGGGAAAGATACCTTCATTGTTGTTTTTTTTTCTTGCTGCGTACCCGGCAGAAGTGAAGATTCAGAGACTCTAATATATACCAGTGTGCATATAGTTCGGTTGACTGTGATATAAACATGTTTGCCAGTAAAGAAACGTTATTATCGGTTAAACCTGAGTATGGGGATTCTGTTGAGAAAGATCATACACACACACCCGCGGTCTTACTACCGGTCGCTTCATCTGGCGTAGTCGGCAGGATGTGTGATCAACAGAATCCCTCCCGGTAGTAGCTTATAACCAGACTTATACTACGGCCTGCAGGTCCATATCCGGTGCCAGCACTACCGAACAGTGACACAGAGGAATTGAAGCAGATAGTAGCAGAGTTGCAGAAACAGATACTACAGCTACAGCTCAGGCTAGACCAACAGGCGGACAGGCAAGCGAGACAGCAACCCAGCCGGCTATGGGAAGGTGCTGGACATGCGGCGACCCCTGCCATAGGGCAAACCGTTGTCCGCATCCTCCACCGTGGTCCGATATACCAGAACCAGCAAGTCTGCCCACAACAGCAGCCACTTTAAACTAGACGCCCCAGCCAAAGCGGTTCGCTCAGCAGGGAGATCAGGAAAAGGGTGTGAAGAGACAGAGCCAGACCGATAAGCAAGTGCTGGCCACTCGGGTCCAGGGGACGGTGAAGTGGTTTAATGTCCGCGATGGTATGGCTTCATCAACAGGAATGACACAAAGGATGAGTGTTTGTACATCAGACTGCCATAAAGCGTAACAATCCTCGCAGTGCCTCCGCAGCGTTGGTGATGGGGAGGTGGTACAGTTTGATGTTGTGAAGGGAGAGAAGGGTACAGAGGCCGCGACGTCACCGGTCCTGGGGTGTTCCCGTTAAAGGAAGCAGATTTGCCCCAACCGGCGCCGCTACCGCCGGCGATTCCTACTCTCCCCGGGTAGAAAACGTGACTGAGTGTTTATTGGAATATTGTGAGCCCTGAACAAGGTAGCGAAGGTGAACGGGGGGATGACGGTTTCCCCCAACAGAGGTCCATACTCCGCCGGAGATCAATCCCTGTGATATCAACGGCCATCACTGCCTTGGAGCCGATGGTTGTTGACAGGGACTGTCAACCTTTAAGTGGGGGGGTATGTAATAAGGTGAATAATTCAGATTGTATTATTGAAATTGACACTGAAAGAACCGTGCACAGTCCGCACTTGTCCACCAGGGGCATTAGTGGACTGTACAATCACAGAGGTGGAAATCCCCCACCCTCTCTTTTGTTTACCCAGGAAGAGAAACAGGGCAGTCTAGATTCAGAGCTGAACCAGAGAAGATCTGCCTGCGGATGTCTGTTCAAAGTGGACTACTTTGCTACACCTTGCCGGAAAAATCATCCCGCAGAAGCCCTGTGACTGATCCTGGGCCACTGGACTTTGGTGCTGTGACTCTGGCCGCTCTGCAAAACCTTGCCCGCCGAGCACCCAGAGTGCATGTGCAGGGGCCGTGACCGACATAAGGGAGACTTCTGTGCTGTTGTGATCTCCCTTCTGCTGCTGATCGGTGTGGACAAAGAGAGAGACTAACAAAAATTCTTTACCTGCGGAAGGAGACCAAAGAAGAAGACTGAGGAGACCCCAGGCCTGCTACGTGGGAGCGACATCTTCTTCTGTGATAGACTGGTACGTGATTTTAGGGAAAGTTAGGGAAAGATCTTCATTGGTGTGTTTTTTTTCTTGCTGCGTACCCGGCAGAAGTGAAGATTCAGAGACTCTAATATATACCAGTGCGCATATATTTCGGTTAGACTGTGATATAAACATGTTTGCCAGTAAAGAAACGTTATTATCGGTTAAACCTTGAGTATGGGGATTCTGTTGAGAAAGATCATAACACACACCGCTGGCCTTACAACCGGTCGCTTCAACAGCATACTCGTAATTAAGAACATAAAATCTTTTTAACAAAACATTCTAAAAGAGAAGCATAGAAGAATTGCCTTAAAGGGTTATTCTAAAATTGTCTCAGTTCAGGGCTGTGCCAACTCCCTTCAGTCTCCTTACTACCTAGTTTCTCTGCAATATTTGGGTAGCACAATAAGAGTATGTGGCCACAGGAAGGTTTTGCTGCATTTGAGATCAGGTTTTGCCTTGGTTTTATGTAGATCTACGGCCGGCTTCACACCGCGGTGTAATCAGGTTCGGGGCTGTCCGATGTGAATCTGAAAGCCCTGGACCCGATTTTGCCATAATACAGCCCTATGGGGCCGGATGGAGCCGAATGACAGCTATCTCCTGTGAATTCGGATTTTCCTCCTGGACACAAAAACTTGCTTGCAAGGTTTTTGTGTCCGGAGGAAAAAATCTGCCCAAATTGGATCCTCCCGCATCTGGGGCAATCAGGCCTCTCCCTAACATGGGAGTCTAAGGCACCGGATTGCCCCAGAACCTGGAGTGCTAAACTTCAGCACCACCGGCTGTCCCCTGCACAGATTTCAGCAGGGAGCTAGCTGCGGTCTTGAAATTTCAGCAGCTGCAGCTGAAATGGAGGACTCCGGCTGCAAACTGGACCGGAGGGCATATTTGCCCTCCGGTTCTGTTTGCAAATCAGGTCCAGGGCTGTCAGATTCCCGGATCTGATCACATCGCAGTGTGAAGCCGGCCTATGCTAATCTAATCCTGAGATTTTGGTTTCCATCAAAACCTATGTGATCAGGGAAAAGCTTTCACACACACTGGGTTTTTTTCTCTACAGAAAATGGAAACACCACAGGTGTTTCCACTTTAGCAAAAGTGCAGCAAAGAATTGACATGCATATTCTTTCTAAAGGCCCCGTCATACACTACGATATCTTTAACGACATCGTTGAAAACGTCACGGGTTTTCAGTCATTCAGTGTGACATGTACATCCGATCAACGATAATAGGGCAGATTTTTGATGGGAGGTTTGTAAACCGGACCTTAAACCAAACGATGAGCGTTCGTTCAACCTGCAGCATGAGTGTGTGTGTGACACCTCGATAACTATGACGTTAACGATCTCGACTATTGAGAAGTGGAGGATGTAGGCGAGCTAATGACCGCAAGTATCGTTTGCTTGTCACAGAATCGTTGCTGCGTCGATAATGATATCTATACATGTGACATTTCACTAGCGATCACTGAACGTCGTTCAAGCGATCTAGGTCAAGTCGGATCATTGATCGGATCGACCATTGAAGCGTGAGACGGGGCCTTAAAGCAGAGCAAAACCTGAGGTGTTTCCATTGTCTTCACCAAACAAAAAACAATGTGTTGGGACAGCTAATCCTAGAATCACATAGGTTTGCTGTAAAACAAAAATTCAGCAAATGCTGTGGTGTTTACACTGTTTCCAGAAAACAAAAACCAATGTGTGTGAAAGCTATTCCCTGATAACATAGTTTTTGCAGGAAACCAAACCCTCAGAATTAGATTAGCATACATTGGTATAAAACCAAGGCAAAACCTGATCTCAAACGCAGCAAAACCTTTATGTGGGCACATATCCTAAAGCTTATCAAAAATTCTTTGTCAGTGAGAAGGTCACCTTCATGAAAGTGTGGTGCAGGAAGGGGTGGTTTGTGGTTGGCATATGTCAAGTTGCTACCACTGATCAATTTGAGAAGTGGCAGGAGGAGGCCAACCAAGAGAGAATGCGAAATCTGGTGAAGGAAAGGCTTTTCTTGGTTAGCCAAGCTGCACCCAAAACCATAGGGCCTGTCAGTGTGCCACAAGTTGCTCCTGTCTGGTATATAAGGTGTGGCTGTCTCCTAGTTCCTCCATTGTCTTCTCCAGCGGTGGCCATGAGGGAGTGTGCTGGGGGGCAGGTGGTGTTGGAGAGTGCCCTTTTAACCCACAAGTTCTATCACTGAGAATGCTGAGAATGCTGGAAGTCAGCTGTAAAGTCATGTAGAGTGGACTTTTCTAAAAAAAAAAAAAGCATCTTGTATGGTCGATGACCCATCCCTTGGTTGGCATTTTGTCTAGAGAAGGACTTTGAGGTTTTTTTTTAGTTCTTCCTTGACCAAGGCCTCTGCTTTTGTTAATTTTATATTTCCCCTTCCCACATTTTGCACCGTTTGCACTTGGGGTACAAATCAACAACCCTAATAGACACTGCCCTTCATGGACTTTACACCACCTTAACAGTCTGTGTACTGCTGATCCCTGTGTTAATATATACTGCTCTGGCAAAAATTAAGAGACCACTGAAAAATTTTCAGTTTCTCTAAGTTTTCTTTTTAAAGGTATATTGTTGAGTAAAATGTACATTGTTCTTTTATTCTATGAACTACTGACAAAATGTCTTGGAAATTCAAAGCTAAAAGTTTTGTATTTATTTGCAGCAAATGAGAAATCATCAAAATAATAAAAAAGAAACAGTGCTTTCAGACCTCAAGTAATGCAAAGAAAATAAGTTCATATTCATTTAGAAACAACAATACTAATGTTTTAACTTGGGAAGAGTTCAGAAATCAATAGTAGAACCATTATTTTTAATCACAGCTTTCATGCGTCTTGGCATGCTTTCTGCCGGTCTTTCACACTGTTTTTGGGTGACCTTATGCCATTCCTGGCACAAAAATGTAAGCAGTTCTTCTTTGTTTAATGGCTTGTGACTCCATTTTCCTCTTGATTACATTCCCGAGGTTTTCAATTGAGTTCAGGTCTGGAGATTGGGTTGGCTATGACAAGGTCTTGATGTGGTGCTCCTTCATCCACACATTGATTGACCTAGCTGTGTGGTATAGGTCATTTTCCTGCTGGAAAAAACAGTCCTCAGAGTTGATGAACATTGCCTGAGCAGAAGGAAGCAAGTGTATTTCAAGGATAACCTAGTATGCGGCTTGATTCATAAGTCCTTTGCAAAGATTAACCTGCCCAATTCCAGCCTTGCTGAAGCATCCCCAGATCATCACCGATCCTCCACCAAATTTCCCAGTGGGTGCAAGACACTGAGGCTTGTATGCCTCTCCAGGTCTCCGTCTAACCATTAGCCGACAAGTGTTGGGCAAAGCTGAAAATTAGACTCATCAAAGAAGATTACCTTACTCCATTCCTCTATGGTCTAATCCTTATGGTCTTTGGCAATCTTCAGCCTGGCTCTCCTTTGCTTCTCATTGATGAAAGGCTTTTTTTCTAGCTTTACATGACTTGAGCCTTGCCTCTAGGAGCCTGTTACAAACTGTTCTTGCCATGCACTTCACCCCAGTTGTCATTTGCCATTCCTTTTGAAGGTCACTTGATGTCATCCTGTGGTTGCTGAATGACATTCGACAAAGATGATGGCCATCCCGGTCAGTGGAGAGTCGCTCTGTAGCTTTGTTGTTCCCAATGTCTGCTGCTTGACCTTGTTGTAATTGACTGCAGTCTTTGAAATTTTAAAAATGGAGGCAACATGACACTCACTGCATCCCTCTGCTAGTAAAACCAGAATTGAGCCCTTCTTTTCCTCACTGAATACTTTTCTTTTCATCTCTTTGGCATGGTTAAAAGTTATTTTTTCATTCAAATTACTTTTGGGCTGTTCCGAGCACTTGTTTTGCCATCCAGCTTGTCCTATTGCAAGTGGATTGTGAAGACTACAGCAGTGTTTTTTTATATTTTCTCCTGCTAAATAAGATTTTGTTCAGGTAACCACCTAATCAGAAGCACATTAAGTAGAATGAGGTGTACTTTAGTTGGAATTCAACTGACACTGGAACGAAATGGCTGTCAGATATGTAGAGATGGTGATTTTTAGAAAACTGTGCAGTGTCTCTGAATTTTGCCAGAGCATATATATATATTTTTTTTTTCATATATATATCATATGAAAAAAAAAAAATATATATATAGCTCTGCAAAAATTCAGAGACCACTGCACAGTTTTCTAAAATCACCATCTCTACATATCTGACAGCCATTTCGTTCCAGTGTCAGTTGAATTCCAACTAAAGTACACCTCATTCTACTATTCTACTTATATATATTTTACATATACTAGCTGTAGTACCCGGCTACGCCCGGGTTAATAAATAACTGATGTTAGCTATAACAAAATAGAATTTGAATATGTCATATTAATGACCTGTAAGAGAATAGAACCTGAGCTGTGATTGATTGCTATAGGCAGCCTAATAAATCTCCAGCCAATAGTAAACCCTCCCGCTGGCCGGGCAGTATATGTTATCTAACACATACACATAATAGACAGTTCATGTGACTGACATCTGCCTTAATTCCCTATATGGCACATGTGTTGCACATTGGCTGTTTTTAATCAGATGTTTATGTTTGGAAATTAAAGATAGCACACGTATGAGGCGAGTTGTGTGAGGTGATTTGTGCACATCTGTGTCTGTCTGTGTGGTGTGTGTGTCCCTGGGGTGTGTGTATGTGTGTGTCCCTGTGGGGTGAGTGAATGTGTCCCTATAGGGTGTGTATGTGTGTGTGTCCTTGTGGGGGGGTCTGTGTGGTGTGTGTCTCTGTTGTGTGTGTCTCTTTGTGGTGTGTGTGTGTCCCTGTGGGGTGAGTGCATGTGTCCCTATAGGGTGTGTATGTGTGTGTGTGTCTGTGGGGGGGTCTGTGTGGTGTGTGTCTCTGTTGTGTGTGTCTCTTTGTGGTGTGTGTGTGTGTCCCTGTGGGGTGAGTGCATGTGTCCCTATAGGGTGTGTATGTGTGTGTGTGTCCCTGTGGGGGGTCTGTGTGAGGTGTCTGTGTCTCTGTGTTGTGTGTGTCTCTTTGTGGTGTGTGTGTGTGTCCCTGTGCAGTGAGTGCAAGTGTCCCTATAGGGTGTGTATGTGTGTGTGTCCCTGTGGGGGGTCTGTGTGGTGTGTGTGTCTCTTTGTGGTGTGTGTCTCTTTGTGGTGTGTGTCCCTGTGGGGTGAGTGCATGTGTCACCCTTGGGGTGTGTGTGTGTCTCTGTGTTGTGTGTGTTTCTTTGGGGTGTGTGTGTGTTTGTTCGGGTGCGTGGTGAGTATCCAATGTTGGGGCTGCACCTTAGCGACTACACACTGGCTGTTACTCTTTGTGTGCGTGTGGTGTGTATACATGTCCCCGTGCGTGGTGAATATCTCATGTTGGGGCCCCACCTTAGTGACTATATGCTGGTATGTGCTGTTAGTCTTTGGCGCTATCATTAAGCCCCTCTCATTCACAACTGTCAACTGGTAACTGTCACTTTTTCCCCATTATGTAGATAGGGGCAAAATTGTTTGGTGAATTGGAATGCGCAGAGTTAAAATTTCGCCTTTCAACATAACCTATGACGCTCCCGGGGTCCAGACGTGTGACTGTGCAAAATTTTGTGGCTATAGCTGACAGCTGTCGATTTTCCTCCAACACTTTTCCATTCACTTTTTCCTCCATTATGTAGATAGGGGCAAAATTGTTTGGTGAACTGGAACGCGCAGGGTTAAAATTTTGCCTCACAACATAGCCTATGACGCTCTCGGGGTCCAGACGTGTGACTGAGCAAAATTTTGTGGCTGTAGTTGCGACGGTGTAGATGCCAATCCCGGATACACACACACACACACAGACATACACACATTCAGCTTTATATATTAGATTATGTTTGTGACTTATATAGTCTGCTTGTTAGAGGTTTTTTATTTTTTTAGTTCACCCCTTGTGTGCTGGACTGTTCCTGCTTTAATAGTACCCTACAGAGACTGGACAACAAGCCACAGGCCTGACGGTCTGAGGTATGGAAATGCAAGACACTACACACACTCTGGTGGAACACGGCTGGCCAAGTGCAGTCCTTTAGGGCTGCAAACAGTGCATCTTTTCAGGATTTCATTAGCATTGCACAAGGTACTGGAATCACCTCTGCGGGAATTAAATTAGCACCTGTGCAATGCTTAGGATATCTTCAAAACTTGCACAGACCTTTAGGACTGTAGTTGGCCTCTCCTACCCTAAAAGTCTCTGTGGAAGTAGTTAGGGGGCAAGAGGAATCCTCAAGTCCTTTCACCAAAACTGCAGCTCTTCCTCTTAGGCATGCCCTTGGTGCATTGTTTGATACTTTTATTGCCCCAGATTATGAAAATCTGCATGTCTATCCTCAGGCCAGCAAAGTCTAGGACAGGTCAGAAGTGATGACGCCGCATTGCTTTTTTTCCTTGCACATGTGGCTCAGATTTCTTTTTTCTGCCCCAAAATCTGCACCAAATCTGCAAGGAAAAAAACATGTTGGCACAGCTCTTCTTAACTCTTATAGACTGTGCTGGCCTTAGGACAGACATGCAGATTTTGATGCAGATTCTCAAAATCTGCTTAAAAAGAAGCATTAAGCAATGTAGTGTGGGCACAGTGGGATTTCCTGCTGCGTGATACCCACTGTGTAACCTAAGACAACCTCAGAGAATTTATGAGGATGTCTGAAGTTCATGACCAGGCCTGAAAGTATTTTGAGTGTGACAGCGGTGCTTGCTAAGTAATAGTGTAGGAAGAGAATGTCTGTGTCAAAAAAGCTGGGCCCCACTTTAAAACGGTTGAGCTGTGTTTGGCAGATTTTAGACCCCTTTTAAGGTGTTTTCTAGGTCCTTGATTTTGCCTCCCATTGATCTGAATGGGGCTTGGATATTCGACAAACTGTTCGGTGAACATTGCCCATTCGGCAAACCGAAACAAATTTGAACTTCCAAAGTTTGCCCATCTACAGTATGGAGTTGATGTCAGCTGTGTAGTGTCAGAGCTGACATCAAGTTCTGGTATTAGTAATGGATAGGTGTTTATCAGACACCCCTTTTACTAACCTAATAAGTAAAAAGAAAAAAAAACACACACAAGAAAAAATTATTCATTTCAACATACACTCCCCAAAACTTTCGCTGATTTACTATTTTATGTAAAAAAAAAACCCATGCTGCTCCATGCAGTCCACCAAATCCATAGTAATGCAAAAAAGGATAAAAATAACCAACAACCATGCAAACACAGAGAAATAAATTTACCTTCATTCACCACTGCATTCAAAAGAAACAAAAATTCCTATCCGGTCTGGACAAAGTACTCCAAGATTCTGAGGAACAAAGTCTATGGAGTATCATTCTGAGACCTGGTGTCTCTTATGAGTGATGACTTCAGTAATGTTACAGTTCATCTGAGTCACCGGGTCCTCAGGGAAGGATGAAGGAGCTTGGTATGTGGCTCTGAAACATGTCGGACAATAAAAACATAAGTTGATCCAGACATCCCTGTGTCTTGGTTCCTTCGTCCTGGACAGAGAGGCACTTCATCCAAGGAAATCTACATTGTGACCACGGTTATCTGTGGGAGTGCGGTCCCTGCAGCAGCTGCTTTTGTGGGTTTCACAACTGGACAAGGTGAGCAATTCCACATCGCATGCTAACAGTGTTTAATTAGGATAAGACCCAATTTGCGCATTCTTATTTTATAAGATGGCGACTGGACATATTGTCAATTAGAGGTGCCCCGCAGACACAAATACAGACTTTTTACTTTTTTATTGTTGATTATGAGCAGGAAAAAGGCTATATTGTTTCTGTTTTACTGGAGTGGTTCATGAGGATGGAATAAACCTGCTGGACTTAAATTGAAATCAAATCTTGTGTTTGCCTCAAACTTGCAGCTGAGTGAGTCAGAACATTACAATATCTATTATCTATCTCTATAGCAGTGGTCTCCAACTCTGGTTCTCAAAAGCCACCAACAGGGCATGTTTTCAGAACTTCCTTAGCATTAGAGCACTTGAGTTGGAATTATCACCTGTACAGGTAATTAAATTATCGCTTGTATATTAATAAGGAAGTCTTGAAAACATGCGCTGTTGGTGGCTCTTGAGAGCTGGAGTTGGGGAACACTCATTGGTGTCCATAAATGCAAGAAAAACACATGCAAAAACGCAGCAAAAACAGACTTATTGCCATTGCATTTTTCTTGCCAAGAGATGCAAAAATGGTGAATAAATCACTGAAACAAGGGTCAGGACAGGTATGAGAAACAGAAAACTCTGTATTTAAAAGTCATACAAGTGAATTTTCTGACCACTGGTATTAGGAGGAATAGCACAATGCAGCTCTCCATTTAACCAAAATGATACAAAATATATTCATTGTGTGATTCCTCCTAATAAGAGTGGCAAAAAAATTCACTCATATGACTTTTAAATGCAGAGTCCTGTTTCTCATACCTGTCCTGACCCTCGTTTCAGTAATTGGTGGACTCTTGTTTATGTAAATATCAGGCTGCCAGTTTTAGGCAGTGAGAGAAGATGAGGGTGGAACTTCCTTTATAAATTATAGCCCTGATTCATTAAGCTGTTTTTACCAGTTTTCTGTGGTAAAACACTTTCAAATGTTGCAACATTTTTGCGTAGTTGGAATTTTACACTAAAATGTAGAAAGTTGTAATGTTATTAAACCCACTTTGAAAAAAATGAGAGATGTAGGACAAATCAGAGCTAGGTTAAGACTGCCCATCTAATTCATCATTATTTACTCCATGTTAGTGGAGTTAAATATTTCCACAAATGTACTTTAGCCTCTGACTGGAGTAACATTTATAGTACCAATGCACACCTGTTGTAAGCGAATTATAAAAATGACCCGCGCTACTGCCTATGATTGTGGAGCTCTGGTTAAGCCACAATTGGCTATGGAGGTAACACAGGACCTGTCCCGCTAATGAATCGTGGTGCCATGCCTTTGTTTGCAAAGTCCTAAAGTTCATTTGAAATAACAGTAGGCAGCACTCACCATTGTGTTGCATCGGGATTTCTTTATTACTTTATGTCAAACTGCACACGAGTGGCATGCCGGCGGGTGGTGGATGCAGAGTGCGTCCAGGGACGACAAGTGTTTCGCTCAGATGAGCTTCAACAGGTCCACTGATTAGCACGACTCACTTCCGCACATTTATGCAGATCAACCACTTCGTCATGGGACTTTGCAAAACAAAGGCACGGTACCATTATTCAGTAGTGGGACAGTTCCTGTGTTACCTCCATAGCCAGTTGTGACTTAACCATAGCTCCACAGTCGTAGGCAGTAGTCCGGGTCATTTTTATAATTGGTTCAAAATTGTGTCTATTTAATTGAGGCACACAGCCTGTGTGGAAAAAGCAAGGTATAAAATGGAGGATGATGAAAGCACAGGACCGATCCGGGGATCCGGGCCGTTTGGTGTGATGCAGGTGCTTTCTTCACTGAATGCAACCAAAAAAGTGAGACTGAAATTGTCAGTTTAAAAACTTTAGAATTCAAGATTTTAACCCTTTCAGAAAAAGTTAAACAGTTCTGGACTATAAAATTCCTCAAAGGTTATGCTCATTGTGGAAGAGTCCCCCGTGGACTGCACATTGTTAAACAACTGACCCAATTCCAAGACGATAACACCTTTGTCAAAGGTTGGGAAGCAGTCCAAAAAGAAGGCTCTGAAAAACTACTGCAGTTAATCTTGACAAGAATGAGTCAGATTATGAGCGAATGACAGCTGAACTGGATACTGCAAAAAAATGACTATTATATGAGGACTTCTGAAACTCCATAGAAAAAGCTATTGTCCCATTTGGATATCCTCCTGCAGGAGAATATAAAGCAAAAAAAGAGGGATACATTTATAAAGGACCAAAGAGACTACAAATCTGGTCAAGTATATTGCTGGAATAAAACCCTAATTCCAGGACAAAAGAAGAAATAGTACACAAAAAAAAACGCAAGGTAAAAAACGAAAGTCCAAAAAGGATTATTTCACAACAGATTCAGAACAGAATCCGGAAAGGAAAATATTGGAGCAAAAAACAGAATGGGTAATTTAGGAGCAGGACAATTAGGCCCTTTAGACGAGTCCAGCGAGGAGAAAGATGGTGCTGCAGGGGGCACACACACCAGCAGCCAAGTGCAAACAGATGTTCTGGAGGAGATAGGAAATACTCTTGAATTGGGAAAAAATGTTATCAATCTAACACCTGATGCACTGGATAAGAACATGCTCTCAATACTCTCAAAAGGATTAAATGTTTGTATGTCCAAAGACTTCAATTTTGTGGACTTCAAAGTAGACCTCTATAAGGGTATTAGAAAAATTCATTTGTACAAGCACTATAAAACTAGTGTATTAAAAGCAAATACACCTGAAAAGGAAAAATCTGCAGCAATCGGTTCATTGGGTTTTAGTGCCTCTATACTGGGTAATGCTGATCTAGTAAGTGATGCTGAAATGCTCTTAGCAATGAATGATGAAGAAATACGTTGCAAACTCCACGGAAGTGAAACAGTGGAGGAGGCTCCATCTTTTAGGGGGGTTTAAAATTTTCTTTTGTGCCCCCCACTAATAGTGAAAATGTGATTGACCTATTCTAAAGTAAAGTACTGCAGGATGTAGAGTCCCTTATTTATCCTAAACTACCCGATAATATCACAGAAAAAGAAAAAAATGCAATAAAAATCATGCAGAATTGGCAGAATACTGTGTTCCGGCAGGTGGACAAAGGGGGAAACACAGTACTCCTGACAAATGAATATTACTTATCAGAAGCTGAAAGACAATTGTCCAGTAAGGAGGTATGCAAAAAATTAGATCAGGATCCTATGGAAGGGCATAAAAACAGTTAAGGGGCCTATTAAGAGTATAAGTGGAAAAACACATACTGACATTGAAACAAACTGAGAAACTTTTGCCCAGTTTCCCAAGAAAACTGCACTGGTACCATATACTGAAGGTTCACAAAGACCATGAAAAACCACCCGGGTGCCCTATCATGCCTGGGATAGGCTCTCTCACGGAACCTTTGTCTAAATACCTGGACTGGATTTTAAATCAATTGATGAAAAATATTCTGTCATTCTTGATAGATATAGGGTATTTTTTAAACCATGTTGATGCAATTGAATGGCAAGAAGGCTTCATACTGGCCAAGATCGACGTGGAGAGTTTGTATACTCATATACCCAGGGCCGGCGTCAGCACCCGGCGTACCCGGGCAAGTGCCGGGGCCCGACGGCTTGGAGGGGGCCCACCGGGCCCCTGAGGGCTAGGGTCACACTTGTGTTGTGACCCTAGCCTGACGCAAGTATTGTCTGCTGCAGCGCAGAGCGTTTAACGCTGTGCGCTGCCAGCAACTGAGCCCATAGAAACCCGCAGTTTACATTGACAACCATTGGTTGTCATGGTAAACGTCGGGTTTCTATGGGCTGCCTCCAGCGCATAGCAGCGTTGCAACATACAATACTTGCTTAAGGCTAGGGTCACAATGCAAGTGTGACCCTAGCCTCAGGGCCCCTGAGCACTGCCACCACAGCCAGAGCCATATCCAGGGGGCAGCTGGGGGGTCATTTTCAGGCTCCTGCAGGCTGCAGCACCGGAGGTCTCCCTCCTCCCCCCTCCACGGGAGCCGACAGAGCTGCAGTGCACACACTGTGCTAGTGTGCTTACAGGACCTGTGATGATGTCAATGGATGGGGAGGAGTCAGGGGTCTCATGATCAGCTCCTCAGTGTATCCAGGACTCTGCTGGCCATCAATGATGCTCAAATAAGGTGAAGTTTGTGTGTGGTCAGGAGGCATTTACAGTGTGAATGTAGCAGAGGTGAGTGTGTACTAGGTGTATGGCAATTAGGTGAAGGTTATGTGTGGGGTCAGGAGGGATTTACAGTGTGAATGTAGCAGAGCCGTGTGTGTACGAGGTGTACGGAGCAGAGCCGTGTGTGTACGAGGTGTACGGAGCAGAGCCGTGTGTGTACGAGGTGTACGGAGCAGAGCCGTGTGTGTACGAGGTGTACGGAGCAGAGCCGAGTGTGTACGAGGTGTATGGAGCAGAGCCGTGTGTGTACGAGGTGTACGGAGCAGAGCCGAGTGTGTACGAGGTGTACGGAGCAGAGCCGTGTGTGTACGAGGTGTACAGAGCAGAGCCATGTGTGTACGAGGTGTATGGAGCAGAGCCGCGTGCGTACGAGGTGTATGGAGCAGAGCCGCGTGTGTACGAAGTATGTGTACCAGTGGTAGCCCCCCGCGGATTCCGCTCCTATAGTCTCAGCCACCTTTGCCGGCTGCATTCTTCTCCATAGTCTCTTCTGCCGCTGTCTGCATTCTGCAGCTCAGCATGGCGGGGCACAAAGTTGTCATTACTGTGCTGATATGTGCAGAGCGACCGGAGGAGACCGGAGCGGCGAGAAGAAAGGTGAGGAGAAAGAGAGATCCAGACGGCCAGACACTCCGCCTGGCTGCGGTGCCACCATATGGCAGTGCGGCTCCATTGAGCTGCTTGCATTATTTGTGTGCTTGAGAATGCTCGTGTATATACCAAACATCCTCAGACGCACAAAAATGCAACATTTTGCATTTGAAGGGTATTTTTAAAAGGCGCAAGTGAATGCAATCGCATTTTAGCCCGCTCCTAACAATGTGTAATATACCGTATATACTCGCGTATAAGCTGAGTTTTTCAGCCCAAACATTGGGCTGAAAAGTACCCCCCTCGGCTTATACGCGAGTCAGTGCTGTATACCGGTGTATACATCGGTACATACCGATGTATACATCGGTATACAGCAGCCCCCGCATCCCCAGTAATGCAGGGCCCCCCCAGCCTCACTCCGGTCACCTGTAAAGCAAACTATACTTATCAATGTCCCGCTGTCCACGCCCGCTCGCCGCTGCCGTCCACGATCCTCCATCTTCATGCGTCTTCTTCCTGTTTCTGTGCTCGTCGCAGGCAATGACGTAATTCCCTGCGACGAGCACAGGAAACAGGAAGAAGACGCATGAAGATGGAGGATCGTGGACGGCAGCGGCGAGCGGGCGCGGACAGCGGGACATTGATAAGTATAGTTTGCTTTACAGGTGACCGGAGCGAGGCTGGGGGGGCCCTGCATTACTGGGGCTGCTGTATACTACTGCTGGGGCTGCAATATACTACTACTGGGGCTGTATACACTACCACTGGGGCTGCGTCTATACTACCACTGGGGCTGTATATACCTCTGGGGCCCTGTATACTACCACTGGGGCTGTATATACCTCTGGGGCCCTGTATACTACCACTGGGGCTGTATAAACCACTGGGGCTGTATATACTACCACTGGAGCTGTATATACCACTGGGGCTGTATATACTGCTGGGGCCCTGTATACTACCACTGGGGCTGTATATACTACTAGGGCTGCGTCTATACTACCACTGGGGCTGTATATACCACTGGGGCTGTATATACTACTGAGGCTGCGTGTATACTACCACTGGGGCTGCTGTATCTACCTCTGGGACTGCTGTATACCACACTGCTGGGGGCTGTATACTTGTGCTAGGGTCCACCCTCGGCTTATACACAAGTCAATAGATTTTCCCAGGTTTTGGGGGCAAAAGTAGGGGGTCGGCTTATACACGGGTCGGCTTATACACGAGTATATACGGTACTCACTGTCAGAAACAGCTCTTGCTGGATTCGGCAGTCACTGTTCCTGTAAGGCTGCCTTCACATAGGAGTTTTTTTAAAAGTGTGGCAGTTGCGGTAAAAAAAAACCCCGCATCTGCCGCATTTTCCGTCTAGCGGCTGCACTTGCTGCACGTTTGCGGCAAGCCCCATGCATTGTCTATGGGGCTTGCGGTAAGTGTGCGGCAATATATATATATATATATATATATAGTCCGCGATATGTACTTAAAGGGGGCCAACTGAGACCTTTTCGCCCGGGCCCACAGAAACCTGGAGCCGGCCCTGCATATACCTCAAGAACAATGAATAGTGGCAGTAAAAAACTTGTTGGAAAAGCTGGGAAAAGATAGCAATTTTTGCGGTTTTGTCACCAATTGTTTGTGTTTCATGTTAAACGCATTTAAATTCCTTGACAAATGGTATTTGCAAAGAGGCAGAACTGCAATGGGTACTTCTGTAGCTTGTATTTTTGCAAATTTTTTTAAGTGAATTTGAAGAGCAGTATGTGTATGCTGGGTCCAACCCCCTCTTAAAAACCATCAGGTATTTTTGGCGTTACGTGGACGATATTTTCATAGTTTGGGATGGTTCCGAGGAGGAATTTAAAAATGTTGTCATCTCAATCAGAACACCATGAATATGTTGTTCATGTACGTCTTTGGTGATAAAAAAATTGGAATTTTTAGACGTAGTCATACAGGTTAAAGAGAGGAGTTTGGTCACCAGCGTGCACAGAAAAAATACCGCAACTATCGCATTGTTACATTACAGGAGTGCCCACCTGGTTCACACTAAAAAAGCCTTCCATATAGTCAATTTATAAGACTCCGTAGGATAAACAACACTGAAGCTTTATATCCACAACAAAAAGCGGAATTAAAAACATGACTATGTGAACGGGGATATCCGGAGAAATTAGTAATTGATTCTATGTAGAGAGAAGACAATTTGGATAGGGCTTCCCTGTTAATGAGCAAAAACAAACAGAATAGTCAAAACCAGGCAGACCTCAAGAGATACTTTTTTAATTTAAAGTATCGTTAACTAGATGGACACATTCGACCAACATTCAGCAAACATTGGCAGATCCTGCAATGTGATGTTAAAAACATCAGAGATATTAAGAACAAAACCTCTACTTTCCTACAGGAAGACAAATAACCCAAAGATGGCGTCACACGCATCAATATCACGAGCGACATCGCCGAAAAGTGACGCATCAGTGATGTCGCTCGCGATATCGCAAGTGCGTTGTGCTGTGCAACAGCGTGACGCAACTGCGATTTATCGCTGATCGCAGGTTGACAGGTTTATGAGCATGAATATAAACCTGTCAATCTGCAACCAGCGATTAGGCTGGATCGCACCGTGTGACACCGCAATAGCGATGTTGGCGGCGATCCAGCCTACACCGCAGTATTGCTGCGGATTGCTTGCTGGTCTGAGCCCAGCCCAGCGAGCGATGGTTTCGCCCACATCGCTGCAGCGTCACCGGTAACATCCTGCCATGTGACACCAAGGCTGTGATGTCGGAAGCGAGCGAGCACACGCGCATCGCTTCCGACATCGCAGCCTTGGTTGCTGCGTGTGACGCCGGCTTAAGGGATTTACCGGTTCACAGTTGCATGGAAAATCCCTCTAAATGGTTAAATAGAATGCAGCCTGTAGGAGATTTTACATGTGGCCAGTGTGAACACTGCAGGTATCATGTGTGTGAAAATCCATTAAAGATTGGATCATTTCAGCATAATGTCAAAGAGTTTATATCATGTAGAACTAACAATGTAGTCTACGTGATTTTTTGCCCATGCATGAAATTTTATATTGAAAAAAACATCCGTCCAATATATGTACATTTTAAAGAACACGGAAGATCAATTAAATAAGGCCATGGTTCACCCAGACTGATTAATCATATAAGATCAGATCATCAGGGGGATGCCAGACTTTTAACTTTTGCAGGTCTAAAAAGAAATTACATGCCAGCGATGGAGGGGATTTACACAAATTGTTGTTACAAACTGAGGCCAGTCTTATCATTAAATATGAAGCACAGTCTAATGTAGGGATAAGCGACAAATTAAATAAGTCAGTCTTTTTGTGTTAGATTCTTATGACAGTGATTTGCTTGAATTCAAAATATGAACATTTGTATTCATTGATGTCAACACACGTTTGTTTTTATTCACTGATAATTTATTTTAAACACATGCATGACAAAATAGGTTGATTGCATAAAAGTGCGAAAGTGAGTCATGCTAATCAGTGGACCCGTTGAAGCTCACTTGAGCGAGACACGTGTAGTCCCTGGACGCACCCCGCAACCAACCCCCCACCAGCATGTCACTCATGCGCAGTTTCAAATAAAGAAATCCTGATGCAACAGAATGGTGATGCTACCTACTATTATTTCAAATGACACCTGTTCTAAGGTACCCCTAATTTATTAAGTGATGTGGGTCAAAATGTGAGCCTTAAAGAATCAAGCCCTATATGGTTGAGTATTTTATGACTGCTCCTATCAGCAAATGGTACATTTTTTAAACACCACTTTGGCTAACAGGAGAGCAGATCTTTTGTTACACCGAACTCCCCATACATACGTCTGTCTGATGGTAGATTCACTTAAAAATTGTTGCATAATGCTGCTTATGTTTTGAAATATTTAGACACAAGAGCAATCTATGTAACCATATTTCAATTTGACATAGAATATAATTCTAAGCGGCTTAAAGTGGTTTTGGGGATTTTATAAATCTCACTAAAATAGCAATACTCAGGAATCTATTAAAATAATGTCTGTGAGTGTTGACCTTGTAGACCATATCTGTAAGAAGGCAGCATGGGGAGGAACATTTGTCTACATACATCCTGATCATATAAGCTTGTTTATGGATAAAATATAAAGAACATGGACTAAAAGGGAACCTGTCACCAGGATTTTTCCATGTAAAGTTCAGCCACCACAAGTAAGCCTTCATATACAGCATTCTAGAATACTGAATATAAGGTCTCATGCTGATCTGCATAACATACAAAATGAGCTTTTATTATACACACCCATAGGGTGGGGTGGTCCAAAGGGCTGATCTTGATCTGGTGCCTCCTCTCTGCTTGCATTCATTGTCCTTCATCATCAACAAACTGTCCTCACTTGCGCTTCCTGCTGCCCTTATGGCAAAGCAAAGTACTGTAATGTGCAGGCATGGGGAAAGGTCAAAGAACACCTGCATAGTGCACATGCATGGGAGTTGTTTGACCTTTCCCCACGCCTGCACATTACAGTACTTTGCTCTGCCCTCAGCAGGACAGAGAGAACTGTGTGTGCAAGAGCGCAATATAGGACAGTGTTTGGATAACATATCATGTGTCATTAACATAAAGCAGGGAAAGAAGACGGCAATTCCAAGCAGACCAGAAGTGCTGGATTACAACCAGCGACGCCCATCGGACCGAACTGCTCTGTAAGAGTATAATAAAAGGTATTTATACATTACGCAGAGCACCTTGGGTACATATAAACAGCATTTTAGAATGCTGTACCTATGAGTTTTCTGATGGTGGCTGCAGTTTATATAGGAGAAACCTGCTGATAGGGTACCTTTACACGCCGCTACTGGAGGATGGATACAATCCGCTACTTCACGTGCACGAGCACGCCCAAACGGTTACAAACGGGAAACGCACCCTCTTTACACGCCGCCACAAGGTGCGCTACGCTACGCTACATCTGTAACTAGCTACATCGCCGGATGTCTCAAGTAGCCATCTGTAGCTCATCTTAGCTCATTTACACACCGCTACAACCAGCTACTATGGGCGTACCTGGTGCAGCAGGGACAGCACATAGGCGTGCTACAATTGTGGATTACGAGACGTCCGTACGCTGATAGGACAAAGCAATAATACCATGATTGGGCAGGCATCGCAGGAGGCTGATTAATACTTGACGCTCGAGCAATTGTGTAGTGTGACTCGTCAGCTCCTTAAATATGCCGCCCTGTGCGGCGACAACCAATCGCAACGCCGGAGCTTCCTCTAATGATTGCTGAAGGGGGCGCGAAACCCGGAGCCTGTGTCACGCCCCAGCTACATAGCATGGTGTAGAAACAACCCTTCTGTTCCTTCTTTACACGCCGATACAGCTCGCTACAATCGGCTTTGTAGCCATCTGTTTTCGAGCAGTGCTTGGAAACAGATGTATCTGTTGCCGGCTGTCGCATCCAGTCTTCACACGCCGCTACTACGGGCTATATTGGCGCTACAGGCTACATTTGTAGCCTGTAGCGGGTTGTATCCATCCTCCAGTAGCGGCGTGTAAAGGTACCCTCAGGTTCACTTAAAGAAACTTTAAAGGAAGGGATATTACAAGTGTTAAGTGAGTAGTGGTCAACTGTGGCAAAAGTCAAGCAATATTCCCATCCATCTTAAAGATTTTGAGTTGAGCAACACACTTGTCCAATCACTGCTCTATTCAAATGTCTTTTTGCAGCAGTCATACAGCTGCAGTAACAAGGAACCAAAGTCTCCCTCTAATGATGGGAAGGAGTCCCAGTGGTCATATCTCCATTAATTAACATTTGTAAGTAAGTGGCAACATGTGTAGTAAACTTTTATTTTAGGACAATTAATAAACTCAAGTCTTGATTAAAAGTACTGTCCGATTTTAGAAACTTGCAGAACATCCTAAACAACTTTTTCTTATATTGTTAATTTCGAGGTTCTGTGCCACTTTAGATCATTTAGCGAGCAAACAGAGAGATGAGATCAACTATGTAAAAATTCTTGATACTCACATCAATAAATGATGTCCTCAGAAGCAGATCTTTGACCCACGATCCTAAGGGTTTCAGGGACGGATAAGCAGCATCAGCCCACAGTGTGGGAACTTGATTATTCAGGAAGCTTTTGTATATCCTCTCCATTTCCTCAGACATAACCACAAATCCAGCAATGGCTTTATTAAGGGTCTCTAGAGAATTCTGGGGATGAAATAAATAGGAATATTAAATTGTATTTCTTAGTGAGTTAAAAATCACAACATTATGTTAATCATATGTTCATGAGCTTCATGCATGAGAATCCTTTCCACAGGCAAATAAATATTATTATTATTCATTTATATAGCGCCATTAGATTCCATGGTGCATTACATAAGCAAGGGATAGACGAGCACAAGTACAATATATGTGAACAGTCATGTCATACTGGTACAGGAGGGTAGATGGTCCTGACTGCGAGGGCTCACAGTCAATGAGGGACAGGTGGGGATACAACAGGAGGGAGTAGTGCCGATCGTGAGACAATGTGTAGTGGATCGGGTCTCACTGTTGGATGTAGGCCTGTGGGAAGAGGTGGGTCTTCAGGTTTCTTTTGAAGGTTCCAAGGGTTGGCGAGTGTCTGGTTCCAGAGTATAGCGGATGCACGGGAGAAATCTTTTATGCGGTTGTGAGAGGAGGTAATAAGAGCGGAATAGAGAAGGAGCTCTTGGGAGAAACGTAAGTTGCATGAGGGTAGGTAACGGGAGACCATGTCAAAGATGTATGGAGGGGACAGGTTGTGGACAGCTTTGTATGTCATGGTTAGGGTTTTGAAGCGGGATCTCCGATAAGTGGGGAGCCAGTAAAGGGCTTGGCAGAGGAGAGAGACCAGGGAGTAGTGGCAAGACAGGTGGATTAGTGAGGCAGCAGAGTTTAGGATAGATTGGAGGGGTGCGAGGGAGGTAGTGGGGAGGCCGGTTAGAAGGAGATTGCAGTAGTCAAGGCGGGAAATGATGAGAGCATGAACAAGTGTTTTAGCCGTGTCATGGTTAGGGTTTTGAAGCGGGATCTCCGATAAGTGGGGAGCCAGTAAAGGGCTTGGCAGAGGAGAGAGACCAGGGAGTAGTGGCAAGACAGGTGGATTAGTGAGGCAGCAGAGTTTAGGATAGATTGGAGGGGTGCGAGGGAGGTAGTGGGGAGGCCGGTTAGAAGGAGATTGCAGTAGTCAAGGCGGGAAATGATGAGAGCATGAACAAGTGTTTTAGCCGTGTCATGGTCAAGGAAAGTGCAGATCCGGGAAATGTTTTTGAGCTGGAGTCTGCAGGAGGTGGCGAGGGCTTGGATGTGAGGCTTGAAGGAGAAGGAGGTGTTGAGGATTACCCTGAGGCACTTGACGTGGGGGACTGAATCGAGTGAGCAGTCATTAACATTAGTGGATATGTCAGGTAGAGGGGAGAGCGACTTTGGGGGAAGATTATGAACTCAGTTTTATCCATGTTCAGTTTGAGGAGGCATGCAGAGAAGAAGGAGGAGATGGCGGATAGACATTGTGGAATTTTGGATAGTAAGGAGGTGATGTCAGGCCCAGATAAATAGATCTGGGTGTTGTTGGCGTAGAGATGAAACTGAAGTCCATGGGACTCGATGAGTTGTCCTAGGCTGAGGGTGTAGATGGAGAAGAGTAGGGGTCCCAGAACCGAGCCTTGGGGGACACCGACAGATAGGTAGTAGGGTGAAGAAGAGGTGTGGGAGTGGTGATGGTGAAAGTTCATTCTGTAGATATGAGGAGATCCAGGAGAGGGCAAGGTCAGTGATGCCAAGAGATTCCAGAATCTGAAGTAGGAAAGAATGGTCTACAGTGTCAAAGGTGGCAGATAGGTCAAGGAGGAGGAGGACGGAGTAGTGTCGCTTGCTCTTGGCGGTCAGTAGGTCAGTGGTGACTTTGGTTAGTGCTGCTTCAGTGGAGTGATGGGAATGGAAGCCGTATTGTAGGCGGTCAAAGAGGGAGCAGGAGGAGAGGTGGAAGACAATTCAGAATAGACGTGTTGTTCAAGTAGTTTTGAGGCGAAGGGGAGAAGAGATATGGGGCAATAATTAGAAACAGATGCTAGATCGAGGGAGGGTTTCTTGAGGATGGGTGTGATCAAAGTGTGTTTGAAGGATGAGGGGAAAACGCCGGTAGTAAGTGATAGGTTGTAGAGGTGGGTTAGGGCAGGGATGAGGACTGTGGTGAGGTTATGGATGAGGTGGGAGGAAAGTGGGTCGAGGTTAAATAGACAAATTGGCAATCAATGATACAAGATGTTGGACATTTAACACATTTAGATACTTGCCTTATCACTTCTACTACTCCTCCTGAACATATGATGTCAAGAGGTTGAAAAAAGGTGATGTCAGGGGAAGGAAAGAATGGGCATATTATATTTTAAACCCACGAAAAACACATGCACCCTCAGCCAAACTAAATGCGCATATATTTATATGGGTCAGTAGAGATAATTGTTAGCTTTTTAATATAAAAAATTTGCAACATTTACTGTTTAAGTACATTTTATAGACCAGAATGAAAAATTGTAGGCCGCTCCTTCACCAGAAGTTGTATAGAGACCGTCACTCTATAAATTGATGAACCCTGTCTTTAAGAGTAAGGGCCTTTTCACATCTGCATTTCTGTTCCGTTTGCTTTGCAATCTGTTTTTAACAGCATGTGTGCCAAAAACCATTGCAAATGCATTAAAAAATGCACTCATTGAATTTAAATGGAAAATGCTATGAAAATACATGTAAAAACGTATGTCATTTTCAGAAATTGCAAACGCAGCTCAAAACGTATCCTGCATTTTGTATTTTCTGAAAATGACATGCATTTTTACATGTATTTTCATTGCATTTTCTATTGAAATCAATGGGTGCATTTTTGGATGCGTTTCTTTACGTTTTTGCAGTGCAAAAACGCATAGAAACGCGTACGCAACCCCCCTTAGATGTGAACTTAGCCTAACTCAATTTTCCTTATTATTCATCACTTTATGAAGTCATCAAGTTAGGAATTTTTGTTTTATACTTCATTATTTATCACTGGAATCAGCCACAAATAGGCCTTTATTACCACGGGAGGCATACAATTTGCCCCTTTGGTTGCCATGACAATTGTCACACTTCTGACATGCATAACTAATACCTAGATTAGTAGTTGGTAATAACTACCTATGTATCTGCAGATTATACACCTGGTAAAGTATCAAGAAACCACTCAACTCTTCATAGACGCAGAAAATCAAATGTAATTTTGCATAAAAATGATCTTTTTTCTAAATAAAACTGCATAAAATCATAATGATATAATTACAATAAATTTGCACTCAATTAGAATAAACGTAATGTAGACTGTAAAGTAAATTTGCAGTAAAAGCTATATATTACAACACGTAAGTATACATCAAACATTAAAACAGACTTTAATGAGAGTAGTATTCATATAAATAGAGATGCGGAGAAATAGGAGAAGATTAATCTACCCATCTTCTCCATTGACTCTTGAATACCGTGTTATGCCATTTGGGCTCAAGAATGTCCCAGAGTTCATAAATGATATCATCAAAGATCTTTTTACATTTGTATGGTGGTGTACCTCAATGATATCTTAGTTTTCTATCCAGACCTAACTTCCCTCAGAAAAAATGTTTGCCTAGTTCTGCAAAGACCTTAGAGTTGACTATATGCCAAGTTCGAGAAGTGCTTTGAGCAGTCCTTGCTCCCCTTCTTAGGCTACATATATTGATCCCTTGCTGATTTTGTAAGTTTGCCCACTGACAAAGACATGAACAGTCTATAACTTTAAAGGTAGGTTGCTTATAACATTGAGAGATATATCAAAAATAAAATCCAGAAAATCACATTGTCTAAATTATATGTGTATTTGCTTTTTGAAGGGAGAAATAAGTATTTGATCCCCTACCAACCATTAAGAGTTCTGGCTCCTACAGACCATTTAGACACTCCTAATTAACTTGTCACCTGTATTAAAGACAGTTGTCAACTCAATTAATCAGTCAGACTCTAATCTCTACAACATGGGTAAGACCAAACAGCTTTCTAAGGATGTCAGGGAAAAGATCCTAGACCTGCACAAGGCTGAAATGGGTTACAAAGCCATAAGATGCTGGGTGAGATGGAGACAACTGTTGGTGAGAAAATAGAAGAAATACAAAATGAGTGTCAATCGACATCGATCTGGGGCTCCATGCAAAATCTCACCTCGATCCAGGATCATAAAGAAGGTGAGAGATCAGTCTAAAACAACATGGGGACAACTTGTTAATGATTTCAAAGCAGCTGGGACCACTGTCACCAAGAAAACCATTGGTAACACATATGCCATAATGGATTAAAATCCTGCCCTGCAGTGCCTGCAAAGTCCCACTGCTCAAGAATGCACATGTGCAGGCCCGTATAAAGTTTGCTAATGAACACTTTGGTGATTCTGAGATTGATTGGTAGAAGGTGCTGTGGTCAGATGAGACAAAAATTTAGCTCTTTGGCATTAAATCAACTTGCCGTGTTTGGAGGAAGAGAAATGCTGCCTATGACCCAAAGAACACTGTCCCAACAGTCAAGCTTGGTGGTGGAAACATTATGTTTTGGGGGTATTTCTCTGCTAGGGGGACAGGACTACTTCAAGGCATCAGTGAGATGATGGAGCCATGTACTATAAAATCCTGAGTAACAAACCTCCTTCCCTCCACCAGGACATTAAAAATGGGTCATGACTGAGTCTTCCAGCATGACAATGAATCAAAAAATACAGCCATGGGGGCGTGGCTAAGCCGGTAATGGAGTCGGCTGCCTGATCCGGGAGCTCTCGCACCACAGGACCCAAAGCGGCTTCTATTAGCGTCCTCCTCTCCCGAAAACCGGCCCATACCTTCCCGACCATCTAGGGATCGGATGGGGAAGACCAAGTCTGCGGGCCGCACTCAACCGGCAAAGGTATCAAATTTCTTCTCCCCCTCTCGGCCCCAGCTCGGCGCTCCCAAAATGGCCGCTCCAGCTTCTCCCCGCGCTGCACGCGCGGCCAGAAGAAATCCCTTGGCGGGCGTCCCGACCTGGGAGGGATGCGATCCCGGGGCCCCGATCACCCAGGGAGCCATGAGGGAGCTGCTCTCCTCTCTCCGTCTATCCCTGCAGGATGACATGCAACGGATGGTGGCGGACATTAAGGGGGAGGTGACGGAGCTGGGCGGGAGGACCAGCAAACTCGAGCAGAAAATGGCGGAGATGGTACACTCCTATAATGAGCTCCTGGATGCCCATGAAGCTTTGGAGGACAAAGTGGGCAAATTACAAGGCAAAACCCTGGACCTGGAGGACAGGTCCAGGAGAAATAATGTGCGCATACGGGGTATCCCGGAGACAGTCCCCAGAATGGATCTGCGGGGCCTCCTCCAAGATTTCATTGGGGCTGCCCTGCCTGATGTGGACAAGCGAGACATGATTATCGATCGCATCCACAGAGTCCCCAAGCCGGCTGGTTTGGATCCCTCCCTCCCCAGGGACGTGCTGGCTCGCATACATTTTTCCAGCTGAAAGAGGATTTTCTGCGTGCCCTCCGTGACTGCCCATCTCTTCCTGAAGACTTTTCAGCCTTACAGGTCTTCCAAGACCTCTCTCCGGGCACCATGGCTCTGCGCAGGGCCTTCCAGCCTTTCACCAAAATACTGCGCGCCAAAGATGTGCCATACAGGTGGGGATTCCCCACTAAACTGGTGATTAGGCGGAACGGGCTGACATCAGTGTGCCACACACCACGACAAGCTGAGACGCTTCTGGTCCAATGGAACCTGGTTGACAGACCTTCTTCGACTGCCCCTCCACCTGCCTCCCTACCCCGGAGAGTCCCTGGAGAAGAGGGATCCCAAGGGGTCCAAGAGTGAGGATGATGGTCCCTGCAAAAGGTTCTGTCCTGTGGTGCCTTCCTGAAGTACTGTGGAACTTGTCCTTCCTTTTTTTTTTTTCTCTTCCTTTTTTTATTAACTTTTTCTCTGTTTCTCTTTTTCACCTGTTTATTTTACTGGCCTAACTCTACACTGCCTTCTTCAGTGGGCCTCCCACTGTTGCTGATTTTTGTTTTTCTTGCCTTTTTCTTTTCTGTTTTTGAGGCCACAGTTACTCCCTTGCCTCGCTCACATAGAGCGGTGAGGCTCTGCCCCGGAGAGTGTCTTTGTTTTTTTTTTTTGTACACTCTAGCCTGGTAGGATTTGTTTAACTGTCCCTACCGGCAGTTCTTGACTTTCTTATATGATCTGTTGCATACAGATCACGTTGTTTTTTCCCTGGTTATCTTAATGTCCCCTCTCTGTTCCTAATCTTCATATCCCCCCCTTCCCTCCTTCCTCCGCATTGTGTGACTCCCTGGTTCGTTTCACCCCTTACCCCTTCCTTCCTTCCTTCCTTCCTCCCTCCCTGGTGCAACCCACCTTCCTACTCCCCCTCTCCCTAATCCCTACCTGCAATATTACCTTTCATAAGTGGTATTGGTTTATATAATTTTTAGATCTCTTCCTCAGAACTAACAGTGCATTACTGAACATATTGCTAACCATCATGAGTGTATCTATACTGTCAGTGAATGTAAATGGGCTCAATTCACCCGCCAAAAGGTCCTTGGTGTGGAGACAGCTTCTAAAATCCAAATGTGAGGTTGTCTGCATTCAGGAGACCCACTTACTCCCTGGTGACGAACCCAGAATGGCTTCGGCACAGTACCCCTTTCAATTTTTTGCCAGCGCAGGAACAAAGAAAGCGGGTTGTGGGCATTTTTATCTCGAAATCAGTAACGTTTCATCACATCTGTACAATTCAAGACCCCATGGGCAGGTATCTCATTCTGCTATGCACTATCAATGGTGTTCCCCTCACAATTGTTTCCTTATACGGTCCCAACTCTGGCCAACTAAAGTTTCTGAGAGCCTTCTTCAAGACCCTTGCACCTGTGGCGAGTGGGAGTAGGGTGATCGCAGGGGACTTCAACATCACAATGTCCTCTCAAATGGATTGTTCTGCTCCTGCTAAATCCAGACCTGACATGGGTACTTTAATTCACTCTCATAGGTTACATGACGTTTGGAGATACCTTCACTCCACGGAGAGAGATTATTCCTATTTGTCGCCCCGCTTCCACTCCTACAGTCGCATAGACTACATCCTTGTGGATGATGCTCTCCTCCCTCGTTGCTCTGACGCCAAAATTGATGGGATATCTTGGACGGACCATGCCCCTGTGTCCCTCAAACTAGGTCATATGGGCGTCATCCATCCCCCAGCTCGCTGGAGGCTGAATGATCACCTTTTAGCAGACCCAACCAACAGCTCGAACCTGGAGGAACATATTAAATCCTATTTTACCTTGAACGATACCTCCGATGTTTCGGAGGACACCCTGTGGCTGGCCCATAAGGCCGTCATCAGGGGTCACCTTCTAAAACTTTCTGCTACTACCAAAAAACTCCGCACCGCTGCCCTCCTGCAGGCTTCCTCTGATTTTCTCAAGCTGGAGCGCCTACATAAACATCATCCCACCCCCCAACTTACACAAAAATTGTTTAAGGCCCGGCATGAGCTGAGAACTCTAATGTTAGACAAAGTCGAGAAAAATTTAAAATTCCTTAAAGCTAAATACTATTCCCTAGGCGATAAAGCCGGAGCTGTTTTGGCTCGAAGGGTCAAGCGTGTGGCGGCGCGCACTAGGATCCCATTCCTTTATACCAAAAATGGGGATAAGGTGCTTAATCCCATTGCCATAGCAGCAGAATTTGGGGACTACTATGCATCATTATACAACCTACGCTCTGACCCCTCGACTCCGACACCCACTCCTGAATCCATTAATTCCTTTCTTGACAAAGCCTCCTTGCCTCGGATTTCGGACGCTCAACTAGCTACCCTCAACGCCCCTCTGACAATGTCAGAGATCCAAACTGCTATTAAATCCTCTAAAACACATTCCGCCCCTGGTCCCGACGGCTTCTCCTACTCCTACTATTCTCAATTCTCATCTATACTCTCTCCCTTTCTTCTTCGTCTCTTTGGTCATTGGCAGCGGTCCGGTACAATTGTGCGTGAAGGCCTTGAGGCTACCATTGTGACGTTGCCCAAGCCCGGGAAGGCTCTGACATTGTCACGGGTGGCACGGATGACAGGGTGGAGGCCACGCGCAGACGATCCCAGCGTTTGGCCCACCAGCCATAATGGTGGAGGATGGTCCGTCTCTTTCAGGGGCATTTACCTTCTGTGTTGATGGAGAGAAGGTGTGATGAGATCTCTCTATTATGGGGAGACGGCTGTGGAGGTCTTGCGCTCGGTCTGGTTTTATCCACCAATGTTGTAGGTCACTAGGACCCAGCAGACTCCTTCCACCTTTATAAGGAGGTTCATTACCCTTCCTCGGTGCAGGTGATAGTTCCTTGTGCACACTTTATCCTTGCTCCAGCAGAAGCTGAGATGGTGGAGGTTGCTGAGTTCTGCTGTCAGATAAGTGTTTCCTTTTCCCAAATGTCTGTCTTCCCTGGTGTTTGTCTTTAGTTGTTAGTGGAGGGGTCTAGTGAACCTCTCCATCTGATCCTTAGATAAGATAGATCTAGGATCAGAGAGGGACGAGGTTCGTGGTCGGCGACAGTTGAGGAGACTGTATAGGGACGTTAGGGCAGACAGGGTCAGCTCTAGGAAGTCTAGGGGTCACCGTCTCCTTCTTGTGCCCTTAGCATTAGGGACTCCTGATCCCCCCCCCCCGTCGTTATCCTACGCTGGGTGTCTTCCCCACTCCCAGCGTGACAGACATCTCCTGGTGACTATAGACCCATTGCCCTCCTGAATTGTGATGTCAAATTGTACGCTAAAGTCTGCGCCTCTAGGCTCATGGAGGTTCTGCCCTCCATCATCCACCCTGACCAAGTAGGGTTTGTCCCTAACAGACAGACAAGAGACGGCACCCACAGAATTATAAACCTGCTGGATGTGGTAGAGAGGGGCCGTATCCCCAGTACATTCCTGTCTCTAGACGCGGAAAAAGCGTTTGACAGGGTGCACTGGGGCTACATCACCGAGGTTCTACATAGATTTGGACTGACCGGCCCTGTTGTCGGAGCCATCTCTGCTTTATACTCTAACCCCTCAGCCTCGGTGTTGGCCTCTGGATTTCGGTCCCCCACGTTCCTGATCTCTAATGGGACTCGTCAGGGCTGCCCCCTTTCACCACTCATTTTCGCTCTGGTGATGGAGCCATTGGCCTCCATTGTCAGGCGAAGCCCTCGCATTCATGGGATTCCGGTGGGTGATGGGTCTTACAAAATTGGTTTATACGCCGATGATGTCATTGTTACTTGCACCGCTGTCGAAGACTCCTTGGACGAACTTCTTTCCATTCTTGCTGATTTCTCTAACGCTTCCTTCTATAAGCTCAACCTCTCTAAATCATCTATTTTCCCTCTATTTCTCTCTCTCCCCACCCAATGGACCATCCAATCTAAATTCGCCTTCAAATGGGCCCCTTCTGGCTTTACTTATCTCGGCATCCACATTACCCAACTTAAACAAATCGTACGACTTAATTATGACCTCACCATGCGCGAGATTCGGTCCTTACTGGACGGGATCCCCAGAGATTCTCTTTCATGGATGGCCAGAATTCAGGTGATTAAGATGCTCACTCTTCCGAAACTTCTTTACCTATTCAGGTGTCTTCCCCTTTATTTTCCCAAAAAATACACATCAGCTCATTCATTTGGCGAGGCAGACCTCACAGGGTATCCCACAGAATTATGTCCTTGCCCTACTCAGATGGAGGTCTAGGAGTTCCTGATGTCCGCTCATACCACATAGCAGCATTACTGGAACCCGCCAAACTCTGGTGGGAATCTGGTCCTGCCCACCATACCTGGCTCCACATTGAAAGGTCCCTCTCCCCGTCCAACTCAACTAAGCTCCTCTTAGAAGCGTCCCTGCTACAGTCACTTCCCTCTCCCCCCCCCCCTACTGACTATGACTTCCCTGTTGAAGGTCTGGTCTTCGGTCAGACACAAATGTTTTCCATTTCTCCTCCGCGAAGTTTCGCTTGAGGCTCTTGAGCTGTTGGTTGTGGATCTGTCTCTCTCTCGCTGGAGACAAAGAGGTGTATCCAGGCTGCGTGACCTGTTTGGTGAGACGGGCCTATTACCCTTCGAGGCAATCCGAAACAAATTCGACCTAATACATTCCGTATTTTATCAATATCTACAAATACGCCACTTGTTGCAAACCCTTGGTATTTGCGGCCTTCCCACTCACCTGCTGTCCAACCCGCTTCAACAACCGTTCAAATCCACAGGTCCCTGGACACATGGAATCTCCATTTTCTACAAGATGCTCCTCATCCCCAGGGAGTTTGCAAAACTCCCTTATATGGCCTCCTGGGAATCCCGCCTTTCCTTCTCGGCATCTACTGAGGCCTGGAGCAGGGCGGCCACTCATGCGAGCCGCTACACATCCTGTATAAATATGTTAGAACAAGCTAAAAAAATCCAGCTCGGCTGGTATATTTCACCTGCCCAACTGGCTAGATTTGGGAGAGCCACGACCTCTTCAGCGTCATGCTGGAAGCTCTGCTCGCATAGGGGCTCCCCTGAACATGTCTGGTGGTCCTGCCCTAGGCTCCAGATTTTCTGGAAGGAAGTATCTGAGATGCTTACTAAAGTGTTGGGATTCCCATTTGCCCTAGAGGCTCCCCTGGCTGTACTGGGCCTGGGCATCGAGGACATGCCTCCCCCTCTACGCCCTATTCTTACGAATGTTCTAACGGCTGCCAGGCTGTGCATAGCCCGCCACTGGAAACTCCCGTCCATCCCATCCGTACAGGAACTGATTAACCAACTCCACCTTCATCTCTCCTATGAGGAAGCTCTTGCTCACGATCTTAAAAGCAAGACGAAAATCTCATCCTGGTGGGACCCTTGGAAAGAGTCCCCTTATTACCTCTCTCGCATCAAACTCTGAATAATGCACTATTGTTGATAACATTAACCAATACGTTACTCATATGTAAATCATCCCTATCCCTTCCTTTCCTCCCTCCCCCCCCCACTCCTGTATCTTACCCTATGTATTTTATACGGTTCATAGCTCTGCGAGCTAAAAGTTTGTATTATTCATTTCTTTGAAAAATCAAAATAAAATTGTTTAAAAAAATACAGCCATGGCAATAAAGTAGTCGTTCAAAAAGAAGCACATTAAGGTCATGGAGTGGCCTAGCCAGTCTCCAGACTTTAATCCCATTGAAAACTTGTGGAGGGAGCTGAATCTTCAAGTAGTCAAGTGACAGCCTCAAAATCTTAATGATTTAGTGATGATCTGCAAAGAGGAGTGAACCAAAATTCCTCCTAACATGTGCGCAAACCTTATAATCAACTACAAAAAATGTCTGACTGCTGTGCTTGCCAACAAGGGTTTTGCCACCAAGTATTAGGTCTTGTTTGCCAGAGGGATCAAATACTTATTTCTTTTTGCAAAATGCAAATACATTTATATAGTTTAGGGCCCTTTCACATCAGCGTTTTTTTTCAAATCGCGGCAGATGCGGTGAAAAAACTGCATCTGCCGCGATTACCGCATACCGGCTGCACTTGCGGCGCGGTTGCGGTTTTTTCCATGCAAAGTATAGGCGGACTTGCGGCAGGTGCGGCAAGTGCGGTTTTGCACTTGCGGCAGGTGCGGCCGCAAAAAAAACCGCGGCTGACCGCGGTTTTTTTCGCGGCCGCACCTGCCGCAAGTGCAAAACCGCACTTGCCGCACCTGCCGCAAGTCCGCCTATACTTTGCATGGAAAAAAACCGCAACCGCGCCGCAAGTGCAGCCGGTATGCGGTAATCGCAGCAGATGCGGTTTTTTCACCACATCTGCCGCGATTTCAAAAAAACGCTGATGTGAAAGGGCCCTTAGACAATGTGGTTTTCTGGATTTTATTTTTGACATTCTATCTCTCACTGTTAAAATTAACCTACCCTTAAAAGTATAGACTGTTCATGTCTTTGTCAGTGGGAAAACTTACAAAATCAACAAGGGATCAAATAATTATTTCCTTCACTGTATATAATCTCGGACACTGGATTAAAGATGGATCCTGAGAAATGTCCTACATTTCTCAAATGACCTCTTCTTTCTGGCATCAAATCAATACAATAGTTCTTTGGATTTGCAAACTACTACCACCATTTTATTCCTCATCTTTTGTCTCTGAACGTTCCAGTTTTAGCAGTGATCTGCAAGTGCACAAATCCAAAGATTTAAGGCCACGTCACAACGCATCAATCTTATGAGCGATATCGCTTAAGCGATCTGCTTTTTTGATCGCTTAAGCGATATCGTTTGTGCGTCGCTGCGTGTAACCAAGCGATTTTACGATGTAAAATCGCTTGATTGATTGATCGCAGATTTGTGAGCCGGAGCACAAATCAAGCGATAATCGCTTGATCAATCTGCTTCATCGTGGTGTGTGACACCACGATGAACGATCTCCCAGAGGCAGAGCCTATGCTGGGAGATGGTATCTATGGTAAACGTCGGGTTACTAAGCGCCGCGCGGCACCTAGTAACCCGACGTTTACCATAGATACCAGCGATCTCGCTGCTCAACATCGCTGGTGAGTCTGTCTGTGTGACAGCTCACCAGCGATGTGAGCGATATTGTTAGCGATCGCGCGTGCACGTGATCGCTAACAATATCGCTCATAAGATTGATGCGTGTGACGTGGCCTTTAGACTATGGAGACTGAGACTGCCTTTCTTTCCTTAACACAGGTCTTCTTCTTTGGTTCTGTGCTTTATAGGCCCAACATTAACAAACAATATTTTCTAGAGGTGGATGCTTCGTCTTCTGGGGCTAGAGCGGTTCTAATGCAAATGTCTTCCTCCAGTTAACTGGTCTCCTGAGAATTGTTGGCAATTAAAATGGACTTAGGGCCCTTTCACATCAGCGTTTTTTGAAATTCGCGGCAGATGCGGTGAAAAAACCGGTCAGCCGCGGTTTTTTTCGCGGCCGCACCTGCCGCAAGTGCAAAACCGCACTTGCCGCACCTGCAGCAAGTACGCCTATACTTTGCATGGCGTTTACCGCAACCGCGCCGCAAGTGCAGCCGGTATGCGGTAATCGCAGCAGATGCGTTTTTTTTCACCGCATCTGCCGCGAATTTCAAAAAACGCTGATGTGAAAGGGCCCTTAGAGGAGTCGCGGTATCTGCTTGAGGGAGCAATTCATCCAGTTATCATTTCTACAGATCATAAAAACTTTAAATGCAGTCCGCACAGAGGTTGAATCCACAAAAAGCTAGAGGGTCCTGTTCATTGCCTGCATTGATTTTAGCCTTCATTTTTGTTCAGCAGATAAAAACATCAAGGCAGATGCCCTCTTTAGGTATCTCCTAACCTCCAAACAGGAGGAGGAGCTGCAAAAATATCAATGAGTCCACCAACATGATTACACTGGCTCTAGTGGACTTGTCTCAAATTTCCACAAGGAACAATTTCATATCAGGATCTTATCGATAGCAAATGTTTTTCAGGATTGCAGGTTGGAGAAAAGGGATTCAAGGACACGCTCCCGCTCCGAAATCAAATCCACATACACAGGCTGTATGAATTCAGCAGGTGGTATTTATTCTACGCGTTTCGGGGACAATCCCTTTCCTGGCAGCTGCAGTCTGTGGTCCCCCAAATGACTGCTGCAGACTGTTGCAACAGCTTGACATCTATAGTTGTCAAAGGTGCAAATAGTGGTTGTGATGTCTCACAACCCTAACAGATGAGCGGATTTCATTATTCCCCTATTTACGATGATAATTAGCCAGATCCACACACTGTTGCGCCCCTCTTTCATTTCAACTCTTTCCATTTTTGTAGCAAATGTTTTGTGAGGTTATCCTTCCAAGGTGGCTAGCAATGCTGGGCAGAAAAAAGAATTAGCTCTCTCATCTCTGGTCATTACTGGTGGCCATCCATGTGGAAGGATATTTTGGTGTTTTTTATGCCTACTCTTTTTGAACCAGAACAAGACTCCCAAGCAACAGCCATCTGATCTACTACTAGCACTTCCTATTCCTTTGGCTCCCTGGCAGCATATAGTTATAGATTTTGTTACAGATATTCTGGTATCCTCTGGGTGCTTCATCATCAGGGTGATAGTGGATCGCGTCCCAAAGATGGCTCACTTTGTCCCTCTTCCTGGTATTCCTTCAGCTGTGGTGCTAGCAAGAGAGATCATTCAACATATCTTCCAACTCCATGTTTTCCTTCTTCACATTTTGTCTGATAGGGACGTTCAGTTCACATCCAGATTCTGGAGCGCTACATGTAAACTTTTGAATGTGTCATTGGATTTCTCATTTGCATACCATCCACAGAGCAAAGGCCAGGTGTTGTGCCTTAACCAGAGTCTTACAATGTTTCTGCAGCATTTTAAGAATGCGCTCCACAACAACTGGGCTAACCTGTTGCCCTGGGTGGGTGGAATTCTCGTACAATAATTACATGAGCGAGACATTTGCGAAGTCACCTTTTTTCATTGTCTATCGCCAACAGCCTGGCATCCCTCTTCCTGTGACAACCACTTCTGGAATTCCTACAGCCAATGCTCTCCCTAAGGATTACTCCAAAATCTTGTAGTACACTAAAACCTCTGAATAGATCTTCCGAGTAGATGAAGGAACATGCAGAGATTCGCCGCATTTCCATCCTGTGTATAAGGTATGGTTCTCCTCAAAATATATTAAACACAAGGTGCCGTTTTACAAGTTTGGTTCATGCTTCATTGGTCCCATTAAAGTAATCACGCAGATCAACACCATGTCATACAAGTTGAAATTTACTGCCCATTAATGGGTACTCAACAACTTCAATGAATTCCTTCTCAAGCCACTTATCATGAGCCACTTTTCCAAGTGCTCCATGCCTATGCCTGTCTGCTTGGTAGATATCTTTGAAGTGAAGAACAACCTTGCTATGAAGAAGGTCAAAGAAAAACACCTATTTCTAGGTGACTGGAAGTGATTTGGTCCTGAAGAGAGATTGTGGAAACCCAAGGAAAATATTCATGCTCTGCTGAAGAAATTCCTTTTCAACTTGGTCAGGAGGAGTCATAGGGAGGGTGTACTGTAACGCCAGCATTCTAGCATTGTTCCACCTCCTCTCCTTAGCAGGAACGCCAACATACGACTGCAGCCAGTGCCGGGACAAGGCATTTTGGTGCCCTAGGCAGGTAAGGCAAATGGCGCCCCCCCTTCCTTCCGAAATATGTCTGGGAATAAAAATGTCAACATACTCTGAAAGTAAATTTAATTTAACGGGGACCTATAAAAGGTTCGTCCAACCACACTGCAGAGACATACTGATAGGATGTTTACATTGTGAGCCCCAATGGGGACAGTGTTCATGATGTATGTAAAGTGCTGTGGAGTTCATAGTGTAATATAAATGCAAAAAGTATTATTCTTAATATTATGTCACAATACCAGGATCTGAGGATCTTCTATCTCGAGGTCAGGGACACTCTGATGCCATGTTGCTGCTTGTCTCACTGTTGACCTCTTTTGACACTGCAGTGCGGTGGACAAGAGAGCATTAACTGGTTAATGACAAGAAGTATGGAGTACTGAGCCATAATCCCTCCCCTTACCATGAAGTATGGAGTGTGTACTGACTGAGCCATAAACCTCCTCATACCATGTCCAGCAGACATTGTAGGATTACTACCCGTATATACTCGTGTATAAGCCGACCCGTGTATAAGCCGACCCCCCTACTTTTGCCCCAAAACCTGGGAAAACCTATTGACTCGTGTATAAGCCGAGGTATACAGCCCCCCGCAGTGTGGTATATAGCAGCCTCCCCAGTGGTATATACAGACCCCAGTGGTAATACAGCAGCCCCAGGGGTAATACAGCAGCCCCAGGGGTAATACAGCAGCCCCAGGGTAATACAGCAGCCCAGGGTTTATACAGCAGCCCCAGTGGTATATACAGGCCCAACAGTATATACAGCAGCCCCAGCAGTATATACAGCAGCCCCAGTGGTATATACAGGCCCCAGCAGTATATACAGCAGCCCCAGCAGTATATACAGCAGCCCCAGGGTTATACAGCAGCTCCAGGGGTTATACAGCAGCCCCAGGGGTTATACAGCAGCCCCAGTGGTATATACAGGCCCCAGCAGTATATACAGCAGCCCCAGCAGTATATACAGCAGCCCCAGCGGTATATACAGCAGCCCCAGTGGTATATACAGCAGCCCCAGTGGTATATAACAGGGCCCAGCAGTATATACAGCAGCCCCAGTGGTATATACAGGCCCCAGCAGTATATAGCAGCCCCAGCAGTATATACAGCAGCCCCAGCGGTATATACAACAGCCCCAGTGGTATATACAGCAGCCCCAGTGGTATATACAGGCCCCAGCAGTATATACAGCAGCCCCAGTGGTATATACAGGCCCCAGCAGCATATAGCAGCCCCAGCAGTATATACAGCAGCCCCAGCGGTATATACAGCAGCCCCAGTGGTATATACAGGCCCCAGCAGTATATACAGCAGCCCCAGTGGTATATACAGGCCCCAGCAGTATATACAGCAGCCCCAGTGGTATATACAGGCCCCAGTGGTGGTATACACAGGCCCCAGTGGTGGTGTATACAGGGCCCAGTGGTGGTGTATACAGGGCTCAGTGGTGGTGGTGTATACAGGGCCCAGTGGTGGAGGTGGTGTATACAGGGCCCAATGGTGGTGTATACAGGCCCCAGTGGTGGTGTATACAGGGCCCAGTGGTGGTGTATACAGGCCCCAGTGGTGGTGTATACAGGGCCCAGTGGTGGTGTATACAGGGCCCAGTGGTGGTGTATACAGGGCCCAGTGGTGGTGGTGGTGTATACAGGGCCCAGTGGTGGTGTATACAGGGCCCAGTATGCGGACCGGGGGGGCACGTTTGCACTCTGACTCACCGGTCACCGAGGCCGCCGTCACCGTGCGTCTGCTGCTGTAATGAGGAGGAGAGGAGGGGCAGGCAGAGCTGCGGGACAGGAAGTTGGAGTCCCGCCCTCCTTCCTCTTTGGCCGGCGCGCCGCGGCTGGCGGCGGCCAGCACGGGGCCCTTCAGGGGTGCGGGGCCTCCCAGGGGGCAGGAAAAATGAGGGAATGAGGGAAAAATGCGCCCTTCACAAGATGGCGCCCTAGGCGATCGCCTAGGGTCGCCTAGCTGTCGTCCCGGCCCTGACTGCAGCCAGTCTGTATGCTCCCCTGCTTCTTCTCCAGATTTCCCACTCCACGGCCTGCACACTTTGCGCAGGTCTACTGGTAATGTCCTGAAAGCATGCACACACTCCCTGCCTCTTAAAGGGGCAGTGTGCTAACTCTGAAAGTGTTTTCCAGCCTATGGCTGGGAGGCACTGGGCATTTAAGGCACCGTTCCCTGTATGGAGGTGTCTGAGAATTTAGGTTCCTGGTGAGCTTGATCCTATCGGTACACCAATCTGCCATCTGGACAATTCTGTCAGTTGTCTGAATACCTGACCCCATCCTGCCTGTCTCCTGTACCAGAATACGTCCTGTCTGTATCCTTTACCAGAACCTGTTCTGCCTGTCTTCTGTACCTGAACACATCCAGTCTGCCTCCTATGCCTGAACCTGTTCTGCCTGCCTACTGTATCTGTCCATCCAGCCTGTCTCCTGAACATACTTCATCCAGTCAGCCTTCAATACCCTTACTGTCCTGCCTGCCCTCCGTAACAGTGTCTATGGCCTTTGCTGCTGCAGTAACAGGGTCTGCCCTGGAATAATACCTGGCATCTACCCACAGCCCAGACATCCTCTTCATCTAAGGCTCTAGTGAAAACTAGGCAGACACTTAAGCCCACATTACAAGTAGCGATGTTCCAGCGATCCCACCAACGATCCGAACTGGCCAGGATCGCTGGAAATCGCTGTGTGGTCACTGGTGAGCTGTCAAACAGGCAGATCTCCTCAGCAACCAGCGACACGTGTAACAACCTCAACATCGTTGAAAAGAATATAAACTATTCTTTTCCACGATGTCGAGGTCCCGCTACTGTATTCTGATAGGCTGGGGTAAGCGGGAGAACGCTGGCAACCAGGATACACATCGGGTTACTAAGCAAAGCGTGCTTTGCTTAGTAACCCGATGTGTACCCTGGTTACCAGCGCACTGTGCATAGTAACCCGATGTGTACCCCGGTTACCAGGGAACACATCGGGTTAGAGGGGCGTCACACACGCCGATGTATGCTGCTCAGCAGGAGATCAACGACCAAAAAAATGGTCCTGGCTATTCCGCAGTGATCAGCAATCAGCGAGTTCATCGCTGGTCGCTGTGGCATGTCACATGCAGCGACGTTGCTAGCGAGGTCGCTGGAACGTCACAAAACCTGTGACATTGCAGCGACATTGGTAGCGATGTCGCTGCGTGTAACCCGGCCTTTAGTTACTTAGGCAATTGAATTTTTCTTTTTTCACCACCTAATGATATAAAATTCAGTGACACACCTGTGTTGTTAATATGCTCACTTCACTGAGAAGTGTAGCTTGTAAAAAGTGATCACTTATGAGGTCTGCTTTTCTGGTATGTCAGGGGGTTCTGCCAGTGCAACATGGCACCCCCAAGCCATTTCAACTATGTCTGTACTACGATATGGCACTCTTTCCCTTCCTAGTTTTGCACTGTGCCCCTAAAGTGCCAAACAGTAGAAATTGTGTAACAAATTGCATGGTCCATTTTCTCCTATTACTCTTTTTGAAAATTAAAACTTTGGGGCCTAAGCAACATTTTAAAGCAAAAAATGTTAATTTTTTTATTTTCGCAGCTAAATGTAATACAATTTTGTGAAGCACATGAGGACTATAATCATTACACTCTCATGGTGGGTTTACACACACCAATCATTGTATCCAATATCTGAACCAATCTCTGGTTGCAGTGAAATCATGGACACATAGTTCCATTTTGTGGCTGTGTACAACATGGAGCAATCTGTCCATGATTTCACTGCAACCAGAGATTGGTTCAGATATTGGATACAATGATTGGTGTGTGTAAACCCACCATCAGGCTGCTTCCACACTGCAGTTTTTTCACTGATCAGTGTCCATCAGATTTATGTGCCAAAACAAAAACTCAGAACAGGTGTCAATCTTTCAATTATAGTTTTTCTCTGCAAGTTCCTATCCTGGTTTCTCTCTGGGTTTTGGCACACAAATCTGATGGACACTGATCAGGAAAAAACTGCAGTGTGGAAGCAGCCTTAGGGCGCCTTCAGACTGCGGCAGCGTCCGGTCCGGGGCTGTCAGAAGTGACAGCCTGGAGCGGAGTTTTCCTCCATAGAATCCTGTCGGGCTGCACAGAGCTGGATCCCGGCGGGTGTTAATTAGCTGCTATCCGGCTGCTGTGTCGCCGGATGAATCGTGCAGAAGTGGGGATTTTCTGCCGATTCCAAAACCGGTGCATGCAACGTTTTTGGAATCGGCAGAAAATCCCCACTTCTGCACGATTCATCCGGCGACACAGCAGCCGGATAGCAGCTAATTAACACCCGCCGGGATCCAGCTCCGTGCAGCCCGACAGGATTCTATGGAGGAAAACTCCGCTCCAGGCTGTCACTTCTGACAGCCCCGGACCGGACGCTGCCGCAGTCTGAAGGCGCCCTTAGATGAATTACTTGAGAGGTGTAGTTTCCGGAATGTGTTACCTTATCTGAGGGCGAGGTTCTGCTGTTTTGGCATGTCAGAGGATCTTCAAATGTGACATGGCATCTGCAATCTTTTCCAGAACAAATAGTGCTCCAAAATTCAAATAGTGATTCTTTCTTTCGGTTGCCTGCCATGCACCCAAACAATTGTTGTCAACCACATATCCAATTTCTCCTGTTACCCTTGTTAAAATTAAATATTTGAGATTAAAGCAAAGCAACATTTTTGTGGTAAAAATGTATTTTTTACAGCTAAACCCTATAAAATTCAGTGAAGCACCTGAGGGTTAAAAGTGCTCATCACACCTCTAAATAAATTCCTTGATGAGTGTAGTTTCCAAAATGTGGAAACTTGTGGGGGGTTTCCACCATATAGGCACACCAGCCAATTTTGTGCTCCAAAATTCAAATGGCACAACTTCCCTTGCAAGTTTTCCACTACATTTTGGGCATCAGCATACTCAGGAGAAATTGTGTAACAAATTGTTTGGTTCATTTTTTCTTGTTACTTTTGTAAAAATGAAAAATTTGGAGATAAATGAATATTTTTGTGAGAAAAGATTGTTTATTTTTTCCTTACACAATGTTCCTGTGAAGCACCTAAAGGATTAATAAACTTTTTACGCTGGACTCACATGGCCGTATAAGGTACACGTGGATCATACAAAATGCAGGGACTAGCCATTAGCTCTCATGACCTGAGCATGACAGCTCCATGTATTTTTATGTAGTTGTCACACTTAGGTCAAGAGAGCTATGGCTGTTCCCCGCAGTTCAATGTTCGAGTGAAACACTAGTGTGATTCCAGCCTTAATGTGTTTTTGATCATTTTAAGGGGTGCAGTTATTAGAATGTTGTCAACTTTGGGTAGTTTCTGTCCCATTGGACCCTCAAAATCACTTCAAATGAGTTGTGGTCCCTAAGGCCTCTTGCACACTAGTTGTGGTGCTGCGGAGGAAATTGCGGCTGTCAATGCGGAGTCTATTGCGGATGCTATTGCAGTCTATTGTGGACGCTATTGCAGACTGCATTGCGGATCCCATTGCAGATACTCTCTGATGGTCATGTGGTTTCCCCCCTCTCCTCTTTTGGTCATGTGGCTGCCTCTGCTGAGGTCACTTCCTTCTTTTCCTGGTTTCCACAGAGATCAGAGCTTACAGAGGTTTTCCGCACCTTCCAAGGATCTCCTGAGGGACAACACTAGCCCATTGGTACTGCAGCTCACCTACCCAAATCACAGCGAATATTGGTGGTAGCCTCTTCCCAGTGCTCTGCATATATATGGTGACAGATGGTGTCCCACGACTTCTCCCTCTTTTCTCTCTCTGCATAACAAGGGGAATTTGTGTCCCATAATGCTGGGTGATCGACCATCAGCTCAATAAGCTGATCGATAGGAAAGGGTGCCATGTCGCAGAGAAAGGTGGTGATGAGCAGATGCATGGGTGTGTGTTTCTGCTTGTAGTCAGCTGAGACACACTTCCTGGGAAGAAACAGGAAACACCTACCCCCACAGTGTGCGTAGTGTGGCGCCGCCGCAATTGAATTGCGGCCATGCCGCACCCCATTCATTCCAATGGGATGCGGCAGTGCGGCATCCGCACTGAAAATGGACATGCTACGGACGGAATTCCGCACCGCAGCATGCCGCAATGCAGGCCGCAAGGGCACACTGTGCCATTGGGCCAGCATTGCCTGGTCTCATTGCGGAGTCCGCATGCGGCAGCCGCATGCGGACTCCGCAATGCCGCGCCGCCAGTGTGGAGCCGCCCTAAAGAAGATGTTTTTGAAAATTTAAATTGGAAAAATTAAATTAAATTTTAACTCATAACTTTTTAATAAAAAAAATGCTTCAAAAATGATGCTCATGTAAATTAGGCATGTGGCAAAATATATATATACTAGCTGTGAGTCCGATGCGATTGTATCGGGATTCTAGAATCTGTGTATAGGGCATTGCTCGGGCTGCTGCAACGACTTGCAACTCCCGCTTCACGGGCATTGCGAGTGAGTCGCGTGGGCGCGCAGCGCCCACGAACCAAGCCACGGCAGTAGCGCCGTATGCGAGGGAAGTCGCTACGGCAATTATATAATAGATTATCAGTATCTATTATATAATTGCCGTAGCGACTTCCATCGCACACGGCGCTACCTCCGTGGCTTTGTTCGTGGGCGCGCAGCGCCCACACGACTCACTCTCAAAGGCCGCGAAGCGGGCGTTGCGAGTCGTTGCAGAATAGGCGCCACTGACTCACAATGGCTCACTCGCAATGCCCACGAAGTGGCCGTTGCGAGTCCTTGCAGAATAGGCGCGGACTCACTCGCAATGCCTCACTCGCAATGGCGCGACTCCACTAATTCATACATAATCACATAGATAATACTGATAATCTAATATATAATTCCCCTAACGCACTTCCGTAAGTTTCGACACTGTTTCCGTTGTTTGTGGCCGTGCGGAGTCCTGACTCGCAAAGCCTCACTCGCAATGGCCGCAAAGCGGCCGTTGCGAGTCCTTGCAGAATAGGCGCCACTGACTCGCAAAGCCTCACTCGCGGTGGCCACGAAAAAAAATTTCCTTTTTGCTGACCACTTTCCAAAAACGCTAGCCATTGCGAGTGAGGCTTTGCGAGTCAGTGGCGCCGGCAATGCTTCAAAGGTCGCGTGCGCGTCGTGCGCCCATGGACACGACGACGAAACAGTGCCGAAACTTACGGAAGTGCGTTAGGGGAATTATATATTATATATATCTAATATATAAAGCTGAATGTGTGTGTATGTGTGTATATCCGGGATTGGCATCTACACCGTCGCAGCTACAGCCGCAAAATTTTGCCGAGTCACACGTCTGGACCCCGGGAGCGTCATAGGCTATGTTGTGAGGCGAAATTTTAACCCTGCGCGTTCCAGTTCACCAAACAATTTTGCCCCTATCTACATAATGGGAAAAAAGGGAAAGGAAACGTGTGGGAGGAAAATCGACAGCTGTCAGCTATAGAGACAAAATTTTGCACAGTCACACGTCTGGACCCCGGGAACGTCATAGGCTATGTTGTGAGGCGAAATTTTAACCCCGCGCATTCCAATTCACCAAACAATTTTGCCCCTATCTACATAATGGGGAAAAAGTGACAGTTACCAGTTGACAGTTGTGAATGAGAGGGACTTAATGATAGCGCCAAAGACTAACAGCACATACCAGCATATAGTCACTAAGGTGGGGCCCCAACATGAGATATTCACCACACACAGGGACATGTATACACACCACACGCACACAAAGAGTAACAGCAAGTGTATAGTCGCTAAGGTGCAGCCCCAACATTGGATACTCACCACGCACCCGAACAAACACACACCACAAAGACACACACACACACCCCCAAGGGGACACACACACACTCTATAGCGACACATGCACTCACCACACAGGGACACACACACACCACAAAGAGACACACACACACCACACAGACTTCCCCCCAAAGGGACACACACGCATAGCCACCCTATAGGGACACAAGCACTCACCACACAGGGACACACACACACACACCACAAAGAGACACACACAACACAGATACACACACACACACACCACAGACCCCCACACAGGGGCACACACACATACACACCCTATAGGGGCACATGCACTTACCCCACAGGGACACACACACCACAAAGAGACACACACACACCACACAGACCCCCCCACAGGGACACACACACATACACACCCTATAGGGACACATGCACTCACCCCTCAGGGACACACACACATACACACCCTATAGGGATACATGCACTCACCCCTCAGGGACACACACACGCCACAAAGGGACACACACAACACAGAGACACACACACACCACACAGACCCCCCCACAGGGACACACACACATACACACCCTATAGGGACACATGCACTCACCCCTCAGGGAAACACACACACCACAAAGGGACACACACAACACAGAGACACACACACCCCACACAGACACCCCCCCACAGGGACACACACAAACATACACACCCTATAGGGACACATGCACTCACCCCACAGGGACACACACACACACCACAAAGAGACACACACAACACAGATACACACACACACACCACAGACCCCCACACAGGGGCACACACACATACACACCCTATAGGGGCACATGCACTTACCCCACAGGGACACACACACCACAAAGAGGCACACACAACAGAGACACACACCACACAGACCCCATCCCACAGGGACACACACATACACACCCCAGGGACACACACACCACACAGACAGACACAGATGTGCACAATTCACCTCACACAACTCGCCTCATACGTGTGCTATCTTTATTTTCCAAACATAAACATCCGATTAAAAACAGCCAATGTGCAACACATGTGCCATATAGGGAATTAAGGCAGATGTCAGTCACATGAGCTGTCTATTATGTGTATGTGTGAGGTAACATATACTACCCGGCCAGGGGGAGGGTTTACTGTTGGCTGGAGATTTATTAGGCTGCCTATAGCAATCAATCACAGCTCAGCTTCTATTTTCCTACAGGTCATTAATATGACATATTCAAATTCTATTTTGTTATAGCTAACAGCAGTTATTTATTAACCCAGGCGTAGCCGGGTACTGCAGCTAGTAATATATATATATATATTTATATATATATATGTATTGAAGCGATTTAGAGTTATTCCTTTATATAGCTGTAAAATTTGGCCTGGTGAGGAAGGTAGGAATATTGTAAGGAGTAGGGCATTGGGAAAGCTCACCCTGTGCCTTGGCTTATTCCACCGGTGCACGGCTGTGGCTGGCGTCCACATTGCTGCATAGCAAATGTTCAAAGATGGCCAGCACCGAATATCCTTGAAGGTACCTTTACACGCCGCCACTGTGCCTAGCAACAGGTATCCACCGCACGTGCACGCGCACGGTTTTAATGGTGGATACCAATCGCCGATGCCGCATATACATGCTGCCATTGCGTTGTCAACTGAAGGTATCTTTGTTCCCCGGAAGTTACGACAGATCCTGCGGCTTACTTCCTGTTGAATACCTTCCCCGCTTTACACGCCGCTACCACAAAGGAATATGGGCGTACATCTTTCACGCCGCAAGTACATAGGCGTGACAGAGTTGTATATTCCGTGACGCTAATACGCTGATTGGAGAGCGCAATAGCGTCATGATTGGCCAGTCTGCGCAGGAAGGCTGGCTAATACATGACGCCATTGCAATTGTGTAGTGTGAATGGTCAGCTCTTTAAATATGGCACCCTGTGAATGGACAGCCAATGGTTATACAGTAGCCCCCACCAATGATCGCTGATGGGGCGTGGTATCCATGACGTTGTGGCATGCCCCTGGGAGTTCACTAGGCGACGCAACATCCATGCCTGTGCCCCGTTTAGACGCCACTACCATGGCAATTGTGCCTTTGTGTTGCCTTCGGTTTTTGAGCACGGCTCAGCAACAGGTATCTGAGTCAACTGCAGGACACCTGGAGGAATTTCCCTATTTACACGCCGCCATTTCGTAGCAATTTCATGGCAACAGGCACAAATATCCCCAATGCCAGGCAGTTGCTACCTTGCAGTGGTGGCGTGTAAAGGGGCCCTAAGAGAGTTATTATTTTCAATCCATGTTCACACGGTTAAAACAACACACAGGGCATGCCTGACACGTTTCAGAGGTGACTCCTTAATCGTAGGCTAACAAATTAACTAACACACATCTATAGATACAAATCTAAAACAGCAAAATATGAAAACAATTGATCACACATGGTGACTCAATTGTAGTCAAACCCAGAATACTCCCACCCACTGGAGTTGAATTGCCCTAACAATATGCGTTCCATGTATATATGGATGCGGAAAACCATATGTGCAGTTTTTATTTGGGCAAGCCTTACATACATAATATTACACGAATATATTTATAAACACATGTAGATATATGCAAATACGTTGTTGTTACTATATATGCAATAAAATAAAATACACAAATGGGTAAATTTCTTTTCCAGAACTGAGACACATCCTGGTCAAACTGGCATTGAAATCTCCCTCTTTACATATAGTGGAGGGTATGTTGGTATAAAATTACCCATTATGGCCACTTTACACGCGGCAACAGGAAGATAGAAACCAGCAGGTGTCGGAGACAATTGTACCTTTTACCTTCAAAACACCTTGAAGTGGCTGCGTGTAATTCAGGTATCTGCAAGGTGTTTTGAAGGTAAAAGGTACAATTGTCTCCGACACCTGCTGGTTTCTATCTTCCTGTTGCCGCGTGTAAAGTGGCCATTAGGGAGGGAAATCCAGTAAGGTAAAGTACCCTGAATGTGAAATCGCTTCCCAACAAAGCGCCCAATATGTATTATATACAATCAGATGATACCATGAGAATAGGACCTATAGGATAAATCACATCAAGACGCACAGTTCCCGATGCATTAACCCCTGATATTAACGAACAATGCTCAAATCCCCAGGACAAGCATCAGAAACTAAGAGCAACTTCAGTGCAGACTACACATCCACTGCACCAGAAAGTACAGCGGTCTACATCCCCTATGCTCGTGACCTCTCATAACTCTTGACAATAAACCACCAATATCAATGTATTGGCTTTACCAACACCCATGAGAGGGTTCCTATAAAACTGACAGTGCATTAATCATGGAATGTTCAGTGTTGCTACAAGCTCTGAAAGGTTTTTCCCCTTTGTAAGAACTATATGTAGATTTAGACAAATTCTTAGTGTATATGTTGTTAGGTAGCGCTGCCTTGAAGATTCGCTTGGCAGCATAAGTGACACCAACAACCATGTATAGCGTAACATAAACAGCAGTTTATTATTTTTTTTATCATAAACCGCATACTACTCACGTATTTACATGATCACATACATGGTATACATAAAACACTTTACATAGAACGCTATACACATACAGTAGTAACATAACATCACACATTAACCAGGAGCAGTAAAAGAACCTTTCCATAGAATCTCAGGAGCACTAACGACAGCTGCTATGGTGGTTACAGTTGCCTGGCCTTTAGCTACATATAGACATCACAGACTGTTCTAAATGGCGTCTATGCCCGCCTGGCACCATTTACATCACACAGTCCACTGTGCCTTCGAGACATCCTCAGCCTCTCACATGGCACTCACACATGGACTCCAACCCTGACAGGGCCCATACAGCTTACAGAGGCTATCCCAGTTTCATACAGGCTGCTACACTGCATACAGCCTCCACACGCCTCACACGAGGTCAACGGGACCCTCACGACCTGACAGTCGGTCCCAATGGTGGTTACAGCCGCCTGGCCTTTGAGACATCCTCAGTCTCACATGCTACACAGCTTCGTGTATCTCATACATAGGTCAACGGGACCCTCTCACAGTCAGTCTCAATGACCATTACGGCCGCCTGGCCTTCATAGGCTCCAACTCATCACAGGACCCACTCACACACACATACAGTCTGGCATGGACTTCGGCCTTCCAGGCCCAGACCAGGTTGTGAGCCACCTGAGCTCCCGAGTAGTCAAAGCATCCACCAAGGTCTCTCACCCTGCCCATGATGCCCGACTGCCTCCAAGCCCCGCCAACACAGGTAGAGATCCCGGATGGCAGCCTCATCAACATGGTCAGAGTGAGCCCCCTGCAAGTTCAGCCCGGACCCCCATACACTTAGGTGCTCTACTAACCTCTCGGTCTAACCACAGGCTTCATACGGCTAAGAGGGACCTGCATCTCCAGCAGGGAGAGCCAGGTGTCCTGCCTCGTCCCCCAAAGGATACGGGACAACTCTGAGACACGTCCTCTCCCTCAGAGGATCATGTCTGGTCTCTCTCCAAACACAGGGCTAAGCAGCTATTATCTTGCCTGAGCCCACCCACTGCTGGGCTTTAGTGAAAATCAGCAAACACTCAGACCTGGGAGTGTTAACTCTTTGTGTATTACTACAGAGCTAACTACCACTTAACCCTGTGTGTACGGCTCAGGGCCCATGTGAGTCATGTCGGCCACACGCCATAGCACCGGCATGCTTCACAATGTATATGTATCTCAATCATGCATTTATATCAACATATAAATATCCTAAAATATTGGCATGTCTGTATGTATGAATTCTCATAGGATGATTGTCATTTCTATAATAATGAATGATGCCTTCAGTACTATTTAGTTCAAATTGATTTGACACACTAAGCACCACGAATTTGATGCTGGATTTATAGAAGAAAAGGCAATAAAAATACAACAAGTTTGTTCTGAAATTTAACCCTTTCGGATAACTTGCATTTAGGGTCAAAACTCAGAAACTTTCTTTATTAAACAGGGTTCTGTTTAGATCTCCCCCGTATTCATTTCTTCACCCTTTCTATCCCCTTGATGGTCAGGCTACTTACCGTATATTCCCATTGAGTTTCTCCCGAAAATATTTGGATAAGCCAGATAAAGACCTCTGGTTGTTATATGACATTGGATCAGCGGCAGAAATGTGTTCGGAAATTCCCTTTTTCAGTGGTCTACTTGTGCAAGCTATATAATATAGGTTGCATTTCACACATGTGGCCAGGTATATCACATGTGTTGTGCCACAATTTATATATGTTTTTATATTGAATTTCCTGCCCAAAACATTATCATGAAGCTGTTAGTTCCGTCCACATATTTACATATACCTCATCTCCTTTCCCCACATTTGAAGCTGTCTGTGTATCTTAACCACTCTGGCTTATGATTATAGGTCTCACTGGAGAAAACACTAGGGGAAACTAAGCTCCTAATGTCCCTTCCTTTTCTAGCCACGTACCTCAGACCCTGTTCCAAGATTTTTGATAGGACAGGATCCTGGTATGCTAGAGGCACATGTTTCTTCACAACTCCTACCATGTCCGCATAGTCGGTACTGTAAAGTGTAGAAAAAGAGATAGGGCCAGTCGATTCCTTGTTCTTGCACTTTGAGACAGATCCACCATATGACAATAAATCCTCCCTCCTCTTTTGACTTCTATATGTTTGGCCTTTTAAGGATATCCGGTGCTGGCCATCTTTGAACATTTTCTGGTGAGGAAGGTGAAAACAGGCTAAAGGGTGAAGAGTTTAAGGGCAAGAAAGGGAATCATTCAGCAGGATTTCTCACCCCTCACTTCTCAAACTATTTATGTTTGCATGTAGCTTTTTCAAAGACAAATCCAGCAACATCTTTGCATTGTCTGTTTCTCCATTACTGAGTGTTGAATTGAAATGCAAAGTATTGAAGAGAAAGAAGCAAAATAAGGTAATGAAGTTGGTACAACATTTATAGCTATAAAAGGCTTATAATTTGTTATATTAAAAATAGTTTAGTTACTGTGTAATGATTGGAGTTTATCAAGTGACTTACTTTAAGTACTCTGAGAAGATTGTTAAATCTGTCCACTTCTTGCCCAAGTACAGTAGTCAAAGAACTTACTCGACCTTTAGAGTCTTTGGCAAAGAGCATCTCAGATGCAACCTCCATGTCTAACTTGTCTGCGGAAAAAATATTAGGTAAGGATGAACAGAATAAAATGAAGCTAATAAAAATAACATGTATATTTACTATATAAGCAATTCTATAATAATTCAATGAATATTCAAAGGACAATGTATACATCCAAAAAGGACAATGGGCATCATAGAAAAATGACAATTATGCATCTTCCTGAAGCTGGTTCATACCACTAGGTCATCCTGGTTGTAAAATTTTTTGTATTTGTTCACACCCTTAGGGCAGGAAGAACTTGTGGTTCTTAAGACACTTCTTCTATTTGTAGATGTGATTTGTAGGTACATTGCAAATAGTTTAGGAAGCAGTGTTCAGCATGGAGGTTGTTCAAAAGATCTTAAGGTACCGTCACACATGGCAATATGGCTTCCATATCGCCGTAAATTTGTATATTTCGGCGATGTGGAAACCACATCGCCTGTGTGTAGTGGCGTGAGACAGAGAGATTTTAAGGAGAGAAATCGCTGGTGGGGCGTCGCCTGATCGCCCTGCTCTGCTGAGAAATCAGGCGATCTCCACCAGGTTATTTCTGCGCATCATGGCGTGTGACTGGGCGATAGCGATGTAGAAAGCGAGCTCAGGCCATCTGGAAGAAATTCCAGAGGCATGCCTGAGTGTTCTCTTTGGCGCACCCAGTCTGCCATGATTGGTGGTCGCTCCTGCGTTCCCATTAGCTGGCCATGGCTTAGGCGCCATATTTGAATCGCGAGATAGTCTGCCCACTACATGACGCATGTGTCCTTACATGCGTCATGTAGTGGGCAGACTTCCTGACAAGGCTGACCAATGGCGACACAGTTGTGTTGCCCAATCGGAGTGGTAGGAGCGCGGTGTACAACACTCTGGCACTGCCTGTCTCCTTACCGCGCTCACATTCTACGCCCACATGGCCGATGCGGTGGTGGCGTGTGACGCGGCAATTTGGCAGTGACGTGGGAATTGCTTCCGGTCTGCGCTAGGCAATCTCCAGAACGCAGGATCGCTGAACATCGCATGCGAGATGTCTATGTGAGACAGGGCGACGGCGATGTGCAAAAAAGTGCCTGGAATGTGCGCACTCACGTCAAATTGCCAGCCATATGGTGGCGATATTGCTACGTGTGACGGTACCTTTAGAGAACTAAGCAGCCACAGACCTTCTGTAGATGTTGGCTTCTGAAAATCTTTCTGTTGCTACATGTAATCCCAGACAGACTCAATGATGTTGAGATCAAGGCCATATAGTAGGGGCCATATAATTAATTCTAGGACTCATTGTTTCTTCTTGACACTGAAAAAAGTTTTTAATGGCATTGTCTGCTTGTTTGGAGGTCATTATCCTGCTGCAGAATAAATTTAGAATCAATTAGACACATCCATTATGGATAAGTATCTGCTTGCATTTCTCAGCATTAAGGACACCATTAATCTTGTCCAGCTGCATTTGCTTACATGGAAAAATAAACTTGCAAGGAATCTCCACCATGCTTCACTGTTAGGCCCCCCTTCACATCACGTTTCTTGCACATCTGTGGTGATCCTTGAATTTCAAGGATCACACGGACAGGCATCGATCTGGGCCAACAGATGTCACTGATGCCCACGGATCCGTGTTTTCCACGGATCTGTCATCAGTTAGCAGAGATAGGGCTGTACATTGCTTCTGAGCATATGCAGCACAGCAAATCAGATTCGTTTTACCAATCTGATTTTTTGTCTGATCCGTTTTGATCTGTCACCATAGAGTTCCATGTTAATGGAAAAGGACAGCAACAAATCCATTTCTGTCCGATTTTTTCAAGGCAGCTCAAAATCGGAGCAGGCTTCTATTTTGGGGAGGGGAAAAAAGCTGACACAAACGTGCTCGTGCACATCTGTGCCCATAGGAATACATGGAGGCCAAATCGGATCTGTGGATATCTGTTTTACAACGGATAGACACGTATCCACAAAAAATGCGATGTGACGAGGATCTTACCTGCAGACAATCTTTATTAAACCACTCTCCAGCCTTTTGGAAAACAAACTGTCTTGTATTTCAGTGAAATATTTACAACTTGAAATCATCAGGCCAGTGCACCTGCTGTGATTTTTCTGCAACCCAGTTTATAATAATAGTTTATTCATTTATATAGCGCTATTAATTCTATAGCACTTTACATACATCAGTAATGCTGTCTCTCTTGGAGCTCACAATCTAAACATCCTATCAGTTATGTCTTTGCAATGTCGGAGGAAACCGGAGTGCCCGGAGGAAACTCACGCAAACACGGGGAGAACATACAAACTCCTTGCAGATGTTGTCCTTGGTGTCCTTGGTGGCAATTGAACCCAGGACCTCAGGGCCCCAGCGCTGCAAAGGCTGCCGTGCTAACCACTTGAGCGACCATGCTTGCTTTTGGACATTGTGACTCACTAGGCCTTGATTCCAAGTTGAAGGAATAACTTTTTGACCATAAGTCTTCCATAAAGACTACTTCTAGCCAAACTTAACCAGAGTAGCTGGCTCCTACTGGTTGCTCCGTATTCTGAGCTGATAGCACTGCTGAACATCATCTGGTTTTGAAGGGAAGTAAGCATTATGTGTCTTTCATCTCCTGCACTGTTTTCTTGGCTGCCCACTGTGACTATCATCCTCAACAATGCCCCTTTTAGGATGTCTTAAATGCTGAAAAATACAGCCAGATTCTTATCCTTCATGCAATACAATCAAGGAGACATCTCATTGGCTTCAAATTTATTTTGCAGAAGAACCATGAACCCAAAAATAAAGGCAATGCTAAAGTCTTTAGTGTAAAGAAAAACAAAGAGTCCTGGAAGTGACGCCATGCCCTCAACAGAACCCTAATGTTAAAGTTTTCGAGCCTCTCTTGGATTGCATGAAGAGACAGATTTGTGCAAGTCTACATCTGCAGAAGGTCTGTGATTAGTTGTTTAAAATATTTGTAACAACGTCTCTGCCACGCTCCTTCAAAAACTGCTAGGGTCACACCAAATATTGATTTGATTTAGATTTCTCTTACATTCACTTAATGTGCATTTTTTTAATTGTTGAAAAATAAACTATTACCACTTCTATTTTTAAACTTAGTCTTACTTTTAAGCATTTTTCTACACTTATCTAAAATTTTTGCACAAAACTATAAGGCGTGCCTTGAAAATGTATTCATACTCGGGGAACTTTTCAACATTTTTAACATGTTACATCCACAAACTTAAATGTATTTTATTTGGATATACCAACACAAAGTAGCAACTATTTGTGAGGTGTAAAGGAAATGATATATTATTTTCTAATTATTTAAAAAATATAAATCTGAAAATGTGACAAGCATTTGTGCTGAGTCCCTTGTAGTGTGACACCCCGTATAATATTCCGAGTGATTCATTTACTGCAGTCACCTAGTTAGTAAATTGTGTCCACCTGTGTGTAATTTATGAAGTCCTTAAAGGTTTGGTTAAGAATATTAGAGGTCGTGCAGCATAATAAAAAAACAAGGAATACACAGGACAGGTCAGGGATTAAGTTTTGTAGAGGAGTAAAGTAGAGTTGGGTCATAAAAAAATACCGCAAGCTCTGAATGTCTCCCAGAGCAAATGAAACAATAGGAAAGGAGAAAATCCAGTCATCTCACGTGCCAGGTATACGGCAGCTTCACACCAAAAGATGAATATAATCCAAAAAGATGGCCAGCATGCCAGTAACTTCAGTAAAAATCCAAGCATTTATTAAGTATAGATAAAAACATCTTCATGGCTCAGCACATACAGCATAAAACATTAAAAATAAAAAACTGCAATGACAAAACACACCAGGGCAACTAGTTTGTGACCTTCTGCACTCCCTACTCTAGCCTTAGTCTAGGCTTAGACTGAAGACCACTGAAGGTCAAAAACACATTGACTTGGTGTGTTTTGTCATTGCTATTGTTTACTGTATGTTTTGTGGTGTATGTACTGACCCATCAGGATGTTTTTAAACATACTAAATAAATGCATGGATTTTAACTGAATTGAGTGTCATGCTGACCTCTTTTATGGATATTCTCATAGAGGACTGTTCAAGCCATTATCCAACAATGTCACAACTGCAAAGCTGCAAAGACATGGCCATCCACCTAACCTGACATCCCAACCAAAAAGAGCAATAATTAGAGAAGCTGCCAAGAGGCTCATGGTCTCTCTGGATGATATTTCCAAATGAAACCCAGGAGTCAGGCCAAATGCAAACAAAGTGGAACCACTTTATTAAGACATAATATACTGGTATAAAACAGCAGGCATTAAAAGCCAATCAGAACACAGCACAGGTAAACCCAAAGAATGAATAAAGTATCCTGCCCAACAAATACTCCAGACTGGAAAACCACCTAACTACAATGGTTGGTGACAATGGTGTACATTTACCCTTATATTGTTCAGGAACCTTACCAGTGCAAAGATACCTGGTGCATTGCTCCACCAAGTCACAGCCAGTGCCATATCAAGGGTTACCTTTTTACCTGTGCGTGACCGCCACCGCTAACGCATGTTTCTGACATAGAAATAAGGCGAAAAATGAGTTTTTGAAACATAGCTTGTCCAGGCACCTACTGCTGAACCATAGAAAACATTTTAATGTGACTGTAACACCTTTGGAACAAATACCTGTTAAAACCATGAATAGGATTTCCATGCTTAATCGTAAAGAAACATACTAGTTCTATTGTTTACAGATGCTGCATCCCAAGAACCTTAGTGACATTGTGGAAAGAGTTTAATATGTTGTTATATAATTTTTTTTTAGCTAAATAATAACTGCATCTTTTTAGAATATTTTTATTAAAAGTTATAGTTCTAATGTGCTGAGATTGGCGCCACATGTTTGTTTTTCACATGCCCTACAGGGGCTCGCATGAGCTTGCAGGAGGAAAACCTGTTAGGTCGGCTTCACAATGCGGCACGATCCGGTCCGGGCTGTCCGGGAGGTCCCTGACAGCTGCGGACCGGATCAGCACACAGGACTGGAGGGCTATTATGCCCTCCGGTCTGGTGTGCAGCGCACGCAGTTACCGCTGCTGATAAGTCAGGACCGCAGGCGCCGCATAATAGCCCTCCAGTCCTGTGTGCTGATCCGGTCCGCAGCTGTCAGGGTCCTCCCGGACAGCCCCGGACCGGATTGTGCCGCAGTGTGAAGTTGGCCTTTGAGGCTACACGAGACTTGAGAGTAGGTTCACCTTCTAACAGGATAATGACCCTAAACAAACTGTTAGATCTACAATGGAATGGTTTAGATGAAAACCTATTCTTTGTTTGGATGACCCAGTCAAAGTCCAGACCTAACTCCCATTGAGAATCTGTGACAAGACTTGAAAATTACTGTTCACAGATGCTCTACATGAAATATCACTGAGCTAGAGGTCAGGTTGTCAGAGTTAGGTCCTACAAAGTATTGACTCACGGGAGCTAAATACAAGTGCATGTCACGATTTTTAGGATTATATTTTTAAGAATACTTAGAAAACTATATATCAATTCCTTTAGACTTGACAAATACTTGCAACTTTGCTATATTGTATAAAGGTAACAAATATTGTACAATTCCTATAGTTAAATTAAAATGACTCAATAGTCAAAAGTGTCACTCCATTAATCCAATATCAAGTTCAGTAATTAGAACACATTAATGGAATTTGAGAAAAATTACTATAACCTCTGAATGCTAAGTAATGCTAATCAGGAATATGAACCATTTAAAATAATGTATTAACCCAGTTGTACATTTTTTATTAGAAGAATGATTAAAAGAGTGTAAAAAATTCAGTGCTATAAATCTGCCAGAAAAATGCCAGATGCTTTGTTTTTGGATGGTTCAGCAAGCACAGCGAGTTGATCAAGAGATGATATTGTGAAAATAATGAACATCTGCCATGTAACATATATCATTGAATAGCTTTAAAAACTTTATCATCACAGAAATTTGCAAAATAATAAAAATCATTCTGATTTCACTATTATTTAGATAAATATAAAATGTAATAAATGTAATAAAATGTCCCCCCAATTAATATGACAGCCCATCCTAGACACGTGTCAAGATGAACTACGGCCTAAACCAGTGGTCCCCAACTCCAGGCCTCGAGGGCGGCCAACAGTGCAAGATTTCAGGATTTCCTTAGTATTGCACAGGTGCTAATGTGATCATCTGCACAGGTGATGATTCCAACCCCTGTGCAATACTAAGGAAATCCTGAAAACCTGCACTGTTGGCGGCCCTCGAGGCCTGGAGTTGGGGACCCCTGGCCTAAACAAACCCAGCTCCCAAGTTCTGTGGCTCAACTGACAGAGGCACTGTATTGTAAACCCACATACCTCAGGCAGACACGGGCTATCACCCAAGAAGAAATAAATCCCCTCGCTGACTGACTGCACACAAAGGGCTGAGGATGGATACAGTATCCTTTGTGCTCTGTCAGATGAGAAAATTAGTTCTTTCTAATGTCACAGGCCTTTTCCAAGCTCATGGTGATATGTGTGCTGATGATACAACCAGGGCTGCCACTAGGAATTTCGGGGCCCCTGACTGCCAAAATTTTGGGGGCCCCCTGATACTCCGCTCAGCCTCCACCCCCTGAGATTCCGCCCAGCCTCCACCCTGGCTCCGCCTCCACCCTAGATCCGCCTCCACCCAAACATACATTACATATATAGTGAAAAATTGGAACAGCACCAAAAATTACCCCAATTTATGTGCAAAGCTTTCCCAACTAGCAATCCAGATGGTTCCTTACAATAGATTAAAAAAAAAAAAGAATAACAGCACAAAAAAAATAGAAAAAAGTGGACTTTATTGCCCAATGCGTGGCCATGACATTGGGCAATAAAGTCCACTTTTTTCTATTTTTTGTGCTGTTTTTCCTTTTTTTACACTCTCTCTCTATTATATATTACACATACACACACACAGACTTGAGACTGCTGTGGGCTGAATACACAATAGCTGTATCAGTCACGGTTCTGACGATTCTTGGTGCCAGCACCAATCTGTCCACGGTGTTTCTGGAGAGCTGCAGCTTGCAGATCGCTTCAGGGTGCCCCCTTCCTGATCACCAGCGCTCTGGCATTCAGCCTGCTGAGCGCTCAAACAACCCGGTGCACACTTCGTTAGCGGTTCATCACTTCCAGTTAGCGTTATAGAAATGAAGTTGCAACATTGTAGGATCAGCGGTGTTTATTCACTCTTCGTGTGGTCTTACAAGGTGCGGGTGGGAGGACGCAGGGTTCTCAAAGGCGATGGCCATTTCACACCGCAAGTGGCGCTTCAACAGGCATATAGTCCACCATATGCCTGTTGAAGCGCCACCCCACGAAGAGTGAATAAACACCGCTGATTCTGTGCTGCAACTTCTTTTCTATAACGCTAAACACAATAGCTGTATATACAATAGAGAATACAGAATAGAGACAGCTGCTACCTGTATACACAATAGAGATGGCTGCGGACCGTATACACAATGGAGACTGCTGCTGGCTATACATACAATAGAGAATACACAATAGACACTTCTGCTGGCCATACACAATAGAGAATACACAATAGAGACTACTGCTGGCCGTATGCAATAGAGATGGCTGCGAGCCATATAGATAACATCCCAACAGCTTCCTTCCATTCCGAAAGTCTCCCTCCATCCTGACAGCCTCATTCCATCCTTCCTCCATCCTGACAGCCTCCTTCCATCCTTCCTCCATCCCGACAGCCTCCTTCTATCCCGACAGCCTCCTTCCATCCTTCCTCCATCCCGACAGCCTCCTTCCATCCTTCCTCCATCATGACGGCCTCCCTCCATCCCGACAGCCTCCTTCCATCCTTCCTCCATCCCGACAGCCTCCTTTAATCCTTCCTCCATCCCGACGGCCTCCCTCCATCCTGATGGCCTCCCTCCATCCCGACAGCCTCCTTCAATCCTTCCTCCATCCTGACAGCCTTCCTCCATCCTGACAGCCTCCCTCCATCCCGACAGCCTCCCTCCATCCTTCCTCCATCCTGACAGCCTCCCTCCATCCTGATGGCCTCCCTCCATCCTGACGATCTCCTTCCATCCCGACGGCCTCCTTCCATCCTTCCTCCATCCAGACAGCCTCCTTTAATCCTTCCTCCATCCCGACAGCCTTCCTCCATCCTGACGGCCTCCCTCCATCCTGACGGCCTCCTTCCATCCCGACAGCCTCCTTCCATCCTTCCTCCATCCCGACAGCCTCCTTTAATCCTCCCTCCATTCTGACGGCCACCCTCCATCCCGACAGCCTCCTTTAGTCTTTCCTCCATCCTGACGGCCTCCCTCCATCCCGACAGCCTCCTTCCATCCTTCCTCCATCCCGACGGCCTCCCTGCATCCCGACGGCTTCCCTCCATCCCGGCGGCCTCCCTCCATCCTTCCTCTGGCCTGGCGGCCTCCCTCCATCCCTCCATCCTTCCTCTGGCCTGGCGTCCTCCCTCCATCCCTCCATCCTTCCTCTGGCCCGGCAGCCTCCCTCCATCCCTCCATCCTTCCTCTGGCCCGGCAGCCTCCCTCCATCCTTCCTCTGGCCCGGCAGCCTCCCTCCCTATATATGCCCCCCTATTCTGTATATATTGCCCCATACCTCCCCCGGACCCCCTCATATCTTACCATTGGGGGAGCTGTGGATGCGGAGCTGGGGTGGCCCGGAGCCCGGAGGGCACATCTGCAGGACTGCAGGGAGCTGCCTGCGGGGGAGTAGCTGCGGGCCTGCGACAAGCGCAGCTAGCGGTGGGCGCCGCCATGTTCTTTGTGGCCGGCTGCATTCACTAACTCTACAGCCGGTCGGTAGAAGTTGAGACTTCAACAAAATGGCCGCGGCCAAATGGAGATCCGCGGCCATTGTGTAGAAGTCTCAACCTCTACTGACTGTCTGTACAGTTAGTGGGCGCCGGCCACAAAGAACATGGCGGCGCCCACCGCTAGCTGCCGCAGCTTCTCCCCGCTACTCCAGGGCCTTGCGGCGGAGATAGAAGGGTGGGCCTGCAAGACATGGGGCGGGGGGGCCCCGGAGAAGCCTGCTCCAAATGGCCACGCTCCCTGGAGTCACATCCGGGCCCCCCTGGGCTCGGGGCCCCTGACACAAGGCAGGGCTGTCACCCCCTGATGGCGGCCTTGGATACAACTCCTCTGTCAGTCGGGACATAGGCTTTTGGAGAAGTATTTCTTCACACTACAGCCCCTGGTAACATATAACTATGGCAGCCAGCCATGTTAATAATGTTATATTGATCATTTTATTACATTCTTCAAGAACTCCTTTAAGCATTCGTTTGGTATGTTTTGTACTGTACATAGTTTCAAAGACTAGGTACATGGCAGGACAACACTTCCTAGTTACAAATATACAGCTGCATAAACATATTGTGTAATTCCTTTGCTATTTCGTCCCATGATACAAACAATTTAGAGCTTCCTTTCATTAATTCATTCCACAAGTGAGTTTTCTATACATTTTATGACCTTGCATATAATATAATATATCTCCAATCAGGTCCCACTGATATCAGATTAAATAGCAATGAATACATTGTGATGAGGATTTCATCTAAATATTACCTGGTAACTTTGACAGGATTGAGGCAGCCAGTTCACTAACAATTTCATCATTACTTTTTCCTGCTCCTTGAGCTGTAGATCTTGGCTGTACATCCAATATTGTATTAATTAGAGTACTGGTTTCTTTGCGCTATAGAGAGGTAAATATACAGATAATTAAAGGGACTTCTATTTTTTTTACTAGAAAATAATATTCCTTCTAATCATAAATAATATATAACAGTGGGTATGCTGAAAGTTCTACAATGACGTCACTGCTTCCCCATGCTAGTCTGTGTGATCCCAGAGACTGCAGTGATAGGACACTTGTTCCATTGCAGCAGTTTCTGGATATAGCAGAGCCAGGATCATGTGCTTTGCTGGATATCGCTGTGGATTACTGTTGGAGGGTATGTTTGGAGTTAATAAATGGGAATACAAGGGTTTTCGGTGTGCAAATACAAGATTTTTCTTTTTAACTATTTATTCAGAGGATTGCTAATGAGCAGGTCTCATGGATGCCTAAACATTATTAATCTGTCAATAATCAGCTGTCATTAATGCCTTCTGTCACCCCGATGCCACTGCACCAGGGCATCGGCAAGAGCCAGGTAAAGCACTAGGAATTAGTGATTCTGACTAATGTGCCAATTTTGGGGGGAGATGCAAGCTGCTATGCTGTAGTCTGGGGGAGCTCAATAACTATGGGCCTCACCACTCTGAGAATACCAGCCCCCTGCTGCCTGGTGTTTACCTTGGCTGTCAATCAAAAATAGCGAGAAGAATTATTTTTAATTATTTATTTAACCCTTTTAATCCTTGATAATTTTCCATTTTTTTCCAATTTTTCCCTCCCCTTCTTCGAAAAGCCATAACGTTTTTATTTTTCCATCAATATACAGTACAGGCCAAAAGTTTCTCATTCAAAGAGTTTTCTGTATTTTCATGACTATGAAAATAGTAGACTCACACTGAAGGCATCAAAAATATGAATGAACACACTTAACAAAAAAGTTTGAATCAACTGAAAATATGTTATATTCTAGGTTCTAGGTTCTTCAAAGTAGCCACCTTTTGCTTTGATTACTGCTTTGCACACTCTTGGAATGCTCTTGATAAGCTTCAAGAGGTCACTGGAAATGGTATTCACTTCACAGGTGTGCCCTGTAAGGTTCAATAAGTGGGATTTCTTGCCTTATAAATGGGGTTGGGACCATCAGTTGTGTTCTGCAGAAGTGTGGTGGATACACAGCTGATAGTCCTACTGAATAGACTGTTAGAATTTGTATTATGGCAAGAAAAAAGCAGCTAAGTAAAAAAAAACGAGTGGCCATCATTACTTTAAGAAATGAAGGTCAGACAGTCTGAAAAATGGGGATAATTTGAAAGTGTCTCTAAGTGCAGTTGCAAAAACCATCAAGCGCTACAAAGAAACTGGCTCACATGAGGACCGCCCCAGCAAAGGAAGACCAAGAGTCACCTCTGCTGCAGAGTATAAGTTCATCCGAGTCACCAGCCTCAGAAATCGCAGGTTAACAGCAGCTCAGATTAGAGAGCAGGTCAATGACACACAGAGTTCTAGCAGCAGATACATCTCTACAACAACTGTTAAGAGGAGACTTTGTGCAGCAGGCCTTCATGGTAAATTAGCTGCTAGGAAACTACTGCTAAGGACAGGCAACAAGCAGAAGAGACTTGTTTGGGCTAAAGAACACAAGGAATGGACATCAGACCAGTGGAAATCTGTGCTTTGGTCCGATGAGTCCAAATTTGAGATCTTTGGTTCTAACCACCGTGTCTTTGTGCGACAAAGAAAAGGTAAACGGATGGACTCTACATGCCTGATTCCCACCGTGAAGCATGGAGGAGGTGTGATGGTGTGGGGGTGCTTTGATGGTGACACTGTTGGGGATTTATTCAAAATTAAAGGCATACTGAACCAACATGGCTACCACAGCATCTTGCAGCGGCATGCTATTCCATCCGGATTGTGTTTAGTTGGACCATCATTTATTTTTCAACAGGACAATGACCCCAAACACACCTCCAGGCTGTGTAAGGGCTATTTGACTAGGAAGGAGAGTGATGGGGTGCCATGCCAGATGACCTGGCCACCATATTCACCAAACCTGAACCCAATTGAGAAGGTTTGGGGTGAGCTAGACTGCAGAGTGAAGGCCAACAAGTGCTAAGCATCTCTGGGAACTCCTTCAAGACTGTTGGAAGACCATTTCTGGTGACTACTTCTTGAAGCTCATCAAGAGAATGCTAAGAGTGTGCAAAGCAGTAATCAAAAGGTGGCTACTTTGAAGAACCTAGAATATAAGATATTTTCAGTTGTTTCACACTTTTTTGTTAAGTAAATAATTCCACATGTGTTAATTCATAGTTTTGAAGCCTTCAGTGTGAATCTACAATTTTCATAGTCATATAGTCATGAAAATAAAGAAAACTCTTTGAATGACAAGGTGTGTACAAACTTTTGGTCTGTACTGTATGAGGGTTTGTGTTTTGCAGGATGAGTTGTACTTTTGAATGACATAATTTATTTTTCCATACACTGTATATTTATATGACTACAACGTTCATAGCACTGACAAATAACCAAATGTGTCACTACTCCGAACAGAACAGTAGAACAATTTTACTTTTCTACATGTAATAGCATCATGATTTTATCTGCCATGAATTCAAATTATTACAGTTTGCAAATACAATTTGGGACTGGAGCTTATGCCGAAAGATATGTAGCCACAAGAAGATGAGTATATGACAGGGGGCAGGGGACTTAGAATCAAAGGGCCAGTTGGTCGCTGAAAGAAAAAAAATGCTAGAGTTGTGCTTAAAAATTAGATATTGTGTTTTTTGTCAGACTTGTTGACTCTCCAGTAACAACCAGGTACATTTTTATGCTGATCTCGATATACACGTCAATGCAAGATAATTAGTGATGAGCGAGTACGCTTGTGACTACTCGGTACTCGCACGAGTATCACTGTACTCGGGCTACTCGGCGGGTACCGAGTAATCTCGCGATACTCGTGCTGTACTCGGGGTCCTCATCCCTGCATGTTGGTGCTCTTTAGAGAGCCAGCCCACATGCAGGGATTGGCTGGCAGTCACTGCAATGCCACAGCCCTGTTAGTTGTGGCATTGCAGTGATTGGCCAGCCAGCACAGCGTGACCGAGCCTTTATAAGACCCGGCCACGATGTGCTCTGCACACAGCCATCCAGACAGTCAGTGTAGGGAGAGTGTCTGCTGCTGCTTAAGGGACAGATTTGCGGCCCTCATAGGTAGATCCGGAGCAGGGCTGCAAACTGCTGCTGACCAGAACAGTCCTTCTCAGGACTAATCTAGGAGGATATAGGCAGGGTGATCCAGATCGGAGTCCAAGCTTTCCAGTGACCAGAACAGTCCTCAGGAGACTGTTGTAGCTGACCAGCTGTATACAGGCAGGGTGTAATATCCATATCCAGCTTTCCTGTGACCAAAACAGTCAGGAGACTGTTGTAGCTGACTAGCTCTATACAGACAGGCTATCCATATCCAGCTTTCCTGTGACCAGAACAGTCAGGAGACTGTTGTAGCTGACTAGCTGTATACAGGCAGGCTATCCATATCCAGCTTTCCTGTGACCAGAACAGTCAGGAGACTGTTGTAGCTGACTAGCTCTATACAGACAGGCTATCCATATCCAGCTTTCCTGTGACCAGAACAGTCAGGAGACTGTTGTAGCTGACTAGCTCTATACAGACAGGCTATCCATATCCAGCTTTCCTGTGACCAGAGCAGTCAGGAGACTGTTGTAGCTGACTAGTTGTATACAGGCAGGCTATCCATATCCAGTTTTCCTGTGACCAGAACAGTCAGGAGACTGTTGTAGCTGACTAGCTGTATACAGGCAGGCTATCCATATCCAGTTTTCCTGTGACCAGAACAGTCAGGAGACTGTTGTAGCTGACTAGCTGTATACAGGCAGGCTATCCATATCCAGCTTTCCTATGACCAGAACAGTCAGGAGACTGTTGTAGCTGACTAGCTCTATACAGGCAGGCTATCCATATCCAGCTTTCCTGTGACCAGAACAGTCAGGAGACTGTTGTAGCTGACTAGCTGTATACAGGCAGGCTATCCATATCCAACTTTCCTGTGACCAGAACAGTCAGGAGACTTTTGTAGCTGACTAGCTGTATACAGGCAGGCTATCCATATCCAGCTTTCCTGTGACCAGAACAGTCAGGAGACTGTTGTAGCTGACTAGCTCTATACAGGCAGGCTATCCATATCCAGCTTTCCTGTGACCAGAACAGTCAGGAGACTGTTGTAGCTGACTAGCTGTATACAGGCAGGCTATCCATATCCAGCTTTCCTGTGACCAGAACAGTCAGGAGACTGTTGTAGCTGACTAGCTCTATACAGACAGGCTATCCATATCCAGTTTTCCTGTGACCAGAACAGTCAGGAGACTGTTGTATTTGACTAGCTCTATACAGGCAGGCTATCCATATCCAGCTTTCCTGTGACCAGAAAAGTCAGGAGACTGTTGTAGCTGACTAGCTGTATACAGGCAGGCTATCCATATCCAGCTTTCCTTTGACCAAAACAGTCAGGACACTGTTGTAGCTGACTAGCTCTATACAGGCAAGGTGTAATATCCATATCCAGCTTTCCTGTGACCAGAACAGTCCTCAGGAGACTGTTGTAGCTGACTAGCTGTATACATGCAGGCTATCCATATCCAGCTTTCCTGTGACCAGAACAGTCAGGAGACTGTTGTAGCTGACTAGCTGTATACAGGCAGGCTATCAATATCCAGCTTTCCTGTGACCAGAACAGTCAGGAGACTGTTGTAGATGACTAGCTGTATACAGGCAGGCTATCCATATCCAGCTTTCCTGTGACCAGAACAGTCAGGAGACTGTTGTAGCTGACTAGCTGTATACAGGCATGCTATCCATATCCAGCTTTCCTGTGACCAGAACAGTCAGGACACTGTTGTAGCTGGCTAGCTCTATACAGGCAGGCTATCCATATCCAGCTTTCCTGTGACCAGAACAGTCAGGAGACTGTTGTAGCTGACTAGCTGTATACAGGCAGGCTATCCATATCCAGCTTTCCTGTGACCAGAACAGTCAGGAGACTGTTGTAGCTGACTAGCTGTATACAGGCAGGCTATCCATATCCAGCTTTCCTGTGACCAGAACAGTCAGGAGACTGTTGTAGCTGACTAGCTTATACAGGCAGGCTATCCATATCCAGCTTTCCTGTGACCAGAACAGTCAGGAGACTGTTGTAGCTGACTAGCTGTATACAGGCAGGCTATCCATATCCAGCTTTCCTGTGACCAGAACAGTCAGGAGACTGTTGTAGCTGACTAGCTTATACAGGCAGGCTATCCATATCCAGCTTTCCTGTGACCAGAACAGTCAGGAGACTGTTGTAGCTGACTAGCTGCTATACAGGCAGGCTATCCATATCCAGCTTTCCTGTGACCAGAAACAGTCAGGAGACTGTTGTAGCTGACTAGCTGTATACAGGCAGGCTATCCATATCCAGCTTTCCTGTGACCAGAACAGTCAGGAGACTGTTGTAGCTGACTAGCTTATACAGGCAGGCTATCCATATCCAGCTTTCCTGTGACCAGAACAGTCAGGAGACTGTTGTAGCTGACTAGCTGTATACAGGCAGGCTATCCATATCCAGCTTTCCTGTGACCAGAAACAGTCAGGAGACTGTTGTAGCTGACTAGCTGTATACAGGCAGGCTATCCATATCCAGCTTTCCTGTGACCAGAACAGTCAGGAGACTGTTGTAGCTGACTAGCTGTATACAGGCAGGCTATCCATATCCAGCTTTCCTGTGACCAGAACAGTCAGGAGACTGTTGTAGCTGACTAGCTGTATACAGGCAGGCTATCCATATCCAGCTTTCCTGTGACCAGAACAGTCAGGAGACTGTTGTAGCTGACTAGCTGTATACAGGCAGGCTATCCATATCCAGCTTTCCTGTGACCAGAACAGTCAGGAGACTGTTGTAGCTGACTAGCTGTATACAGGCAGGCTATCCATATCCAGCTTTCCTGTGACCAGAACAGTCAGGAGACTGTTGTAGCTGACTAGCTGTATACAGGCAGGCTATCCATATCCAGCTTTCCTGTGACCAGAACAGTCAGGAGACTGTTGTAGCTGACTAGCTGTATACAGGCAGGCTATCCATATCCAGCTTTCCTGTGACCAGAACAGTCAGGAGACTGTTGTAGCTGACTAGCTGTATACAGGCAGGCTATCCATATCCAGCTTTCCTGTGACCAGAACAGTCAGGAGACTGTTGTAGCTGACTAGCTGTATACAGGCAGGCTATCCATATCCAGCTTTCCTGTGACCAGAACAGTCAGGAGACTGTTGTAGCTGACTAGCTGTATACAGGCAGGCTATCCATATCCAGCTTTCCTGTGACCAGAACAGTCAGGAGACTGTTGTAGCTGACTAGCTGTATACAGGCAGGCTATCCATATCCAGCTTTCCTGTGACCAGAACAGTCAGGAGACTGTTGTAGCTGACTAGCTGTATACAGGCAGGCTATCCATATCCAGCTTTCCTGTGACCAGAACAGTCAGGAGACTGTTGTAGCTGACTAGCTGTATACAGGCAGGCTATCCATATCCAGCTTTCCTGTGACCAGAACAGTCAGGAGACTGTTGTAGCTGACTAGCTGTATACAGGCAGGCTATCCATATCCAGCTTTCCTGTGACCAGAACAGTCAGGAGACTGTTGTAGCTGACTAGCTCTATACAGGCAGGCTATCCATATCCAGCTTTCCTGTGACCAGAACAGTCAGGAGACTGTTGTAGCTGACTAGCTGTATACAGGCAGGCTATCCATATCCAGCTTTCCTGTGACCAGAACAGTCAGGAGACTGTTGTAGCTGACTAGCTGTATACAGGCAGGCTATCCATATCCAGCTTTCCTGTGACCAGAACAGTCAGGAGACTGTTGTAGCTGACTAGCTCTATACAGGCAGGCTATCCATATCCAGCTTTCCTGTGACCAGAACAGTCAGGAGACTGTTGTAGCTGACTAGCTGTATACAGGCAGGCTATCCATATCCAGCTTTCCTGTGACCAGAACAGTCAGGAGACTGTTGTAGCTGACTAGCTCTATACAGGCAGGCTATCCATATCCAGCTTTCCTGTGACCAGAACAGTCAGGAGACTGTTGTAGCTGACTAGCTGTATACAGGCAGGCTATCCATATCCAGCTTTCCTGTGACCAGAACAGTCAGGAGACTGTTGTAGCTGACTAGCTGTATACAGGCAGGCTATCCATATCCAGCTTTCCTGTGACCAGAACAGTCAGGAGACTGTTGTAGCTGACTAGCTGTATACAGGCAGGCTATCCATATCCAGCTTTCCTGTGACCAGAACAGTCAGGAGACTGTTGTAGCTGACTAGCTGTATACAGGCAAGGTGTAATATCCATATCCAGCTTTCCTGTGACCAGAACAGTCCTCAGGAGACTGTTGTAGCTGACTAGCTGTATACATGCAGGCTATCCATATCCAGCTTTCCTGTGACCAGAACAGTCAGGAGACTGTTGTAGCTGACTAGCTGTATACAGGCAGGCTATCCATATCCAGCTTTCCTGTGACCAGAACAGTCAGGAGACTGTTGTAGCTGACTAGCTGTATACAGGCAGGCTATCAATATCCAGCTTTCCTGTGACCAGAACAGTCAGGAGACTGTTGTAGATGACTAGCTGTATACAGGCAGGCTATCCATATCCAGCTTTCCTGTGACCAGAACAGTCAGGAGACTGTTGTAGCTGACTAGCTGTATACAGGCAGGCTATCCATATCCAGCTTTCCTGTGACCAGAACAGTCAGGACACTGTTGTAGCTGGCTAGCTCTATACAGGCAGGGTGTAATATCCATATCCAGCTTTCCTGTGACCAGAACAGTCAGGAGACTGTTGTAGATGACTAGCTCTATACAGGCAGGCTATCCGTATCCAGCTTTCCTGTGACCAGAACAGTCCTCAGGAGACTATTGTAGCTGACTAGCTGTATACAGGCAGGCTATCCATATCCAGCTTTCCTGTGACCAGAACAGTCAGGAGACTGTTGTAGCTGACTAGCTGTATACAGGCAGGCTATCCATATCCAGCTTTCCTGTGACCAGAACAGTCAGGACACTGTTGTAGCTGGCTAGCTCTATACAGGCAGGGTGTAATATCCATATCCAGCTTTCCTGTGACCAGAACAGTCAGGAGACTGTTGTAGCTGACTTGCTGTATACAGGCAGGCTATCCGTATCCAGCTTTCCTGTGACCAGAACAGTCCTCAGGAGACTATTGTAGCTGACTAGCTGTATACAGGCAGGCTATCCATATCCAGCTTTCCTGTGACCAGAACAGTCAGGAGACTGTTGTAGCTGACTAGCTGTATACAGGCAGGCTATCCGTATCCAGCTTTCCTGTGACCAGAACAGTCAGGAGACTGTTGTAGCTGTATACAGGCAAAATGCGCAAGGGCGTTGGGAAGGAACAAGGAAGTGGACGTGATGGTGGTGCAGGCAGAGGCCGAGGTCGTGTGAAAGCAATAATTTCGCAACAACAAAGTACCACAGCTACTCGCTCGCACGTCCTGTCCCAAATTCTTGGGGCCCGCAGCAGTACACCGCTCTTGAACCAAGACCAGTGTCAACAGGTTGTTACTTGGATAGCGGATAATGCTTCCAGTCAGATTGGCACCTCCACAAACACCCTGTCTTCCACACGGTCAAGTGACAGTAGCCGTGATACTGCACTGCACATTTTTCAACCTGATCCTCCTTCCTACCACTAGGCCGAGTACACGTCCACGGACATTACTGATCCCACACTAGGACACTCGGAAGAGCTGTTCACGTATCCATTCGCACAATCTGGCCTCTCGCCAGCTCCTGTTGAAGTGGGTCATGAGGAGAGCGTATGTACTGATGCCCAAATATTTGATCAGCCACGTTCTCACGAAGGGAACGTTGGCAACGTGTCTCAACAAGGGGTGGACGATGATGAGACACAATTGCCAGGAAGTCAGGAGGAGGATCAGGGTGCGGAAGAGGAAGACGACGTGGTGGATGATCCAGTAGCTGACCCAACCTGGCAGGAGGATATGCAGAGCGAGGACAGCAGTGCACAGGGGGAGGGAGGTGTAGTATCCCAACAGGCAGTAAGAAGCAGGGTGGTGGCCCCAGGCAGAAGTCAGGCAACCATTCCCCGGAACAACAACACGACACAAGGTGCCTGTGCAAATGTTAGGTCTTCCCGAGTCTGGCAGTTTTTTAAGTTGGCTCCAGATGACTCTAAAAAGGCCATTTGCAACACCTTCCATGCCAGCATCAGCAGGGGTACGAAAACTAGCAGCCTGACCACCACCAGCATGATCAGGCACATGTCAGTCAAGCACCCGACTTTGTGGGAAGTACAACAGAGTCGAGGAGCGGTGCTTGCTGATGTCACTGCTACGTCTTCGCTTGTTGGGCGTGCAAGCCAATCCCCTGTCCATGCTGCCCGCGAACAAGCCTCCGGCCCTGCACCTGAAGTTGCCCACGCACAAATAACACCACCATCAAGCACGTCCTTGTCCCAGCGCAGCGTTCAGTTATCCATTCAGCAAACCTTTGAACGCAGGCGCAAATACGCTGCCAACACCCCACATGCCACAGTTCTAAATGCTCACATTTCGCGACTGCTTGCGCTAGAAATGTTACCTTTCCGGCTGGTGGAGACGGAAGCATTCCGCGACCTGATAGCGGCTGCTGTCCCACGTTACTCCGTCCCCAGCCGCCACTGTTTCTCCAGGTGTGCCGTCCCCACATTGCATAACCACGTGTCACAAAGCATCACACGTGCCCTGAACAACGCTGTTTCAGCCAAAGTCCATCTAACCACAGACACGTGGACAAGTGCATCTGCTTGACGGCACACTGGGTTAATATTGTGGAAGCTGGGACCCAGTCTGAGCGAGGGACAGAACACGTCCTTCCCACACCAAGGATTGCAGGCCCTACCTAAGTCAGGGTTTCACCCACACTCTACAGCTCCGGAATGTCATGCTCCTCAGCCTCATCCTCCTCCTCCTCCTGCGCATCCTCATCCACTTTACCCTCCACACCAGTCCCAAGCTGGAAGCACTGCAGCACTGCCTCTGCGAAGCGGCAACAGGCTGTTCTGAAGCTAATATGCATAGGTGACAAACCCCACAATGCAGAAGAGGTGTGGACAGCTCTGAAACAGCAGGCAGATCACTGGCTGACACCTCTGAACCTAAAGCCAGGAAAGGTGGTGTGTGACAATGTACGGAAACTGGTGGCAGCTTTGAGGCGAGGCCAGCTAACGCATGTTCCATGCATGGCCCATGTGCTCAACCTGGTGGTTCAGCGGTTTCTAAAGTCATACACAGAGCTGTCTGATCTGCTGGTAAAAGTTCGCCACCTGCCTGCACATTTTCGCAAGTCACCTGCTGCTTCAGCCGGCCTTGCCGGCTTTCAGAGCCGTTTGCGTCTTCCGGCCCACAGACTGGTGTGTGATGTCCCCACGCGTTGGAATTCAACTCTGCACATGTTGGTCAGGATATGTGAGCAGAAGAGGGCAGTTGTTGACTACCTGCATCACCTAAGCCGTCGGGAAATGGGTAAAACTCCACACATAACACCTGAAGAGTGGAGATGGATGTCCAACCTATGTACTGTCCTCCAAAACTGTGAGGACTCCACCAAGATGGTGAGCGGCGATGACGCCATTATTAGCATCACCATACCGCTACTCTGCCTTCTAAAATGGTCTCTGCTCAAAAACAAAGATGATGCATTGCAGGCGGAGCGCGATGAGTTGGAGCAAGAAAAAGTAGTGGGTGTGGGTGATAACACACAGCCCAGCCTCATCTCATCACAACGTGCAGTGGAGGACTATGACGAGGAGGATGAAGACATTGAACAACTCTCTGGCCAAATTGAGGATATGACATGCACACCAGTCATACCCTCGCTTCAGCGTTGCTGGCCAGAGGACAGGGGAGATGAGGAGGAGGAGGACAGCCTGTTCAGTCATCGTGTTGGTCAGGATACTGAAGTGATGGCTGTTAAGAGTCTGGCGCACATGGCTGACTTTATGGTAAGCTGACTGGCTCGTGACCCTCGCGTTAAGAACATCTTGGCCGACAATCACTACTGGTTGGCAACACTCTTAGACCGACGCTACAAGTTGAACTTTATGTCTCTTATTCCTGAGGCGGAGAGGTCATCCAAAATGCAGCAGTTCCAGAAGGCCATGGTCACGGAAGTAGGCAAAGCATTCCCCTCACAAAACGCTAGCGGCATAGGTCAGGAATCGGTGGACAACCAAGGTGTACGGCCAAGAGGGGCACAAGTCCAATCCACCAGAGGTAGGGGAACAGTCTTTACGATGTGGGACAGTTTTCTCAGCCCCTCACGTACCACAGCCCCTGAGGTGCGGGGTAGTGCCACAAGAAATGCTAAGTTTGGCCAGATGCTGAAGGAGTACCTTGCAGATCGAACAACTGTACTCCGACATTCCTCTGTGCCTTACAACTATTGGGTCTCCAAGCTGGACACGTGGCATGAATTGGCTCTCTATGCCTTGGAAGTCCTGGCCTGCCCTGCCGCTAGCGTTTTGTCAGAGCGTGTTTTTAGTGCCGCAGGTGGAATCATTACTGATAAATGCACCCGCCTGTCAACTGAAAATGCTGACAGGCTGACTCTGATCAAGATGAACAAGTGTTGGATTGGGCCAGACTTCACCACACCACCAGCAAATGGCAGCGGAATTTAAATTTTGTTATGGGAATTTGCCATGTACCTCCACTCACCGATGGGTACACACTTCTGGACTTTGGCTATACGCTGGACTGCTCCTCCTTCTCCTCATGTGCCACCATGATGACCGTTACAATAGTTAGGCTGTTGTTTCAGGTATACCCCCAGTGGTAAATTTTTTCGCCCATTCTTTTACAATGGGCATTACAACGACAGGAGACCCGCTCCTTTTTAATGGGAAAAATGTTTTGAGGCCCTCATGCACGTCTCTATCCAGGGACAATGTTGAGCCTCCCAATTATTGGCTGCCCTGCCAAAGGGCTATACTACAATACACCCACTTCAGGTTTACAGGCCCTCCTGCACGTCAGTATCCAGGGGCATTGTTGAACCTCCCAATTTTTGGCTGCTCTGCCAAAGGGCTATACTACAATACACCCACTTCAGGTTTACAGGCCCTCCTGCACGTCTGTATCCAGGGGCATTGTTGAACCTCCCAATTTTTGGCTGCCCTGCCAAAGGGCTATACTACAATACACCCACTTCAGGTTTACAGGCCCTCCTGCATGTCTGTATCCAGGGGCATTGTTGAACCTCCCAATTTTTGGCTGACCTTCCAAAGGGCTATACTACAATACACCCATTTCAGGTTTACAGGCCCTCATGCATGACTGTATCCAGGGGCATTGTTGAACGTCCCAATTTTTGGCTGCCCTTCCAAAGGGCTATACTACAATACACCCACTTCAGGTTTACAGGCCCTCATGCATGTCTGTATGAACATGGTGAACCTCACAATTTTGGACTGCCCTGGTAAAGGAAAATACTACAAAACACCCACTTCCTCAAAATGGACACATTATGTCAAGACAGGGCTTCATGTACGTCTCTTCTCAGGGACATCGGAGTGCCACACAATGTTTTCACGTAAAATCTTTCATGTAATCACAAAAAGTAACATACACCAGCTGTATCTCACTATTGGGTATGTGCCCTTAACATTTCCACCCTGAATATTCATTTTGGTGTCATTTTGGAAGGTTTTCTGGTGACTCCGTAAAATTGGCGTGAAACTAGGACAAGATTGTTCACAGCTGTGACTTTGGAGTGAGAAATGCTTACAGGGGTCTTCCCCATGGTGTTGCCATGTCATTTGAGCACTCTTCTGAGACTTTTGTGACATTTTTAGGGTTTTTCCATGCTGCCGGCAGTCATTTCATAAAAATACTCGGGTCTCCCATAGGATAACATTGGGCTCGGTGCTCGGGCCGAGTACACGAGTATCTTGGGATGCTCGGCCCGAGCATCGAGCACCCGAACATTTTGGTACTCGCTCATCACTAAAGATAATTAATGTGATGTTTTAAAAGGTTATTCACATTATTTTCATAAAACACAGTAAAAATGCATACTTTTTGATAGAAAATGTGGTTCAAGTAAGGGAAAACCAATCTGTTCACATAGCTAGACTACATCATCAATTATACTTGGTATACTTGGTATATTAAAGTTTTTGCATGCAGTGTCTATTTGCTAAGCTTTGAAGTGGAAAGTTCAAAAAGGAGTTTTGAGGTTTTTTGGAAATTTTGGAGAGTCGTTTCTCAGTTTCTACTCCAAAAATACTTAAAGCACAATTTCAGTGTTTTTTTTTTTTCATAGCTGGAGTGGTGATTTAAATGTAAGTCCCCCGCTGCATGTCGTATACTCACCTTCCGACAGGTTTAACTTTTTTTGGTAACAATCCGGTCCCATGGAAAAATCTTGTGCAAATCACTTCTGACTGGCTGGAACTCAGAAATTACATCAAAAACATGCAACGCAATTAGACTATTAGAGCCAGAGCGCGGTCCTCAAAGAGATGTATTGGCTTGTGACCTCCGACACACTTCATGAAACATTGGAGCTGCCGACAGGTCACAAATCAAAGGTAACTAACTGGAGTGCTACTGGAAAAAGAAGATTTCGGAGGGTGAGTTTAACACTGGGGACATGGGACTTACATTTAAAGCACTACTTAGGCTACGTTCACACATTGCGCATTTTGGCGCACTTTTTTGCGCGCGCTTTTCAAAATACGCAATGTGCTTTTTGTCTGCCGACAAAATGAATGGGAAATTCACTTTGCCGTGCAGACAATGCGTAAAAATATAAACATAAAGAAGGACAGTGCGTAAAAATATGCCCGCGCTTTTATAGGAAAAATCGCCTGCGTAAAAAGAATGACCATGTCAATTCTTTACGCAGCAGCGTTGGCGCTTTTTCCAATAAGGGCGGGCGCTGCTGCATCTGATGTTACAGAGGGGAGGAAGAATCCTGCTTCCTCCACCCCTCTGTGACAGCTGTGACCGCCCCATTAGATTTTGCAGTGTATTAATATACACTGTGAAATCTAAATTAAACAAAGTCAAATGCATGAAAAATAAAAAAGTATGAAATACTTTCCTCTCCGACACCTTTTCCGGGTGTCCGGTGCCGAGTCCAGGCGATGTGTGTTCTGCCAGGACCTGCTGTCATGTCAGAGGGGCGTTCCCGGCGCTGATTGGCCGCTCGCGGTCATGTGATACATATCACATGACCACGAGCGGCCAATCAGAGCCGGGAACGCCCCTCTGACATCACGGCAGGCTCTTGCAGGATACACATTGCCTGGCCTCACCACCGGACACCGGGAAAAGGCGTCGAACAGGTAAGTATTTCATTCTTTTTTATTTTTCATACATTTGGCTTTGTTTAATTTAGATTTCGTGGTGTATATTAATACACTGCAAAATCTAATGGGGCGGTCACAGCTGTCATAGAGGGTAGGAGGAAGCAGGATTCTTCCTCCCCTCTGTGACATCACTGCGCTTTCTGGAGTAAAGAAAGCGCAGTGTGTGAAAGCCCCTGCGTATTTTGTTGCGCTTTTTTGCGCGGCCGAAAATTGCGGCAAAAAGCACGCGCAAAAAAGCACGACAAAATACGCAAATGTGTGAACGCAGCCTTAAGGAGCAATAAAGAAACACTGAACTGGTGCTTTAAGAAAATCTCTGTGAGCCTATCCTTAGAGCTGTCTGAGAAACAGTTGTGATTTCTATTGCAGCTTTTTTCCATGAGAAATAATATTACTGGCAGATTGATATATAATAGCTGCTACTGCCTATTATTTGTGTTTAACAGACTATTATGATTAAATCATTATTTTCCTTTGAGCGGTAGTGGAATCCATGCTTTCCACAATTAAATTAGAGCAAGTGCCCATAAGCACACAAACCTGGAAAGCTAAATTGGCATTTTCATGCATTCCAAATATTTCTGGATCATCAGTTAAGGGCAGATTTTCAATGTAGTCCTTGTAATACTGCAGACTGTCAGCATCTGGACTGAAATATATACCTAAAGAGAGGATAAAGCATAGCTCATTAGTTTGTCAGCTCAATGTTTTAGAATTAATAAAAATATGGGAGAGAAATCAAGGCCATTAAATAGTGTCAATGTGATTTCAAATTAAATATGCCAAAGCCTCAGGAAGAAAAATTTACTAGAATGCACATCCCAATTAGATATTATATAATCTACCTTACAAACATTTCAAGAAGAATAAGTATATGGCTTTTATTACATTGCAAACATTTCAATTTCCTCCATATTTCATAGAACAGGGAAGAATAGTAATGGTATTATTCTGAACATCCACCAATGTCTGCTTTGCATTACCAAATGTCATACCGTACCATTCAGCTGTAACACTACAAATTTAATGCGGTTACTTGACCAGTATGAATAATGCATTTAAGGAATGAGGCATTTCATTGTAGTCAGGAAGGCATTTTAGTCACGTGCACCACAGAATTCATTTGGAGTTTGTAACCCTTCAGGTACTTAATAATTTAATGCATAATGTGTGTGACTACTACAAAAGTTAATTTTGCCTAAAGAACATACTTAAGATTCAACAAGAGGAATACATTTCTTAAAGGATTTTTTAAAAAACTCAAGTTATGTGCTATCCCAAAGATAAGGGATAACTTTCTGATAGCTGGAGATCTGACTGATGGGAACCAAAACTTTCTCAAAATTGGGGCTCTGTAACCCAGAGAATGGAATTCTGCAGCCCCATCTTGAATGGAGCAAAGGTACAAATGTTCTGCCTCAGCTCCACTAATTGTTAGGAGTGCTGTGTACATCTCTCAGCTAGTCTCATAGATAATGAATGGACTAGAGGTCAAGCATGCGCACTTTCACTCCATTCAAGATGGAGTTGCAGAGTCCCGCTCTCAAGGTGCCAAGCCACGATCTTGGGATCACTTGTCCTCCTACTTGTTCAAGACCCAGCTATTAGCAAGTTGTAAGCAATCCTATGGATAAGTGTACTGTACGTTTTGACTATAAGACACACTTTTTAGTAAGATAACATCTTGCTAAAATGTATGTGAGTCTTATAGTCTGCAGTCAGCTAGGACAACAATGACAGGCCTCCTTTATTGCTTCCTTAAATCATTGGGCAGAGCATTCCTATCCTTTAGATAACTAAGTGGCTGCATTGTTCTCTCAATCTGTGTAATTAATGCTGAGTAGGAGAGACTGACCAGAGCTTGTTGGCAGATTAGATAAAGCTTGTGTCCAAATGAGATTTAATAGAATGGATCTTTGGTGCTCATGCAGAAAAAAATAAAACTGTGACATGTAGAAAACTAGATGATTTACACTTAGCAGGAGAGACTTGATCTCAAAGACAAAAGCTGACCTCCTGCATTTCGACATCTTGCTCTGTCTGTGCACCATGTAGGATACATATGTGATGCCGTCCTTGTTTGCTCACTTTTACGTGTGGCCGTGAAGGGCACAGAAAATCAGTAAAGCACAGGACTATTTAATATACAATCTTCAATAGGCATCCATTATAGTGTGGAAATAACTTCTACTAAAGTGTATATTGTGCATAAGGAGTTAAAGTGGCAGAATTGAAAGACATTACACTTGTAAGGCACCAGGTACTTAGCTGATTCTACAATTAATATACTTATATAATTTACACTCTTTATGAACTTTGGTTCAAGACAGCCAAAGTAAACAGTATTAGGTCCTTGTTACACTACAGAACCAAGAAACTAGCATAAACAGAAACTAGCATAACTGTACAGTCATGGCCAAAAGATTTGAGAATGATACAAATATTAATTTTTACAAAGTCTACTGCTTCAGATTTTCTAATGGCAATTTGCATATACTCCAGAATGTCATGAAGAGTGATCAGCTTAACAGCAATTACTTGCAAAGTCAATATTTGCCTAGAAAATGAACTTTAACCCCCAAAACACATTTCAACATCATTGCAGTCCTGCCTTAAAAGGAGCAGCTAACATCGTTTTAGTGATTGTTCTATTAACACAGGTGTGGGTGTTGATGAGGACAAGGTTGGCGATCAATCAGTCATGATTAAGTAAGAATGACACCACTGGACACTTTAAAAGGAGTCTGGTGCTTGGTATCATTGTTTCTCTTTAGTTAACCATGGTTATCTCTAAAGAAACACGTGCAGCCATCATTGCACTGCACAAAAATGGCCTAACAGGGAAGAGTATCGCAGCTACAAAGATTGCACCTCAATCAACAATCTATCGCATCATCAAGAACCTCAAGGAGAGAGCGTCCATTGTTGTCAAAAAGGCTCCAGGGCGCCCAAGAAAGACCAGCAAGCGCCAGGACCGTATCTTAAAACTGTTTCAGCTGCGTGATGGGACTACCAGCAGTGCCGAGCTTGCTCAGGAATGGCAGCAGGCTGGTGTGAGTGCTTATGCATGCACTGTGAGGCAGAGACTCTTTGAGCAAGGGCTGGTTTCAAGGAGGGCAGCAAAGAAGCCACTTCTCTCCAGAAAAAACATCAGGGACCGACTGATATTCTGCAAAAGATACAGGGAGTGGACTGCTGAGGACTGGGGTAAAGTCATTTTCTCTGATGAATCCCCTTTTCGATTGTTTGGGACATCTGGAAAACAGCTTATTCGGAGAAGAAAAGGTGAGCGCTACCACCAGTCTTGTCTCATGCCAACTGTTAAGCATCCTGAAACCATTCATGTGTGGGGTTGCTTCTCAGCCAAGGTAATCGGCTCACTCACAGTCTTGCCTAAAAACACAGCCATGATTAAAGAATGATACCAGAATGTCCTCCAAGAGCAACTTCTCCCAACCGTCCAAGAGCAGTTTGGTGCCCAACATGCCTTTTCCAGCATGATGGAGCACCAAACTGGCACATAGTTATTCGGACCCCCAAAGGCTAAAGAATAGCAGCCTGCAGCCTCCCCAGAGGTAGGCACAATCATTAGAAGAGCCAATTCTTGGGGCTTTACCTGACTCCCGATACCCTTATGCGGTGGCATCGGGGTGATAGAAGGGGTTAATGACAGCAGATATTTGACAGATTGTTATTAAGCCCAGATTGATAATGGCAAGCCTCTATTAGACCCGCCCATTATTAATCCTGTGAGGAAATAGTTAAAAAACACAGAGAAAAATCCTTTATTTAAAATAAATCACAGAAAAAAATCCTTTATTTGAAATAAATCACACAGACAACCCTCATTTTCCAATTTATTATTACCCTACATATAACCCTCTGACAATAATCCAGAATGATGGTCACACAAAATTCACTCTCCTATGCTATATCCAGATTCTGCAGAGAGGGAACAAAAGCATCTTCTCCCTGCGCTAGGAGCGGTAACGTCATTCACTGAGTCACTCGGGGCACCCCGCGGTAGTGAACTCAGGTGACCCCAGGGTCACATCAGTTCACTGCTGCGACGAGCCCTCAGTGACTCAGTGAATGACATTGCCACTCCTAGCGCCACTCAGTATGATTGCAAATTCTGCAGGGAGAAGATGCTTTTGTTCCCTGTGGTGAATCGTGACCTGAACCTGGCAGCTCCACAGCGCCTCCTGTTAAACCCAGGTCAGTCAGAGAACTGCCTGAGGATAAAGAAGGGCTGCAGCTGCCTTGCCTGTGCTGGTTTATTAAGGCACCTCTCAGTGAGTGTGGTATATGTCTTCTAGCCCGCAGCCAGAAGCACATATAATAACCTCCACCCCGTCACTGCCAGAGGCCCTGAATAACCCCAAGCACAAATGCTGCCACCAGCTTCTCGTTTAATATAAGTCCGGTCCGTGGTCGGGCTTATATTGGGTCAGAAACCAACCCAGGTAGCGTTAAATGAGCAAATGGACGTGGGAATCGTGATCAAGATAAAAAGAGCAACTCAAGATTAAATTTATATATTTAATCACCCTAATGGTACACTAGATATTAATATTTACAGTTATTATTCAGATGTTACAAATATTACAGTCAGATATGCCAATAAAAGGAAGAATGGAATACACAGAATTACACACACATGTGAGCAGTTACCTTAGTGCTGATGGCACCACAAGGGCGGCGTGGCACCAGTCTGTTCCTTGGGTAATCTCTGGCCTTGGTGGAAAAATGCCCATTCAGAAGAAATACTAGGTGGAGATGGGGCAGATGAGTTTTATACATCATGGGCTGCCCCTGTCTCCACCCATCTCACACCTCTGGGATGTCTCACAACTCCCACCCCTCTGAGGGGAGATATGGACACCCAGATTCCATAATGTTCCCTAGCCGTGTCCGTGGGCATCGCAGACGGAAGATAATACTTTCATATTTTTAGTTATGATTTTATCTTTGTCTGGATATGAAACATGCCTCCTCTGGTAACAGCCTAGTAGCCAATATCCTGTTTAGATGGCTTACAGTTATCCTACATCCATGTGAATACCAGCCCTATTTCCGTCTAGATGTCACGATCATGGATCCACGCTTGCCATGTTCATAGACAGCACGGCTCATGAAATATTAATGTTATAGTCATGGTGCCTTCCAGTCTGCCTGGGAAGAAAGAGACTTATTGGACGTGTCACCTTTTGGCATAACCCCAGTCCTGAGGAAGCCCCATACATCTACCTGATTACCACATCAAAGTTAAGGATGAGTCCTGTTGTGTGGACAGTCGGCTTTCATCTACATACTAATTACTCTACCATTTGCTGCTGTCCAGGGTGAATGGTCTCTGGCTTTCTTTGTGAGTGAGATGTGCCTTCAAATTGTTTTCTGGATGGAATATGGGGGATATGGCAATATTCCTTAACAATGTTCATCACATTCCCTCTTTGCAGAATCTGGATATAGCAGAAGCGAATGAGCCGCTTCCATTTCAGTGAGGTACATATTGCAGAGGGGTAACTGCTACAGTGCTGTTTTGCTGTGCAGTCTGCTGGGACTTGTGGTTCCATCACAAGAATCTCTTTGCTTCCACTGCTGTTGTGACAAGTTTCACAGGTGAATACTAAAGATCCAGGCTTAATCCCGGCCCTTTGTTCCAAGCCCTGAACCCTAATTCTCCCATCTCTCTAATTTCCACTAACCCAACCTTCCACTGTGTACATCCTGCTGTTGCTACGTGCTGATCAGTGACGCCAGTCGCTAATCAGTATTAGATTTTCTAATTTGGTTCATGTCTGGAGACTGCTAGGCAACTCCAGGATCTTGAAATGCTACCTATGGAGTCACTCCTTAGTTGCCCTGGTTGTTTGTTTAAGGCCATTGTCATACTGGAAGACCCAGCTTCGATTCTCTCACCGAGTGAAGAAGGTTGTTGAAAAAAATACTCACAATACATGACCCCATTCATCCTCCCTTCCCTTCCATACAGTGCATTCATCCTGTCTAAGGATGGGCGAACAGCTTGTTTTTCCCCGTGTTCGGGCATGCTGCGCCAAAGGACGGATATGGTTAATGACATCTTCAATTAGTATAGCTGCCGGATCTGCATTATCTCCCTCAGGTGTGCCGCAGCGCCAAGCCGGGCTTCCAGGTTCAATCTTCATGTGACCGGCTGCAATAACCAATCACATTCAGCAATAAGCTAAGGGACGACCCTGAAGTGACGCAGCGATGCGTTACACTAGGATGAGAATTCTTCCTGCACAAAACTCATATACTCAATGAAAAGGTCTGTCCTTACTTTGAATAAATGTACTTCCCAGATACTGCACTTGATAATGTAGGGTCACTTCTTATGATTTCCTCTCAGATTGCTCTCCAGGAGATCTCATAGCAATATGGAAAATCTTGGCAAATGCCACCTGCTAAAACTACCAGCAAGTCATGGCTATAAATACAAATAGGAAAACAATTTTTACTGGATTGATATTTTAATCATTGCTAAATGATTGCTTTATTTGATGCTTTAAATAAGAACGTTAAATAACGTTATCACCTAATGTTGATGTTCTCTCAGTGCGAAAGAGAAAAACACCATTCATCCTATAAAGCATATCTAATCATTCATGATTTGGTCAGTTAAGTTGCAATATGGACATGAGATGGTAATTATAGAAAAAAAATGACTAACTTGTCAAGCTTTGAAAGTCACAGAGAAGACACTTTGTGTAGAAAGTTCACAGTAGTAGAAGAAGGAAAGGACAAAGAAGGACATGTTGTTTACTTCTACAGATCAATTTCAAAGTGGAAGCAGTTGACCGTAATGGAGCGTAGGTAGAGAAGGGCTGACATGGGGATATTAGGAAAAAAGCTGCCAACTATATTATTTTCTAAAGTTTTAAAAGAAAAAGACATATACAACAAGGCAATGTTGTAGCTCACTTGTGTTATGCCTAAGCAATGTTGTAAAGAAAAACATTAACTAAACCTTCAATTTTTTTTTTAATAGTTTTGTCAAGCTTAAAAAGTTATGAAACCTGGCTACTCATTTTTTTAGGGAATTTGTCTTCATTCTTAAAACAAAAAAACTAAAGAAAACATATATGAGTAGTTTCCAATCCTCTGCTTTTCTGCAGTCTATAACGAGTGTGCTGCGTCCAGCTCAGCTGAGACCTTTCTGGTATCTGGGATTAGAAGATCTTGGCAATTAGCAGACTGCAAGTCCTCTTTGGATTCTGCTCAGCAATTAACAGTGGAGCAGATTTATTTTCATTTGGTGTTGAAGGGGTTAAGAATTCCTTTTTGATTCTGCTGAGATGCCATGTATCTGAAATCTCAGCTGCTGCATCTTGCTGCCGCTGTATTTCATTATTTAAACTTACTTTGTAGATGAAAATATGTATTTCTAGGGGAATTAAGATAGTAGCAGTTAATGGTTAAATTCTATGTCACTACACAAAGGTCATAACCTGCGTTTATTTTGAGCAGAAACTGTAGTCTTCTTGTACTCAAGATAGACCCCAGGTGGTCTTCCTGAGAAGGAAAGGCCTCACACCTCTGCGGAGCTTGAAAGAAACCGAAAGATGGCCAATGGTGACCAGGAAAATGTAGTAAGACAAAGGACATTTGAAAATAATTAATTAATTGCTAAAGTAGCCATGGTCCATTCACAGGTCTGGGATTAGAATATTAATATTGTGCCAGAAATTTGATCTTCAGGCTGAGCCTATAAATTGGGCCCTCCACAAATAAAGCTGGTTCACAGATTGGGGTCAGCCGAGCTGGTGTGAACCATATTTTTATATTTCCTCTCTTGGAAGCAGAAGACAGTAGACTGGAGAGTTTAGATATTCTGTATTTCTTTACCTTTTATTTTATAACTCTTTGGCATATCTGTATGTCCATTTTATTTTTATCTTTTATATCTTTTTATTGTAGGCACTGTAAATTTTATATTAAAACTTTAATAAATTGGATCCTTGTATACTCTAAAAGAACCCACAGCATTAGGAAGTGTGCGATCCTGTTAATTGGCTGACATTAGTTCAGGGACTCATCACCCTGTATGCAAGTGATTTGTTGGTAAGTTTAAGTCAGGAGTTGGAACTTCTCATTCTTTAGCTAACAGATGGAAGGTCATGTGAGTTTCAGAAACAAGAAGCCAACTCATTAAGGTAATACTGGGGTCCCTGCGTTAGTGGACATGATAAATAAGAATATATTACAAACCAACACCCCTAAACTTTGTGTATGATAAATTACTGAGGTGTAATTAATTGAGTACCTTGCTAAACAATAAGCAAAGCTGAAAGAGGATCCATCTTGTTATTCAATATCTTGTATGTCTTTCAAAACCGACTTAGGAAATAACGTGGGGAAACTAAAGTACAACATGACGTAAAAACTGAGCTTTATTTTTGGCGTACCCGTATATACTCGTGTATAAGCCGACCTTTGTATAAGCCGACCCCCCTACTTTTGCCCCCAAAAACTGGGAAAACGTATTGACTCGCGTATAAGCCGAGGGTGGACCCCAGCACAGGTATACAACCCCCAGCAGTGAGGTATACAGCCCCCAGCAGTGTGGTATACAGGCCCTCCCAGTGGTATACAGGCCCCTGTAGTATGGAATACAGCCACCAGGACAGGTATACAGCCCCCAGCAGTAAGGTATACAGGTCCCCCCAGTGGTATACAGCCCCCAGCAATATTGTATACAGGCCCCCAGCAGTGAGGTATACAGGCCCTCCCAGTGGTATACAAGCCCCAGCAGTATGGTATACAGCAGGCCCCCAGTGGTATACAGCAGGCCCCCAGGGGTATAAGCAGGCCCCCAGGGGTATAAGCAGGCCCCCAGGGGTATACAGCAGGCCCCCAGGGGTATACAGCAGGCCCCCAGGGGTATAAGCAGGCCCCCAGGGGTATACAGCAGGCCCCAGTGGCACTCGCCCCCCCATCATGTGAAGAGCCCCCCACACTTTGCAGAGCCCCTCCGCTGCATTATCTTACCATCCAGGGTCTTCTTCACCGCGGGTCCTCCAGTCCATCCTCACGCGCTGTGTTCCCGGTCTCATGTGACCCGGCGGTCGCAGTGGAATGACGTCATCGCGCCAGGTCACGTGAGACCTGAACACAGCGCGCAATGATGACTGCAGGACCCGCGGTGAAGAAGACCCTGGATGGTAAGATAATGCAGCGGGGGGGCTCTGCACAGTGTGGGGGGCTCTTCACATGATGGGGGGGCTAGTGCCACTGGGGGGCTGCCTGTATACACTGGGGGGCTGTATGCACGGCTCCCTCTGCCGCTGTGATGGGCGGGGGGAGCCGTGCATATCTAATGAGCGGCACCACGTGATGGGCCGCTCAGTCATCAGCCTCCCCCCGCCTCCTCCAGCCTCTCCACCATAGGATTACCGTATTGACCCTTGTATAAGCCGAGGGGGTGACTTTTCAGCCCAATTTTTGGGCTGAAAAACTCGGCTTATACACGAGTATATACGGTATATGAAAAAAAAAGCTTAAACTTTTCACAAAGCAATTAACTAAGGGTAAAAAATAATTTTATATATATATATATATATATATATATATATATTATATATAGGGTGGTCCATTTATATGGATGCACCTAAATACAATGGGAATGGTTGATGTTATCAACTTCCTGTTTATGGCACATTGGTATATGGGAGGGGGAAAGCTTTTCTGAAATTGCTACATGATTCAGATATCCAGGTAATTGAGGTTTGCATTGATGAAGAATGGCCCCACTATCTTTGTAACCCATATACCACACAATACCATCAATTTTTGAGTCACAATAGTCAAGGAGGGATCTATCCACTGTGGGTTAGTGTCAGACAAATAGCGGTGGTTTTGTTTATTAACTTCACCATTCACAAAAAGTTTGCCTCATCCCTCATCTGAAGGCAATTGTCTATGCTGTGAAGATACGAGATGTGCAGCATCTGAAACAATGGATACTGGAAGTCTGTGCTAGCATTTCTTCTGCAGTGTTGCTATCAGTGTGTCAAGAGTGGGAGAATAGGGCTGCATTGACAATCCAACACAATGGGCAGCACTTTGAACACATTTTATAAGTGGTCATAAACTTGTAAATAACTCATGAAAGAATAAAGGTACATTAAAACCAAGCACACCATTGTTTTTTCTTATTAAATTCTCAATTAGTTTGATGTGTCACATGACCCTCTTCCCATTAAAAAAAAATAAAGCTGGATCCAAAATGGCCAACTTCAAAATGGCCGCCATGGTCGCCACCTATCTGGAAAGTTTTCCCCTTCCCATATACTAATGTGCCACAAACAGGAAGTTGATATCACCAACCATTCCCAGTTTATTTAGGTGCACCCTTTTAAAAAGCCCACCCTATATATATATGTATATATATATATATTTATACTAGATGGTGGCCCGATTCTAACGCATTGGGTATTCTAGAATATGTATGTAGTTTATGTATAAAGATTTAAGAATAATGCAATGCGAAGCTGGTTTAAATCCCGCACCAATATCGCTGATTGGTCGGGCCTGGTAAGCCAATTCATGGCCAGACTGCGCCTGTTGCTGATTGGTCGCGGGCCGCTGGCGCGACTAATCAGCGATGCGGGTTTTTGGTTACAGACAAACAGATATAATTAGACGATTATGGTATGTAGTAGATAGAAGCAGTAAAGCAGAATCAGCACAACCTTATAAAAAAAATTTTTGGGGTGCAATATTTCCTGTATATACGGTGCTTAGCCGCCACAAAGATAAAAAAAACAGACAGCACTCCTTGATGTGGTACAGAGGACGGTTTTTATTTCAACCTTATGTGATGCGACGTTTCAGAGGTTGCCCTCCTTTATCAAGCATGACAATTTGCTAGAGAAAAAAAAGAAAAGTTTGACCCAACAATGGAAAGAGGTCATAGTCCAAGTCGCTTCAGAGATACACTGAAGAAAGTATTTCATCTGGATATTACAACTTTTTACATTCATCAAGAAAACGTATTATATTGTCTTAAGAGTTTACCCTTATATAAGCCAGCAAACGATATATAAAGAAACCTCAGCTGATTGTTAGACACCTTAAGAAAGAGGGCCGTACACCCTTGAAACCAGCACTAATGAGAGACACTGCACAGCTCCGTTTCACTCTCCACCCATCTAGCTACATGACCACCACATAAGCGTGACGTCACAGTCAGGTGACCGGGAACAAGGAAGTGCTTGCCCGCTGGCCACTGCGTGCATTTCCAGCATCTAGAGGGAACAGACGCCTAGTAACAACGACCAGGGAGGTTGCAACAAGGACAACAGAAACGTGAGTGACACCAATTTTAAAAGACTGGCTTGCTATAACTACAGTATATTGGGAACTATATGAGAGATATCCATACATTCTATATACAGATAAAACAGTCACCAGGAACGTGTAGGGACCGCTGGAACAACAATACATAAGTGAGTCGTAAGATATTTAAAGCCAGTATTTGACCTTAGTACAGTTATATTAAATCTGTGACCTTTACTGCAGGACAATCTTGCAACATGGACTGTGACAATACATGAAGTGCAGGACATATTGATGTTACTGAGACCAGAGGATGGTATTACTGGAATGAATTAATGTAAGTTGTGGGGAACATATAATGACCAACAGTCCCATGACATTGTACTAATAGACGCTCACTTACATTACAAATGTTTAACCAATAGGAAGGATTGCCACCGTAGGTACACAGCAATCAAAGAAAATATAACCAAAGTCAGCAGAGACCCCACACAGATTCCATTACACAAAACAAAACCTCAAAAGGAAGGTAAACCAGCAGTTCATAAGGTTATTATAATACACAACTTTCTTCACCTATTTAGGAGATTTGCACGTCACCAACAGTCAAATCTAAATACATAATCACCAATGATATGTGTCATAAGCTTCCGGCAGTTATGTCGCTATCCATAATGCACTGCGCCACCACGGAAGCTGCGCCATATTAGCGCACCCAAGTGATAGGTATGCTAATATGACATTGGTTGGCGGCAGTAACAAAATTCGCCACCAACGTCCTACACGCCGCCTACCTCCCGCAGCACCCCACATGCCATCCCAGCCTTTCCCCGTCACCGCAGCACTTGCATGCCCACAGCGCCTACCTACCGCTGCCCGCAGCACCCTGCACGCCATCCTAGTCTTTCCCCGTCACCGTGGCACCCTGCACGCCCACCATGCCTACCTACCGCTGCCCGCAGCACCCCACATGCCACACCAGTCTTCCCCCATCACCACAGCACCCCGCATGTCCGCCGTTCCACTTACCACCTCCTGTGAGTTAGAGGCTGCAGAACCTGTGGTGATGTCACAGTCATGTGATTGGTCACATGACCATGACATACCCACAGCTCCAATACAGCCAGCCACACAAAGTCCAGAGGTGAGGGGGCAGAAAGACTACATGGAGGGGACAGGGGGCAGAAATTCTACAGGGGAGGGGACATAAACAGTACAGGGAAGGGGGCAGACAGAGAGCATAGGCGGGACAGGGAGGTATAAACAGTATAGGTAAGGGGCAGAAAGAGAGCATAGGGGGGACAGGGAGGCAGAAACAGTATAGAGAAGGTGGCAGAAAGAGAGCAAAGGGGGCACAGGGAGGCAGAAACAGTATAGGGAAGGGGACAGAAAGAGCATAGGGGGGACATGGAGGCAGAAACCAGTATAGGAAAGGAGGCTGAAAGAGGACATAGGGAGGCTGAAACAGCATAGGGGAGGGGGCAGAAAGAGAGTAGGGGGGGACAGGGGGGGCAGAAACTGTACAGGGGAGGGGGCAGAAACAGAGCACAGGGGGCAGAAAGGCTACAGGGGAGGGGGCAGAAAGACAGCACGGGGGGACAGCGGGGCAGAAAAAGTACAGGGGAGAAGGCAGAAAGACAGCCAGCACTGGGGGGCAAAGCAGACAGGGGGAGAAACAGCCGCTGCTCTCAGGACCACAGAGCTCCCCCATCGTAACATCACTGCCCTCACCGAGGGCAGTGACCTATGAGCGCTGTTGGCGCGTGATTTAAATCCCGCTTCGCTCATTGGTCACCGCAGAGTAATAAGCGAAGCAGGATTTAAATCATGCGCAAACAGCGCTTAATGGTCGCCACACTGACCAATGAGTGGAGCGCGCTTTAAATCAGGCACCAACAGCACTCATTGGTTGCCGCCGAGTGGTTGACTGTGACCAATGAGCGTAGCGGGATTGAAATCATGCACTAACAGTGCTCATTGATCGCCACGCTCGGCTGAGCCAATCATAAGTGCCGTGCGGGATTAGAATCTCGCGCCACTTATTGGCTCAGCTGGCGACAGCTGAGCCAATGAGCGGTGCCACACGGCTTTAGCAGAGGAATTGATGCCCGCGCCGCTTATTGGCTCAGCCGGCGGCAGCTCAGCCAATGAGCGTGCTGCGTGGCTTTGTCGGGGATTGAATCCCGCGCCGCTCATTGGCTCATCCGGCGGCCAATGAGCGGCGCGAGATTCCAATCCCGTTACCATACAGTGCTAACCACTGAGCCACTATATACTGTGCTAATCACTGAGCCACCCTACAGTGCTAATCACTGAGCCACAGTATACAGTGCTAACCACTGAGCCACCAGACAGTGCTAATCAGTGAGCCACCATATACTGTACTAACCACTGAGCCACAGTATACAGTGTTAATGACTGAGCCACCAACAGTGCTAACCACTGAGCCACCATACAGTACTGAGCCACCATATACTGTGCTAACCACTGAGCCATCGTATACTGTGCTAACCACTGAGCCAACCATATACTGTGCTAACCTGACACCATATACTGTGCTAACCACTGAGCCATCATATACATGCTAACCACTGAGCTACCATACAATGCTAACCACTGAGCCACCATATACAGTGCTAACCTGTGATCTACCATACAGTGCTAACTACTGAGCCACCATATACAGTGCTAACCACTGAGCTACATACAGTGCTAACCACTGAGCCACCTTATACTGTGCTAACCATTGAGCTACTATACAGTGCTAACCACTGAGCCACTTTATACAGTGCTAAGCAATGAGCCACTGTATACAGTGCTAACCACTGAGCCACCATATACTGTGCTAATCACTGAGCCACCATACAGTGCTAATCACTGAGCCACAGTATACAGTGCTAACCACTGAGCCACCAGACAGTGCTAACCACTGAGCCACCTTAGAGTACTGAGCCACCATATACTGTGCTAACCACTGAGCCACCATACAATGCTAACCACTGAGCCACCATAAACAGTGCTAACCACTGAGCCACCGTATACAATGCCAAATCCTGAGCCACCGTATACATTGCTAACCACTGAGCCACCGTATACAGTGCTAACCACTGAGCCATCGTATACTGTGCTAACCACTGAGCAACCATATACTGTGCTAACCACTGAGCCACCATATACTGTGCTAACCACAGAGCCATCATATACAATGCTAACCACTGAGCTACCATACTGTGCTAACCACTGAGCCACCATATACAGTGCTAACCTCTGAGCTACCATACAGTGCTAACTACTGAGCCACCTTATACTGTGCTAACCATTCAGCCACTATACAGTGCTAATTACTGAGCCACCATATACAGCGCTAACCACTGAGCCACTTTATACAGTGCTAAGCAATGAGCCACTGTATACAGTGCTAACCACTGAGCCACCATATACTGTGCTAATCACTGAGCCACCATACAGTGCTATTCACTGAGCCACAGTATACAGTGCTAACTACTGAGCCACCAGACAATGCTAATCACTGAGCCACCATATACTGTACTAACCACTGAGCCACAGTATACAGTGTTAACGACTGAGCCACCAGACAGTGCTAACCACTGAGCCACCATACAGTACTGAGCCACCTTATACTGCGCTAACCACTGAGCCACCATACAATGCTAACCACTGAGCCACCATATACTGTACTAACCACTGAGCCACCGTATACAGTACTAACCACTGAGCCACCGTATACATTGCTAACTACTGAGCCACCGTATACAGTGCTAACCACTGAGCCATCGTATACTGTGCTAACCACTGAGCAACCATATACTGTGCTAACCACTGAGCCACCATATACTGTGCTAACCACAGAGCCATCATATACAATGCTAACCACTGAGCTACCATACAGTGCTAACCACTGAGCCACCATATACAGTGCTAACCTCTGAGCTACCATACAGTGCTAACTACTGAGCCACCATATACAGTGCTAACCTCTGAGCTACCATACAGTGCTAACCACTGAGCCAGCTTATACTGTGCTAACCATTCAGCCACTATACAGTGCTAATTACTGAGCCACCATATACAGCGCTAACCACTGAGCCACTTTATACAGTGCTAAGCAATGAGCCACTGTATACAGTGCTAACCACTGAGCCACTATATACTGTTGTAATCACTGAGCCACCATACAGTGCTATTCACTGAGCCACAGTATACAGTGCTAACCACTGAGCCACCAGACAATGCTAATCACTGAGCCACCATATACTGTACTAACCACTGAGCCACAGTATACAGTGTTAACGACTGAGCCACCAGACAGTGCTAACCACTGAGCCACCATACAGTACTGAGCCACCTTATACTGCGCTAACCACTGAGCCACCATACAATGCTAACCACTGAACCACCATATACTGTACTAACCACTGAGCCACTGTATACAGTACTAACCACTGAGCCACCGCATACAATGCTAACCACTGAGCCACCGTATACTGTGCTAACCACTGAGCCATCGTATACTGTGCCAACCACTGAGCAACCATATACTGTGCTAACCACTGAGCCACCGTATACTGTGCTAACCACTGAGCCACCGTATACAATGCTAACCACTGAGCTACCATACAGTACTAACCACTGAGCCACCATTAACAGTGCTAACCACTGAGCTACCATACAGTGCTAACTACTGAGTCACCATATACAGTGCTAACCACTGAGCCATTATACAATGCTAACCACTGAGCCACTATATACAGCGCTAACCACTGAGCCACTTTATACAGTGCTAAGCACTGAGCCACTGTATACAGTGCTAACCACTGAGCCACCATATACTGTGCTAATCACTGAGCCACCATACAGTGCTAACCACGAAGCCATCGTATACAATGCTAACCACTGTGCCACCGTATACAGTGCTAACCACTGAGCCACCATACAGTGCTAACCACTGAGCCATCGTATACAGTGCTAACCACTGAGCCTCCATACAGTGCTAACCACTGAGCCACCATACAGTGCTAACCATTGAGCCACCATATACAGTGCTAACCACTGACCCACCGTATACAGTGCTAACCATTGAGCCACCATATACACCATATAAATCCCGCAACAACAGCATACTTTCTGGAGAGAGGACTGTACTATTCAGTGGCTATTTCTACAGCACCTGTTCATTTCACCGCACTCCTGATGAAACAGCATCTGGGCTATTTCTAGTACTTGATAAGAAGCTATTACTGCTAAAGATTAAGGTAAAATCACCTCATATAGTGAGAATTCAAAGCTTTACAGAGGGACTATATGAGCAATTTCTCAATTATCTGTTTTTTGGATGTACAGGACAAAGAGTAAGAGAGGACAAATGCCAAGCACCCTATTCAAGAAAAGTCATTGCTGATAACCATTTGAGTGTAAGAATCTAGCTTCAGAATAACCACCCATAGAGGACAAGACCCTTGAGTATACTCAAGACCAATACCTCTGGGGCTGCTGTATACTACCACTGGGGCTGCTGTATATACCTCTGGGGCTGCTGTATACTACCACTGGGGCTGCTGTATATACCTCTGGGGCTGCTGTATACTACCACTGGGGCTGTATATACCTCTGGGGCTGCTGTATACTACCACTGGGGCTGCTGTATACTACCACTGGGGCTGCTGTATACTACCACTGGGGTTGTATATACCTCTGGGGCTGCTGTATACTACCACTGGGGCTGCTGTATACTACCACTGGGGCTGCTGTATACTACCACTGGGGCTGCTGTATACTACCACTGGAGCTGCTGCTGTATATACCACTGGGGAGGCTGCTGTAACACTGCTGGGGCCTGTATATACCACTGGGGAGGCTGCTGTAAACCACACTGCTGGTGGCTGTATACTACCACTGGGGAGGCCTGTATACCACTGGGGGGGCCTGTATACCACACTGCTGGGGGCTGTATACCTGTGCTGGGGTCCACCCTCGGATTATACACGAGTCAATAGGTTTTCCCAGATTTTGGGGGCAAAAGTAGGGGGGTCGGCTTATATACGGGTCGGTTTATACACGAGTATATACGGTATTTCATCTGGATATTAAAACTTTTTACATTCATCAAGAAAAGTTATTATATTGTCTTAAGAGTTTACCCTTATATATGGATCAGCTGTTATGTTATATTTTTTATTTATTTGTACTTATCAGTAATGCACACCCATTACTTTGGCCCTAACATTAATTGTTACCAATCATAGTGATTTTATGATTGTTAATGATAATGTTACATTTAGGGTACTAATAAAGATTGGATCCAACCGAAGGAAATCTGCTCCTTTCCCGAAACATAACATTTGTATTTCAAAGGCCATTATTGGTGAGTGCTACAACTGTGAAAAGTCATTGATGTTGTGGACAAGAATGCTTGGCACATTTTTATAAATCTGTAATGTTTATGAATATAATGAAATAATCAGCATTTTGTTCAGAACAAATAAAATCTTGCAGCATAATAGTTAAATCAGACGTCAGTGATTTTTCTTGTATGTAAAAAATGGTTCAATTTTACATTTTTTGGTGTTACAAACCTTTACTTTTCTTTAATATTTGGGAGACAGTAATTTCTAGGAAAACTAGCCAAGTGAACCATAAATATAATTACCAGTTTAGAATTAGGCAATTTTCTCCCGTTCACAACCAGCCATATTTTTGTTCGCTATGTTTCATTTATTTAACACATTTGTGCCAACTATAAAGTCATAAAATGTCAACATTTAATTACTTTTTTATTATCTAATTTCCCCTGAACCTAGTAAATTAAAGGAAATTGAGAATCCCGCCTACTTTGCAGAGCTGATCAGGGTCTATCAGGACCCAACAGCTTTTGCTCTCTTCCTACAACCAGAGTACAGAGTGCCAACATATTCCATAGGCCTTTACAAATATCATATCAATGTCCCTACTGGGGCTCATAATATAATTTCCCTATCAGTATGTCTTTGGTGTGTGGGAGGAAACCGGAGAACCCGGAGGAAACCCACACTAACATGGGGAGTACATACAAACTGCCTGGCAGATGTTGTCCTTGGTGGGATTTGAAGCAAAAAACACTTCTATGACAAAGAAAAATTTCTAAAACCTTTAACGTATGCAAATAGAGTTTGTGGAGCCTCATTTAGGAGTCTCAACACAGGATCAATTTTCCCAAAATTCCCAGGGGGCAATGCGCCTAGGAATTCACTGTGTTGTGTGCTTTAGACGGCTGTCCGCGATGTTTTCTTGGACTGGTCCCCTGAGATCAGTAAAACCTGTAAAAGGGTAGACAAGGGCACAATAGGGTCTTATCTCTTGGATACCAGATGTTTAAAAAGATGAGGTTCTGCTCACCTGGTATGGTTGTGAGTCCCACAACCTGATTTAAACGCTCAAATACAGCTGCCGCAAGATCCACCGTTCCATCAGGAACACTGTGCAAATAAATCCAAAGTACCAGGGTGGTATAATCCACGCTGCTGGGTGTAGGGAAGGACCACAAAACTTGGTATATAAGATCGGAGCTTTATTACTTTTCTACGCGTTTTGGGGCTGTCCCAGCCCCTTCCTCAGGGGTACACCACAAAGCAATCAAAGCAAAGAAACATTTCTGCCTCACCAGATTTTAAGCTATAACTTTTTCTATATTTTTGCCAACAGTGATTGCTTATTTTTTGCAGGATAAGTTGATGTTTTTATTGGTACCATTTTTGGGTCTATAACATACTTTGATTGCTATTTTTTTAGGCCGGCTTCACACCGCAGTGTGATCAGGTCCAGGGCTGTCCAGTGTAAACCTGACAGCCCCGAACCCGATTTTGCGGTAATGTAGCCCTATGGGGCCGGATGGAACCGGATGGCAGCTATGTGCCATCCGGCTTCCATCTGTCCGTGAGGATCCGGGTGAATTCGGATTGTCCTCCCAGACACAAATACATTGCAATCCTCCCGGATTGCCCCAGATTCGGTGGGATCCAGGACTTGGACACCGGGTGCAGGAGTTTATCAGTGAGCGCTGCTAAATTTCAGCACCACTGGCTGTCCCCTGCACAGATTTCAGGATCTTGAAATTTCAGCAGCTGCGGCTGCAATTGAGGACTCTGGCTGCAAACCAGACCGGAGGGTATATTTGCCCTCCGGTTCTGTTTGCAAGTCGGGTCTGGGGCTGTCCTAATCACATCGGACAGCCCCGTAACCTGATCATACCGCGGTGTGAAGCCGGCCTTAATCTGTTCTGACGTCTTGGAAGGAAGAATGAAAGAGGAATTCAGGAATTGTTTTTTTTAACACCGTTCACATGTGGTAAAGTTGTTAAGATGGTTTTATTCTTCAGGTCAGTGCAACTACTGCGATACCAAATTTCTATAATGTTTTTTTTTAATTTTGCTACCTTTGCACAATAAAAACTATTTTGTAGAAAAATAATTGTTTTTGCATCTCTATTATAAGAGCTATAGCTTTTTTTTATTGTGACTGAGCTGAGTGACTGCTTGTTTATTGTCATACAAGATGAAATTTTCAGCAATATCTTTTTATTTTACATGCAATTTTTTCAGCACGTTTGATTAGATTTTTTTTTCTGGAGTACAATGAAAAAGCATTGTTTTTTGCCACTAGTTCAGAAATGTGAGTTTTAAAGATCGGGTTGTTCCACACACAGTGATTCCAAATATGAGTACATTTTGTTTATTTTTGTTTTTCCATAAATATACATATGTATTGGTATAAAACAAAATGTTGTTCTTTAGTTTGTGTTTTTAGTTTTAATATGTTTACAATTTATTTCTCACTTTTCGTTCACTTTTAACTCAGTCCCAGTACAAAAATTTAAAGGGGAACTCCAGTGAAAGAAAACTTTTTAGTATTGTCCCTGCCCTCCTAAATGATGAAGCAGAGCTCTACACTGAAGTTCTAGGATCTATAGATCTCTTATAAATCAATAATATATCTGCTCCTCAGTTCTCCCCTCTCCCTCATGGGTCAAACATTTTGGTCTCATGCTGTTGCAGATCGCTTACAATTCAATAAAATCATTTCTGCTCCTCTGCCGTCCCTCCTCCCTTTGGACACATAGAATTTCAGCTTCATGGTGCTGGTGAGAAGAAGAGGTGTGTTGGCGGTGTGGATGCTGGGAGCTGCAAGGTCAGCCTACACTCACGCCCCCACAAATTTCTGTATGAAGAGGTGGCATGTCAGGGAGACATGGTCACCAACCCTATAGTCACAGTACAATCCCGCCCCTGATATACATCATATGTGACAGGTCTGTTCTGGTTTGAAATAGCAATCATGTCACCAAGCAGATATAGATACATGGTGTGATCTTTTGCTGTACATTAATATGATGGTGCATAATGTGTGTTGTCATATATGAGGCTAGGAGAACAGGTAGAGCACTGCATTCATTGATTTAGAACTGGCATGGTCTCTACGCCCCATAGCAGTGGTAGATTCCTGTCCCCTGAAACTGTAACACTATGGATATGGATTCTTTCCTTGCATATATGAACCTACAAAGCATTTTTTCAGATCTGCAGTATGTCAGCTCCTGCAATTATATTTTTGCATTATTCTCAGCATTCATGCTGCATTTATTTGCAGTGTTCTTGGGTGCTTTCTGTACAGTACTGCCCATACAGAAGTGTGAGGGGGCTGGAATGTAGGATGATCCTGTAGCTCCCAGCATCTATGCTCCCGACACACCTCCTCTTGTCACCAGCAGCATGAAGCTGAAATTCTATGTGGCTGAAGGGAGGAGAGAGAGCAGAGAAGCAGAAATTATTCTATAGAATTTTTAGCCATCTATAGATCCTAGAACTGCAGTGTACAGCTCTGCTTCATCATGTAGGAGGGCAGGGACTGTACTAAAAAAATTTCTCTCTGTGGAGTTCCCTTTTAAAGGGAACCAACCACCAAGATTTAACCACCTGAAAGTCAGTGCAGCAGGTGACTGACGTGTGCAGCATAACATCACTATTTGTTTTTTTTTTCCTCCCCTGTGGGATGTCTTCCTGCTGTAAGCCACACCACCTCCTAAGGGGCTCTTAGCTGAGGGCTGGTAAAGGAGTTGAGGATTAGGGTGGTGGCCCGAACCCCCTTACCTTCAGAGGTACTTTCGGGAAGAGGGCTAGTCAGGGACCCCAATTCCAGGGCCAGACTAGCCTCCCAGTCACCCTTGCCCATTATCCCTTCCTGCTCCATTCCCCTCATCTGCTCCATGCGTGACACTTAAATGGTCTCACTGCTCACCCTGCCAGCAAATACAGAGGTAATTATTTGGCCTCAGGTTGCCATGACGACAATCTATAGTGTCAAACACTTGGGAGAGAGAGGTGACTCCCTCTTTTCTGCCTCCTCAATGCTGTGATCACTATCACTTATGTCGAACTCCCTGCGGCGAAAGTGTGGACACAGCTTCTGTGCCCCACACGATCGTTGTGATATACCTATAAAAAATAAAACCTCCTCCTTACTCTAAATACTTTTTAGTTATAAAATTATTTGTATACAAACATTAAAATATTTTTAGATTTTCTGCATTTTTAAACTATAGCTTCTGCTGACAAGGTTATTTTTTCAGATACTGACTAGAAGAGCATTAATGTGTAGAGAGGTAGTGCATATTCACGATGCCCCTGGGAGCTCCCAATTGAAAGATGAACTGGAATAGTTGTATTATCATTTTTGCTTCTATCATATTTTTCAAAAAAATACAAAGCATTGATCTATATACAGTATATGTATGAGAAATAGATATGATATTTTACTTACCAGAGCTAGAATAAACATAATTGTCTTCAAGAGTCTCAGGAGAAAAGAACCTTCTTAGAATTGTTCTCAAACATCTTTGGTCCCATGCATCAGTTACTCTACCTCCATATGTTATTTCTCCTAGAAAAGATAGCATCATGCTTCAGTTAAATGCCCTGTGTGGATTTCTTTGTTTAGTCTTTCAATAGTAATTTCTTACAGCTCGACAGATGCGCTATTCATATTTATGCCCAAAGGACCTGTGCGGTAACACATACTCACAGAGAGTGGCAAGAAAACAGCCAACGCCAACTTTCATTTTATATGCCACTAACAAAACAAAATAACATATTTTTAATATAACCTTTCATATAACTCAAGACCGTTTTTGCTGTGTGATTCTAAAAGAGGCTCATACAACCTAAACAATGAAATCATGCGAAACTGAAGATATATGAGACCAATTTATTTATTTAATTTAATCAAGACAAATCTCAATCAATGTTCTGCATGTATTCCTATCTTCAATATTTATGTCAAATGCACCCGTGGCTTCTTCACTTAGTGGAAGAACAGAACCCTGATCAACATTTCTAAATTAATGCTGACCACTTTCCCTATACAAGAGGATGGAGAATTAGTTACAGGTGCATCTCAATGAATTAAAATATCATGAAAAAGTTAATATAATTCAGTAATTCAATACAAAAAGTGAAATGTATATATTATATAGAGTCATTACAGAGTTAACTATTTCAAGTGTTTACTTTTGTAAATGTTGATGATTATGGCTTACAGCCAATGAAAGCCTACAGATCATTATCTGAGAAAATTAAACACAGGAGGATGAAGGGTCTGAGAGATAAAATATTATCTACATAGGTATCAGAGGCTTCACCTTGTGTGGTTGTGAAAGTCACAACCACTTTAAAAGCATTATCATGGCTGCTGCAGTCCCCAGCATGGTGTATATAGAGTAGAGGATGAAGGGTTAAAACCATGCTACCGTATTCCACGAGACATCAAATGGTGAATATAATATTGATTTATTAGTCAAGGCGTTTCAGTGCTTCCTGGACCCTTCCCCAGGACAAATCAATATCATATTGTCATGTTTCAGGGCATTTCAGGTAGTCCTGAAACACATTGACTAATAAATCAATATTATATTCACCCTTTGATTTCCCGTGGAATACGGCAGCATGATGTTTAAACCTTAATCCTCCCTACTTTAATTTTCTGAGATAATGACCTTTCAATTTTCATTGGCTGTAAGCCATAATCATCAACATTTACAGAAATAAACACTTGAAATAGATCACTGTGTTTGTAATGACTATATATATTATGTGTGTGGCACCCCTGCAGACTTGCGGCCACAGAAGGTGATGCAGCTGGGACAGGTAAGCTAGTCACCCCACACCAACACTCTACATATCCTCCCATCCCTAGACCTAGTACTGTGTGTGAGGCAAGGGATAGAGGGGGGAGCTAGGTGGAGGGTGGAGAGAAGAGAGGAAAACCGGGAAAACAGTGGAGGAGCTAGACTAAAACCCTAGGAACATTAAGTTGGGGGGGATTAGTCGGGAAGACACAAAGAGCACCGGTTCATGTTTCTGGTGTGAGTGAGTAGGTGAGGAGCAGAAGCCCCTAGCCGAGACGCCCCGAGAACCAAAGTGTAACACCGTAAAGGAAGAACGTGGACCCTGTGGCCCGTGCCACCGTAAGGCCGGTCCAGGTCCCTGGCCGAGTACCGAGGGAGAGAAGAAGGGGTCAACGGAGGTCCAGATGAGTCAGGACACCGGGAGGACTGGGCTGACACCAGGGTAGTGCCGGTCCTGTAGATGTGGTTGGCAGCTGCATGCCCCAGCCACGAATTAACCGGTGGGGTGAAGGGGCTTTATGCCCAGAACCCAACCCCTGAAACACGAAGGAAGGGCCGTCATATAGGACTAGGATTCCTGAATGGGAATGTCCACAGAAGGTCCGTGACAAGTGGCCCAGAATACATGCGCTGGAACGAACGAGAGGCCCGAAAGGACTAGAAAGGGGGTGCCCCTAGTGAACTGTCAAGGCTGTAGAACCAGTGACCGGGGCCGGTTGTTTAATGTATGTAACTGGAACTGTACCAATGAGAGTAAAATTGCCCGGACAGATTCAGAATTGTGTGTGAGATACTCTCATTTGCGTGACGGTGACCAGCTCCCACCTGCAGAGCAGCACACTGCCTACTGCACGCCAGCAGGGGAGACTGCTGAAAGAGGATAAGTGCAGAGGCCAAATGACCCATTCCCTACACCTGCTCTGGGGAACACCAAGCCCTACTTGTGGAGGGCTCATCATCCCAGCTGCCACCTTCAACATCATTTCCCAGAGGCCTGGACGGCAGCGGTGGCATTACTAGCCACAAACCGCGGGTGGTGTCACAAGCTACTTCAAAACTTTATTTAGCCTTTTTCTTTCACTCCCTTTTATTGCCGCACCTGGGCATACAGAGCCGGATCACGTCGCCGTGACATTCCAATGCAGACTGAAGAGAGGACCGGATTCCGAGTACCCCTGCCCTGGGGTGCAACATGTGCATTTCACTTTATGTATTGCATTACTGAAATAAATGAACCTTTTGATGATATTCTAGTTCATTGAGATGCACCTGTATATATTTTAATGCAGATGATGACCATTCACTTCTACGGGAAAAGCATCCAGTGTAAATTGAGAGGAGATTACAGAACTTCTGTGAATGTGAAACTCACAAAGATTAAGCAAGTATGGCATATTCTGGTTATATGCCATTACGGTAATTTAAAAAAATAGCCATTGTTTTAGCTTTTATGCCATAAATCCATGGTATACATGAAAATAGGAAACTTTGTAATATATCTTATTAGAAAAATCTGATTCTTTTTCCTCCTGGACTGATCAGTCAGTCTCTTAGGCTACTTTCACATTACGATTTTGAAGGGAGCCGATGCTGTCCGATAAATTCGGACAGCATCGGCTCCCTTCTGATGCCTGAAATCGGATGCCAAATAGGCATCCGATTCTGGCATTAAATCGTAGCCTCCGGGCAAAAAAAAAAGTTTATGCTCACCTCCCCCCGAGCCCCGTCTCCCGCCGTCTTCCTGCAGGCTCCCGGTGGCTCCCGCAGGCTCCCGGTGTCTGCAGAGGTCTTTTTCTGCTGTACAAGACCTGCGGTGATGTCACAGTCACGTGACAGCAGGTTCCACCATGGTAACTCGCGGTCACATGACTGTGACATTACCGCAGGTCCTGTATAGCAGAAGAAGACCTCTGCAGACACCGGGAGCCTGCGGGAGCCACCGGGAGCCTGCAGGAAGACGGCGGGGGCTCGGGGGGAGGTGAGCATAAACTTTTTTTTTTTTTTAACCCTTGCGCTCCCAGTTAGGAGCAGTTTTACTGTACTGAGCATGCTCAGTACAGTAAAATCGGGTCCGAGGAGACATCAGATGTTTCCTCGGACCCTTCTCCATAGGGCCCCATGTTAAATTGATCGGGTCGGATCGGATGTGCACTAAATGCCATCCGATTCGGTCCGATCCGATTCTGTCAGATTTTATTTTCGGTGCAAAAATCGGAGCAGGCTCCGATTTTTGCACCGATAAAAAAATCGGACAGAATCGGATCAGACCAAATCGGATGGCATTTAGTGCACATCCGATTCGGTCCGATGCCCATAGGGCTGCATGGGGCCCAAAATCGGTCCGATGCTGTCCGATTTTTATCGGACAGCATCGGATTTTAAAAATCCGTAATGTAAATGCAGCCTTAATTCCCAATTCACAGGTAAAAGATGTCTTGAGTGAAGACAGATTTTCCCATTACTGAGATAGGAGATGACTTTTGGTGCTCATAAAGTTCTGATTAGGATTACCATTTGAGGAGAGAACTTGCAGCAGAATGTCTGTGTCTCACTATATCTCCTTCCTTCTTCTCCCTCCTCTCTCCATAGAATCTTATGAACACCAATTGTTATCTCCTATCTCAATAATTCCCTGAATACATATTTTATCCATGGATTGAGAGTGAATAATCCAGGAGGGGAAAGAAGTACATTTCTCTGATCTATTGCAAAGTTTCTTATTTTCATGTGTACTAATGATTTATGAAATAAACATTAAAACAATGATTACTCTCTAAATATGGGAAGAGTATCTTGAATATTGATTATTGAAGTTGTTGCAGCAGCAGGGTATGATAATTGTCATAGACATAATCACTTAGTTTACATCTATTTTTAGAAAATTCCTATAGGTAACCAGATTAGGATAACCAGTTGTTTGTACTTGGAATAATATCAGCAAATTGCATTCCCTTCCTCAACCCTGTGGCAATGAAAGGATCCTGAGTTAACTGATGACAAAAGCCACTCTTTGGCTGCCTTCACACTGCGATTTTCAGTTTTCCGATGCTGTCCGATAAAAATCGGACAGTATCGGACCGATTTTGGCCCCCATGCAGCCCTATGGGCATCAGACCGAATCGGATGTGCACTAAATGGCATCCGATTTGGTCCGATCCGATTCTGTCCGATTTTTTGATCGGCGCAAAAATCGGAGCATGCTCCGATTTTTGCACCAAAAATAAATTCAGACAAAATCGGATTGGATCAAATCGGATGGCATTTAGTGCACATCCGACCCGACCCGATGTTTTTAACATGGGGCCCTATGGAGCAGGGTCTGAGGAAACATCTGATGTGTCTTTGGACCCGATTTTACTGTACTGAGCATGCTCAGTACAGTAAAACTGCTCCTAACCATTTAATTTTACTTCCGCAATGTATATACATACATTGCGGAAGTAAAATTAAGTAAGGCAGGGGTTACAAATAATAAACCATTTATGCTCACCTGTCCACAAATCCCTCGGCGTCTCCAGCATCTCCTGCCTGTAGGACCTGCCGTGATGTCACAGTCACATGACCGGTTACCGCAGTAACCGGTCATGTGACTATGACATCACGAGAGGTCCTAGAATCAGAAGAAGACAGCTGGAAGCGCCGCGGGATTTGTGGATAGGTGAGAAGAAAGATTTTTTTTATTTTTTATTCCGGAGGAGAGGGGAAAGGAGGGGGAGTACTGGAGGACATGAGGGGGATACACAGGGGACATGAGGGGGACACACAGGGGACATGAGGGGGAAACAGAGGGGAAAAGAGGGGGAGCACCAGGGGAGATGAGGGGGTCACACAGGGGAGAAGAGGGGGGGACAAACAGGGGAGAAGAGGGGGAAACAGAGGGGAGAACAGGTGACAGGAGGAGCCGGCAAACTGATCCTGCAGAATGTCAGGATCGGATGCCTATTTGGCATCCGATTGCCGGGATTAGTTTAGATCCGATGCTGTCTGATTTTATCGGACAGCATCGGATTTGACAAAATCGTTATGTAAAAGTAGCCTAAGACTGACTTTAAAACTGATAGAAGTGACACATTAGGCACATGGAAGTGATTTTTTTGGACAGCTTATTGTTTTACCAATGTGAATTGAAGGTAAAGCTACAAATACTTTAAAAAGAACCTGTCTGCAAGATCAACCCCCTCCAACTGAACATGTGGGAATGCAGATTTTGTAAAGGTAACTCCCTTGACAACCTTATATCTTCTATATTTTGCTGCATTCCCTAAAAACTTGCATTTAATATGAAAAATTAAGCATTATATGCTCTGGGCATGACAAAGCACTTAACAAGCTACTGCTTCTCAAGGAGGGTTTCCGCTAATCAGTCTCTTTAGCTTGTTGACATATTCCATTGCCCGATACCTAAAGGCCCTGTTACACACTGCGATGTCTCAGCGATCTGACTAATGATCAGGATCACTGGGACATCGCTGGTGAGCTGTCACACAGGCAGACCCACCAGCGATCAGCAAGAACACTGGTAACCAGGCTAAACATCGAGTAACTAAGCATAGCGCTACGCTTAGTTACCCGATGTTTACCCTGGTTATCATGTCCCAGCGTGGACTGTGCAGCGCTGGGCATCGGCCGGGAGGTCGTTGATCGTTGGTCCCCCACTGTCACACACACCGATGCTGGCCACCCAGCGGGAGACCAACGATCATAAAATGGTCGTGGCCATTTACCAGCAATGAGCGATTTGATCGCTGGTCCTTGGTACATATCACAAGCAGCGGCATCGCTACAAGGTCACTGCAACGTCACAAAACCGTTGATGTTGCAACAATATCGGTCTGACAGACTGTGAGCTATCAATCTAGCTCAACAGGATAGAGATGGGTAAAGAAACAATCTGAGTAAATAGTGACTTGCTAACCACACTGTCATGCTGTGATTGCTTAATAACTAATTTGCATATGAACAACGCTTAGAAATGGAGTAACAGATAGAAGATATAAATGTGTTGATGGATTTACATTTCAAAGACGTGCATACCCATATAAGCAGTTTTGAAGGGTTAATCTTACTGACATATTTCCATTAATGTTGAGTAAGTATAGGAAAGTATAACTTGGTCAGAGTTAAGTAGTGGCAAGTCAAACCTAGTTTACCTGTTATGTAGGTCAGGGCATCCCATGGTATTTTTCCTTCCTGACAATATAGGTTTAGATTGAGTAAGGCGCACTCTCTGTCACTGTCATTAAATTCATAGCAGATGTTCCATCCTAATGGTCCAAACTTCTTCCTTTCCTATGATTAAATTATAGACACCTTTTTAAGCTTGGTAGTAAAGCAGTGTAGATTTCCCACTCATTTACATGGATTTTCTTTTTTTCCTTTTTGCATATTGTTCCAAGAGGTAATGAACTTAAGACAGTACGTGTGAATATACAATTATAAATTCTCATATACAACCATGCACTAAATCTGTGTATGTAAAATATGATAACTTGTTTATCTTTATTTTTCCATAATTCCATTTTATATGGCTTAAGTGTGACCACATATTTCCTTGTTTAGCTTCTCACATATCATCGGTGTCAAACTTGGCTGGGTGTATGGGCTGCACATAGAAAAAAAACGGAATTTGGGAGTGGGATGCATTCCTTTCAGGACAAAGCAACAATTTAAGTGATACCATATTTTTTTTTACTGTACACCTTTTGATCAACTTTTTTTTACATTTTTGGCATGTATATTTAATTTTTTTAAATGCCATTCATCATATGGGTTATAGTACAGTTTACAGCTTGGGTCCTTACAGATGTGGTGATAACAAACGTGCACGTTTTCAGTTACTTTAGTTTATATATAAAACTGCATTTTCAGTGTCAAAATATTTTTTCATGCTTTAGGGTTTTTTTTCATATTTTTAATGCAACATCCTGGTCCAGTCCTTGTAGTAATGTCCCCCTCCTTGTCCTCTAGTAATAATGTGCCCAACCTGGTCCTCATCTTGTAGTAATCAACCCCCATCTTGAAATTATGACCCCATCCTGGTCCCGATTTTATAGCACTGTGCACATTCTTGTAGTAATGGGCCCATACTTGTCCTCATCTTGTAGTAGTGCCCCATCCTGGGAATCCGCACGCACTATGGACCCCTTGACTAATCAGAGGCAAGCAGTTAACAACAGTGTAATGGTGCGGCAAGCTAATATCACCTACTGGACTCTTATTGCCTGGCAGCGTGCTTTGCCATTGTGGTGAAGAGAGCTTGTCTCTGCCCAACACTACATTGAACTGAAGTAAAGCACTCATGTCGGTGACCCCCTGGACCATGCTGGGATTGTAAAGGGGTCTACGATGCCATAGGGCCTCAAGAAGCAGTGTGTGTCAGACCCGTGCTCTGTATGACAGATTATAGTGTCCTACGTCATGTGCACATTTTGAGTATTTGATGAGTTTTTTTGGTCTGAACAAACACATCTCCTGGGCAGGGGAGGAAACAAAAGAGGGTATACACATAGGACAGCACACAATCGAAAATTATTCTTTCTTTTCGATAAAACATTACTTAACAACAGACAGGGAAATGTTTTACCTCACAGAAAGGATCCAATGCTGTAATGTTTCCATACTCTTTTGCTTCCTCCCCTGCCAGGATCAAACCAAGCTCCAGGCATGGTCAGACACGGTATTACACTGTACATAGTAGGGACACATATATAAGATTATCTCAGCACAGGAGATGTGGTATGATCAGACCATGTCCCTGTACGGTCAGACACATCCATTACACAGTACAAAGCAGGGGCACATATATAAGATTATGGCTAGGGTCACATTAGCGTTGTACCACTAGCCTGCCGGATTCCGGTTTCAACTTAGCAATTTTTCCATCACCGCATAGCGTTACCGCTATGCGGTGCTGGAAAACGCTGCCCTTAGTTACCCGGTGTTTACCTGCACGACCTGTCACACAGGCAGCGGCTCGGAGGGCGGTTTACAGCGCCGCACAGGAAACCGTGTCTGCAACGTTTCCTGTGCGGCGCTGTAAACCGCACTCCGAGCGCTGCCTGTGTGACAGGTCGTGCAGGTAAACACCGGGTAACTAAGGCAGCGTTTTCCAGCACCGCATACGGTAACGCTATGCGGTGATGGAAAAATTGCTAAGTTGAAACCGGAATCCGGCAGGCTAGTGGTACAACGCTAATGTGACCCTAGCCTATCTCAGCACAGGAGATGTGGTATGATCAGACCATGTTCCTATATGATCAGACACAGTCATTACACAGTACATAGCAGGGGCACATATGTAAGATTATCTCAGGACAGGAACATTTTTTTAAACACATCCAATTGTGGATATTATTTTTATGCTAAGATATATTAAAATGTAGCTTGCCCATGGGACAATATACACTTTTTATGGGGTCCAAATAATCTTCCTTATTCAGTTTGCATTTGTCCATGTAAAAGGTACGCCAATGCAACCAGTCAGGTCTTTCAGCAAGATGGTGTTGCCACGCAGTTGAGGGTTAATAGTTATACAGTACCTAAGACACACTTGATGATATTCCATTTTGCATCAAAGATAAAAGCAATGTAAATAAAAACATAGCTACTTTTGGACAAGTAACCTAAGATCACAAGAAAAAACGTGACATCCATATATTGTAGCCACAATCTGGAAGCTAAAATCGGGCACTATGTCCATCAGAAGCTGAAGCAGAACTAATTGATAAAATAAAGAAGTACATAAATAAATCACACAGGCCCACTGTATTTATATACAAAGCACATATCTAGAGATGAGCCACCACCCCGGTGTTCGATTTCGATTCGTCGAATTTGTTGTATGTTCGTCGAATGTTCATCGAACATTGTTGAACATATCGAACACCATTGAAAATCAATGTAAAATGTGTTATAACGTTAGTACGGGGCGGGGGGAGCAACTACAGGAAGGGGGGAGCGCAGCACCAGAAGCGGGGAGCGAAAGACAAAGGCGGGGAAGGCGGAAGTGAGAAGAGGACATCGCCGCCGGCTTTCCTGTTCTGTGCTGCGCTCCCCGATCCCTGATGCCCCCTCCCCGCTCCCTGGATCTGCTCCCCCCGCCCGGTCCTAACTTAGGATCAGGCGGGGAGGCGGCGGAGGGAGCAATGAGGGGGCATCAGGGAGCGGGGAGCGCAGAACAGAGCAGGAAAGCTGGCGGTGAAGTCTCACCACTGGCTTTCCCGCCGGTTACTTCAAATGATCAGCTGATGCAGATCAGCTGTTCATTTGAAGCAGCAGCGGTGATGTCAGCATGACCTAAATTAACCCCCCATACAATAGCCGCAGTGCTCCGGCCTCGAGGGGTTAATAAAGATGCAGTCCCTAAATGTATTTTTTTAATGAATTTTTCCCAAAAAATTTGACGTGGGCTTCACTGTATTTTTGTGTCCAGCCAGGTACAGCAGGCAGGAACGGGCTGCCTCCAACCCCCAGATGCCTATTTGTACCTGCCTGGAAACAAAAATAGAAGGAAGCCCTTTTTTTTAATTACTCCATGAATTTCATGAAATAATAAAAAAAATATGTGGGGCTCTGCGCTATTTCCATGTCCATCCAGGTACAACTAGGCAGCTGGGGGCTGAAATCTGCAGCGCAGGGAGGCCCAAGCTTTCTGGGCACCCCCGCTGCGAATTGCAGCTCGCAGCCACCCCAGAAATTGGCGCGTTCAGAAAAATGCCATCTTCTGGTGCTGAACCCAGCTCATCCAGGGCCCTAGTGCCATGGGTCACTGAGTAATAAAGGGGTTACGGCCAGCTTTGTGTTATCAGCTAGCCCTAAGCCTGAAATTCATGGAGTTACGCCAATATTAGACATGACCGCCATGAATTTGTAGTGAATTTTTAAAAAAAAAACACAACACAGAGAAAAAAATATTTTATTGGAAATAAAACAAAAAATACACTTAGGGTACCTTTACACACGGCTACATTTGTAGCTTGTCACCAGGTAACTTACTGGTTGTAGTGAAATCATGGATACATGGTTCTATCTTGTTGCTGTGTACAAATGGAATCATGTATCCATGATTTCACTGCAACCAGTAAGTTACCTGGTGACAAGCTACAAATGTAGCCGTGTGTAAAGGTACCCTTAGAGGCTCCATCTTTATTAAAAAATTCCTCTTCCGTCCGACGTAGCCCAATCAGGTTTTCTTATTTAGCTCAGCTACATCTCTGGTACAGAACCTCTACCAGAGATGTAGCTGACCTGTGCAGCCGTGGGAAAGTTCATGTGAGTCTATGCTGCATGAACTCACATGTGCATGAACTCACATGACCCTTTCCCTGACATCACCGCGGCTACTTCAAATGAACAGCTGATCTGCATCTGTGAGACTTCATCGCCGGCTTTCCTGCTCTATTCTGCGCTCCCGGCTCCCTGATGCCCCCTCATTGCTCCCCCCGTCGCCTCCCCGCCTGATCCTAAGTTAGGACCGGGTGGGTGGAGCAGATCCAGGGTGCGGAGAGGGGACATCAGGGAGCGGGGAGCGCAACACAGAGCAGGAAAGTTGGCGGTGAAGTCCTCTTCTCACCGCCGGCTTCCCTGCCTGTGTCATTCGCTCCCCGCCCCCTGATGCTTTGCTCCCCATCCGGTCCTAACTTAGGATCAGGATGGGAGGCGGTGGGGGGAGCGGAGGATCAGGATGGGAGGCTGCGGGGGGCAGTGGATCGGGCTGAATGATTGTTTAAAAGCCGGCGGCTTTTTACCGCCGGCTTTTAAACAATCATGCCCCCATTTTAGCTTTTTCCTGTGCCCCCCAGACCACTTTATAGGGCTTTTTTGATGAACGATCTGTTATCGAACATAACCTTGAACTGCCGAATTTGAGGTTAATTGTTTGCATTCGTCGAACATCGCTCAAAACAGCTCTAATTTGAGATTGAGGAACATTTCGAATCGAACATCGCTCATCTCTACACATATCGTAACACTAATGAATTACACTTATCTGTAATTATAATAATGAAATAGAAAAAAACAACAATACCACAACGAACATTGAGATATAGAAAAATATAATTAATTAGCATTCAATATTGGCAGGGCTGTTCCCATACATACATTATCTGTAATATTATACAAGTGTATGGTGGTTTTAAAGAACATTTGACATTGCATTCGAAGATCCAAGGGCATAATAAAAGCAATCATTCCGTACAGATTTTAGGCACAACTGCTAAAAGTCAGAATAAAAAAAGAATTTTTGCATAAACTATGTTTGATCACAGTTATGTATGCTCTGCACTTATTTACACAATAGTATAATATTAGACTTAGTAAAATACAAAAAAAAATCATATGCTGTTTTGGTAGAGCCTTAACCTATGGCATCATTGACGCTATCATCATCAAATGCATGTTCCGCTAGATTAGTGTGTAACACTGGAGACTCACCTGAATGATGGCATGGAAAAAGCAAATTCCAAAAATAACTTTCCTCCATTTTCTGCCAAGTAGATGCTCTTCAAAGAACGTGGGAGTAATTTCTGTAAATGCGCGACGGATATTAGCGCGGAGACCTTTCGGAGGCTCATTAGTAACCTGCAACAAAAAGTCATTTGCTGAGAATGTAATGACCTCTTTGTTGAACATTACTTTTTAACATCTCATTGTCCCCTGTCTGACTCAATTATCTGGATTCCATATTGCAGCATTTCAAAGTATTTCCGAGCCCATGGCGAAAAATGTCTGATTGAAGTCAGTCAAAGGTGGACCTTCTAATTTCAAAGCAACTGTGTGTTCTAAATTGCATCAGTAACAAAAAAAATAATGTACCGGCAACTTTACCCATGAATATTGCTTAGTGCTGGTTTTTCATTAGTTTCAAAATACTATTTGCATACTAATATTTTCTCCGAACTAAACAATTAAAAAGCTGAAATGTGTTTGGCTCTGTTTACGGTTGTTGTTCTCAGTCCGTCAAGTTTTCTGATATTTTATATTGTTTGATTATAAGAAAAGCGCTGACTGTGGAGTTATTCTTGCTGCAAAAAATATTAACATCCCAAAAGAAACATGTCGAACCGAACAGTAAATCAGTAGGGTTCTTTCCAATTTGTTGTGATTAGTGTAAAAGCAAAAAGCATGGCGTTAAAATGAGCAAAGCCTAAATGCCTAAATATGATGTTGAAGACAAAAACAAGAAGAGAGGGGGCGCTCCTAAAGTATTACCCAGTGGAGGATACTTTAGTTATAGCCGAACTAACTTGGATTGGTTATGTGTCCTGTATAACAGAGGTTTAGAGCCTTCGGTGACAACGCTCACCACATCATGAGCTCACATCCGGGTACGGAAAGCCGCGAGTCACGTGGGTGATCACGCGGGCAGTGCCATCACCAAAGGTCTTCAAACCCCAGGTCCTGTTAGTCTATTGCCAGCGATTTCATGCAGCATTGATCGCATACCCCAACAGGGAAAGGTTGAATTAGAAACTTACAGTAGCTGTTATGTTAGGCACTCAAAATCAAAGGCAGGGAGTTGCTAGTCTATTACCAGTGAATGTGTGCAGCAGTGACCGCTTACCCTTGCTAGTCTACTGCCAGCGATTTCATACAACACTGACTGCTTACCCTAGCTGGTCTATTGCCAGCGATTTCATGCAGCACTGACCGCTTACCCTGAGGAATCTCCAGAGGAAGGCAGAGTTTACCGCCATAACACGTAGTGATGAAATGACCATTAAAGAAGAGTTCATCTTGAAATTTTTATCCCCTGCCTTTGATTTTGAGCACCTGACATAACTCTTTCTGTAAGTTTCCAGTGCTGCAAGACTGCAGCGCTAACCACTGTGCCACCGCGTTGCCCATGTGCAGAATCTATATTTTATGCAAATCAATTTCTATAAGGAATCACAGACGTTTTGTTGTAGCACAGCTTAAAAAAGAGGCTGCTATGAGACAAGGTGTAACCGCAACCACAAAAATAATACAATTCTAGCTTGTTGCTCAAACTAAATTTCTGTGTCCACCCACTTAGACACAATGCTTAACTGTAAAGCTAAGAAGTAACTTCATATTGAAAACTTTGAACAGTTTATTATGTAATTTAGCTGATAGGTTGATTATATGGTGAAATTATGTTATTTCCATTTCTTTCCAGTTTAGAAATTGTTCTGTAACCAATGCCATCAGTATATTTTGCAACAGTAAGGTTACAAAGGTCTTGAAACAGCTCACTTATTTGACCAATCATGAGTGGTTTCTTGTGTGGCACCTTGATAATAAGACACCTTTTTATAGACAATCAGTGAAACCATCTAATAATGTTTTACACAAAGTCGCAGGATTCTTTTTCAATACTGAAAGATGTTAGCTGGTGTCATGACTTTCCAAGGCTTTTTGCAACTCTTTCTTCGTATGTTCAATACTTTCCATGTACTTTCTCATTATTACTTACATTTTAATTTATGCACCTGTATGGTTTGATTCCTTTGCCTGTGTGGATTGAATTGGTTGTTACAAACAACTGGTTAAAAATTCATGTCAATAGCACCTTTAGAAGTATACTGGTGACGTGTTCAATACTTATTTCACCCGCTTCATATATATTTGTATTGAATACCTAAAGAGGTTTTTTTATGGTCAAATAATGTAAAGGCGGTCTGTCACCCCAAAATGCATTTTAAATGGGTTATACAGTGTTGAACATCACTGAGCATCTATACAAACCTACTTGTACTGTATCTGTTAATAGTACAGTGCCTAAGAAAATAACTTTACATCCATATGGCCAAGAGTTTGGAGCACCATTATGCCACCTAATTTGCATATTTGGGCCCTTCATCGGCTTCTTATTAACAGTGCTCACTTCCAAGATCAAGCACTATCTATCTAAACACGCTGGCTTGTGACTGGCCACGAGCATGCACGCAGTGGCTGAATGTGTCCTTCTTCCTGTCTCCTTTCCTTTGAAGCCACTCACTGTACTTCTGGGTGTATTAATGTAGTGAGCAGAATCACAAAACAGGACACAGAGGGGAGAACACATATGGCATTGGCCACACATACTGGCAGCTTTCAGAGAGTGCTCACTTTGGGAAGAGTATTATAAAGCTGGGGAAGACAAGACAAAAGGGCGCACGATAAGGTCTTATCTGTGAGAGTAGGTAGAAGGTGAAATACAGTGGGGGGGCTTACCTTGTGAGGTTGTGCTGGCCACAACCAATATATGCACATGCAATCCAGGCTGCAGTAGACACCATAGGGTGAAATGTAGAACACGTCAAAGGATAAGGTGCTAATGCTACGCTGTCAGGAGGAGACAAGCATCAAAGGCTGTAATATTGTGGATATTTTCCATTTTGGATGAGTTACAGTGGAAGAAATAAGTATTTGATCTCTTGCTGATTTTGTAAGTTTGGTCACTGACAAACACATAAACAGTCTATAATTTTAAGAGTAGGTTAATTTTAACAGTGATGGCCACTTTACATACGGCTACATTTCTAGCTTATCCACAGGTAACTTACTGGTTGCAGTGAAATCATGGAGACATGGTTCTATCTTGTTGCTGTGTACAAATGGAATAATGTCTCCATGATTTCACTGCAGCCAATAAGTTACCTGTGGATAAGCTACAAATGTAGCCGTGTGTAAAGTGGCCATGAGAGATAGAATATCAAAAATAAAACCCAGAAAATCACATTTTCTAAATTATACAAATGTATTTGCATTTTGCAGAGAGAAATAAGTATTTGATCCCCTACCAACCACTAGGTGTTCTGGCTCCTACAGACCAGTTAGACACTCCTAATCAACTCAGTACCTGCATTAAGGACAGCTGTCATAAATTGTCACCTGTATAAAAGACTCCTATCCACACATTCAATTAATCAGTCATACCCTAACCTCTACAACATGGGCAAAACCAAAGAGCTTTCTAAGGATGACGAGAAAAGATCCTAGATCTGCACAAGGCTGGAATAGGCCATGAAACCATAAGTAAGACACTGGGTGAGAAGGAGACAACTGTTGGTGCAATAGTAAGAAAATGGAAGAAATACAAAATGAGGGTTAATCGACAGCAATCTGGGGCTCCATGAAGAATCTCATCTTGTGGGTTATCCAGGTTCAAGAAGAAGGTGAGAGATCAGTCTAAAACTAAACTTGGGGGATTTGTTAATGATCTCAAGCAGCTGGGACCATTGTTATCAAGAAAACCATTGGTAAAACATTACGCCGTAATGGACTAAAATCCTGCAGTGCCCACAATATCCCACTGCTCAAGAAGGCACATGTGCAGGCACGTCTAAAAATTTGCCAATGAACACCTTGATGATTCTGAGAGTGATTGGGAGAAGGTGCTGTGGTCAGAGGAGACAAAAATTGAGCTCTTTGGCATTAAGTCAACTCGCCGTGTTTTGAAGGAAGAAAAATGCTGCCTATGACCCAAAGAACACTGTCCCCACAGACAAACATGGCGGCTGAAACATTATGTTTTGGGTGGGTTTCTCTGCTATACGCACAGGACTACTTAACCACAGCAATGGGACAATCGATAGAGCCATGTACCGTACAATTCTGAGTGACAACCTCTTTCCCTCTGCTAGGACATTAAAAATGGGTCGTGGCTGGGTCTTCCAGCACGACAATGACCCAAAACATACAGCCAAGGCAACAAAGTTGTTGCTCACAAAGAAGCACATTAAGGTCATGGAGTTGACTAGCCAGTCTCCAGACTTTAATCTCATAGAAAACTTATAGAGGGAGCTGAAGCTCGGAGTTGCCAAGTAACAGTTTTAAAATCTTAGGCCCAGTTCACATCTAAGGCTGGGCTGCGTTTGTATTCCTCTGCGTTTTTACTGCTATAAATGCATCCAAACACATCCTAAAATACACCCATAGGGTTCAATGTAAAACACATTGCAAACACAATGCAAAACGCATGTCATTTTGTAAAAATGCAAAACAAGTGCATTTTTGCAAACACAGCCCAAAACGTTGCAGCCCACATGCGTTTTGCATTGCCTTTGCAATGTGTTTTGCATTGAACCGTAAGGGTGCGTTTTTGGATTAGTTTGGATGCATTTTTAGCAGTAAAAATGCATAGAAACGCAAACACAGCCAAACGCCGATGTGAAATGGCCTTTACTGATTTAGAGATAATCTGTAAAAAGGGTGGACTAAAATTCCTCTTGACATATGCGCAAACCACAAGAAACATCTAACTGCTGTGCCTGCAAACAAGAGATTTGCCACCAAGTATTAAGTTTTGTTTGCCAGAGGGATCAAATACTTATTTCTCTCTACAAAGTGCAAACTCATTTATATAATTGAAACAATGTGATTTTCTGGATTTTATGTTTGATATTCTATATCTCACTTAAAATTAACCCACCCTTAAAATCATAGACTATTCATGCCTTTGTCAGAGGGCAAACTTCCAAAATCAGCAAAGGATCAAATACTTATTTCCCCCACTGTATGTCCTGGTCATCTACAGTTCTATACAAGTTATAACATGTTTACAGGGAGGCTTTGAAAGTATAAAGGTGATTTCACAGATAATGCAAATAGGATATTTGTAAGATCTGAATATAGAGTCTTGGTTGGTTTTTACAATGATAACAATGGACTGGGTCTGGGGTACATGATGCAAATGAAAAATTCCTTTTAAAGTTGATATCATTTCTATTTCTGTTATGTAGTCAGCGGTATAACATAATGAACTCTACACTTACCCCATTTTTTATTTTACACATACTTTGTGCGATAAATGGCAAACATCACATTGTGAAGTCTTTATCAAATCATGAAATTACAAGTGTTCAGGGAGGAAATTGTTACATGCACATTTGTGTGTGAACCAAGATGTAATCAGACTGAAAACACTATTCTATAAAGACAAAGATGTAATCACATTCCAAAGCTGAAGCATTCAGGATTGAAAGGATTATTACGACTTTGCCTGCGCTGATGAAAGGGTCTTTAGCTGAGCTGCAGATAACATTTCGTGCCTCACTCAGCGGCATTATGCAGATGCATAAGCGATGGAAAACCTTTCAAAAATCACTCTTGCAAAAGCATTTCTCTGTTCAAACTAAATTGAGATCACGATGCTTTCCGACAAAAGACGACTTAAAAGCTTTAGTATTATTGTCAAGATGAGTGTCAGGGGTAAACAGGAGTCAGCCATGATTTCAGATTGAATGTGCCTTTTAAAGTCATGTAAGGTTTTTTTTTGTTAACTTTAATCAAAAAGAAATCCTTGAATGCATATAACAATATGAATTAAAAAAATGTGCACAAACAATTCTAGCAGGCATCATTTGCATCATATATCAATACTTCAGCCATTAATAGCTACACAATTCATTGATCTGCTGCTGCTGTGCCACTCCAAAAAATATAGTCCTCTGGGTGATGACTTGTTTCATACTATTCTATAGTCCTCTGGATGTTGTCCTGTTTCATACTATTCTACAGTCCTCTGGGTGATGACTTGTTTCATACTATTCTATATTCCTCTGGGTGTTGTTCTGTTTCATACTATTCTATATTCCTCTGGATGTTGTCTTGTTTCATACTATTCTATAGTCCTCTGGGTGTTGTTCTGTTTCATACTATTCTATAGTCCTCTGGGTGATGACTTGTTTCATACTATTCTATATTCCTCTGGGTGTTGTTCTGTTTCATACTATTCTATAGTCCTCTGGGTGTTGTTCTGTTTCATACTATTCTATAGTCCTCTGGGTGTTGTTCTGTTTCATACTATTCTATAGTCCTCTGGATGTTGTTTTCTCTATTGTATATCACTGTTGTTCATACTATTCTATATGTCCTCTGGGTGTTGTTTGTTTCATACTATTCTTATATCCTCTGGGTGTTGTTCTGTTTCATACTATTCTATAGTCCTCTGGATGTTGTCCTGTTTCATACTATTCTATAGTCCTCTGGGTGATGACTTGTTTCATACTATTCTATAGTCCTCTGGGTGTTGTTCTGTTTCATACTATTCTATAGTCCTCTGGATGTTGTCTTGTTTCATACTATTCTATAGTCCTCTGGATGTTGTCTTCTTTCATGCTATTCTATAGTTCCTCTGGGTGTTGTTCTGTTTCATACTATTCTATAGTCCTCTGGTGTTGTCTTGTTTCATACTATTCTATAGTCCTCTGGGTGTTGTCTTGTTTCATACTATTCTATAGTCCTCTGGGTGTTGTCTTGTTTCATACTATTCTATAGTCCTCTGGGTGTTGTTTGTTTCATACTATTCTATAGTCCTCTGGATGTTGTCTTGTTTCATACTATTCTATAGTCCTCTGGATGTTGTCTTGTTTCATACTATTCTATAGTCCTCTGGATGTTGTCTTGTTTCATACTATTCTATAGTCCTCTGGGTGTTGTTCTGTTTCATACTATTCTATAGTCCTCTGGTGTTGACTTGTTTCATACTATTCTATAGTCCTCTGGGTGTTGTTCTTTTCATCTATTCTATAGTCCTCTGGATGTTGTCCTTTTCATACTATTCTATAGTCCTCTGGATGTTGTCCTCTTTCATACTATTCTATAGTCCTCTGGGTGTTGTTCTGTTTCATACTATTCTATAGTCCTCTGGGTGTTGTTCTGTTTCATACTATTCTATAGTCCTCTGGTGTTGTCTTGTTTCATACTATTCTATAGTCCTCTGGGTGTTGTCTTGTTTCATACTATTCTATAGTCCTCTGGGGTGTTGTCTTGTTTCATACTATTCTATAGTCCTCTGGGTGTTGTTCTGTTTCATACTATTCTATATTCCTCTGGATGTTGTCTGTTTCATACTATTCTATAGTCCTCTGGATGTTGTCTTGTTTCATACTATTCTATAGTCCTCTGGATGTTGTCTTGTTTCATACTATTCTATAGTCCTCTGGGTGTTGTTCTGTTTCATACTATTCTATAGTCCTCTGGATGTTGTCTTGTTTCATACTATTCTATAGTCCTCTGGATGTTGTCTCTTTCATGACTATTCTATATTCCTCTGGGTGTTGTTCTGTTTCATACTATTCTATAGTCCTCTGGGTGTTGTTCTGTTTCATACTATTCTATAGTCCTCTGGATGTTGTCTTGTTTCATACTATTCTATAGTCCTCTGGGTGTTGTCTTGTTTCATACTATTCTATAGTCCTCTGGGTGTTGTCTTTTTCATACTATTCTATATTCCTCTGGGTGTTGTTCTGTTTCATACTATTCTATAGTCCTCTGGGTGTTGTTCTGTTTCATACTATTCTATAGTCCTCTGGATGTTGTTTGTTTCATACTATTCTATAGTCCTCTGGGTGTTGTTTGTTTCATACTATTCTATAGTCCTCTGGTGTTGTTCTGTTTCATACTATTCTATAGTCCTCTGGTGTTGTCTTGTTTCATACTATTCTATAGTCCTCTGGATGTTGTCTGTTTCATACTATTCTATAGTCCTCTGGGTGTTGTCTTGTTTCATACTATTCTATAGTCTCTTGGGTGTTGTCTGTTTCATACTATTCTATAGTCCTCTGGTGTTGTCTCTGTTTCATACTATTCTATAGTCCTCTGGGTGTTGTTCTGTTTCATACTATTCTATAGTCCTCTGGTGTTGTCTGTTTCATACTATTCTATAGTCCTCTGGATGTTGTCTTGTTCATACTATTCTATAGTCCTCTGGTGTTGTTCTGTTTCATACTATTCTATAGTCCTCTGGGTGTTGTCTTGTTTCATACTATTCTATAGTCCTCTGGGTGTTGTTCTGTTTCATACTATTCTATAGTCCTCTGGGTGTTGTCTTGTTTCATACTATTCTATAGTCCTCTGGGTGTTGTTCTGTTTCATACTATTCTATAGTCCTCTGGGTGTTGTTCTGTTTCATACTATTCTATATCCTCTGGGTGTTGTTCTGTTTCATACTATTCTATAGTCCTCTGGTGTTGTTCTGTTTCATACTATTCTATAGTCCTCTGGTGTTGTCTGTTTCATACTATTCTATAGTCCTCTGGGTGTTGTTCTGTTTCATACTATTCTATAGTCCTCTGGGTGTTGATTGTTTCATACTATTTATAGTCCTCTGGTGTTGTCTTGTTTCATACTATTCTATAGTCCTCTGGGTGTTGTCTTTTCATACTATTCTATATTCCTCTGGTGTTGTTGTTTCATACTATTCTATATCCTCTGGGTGTTGTTCTGTTTCATACTATTCTATAGTCCTCTGGTGTTGTCTTGTTTCATACTATTCTATAGTCCTCTGGTGTTGTCTTGTTTCATACTATTCTATAGTCCTCTGGTGTTGTCTTGTTTCATACTATTCTATAGTCCTCTGGGTGTTGTTTGTTTCATACTATTCTATAGTCCTCTGGATGTTGTTCTGTTTCATACTATTCTATAGTCCTCTGGTGTTGTTCTGTTTCATACTATTCTATAGTCCTCTGGGTGTTGTTCTGTTTCATACTATTCTATAGTCCTCTGGATGTTGTCTGTTTCATACTATTCTATAGTCCTCTGGGTGTTGTCTTGTTTCATACTATTCTATAGTCCTCTGGGTGTTGTCTCTGTTTCATACTATTCTATAGTCCTCTGGGTGTTGTCTTGTTTCATACTATTCTATAGTCCTCTGGTGTTGTTCCTGTTTCATACTATTCTATAGTCCTCTGGGTGTTGTTCTGTTTCATACTATTCTATAGTCCTCTGGGTGTTGTTTTGTTTCATACTATTCTATAGTCCTCTGGATGTTGTCTTGTTTCATACTATTCTATAGTCCTCTGGGTGTGTTTGTTTCATAACTATTCTATAGTCCTCTGGGTGTTGTCTGTTTCATACTATTCTATAGTCCTCTGGATGTTGTCTTGTTTCATACTATTCTATAGTCCTCTGGGTGTTGTCTTGTTTCATACTATTCTATAGTCCTCTGGGTGTTGTCTTGTTTCATACTATTCTATAGTCCTCTGGGTGTTGTTCTGTTTCATACTATTCTATAGTCTCTGGGTGATGATTGTTTCATACTATTCTATAGTCCTTGGGTGTTGTTCTGTTTCATACTATTTATAGTCCTCTGGATGTTGTCTTGTTTCATACTATTCTATAGTCCTCTGGATGTTGTCCTCTTTCATGCTATTCTATATTCCTCTGGGTGTTGTTCTGTTTCATACTATTCTATAGTCCTCTGGGTGTTGTTCTGTTTCATACTATTCTATAGTCCTCTGGATGTTGTCTTGTTTCATACTATTCTATAGTCCTCTGGGTGTTGTCTTGTTTCATACTATTCTATAGTCCTCTGGGTGTTGTCTTGTTTCATACTATTTATAGTCCTCTGGTGTTGTTCTGTTTCATACTATTCTATATTCCTCTGGATGTTGTCTTGTTTCATACTATTCTATAGTCTCTGGATGTTGTCTTGTTTCATACTATTCTATAGTCCTCTGGATGTTGTCTTGTTTCATACTATTCTATAGTCCTCTGGGTGTTGTTTGTTTCATACTATTCTATATCCTCTGGTGTGCTTGTTTCATACTATTCTATAGTCCTCTGGTGTTGTTTGTTTCATACTATTCTTAGTCTCTGGATGTTGTCTTGTTTCATACTATTCTATAGTCCTCTGGATGTTGTCCTCTTTCATGCTATTCTATATTCCTCTGGGTGTTGTTCTGTTTCATACTATTCTATAGTCCTCTGGGTGTTGTTCTGTTTCATACTATTCTATAGTCCTCTGGATGTTGTCTTGTTTCATACTATTCTATAGTCCTCTGGTGTTGTCTTGTTTCATACTATTCTATAGTCCTCTGGTGTTGTCTTGTTTCATACTATTCTATAGTCCTCTGGGATGTTGTCTGTTTCAATATCCTCTGGTGTTGTCTTGTTTCATACTATTCTATAGTCCTCTGGTGTTGTCTTTTCATACTATTCTATATCCTCTGGGTGTTTCTTTTCATACTATTCTATATCCTCTGGTGTTGTCTTTTCATACTATTCTATATCCTCTGGTGTTGTCTGTTTCATCTATTCTATAGTCCTCTGGGTGTTGTCTGTTTCATACTATTCTATAGTCTCTGGTGTTGTTCTGTTTCATACTATTCTATAGTCCTCTGGTGTTGTCTTGTTTCATACTATTCTATAGTCCTCTGGTGTTGTTCTGTTTCATACTATTCTATATTCCTCTGGTGTGCTTGTTTCATACTATTCTATATTCCTCTGGTGTTGTTCTGTTTCATACTTTCTATAGTCCTCTGGGTGTTGTTCTGTTTCATACTATTCTATAGTCCTCTGGTGTTGTCTGTTTCATACTATTCTATAGTCCTCTGGGTGATGACTTGTTTCATACTATTCTATAGTCCTCTGGGTGTTGTTCTGTTTCATACTATTCTATAGTCCTCTGGATGTTGTCTTGTTTCATACTATTCTATAGTCCTCTGGATGTTGTCCTTTTCATGCTATTCTATATCTCTGGGTGTTGTTCTGTTTCATACTATTCTATAGTCCTCTGGTGTTGTTTGATATTTCAGTTGACTATTCTATAGTCCTCTGGGTGTTGTCTGTTTCATACTATTCTATAGTCCTCTGGTGTTGTCTTGTTTCATACTATTCTATAGTCCTCTGGATGTTGTCTTGTTTCATACTATTCTATATCCTCTGGTGTTGTTTGTTTCATACTATTCTATAGTCCTCTGGTGTTGTCTTGTTTCATACTATTCTATAGTCCTCTGGGTGTTGTTCTGTTTCATACTATTCTATAGTCCTCTGGATGTTGTCTTGTTTCATACTATTCTATAGTCCTCTGGTGTTGTCTTTTCATCTATTCTATATCTCTGGTGTTGTCTTTTCATACTATTCTATAGTCCTCTGGGTGTTGTTCTTTCATACTATTCTATAGTCCTCTGGTGTTGTTTGTTTCATACTATTCTTAGTCCTCTGGTGTTGTTTGTTCATACTATTCTATAGTCTTGGTGTTGTCTGTTTCATACTATTCTATATCCTCTGGTGTTGTTTGTTTCATACTATTCTATATCCTCTGGGTGTTTTCTGTTTCATACTATTCTATATCCCCTGGTGTGCTTGTTTCATACTATTCTATAGTCCTCTGGGTGTTGTTCTGTTTCATACTATTCTATAGTCCTCTGGTGTTGTTTGTTTCATACTATTCTATAGTCTCTGGTGTTGTCTGTTTCATACTATTCTATAGTCCTCTGGGTGTTGTCTGTTTCATACTATTCTATAGTCTCTGGTGTTGTTCTGTTTCATACTATTCTATAGTCCTCTGGATGTTGTCTTGTTTCATACTATTCTATAGTCCTCTGGTGTTGTCCTGTTTCATACTATTCTATAGTCCTCTGGGTGTTGTCTGTTTCATACTATTCTATAGTCCTCTGGGTGTTGTTCTGTTTCATACTATTCTATAGTCTCTGGTGTTGTCTTTTTCATACTATTCTATAGTCCTCTGGTGTTGTTTGTTTCATACTATTCTATAGTCTCTGGATGTTGTCTGTTTCATACTATTCTATAGTCCTCTGGGTGTTGTTCTGTTTCATACTATTCTATATCCTCTGGGTGTTGTCTGTTTCATACTATTCTATAGTCCTCTGGGTGTTGTTCTGTTTCATACTATTCTATATCCTCTGGTGTTGTTTATTTTCATATCTCTGGTGTTTTCTTCATATATTTAGTCCTCTGGTGTTGTCTGTTTCATACTATTCTATATCCTCTGGGTGTTGTTCTGTTTCATACTATTCTATAGTCCTCTGGGTGTGTTTGTTTCATACTATTCTATAGTCTCTGGGTGTTGTCTGTTTCATACTATTCTATAGTCCTCTGGTGTTGTCTGTTTCATACTATTCTATAGTCCTCTGGTGTTGTCTGTTTCATACTATTCTATATCCTCTGGGTGTTGTTTGTTTCATACTATTCTATAGTCCTCTGGGTGTTGTCTGTTTCATACTATTCTATAGTCCTCTGGATGTTGTCTTGTTTCATACTATTCTATAGTCCTCTGGTGTTGTCTGTTTCATACTATTCTATAGTCCTCTGGTGTTGTTGTTTCATACTATTCTATAGTCCTCTGGTGTTGTTTGTTTCATACTATTCTATAGTCCTCTGGTGTTGTCTGTTTCATACTATTCTATATCCTCTGGTGTTGTTTGTTTCATACTATTCTATAGTCCTCTGGTGTTGTCTTGTTTCATACTATTCTATAGTCCTCTGGTGTTGTCTTGTTTCATACTATTCTATAGTCCTCTGGTGTTGTTCTTGTTTCATACTATTCTATAGTCCTCTGGGTGTTGTTTGTTTCATACTATTCTATAGTCCTCTGGTGTTGTCTTTTCATACTATTCTATATCCTCTGGTGTTGTTGTTTCATACTATTCTATATCCTCTGGGTGTTGTTCTGTTTCATACTATTCTATATCTCTGGATGTTGTCTTGTTTCATACTATTCTATAGTCCTCTGGTGTTGTCTTTTCATACTATTCTATATCCTCTGGGTGTTGTCTGTTTCATACTATTCTATAGTCCTCTGGGTGTTGTTGTTTCATACTATTCTATATCTTGGAGTTGTTGTTTCATACTTTCTTTCCTCTGGGTGTTGTTCTTGTTTCATACTATTCTATAGTCCTCTGGGTGTTGTTCTATTTCATACTATTCTATAGTCCTCTGGAGTGTTGTCTTGTTTCATACTATTCTATATTCCTCTGGGTGTTGTCTTGTTTCATACTATTCTATAGTCCTCTGGGTGTTTCTATTTCATACTATTCTATAGTCCTCTGGATGTTGTTCCTGTTTCATACTATTCTATAGTCCTCTGGGTGTTGTCTTGTTTCATACTATTCTATAGTCCTCTGGGTGTTGTTCTGTTTCATACTATTCTATAGTCCTCTGGATGTTGTCCTGTTTCATACTATTCTATAGTCCTCTGGGTGTTGTCTTGTTTCATACTATTCTATATTCCTCTGGGTTTGTCTGTTTCATACTATTTCTATAGTCCTCTGGGTGTTGTTCTGTTTCATACTATTTCTATATGTCCTCTGGGTGTTGTCCTGTTTCATACTATTCTATATTCCTCTGGTGTTGTCTCTGTTTCATACTATTTTATAGTCTCTGGGTGTTGTCTGTTTCATACTATTCTATATCCTCTGGGTGTTGTCCTGTTTCATACTATTCTATATTCCTCTGGTGTTGTCTGTTCATACTATTCTATAGTCCTCTGGGTGTTGTCTGTTTCATACTATTCTATATCCTCTGGTGTTGTCTGTTTCATACTATTCTATAGTTCCTCTGGATGTTGTCTTGTTTCATACTATTCTATAGTCCTCTGGATGTTGTTCTGTTTCATACTATTCTATAGTCCTCTGGATGTTGTCTGTTTCATACTATTCTATAGTCCTCTGGTGATGACTTGTTTCATACTATTCTATAGTCCTCTGGGTGTTGTTTGTTTCATACTATTCTATAGTCCTCTGGGTGTTGTTTGTTTCATACTATTCTATAGTCCTCTGGATGTTGTCTTGTTTCATACTATTCTATATTCCTCTGGGTGTTGTTCTGTTTCATACTATTCTATAGTCCTCTGGGTGTTGTTCTGTTTCATACTATTCTATAGTCCTCTGGATGTTGTCTCTGTTTCATACTATTCTATAGTTCCTCTGGTGTTGTCTTGTTTCATACTATTCTATAGTCCTCTGGGTGTTGTCTTGTTTCATACTATTCTATAGTCCTCTGGGTGTTGTTCTGTTTCATACTATTCTATTTCTCTGGATGTTGTCTTTTTACTATTCTATAGTCCTCTGGGTGTTGTTTGTTTCATACTATTCTATAGTCCTCTGGATGTTGTCTTGTTTCATACTATTCTATAGTCCTCTGGATGTTGTCTTGTTTCATACTATTCTATATTCCTCTGGTGTTGTCTTGTTTCATACTATTTTCTATAGTCCTCTGGGTGTTGTTCTGTTTCATACTATTCTATAGTCCTCTGGATGTTGTCTTGTTTCATACTATTCTATATCCTCTGGGTGTTGTCTTGTTTCATACTATTCTATAGTCCTCTGGATGTTGTCTTGTTTCATACTATTCTATAGTCCTCTGGTGTTGTTCTCTTTCATACTATTCTATAGTCCTCTGGATGTTGTCTTGTTTCATACTATTCTATAGTCCTCTGGGTTTTCTCTATTTCATCTATTCTATATTCCTCTGGGTGTTGTCTTGTTTCATACTATTCTATAGTCCTCTGGATGTTGCCCTTTTCATACTATTATATATTCCTCTGGGTGTTGTCTTGTTTCATACTATTCTATAGTCCTCTGGTCTTCTCTTTTTCATACTATCTATATCCTCTGGGTGTTGTTCTGTTTCATACTATTCTATAGTCCTCTGGGTCTTTCCTTTTTCATATATTCTATATCCTCTGGTGTGTTGTTCTGTTTCATACTATTCTATAGTCCTCTGGATGTTGTCCTGTTTCATACTATTCTATATTCCTCTGGGTGTTGTTCTGTTTCATACTATTCTATAGTCCTCTGGATGTTGTCCTGTTTCATACTATTCTATAGTCCTCTGGTGTTGTCTTGTTTCATACTATTCTATAGTCCTCTGGGTGTTGTTCTGTTTCATACTATTCTATAGTCCTCTGGATGTTGTCTTGTTTCATACTATTCTATATTCCTCTGGATGTTGTTCTGTTTCATACTATTCTATAGTCCTCTGGATGTTGTCTTGTTTCATACTATTCTATATTCCTCTGGTGTTGTCCCTGTTTCATACTATTCTATAGTCCTCTGGTGATGACTTGTTTCATACTATTCTATATCCTCTGGCGTGGTGTTGTTCTGTTTCATACTATTCTATAGTCCTCTGGTGTTGTCTCTATTTCATACTATTCTATAGTCCTCTGGGTGTTGTTCTGTTTCATACTATTCTATAGTCCTCTGGATGTTGTCTTGTTTCATACTATTCTATATTCCTCTGGGTGTTGTTCTGTTTCATACTATTCTATAGTCCTCTGGATGTTGTCCTGTTTCATACTATTCTATAGTCCTCTGGGTGATGACTTGTTTCATACTATTCTATAGTCCTCTGGGTGTTGTTCTGTTTCATACTATTCTATATTCATCTGGGTGTTGTCTTGTTTCATATTATTCTATAGTCCTCTGGATGTTCTCTTGTTTCATACTATTCTATATTCCTCTGGGTCTTCTCTTGTTTCATACTATTTTAAAGTCCTCTGGGTGTTGTTCTGTTTCATACTTTTCTATAGCCCTCTGGGTGTTGTCCTGTTTCATACTATTCTATATTCCTCTGGGTGTTGTCCTGTTTCATACTATTCTATATTTCTCTGGGTGTTGTCCTCTTTCATACTATTCTATATTCCTCTGGGTGTTGTCCTCTTTCATGCTATTCTATATTCCTCTGGGTGTTGTCCTGTTTCATACTATTCTATAGTCCTCTGGGTGTTGTCCTGTTTCATACTATTCTATATTCCTCTGGGTGTTGTCCTCTTTCATGCTATTCTATAGTCCTCTGGATGTTGTCTTGTTTCATACTATTCTATAGTCCTTCGGGTGATGACTTGTTTCATACTATTCTATAGTCCTCTGGGTGATGACTTGTGTCATACTATTCTATAGTCCTCTGGGTGTTGTCCTGTTTCATACTATTCTATATTTCTCTGGGTGTTGTCCTCTTTCATACTATTCTATATTCCTCTGGGTGTTGTCCTCTTTCATGCTATTCTATATTCCTCTGGGTGTTGTCCTGTTTCATACTATTCTATAGTCCTCTGGGTGTTGTCCTGTTTCATACTATTCTATATTCCTCTGGGTGTTGTCCTCTTTCATGCTATTCTATAGTCCTCTGGATGTTGTCCTGTTTCATACTATTCTATAGTCCTTCGGGTGATGACTTGTTTCATACTATTCTATAGTCCTCTGGGTGATGACTTGTTTCATACTATTCTATAGTCCTCTGGGTGATGACTTGTGTCATACTATTCTATAGTCCTCTGGATGTTGTCTTGTTTCATACTATTCTATATTCCTCTGCATGTTGTCCTGATTCATACTATTCTATATTCCTCTGGGTGTTTTCTTGTTTGCAATGACAATTTTACTCATCCAAATTTGCATTCATTGTTTAGCCATTATGTTATATCTAGTTTTAATGTTTAGTGTGCAGCGGATAACCATATACTATAATGTTTTTTTTTCCTGCTAGCACTTTCACATATAGGTGTGCCAGTCATTCTCTACTTTAATGTTATTACAGTTTTCTGACTGAGCACCCTTCCCCCACCCAATAGCCACGTCTAGTTCACCATTTTGCTGTAGTCAAGCTCTCAGCCACACCCACACACGCAGGTTTTGATTGCACTTAGAGGTAGGGTGCTTTCACATCAGCGGTTTTTTTAAATTGCGGCAGTTGCGGTGAAAAAAACGCAACTGCCGCGATTACCGGATAACGGCTGCACTTGCGGAACACTTGCGGCAAGCCCCATACAATGTATATGTGGGCTTGCGGTAGGTGCGGTTCTGGCACTTGCAGCAGGTGCGGCCGCGAAAAAAACCTGACCGCGTTTTTTTTGCGGCCGCACCTGCTGCAAGTGTTAAAACCGCACCTGCCGCAAGCCCGCATATACATTGTATGGGGCTTGCCGCAAGTGTGCTGCAAGTGTGCCGCAAATGCAGCCGTTATGCGATAATCGTGGCAGTTGCGTTTTTTTCACCGCAACTGCCGCGATTTAAAAAAACGCTGATGTGAAAGGACCCGTACACATCCTAATATGCATTTGTACCACAGACAAAGGCACAAGGTCAGGGACCCGATAGATATGAGAGCACCTTGACGAGGTTATCGGGCTCACATGCAATGGCCAATGCATCAGCTAAGATTCTCATTTTCTTTAATTTCCTTTGTATTCTGAAGCAGTTTCCGCTATGTCAATTTTCCTCATCCAAATTTGCATTAGCTTTATATATGCCAGTCATTCATTCTTTAGCCATTATGTTATATCTAGTTTTAATGTTTAGTGTGCAGCAGATAACCATATACTATAATAGTTTTCTTCATGCTAGCACCTTCACATATAGGTGTGCCAGTTGTTCTCTACCTTAATAATAGTATTGGCATAGATGTGATTGGCTGCAGCACCACTGGGGAAAAAAAAATCATCTGAGCTTCCACCCTATGTTTGATAACCAGCATGAATAAAGCAGCAGCTACAGGCTGCAATCATCTATGATCTCCTTTACCGTGGCTGACAGTGGTCATAAAAAAATAGAGGGGTTCCCATAATTTAAAAAAAGTCATGGGTACCCCCATTTTGATAATCAGCCATGGTAAAGCAGAAAGGTGGGTACTATGCCCTCCCCAGACTAAAAATAGCAGCCACCCCAGAATTTCATGGCACTTACCCGGCTCATACGTATTGACCTGGTGTGGAGGCAAGCAGGGTAACATAAGGGGTCAATGACAGCTGTGATTTTTCAAAAATCAGAGCTGTCATTAAGCCCTAGGCTAGTAAGTAAAAAGAACTTGTAGCTGCACCTAATGTGCCGCCATGTCTGACAATCTGGCAATCTGACATTGGGTTCAACTGAGTTCACTGACAATAGCAGGGAAGACCTCAGGTGAACTCAGTAACTTCACCACTTCTCACAACCGAGGGGTTCTACATGGCTGTTACTATGTCCTAGATGCTGTAGATGCTGTAGTGAATGGTCACATATACCATCATTGCAGCCTCTGGGATGTAGCAAACCGGGATTGTCGACGGACATCATGTGGACTACTTTGGACCTGCAGGGGTGGTTTTTTTTTAGGTTAATTAAGGGGTGAAATAGAGTGTGTTTTTTTTTTATTTCCAAATAAAGGATTTTTTGGTGTTTGTGTTTATTTCTAATAACTTACAGGGCAGTGATGGAGGGGTCCCATACTCCCTGACCCATTACTAACCTAGGGCTTGATGGTAGCTGTTACTTTTGACAAATCACAGCTGTCATGAACTCGTAAAATTACCCCGATTGCTACCGTACCAGGGCAATCAGGATGAGCCGGGTTAAACACCAGGATTATAAGACAACAAAGAATATTTGTGTGCAGAAAAAGCACAAGGAACTAAAGTAACCTTATTATAGAGCTTAAGAGCCAATCCATAAGTGAAAACTATTACGGACGTTTTTTGTGTACACAAATAAAATGGTTAAAAAACACATTAAATTCTCTACAGAGGTATGTGGGTAAACCACCCTACAACCACAAATAGTCCTTGGCAAATTTTAATCTATTGCAGAGGATAATCACAATGTATTAGAGTCATACTGATCCTAAGAGGATAGAGCATCATAACTATAATGTGCACTGATCATACAATCATAGAGATGTCTATACAGTAAACAATACAAAAATAAATGTATGAGACAGAACAGTATCCGGGGCACAACTACAATAGGTGCAGGGGTTGCAATCGCACCCAGGCCCTGGAGCCTACTCCAGGCAACTCCCTAACTCTGACTCCAACTCCCTCATACATGGTTCATGTTTATGTGGCACATTTATTGTAGTACAATGGTAACATCGGGCTTTTAATCATTATTATGATACAATAAACAAGGTATTTGTATACAGCATAATAATAATTCATAATAATATTCAGCACATACTGTACTGAATGCTGTATGCAATTTATTACATTTTTTAGGAGTTGGAGTCGGTCCATTTTTTACTGACTCCAACTCCAACACTCCAGCCCTGCTGCTAACTATAGACCTGTCTCTAATCTCCCCTTCATCTCTAAACTTCTGGAATGCTTGGTCCTGTCCTGTCTATTCTGCTATCTTTCAGATAACTCTGTTCTTGACCCTTTAAAATCCAGTTTCCACTTCTTACACTCTGCTGAAACTGCTATTGCAAAAGCCTCTAATGATCTACTTACAGCTAAATCTAATGGTTACTACTCCATGCTAAATCTCCTGGATCTCTCTTCTATATTCGATAATGTGGATCACCAGCTCCTCCTCCCTATGCTTTACTCTATTAGCGGACACTGCTCTCTCCTGGTTCTCCTCCTACCTCTCTAACAGCTACTTCTCTATATCTTTTGCTGGCTCCTCTTCCTCCTCTCTTCCCCTTTCTGTAGGAGTTCCTCAGGGTTCACTCTTAAGGTACCGTCACACGCGGCAATTTTGCTAGCAATTTCACAGGCAATTTGCTGGTTGCAGTGAAATCATGGACACATAGTTCCATGTGTACACGACCACAAAATAGAACAATGTGTCCATGATTTCACTGCAACCAGCAAATTGCCAGTGAAATTGCTAGCAAAATTGCCGCGTGTGACGGTACCTTTAGGCCTCTTCTTCTCTCTATTCACTGCCCTCTACTCGACAAACCTCAGTAGGTTTAGTATTCAGTACATCTGTATGATGACGCCCAATTATACACATTGTTTCCTACCAGTGATTGTCTGTCTGCTTTTTTAACTTTATGTCCTCCATCTATCTAAAATTAAATCTATCAAAAAACTGAACTTCTCATGTGTCCTCCCTCTATTAACCTTCCAAAACCCAATATTAAGGTTTCTGTGTGTGGTTCTACCATTCCTCCACAACATGACTGCCTGCTGGCTTCGGGTCATATTTGACTCAGATCTGTCCTTCACTCTGACCACTCGCTCACTCATGTCACCTACACCTCAAAAACATCTCTAAATTCAAACTTTTTTATCACTGATTTTTCCAAAACTCTTTCTATTGCTTTTTCAAAGGGTTAACAGAAAGTGCTGGGTTTCATAGATCCACCGCGCTGACCTCCAGTGAAGACAAACAGAGTGATGTATAAAACTCTGTTTAATGGGTAATTTGCCTACCGGTTTCGTGATTTCAGTTATCACTTCATCAGGGCCATAATAAGTGATAACTGAAATCATGAAACCGTTAGGCAAATTACCCATTAAACAGAGTTTTATACATCACTCTGTTTGTCTTCACTGGAGGTCAGCGCGGTGGATCTATGAAACCCAGCACTTTCTGTTAACCCTTTGGATCCTTACTCTTGCTGGGCACCTGCTGCGACCATAAGAGAGAGCGGAGTTAGTTGGTTGTGACTTGCACAACCAAATCAGGTGAGTCCTTCCACTAAAGGGGGCACTGAGGTTATTTGTACAAAAGGAAATTACTCTATGTGCGCTCCATTTCCCTTTCTATTGCTTTTTATCATTCTTGTCTGGACTATTGTAACTCTCTACAAATTGGTCTTCCTATTACAAAACCCCCCTTTCCAATCCATTCTGAATGCAACAGCCAGAATCATATTCCTCTCCAAAGACTACAACAATGCCTCTACCCTGTGTCAGCCTGTGTCAGCCATTGTACTACTTGCCTATCCAATACAGAGTACAATATATACTTATCACTCTCTTCACAGTTGCGTATCATCCTACATCTTCTCCCTTGTCTCTATCTCCCTACCTGTGCTCTACATTCCGCATATGACCTAAAACTAATATCATCTGCTATAACCCAAACCTCCCACTGCTGTCTCCAATACTTATCGGACCAGTGCCAATTCTCTGTAATGCACTAACAAGAACAATTCGATCAATTCACAATATGCAGTTTTAAGCGTGCCATAAAAACCCTTTTCTTTAGACTAGCCAATCCACCTCACTAATCTAAATATTCCCATTTTGCCCTCACAATATTTTATTCAAATGCTGGCGCTTTTTATTTTTACCTGTTTAAATATCATCCATGGATTACTAGCACTCTGTATTTGTACTTCTGGCTGGTGAGTGGTTCATGCAGCATTATTTCAATACCCTATTATGTTGATGGCTGGATCATGCAATTGTGGCGCCCTGCAACGAGTGCGTCACAAGGGAGTATTGCAGCCGCAATATTCTCTGACAAAGCAGTGAAATAGTTAACTCTGAGATCCAACCCAACATGCAACACCTAGAACAGGGGACCAATCCTAGGTCCTGGTGGGTGGAGTGTTAGGGTAGTGGAGTAGAACACACAATAATCTAGTGGGAGAACGGTTAGAACACCGTCAGAGAAGGAATCTAGAACCTAGAACACAGAGCTTGGAGAGGAGCGGGGGCTCCGCACTCCGTGCGGGCCCCTGGGCCGTCACCGGTCGGGTGTCAGCACCTGAGGCCTTAACTACCGGGATTGGGCATATCTACACGGGTTCCCAAAAGACTCCCGTGCCCACAACTCACAGCCGGTTCACTGGTACCGAAGCTGGCAGCAGTTCACCTCTGCCACGCGAACCAGAAGAGTGGAGGATCAGCTTTACAGGAGCACCCCACCACCAGCCAGTTTCCAGTCGTCTAACCAGCGGTGTACCCACTGAGGGATCCAAGGCTCCCCAAAGCATCCAGAACGTACATCATGGATAGGGCATTGAAGCAGCCTCCCCGTACCCGACCTGGTATTCCTGGGCGACGCTGGCAAGAAGGAACTAAGTAGGTAGAATGGAGGAACACTGCGGATCTCTGAGGAACACTATCACTGCTGAGTCCACCCGGTCTACTACTCAACCACTGTAAGCCATGTACTGCCTGCTGGTTACAGTAAAGAACCGTTGCAGAGACTATCTGTGTCCGTGCTTCCTTATGAACTATCCGTCCGCACACTAAGGTAACCGCAGCTGCCGCACAACATCTTGAGCAGCTCCAGCCTCCGGGGATCACCGCTCAGCCTGTGGGGAGCGTAACATCTTGCTGCTGTCCATCCCCCGGGGGTTCCGCAGCGTCGGTAGCCCTTACCGAATCTACTCATAGGTGGCGTCACGAATAAAACAAATTAAACCCCTTTTTAATCTGTTCCCGCAAGACGTCTTCAATTTTGATCTGCACTACACCGGGCCCCACTACCGGCAGGCGCGGTCCACCTGTGACAAGGAAGGAGAAGAATCGCCTGTATCAACCGGAGTCAGCCGGCCACGGTGAGTCACAATACAAGCACTTTTTATCATTTACCATTTGTGCCTCGGGTATTTACTGCTGGCGAGCAGGTCATCCACTCTTCTTGGTATCTGTTGAATTGTGTTACTCTGTATTTTCACATATTGTCTGTACAAGTCCCCTCTGTATTGTACGGTGTTGCAGAATAGGTTGGTGCTACATAAATGAATTATTATTATATTTTTACTTATATGTCTTATTTTAAGACTCTTTTACTCTATGTAGAGTTGTGCTTAAAAGTTTACATACCGCGGCAAATTTTTTGCTTTCTTGGCCTTTTTTCAGAGAATATGAATGATAATACAAAAACATTTTTTCCACCCATGGTTGGGTGAAGCCATTTATTGTCAATCTACTGTGTTTTCTCTTTAAAACATAATGACAGCCAAAAACATCTAAATGACCCTGATCAGAAGTTCACATACTCTGGTGATTTGGGCCTGATAACATGCACAGAAGTTGACCCAAATGGGTGTGATTGGCTAATAAAGATAAGATCCTCAGTTGTGATCTGTTTGCTTGTAATCAGTGTGTGCATAAAAGCTGAGTGAGTTTCTGGGAACCAGACAGACTCTTGCATCTTTCATCCAGCCACTGACATTTCTGGATTATGAGTCATGGGGAAAGCAAAAGAATTGTCAATGAATCTATGGGAAAGGATAGTTGAACTGTATAAAACAGTAAAGGGATACAAAAAGATATCCAAGGAATTGATAATGCCAGTCAGCAGTGTTCAAACTGTGATTAACAACTGGAAAATCTCTGTACAAACCAAACTACAATCAGGTAGACCAACAATTATTTCAGGAAAATTGGTCAGGATGCAAAGAAAAACCCACAAATAACATGAGCTGAAATACAGGACTCACTGAAAACTAGGGGTGTGGCTGTTTCAAGATGCACAATAAGTAGGCACTTGAAGAAAAATGGGCTGCATGATCAAGTCACCAGAAGAAAGCCATTACTGCACCAATACCACAAAGTATCTTGCCTAAAATACGCCAAACGACAGAGACAAGTCTCCAAACTTCTGGAACAAGGTAATTTGGACTGATGAGACCAAAATCAAACTTTTTGGCCACAGCCATAAATGTTACATTTGGAGAGGTGTCAACAAGGCCAATGATAAAAGGAACACCATTCCTACTGTAAGGCATAGGAAACGTGTTAAAAGTTGAAGGAAAGATGAACGCAGCACATTATCAGCAAATACTAGAAGCAAATTTGCACTCATCGGCCCTGCAAGCTACGCTTGGGACATACTTGGACATTCCAACATGACAGCGATCCAAAACTCAATGCCAAATCGACTTGTTGTTGACGACAGCAGAGAAAAGTGAGGGTTATGGAGTGGCTATCTCAATCTCCTGACTTTAATACCATTGAGCCACTCTTAACTCAAGCATGCAGTTCATGAAAGACAGCCCATAAATTTACAGGAACTGGAGGCTTTTTGCCAAGGGGAATGGGCACCTTTACCATCTTAGAAAATAAAGAGCCTCATCCACAACTACCACAAAAGACTTCAAGCTGTCATTGATGTTAGATGGGGGCATACACAGTGTTAAGAACTGGGGTATGTGAACTTTTGATCAGGCACATTTGGATGTTTTTGGTTATAATTATGATTTAAAAAGAGAAAACACAGTAGTTTGACAATAAATGGCTTCACCCAACCACTAACCAAGAGTGAAAAAAAAGTTTTTGCATGATCATTCATAATCTCTGAAAAAGAAAGCCAAGAAAGCAAAAAATCTGCCGGGGTATGTAAACTTTTGAGCACAACTGCATACCATCATGTACTTTGAGTTTGTAACCCTTAGTAAGTGCACATACTAGAAAATGTACTCCCCCTGGGGTGATACTAATAAAAGTATTCTAGGAGGAAGCTACAACAGACACTATTTTTATAAGGTTCATTAACACAAATTCAATTAACATTCCTGGCTCCCACATCTGCAGCCATCCTTTTTATTTTTCCACTGAGACCTGAAAAAAACCTTTGAGACTAAGAGTATAGATATTAACCAAAGAAAGTCAGTTCTAATGCTTTGTCTCTGTTATATGGTAAAAATTCGGCTAGGTGGAACATAGAACCCAAAGGATTCTGTAGACCAGGATTACTACTTTCTGATGGGCCCAACTAGTCAAATGATAGGAAGACGTTACTTATGTTATAAAGACCATAGTGACTGCAGGACATAAAATTTATATTTAGGTATGTAATTGATGGCTATATTTTTTTCTGTGTTACCCCAAAACTAAATTAAAATTATTACAGTTATAGGAATTGTCTACTTTGACAATTCCTTTTTTGTTAAAAAGATGGCAGGAAAATAAGCTGAATGCTGAAAGTCACCTTTGGGAACGTAGCAATTGTCTGTAATCTACAAGGAAACCTTGTAGAAAGTGTTCAATCTCCATGTAAAGCCATCACAGTGATAACAAAGAGTAACTATATTGACCCTCAACCTTTTAATCCCTAGACATTTTCTGGGACCCATGACTTTTTCCGTTTCTGCCGGTAAACCAATTTGAGGCTTCCTTCTTGGGATTACGGGCATTCAATTTATTGGTACCATCTTGGAATACATATGACATTTTGATTGCTTATAATTGCATATTTTGGGTAAGGTGCAAGGATGAAAATATAAGACAACTCTGACATTCTGATCTCTTTTTTTTCTTTACACCATTTAGGTTTGTTATCTTCATAGTTTCATAGACCTCAATTTTTTACAGGCACAATAATAACAATTTTTTTTTCAACATTCTAAATTTTTTAAGGTGGTTTGAGTTTTTATGATTTTTTTAATTTTTTTTTTAAATGTTTTAAAAATATTTTTTATTCAATATGACTTATTTTCTTAGTACCCCTAAAGGAACATGGTAAAAGGTGTGCCACCATTTAGAAACCATTTAAATGCACAATGTAACTAGTTAAACAGCAGCGATCAGAGCTAGCTCCAGTGGCTGCCTTCATAGGCAGGTACTCAATATATTCCAGAGATGTGAACCTGACCTTTGACGCAAATATACCTAAAAAATCATTAGCAAGTTAAGATCAATAGTTTGTCTGTATCCATAGAATACACATGTGCCAAGTCCGTCTGAGTTGATGTGATTTTACAGTCCTCTGCATTTGGTCTATTAAAAGGGAGGCCACAATAAGATAATCCTCTGCATTAGTTTTGAACTCATTTCACTGTATATGAAAAATAAAAAGTTTGATCACTTAAGTCTGGCTGCTGAGACCACAACCAATCATAAGAACAAGTGCCCAAAGTTCACAGTGTGAATAAGGAGGGAGTGTGACCACCACTCCTATTAGACAGTTGTCAGGTCTGAAGGATCTATTATGCGAGTCCCTTCTGGGGGTGCTTTGGCTCTGTCAGATCACCCATTGCCCCTCACTGGTCATGAGGGGTGGGGTGGCAAAAAAAACAGTTGCACTCTGCAATGCTAAGGCATGGAAACATGAATGTAGAGCATGGAATAGCATTATAGCTAAGAAAGTATGAAAAATGTAGGCATTTAGCATGTTACAGGGTCATACCTTTTGTCTATGCACGCCTCCTCCCATTAGTCTCAGGTGTTTCCATCCTTTATTTAGTATGTTCCTTCTCGCCCATACAAAAGGAGTTTTTTTACCCAGATAGAGGCATTAACTTTAGTGTAGGTTCCCAGTAAATAAATAAGCTTCGATGTGCCTACTGGGGGATATAGAGCTAACAATTTTTTATATGCAAAGTGTCCCATTTTCTCATACTTCCTTAGCTATAGTACTATTTCATGTTCTGTATTTGTGTTTCCATTCCTTAGCATTTCAGATTGCAACTATCTTTTTTTGTTGCATTACATTATGTTCAGTAATGCACCTGTTCACATTTCAGGTTTAGGGAGTGTCGGCAATTATTCTTGTTCATGAAGAGTGGGTTGTCACCTCCGGGGGGGAAGAAACTATTGCAGATGTTCGTGTGGTCATGTATTGTGCTCTGAAAGATTCGGTCCTGATATTGCCGGGGGACAAGATGCTGTCACTCCCAGCGATCATGCTGTTCAGTGGCTCCGGGATGCCAGGTCCCTTAGTGTAAGCTGTTGCCAGCAGTTACGGGACGCCATGTCAGCTGCTTCAGCTAAATGGTGGCAGGATCCCTTCTCTCCTTCTCCTTTGCTTCTCTGAGCTGAGGGTGGTGAGTGGGTGTTGCCTTAGCGATGTCATGTGATCGCTAAGAGGCAGAGTTAAACCTGCTGAATCTTGTGTGATGTGCTGATTATTCTCAGTTGTGTTTGGGTGATAGGTTTGTAGTGCTTTGGCTTTTGTTTAAGCTTGTCCCTGGGTTTCCCTTACTTAGTTTTTGCACTGCACTACTAAATGGGTGCCTGACCCTATTGCATTAGGAGGGCGGTGGCCGCTCCCCTAGTGTGCGCCCCCCTGGCTTTTCTCTCGCCCCTGTGTGTTGTCTTCTCTCCTCTGTGCGTTCTCCTTTGACCTGTCTTCTCCCTGAGCTTTGCCTTCTCCTCTGTGTGCTCTCTCCTTTAACCTGTCCCCCCTCTGTGTGCTCTCTCTCTCCCCTGTGTGCTGTCTTCTCCCCTTATGTGCTCTATCCTTTGAGCCATCTTCACCCTGTGCACTCTCACCTCTGTGTGCAGTCTGTCTCCCCCTGTGTTCTCTTCTCCCCTCTTGTGCTCTCTCCTTTGAGCTGTCTCCCCTGTGCACTCTACCTGTGCTGTTTCTCTTCTCCTTTTGAACTGACTCTCACTGTGTGCTCTCTCTTCCCCCATGTGCTGTCTCTGCCCCATATGCACTGTCTTTGCCCCCTGTGTGTTCTCTCCACCCCCTCTGCACTCTCTCTGCTCCTGTCTGTTCTCTCTGCCCCTGTGCACTGTAAGTACCCCTTGTGTGCTGTCTCTGCCCAACTGTGTGCTGTCTCTGCCCCTTTGCATTGTCTCTATCCCCTGTGCATTCTAATTCCTCCTGTGCTCTCTCTGACCCTCATGAGCTCTCCCCCCTGTGCACTCTCTCTGCCCCCGGTATGCTCTCTTCCCTCTGTGCACTCTGTCTTTACCGTGTGCACTGTCTCTGCCTCCTGTGTGCTGTGTCTCTCTCCCCCTGTGTACTCTCCCCATGTATGCTCTTACTTCCCCTTGTGCTATTTTCCCCTGTGATGTCTCTCCCCATTTGCTGTCTCTTACCCTGTGCTGTCTCTTCCCCCTGTGACATCTCTCCCCACATGCTGTCTCTGCTCCCAGTGCTGTCTCTACTCCTGTGATGTCTCCCCTCATGTGATGTCTCTCATCTTGTGCTGTCTCTCCCTTTCACCTATTCTGTCTCTCCCTTATTTGCTGTCTCTTTCTTCCTCCAATGCTGTCTCTACCCCCAAGATGTCTCTTACCTCATGCTGCCTCTCTCCTTGGCCACCGTATGAGTAACTTCACATGGAAGCATGTGCAGTTACTAAGATGGCGAGGCACAGCAGTTAGATGTGACAGAAATGGAGTAGCAGGCAGTATGGAGCATTGGGTCTCTGGACGAAGTTCTCAGCGGTTGTGGGTGATGTTGGGTGAAGCCACTACAGCACCGCTGACGATAGTGCACAAGGGGCCATTACCACCAGCAAGAACCATATTTGCACACCCATCACTGGGGGTGTGCAAATGTGACTGCCGCATCTCGTGATGTCTGGATGACATGATGCTGGAAGTGGACGACGGACAGCACTTCACAATTATGTAAGTAGATGTGTCTGATCTGACTGTGGGCCCGTGTGCCCGTTCACCAGCCACTGTACTACTTTCCCACCTGGGAATGATTCTGAAAAGTCTTCCCTCTCCAGCACCGATAGGTGGGTGAAGACTACCCTGACCCTTAAAAGTGTGCAACAGTGGGACAGCTAGCGCCAAGTGTGACTGGCATACTGTGTTTGCTGGTTTGCAGTTTGGCAAGGCCACCATTGCCAAGCCTTAGAACAGTGAAGGAAACAATGGTGCACTTGCTCATGACTGTTGTAATCACACAGAAAACTTTGGGAACTTTGTTCTTATCCTCAGACAGTGGCCCTATGGTAAGTTCCTCATCGATCTATGTTTAGAAAACATAAAAGTGGTACGAAAATAAAATGTTCGGGCTGCCTCACCTTTACAGAGTTTTGGAGAACTGTAACAGGGAATGTTCTGCTTGGCATTGAGCTTAAAAACAATCTGAAGTTTTCATTTATGGAAGTATCTGCAACAAATAGCGAGAGGAAATATTATTTTTGGTCATTGTCATTTATATTAAATTGTAGGAGTACAGGAAACAATGTAGGATCAACTCATTCTTGAGGTCTCAGTAAACACTTTCTAATATAAATGAAGGGGTTTCACACTTGATCAGATTTTTTCAGGCTTTATTATTGAAACTAAAATGACAGGGGATTGCCCTTAATCTTTATTTCACAGTAGGTTCCAGGGCCAGTATGATTTTCCCAATGAAGAATTGAAGAACAAGGGCAGTTCCACTTGGCCTTTTCTAGGCAAAACAAAATTAGATTGATTTCCGCAAGCAAAGCAGAACCAGGCAAGTGTCACTTCAATATTCCCACATCTCGACTTCCTGTCAGGTCACTGATCTCATTCATACGATGAATGACAGCTAGAGAGCCAGAGAAATGGGAGTTAGAAAAGTCACACCACTAATTGCTAACAATGTAGGATGAATTAGAACAAACTGGTTATATTCTCTCTGACTTGTATAGATATTGTATTATTTTTGTATCTATTAAAATGCGCTTAAATAAGTAAGCAATATGTATCCAACTGTAGTAAATTGCTAATATAAAAAAGTGCAACTAACATGCACCAGTTTGTGAAATAATATTAGCATCCAGGGATGGATGAATTTACTTGACCATAAAAAGTCTGTAAATCAATCAATATATTAAATTTGACGCAACTTATTAGTAATGTCGTACAATTTTCCTTACGTAATCTCACGAATGGTAAAGAATAAAATCAATTCAATGCATCAAAAAAGTCAAGAACCTTTCAAAAAGATTGTGCATTTTACAATACTGATTACCCTCAGTGGGAGCAATCAATCTTTGTTTCAACTGGCTAGCATGGTATCAAACCCTTCATTTCTTTTTACAATAATTGTGCCTTTTGTTAGCCACTAAATGTGACGACCATCCGCTGTGAGGCTGAGCTGCTGGTAAGGCAGCACCCCGAGAAACCCCGAAACCCTTAACCCCTATACAGGGATCTGGAATTATAGCAGAGCCCAGGAGGTAGCTACCTATGAGAGCAGCAGAGCAGGGAGGTCATCTAGGAAGGGAAAAATCAGGAACCGAAGAACGTAGTCAGGAGTCCGAGTCAAAACCGAGAGGGCAGCGAAGGTACAAAATCGTCAGGCGGTAACAGAGTCGAAAATCCAGGCAAAGGTCAGAGTCAAAACCAAACACACACACTATGTCACTGGGGAACCAAAACTATATCTTGCGGCCTGCAAGACAGGCTCCAATGTATTTGAAGGGTGCGGTCACCTCCCATAGGCTGGAGCTCACAGCCTGATGACCTTATCCGGACCGCCCCTAGAACCAGGCCAGATGGAGATGCACGACTGGCTCCACCCACCCCACCTCTGACTGAAGAACGCAGGCTGCGCCTAACGGACACCTCTGCAGGGCCCGCTCCTCTGCGACCAACACCACCCAGAGGAGAAACACAGTGGTGCTCAGCGACAGAGGCAGACGTCGCGGGAGCAGTTCCATATGAGGATAAGGCCCTCCTATCACCGGCGCCACCAGCCGAAGGAATCCGGCTCCTCCCAGCGGCCGAGGCAGGAACACCGGCCACCGAGTCCAATGGCGATGTGACACTAATATTGTATTAATATTGTCAGGGAAGTGCAAAACTTGACTAAGCCGCATAGAAAATTAGCCACATATCACATAAGTCATAAAGTTAAAAAAATGGACAAAAACTTTAAAAAAAATTAAATTTGTTTAGTATCAGGCATGAGAGCCACAGACAGAAATACATGCACTTCCATGTCTTGTCATGTATCAATTAGACAACGCTAGGCTTTATCTTGCTAGTGCTACTGTGAGTAGCCGATTTGCCCTAAACCTGTTAACATGTCCTATATCATCGCTGGACTTTTCTCAATCAAGCACATCCAGGACATCATTGGTTGGCAACTGCATAGGAAGCTGCCAGCATCGGATCTTGATGATTTGTCCAAGTGCATCAGTCAACCATTAATCTCACTGATACCATGTAAATGTGTAAGTGCGTGTATTTCTGCATTTGGTGCTCATACTCAAATTTTCAAAACCCCCCGATTTATTCAGTATTGTTTCCATGTTTACATCATTTGCATATCATTGATATGTCCATCGATCCTGTGATTTTCATAATTCCATGACTATACATTTTTCTTGGTGTTACAATTTTAATGTTAAAGGGAACCTGTCAGCTTGTTTATGCCTCCCCAGCTATCACTGTCTGTAGCTGCAGCTTTATAATACCAGTCTAATCATCCCTGTCTGAGCTCATAGTGTAATGTGAAAGGTGAAAAAAAGCATTTATACACTTACATTTCCTTATATAATGAGGCAGTCAGTCTCCAGCTTGGAGGATGGAGACTGTTTGGCAGGTTAATAGTTAACATTTCAGGATTATGTTAGAACATGTTGGGAGACCTGATGTGATATCATAACCATCTGAATACAATAGGCGGAGCTAAGTCCCCATAGGACATAAGTTTACTTGCTTAGCTCCACCCACTATGGTCACATGATCGTTAAATCACACAGGTCCTTTAGCCATGCAAGTTAATAGTGATTTAACTATTATCCTGCCAGACAGTCTCCCTCCTCCAAGATGTAGAGTGAAATGTAAAGTCCCCGTCACACTAAGAGAGATCACTAGCGACATCGCTACTAAGTCACAAGTTTGGTGACGCAACAATGACCTAGCCAGCGATCTCGCTATGTTTGACACTTAGCAGCGACCAGGCCCCTGTTGTGAGATCGCTGGTCGTGTCAGAGTCACCTGGACCATTTTTTGATCGTTGAGGTCCCGCTGGGCAGTATGCATCGGTGTGTTTGACAGGACAACGACCAACGACCTCAATACTACAGGTCTGAGAAAAAGGGTCCCAGTGACCCCCGTATCATTCCGGATCGTTGTTGCGTCGCTGGTGAGATCTGACTGTTTGACATCTCACCAGTGATCCCGACCAGGTCGTATCACTGTCGGGATCGCTGGTGCGTCGCCAAGTGTGACGGTACCCTAAGTGTATAAATGCTTTTTTTCACCTATAACATTATACTATGAGCTTAGACAAGAATGATTAGACTGGTATGATAAAGCTAAAGGTACAAATAGTGATAGCTGGGAGGGCATAAACCACCTCACAGGTTCGATATAAGGAGCTTATACTGAAAAAGTGGCAAACTAAAAAATGCATGGTAAAAATGTTATCTCCTCATAGGCTCCTACACAGAGTCACTACTGAAATCCATCTGGTTCTGCTTAATTAATCTAAGGAGCTGCTTCGAAAAATGTCTCTTATTATTGTCCATTTTAGTCAACCGGTCACATACTCTACTTCTTTAATTCCAATACATTCCATTTACATTAAATCCAATAATTACATCTAACATACTTGGCTCTGTAAAGGTTTTTATAAGTTCTTCCATAGGTAACATCCATGACACAGCAAGGTGGCAATTTTGTAGAAATATCCAGTTCCCACTCTTCATAGCATCTTTTATCATTTTTTCTGCAATCGGTCCCTGTCCTTGTCCAAGAGAAATCGACTGCACTCTAGAATCAATTGAAGAACCACAAATTGTTGACACGTGGGCACTTGTGTATTGTATATGATTCATTAATCTATGCATATCTTAATAGATTAACATTAGCCCAGGATTATACATAAAACTATGGACTGCTGATGTAAAGAAAATTGTGTGAAAAAACCTCCAGAACTCTTTACATTTTTAAGGAGTCACAAGCAACTTTGTGAGGAAGCTACATAGAGGATAACATTGAATGTAGCTTCCGCTCTGTGCAATTCATTGCACTGGCTGCCCATACACTATAGGATCCAATTCAAATTGCTTGTTCTCACCCACAAAACTCTTCACTGTGCAGCACCTTCCTACCTCTCTACCCTCATCTATGTCTATCACACCACCCATTCTCTTCGCTCTGGAAGAGACTAACATCTGCATTAATCCATACCTCCCCCTCCCCGTTCCAAGACTTATGCCGAGCTGCACCAATTCTCATGAATTACCTACCCCAAGAAATTAGGACTATCCATAACTTACATAGTTTCAAGTGCTCCCTAAAACACATCTTTTTAGGGTTGTCTATCATGCTCTCTAGCTGGTGGCCACTCATGAAGCTCTTATCTATTCCCCATTTCCTCAAATTGGCTGGACAATCATTGTAAATAAGATCCTGTAATTTGCATCACCCTCACCTAATTGTAGATTGTAAGCTCTTATGAACAGGGCCATAATTTTTTAGATTTAATTATTGTATTTTATTTTTATAACTGTTATTTATGACTGTATATGAAGCTCTAAATTGTAAAGCGCTGCGAAATATATTGGAGCTATATAAAGATTCTTCTTATTATTATGATTATTATTAATGTTCTCAATCTGCTTTGTTAAAGTATTGAACAAACTGCTGTTCTAAAGTGAACTAATATAGCCATAGGTTCTTTATAAATAATAGTTATTATTATAATTTGGTAAGCAGTCATACAACATTGTGAAAATGTAAAAGCGGTTTACCGTTCCAAGTATCCCTTTTCTTTTGCAAATCTTTGAAATGCTCCCATCGGATCTGATCCTGTGCTTAATATAAAGATTAATGGAGTGGATGGGGACATGTCTTGGTAAAGGGTAGCAAGATCAACAGGAGGGTTTTCAATAAATTTCTTCCCCAAATTATTAATCACAAACTCTGTGATAGCGAAGACGACCTAGACATTTCATGAAACAAAATGAAAGAAAAGTCTTAGTAATTTAATGGAATACTTAGCAACGATATATAGAAAATCAATATACTCAACGCTGATATATGATATCAAGATCAGTAAATATATGGTGAGAGAAAATACTTGGAATTATTAGAGGTTGTTCCAACCTAGCAAATTGTTAGTAATACACAAGAACAGTGATAACCAGCGGATCATTCTAGATCCCAAGACTAGAACTAATTGCAAATCATGGCTCTTAAATGGAATGTCACCAAGATTTTCTTATACCATCAGAGAGCAGCATGATGTAGTGATAGACACCATGATTCCAGCGATATGTCACTTACTAGGCTGCATGTTGTATTTTTTATAAATTCACTGATTTATCTACTGCAGATCTGAGTTATTTTAATACTGAGCTCTCTATAACTTCACTCACACCATTGATCGGCAGCTTTCTGTTAACCTTGTGCATAGGCAGAAAGCTGACAGTCAGTGGTGGGTGCAAGGTTGAATTTGGAGGACTACCTGGCAGTATGTTTACTAGCTCTGTAGTGATGTAGTGATAATCTTCTGCTAATAAAACAGTGATCGGTGTACATCGGTGGTTTTCTGCTGATGAAGGGGCCAGAGAGCCTTGAAACACGTTGAGATAAAAATCACTATCAACTATAAATTTCCATTGGTGGATGTTTATGGTAGCGCGGTCAAGAATTCCAATTTTTCTCGCTTTTCTAGTAATATTGTGTTTTTTTTGGAAGACTGCTGCAACCATTTTGGATTATACATTTCTGAGAAGATAGTGGTTGTCACTTTCACAACCCCATAAGTTGAGCACCCACCTTTTTCCAACATCCTATTGTGATATAGGTAACACCCTATGGTAGCGCTATTTTTCTTTTCCAGCTTTCTACCAAAACAGTGATTTTATCAGACCTACATCAAGGAGCCCAGTTAATGAGACATCACTAGAATCAGGGTCTGAGTCTCCACATTATGCTGCTTTCAGAGTAGGTGGCAAAAGCCTAATAAGAGATTCATTTTAAGTATTTTGTTTCAATAGAGAAAAAACTATGGATAAAAAAGCACAATAGTGTCTTATCCAATAATACCAGATAGACAAAGAGTGGCATTTCGCTCACCTAGTCAGGTTGTGTAACCCTCAACCAGTATAAATGACATGTACAGCTGCTGCATGGACCACACGCCACAAAGGCTACAAGGCAAAGAAAACAGGAATAAAAATGTGGGCAATCCAGCACAGTTGTCAATGAAAAAATGCAATTAAAAGGAAAAAGTAAAATTAAAGGGTAATTTATTCGGACGTGTTTTGAAGTGAACCTCACTTCTTTAGAAAAGACTACCAAATGTAGAGTAATGACAGAAATGCAGTATATATAGAAGACGAGTGCTCTACAAAAAACACCAAACAGGCACATGAAGATACCAAAGTTCAAAGGATAAATACCGCTAAGGCTGCAATATTCATAAAGATAAAATAAAACATGAACTTTATTAGGAACAAGGAAATTATAAATGAAAAAAATTAAACACGAAGACTGAATAAAAAGGAAAAAAGAACAATGAAAAATGACTAAGTGTAGAATAAAAGAAGACTTGAAAAGAGCTGGGTTGGAACCTGTGAACCACTGGTGCGACAATGAGTGCTGTGGTATTATGGTACTAGTGCCTCATGTGAAAGGTGAATAAATGGTGTGAGTGTAAGAATGTGAAGAAAAAGACAAGTACAAACCTAGTGGGAGTGATGGCCCTTTACACACGCAGCTACAGGTGACAGGTTTTCCACAGGTAACTTACTGGTTGCAGTGAAATCATGGAGACATAGTTCCATTGTACACAGCACCAAGATAGAACTATGTCTCCATGATTTCACTGCAAACAGTAAGTTACCTGTGGAAAACCTGTAACCTGTAGCTGCGTGTAAAGGGACCATAAGGCTGGCTTCACAACATGGTATTTTGCTGTCAGGTTGTGTCCGATGTTTTGCTGGATGCACCAGACACAGCCTGACAGCTCTGGACAGAACAGAACCGGAGGGTAGGCAGTGTGCGGCTGCTGCCGCTGTCCAGTCCTGAAATTTCAGGATCACGGCTAGTGGGGAGCTAGCCGCGGTTCTGAAATGTCAGCGGGGAGCTCTCCAGGTGCTGAAGTTCAGCGCAGGCCGCGGCTGAACTTCAGCACCCGGCGTTCAGGAATCAGATCCGATTTTCTGTCTGATCTGGTGCGATCCAGCGCCTATAGACTCCCATGTTAGGGGCGCGGATCGCACCAGATTCGGGAGGATCCGATTTTGTCAGATTTTTGCCCCAGACACAAAAACGCTGCAAGCTGCGATTTTGTGCCTGAGGAAAAAAAAACGAATTCTGCGGGATCCTGCCTGACAGCAGGGAACCGGATGGCAAATTACTGCTATTTGGCCCCATCTGGGCCCATAGGAATACTATGGGGCCAAAATCGGATCCGGGGCTGTTCAGTTCACACCAGACAGCCCCAGATCGCAAAAATCATGGTGTGAAGCCTGCCTAAAAGACAACAATTGGGAAAAAATTAGAAATATTGGACATTGTTTCCTTTTCTTTCTTTTATTTCACCTCACTTGTTTTACATAGTTTTTTCCCTTTTATACAGTTTTCTTCTTTTTTCATTTTATTTTTCATGTACATCTTCCTTGATCCTAATAAAGTTCATGTTTTATGTTTTATTTTATCTTTATGAATTTTGTAGCCTTGGGTGTAGTAATTAATCATTTAAACTTTGGCTGGTATCATCATGTGCCTGTTTGGCGGGTTTTGGTCTATATAAAATGTAGGAAGAAACCAGCTCTCCCTTGTAGGTTTGGTGGAAGGTGCACGGAAAATGCTCTGGCTCAAAGTACAATAGAAAAATGAATAATTTTCCAGCTCCTAAGTTCCGATATAAAAGCTTTCTCTAGCATTATTTAATAAAAAATGAACAGAACAAACAAGTAAAAACATCATGCTGCTGTAGTATAGCAACTATGGGCCATAGTGCTACGCGTTTCGGACGCTAAGATTTTACCGCATCCTTTTTCCAGCTAGAGAAAATTATTTTTTTTGTAAAGCACTTGTATATATATTACAGCCTTTCTGTTATTGCCCGGAATTTGGTGGTCTTTCCTGAAGAAGATTCAAAACACGTCAAATAAACCATATTTTACTTTCACCTTTTATTTGGATTTTATTGAATGCTGTGCAGGTTTAACCACATTATTATTTCTGTTTACTGATCATTTCTTCAATGGGGCAACAACAACACAGGCATTCCATTTTTCTATTCAATGTCTATGGCTCTGCTTGAGATAGCTGATCGCTCTACAGCATTCAAACAGAGCCCTTACGATACCCATTCATGAGATTGGTGTGAGTCCCAGCAGATGGACCACCGTGATCAGCAATTGATCAACTTTCATGTGATGATAATTGGGAGAACCCCCCTTAAGATCTGTAAATTTGTAAATTGGAGGAAATATATCTTATGTAAATTGGAGTATTGAAACCATGCGTGTCTTCTTCCTTGGAGACTTCAGGAAACAGTGGAAATCTCCTGAACTCCCACAAGAGTTGACAAATGTTCTGAGCACTTGGAAATTTTGTAAAAACTTAGAGCTTCTAAAAGACTTCCTGTGTATAATTCTGGAATATTCTATTATTAAAAATACATTGAAATCCAAATGCACAGTTCTGGGGGCAGAAATAGGATGGGGCAAGACTATTTGTAAATATTTATAATGCCTGACTTGTCATAGCCTAACCTTATTCCTCCTTAATAATAAAAGTATGCTCTAAACATGGGACAGTACAGAGTATTCTACAGGGGACAAAAACTTCCAAAAGTACTATACATAATTACAAGTTCCAGAGGTGTGCGGTCTGGGCACTACGACTTGTATTAGAGCTCGGCTGCTTCCCATTTAGGGCAATCCCTCGGTGCTTGGGTGTTGCACGCCGTATAGACAATGTTCAACATATGAAATAGAAAAATATAGGCGGCACTCACGGTAGCCTGGTTGCAGTATTCTTTAATGCTTACTTTTCAGTACATTAAAAGTTCCAGTGCGGCGGGGAGAGGGAGTGAGGAGCCAGCGGAACGACGGCACCGTTTCGTGGTGAGTAACCACTTTGACGGCTCCTCACTCCCTCTCCACGCCGCACTGGAACTTTGAATGTACTGAAAAGTAAGCATTAAAGAATACTGAAACCCAGCTACCGGTGAGTGCCGCCTATATTTTTCTATTTCTTATGTTGTACTATACATAATATATCTCAAAATCAATATAATCAATGTGTAAGATGGAGCCTCATGAATGAAGAAGATGAGGCAATTCATGTTGTTCCTTTATTTTAATACATGAAATGAGCATGAATATAGCTATCCTTTTCTGCAGGCTATGAAGCAGAAGATCATCAATTCTATATGATAAACCCATAGTTAAACTCACTGATTTAATCAAAAACCAAAAACTACCTAATGTGTTGGTAGATGTATAGGGACATGTATCAACTATTGTTAGGGACCCTAGTATACTTTTTGTCATATCTTCCATGCATGTCCACATGTACAAGAGAGAGCAAATATTTTTATTGTTACTCAATATTAAATGTATGTCTAAATATAATTTATAATATTTAACCATGTTTATCCAATAATATAGGCCATTAAGAATATGAAGAGATGTAAAATATTAAACAAGTCCTCAAATGCAAAAAAAGTGAATAAATTATTTAAAAAAAGTTTGTTCTGAAAGTTAACTATGTAAAGTTCACATTTTATCCATTTGTACACAAACTTGTTAAAATATAAAGTTGACGACGTATTATCGCCATATTTATAATTGTACAATAAAACGGATTGTATTTTCTTGAAGAAAAGCACAAAGGCAATTAAGAAAATGAAATAGTTCACTACTGTATACGTACATATTAAACTTTGGTTGTAGAAGTTAAGCTTTCTAGAGAGTATGAAATATGCTAAAACGTTCTTTCATTTGTTTGCCTAAGTACACAAATCTTTCCGATTCTTAAATCTTGGGCTTGGCAATTAACTGGTAATTAAAGCATGGATTGTTACACAAACAAATGGCATGAAGTGCAGTAGTAGAATTTATTCCATTATAGCAGTGCAAACAGTGCTGTTCATTGCAGCTGAGAAAGCAGATTAGTTTCTTAACCAATAAAGTATAATGGATGGCAGCAAACATAGGAATGTACAAGGACTCTGCATAATCGTAAAGAGGAGCCACAATTACAATACATCAAACTATGAAAGTCAGATATCATGCACATAGCTGTATTATTACTATGTGTAGGCTCGAAAGCCTCATATGGTACCCAAATATATCTACAGCCTCATAACATAGCTCCAAATGCATAAAGAATTTTTCTGATCATATATGCAAATTTGCACTTCGTTAAGGAACCGGAGAAACTCCAGTGCCACTTTTAAGCAGTTCCTCAAAGTCATAATCGCTTTCCAACAAGCTTTTAATATGACTAAGGAATGTGTGCCAGATCAGAACCCCAAACTACAGACGCTGCGTTTCGGGGTAACTGCCCCTCATCAGTGTAGTGTGTGGGATATTCTGATCTGGCTGTGTGAGTGGGCTAAAACAAGGTCTGGGAAATTGCTATCTACCTTATGGAGACAGCTAAGTAGGCGAGGAGATTGTAGCCACTTCCCTCCTCTCAGATATATGCAAATTTGCACTTCCCAGACCTTGTCTTAGCCCACTCACACAGCCAGATCAGAATATCCCACACACTACACTGATAAGGGGCAGTTACCCCGAAACGCAGCGTCTGTAGTTTGGGGTTCTGATCTGGCACAAATTCCTTAGTCATATTAAAAGCTTGTTGGAAAGCGATTATGACTTTGAGGAGCTGTTTAAAAGTGGCACTGGAGTTTCTCCACTTCCTTAACGAAGTGCAAATTTGCATATATCTGAGAGGAGGGATGTGGTTACAATCTCCTCGCCTACTTAGCTGTCTCCATAAGGTAGATAGCAATTTCCCAGATCTGGTCATAAAGAGATTAAAAAAAGGCTAAATTCTGGCAATAATTGTGATTAGTCTGTGTTTTAAATGCTTACATACTTATGGATCCAGCTACTGACCATTACTAGACTTTCCAACACCTCACCACATACAGTACAGTATAGCTTTTTACTTTTATGTCTGATTTTCTTAGTCTAAATTAATTCAATACTTACGTACCTTCTCTTCCATTACACTTTTAACAAAAACTAACTTCTGAAATAAATTGAGTTTCTCATCCCAAGCATCATGTGTTCCATTAGTAGATGTCTGTAATTTATAGCCATTCCAAGTACTGGGGTTAATCTGAACTTCAAGAGCCCCTGTGAAATCAAGAACAAAAAAATTAATGTAAAAAACTATATATTCATAGACCATATTATCAACAAAGCCAGAAAAGAAAAGTTAGGGTCCGTTCACACGCTGAACAATTGCTGCGCTATTGATCTGCTAATTGAGGATCCCCTACTGCAGTGGAATGCAGTGAAATGCATTGACATTAGCTGTCACAGCCAAGTCAATGCACTTCACTGTTTTCCATGCTGCGCTTTTTATGGATTCGCTTTTGGGCTGAAAAGCGGGTCCGTAAAAAGAAGTCATATGTTAATGCTTTGACTTTTTTTCGCTGCAATTTTTACTCACCTCACCGCGCTCCGACACTGATCTCTCCTCATGCTGATGCTGTAGGACCTTTGGAGGAGCCGGGACTGTACCATGTGACATCACCTGGTCACATGGGAGGCCGCAGGGTCCTAGAGGCCGCGCTCGCTGCAGCCTCCAGGCTGAGGATAGTTCACCGGCGGTCATCGAGGGAGCGCAGTGAGGTGAGTAAGCGCAGCAATGTTCACACACAGAAAGCTGCGCTTTGTGAGGATCCGTTCTTGGGGCAGTTTTTGCACCAAATACGGATCCTCACAAAACGCAGTGATACACTGTGCGTGAACGTAGCCTCTGATGAACTGATAATCGGGGATGTTAATTTGTTACAATGCTTGTTTGACGATTATTGTGTTTTGTAAATAAGCCAGCAATCAGCCCAAAGAACGAGTGAAACTATCTCTTATCAAGTGATTGGATCGTTCATGCCGGTATTAAAATCATTGTTATCAACATTACATTGTAAAATCATCGTTATCAACAACACATTGTCCTGTAAACCTGGGGTATGATATAAAAAATACATATAAACAGGTCAGTAAAAACTGCTGATTGGTTTGCATACAGCTGATTGGTGGTAACAGCCACAGTCAACTGGTGAAAATTCAGCGAAAACCATGAGAGCCATGCGTGTAATATCAGTTTTGTGTTGTCTCACCTAAGACAAGTTAAATTAGAGAATACTATACAGGAAAACACAATGGCCCAGATTCATCACAGTGTTTAGGCTCGAAAGATGGGGTAAAACACTTTAAAAAGTAAGTTGTAAATATGTTTTGTAACATTGATTTTGTTGCGTTTGACATTTTTACGACAGTTTATGATTGCCACAATGGCCACACTCCAGCAAATTCATGAAAAGTGGATGGGTTTCCAATGCTAAAATTGTTACTCCAGTCCAAACTGTGCTGAATTCATTTAATCCTCACAAACAAAATTAATTTAAAATTCATTTTAGCAAATAGATCTAGGAATAATGATAATTTCCACAATTGGGTATGTTTAAAAAAATGTTCCTGTGTTGAAATAATTTTATAAAATTGCTCCTGCTGTATTGTGTAATGGATATGTCTGACCATGCAGGAATACTGAAATGCTGTGGTATTTCAGAGTGAACCATACCTTTGTAAGAGGATGAGAGTTGTTGTCACCCAAGGGATACCTTGCGTTTTGCATCTGCATTAAGAAACTGTGTATTCCATAATGTGTATGTGGCCCTCTACTGGTTAAAGACAAAGGTTATTACCCTTGTGGGTGGAACTTAGTCAATAAAAAGGGTTTGTAGTGTGGAAGGTGCCAAGAGAGTCCCCCAGTAGAAGATTGTGTCAGGAACTGAAGCACCCACTTAAATTGTTCAGACCCTGAGGGTCAACCCGGGATTCGGCCCAGCATTTGGATCATGGAACAGAACCTTTGCCAAGCATGTTCCCCGGTATGGGTGCCTGACATCTGCCCCTGGCAGACAGGGGCAGATTGGTGTTAGTTCGGTGGGCCCTAAGCAGAAGTGTGAAGATGGGAAGATCTACATTGTGAGCATGGTGAAGGAATACTATCTGGAAGTTCCCTGGTGGTCCTAAAGATGCATCCCAATAAGTGGGGTAAGGATAGAATTGACCAAAAGACTCTTTGAATTCATGGCGTATATCAATGATGCATAAGTGCACAAGTCTGGAAGGTACCAGACAAGAGGAGCAGCTTGTAGCCAAATGCGTCAATGTATATAGCCTACCCCAACTCACTTGTTCAACCGTTACAGTAAGAAACCTTAAAAACTTTTATTGACTTTGTGAATAGTTTGACCTTTGATGAGATTACCAAAGAACTGAACTGTTGTACTGAGGAGCTGGTTGGGGCAGGATCAGCTGTGCTGGAGCTATGCTGTGGCCTCAGCCCTTCCTCGCCATTGACTACAGCAGGCTGGCACCAACACCTCTACACCTTAAAGGATGTAAAAATGTTATTAACCTGAAGATATGGGTTTGAGCTAAATGTTAATAGCATTCTGCTGCCATGCGGCTGCCAGACTGAGAGCCCCACTGCGAGGAGGAAATGATCTTTTGTCATCCCAGTAGCCTTGGGCTTCAGTCATAGGGGTGCAGTGAATGTGGTTTTAGTCATTGGTCAGTGCCGAGAGAGAGCAGCTGCTGTAACTACACCGCCAGCACCGAATGCAGGCTCAGGATTAGTGTGGCAGCAGCATGGAATCCGAATGCTATTAACCTGTAGGTTAACCTCAAATCTGCAAGTTAATAGTATTTTTTACATGACAAGTTCCTTCTAAAAGCCTGTCAGGTGACTAGTCTAAAAGGTGGGTCCCCAGTGGCTTCTACCAGCCACGGCGTTTCAGAGGCTCAATGCCAGTGTCTGAAACATGCTGTCCAATTGTTCAGGCAGCATATATTCATTGTCAGGTTCCCCTTAACAAATGCCTGAGGAGAATATGTAATGCCTATTTATTACTAAGTGACACAAAATCATGTCCAGAACAGTCAACACATCAGTTAAAATAAAGACATAGTGGACAACCCCTTTAAGACTTAAAATGTTGACAACTCATTGCTCTATTATATGCAAATTAGTGCAGTATGATTCAAACCTTCATCTTTGAGCACAACGCAATGACATTTTTCTACTTTGTTCTTGATTAAATAATTTTTTCTGTCTTCCCAAAGGAAGGCAGAAATAATTATGTGAATATCATCTAATTACATAGTTATGTGGAGGATAGAAAGATTTTAACATATCACTAACTTTAAAAAATACAAAATCATAATATATTAACTCTCAAGACAATTGCATTTCTTGGCTATCTCTAACCTTTGTTTCCATTTGCAGGAGTACAAAATCCAATTAAAGTGATTGGAAGTGAAATAGCTTTATTTTCTCTCCAGAGATATACAAATATAATAAATACAATGGGGGTGAGCATGTGTCGTGACAGTGGTGACTAACCACTAGCAATTTGTTTGTCTGCACTAATAGAATTGTATAACTTTCTATTTTTCCTTAAATAAATTATTGTTTCCTATACAGTATTACCGTAGCTGTTTTCCAAGCAGCATTCAACTGTTGTTGTCTATATAGAATTAGGGTTCGCTCACATCTGCATACACAAAATCGCTTATAATTTCCCAACTCCCCTACATACTATAAACTTGCACCCTATAGTGCCTTTTGTGTTGTGTTTATTCTTCAGCATTTAATGCTTGTTTTGATCTAATAAATGGTAAAAAAAACACTTGGACCACGCCCATTTTTGATAAAAGCTGGGTAAAGCTGATAACTGCGAGTTATTAACAGGCTGGGAAGGTCCATGATTATTGGGCCTTTCCCAACCTAAAAATGCTTGCCTGCAGCCAACCAAGAAGAGGTGCACCACATTAGATGAGCCACTTCTGGTGCTTTGTCTTGGTTCTTCCTGATTACCCTGGTGCGTTGGCAATTGGGATGATTGAATTGAGGTTGATGTCAACTATGTGTTGTCCAAAACAGAGCTAATGTTGGCAATGGAGAGGTGTCTATCAAACACCCCATTACAAACCTAGTAGGCAAAAACCTGCACAGAAATACCTTTTTTTTTTTTGAAAAATGGAAATCTCAAAAACACCTGACACCCGGCAAAAGTGAAGATTGGTGACATTAGTAACATTACTGACGTCACCACGCATCAAAGGTGCTACGACATGTGAAGTGCAGCATCAGCTGGAAGTGGCTGCTGCTCGAAGCCTTTGGTGGGTCAGAACGAGGCTCTATAGACTTTGATCAACAGAGTTGGGGAATATCTCAGGAACCGCAGGACTATGTTAAATCTGCCTGGAAACTTTGCTTTCTAACAAACTGGAGAGCGAAGGAACGTTTCTTGTTTTTATTTCCCTCCTCTCATGTTTTTAAGGTTTCCTTTTGTGGACTATGTAGGATCCCCTGGACTACAGCAATCCTTAATGTTTTTTTTAATACATATTTAAATCAGGGAGAGTATCATGGAGTGTTTTTATAAATAATGTATTTGGGTATTCGTGTGTATGTTTTTTCTATTTAATTAATCGGTTAATATGGGGATGTCTCATAGACATCTTTCCATTACTAACACCAGGGCTTGATGTCAACTGTGGTTTTGGACAATGCACAGGGGAAGCACCAGATTTGGAGCATCTATTGTGATGCACCACTTCTAGGGTGGCTGATCGTTGGTATTTTTAGGCTGGGAAAGGATTATAACAATAGACGTTCCCAGCCTTATAATATCATCACTTAGCTGTTTGGTTTACTTTTGCTGGCTGTGAAAAGTAGGGGGAACCCCCTTTTTGGTTTTTAACATTTTTTAATTAGGTTAAACAAGCATAAACCTCAACATGTCTGCATAAAAAGCGAATGGCATGTGGATGATCCATGTGACATCTGTTTTTTTTCTTGCACCCATACACTTGCATTGGTAAGTCTCTGCTATTTTACGTGGCCACATGCAGCAGGCTGCAATTTTTTCCTCACAGAGACTCCAGCTGAGGAAAAACTTGCAGAAAAGCACTGACTAATTGATTAAAGGGAACCTGCCACCTAATCTATGGCCCCTAAACTATCACTACCTGCCCCTACAGACCCTAACTAGCTCCCTAACCATCCCTGCCTGACCTAATAGGGCTTTATATAAGGTGAATTAAACACTTTAGAAACTTACATGATCAGTGGCAGTGGGGCGTTCCTGACAGTAGGGCGGGGTCCCCAGAGCCGCGCTCCCCCCGCCTCGCTCCCTTCCTAACGCTCTAATGGGCAGCATTGTGGATTTGAAGAGCGGGGGAGCCCAGTGGAATCATCCCGCCCCGCTCTTCATGACGCGAGACCGGAAACCGCGTAATTTCCGGTCCGCGCATGCCCAGTGCGGCGGGTGAAGTCGACGCGAGTGCCGGCGTCGCTAAGCAACGATCGGCAGCGTCTTCGGAAGGTGAGTATCGGCGGCCCCCCCCTCCCAAAACTGCACATATATATGTGTGTGTAATCCACATGTATATATAGATTACACACACATATATATATTCACTTTGATTAGGCATAGTTTATATGTGCATCTATATATATATATATATATATAGATGCACATATATATAGTTAGATTATATATATGTGTGTGTGCATGTATATATATATATATATATATATATATATATATGTGTGTGCACACACATATATATATATATATATATATATATATATATATATATAATATATGCACATACACACAAAAAAAATAATATATATATATAGATATAGTGTTAGAGTATATTTATATTTGCATGTATATGTGCACATAGATTATATATACATATATATATGTATGTATGTGCACATATACATGCAAATATAAATATACTCTAACTATATATATATATTATTTTTTTTGTGTGTGTGCATATATTATATATATATACATATATATATATATATATGTATGTAACTATATATACATATATATATGTGTGTATATATGGTTAGATAGATTTTATATATATATATATATATATATATATATATATAATATACCTATAGATGCGTCATATATATACTGTATATATAAAGTGGATGCAGCTAATATATAGTGTATATATATATATATCTATATATATATATATATATATATATATATATATATATATATATATGATGCATCTACTTTATATATATATATATATATATATATATATATATATACATATATATAGTATATATATATGGTGCATCTATAGATATGATGAATCTATATATATATATATATATATATATATATATATACACAAGTGTATAGAGGCATCACATATATACTGTATATATACAGTAGATGCATTGTATATATTATATATAGATATACACTATATATATAATATATATAGATGTATATACTGTATATATACAGTGTATACAAATATATGATGCACCTATAGATTGATGCATCTATACACTTGTGTGTATATATAGATGCATCTACTGTATATATACAGTATATATATGATGCATCTATAGAAATAATGCATCTATAAACTGTGCATATATATATGCATATATATGCGTGTATCTATTCAAATGCATGTATATAATATGCGTATATATATATATATATACAAATGTGTGTGTGTGCATATATATATAGATATAGACACACATGTATATATATCTATATACACACACACACATATATCAGTATATATTTATATATATACATATACACAGACACATGTATATATCTATATTCACACATATATATGTATATATATATTCACATCGGTAACAGAAAACTCACTCTATGTGGGTCACGCTGTGAAGTGGGAAGTTTCACATGAGGTCAGAGAAACACATTGCTTTATCCGACCTCAGGTGACACAGACCATGAATGCTTCACTGCACGAGCCTTCAAATATAATTTTTAGGGAATCTTCACTAACGGACGGACCTCTACCAGGATCCTGGATGGGTATGTGGGAGTAATAAAGATGGAGTCAAAATACGTGTTTGTGTTTTTTGTTGTAATAAAAAATTTTTTCTCGGTGTTGTGTCTTCTTTACTACTAAATAGAGATTCATAATGGCCGTGTCTAACATTGGCGCGACATTATAAATCTCGGGCTTAGTGCCAGCTGCTAAAATAAAGGTGGCATTAACCCCTTATTACCCAGTCTGCCACCGCCACAGGGCAGCTGGAAGAGCTGGGTACAGCTCCAGAATATTGCGCTTCTATAAAAGCGCAATATTCTGGGGCGGCTGCGAGCTGCAATTCTCAGCGGGGGTGGCCCAGAACGCTTGGGCCTCCCTACGCTGGGGATTCCAGCCCTCAGCTGCCTAGTTGTACCTGGCTGGCAAAGAATAATGCGGCGAATCCCCACGCCATTTTTTTTCTTGCCAGCCAGGTACACCTAGGTAGTTGGGGGTGGATGGCAGTTCCCAGCTGCCTAGTTGTACCTGGCTGGCAAAGAAAAATGCGGCGAAGCCCCACGCCGTTTTTTTTCCTGTCAGCCAGGTACACCTAGGTAGTAGGGGGTGGATGGCAGCCCACAGCTGTCTAGGTCTACCTGGCTGGCAAGAAAAAAAAAGGCGTGGGGCTTCGCCACATTTTTCTTTGCCAGCCAGGTACAACTAGGCAGCAGGGAGCTGCCATCCACCCCCAACTATCTAGGTGTACCTGGCTGGCAAGAAAAAAAACGGCGTGGCGCTTCGCCGCATTTTTCTTTGCCAGACAGGTACAACTAGGCAGCTGGGAGCTGCCATCCACCCCCAGCTGACTAGTTGTACCTGGCTGGCAAAGAAAATTGTGGTGAAGCCAGATGCCGTTTTTTCATGCCAGCCAGGTACACCTATGTAGTAGGGGGTGGATGGCAGCCCACAGCTGTCTAGGTCTACCTGGCTGGCAAGAAAAAAAACGGCGTGGGGCTTCGCCACATTTTTCTTTGCCAGCCAGGTACAACTAGGCAGCAGGGAGCTGCCATCCACCCCCAACTACCTAGGTGTACCTGGCTGGCAAGAAAAAAAATGGCGTGGGGCTTCGCCGCATTATTCTTTGCCAGCCAGGTACAACTAGGCAGCTGAGGGCTGGAATCCCCAGCGTAGGGAGGCCCAAGCGTTCTGGGCCACCCCCGCTGAGAATTGCAGCTCGCAGCCGCCCCAGAATATTGCGCTTTTATAGAAGCGCAATATTCTGGAGCTGTACCCAGCTCTTCCAGCTGCCCTGTGGCGGTGGCAGACTGGGTAATAAGGGGTTAATGCCACCTTTATTTTAGCAGCTGGCACTAAGCCCGAGATTTATAATGTCGCGCCAATGTTAGACACGGCCATTATGAATCTCTATTTAGTAGTAAAGAAGACACAACACCGAGAAAATTTTTTTTATTACAACAAAAAACACAAACACGTATTTTGACTCCATCTTTATTACTCCCACATACCCATCCAGGATCCTGGTAGAGGTCCGTCCGTTAGTGAAGATTCCCTAAAAATTATATTTGAAGGCTCGTGCAGTGAAGCATTCATGGTCTGTGTCACCTGAGGTCGGATAAAGCAATGTGTTTCTCTGACCTCATGTGAAACTTCCCACTTCACAGCGTGACCCACATAGAGTGAGTTTTCTGTTACCGATGTGAATATATATACATATATATGTGTGAATATAGATATATACATGTGTCTGTGTATATGTATATATATAAATATATACTGATATATGTGTGTGTGTGTATATAGATATATATACATGTGTGTCTATATCTATATATATATACACACACACACATTTGTGTATATATATATATATATATATATATATATATATATATACGCATATATATATACATGCATTTGAATAGATACACGCATATATATGCATTTATATATGCACAGTTTATAGATGCATTATTTCTATAGATGCATCATATGTATACTGTATATATACAGTAGATGCACCTATATATACACACAAGTGTATAGATGCATCAATCTATAGGCGCATCATATATTTGTATACACTGTATATATACAGTGTATACATCTATATATATTATATATATAGTGTATATCTATATATAATATATACAATGCATCTACTGTATATATACAGTATATATGTGATGCCTCTATACACTTGTATATATATATATATATATATAGATTCATCATATCTATAGATGCACCATATATATATATACTATATATATGTATATATATATATATATATAAAGTAGATGCATCATATATATATATATATATATATATATATATATACACACTATATATTAGCTGCATCCACTTTATATATACAGTATATATATGACGCATCTATAGGTATTATTATATATATAAAATCTATCTAACCATATATACACACATATATATATGTGTATATATAGTTACATACATATATATATATATATATATAATATATGCACACACACAAAAAAAATAATATATATATATATATATAGTTAGAGTATATTTTATATTTGCATGTATATGTGCACATACATACATATATATATGTATATATAATCTATGTGCACATATACATGCAAATATAAATATACTCTAACACTATATCTATATATATATATTTTTTTTGTGTGTATGTGCATATATTATATATATATATATATATATATATATATGTGTGTGTGCACACACACATACATATATATATATATATATATATACATGCACACACACATATATATAATCTAGCTATATATATGTGCATCTATATATATATATATATATATATATATATATATATATATAGATGCACATATAAACTATGCCTAATCAAAGTGAATATATATATGTGTGTGTAATCCATATATACATGTGGATTACACACACATATATATGTGCAGTTTTGGGAGGGGGGGGTCCGCCGATACTCAACTTCTGAAGACGCTGCCGATCGTTGCTTAGCGACGCCGGCACTCGCGTCGACTTCACCCGCCGCACTGGGCATGCGCGGACCGGAAATGACGCGGTTTCTGGTCTCGCGTCATGAAGAGCGGGGCGGGATGATTCCACTGGGCTCCCCCGCTCTTCAAATCCACAATGCCGCCCATTAGGGCGTTAGGAAGGGAGCGAGGCGGGGGGAGTGCGGCTCTGGGGACCCCGCCCTACTGTCAGGAACGCCCCACTGCCACTGATCATGTAAGTTTCTAAAGTGTTTAATTCACCTTATATAAAGCCCTATTAGGTCAGGCAGGGATGGTTAGGGAGCTAGTTAGGGTCTGTAGGGGCAGGTAGTGATAGTTTAGGGGCCATAGATTAGGTGACAGGTTCCCTTTAACTTTGGTGTAAGTGCAATCTCATTTTTTATCGGTATGCACTTGGTGTATTTATAAGCAGATGCTAGCAAGGCCTTGAACTGTGGTATCTTGAAACCACCAGATATAACAATTAAAAGAAAGCTTTGTATACTCTGTTGTTCACATTGTACACACAAGTGATATTATCCAAGGGGATCATCTGGTTATATGTGATGTAACCCACATCAGCAATACGCTTTTTTAGTATTTGCTTTCCTGCCAAATGTGATTGTCTGCTGCTGGACCTCATGAGCTTTGTTATGACACATCCTATCATTCCTGCTTTCATGAGGTCCTAGTTTAGCTTATAATAATATAATGGACGTCTTATAATAGAACTTTTAACAATTTTTAAATTTAATATCTGCATCACTATTACTGTTTTCCAAATAAATACTTGCAATCAGTTTACTGTTTACCTCCAGTGGCTAAAAATGATTTAAAACGTAACCGCCATTTAAATTTTGATGTAATAATAATTTAGAGCAATTAATTTAATAAACTTTTAAATATACTTCATAAGAAAATTCTGGTTGAAAACCATTCATAAACCTATCCACAAGGTGTCCCTACTATACTGTGTGTGAAGCAGACATACGTTTATTATCAGTCAGATCTGCAATCAGACTGAATACAGGCATGTAACCATATAAGGTAAAGGGGGTGGGGCCTACACTGCTGACTGCAGCTCATGAGGAAACAATGTATTAGATGACCGCACGGAGGTAAACATTGTAAGGATGTAAACTCTTTACAAGCTTCTCATCTGTCACCTGGCTCCACACAGCTCAGTCACAATCTCTGTTAACCCTTGTCTACTGGCTCCCCACACAGCTCAGGATCTTTCTTGCCCTTTCTTTGCTGTCACATTACACTTCTCCCTATCAGCTGCTGGCCACTCCCACACAGCCATAAAATGCAGTTTTTAAAAGAGCACAGAAAAATGTGAGAAAATAAGTCATATGGCACAAAAAAGAATTATCTTAGCTGCTATGTGACCCATCATTAACAACCAGTGCAGTATTGTTTTTTTTGTTTTTTTTTCAATGAAATTACATTTACACTTTAAGCAAATCTTATTTAATATAGGGCTGTAGAATACAAGAATGGGGATTTTTAGCCCTGCGCTGAAAGGAGTAAAGGATTGCATGTGTTTCCTTGGCTTCATTTATTGAAATCCTGGCTCACATAGGCAAACATAATATTGAAATAGTGTATAACTTTTCACTATGCAATGAATTGTTTCCTCCAGTAGATAAAAATGATTTAAGAAAATCCTATTTAAAGAGTTATTCCCAAAAACATCAATGTTCAAGCTGTGGTTCAAACTACTAGAACCCCTACGTTCTGAAGATTAAAGCAGTAGAACACCGAAAATCGAGATTTGTAGCCCTGTCCTCATTTGAGTAGAAGAGCTCATGTGCATCCTCTTGTCCATTTATTGTCCCAGGGTTCTAAAGCTATAATCTCAGGATTGCAGGGGATCCCAACAATGGGACTCCCAGCATTCAAAAAGTTATTCCCGATCTGATGGGAATAAACTTTTAATCTTTTTCTAAACTTTTTCACTCTGTAACAAAGTTATATAATGTAACAAAATACTAGTGGAGAAATATCTGTCCTGTTCCTGAAATGATCACAGAAGAGATTGGCTCGTTTATAATAAAATTATCACAGCTTAATTATCATGCGATCTCATGAACAAAGTTCATTTAAAAGTTCATTTTAATCAATAGATCTGGGAATAATAATAATAATTTCTACAATTGGATGTGTTTAAAAAAACTGTTCCTGTGCTGAGATCAGGGACGGACACTGACAGTGAGGGGCCCCTGTGCAGGATTTATATTTGCCCCCCCCCCAACCCACCAATAAGCCCCACCTACATAAATACATGTACATTTACATATATATTACAAGTATTTGTGCATGAAGTACTATATAATAAAAATGTGTACATACCCATTTACACATTACACATGTATGTACATAGTATACACATGCACAAGTGCATATAAATACATCTAACATATAAAGCTGAGTGTGTGTAGGAATTTGCACCGTCGCATTTACAATCACAAAATCTTGCACACACACACCTCATTTGACGCAGGAAATGTCATGGCGGGTTTACACGTTGCGATATCGTAGTTCGATTTGCAATGAAAAGTCACGTGGTTTAATCGTTGGACCCGAGATCGTTCCTGCGTTGTATGGTGTGAACGTCCAATACGATGCAGGAACGATGTCAATGCGATATCGGGGATTGAATGAGCGTGCTATTCAATGCCCCGATATTGAAGGGAGATTGTAGTCGGATCGTGCTGTGTAAACGCACAACTACGATGCGATTTGAAACCTTACCCATTCACTCCCATGTTAAAGGATCGTTCCTGGGTTGGGGGGCGTAGACATCGCACAGACGTTGTATTCCGATATCGCAGCGTGTAAACATCCAATGCGATGAGGGAGAAACGTGCACTAATTGCGCGCTCCCGCGCCATTGAGTTGCGATATCGCAACGATATTGAAGCGTGTAAACCCACCATTCAGACTATGTTTTGAGGGGAAATTTTAACCCCGCAATATACAGTCATTCACCACAAAAAACCTATTTACTGTTTGTATGTGTGAGGTAGTAGATACTTCTTTGGCTGTTTTGACACTTAGCCTGGATATTTATCAGGTGGCCCATAACAACCAATCACAGCTCATCTTCTCATTAGTTACTATAGGCAACAAAATACATTCATAGCATAACACAACTTAGGTCCCTTTCACAACAGCACTAATGACAGTTTTGCAGTAGATCCGGCAGATGTCGCTGCACCTGCCGGATCTACCGTGTAACAGCCGACTTGCGGCACTGATCTGGCAAGCCCCATTAATTTCTATGGGGCTTGCGGTCGGGTCTGGCAAGTGCGATGTTGCCCGATCGAGCATATCTGGTACTTGTGGCCACGCAAAAATAACGCTGCTAGCATGTCTGTGAAGCATTTAGGGAAGCTTGGCAAAGGCAAAGACTTTGGGAAAATGACACAAACTGGGACATGACTGTCAGTGAAGCAGCAGCCACACATACACAAAAGCTATTAAGATACCTCTTTGCTATTCTAACAACCTGCTGCCCACAGCCCCAAGTATACAGCCGAAGCATGCACACAGCCCTCAGTATACAGGAGTCACCTGCACAAAGCCCCCAGTATAAAGCAGGAGGCAGTACACAGCCCCCAGTATACAGCAGGAAGCAGCACACAGCCCCCAGTATACAGCAGGAGCCTGCACACAGCCCCCAGTATACTGCAAGAGGCTGCACACAGTCCCCAGTATACAGCAGGAGGGTGCATACAGCCTACAGTATACAGCAGGAGGCAGCACACAGCCCCCAATATACAGCAGGAGGTCGCACACAGCCCCAGTATACAGCAGGAGGTCCACACAGCCCTCAGTATACAGCAGGAGGCAGCACACAGCCCCAGTATACAGCAGGAGGCCACACACAGCCCCCAGTACACAGCAGGAAGCCACACACAGCCCCCAGTATACAGCAGGAAGCCAACCACAGCCCCCAGTATACAGTAGGAAGCCAACCACAGCTCCCAGCATACAGAAGGAGGGTGCATACAGCCCCCAGTATACATCAGGAGGCCGCATACAGCCCCCAGTATACATCAGGAGGCCGCACACAGCCCCAGTATACAGCAGGAGGCCACACAGAGCCCCCAGTATACAGCAGGAGGCCACACAAAGCCCCCAGTATACAGCAGGAGGCCACACACAGCCCCCAGTATACAGCAGGAGGCCACACACAGCCCCCAATATACAGCAGGAGGCCACACACAGCCCCCAGTATATAGCAGGAGCCTGCACACAGCCCCCAGCATACAGCATGAAGGCTGCACCCTCTGCTTACAGAAGATGCCACACACAGCCCTCAGTATACGGCAGGCCACACACAGCTTCAGTATATAGAAGAAGGCTATACACAGCCCCCAATATACAGGAGGCCGCACACAGCCCCCAATATTACAGCAGGAGGGCACACAAAATCCCCAGTATACAGTAGGACAGCCCTCAGTATACAGGAGGCCACACACAGTTCCGTGTTAAGAGGGCACTGACATCACAGTGGAACAAGGCTCTGTGGCGCTGGGGGTAGGCTCATGCGGCAGTGGCATCCTTTATTTGGAGGACTGGGTCAGGGCCAACTCCAGGTTTTGTGTGGGCCCCGGGTGAAAGTGCACTCTGACCCGTTGTGTGCTGTCTCTTTTCCCTTTATGATGTTTTCCTATGGGCTCTTCTGCCCCTACTGAGTTATCTCTCTCCTGTGTGCTGTCTCTCCACCCTGCTCTGTCTTCTCCCCTTATGTGCTCTCTCCTTTGAGATGTCTCCCAATGTGCTCTCCCCCCTGTCTGCTCTCTCCCCTGTGCTGTCTTCTCCCTTCATGTGCTCTCTCCTTTCAGCTGTATCTGTCTCCCCCCAGTGCTTTCTCCCTTGTGCTCTCTCCTTTTAGCTGTCTCCCCATGCGCTCTCCCCTGTTTGCTGTCTCTCTTTCCCCTCAAGTGTTCACTCCTTTGAGTGTACTCTCCCCGTGTTCTGTCTTTCTCCCACTGTGTGCTCTCTTCCCCGTCTGCGGCATCTCTCTCCCTCCTGTGGACTCTCTACCCCTGTGCATTGTCTCTCACCCCTGTGCACTCTCTACCCCGTGTGCTGTCTCTCTCCCTGCTGTTCACTGTCTCCCCATATGCACTGTCTCCCACGTGCGCTGTATCTCTCCCCACTGTTCAGTCTCTATCCCGTACACTGTCTCTCTTCCCACTATTCACTCTCTCCCCCTGTGCACTCTCCACCACTGTGCACTGTCTCTCTCGCCTCTTTATGCTCTCTAACCATGTGCAGTGTCTTTCTCCCCACTGTTTACTCTTACCCCTTTGCACTTTCATCCCGATATCTTCTGTCTTTCTCCCCCCTGTGTTCTGTCACTCTCTTCCTCTGTGCACTGTCTTTCCCCCTGTACACTGTCTCTCTCCTTCTGTGTGCTGTCACTCTCCCCCTGGGCATGGTCTCTCCCCCCGTTTGCTGTCTCTTTCCTCCTGTGTGCTGTCACTCTCCCCCTGTGCACTGTCTCTCACCCCTGTTTGATATCTCTTTCCTCCTGTGTGCTGTCACTCTCCCCCTGTGCACTGTCTCTCACCCCTGTTTGATATCTTCCCGTGTGCCATCTTACTCCTCCTGCTGCTGTCACTCTCCCCCTGTTTATGCTCTCCCCTGTGCACTGTCTCTCTACCCGCGTGTTTGCTCTTTTCCCTTGTGTGATGTCACTCTCCCCCATTTGCTCTCTCCCCATGTGTGCTGTCATCTCCCTCATGCGCAGTGTGATGAGCACAGTGTCCAGACTGTTGGCGGATTATGAATATTTATAAGCCGGTAGTGGCAGAGCGGTGTCACTATACATGAAGGTGCAGGAGATCAGCGCTGCCCCGCTGGTGACATCACTGGTCTCTGCTGCCACCAACAGTCCACATGCTGCGCTCATCTTATAGTGTAGGGGGAGAAGACAGTGCATTGGGGGGGACCATTACCCCAGACCTCTGACGTCATTAAGGGCTAGGGATGCCGTCCAAAAAGCGGATCGGATAGTGTCCCTGACAATGACAATGAGTGGGTCCCTTTGTAGTCCAGAGCTCTGCTGTGTGAGGTAGTCCTAGGCAAGATAATAATTGTCCCCTGTAAGGCTGCGTTCACACACAGCATTTTTGTGAGGATGCGCTTTAGTGCAAAACTGCACCAAGTGCACATCCTCACAGACCACAGCATTCTGTGTGTGAACAGCCTGCGCTTCTCCCCTGCGCTTTTCACTTACCTCACCGCACTCTCTCGGTGACCGCCGGTGTCTTTAGATCCCCGCCAGCCCACTGCAAGCGCGGGCTCTAGTATACAGCAGCACCATTATACCGGTGACGTCACCCGGTCACATGGTGCTGTTTAAGGTCCTGCCCCAGGTCCTACTGTGTCGGGAAGAGGACTGATCACCGGGGTAACGCGGCGAGGTAAGCAAAAGGCACGCTGAAAAAAGCACAAAGATTTAACATGTTCATTCTTTTTACGGATGTGCTCTGCAGAGCAAAGAGCGTTCGCAAAAAGATGGAGCATGTGAACGGAGCTATGTTTTTGGCATATACAGTTAGGGCCAGAAATATTTGGACAGTGACACAATTTTCGCGAGTTGGGCTCTTCATACCACCACATTGGATTTGAAATGAAACCTCTACAACAGAATTCAAGTGCAGATTGTAACGTTTAATTTGAAGGGTTGAACAAAAATATCTGATAAAAAGTGTAGGAATTGTACACATTTCTTTACAAACACCTCCACATTTTAGGAGGTCAAAAGTAATTGGACAAATAAACATAACCCAAACAAAATATTTTTATTTTCAATATTTTGTTGCGAATCCTTTGGAGGCAATCACTGCCTTAAGTCTGGAACTCATGGACATCACCAAACGCTGGGTTTCCTCCTTCTTAATGCTTTGCCAGGCCTTTACAGCCGCAGCCTTCAGGTCTTGCTTGTTTGTGGGTCTTTCCGTCTTAAGTCTGGATTTGAGCAAGTGAAATGCATGCTCAATTGGGTTAAGATCTGGTGATTGACTTGGCCATTGCAGAATGTTCCACTTTTTTGCACTCATGAACTCCTGGGTAGCTTTGGCTGTATGCTTGGGGTCATTGTCCATCTGTACTATGAAGCGCCGTCCAATCAACTTTGCAGCATTTGGCTGAATCTGGGCTGAAAGTATATCCCGGTACACTTCAGAATTCATCCGGCTACTCTTGTCTGCTGTTATGTCATCAATAAACACAAGTGACCCAGTGCCATTGAAAGCCATGCATGCCCATGCCATCACGTTGCCTCCACCATGTTTTACAGAGGATGTGGTGTGCCTTGGATCATGTGCCGTTCCCTTTCTTCTCCAAACTTTTTTCTTCCCATCATTCTGGTACAGGTTGATCTTTGTCTCATCTGTCCATAGAATACTTTTCCAGAAGTGAGCTGGCTTCTTGAGGTGTTTTTCAGCAAATTTAACTCTGGCCTGTCTATTTTTGGAATTGATGAATGGTTTGCATCTAGATGTGAACCCTTTGTATTTACTGTCATGGAGTCTTCTCTTTACTGTTGACTTAGAGACAGATACACCTACTTCACTGAGAGTGTTCTGGACTTCAGTTGATGTTGTGAACGGGTTCTTCTTCACCAAATAAAGTATGCGGCGATCATCCACCACTGTTGTCATCCGTGGACGCCCAGGCCTTTTAGAGTTCCCAAGCTCACCAGTCAATTCCTTTTTTCTCAGAATGTACCCAACTGTTGATTTTGCTACTCCAAGCATGTCTGCTATCTCTCTGATGGATTTTTTCTTTTTTTTCAGCCTCAGGATGTTCTGCTTCACCTCAATTGAGAGTTCCTTTGACCGCATGTTGTCTGGTCACAGCAACAGCTTCCAAATGCAAAACCACACACCTGGAATCCACCCCTGACCTTTTAACTACTTCATTGATTACAGGTTAACGAGGGAGATGCCTTCAGAGTTAATTGCAGCCCTTAGAGTCCATTGTCCAATTACTTTTGGTCCCTTGAAAAAGAGGAGGCTATGCATTACAGAGCTATATAATTCCTAAACCCTTTCTCCGATTTGGATGTGGAAACTCTCATATTGCAGCTGGGAGTGTGCACTTTCAGCCCATATTATATATATAATTGTATTTCTGAACATGTTTTTGTAAACAGCTAAAATAACAAAACTTGTGTCACTGTCCAAATATTTCTGGTCCTAACTGTATGCTGCACTAAATAGCGCTGCATTAATGCCAAAATATGCTGTGTGGTGTTAGCCCAGCATAGATGTGGGTATAAAGGGCGGTCTGTGATTGTCTGATAGGGGATGAGACCCCAGCGACACTGGGTGCAACATCTGTGACTATTTAGGGCCCTCTATAGTGGCTATGGGTAGTAGTAAAGGCCACGTTACACATAGCGACCTTCCAGTGATCCCGACAACAATATGATCGGGCAGGGATCCCTGGAAGGTCGCTACATGGTCGCTGGTGAGATGCCAGCATAGCCAGGGGGAGACCAATGATCAAAAAATGGTCCAGGCCATTCCGTAACGATCAGCTCTCTCACAGCGGGTGCCCGGTCGCTGCTACGTGTCAAACATGGCAAGATCGCTGGTGAGGTCGCCACAACGTCACAGGTTATCGTTAGCGATCTTGCTACGTGTAATGGGGCCTTTACATTGAAGCACAATTATCTCTCTCTCCCTTCCCCACTCATCCACATTGTGCAGATCCACATGGGAACAATCTGCATGATGTGGAGGCTTGTAAGTATCCCGCGACACAGAGGTCCCCTCCCCCTGTGAGTCTGGGAGTCGTGCAGATGAGAAAAGTCCTACAGTGTGAGACTCACACACTGTGCAACTGCAGAGCTAAGTCTCCAGTCAGCATCATAGACCCAGCAGCAGCATTGACAAGAGCAGAGAAGAGGAAGGGGTCCCGTCCAGAGTGCAGCACAGCAGCTGCCCCCCTCTATCTGCAGATCACTCAGGTACCGCACCTTCTCTCCACTTAGTCTGATGCTGCTCTTTGATAGACCCGGAATCCTCAGGAGCTAATCGTTCCCTTCTCCTTTTGGACCTCCTATCCCTCGGGGGCCCCGATGCGACTGCACAGGCAGCACATGCGGTAGGTCTGTGCTCCAACTATGTACAGTTTTATTTTTACTTGTGACCGTGCATGGAGCATTGATTTGATCAAGGGCAGGTCAGAATGAAATAAAGTATACAGACATTACAGCATGGGATCACAAATAATTTTTTCTTTGAGGTAAGACATTTTTTACAAACAGGCAGAGAAATGTTTTACCTCATACAAAGAATCATCTGTGATCCCGTGTTGTAATGTCTGTATATTCTCTTTCTGTCCTCCCCTGCCCAGGAGACGTGGAATGATCAGACTGTGTTCCGTGCACGGTCAGAAATAAAAATGAAACTGTATGTGGCACCCCACTATGTAGCTGCCACAGAGGGGTACTGCACCCGTAAAAGAGGTGTAGTCGCCCCAGCTGCAAGTGGATTTCAGGATGGTAGGCGGAACCCTAAACCCACACCCCATACTAGATCATGCAGTGGGAGGGAACCCGGGAGGGTATTTAGTCACTCCCAGGTGGAGCAAGGAGGTCTTTGACCGTAGATAGTCGCCTCCAGGGTTGGAGAGCTAGTAAAGTTCCAGGCAGGGAGCCTGAGGGAAGAAGGAGGGTCTCCTCGACTGAGGGACCCAGGGACAGTCAGAACAGTCCCCAGACATGGAGAACGAGTGGGGGATAGAAGAACTGGAGAGTTCGCTTCAGGAGAGAAAACGGGTACTGGAGCCCGCACCTGTGGAACCTTTAGGCCACAGAAAATCCGATGTACGGGGGTATATCAATATACGGCCCTGATTCTCAAGCGACCAATAGAGGGGACCAGACACAGCCAGGCAGAGCCACAGTGTTCGACAGAGGGTTACCCGACGGGAGCAAGAGAAGGAGAGAGAAAGACAGCAGAAGGTCAGATCTACTACATGAGATCAAACTTCACACCAGCTACTGGGAAGCAGGGAAGATTGGAACAAGAAAGGCACACGCTGAGGGTTCCTTCCAGCTACCAGAGATCCGCTTGCAGCCACCTGTAGCCACTTGTCACTTTAACATCTAACTGCACTGAGGACTGTAAAAACGCTGCTAAAGTTCCAGTAAAGTACCCGGGTGAAGTGACTTTGACTCCGCTGCTCCTTCTTTTCATAAGCTCATTCCTTCCACAGGAATCGCTGCCCCGGAGGTCCCAGTCCTGCCTGCGGAGGACTATACCATCTTGGCCGCAATACCATCGGCCTCCGTAGGACTGTGGCGGCACTGGTGATATCTCACCAGGTACTGCAGTTGGCGTCACGACAAACTTGTACATAATCCCCTGTATATATAATTCCTCTTTTCAAAGATAGGCCCAGGAACAGGATCAGGCACGGCCGCCATTCCCCGTGACAACAAAGATAACCCTTGACAACTGGTACCCCGAGTACCCCAAACCCTGGTCTCGACATATCCATAGCAGGAGCACATTTATAAGAATATCACAGCACAGGAACATTTTTTTAAACACATCCAATTGTGAAAATTATTATCATTCCAAGATCTATTCATTAAAATGAACTTCATTTATGGGAAAATTCCTTTAAGGCTTTGTGCATATGTTGCATTTTTAATGTGTTTTTTTTAATACGTTTGTCTCAGAAAAGTTAAAGGGAACCTGACCGCTCATAATCAGCCCCAAGCCTCTGAATACCTATCCCTGCACCCTCACAAATAATTTCCAACGTTACTCTTGTGCTGGAAATGCTCCCTATAAAAGATGAAATCTAGCCTTTTATACTTACTGAATGTGTGACTTCTGCTCCCTGAATAAGTCTCACAGGGCGTTCCCTGTGCGCTCCTAAGACACTCATTATCACGCCCCGATGGGCGTGATAAAAAATCCAAGTCCTCCTCGCCATGCTTTATGGGCGTATTAGCCGGTATGACGCAAACAGCGTCATATCCGGGCAGTATGACGTCATATGCATTGCGCAAGCGTCGGCTTCTGCTTTACGGCGCTCCGGCCGTAAAGCGAAACCAGCGCATGCGAATGTGCATGGTGAGGTCGTCGGTACAAAGGGTGTACCAACGTCATCCTGCCCGGATATGACGCTATTTGCGTCATACTGGCTAACATGACCATAAATCAGGACGAGGAGGGCTTGGATTTCTGATCACGCCCATCGGGGCGTGATAATGAGCGGCTTAGGAGCACACAGGGAACGCCCTGTGAGACTTATTCAGGGAGCAGAAGTCGCACTTTCAATAAGTATAAAAGGCTAGATTTCATCTTTTAATGGAGCATTTCCAACACAGAGCAAAGTTGGAAATATTTGTGAGGGTGCAGGGACAGGTATTCAGAGGCTTGGGGGTGATTATGAGGGGTCAGGTTCCCTTTAATGATAATCCTGAAGTGTTATGGAAATGATGACTATTTTCTCCTATTTTGTTGCATATTTATTCTGCAGCCTGTCAATTCTCACAGTGTTTTTGCCGCAGATTCCACCCTTACTAGTGAATGGAAATATCTACACTAAAAACGCATGGCAAAAACGTAGTGAAAATTTATTTTTTGCACCAAAAACGCTACAGAGCACTCCGAGGAAGGATGGGGGCGCGCATTGGAATTTCAATATCATGTCCCGATGGGCGTGATAAAGGCTGCAGGAGGCGGCGAGAGGAAGAGGACACCCAGGGGGGCTAGTAATGGTGGCCCCGCTTCATTAACATACGATGCACCTAAGGTTTAAAAACATTTTATTAAACAGTTACAACACAAATTTAGGACAGAGAGGGATAGTTACAATAGTAATAGGAAGGTGCAGGGACAGGTAGTGATAGCCTTGGGGGTTATCTAGGTGACAGGTTCCCTTTAAATGTGTACACATACCCCAACACTGCAGGCACATTGCACTGCTTTCTAAAATGTGGCTTGTTTGCACGGAGTCAATCTTGAAGAGTTTTGTCCTGTTTCATTTTAAGGGCATCTGTTACCAGATTTTTGTTATGCTATCTCACAGCAGCATAATATTAGGGGCAGAGACCATAATACCAGCGATGTGTCACTTACTGGGCTGTTTGATGTACTTTTGATAAAATCACTGTTTTCTCTGCTGCAGATCTATCAGTTCTCTGAATGCTGAGCTCTATATAATTCTGCTCTCCCCACAGATTGGCAGCTTTATGAGTTCACGGTACATAGGCAGAAAGCTGTCAATCATTGGTGGGGGTAGGGCTTAAGGCCCGTCACATGCTACGATATTGTGAAGATATCGTTGAAACGACACAGGTTTTGAGATGTTCAAACGATGTTGTAACAACGTCTTTGCGTGTGGCACGTCGATAAAACCCAAACATAAGTCGGCTGATCGTTGATCGCAGGTTTATGAACGGACCATAAATCAGTCGTTGATCGTCCAGTCCAATCTGCAGCATAGGTGTGTGTGACACCTTGATAACGATGTCGTTAACGCCCTTCGCCTATTTAGAACTGAAGGACGTAAGGCAACCAAACGACCATAAGTGTCATTCACTTGTCGTGAAATTGTTGCTGCGTTGTTCTCGATATCAGTACGTGTGACACCTCACTAGCGATCATTGAGCGTTGTTCCAGCAATGCAGGTCAAGTCGGATCGTTGGTCAGTTCGCTGACACATTGAAGCGTGTAACTCGGCCTTTACGCAGAGCTGGAGGACTACATGGAATGAGACAGTCCCTTTAGTAATAATCTCCTGCTAACAAGAAGCAGCCTTGTAAGTGACACATTTCAGGAATCAGGTTCTCTTTCCCTATATCATGCTGTTCTCACATTATAAAGCAAAAACCTGCTGACAGATTCCCTTTCACTGTTCATTAGTAAAATTTACAGATTTTTATAAATCTATTATATAAAGTTTATAATATTATCAGTACAGTTACACTAACCTAAATGGATAAGAATAGGAGATGATAATATATCATTTTTTAATCCTTTGAAACATGGAAGAATCTCTTCTAGGTCACAACAACTATTCCAAAGAGCATCATAGAGCCAGGGAACATTTGGTTTAGATGGGCGCTCCTAATAAAAAGAAAAATGGTATCATAATTATCACTTATTGCTATAACTGCAAAAACACAAATGTTATTAACCATAAAGAAATGAATACTATCGGTAGGCAGGATACATTTTAGGACACATATATAATGATGTCATCACTTTAGATGCCAAAATTTCTTCAACTACTCATTTTCATATTTAATATTCTTGAAAGAACATGCTTCTAATCAAAATGTCAAATTTGGTAATTATATCGATTTTATCTTGTTTATGAAATAGGTTTCTTTCTCTTAGTTCAATTATGGAAAAGTAGAAAAACATTACCCTTTAAAATGGTAAAACAAAAGTATCAGTAAACAAATCTCTCATGGAGACATTTAATTTGTTTCTAACTTGCTTGTTTTCTTGGTGATGGATTTACGCAGTTTTGTCTATGACTAAAGCCGGCGTCACATTCGTCAACGTCGTCAGCGATCTGATTGCTGGCGACATTGAGGCGTGATCGCTGGTGAGCTGTCACACAGGCAGACTCACCAGTGATCAGTGGACCAGCGACATCGTGGAAATTATTTAAATATCGTTTCCATGATGTCTGCAGGCTGGTATCCATGGTAAACTGCGGTAACTAGGCAGCGTGCGCTGCCTAGATACCCGATGTATACCTTGGTTACCAGCCTTCTCCACTCACCGGCTGGTATCCAAGGTACACAGCGGGTAACTAGGGTCCCTAGTTACCTGCTGTGTACCTTGGATACCAGCTGGTGAGCGGAGAAGGCTGGTAACCAAGATATACATTGGGTATCTAAGCAGCGCGCGCTGCCTAGTTACCCGCAGTTTACAATGGATACCAGCTCCCAGCGCTTTCTGAGAGGCGCTGGGAGCTGGCTTATCGCGTCTCCCGGTGTCACAAGCAGCGATGCTCTGTGTACACGTCGTACAGTCCGTCAAATCGACCAAGAACCAGCGATTTATCGATGGTTGATGCGCCCTGTCACACGCGTCAATATCCGCTCTGCAACATCCATACGTGTGACAGCCCCTTAAGAGGCAGTTTTGCTTCCCGAAAATCTTCTCCAACTTGTCTGCAATAGACATCAGGGAAAACCAAGACATCTCCAATTTGAAACACCTAGCATCTCAATGAATTAAAATATCATCAAAAAGTTCATTTATTTCAGTAATTAAATACATAAAGTGAAACGCATATATTATCGTATTTTTTGGATTATAAGACGCACTTTTGTTCCCTCAAATTTTGGAGTGGAGGGTGCGTTTTATAATCTAAACCTCTGCTGTAGAAGTCGCTGAGAGGTAGACAGGGAGAGCAGTGCATATTATATGAGCTTGCACTCACCCCCCATTCTGGATATGGCCCTCGATCATTGTACATTTCCCCCTGCTGCCACACAACACAAAAAATAAATAATGTAACTCACCCTCCGTAGCTTCCTGCTCCCAGCTCAGCAGTGTTTTCCTGTGTGCCGGAATCCGATTATGTGACCGTCACAGCACAGTGACATCATCGCTGTGTGCCCCAGTCATAGGAAGACACCGCTGAGCTGGGAGCAGTAGTTAGGAGGGTGAGTTACATTGTTTATTTTTTTGTGTGTGTGCGCAGCAGGGGGGATATACCATGATGGGGTGCATATCCAGGACAAGGGGCTATGTACAGCACAAAGGGCCCATATTCAGGATGGGGGGGAAATATCCAGATGGGGGCATAACCAGGACAAAGGGGCTAAGGGGGCTATGTACCAGGACAAGGGGGCAATATTCAGATGGGAGGCCATATCCAGGATAAGAGGACCAAGGAGTTATGTACCAGGATAAAGGGGCCATATCCAGGACAAGGGGGCTATGTAAAAAGAAAGGGGGCTATGTACCAGGATGGGGGACCATATACTGGATGGGGGACCATATCCAGGATGGGGGGGCATATCTAGGATGAGGGGCCTATATTCAGCATGGGGAGGCTCTTTACCAGGCAGGGGCTATGTCAGAGGGTGGGCATTCAGGGGGGCTATGTACCAGGATATGGGTATGTACCAGGATGGAGGATATCCAGGATGGGGCGCTATATCCTAGGATGAGAGATATATATTTACCAGGAGGGGAGACAATATACTGATTGAAAGATGGACACTGGCATTATAATATGGACTACATTTTACATTTAAAATAGGTTTTTTCTCTTTTCCTTCACCAAATTTGTGAAGCGTCTTATAATCCGTGCATCTTTTAAAGCAAAAAATACAGTTTATAGAGTCATTACAAACAGAGTGATCCATTTCAAGTGTTTATTTCTGCAAATGTTGATGATTATTGCTTACAGCCTATAAAAACCCAAAGGTTATTATCTCAGAAAATTAAAGTAGGAAGGATGAAGGTTTAATAACCGCTCTGCCATATTCCGTGAGAATAGGGTGAATATAATATTGATTTATTAGTCAATGCATTTAAAGCCTCCCTGAAACATGGCAGTATGATATTGATTTGTCCTGAGGAAGAGGACAGGGATCCCTGAAATGCATTGACTAATAAATCATTATTATATTCAACAGTTAGAAAGAGGTTCCGGTACCAAACTGGTTAATTCCAAAGTCTTTATTCCAAATTGCTTAAAAACACAGGAAAACGAGGCAAAACATTCCATACCATGGTTATGATTAAGAGGAAGCCTACACCTCAAAATGCGTAAACCAGTGCCCAGTCACCCCACCTCATGTCTGGAATGTTTTGCCTTGTTTTCCTGTGTTTTTAAAAAATTTGGAAAAAGGACTTTGAAATTAACCACTTTGGTGCTGGAATCTCATTCTAACTTGTGGACCTCCTTCTGGATTTTTTGCCGTGCACAAAGGGACAGGTAAGTGGGAATTCCCTCTTGATTGACTTAATATTATATTCACCCGTTCATGTCTCATGGAATACGGCAGCGTGGTTTTTAACCCTTCATCAACCTACTCTATATGCACCACGCTGGGGACTGCAGCAGTCGTGATCTGCTTTTATGGTGGTTGTGACTCTCACAACCACACAAGGTGAAGCCTCTGATACCTTTTTAGGTAATATTTTATCTTTCAGACCCTTCATCCTCCCTACGTTAATTTTCTGAGATAATGACCTTTAGGTTTTCATTGACTGTAAGCCATAATCATTAACATTAACATAAATAAACATTTGAAATAGATCACTCTGTTTGTAATGACTCTCTATAATATATGTGTCTCACTTTATGTATTGAATTACTGAAATAAATTTACTTTTTGATGATTTTCTAATTCATTGAGATGCACCTGTATTTCACCATCCCAGACTACCATTGTAAAAATCAAGTCATGAGGAACTTAATTCTCTGGTAGATTTTTACAAGGCTGATTGTGTAAAAAAATGTTATACAAATGGTATTAGTGTTCCTATAAATAGGCTATAAATGACCAGGCACTTGAGATAGGTGTGGAACAACCATACATATAAATCATGGAGCATGGCGGGTATAAGCGGTGATGTCACCGCAGGAGGCGGGGCAAAGCAGCCAGCACTGCAATAATCTCTGTGTACTATGCAGCAGGCGAGGAGACAATGATTGGCATCAGGAGGCGGCGGAGGGCGGATGAAACATACAGAGGTTGTGGGTGTGGCTGCCCTTTGGCTCCAGCCACAAGCCACTACTATTTGGCTCCATATGTAAGTTTTATTATCTTGGGGTACAGGGGGACTCAAGGGCTGGTGGACCCTTGCCTGAATGCAGCAGCAAGCTGCATTCAGGCAGTAATTGGATCAGCATGTATGGTTGGTGACAGGTCCTATTTAAAAAAATCTTTGTGAGGGCTTCATATTATATCTGATCCTTCTTTCTCTATATGTCTCAAGTGTATTGCTCTCTGCTGTGACCTCTGAGGTTCTGGAATCAGAGGGTCATGATGCTTAGCTGATCACAGGTTCTCTTTAGAGCCAGCCGGTAATTATAATGAGTAGAATGGAGTTATTTCCATTCAGTGCTGAAGGGGATAAGAGTTCTTTTCTTATCCTTGTAGATTTAATCTTAGCTGCTGTACCTTTTGACCACTCACATCCTCTATATAAACTCACTCCTAGATCTCTCCTATGCTGGTTATAGATCTTCTATGCTGACTCTCTGGTGAAGTAGTTCTAGTTGAAGCTGTGAAGTTCTTTCCAGTAGAAGCTGTGAAATCTCTTTCTGCAGCAGGTTTTTTCCTGCTTCTATTTCTCCCTGTGTTTTTTTATTGCAGTAGTAAGACTAGCATCTTGCTGCCCTACTCACTATCTAGGACATGCCCAGGGTCAGCCGCGCCTAGTGACATGCTGGTGCAAAGGGGAAGGACCTGTCTAGGGATGAGAGGGAATGCAGATCTAAGATTCAGGAGACTCTTCCCTCTCCCTATTGCGATGGTCTCCATTTTATTTTACCCCCTCTTGGTGCACCTAACGCCAAGCATTTCTTTGCTGTGGTGTGGCATTATATGTCTGCCATTTAAGAAAAAACAGGACACCCAAATACACACCTAATAGTTATCTAATCTTGACAAAATTATCTGCTGTAGCCAATATTAATCTGTCATATATGGCCATTGATTGTAGTGTGTCAAATAGTTTAACAAAAAGCATTAATAAACTATGATCAGATGAAAGGCTGCAGATGTCAGTCTAAATGTTCTAAAAAATAATATGTTACAAACTGCTATGGTTTATATAAAGTTAAATTATAAATGTATACTGTATACAGTTGAAACCAGACATTTACATACACTATATAAAAAGACACATATGCATATTTTTCTCGCTATCTAACATTAAATCAGAATAAACCTTTCCCATTTTTGGTCAGTTTACCATAACTATTAATATATGCTGAATGATGAATAATGTGAGAGACAGAGAATTATTTAAGGCATTTTTATTACTTTCTGCAAAGTCATGTTTACAAACACTAAGGCTATGTGCGCACTGGGCGGGTTTTCGGCGGTTTACCTGTGTAAACCGCCGTTTTGTTTACATTAGTTTTATTTAAATTTATGTTAATCCAAACCGGCGTTTGGATTAACATTAAAACTAATGTAAACCGCCCAAGGCAGTGCACACACCGGCGGTTACACAGCGTCATCCGTTGCTAACCCGCAGGTTTCCCAGCGGGTTAGCAAAGAATGAGCATGTTCTATAATCCGGCCGGTTCTGCAGCGGCTGCAAGCAGAATCATGTGCTGCTTCCAGCCGCTGCAGATTCGCCGCCGAGAACACGCTGTGCATCCGCCGGCTACCGCCCGGCTCCCGCCGCACATACCCGCCAGGAAGCCGGTGGACGGCGCCGGAGCTTCCTGGCGGGTTCCGCCAGCTGCCGCCGACCAAACCGCCGGGTAAGTGTGCACTTACCCTAAGATTACTATGCCTTTAAACAATTTGGGACAACCCATATGATGATGTCATGTCTTTGGAAGCTTCTGATAGGTTTATTGTCAACATCTGAGTTAATTAGAGACACACATGTGGATGTATTTTAATGTACACCTGAAACACACTGCTTCTTTGTGTAGCATCATGAGAAAGTCTAAAGAAATCAGCCAGGATATGAGGAAGAGAATTGTGGACTTACACAAGTCTTATTCATCATTGGGTGCAATTTCCAGATACCTGAAGGTGCCTCATTCATCTGTGCAAGCAATTATACACAATTATAAATAGGATGGGAATGTCCAGACATCATACTGCTCAGGAAGAAGACGGGTTCTGTATCCCAGAGATGAAGATTTGGTCTGACATGCATATCAACCCAAGAACAAAAGATTATGGTAAAAACTGGTAAGATTGTGTCATTATCCACAGTGAAACCATTACTCCAAAAAAAACATTAAAACGCCAGATTAACTTTTTGCAATTGCTCACAGGAACTGAGACCTACATTTGTGGAGACATGTCCTGTGGTCTGACAAATCTAAAATTGAACTGTTTGGCCATATTGACCATCACTACATTTGGAGAAAAAAGGGATAAGCTTGGAAGCACAAGTACACCATCCCAACTGTGAAACATGCATGTGGCACCATCATGTTGTTGAGTTGTTTCACAGGAGGAGGGACTGGTGCATTTCATAAAAGAGGAAAGAAGATTATGTGGCAATACTGAAGCAACATCTCAAGACATTAGCCAGGAAGTTAAAGCTTGGGTGGAAATTGGTCTTCAAAATAGACAATGACCTGCAGCATACTGCCAAACTGGTTAAAAAATGGTTTAAGGATAACAAAGTCAATGTTTTGGAGTGGGCATCACAAAGTCCTGATCTCAATCCTATTGAAAATTTACAGGCAAAACTCAAAAGGCAGGTGCGAGCAAGGCGATCTACAAACATGGGCTCAGTTACACTAGTTCTGTCAGGAGGAATGGGCCTAAATTCCTACCAACTATTGTGAGAAGCTTGTGGAAGAATATCCAAAATGTTTGACCCAAATCATACAGTATAATAAGGGTCAAATACTAATGAAATGTAACTAAACTTGTGACTTTGCAGAAGGTAATAAAACATTTTTATAACTTAACTTTTATCTTATAATTCGGCCATTTGGCACATATTAATAATTATGGTAATGCTAATTGACCTGAAATGGGAAAGGTGTATTCTGATTTCATGTCAGATAGTGAGAAAAACATGAATATGTGTCTTTTTATATAGTGTATGCAACTGTATATCCTAGAAATATAATTCATATTTTACGTGGTCATACAGAGTCACAAATAAAATAGTCTTATTATGAATTAATGGTTTGATGTGCAAGATTAAGCTTATCGCGGTATTTACATGAACCCTTTCTACCTTTAGGCTATAGTTTCTGATTCCAGCTATTAAGATAAAATTACATCAAGATTTATCTGCACTAAAAGCATTAAGATCCCACCTTATCTAAGCTTGCAGCCCCCCGGAGGAAGAAATTCCATTCTGAGTCAATGATTTCTTCTTTCTGTCGCATGATTTCTGTACAGAGCATAAAACTGTAGATAAGCTTGTGCTGTTCAAAGAGACCCCGTGAAACATTGGTGTAAGAAGAGAAAAGAGTTTGGGCGAGCAAGGTCGTCAGGCGAATATCGAGATTGTTACTCTTCTCAGCAGTCTCAATTGTTGTGTTAAACAGCTGCAAAGAAAGTATAAAGTAAAATACATCAGAGAACAATAAAAAAAATCAAATCTCTACTGACATCAGAAAGCTCCATAATGATTAAAAGCATTGGATCAAATGCAAGATAAAGTTCACCTCTTGTTATTTAAGGAATCAGATATATTGCTGATTCTGTCTATGTAAAACTGAGCTGTAATCGGGCATAGACTCATTATACTATTGCAGGGGTGGGGAACTCCAGGCCTCAAGGGCCACCAACTGATCATGTTTTCAGGATTTCCTTAGTATTGCACAGGTTTGCAGTCATCACTAGTGCAGGTGATTAAATTACAACCTGTGCAATGCTAAGGTAATCCTGAAAACATCACCTGTTGGCCGCCTAGGAAACTTGGCAAAAATTTTGAAAATTTAGCAATTTTTAAACTTACAATTTTTATGCCCTTAAACCAGAGTTTTGTCACGCAAAAATAGTTAATAAATAACATTTCCCACCTGTCTACTTTATACCAGCATAATTTTTTATGGTTAGGAAGTTAGAAGGTTTACATTTTTATTTACTAAACCATTAACATAATGGACCACATAACATGGCCTGTGTGATTTCACAAAGTGGGATTTAAATAAGTACTCTGCAGAGATATTCCAGAGATAAACCAGAGGAAACCAGAAGGTTTCTCCAGCTATACCCATCTGCTGACTGTCTCTAATACTTTACTTTCCCACTAACACTTTATCATGCTCACTTATCCCCTACCACTAATTGCTCCACTAATCCTTTCCCTCTTTCACTACCCCCAAACTCCATCAATCTTATCACAAATATTTATCTCACCATCCCTCTTACCTCCCCACTTGAGCTCCTCTGCTAACCTGGATTGGTTTGGTGATGATGGCTCCATCTGTGTTCTGTATGAGGTGGATCCTATGCCTCGTGGCCCACTAAAATGTAAGGATGAGCTTCTGGGGTGCTCCAGTGCCCCCAACCAGTACCTGAAGATGGTGGCCAGCTAACCTTGGCAAGGATCTCAACGTCTGCTGCTGTGTACATACCTCACTCTGGGAGCCATGTTTTCTAATGAAGAGCTATTTATTTTTTTTAAAGAATTTTTGGATAAAATGAAGATGAAATATCTAGTATTTTTAATTATCTCATGCTGAGACACTATCTCACACCTCTAATGCAGAAACACAAAACAAGCCGGCCACTCTCATTCTCCCACCTGCTTGCCCTCTCTTTGCTTCTCTTATCCGCTGGTGACATATCTCCCAATCCAGGACCTCCACAGTCAACATTCCCCACAATTCCACCCTCTTATGACCCCACACCTGCAAGAAACAGCTGCAATCTTTTAAATATAAAACCCATTCCACTGACCCTAATCTCCACAACCCTCTCTTACTGGAGCGCTCTGGAATGCCCGTTCCATCTGTAATAAACTCCACTTCATTCACAACCTCTTTACCTTTCACAAACTCTCCTTCCTGGGCCTCACAGAAACATGGCTGACACCCTCTGATGCGGCCTCCCCTGCTGTGCTGTGTTATGGCGGACTTCATTTCGCCCACACACCTCGCACTGGCAACAAACATGGTGGAGGTGTGGGTCTTCTTTCTAGCAACTGCACTTTCAGCACAATTCCTCCTCCAGCCTCCTTTATTGTCTCATCTTTTGAAGTGCACTCTGGCCATATCTATTTTCCTTCCAACCTGCAAGTGGCCGTCATTTCTTGACCCCCGGGCCCAAACCATTGCCTTCTTTGACCAATTCTCCATCAGGCTCCTATACTTTCTCTCTGCCGACATTCCCACCATCATAATGGGCAACTTCAACATCCCCATTGATATCAACCAGTCAACAGCCTCCAGACTCTTGTCACTTGCTTCATCCTTTGGCCACTCTCAATGGTCCACCACAGCCACCCACACAGAAGGACAAACACTAGACCTCATCTTCACCCGCCTCTGCTCTCTAACTAAACCCACAACCTCCCCTCTCCCCCTCTCTGACCACCATTTACTCACTTTCTCATCCTTGTCCTCCTCACCTCCCACCCATGTCCACCTACTCGCACACCCTCACAGGAACCTCACACATCTTGACACTCACACACTCTCCAATGCCATTTTACCGCTATAATCCATATCCTCACTCCACGACACAGATAATGCCACAGCTTTCTACAAGTCTACACTCATATCAGCTATTGAGGCAGGTGCCCCTCTCGTTCATGGCAGAACACGACAAAACAACAGACAACCCTGGCACACAGACATCACTATAAATCTCACCCGAGCATCTAGGGTTGCAGAGCAGCGGTGGAAGAAAACACACTCGCATGAAGACTACGCAGCATTCAAACAAGCACTTCTCAAATTCAAGTCAGCACTCACCACCACTAAACATAATTACTTCATTACCCTCATATCCTCTTTGTCCACAACCCCAGGTAGTTATTCAACATATTAAACTTCCTCCTCTGTTCTTCAATCTATCACTAACCTCAGGTACCTTTCCTTCTGCTTTCAAACATGCAACAATTACACCTATCTGAAAGAAGCCATACCTCGACCCCACTTCTACATCCAGCTACCAGCCCATATCCCTGTTCCTGTTTGCTTCCAAACTTCTCGAAAAGTATGTTCACACTGTACTCACATCCCACCTCTCATTCAACTCTCTCTTTGACAACCTTCAATCCGGCTTTCGCCCTTACCACTCCACTGGAACTGCACTGACCAAAATTATTAACGACTTACTCGTGGCCAACGCGAACAGACATTTCTCCATCCTCCTCCTTCTAGACCTATCTTCTGCATTTGACACAGTTGACCAATGTCTCCTATTACAGATCCTCTCTTCCATTGGCATCACTGACCTTGCCCTCTCCTGGATCTCTTCCTACATTTCCAACCGCACATTTAGCGTCTCCCACTCCCACATGACATCCTCGTTCCATCCCCTCTCTGTTGGGGTCCCTCAAGGCTCTGTCCTGGGGCCCCTCCTTTTTTCAATCTATATCCTTAGTCTGGGACAACTTATAAAGTCCCATGGCTTCCAGTATCAGCTGTATGCTGATGACACTCAGATCTACAGAATCTCTCTGGGCCAGATGTCACCTCTCTCCTGTCCAGAATCCCAGAGTGTATATCAGCCATATCCTCCTTCTTCTCCTTGCTTTCTAAAACTCATTGTAGACAAAACCGAGCTCATCATCTTTCCTCCATCTCACACACCTTCCTTACCAGATCACACATTATTTCACAATAAATGACATCACACTTTGCCCTGTACCTGAAGTCCATTGCCTTGGAGTAACCCTTGACTCTGCCCTGTCCTTCAAACTGCACATCCAAGCCCTTGCCACCTCCTGCTGCCTCCAACTCAAAAATATTTCCAGAATCCGTCCCTTCCTCAACCCTCAATCTACTAAACAACTAGTGCATGCCCTCATCATCTCCAGTCTCGACTACTGCAACCTCCTCCTCTGTGGCCTCCCTGCTAACACTCTTGCACCCTCCAATCTGTCCTTAACTCGCTGCCCGACAAATCCACCTCTCTCCTCGCTGCTCTCCACTTCTCCCCTGTGCAAATCCCTCCACTGGCTCCCAATTCACCAACGTATCCAATTCAAACTAACACTGACTTACAAAGCCGTACACAATCTGTTCCTCTCATATATCTCTGAACTAATCTCCTGATATCATCCAGCTCATAATCTTCGATCCTACCAATACCTCCTTCTCTCCTCCACACTTGTATGTTCCTCACCTAACCGCCTGCAAGACTTCGCCCGAGCATTCCCCATTCTCTGGAATTCTGCACCCCAAAATGTCCGACTGTCCCCCACACTCGAAACCTTCAAGCGGATCCTGAAAACCCACCTCTTCAGAACAGCCTACAGCTTGCAATGCCATAGTGCCAGCTCACCACCACTGGACCGATGCTCCACCACACTGGACCCGTGCTCCACCACCACGGAACCTGCCGCTCCACCATCATCTGACCCAGCGCTCCACCACTACCCGAGCAGACCCAACCTACTGTTTCCCTCCCCATTACCCTGTAGAATGTAAGCCCGCAAGCCAGGGTCCTCCTTCCCCCTGTACAAGTCTGTCACTGTTAGTTTGTTCATTGTATTTTTAACTTGTTTGTATGTAACCCTTTCTCATGTACAGCACCATGAAAACAAATAGTGCTCTATAAATAAATAATAATAATAACATTTGAAGTGACTTTGAGAGGCGTATATGACAGAAAACACCCAAAAGGGACTCTATTCTAACAAAATGCACCTCTCAATGTGCCAAAACCACATTCAATAAGTTTATTAATTTTCAGGTGCTTCACAGGAGTTAAAGCAATATCTAAGGAAAAAATGAAAATTAACTTTTTCTTCAAAAATGTTATTTATACACAAAAGTTTGCATTTTCACAAGATAACAGGAGAAAATGGACCCCAAAATATGTTTTGCAATTTCTCATGAGTACACCAATGCCCCATACGTGGTGGAAAACTAATGTTTAGTTGCATGGTAGAGCTCGGGAGGGAAGGAGCACCATTTGACTTTTCAAGCGGAAAATTGTCGGGAAAATCATTATCGGATGCCATGTTGCAGTTGGAGAACCCTGATGTGCCTATAACAGTGGAAATCCCCACAAGTGGCTCTTTTTGGAAACAAGACCTCCCAAGGAACTTTTTTAGATGTGTGGTGAGCATCTTTAACCCCCAGATGCTTCACAAAATTTTAGAATGTTGAGACGTGAAAATATAAAATAATAAAATTTTTTACACCAAAATTTTATAGTACCGTGTTTCCCTGAAAGTAAGACAGGGTCTTAAATTCTTTTTGTGGCCAAAAGTGGCCCCCTGTCTTACTTTCGGGGGGGCCTTACATTGGAGGCCCCACCATCTATCCATACATCCACACACTTCAGCCATCCATCCACACATTCCCACACATACAGACAGACACATGCATACACATATATACACATATATACACACCATGCACACCACACACACCACACACACAGTCACACACACACATAGCACCGCTTCTTACCGGGTCCGGTGTGGGGTCCCCGATGGTCCTGTGCCGTCCTCTGTGCTCCGGTACGGTCCCCAAGATGATACGCTGCCATCCGCCGTGTTCCGGTGCCGTTTTGCACCGGTATTGCCGGTCCTAGGCTCCATGGTCCCTGCTCTTCCGGGGTTCAGGCCGCAGCTCCACCCAGGTCATAGTGTGGGCCAATCAGCATAGCGGCGCTCAGAAGCAAGCGTCATCGGGCGCTTGCCTCTGACGTCAGCGCCGCTATGCTGATTGGCCCACACTATGACCTGGGCGGAGCTGCGGCCTGAACTCCGGAAGAGTCGGGACCATGGAGCCTAGGACCGGCAATACCGGTGCAAAACAGCACCGGAACACGGCGGATGGCAGCGGATCATCTCGGGGACCGGACCGGAGCACAGAGGACGGCACAGGACCATCGAGGACCCCACACCGGACCCGGTAGGAAGCGGTGCTATGTGTGTGTGTGGCATGTATATATGTGTATGCTTGTGTCTGTACGTGTGTATGTATGTATGTACACCCCCCCCCGTGTTTCCCCGATAGTAAGACCCCCCCTCCCCCTACCCTGCTTTACATTCGTGGGGGGCTTACATTGGAACCCACCGTCCCGACCCCCAAGGACCTTTTTAACTTTCGGGTGGGTCTTACAATGGATGTGGAGTGAATATAATACCCAAAAATTAAATTTTTTTTTTTTCTAATAGTAGAAAAAAACTACACCACAAAATTTGTTGTGGAATTTCTCTTGAGTACTCCGATACCTCATATTGATAGAAAACTACTGTTTGGGCACACGGCAGGGCTCGCAAGGGAAAGAGTGCCATTTGCCTTTTCAATTGGAAAATTGGCTGGAATCGTTATCGGATGTCATATCACATTTGAAGAGCCCCTGATCTGCTTAAACAGTGGAAGCACCTCATTATTGCCCTTTTTTGGAAGTTCCTCAAGTAACTTTTATAGATGTGTGGGGAACACATTGAGCCCCCAGGTGCTTTATAGTCTGGCCATGAAAATAAACTCATCACATTTTCTTCACAAAAATATGTTCTTTGAGTTCAATTTAATTATTTTCAGAAGAGTACCAGGAGAAAATAGACCTAAAAATTTGTTATGCTGATACCTTATATGTGATGGAAAACTACTGTTTGGAGATACGCCAGGGCTCAGAAGAGAAAGAATGTAATTCTCGTACTATTGGCTGGAATCGTTAGCGGACACTATGTCGCCTTTGTAGAACCCCAGATATGCCTAAGCAGTACAAACCCCTCAAAAGTGACCTTATTTTGGAAACTAGAACCCTTAAGGAATATATTTATATGTGAGAAGAGCACCTTGAACCCGCAGGTGCTTCACAGAACTTTAGAACGTTGAGACGTATAAAGAAAAGAAATCTAATTTTTCCCACAAAATGTTTTATCCCCAAATTTTGTATTTTCACAAGGGTAACAGGAAAAAATGCACCCTACCTTTTGTTGTGCTATTTCTGTTGAGTATACTGATACCTCATATGTAATTGAAAACTACTATTGAAGTAAAGTGGTAAGCTCAAAGGGGAAGGTGCGCTATATTGGATTTCAGATTTAGCTGAAATGGTTGAGGGTGCCATGTTGCATTGGCAGAGCCCCTGAGGTGCCACCATAGCAGAAATATCCCCAAAAGTGATGCCATTTTACAAACTACATCCCTCAATGAATCCATCTAGGGATGCAGTGAGCATATTGACACCACATGTTTCACAAAATGTTATAGTATTAGGCGGTGAAGAAAAAAATATTACATTTTTACCATTAAAATGTTGCTTTAACCCAAGATTTACATTTTGGACAAGGGGAATAGGTAAAAAAGGGCCAAAATTTGTTACACCATATCTCATGAATATAGCAATACCCCACATGTGACTGTACAGTACTGTTTGGCCACACGCCAGGGCTCGGGAGAGAAGGAGCGCCATTTCATTTTTGGAGCACAGATTTTCCTAAAATAGCTTGCAGACTCCATTTGTAGAGCCCCTAAGTGCCAGAACTGCAGAAACCTCCTTAAAGGACCACCTTTAGAAAATTACACCACCATGGAAGTTCATCTATGGGAATAGTGATGATTTTGACTCTGGAAAACACTCGTGGAATCAAATACAGTGAATTTTGCAGAATTCGAAATTCCAAACAATGCTCTGTAGGACTGAATACATTGTAATGCTTGAACATTGTACCCAGCTCATGCTTCTGGAAACACACAGCCCACAAATGAGCGGGGTCTCCAAACTATAGCAATGCCAACTATGTGGATATTAACTGTGGTTTAGACATTGTAGGGCTCAGAAGGGGGGAATTTGGATATGGGAGTGCATGTTTTGCTGGTTTTCATTCTGGAGGACGAGAAGCCAGAATGCTTTTACTTTGTGCTATAAGTAATGTGGAAGCCATCGATATTTCCGTTAACAGATGGTGGGCCATAGTGGGATTTTGTTTTTTGTGGGGGTTGAGATGAATGTAATTGGTGGTAATTTAGGTGCAGAACATTTTTGATCAGTAGACATTTATCTAGTGCTGTATGCTGAGAACTTACATTCGGGTTTGCAGCTACATCTCCGAAATACATGATTCAAATGAAAACCTCTCCCTCCAGATCAATTCACTGATGAGACAGGAGAGTTGCTCTGGACTCTGTTTATCCTCTGTTTAGATGTGTCCTTTTTAAACTTCAACAAAACTTTTGCATTGCACCGTTTTGTGCACACTTAAAAAGAAACGCAAAAAAGATTAACACCACCGAGTTTAAAGTGACTGCCTCTGTCTCACTAGAGTGAATTTTAAATTGGGAATTTTGTCTGAATCACATTTTTCAGAGATTTATGAGTAATACCCTGTGTAAGTGCTAAGCATAGAGCACAGGACAAATGTAAGCTGCGCCTTATAGCGATCCTCAGGAGACAAAATAAGCAAATCAGCAGCAGTTGAATGATTAGGCGGCTTTATAAGTCATGCCAGTACAATTACGGTGATACAAGATTGAGGCTGCCTTCACATTAGCATTTGTGTCTGCATGCTGATGGCATGCAGACACAAACACAGTCAAACGCGGTGTCATTTTGATGTGTCCGCAGCGGAGAATGTCCGCCTGCGGACACATCACTGTGCAGCCCGGCAGCCAATCGGCGGTGTCCAGGGGCGGAGATCAGCGCCGGAGATCTCCTCCTCCCCGCCGCCGGTAAGCTCCGGGACGTGTCAGCGGGGAGAAACAGCTGATTTGACAGCTGTTTAAATCTCCGGCGCCGACACCGAGAGGAGATGTCGGCGCGGGAAGATTCAAACAGCTGTCAAATCAGCTGTTTCTCCCCGCCGACACCGCTAGGGTATTACCGCCGGCGGGGAAGAGGAGATCATCAGAGGATGAGCTGATCTCCCGCTGGCCATCGGTGAGCTCCTGTGACATCACCGGCGGCCACCGGGAGATTTTTCAATGGGTCCGCAGAGTTCTCCTGCGCTGTTAAGCGCAGAACACTGCGGAGCCATTGACTACAATGCATGTTTTGTGCGCTTGGGGACGCTTGCTGATTTTCCAAGGTCCCCGAGCGCCCAAAAAATGCAACATGATGCGTCCCGGGTGCAGACGCTGGACCCTGGAAGGAGCAGATATCGTCCGCATCCGCACCCGAACGCAGCAAACGCTGACAAACGCAGGCACTATGCGTTCCTATGTTAAACATAGGAACGCAGTGCGCATGCGTTTGACTGCGTATGTGAACGCAGCATAAGCTGCGTTCACATACGCTAATGTGAAGGCAGCCTTATATAGTTTTTTTTATGTTTGGCTACTATTACTCTAAAAGTGCTTTTTCACAAAATAAAGGTTTTTTGCATCACCAAAGTTTGAAGGCTATAGTTTTTTATTTTTCTGCTGATAGAGTTATGCTTGGGATAGTTTTTTGTGAGATGAGTTGAAGTTTTTATTTCTGCCATTGTGGGCCACATCATGTTTTTTAAACACTTTCTGTTTTGCTTTGTGTGAGGCAGAATTAAAAAGGAACAGAAATTCAGGAATTTTATTTTTTTGTCTGTTTTTTTACGCTGTTCTCCATGTAGTAAAAGTGATAGGACAGCTTCCTTCTTCCGCTCAGTACGATTACAATTATATCACATTTATATGTTTGTTTTTTTTGGTTTGGACACTTTCACACCAATGAAACAATTTTGTAAAAGAAAATTGTTTTTGCATTGCTGTATTCTGAGAGCTATAGATTTTTAGTTTTTCACTCATGGAGCCATCTGGTGTCTTGTGTTTTGCGACACAAGATGACTTTTCCAGTGATACAATTTCTATTTGCATCTGACTTCTTGATCAGGCTAAAGGCCACGTCACACACACAGATATCTGTTCAGATATTGGTCACAGATCTCTGGTTCCAGTGAAATCATGGACACACTGCTCCACTTTGTGGCAGTGTACAATGGAACAATGATTTCACTGCAACCAGAGATCTGTGACCAATATATCTGTGTGTGTAATGTGGCCTTTATTCCACTTTTTGGCAGTATGATGAAAAAGCATAGTCTTTTTTAAGTTTTCTATTTATTCTTTTAATGGTGCTCTCAAAACATTTTTAGTCTTCAATAAGTATTTATTAACAACACCACAAGTTACAATTGCCAAGACAGACATTTGTAAAGACAGAAAACACAATACAAATTATCTCAATAATGGGTGAGGGTGGGTAGATTGGTAGGGAAGAGTAGGATAACAGGATTTCTGGGGGGGATGGGTACTAGAAACTGGAAAGGTGGGAGGGAGGAGGGAAAGTGTGAGTGAATTCGTGAGTAAAGTCAAACGAAATATTGTAGAGAATATAATAACCTCGGTCGACGTAAAATGTCTCTCTGGAAGAAAAACTGAATCAGGAGGTTTAGGAAACCATAACGTTCGAATAGAGGTTAATCATGAGAGAAATTCTAATTGGTTTGTACGCAATTCAGAGACTTTGCGGACGGCGAGTCCCGTCTTCGTCAGCCATGATCTGCGTAAGTTGGCTTCGGATATGTGCCTCTGAGCAACCGAGCTGTAATCATACCAAGGCTAATTGTAGAGCTTGGGGGAAGGGGAGTATGGGTAGGCGGGGGGGGGGGGGAGATTGGGGTAACAAACCCTAGTTTCAATACTGAGGGTGGGGTGGAGGGGGGGTGGAGCAGGGGGAGTTGAACTGGGGAGGAGGAGTCGAGAGGGGAGGAGTAGTTAGAAGTAGACATAGAATAGAAGAACAGGAGGAGGATGGATAAAGATCTAGAAGAGAGGGGTGAGGGGTGAGTGACCACAAGGACCCCAAGCACTCAAGTAGGTGGTTGAAGTGCTGAAGGATGCGCAGCCCATAGAGACCACGCCTCGAAGACATATCTCCGCCTTGGGGCGTCCATTGCCAGGTAATATTCATGCGTGAAAATTGTGTTCAGCTTGTGAACAAGGTCCCCGATGGCCGGGGGAGACACACTTTTCCATGATGCTGCTATGCAGAGTCTCGCCACAATTAATATGTATGTGATCGTATGGCGAGTGACAGGTGGGTAAGTTTCGGCTCCTATGTTTAAAACTGCTAATTGAGGAGACAAGGGGATGTGGGTGTCCGTTACAGTCCCCATCAGGCCGCCTACCAGCGCCCAAAATTGGGCGATCTTGGGGCATTGCCACCACATGTGTGCCAAATCCCCCCTCTGGCCACATTGTCTCCAGCATAGAGGGGAGGCTCCCCGAACGAATCTGGCCAGCCTGGTTGGGGGAGTGCACCAGCGGAGATGGACCTTTTTGAGGGATTCCAAGTGGTTAATGCATCTTGATACTTGAGTTACACATCTGATCGACCCCTCCCAGTCGTCTGCGTCTGCCTGGAAGGTAAGGTCTGACTCCCATGTTTCCATATATGCTAGTTTAGAGGGGGAAGTTTGAACCAATAGTCCCTCGTACAAGGAGGACAGACCCCTTTGGGACTCTGGATTCTGAAAAAAGCAGCCGTTGGAGTGGGGAGGGAGTGGGCCGCCTCAGGTCATGTGAGCAGTTCGTTGAAGCAAGGAAGTGGCGAACCTGGGAGTATTGTAGGAAGGTTCGTTTCAGATTCTGAAGTCCCCGCTAAAAGTTTCAAATGTAGGAAGCCTATCATCTTTTAGGAGTTCTCCCAGCGTGCAGATTCCCGAAGCCAGCCAGGAGGAGAGGTTTAGAGAGGGAATATGCATCTGGAAGGCCTCCAATGGAATCTGCTCCGGAGGAAATTTAGACCAGTGAGCAGGGATCTTTTTCCACACAGACTGGAGAGCTCGGACTGTGGCCAAGGGATGATCCTGTTTGACCGCCCCAAAGCTGCCCCAGCCAGGAGTTTCCCAGGTGCAATTCCCGGATCGACCTCAATCTCCAGTTGTGTCCAACCCAGTGCCGTCTGCTGTCTCCACAAAGGCCTGGAAGCCTCCAAAATTATGGCCCTGTGGTATGAGATCACATCTGGGACCCCCATGCCCCCCCTCTCATCCTCAAGTACATTGTACGTCTCTGAACTCTGGGTCTACCTCCCGCCCATATGAATGTGTTAATACGTCGTTGAAGCAGAGTCAGGAGGTTGCTTGGGTACCCCAGAGGGACACACCGGAATAAATAGAGCAGCTTTGGCAGCCATAACATTCTGAATGCCTGTATACGTGCCACCCAGGACAGCAACGGGAGCGGGCTAGTTTCCATAGCTTCCCTTAATGTTGCCATTAATTTGTTTAAGTTTACCCGAGCCATGTGTCTCGAGGCACACAGGGTTACTCCCAAGTACGGGATGCCCTCCGGGGCCCAAGCAAAGGTGTATCCTGAGGCGAGCGACGTCAGCTCCGTCTCTGATATGTTGATAGGTAGTGCCATGGTTTTACCCATGTTCAATTTATAGTATGAAATCTTTGAGAAGCTGTCTAATTCCCTCAGTATAGCTGGGATGGAGGTGTCTGGGTCTGTGCAAGTAATAATTACATCGTCCGCGTATAGCCCTATGACATGGTCCTTTTGTCCCACACGAATGCCCGCTATCCCCGGGTTGGCTCTTATTGAGGCTGCTAGGGGTTCCATGACTAGGGCAAAGATCATGGGCGACAGAGGGCACCCCTGTCTTGTCCCGTTTGTAATGTTGAAATGGCGGGATAAATATCCTGACGTGGAAACCCGAGCTCTGGGGGCAGAGTAGAGTCCCAGGATGGCCGACAGTATTGGCCCAGAAAATCCGAACCTGCCAAGAACTTCGCGTAGGTATCCCCAGTGCACCCTGTCAAACGCTTTTTCTGCGTCAAGAGACAGGAATACACTGGGGACCCCCGTCCCTCCACAATCTCCACCAGATCCAGCATCCGCCGGGTACCATCTCTGGCCTGTCTTCCCTCCACAAAGCCCACCTGGTCTGAGTCCACCAATAGGGGAATCACCCTTGACAACCTTGAGGCCAGCACTCTGGCATATATCTTCACATCCGTGTTAAGTAACGAGATGGGTCGATAGCTGCCAGGGCTGTCTGGAGGTTTGCCAGTTTTCAATATTGTGGATATCGTGGCCTCCAAGGCATCGGCACTCAGCCTCCCCTCCGCTTGCCAGTGGTGGAACAGACGAAGGAGGTAGGGGGCCAACTGGAGGGAAAAAGCCCTGTAATACTCGTTAGTGAAACCATCCGGCCCCGGAGCGGAGTTACATTTAAGCGTCTTAATAAGATCCACAACCTCCGAGAGGGTGAATGGCTGGTTCAGGGCGGAGAGTATGTCAGGAGGGACCACCGGGAGCTCCACTCTTGCCAGATAAGCCCGGATGTTCTCTAGTGAGGGCTGCGGGGTCTGTGTGTCCTCCGCTAGGTTGTAGAGTTTAGAATAAAAATTCGCCATAACCTCCACTATCTCAGTCGGGTCTCTGACTGTCTTACCGTCGGTGGATGTCATGGAGGTCACCATTGCAAGGGCCACTCTTTTCTTCAGTCTTTTAGCTAAAAGCTTACCCGCTCTATCCCCTGCTGCATAATACTGGGTATTAAGTTTCCGGAGCCCCAGCTCATGGCTGTAGAGTAGCTGAGCTCTAAGTTTGGTTCTTAAGTCAAAAATCTGACGGGTCAGTTGAGGAGAGGGTTTTGCTTTATTTAATGTTTCCAGGGTACCTATTTGGTCAGACCATTCTTTCCAGAGGGTTTCTCTCTCCTTCTTTTGTTGTGAGGCCTTCTGGATTAGTAAACCACGCAGGACTACCTTGTGTGCGGCCCAGAGGGTGTCGTCAGAGGTCTCCCCATTATCATTGAAATGGAAGTACTCTTCCAAGCTCCCACCCAGGGATTCAAGGATCTGTTGGTTCGAAAGCAGCCCGACATTCATCCTCCAACGACGTGGCAAACCTCCCTTCCGCCCCTGTCTGATCCCCAGAGATACTGGGGCATGGTCAGACCAGGTGATCAGACCAATTGTAGAAGAAGTACAGTAGGGCAGAGTTTCCTCTCCGACCAAGAAAAGGTCGATCCTGGAGTAGGAGTTATGGGAGTTAGACAGGAAAGAGTAATCTCTCTCCTCCGTGTGTTGGTAACGCCAAACATCGTGGAGTCTGAATTCACTGCATAGGGCTGCCATGTCCCTCCCTCTTCTTGCGAGTGGGGCTGAAGAGTCTAATCTCACCACCATGACCTGGTTGAAGTCTCCACATATCACCAGGGCGCCTTCTTTCGTTTGGTTAAGTTTTTTGAACAGGGACCTCAAGAACCCCAGCTGTCCTGTATTTGGGGCGTATACTGTAACCAGGGTGTACATTTCCCCCGACATACAAAACTTCAAGATCAGGTACCTCCCCATCGGGTCCGCTTCCACTGAATTCAGTTGGAACTGGACTCTGCCACTCACCATCACGCATACTCCTGCTTTTTTCACATTATGATTTGCAAAGTAAATGTGAGGGAAGGAGGTGTTTTTCACACGGAAATTGTCTTCGGTTAAAAGGTGTGTCTCCTGGATGCACATCACATCAGCGTGAAGTCTCCTGGCCTCCTTCCATAAGAAGGAGTGTTTTACCGGAGAGTTCAATCCTTTAACGTTAAGAGAAACTAAATTCAGCGAGGGACCTGTCCCCGGTAGCACCGAGCCGTTTCCATTCATACTCACTTGCTGCTGGTATCTAAGGTATGAGGTCACCAAGAGGAGATGGAGGGGTGAAGAGACAGAGAGAGGTTACAGAGGAGAGAAAGAGGAGTGAGGGGAGATGAGAGACAGAAGAAGGTGGTGAGAAAAGAACGTGGGTATTCAATAGGGAGGATTTGGGAGAGTTGGGGGGGGAGGAGTGAGTGGGCTAACGAAGGAGTAAGGAGGGGAGAGGGAAAGGGAGAGGAAATAAACACTTATGTAAACCTAAATAAGGTCAGGCTAAAAAGCCTTGACTGGGGGGGAAAGGCAGGGAACCACGCACGGATCTCCCCTGATCGTGGCCAAAGAATGTTGTGGCCACTCGATCCGTCAGCAGGGAGAACTGCCGATCAAGCCCCTAGATGGAGTGGGGTCTGGCGTGGAGGTTCCGTACGAATCTGAAGGAGGATAGATTAGTCTGCACAGACCGATTCGGAGACCTCCGATCCCTCTCTGGCGTCAGTTGTGATCACTGGGACACGATCCATGAGATCCCCCCGACGGGGAACGTGGGGAGTTTGTGGCTGGAGTAGACAGGTTCCAGGAGTGTAACGCTCTGCGCAGCATGGTAGGAGAGGAGAAGGAATGTCTATTGCCCTTATAACGAAAATTCACGGACACTGGGGTGCCCCAGGCGTATTGTATCCCTTTTTCCCGTAGGAGGAGGCAACTGGGTGCGAATTCTCGTCTTCTAGCTAATGTTCCAGGTGAAAGATCATTTTTAGTCTTCAATAAGTACGGTAGTTATTAACAACACCACAAGTTACAATTGCCAAAACAGACATTTGTAAAGACAGAAAACACAGTACAAATTATCTCAGTAATGGGTGAGGGTGGGTAGATTGGTGGGAAGAGTAGGATAACAAGGTTTCTGGGGGGGGGGGTACTAGAAACTGGAAAGGTGGGAGGGAGTAGGGAAAGTGTGAGTACTTTCGTGAGTAAAGTCAAACGAAATATTGTAGAGAATATAATAACCTCGGTCGGCGTAAAATGTCTCTCTGGAAGAGAACTGTATCAGGAGGTTTAGGAAACCATAGCGTTCGAAGAGAGGTTAATCATGGGAAAAATTCTATCCGGTTTGTATGCAATTCAGGGACTTTGCGGACGGCGAGTCCCGTCTTCGTCAGTCATGATCTGCGTAGGTTGGCTTCGGTTATGCTCCTCTGAGCAACCGAGCTGTAATCATACCAAGGCTAATTGTAGAGCTTGGGGGAAGGGGAGTATGGGTAGGCGGGGGGGGGGGGAGATTGGGGTAACAAACCCTAGTTACAATACTGAGGGTGGGGGGAGGGGGGTGGAGAAGGGGGAGTTGAACTGGGGAGGAGGAGACCCGAGAGGGGGGAGTAGTTAGAAATAGACATAGAATAGAAGAACAGGAGGAGGATGGATAAAGATCTAGAAGAGAGGGGTGAGTGACCTCAGGGACCCCAAGCACTCAAGTAGGTGGTTGAAGTGCTGAGGGATGCGCAGCCCATAGAGACCACGCCTCGAAGACATATCTCCGCCTTGGGGCGTCCATTGCCAGATAATATTCATGCGTGAAAATTGTGTTCAGCTTGTGAACAAGGTCCCCGATGGCCGGGGGAGACACACTTTTCCATGATGTTGCTATGCAGAGTCTCGCCGCAATTAGTATGTAAGTGATCGTATGGCGAGTGACAGGTGGGTAAGTTTCGGCTCCTATGTTTAAAACTGCTAATTGAGGAGACAAGGGGATGTGGGTGTCCGTTACAGTCCCCATCAGGCCGCCTACCAGCGCCCAAAATTGGGCGATCTTGGGGCATTGTCACCACATGTGTACCAAATCCCCCCTCTGGCCACATTGTCTCCAGCATAGAGGGGAGGCTCCCCGAACGAATCTGGCCAGCCTGGTTGGGGGAGTGTACCAGCGGAGATGGACCTTTTTGAGGGATTCCAAGTGGTTAATGCATCTTGATACTTGGGTTACACATCTGATCGACCCCTCCCAGTCGTCCGCGTCTGCCTGGAAGGTCAGGTCTGACTCCCATGTTTCCATATATGCTAGTTTAGAGGGGGAATTTTGAACTAAAAGTCCCTCGTAGGAGGACAGACCCCTTGGGACTCTGGATTCTGAAAAAAGCAGCCGTTGGAGTGGGGAGGGAGTGGACCGCCTCAGGTCATGTGAGCAGTTCGTTGAAGCAAGGAAGTGGCGAACCTGGGAGTATTGTAGGAAGGTTCGTTTCAGATTCTGAAATCCCCCGCTAAAAGTTTCAAACGTAGGAAGCCTATCATCTTTTAGGAGTTCTCCCAGCGTGCGGATTCCCGAAGCCAGCCAGGAGGAGAGGTTTAGAGAGGGAATATGCATCTGGAAGGCCTCCAATGGAATCTGCTCCGGATGAAATTTAGACCAGTGAGCAGGGATCTTTTTCCACACAGACTGGAGAGCTCGGACTGTGGCCAAGGGATGATCCTGTTTGACCGGCCCCAAAGCCGCCCCAGCCAGGAGTTTCCCAGGTGCAATTCCCGGATCGACCTCAATCTCCAGTTGCGTCCAACTCAGTGCCGTCTGCTGTCTCCACAAAGGCCTGGAAGCCTCCAAAATTATGGCCCTGTGGTATGAGATCACATCTGGGACCCCCATGCCCCCTCCCTCATCCTCAAGTACATCGTACGTCTCTGAACTCTAGGTCTACCTCCCGCCCATATGAACGTGTTAATACGTCGTTGAAGCAGAGTCAGGAGGTTGCTTGGGTACCCCAGAGGGACACACCGGAATAAATAGAGCAGCTTTGGCAGCCATAACATTCTGAATGCCTGTATACGCGCCACCCAGGACAGCAACGGGAGTGGGCTAGTTTCCATAGCTTCCCTTAATGTTGCCATTAATTTGTTTAAGTTTACCCGAGCCATGTGTCTCGAGGCACACAGGGTTACTCCCAAGTACGGGATGCCCTCCGGGGCCCAAGCAAAGGTGTATCCTGAGGCGAGCGACGTCAGCTCCGTCTCTGATATGTTGATAGGTAGAGCCGTGGTTTTATCCATGTTCAATTTATAGTATGAGATCTTTGAGAAGCTGTCTAATTCCCTCAGTATGGCTGGGATGGAGGTGTCTGGGTCTGTGCAAGTAATAATTACATCATCCGCGTAAAGCCCTATGACATGGTCCTTTTGTCCCACACGAATGCCCACTATCCCCGGGTTGGCTCTTATTGAGGCTGCTAGGGGTTCCATGACTAGGGCAAAGATCAGGGGCGACAGAGGGCACCCCTGTCTTGTCCTGTTTGTAATGTTGAAGTGGCAGGATAAATATCCTGACGTGGAAACCCGAGCTCTGGGGGCAGAGTAGAGTCCCAGGATGGCCGACAGTATTGGCCCAGAAAATCCGAACCTGCCAAGAACTTCGCATAGATATCCCCAGTGCACCCTGTCAAACGGTTTTTCTGCGTCAAGGGACAGGAATACACTGGGGACCCCCCGCCCCTCCACAATCTCCACCAGATCCAGCATCCGCCGGGTACCATCTCTGGCTTGTCTTCCCTCCACAAAGCCCACCTGGTCTGAGTCCACCAATAGGGGAATCACCCTTGACAACCTAGAGGCCAGCACTCTGGCATATATCTTCACATCCGTGTTAAGTAACGAGATGGGTCGATAGCTGCCAGGGCTGTCTGGAGGTTTGCCAGTTTTCAAGATTATGGATATCGTGGCCTCCAAGGCATCGGCTCTCAGCCTCCCCTCCGCCTGCCAGTGGTGGAACAGACGAAGGAGGTAGGGGGCCAACTGGAGGGAAAAAGCCCTATAATACTCGTTAGTGAAACCATACGGCCCGGAGCAGAGTTACATTTAAGCGTCTTAATAACATCCAAAACCTCCGAGAGGGTGAATGGCTGGTTCAGGGCGGAGAGTATGTCAGGAGGGACCACCGGGAGCTCCACTTTTGCCAGATAAGCTCGGATGTTCTCTAGTGAGGGCTGCGGGGTCTGTGTGTCCTCCGCTAGGTTGTAGAGTTTAGAATAAAAATTCGCCATAACCTCCACTATCTCAGTCGGGTCTCTAACTGTCTTACCGTCGGTGGATGTCATGGAGGTCACCATTGCAAGGGCCACTCTTTTCTTCAGTCTCTTAGCTAAAAGCTTACCCGCTCTATCCCCTGCTGCGTAAAACTGGGTATTCATTTTCCGGAGCCCAAGCTCATGGCTGTAGAGTAGCTGAGCTCTAAGTTTAGTTCTTAAGTCAAAAATCTGACGGGTCAGTTGAGGAGAGGGTTTTGCTTTATTTAATGTTTCCAGGGTACCTATTTGGTCAGACCACTCTTTCCAGAGGGTTTCCCTCTCCTTCTTTTGTTGTGAGGCTTTCTGGATTAGTAAACCACGCAGGACTACCTTGTGTGCGGCCCAGAGGGTGTCGTCAGAGGTCTCCCCATTATCATTGAAATGGAAGTACTCTTCCAAGCTCCCACCCAGAGATTCAAGGATCTGTTGGTTCGAAAGCAGCCCGACATTCATCATCCAACGACGTGGCGAACCTCCCTTCCGCCCCTATCTGATCCCCAGTGATACTGGGGCATGGTCAGACCAGGTGATCAGACCAATTGTAGAAGAAGTACAGTAGGGCAGAGTTTCCTCTCCGACCAAAAATAGGTCGATCCTGGAGTAGGAGTTATGGGAGTTAAACAGGAAAGAGTAATCTCTCTCCTCCGCGTGTTGGTAACGCCAAACATCGTGGAGTCTGAATTTGCTGCATAGGGCTGCCATGTCCCTCCCTCTTCTTGCAAGTGGGGCCGAAGTGTATAATCTCGCCACCATGACCTGGTTGAAGTCTCCACATACCACCAGGGCGCCTTCTTCTTTCGTTTGGTTACGTTTTTTGAACAGGGACCTCAAGAACCCCAGCTGTCCTGTATTTGGGGCGTACACCGTAACCAGGGTGTACATTTACCCTGACATACAACACTTCAAGATCAGGTACCTCCCCATCGGGTCCGCTTCCACCGAGTTCAGTTGGAACTGGACTCTGCCACTCACCATCACGCATACTCCTGCTTTTTTCACATTATGATTTGCAAAGTAAATGTGAGGGAAGGAGGTGTTTTTCACACGGAAATTGTCTTCGGTTAAAAGGTGTGTCTCCTGGATACACATCACATCAGCATGAAGTCTCCTGGCCTCCTTCCATAAGAAGGAGCGTTTTGCCGGAGAATTCAATCCTTTAACGTTAAGAGAAACTAAATTCAGCGAGGGACCTGCCCCCGGTAGCACCGAGCTGTTTTCATTCATGCTCACTTGCTGCTGGTATCTAAGGTATGAGGTCACCAAGAGGAAATGGAGGGGTGAAGAGACGGAGAGAGGTTACAGAGGAGAGAAAGAGGAGTGAGGGGAGATGAGAGACAGAAGAAGGTGGTGAGAAAAGAACGTGGGTATTCAATAGGGAGGATTTGGGAGAGTTGGGGGGGGGGGGAGGAGTGAGTAGGCGAACGAAGGAGTAAGGAGGGGAGAGGGAAAGGGAGAGGAATGGAACACTTATGTAAACCTGAATAGGGTCAGGCTAAAAAGCCTTGACTGGGGGGGTTAGGCAGGGAACCACGCACGGATCTCCCCGGATCGTCGCCAAAGAATGTAGTGGCCACTCGATCCGTCAGCAGGGAGAACTGCCGACCAAGCCCCTAGATGGAGTGGGGTCTGGCGTGGAGGTTCCGTACGAATCTGAAGGAGGATAGATTAGTCTGCACAGACCGATTCGGAGACCTCCAATCCCTCTCTAGCGTCAGTTGTGATCACTGGGACGCGATCCATGAGATCCCCCCGACGGGGAACGTGGGGAGTTTGTGGCTGGAGTAGACAGGTTCCAGGAGTGTAACGCTCTGCGCAGCATGGTAGGAGAGGAGAAGGAATGTCTATTGCCCTTATAACGAAAATTCACGGACACTGGGGTGCCCCAGGCGTATTGTATCCCTTTTTCCCGTAGGAGGAGGCAACTGGGTGCGAATTCTCGTCTTCTAGCTAATGTTCCAGGTGAAAGATCAGGATAGACAGCTGCTTTGGCAAATTGGGTAGGAAGAGTGGGGTTAGCTCTCATAGCCTGCAGTAAAATGTCTCTCGTCTTAGGATGTAGAAAGGAGATTAGGATGTCCCTCGGAACCTCTTTGGGGAGTTTCGCAGGTTTAGGCAGTCTATAAACTTTTAGTAGTTCCAGTGACTGAGGATTAACATCCGGAAGAGCTGCTGCTAAGAAGGCTGAGACAGTCCCAGGGAGATCCTCTCCATCTTGAACCTCTGCAATCCCTCTTAGTTTTACATTATTTTTGCGGAGACCATCCTCTAGGTGACACAACGTTGCCTTCACTGATCCCATCTATCTGTCCATCATGTCATAACTGTCTGCTAAATTATTATGTGCCGAAGCGTATTCAGCCATTTTGGACTACACTGTGGAGGTCCTCTCTCCAAGCGCCGCCATTTCAGATTTAATGTCGGCCATCATGGAGCGCATTTCCCCCAGCATGGCATCCCTCATCGATCCCAGCATGTCCCTCATATTGCGTTTCGTGAGAGGGGACTCCTCTCTACTCACATTGCCACCGTGGTTCTCCGGGCGTCTGGGAGACCGGGGAGATCGGGAAGCTCGGGTGGAGGAGCTGGAGGGAGACGCCGGGCTGTTCCCGGCCGGCGCCATCTTGGGTCCTCTGTGGGGCTCCTGGTTGAAGTCGTCTGTGAGCTTGTTTGTCGTCTCCCGGCGGCGGGAGCCCATTCTGGGCATGACCAGTGAGTTGGCGAGGTTTCGGGCTGTCACTCGGCTCAAAGCGGGATCAGGAGGGCCGCGGTAATGCCGTTTCTTCGGTCCGTGCTGCAGAGCCTCCTTACAATGCGACCGGCGCCATCGGCTGCTGGACACGCCCCTCAAAACATTTTTTATAGAGCGGGTCAGTCTGAACACGGTGATACCAAATATGTGAACTTTTTTTTGTTTATTCATTTTTTTTACATAAATATATAATTACTAGATGGTGGCCCGATTCTAACGCATCGGGTATTCTAGAATGGGTATGCCGGCCAGGCGCGACCAATCCGTTCAAATCCTGCTCCAATTCGCATCCGGACCATGCCTGTCACTGATTGGTCGTGGGCGGCTGGCGCGACCAATCAGCGACGTGGGATTTCCGTTACAGACAAACTGACAGAATTAGACGATTATATAGTAGATATGTACATATTTATTGCTACTAGATTTTTTCAAAATTTCTTTGCTTCTTTTTAAAATAGTTTTACACTTCTTTAACTTTTAAAAAAAAACCTTTTTTACTTAGTCCCTTTGTGGCATATCACCTTTAATTATTCAATTAACTTATATCATTGCAGTGCACCAGCATTGTCTCACTGTGCGCCTGCGTGAGAACAGAAGCTTAGATGTTGGCGCAGGTGAGGAGGGGGGCAGACACAATAAGGGAGAGGAACAGCAGCAGGAGGCGGCGCAGAGCGGCCGGAGGCAGGGAAAAACCTCTGTGCCAGCGCTGTCTCCATATGAAGAAAGGCTCTCCGGACTCACTAGATGTAAGATTTATAAAGTTTATATCTCAGTGCACGGGGGGCTAGAGCCATGGGGGACCGCTTTCCTGAATGCAGCAGGCATGCTGCATTCAGTGGTGCATTTAGATTGTCATGCACCAGGGGGTGAAATGCCCAGACTGAACAGCAAAACTTGAAAACCCATTGACTTTGCTGGGATTCCATTTGAAAAACGGATCAAAAATGCACAGTATGAACATTGCCTTAAACATTGACGATACTTGGTTCCAAAATGCTGATTAACATACATTCTATGTTTTTATTTACGTGAAAACTCACGGATGTCATAATGAGGCCTGGACACCTCAGAAATCTTAATGCGAATTTCATTTTTAGAATAAAAGTGTGAAAAAGATTCAAAAGATACATTTTATTAAGCTAACCCCACTGGAGTTCATTACTTCACATAGTTGCTGTGTCTGGATAAAAGCCAATTGTATGAGCCAATATTTGACAGTTTGGAACTCACTTTCTTTAAGCCCAATAATTATATAATTAGTTTAGACAGGATTATTTTACAATACCATAATCATTTTGGGATTAGAAATTACAATATGAAGCCAATTAGCTGCATCATATCATGACCTGTAATATAACCGCAAGCATAGATATTGTCAATTCAGTCCTACAAGTAGAACTCCATACTGATAAATGAAGCACTGTACACATTACTATGACCCCCAAAGAACCCGATCACCTATTTTGGAACCTGAAAAAACAACACATAAGATTTATGTCTTTGTCTTCTGCTTTTTATCTACCTACTGCCTAGGTAAGAACAGATAGGTGTGGAATATAGCTTTATATTGTGGCTGATAAAAGCCTGGCTCAATGAAGAATGCTATATGCAGATAACTGGAATGAATATTTAACATACTTGTTTGAAGTACTTCAATGAGAATTGATACATTGGATCTATTTCTGAGAGACTTGCAATGACGGATCCCTGGGTGGCAACTGTCCTGTACTTCTCCCGAGCTGTGTTTATCTTTTGTTCTGTGGCTTCAGCTTCTTCAAGTCTAGTTTTAATAGCGCCTGAGGTTATCTGAAATCGTATAGAGAAAAGTTACTTGAAAATAACCATTTGCTAATATGACATAAACCCAATGTCTAATAATGCCAACAATTAATACTTTTTGACAAACAGAACTTCTATGTTTTAAACCTCCCCCCCCCAACAATTTCAACAAAGTTGGGACACTGTAAGAGGTGAAAAAAGAAGGCAATGAGCCGTAAATCTCTTATAACAGCAGTACATATCATATTACACATTTTTCTATTTAATTTGAAAGCATTAATTAATTTAGAAAATGATGCCAGTAACAAATTTCAAATACATTGGGACAGGGTTAGCAAACACCTGGAAAAGTTAGCACTAATGAAAAACAGCTGGAGGGTCAATTTTTAAGTAAGTCACATGACTGTGTATAAAGACTGTATTAGAGAAAGAGAGGCAGAGTCTCTCAGAAGCAAAGATGGTCAGCAGTTCACCAATCTGAGAACAATTACAGAAAATGTTCCTCAATGTAAAATTGAAATGACTTTCAATATCACACTATCTACAGCAGTGTTTCCCAACTCCAGTCCTCAAGGCACACCAACAGGTCATGTTTTCAGGATTTCCTTAGGATTGCATAGGTGATAATTTAATCACTTGCACAGGGGATAATAACATCATCTGTCTAATGATAAGGAAATCCTGAAAACATGACCTGTTGGTGTGCCTTGAGGACTGGAGTTGGGAAACACTGATCTACAGCACACAATATCATCTAATTTAGAGATTCTGGAGAAATCCATGTTCACAAGGGACAAGGACAACAGACAATATTTGGATGCCCATGATCCACGCGCCCTCTGGTTGTACAAATCGCTAAATGGGCTCAGGAATACTTCCAGAAGTCGTTATCTGTGAGTACAGTTTGCCTTGCAATTCACATATGCAAGTTAAAGCTCCATCATGCAAAGAAGCTGCCATATCAATACAGAAACACTGCCTTTGTTTTTGGGTCAAAGCTAATTTTAAGGTCAGATGAATCAAAATATGAAAAATCTTTATTGAAACCACTGACACCATGTCCTGCGAACTCAAGTGGAGAATGGCCATCCAGCTTGTTATCAGCAAACAGTTCAAAAGTCTGCATCTCTGATAATATAGGGTTGTGTTAATCCATATGGTAAAGGCAGCTAACACGTCTTGTAAGGCACTATTAGTGCTGAGCATTATACAGAGGTTTTAGAGGTTTTAGAGCTTTAGAGCAACATATACTCCCATCCAGACAATGTCTATTTCACAGAAGGCTTTGTATATTTCAGCAAAACAATGCTAAACCACACACTGCATCCAACATAACAGCATGACTTCACAGAAGAATAACTTAGGTGATAAACTGACTGACTGCAGTGCAGACCCTTCACCAAAAGAAAATATTTTCCACATTATGAAATAAAAAATAAAAAATGCAGCAAAGAGAACCTAGGCCAGTTGAGAATCTAGAATCCTACATACTATCAATTAGGTACTGCACCGAATCTAGCTATGTGCAAAAGGTTAAATATAATATTTCCATACGATCTGTAAAGGGATGGCAGTGATATAAAATCACTCAATCCCACAGACTCCAATTACATATGAAAAAAGAAGAACAACGGAGAGAAAGAGTGTGTGTTTAAACAAAGTTTTTTTTACTTTTTTCGCAGTGCCAAGATGAACAATAAAGGTGGTTCACAAGGGGCAAACACAATAACCACCGCACATTGTAGATGTTATACAAATAGTACATGGAACAAAGTATACATTTCATGCAACTGGTAACAGGACATAAATCTCCAGGACATCTGTAGTCACAACTAGTACAAATCATTATCACGTAATCTGTGTGACATATTAGTTCGGAGACATTATGTTCCCCATATACCAGCTTTGTTTGGTTCTACGCGACCCTTGAGGGGTTGTTTTCCTTGTGGACACTGTGTGGCCTGCAGCAATGTCCTTCGCTGTGCCTGCTTCACGTCAGCAAATAAACTGAAAACATACGAAATTAAGGAATACATAAATTGTGGAACCTCCAGTGTGGTATATTATGCCACCTGTGGGTGTCCACTGATTTATGTAGGTCTAACATCAAGAGAATTGCGAAAACGTGTCGGAGAGCATGTGAGGGGCATTGCTGCGGCCCTCTCAGTGGAAGAAACCTCCACTTTAAAGACATTGCCCCGTCATTTTAAGGCCCACCATGATTGTGATCCCTCCTCCCTGAAGGTCAGGGGGATTGAGATCATCCATGGTGGGATCCGAGGAGGCAATACATGGAGGGTCCTCGCCCAACATGAGACCAGATGGATTGTGGTCCTGGGGGCAATGTCTCCTGAGGGCCTAAACAAATCCCTTAGTTTTGCCCCTTCCTTGTGATTATTCCCCCACGTCTTCTGTGAATTGAACCTTGTATAAAGATTCTGATACTATTTTTAACATCTATTCTTTCTAACTCGTTGAGTGTCACTACTATCATGCCCTCCTTATCATGGATTGGTATTGCTGCGATTGGCCTTCGTTTTTATCTTGGTGGACCGGACATAGAGCACATGGAACATTTTAGTCATGAAGAACATCTTATAACTGGACCTTTAAACATGAACTTGAGGATATAGTGCATCACTATTTATGTATGGCGATTATGTACTATGTAACATTATGTGGAGAGTTTGTGTTACCTGCTGCTTAAGTAGCAGGCTTACTTAAATGCATAAAACAATAAGTGGTGTTGCAGCTAGGTTGTTTGAGATGAGGCCCCATTTCTACTTGCACTGTGTCACTTTAAGGTAGCTCCAAGAAGCTGTTTACCATCCTGATTTCTTATCATGTGCGCTAGCGCTGCATCGCTTCGGCTCTCCTCCCTCCGGGGGACGTGGCGTCTATATTGCAGCTGCGCATGTCCGGGAGTCATGGTGACGCGTCCCTGCTCGCGAACATGCACATTACACCTGCCACACTGACCCCACGTCACTTACGGTTGCGGGGGAGAGACTGGAAGTGATGTAGCGCTATACATACAAGCGCACATGATCCAGTGTTTTTAATCACTGGACACTATATAAAGGGTACAATGGGTGGCTGGGTGTCACTCAACACTCCTTCCCCCATGAAGCATACCACAAGAAGAACGTACATTGGGGACATTAAGCAGGGGATCCTCCACTATGGGGTAAAAACTGTGACAGTACTTGCACTATGTATTTTTCAGCACAGCAATAGGACAGGCTTTTATATGTTACTCCTGTTTCCCATAATAAGTATATGGAATAATTGGTCCATTTGATTTGTATTTTTGCATTGCTGGAGGTACACCAGTATTAACATCTGTTGTTACTATTGATATCAATGCACTTGCACCTTAATAATGATTTGTACTAGTTGTGACTACAGATGTCCTGGAGATTTATGTCCTGTTAGCAATTGCATGAAATGTATACTTTGTTCCATGTACTATTTGTATAACATCTACAATGTGCGGTGGTTATTGTGTTTGCCCCTTGTGAACCACCTTTTTTGTTCATCTTGGCATTGCGAAGAAAGTAAAAAAGCTTTGTTTAAACACGCACTTTTTCTCTCCGTTGTTCCTCTTTTTTCATATGTGCAAAAGGTTAGTTGCTGCTGCTGGCCTGGGGGGTACCGTGTATGACCCCCACCCATTGATGGATATGTGATACTTCTAATTTAGGGATAGACCTAGTGCAAACTATCAGGAACTTGAAATATAATGAAAGATTACTGGTATTGAGTTGACCCTTATGCGGGATGTTTATTCAGTAATGTCAAATTAAAGGGATCCTGTCACCTCCAAAACGTCACTTAAGCTAAAAAAAAAACACGTCCCTGCAGCATCCTATCACTAATCTCACACTCCTTTTGTGTCCTAAAAGCATCCTGTCAAAGTAGATAAAAACGATTTTATACTCCCTCATTAGCCATGTTAATTAGCAGGGGCTATATTCTTTAGCCCCTAGGGCGTATTTGTTTTTTGCCTGTTGTCATACGATCATGCCCTAATGGGCGTGATCTTTTATTCATGTTCTATTCAGGCGCACTCCCTGCTCTCCACGGCGCTGGCTGGACATTAATGACGCGAATCGCGTCATTTCCAGGATCAGGTGACGTCAGTACACTTGTAATATACCACCAGTAATATTATAATATTATAGCACCAACACCACCTATTAAAGATCTCCAGACCACAAATGAAGTGAGACCTCCCTCAGCATGGGGATTCATACACACCTCTGAGCCCCGACCATCGTAGGAACACAATCACGTAGAGCAGATTAAACAATATTACACTCTGTAATTGTAATCCGCATTCTTATACTACTAGTTCTAAGATACGTGCATTTTTAAAATATATTTATTGTTATTTTATAATCCTTTATAGAATCCTACGTACATCAGACTAGAGTGGGACAACATTTCCAAAACAATTAGTCTCCTCACTTCTCAGATGTATACATACTATTGTAGAAAGAAGAGCGGATACTACATAATAGTAAATATGGCCTTGTCCCAACTTGTCTGAGATGTGTTGCTGCCATCAATTTCTAAATAAGACCTTTTTTTTCAAACAAATTGAAAAATGTCTTTCAACTTCTGGTGTTTGTTCGATATTCTATTGTAGATAACACATGATTATAGGAGGTGTACAAATCATTGCGCTCTTGCTTTCTTTACACAGCATACCAATTTTGGGGAACTGGGTTTATCTAATATATAATTGCCGTATGCACTTCCGTGTCGGACCCCGCAAAAGACCGTGGCTTTGTCACTCTGTGACGTCACCACGAGCGAAGCATTGCCCGCGTAGCGGGCATTGCGAGCCCTCGCCGCTGTCAGCACACACCCCCAACCCCTGTCACCACACAAAAACCCCATATGTCCTCACCCCCCCCCATATGTCCGCACACCCCCGCTCCGATCCCGCTTTATTATTTGAAAATCTTAAAAAAAAATCTTAAAATTTTTTTTAAAATATTCTAGACACCCGATGCATTTGCATCGGGCTCACAGCTAGTAATTTATATTTGATATATGCAATCTATAATTGATTTGTACAATTCATCTAGCTCTCATGATCTTTACAAATCATGATAGGAGCCAGTATATTTATTGACAATTTGGCAAAAATGTATTGTAAATGGATATTGTTGTTTCAACAAACTTTGCAAATATCAATATTAAAAGTGAATATGGGAAACTTAATATCATATTTATCAAAGACAGCTACTTCTTTCTCCACTTATGAGCCTCTTCGTCCTTTTCCTTCCTGTCTCCAAGACTTTAAATTCACTCTCAAAAACTATTTTATTCAAAACAAGAGAGACTGCCACCACAATGATGTGTCAAGTTACAACTAGCTATTAAAGATGGAACAGGGTGGAGGAGTGAGAAGCAGGAAGAGAAAGCAAGCAGAAGCAGACATTGTTGTAGTGACAGATCATCCCAAAGCTGGATTCACAGCTACAATGCTCAGAATTGATGTATAATATTTTATATACTGCAGCTGTTACTTTCAAACATGTCCTAAACAGAGAGAAAAACTGAAATATATGTGTCTTTGTGCTGTGTTTAGGAGATATCATAGCAGAGTCTTCTTCCACTAGTTCCAACAGAACTGAAAATTAGGGATATGGCCTGCAGTGGAGAGAAAACTGGTGTAAAATGCAGGATGTAAGTCATATACTGGCCAGATCAAGTGTTATTCTTTGAATATTATACCTTATGTTACCTGAAACAACAGGCACACTTTCAATAATTCGTTATGAGCTATACATTCGAGCTTAGGTACAGAACATTTTGTTACAAGAAACAAATTAATAAATTGACTCAAATAAAAACTAAATTGTGAAAACAGTCTTCTGTGTCGGAAAGTTATCGCATATACAATAAAATATCAATCTTTGCCACAATTATTTATGTAAATGAAATTATTACTGCTATTCTGTTTCTGTTAATTTGCAGGTATGTTCTTCTGTACCCTTCCTCTTGGCTCAACATATCCAGAGCTAGGTGGCACAAAATGACCAGCTTTAAAAAGAAATATAATTTCACTATTCTCAGTAGAGATTTTTGGCCAATATGTGTGTTTATGTGCCTACTCAATGGTTGTGAATTGCAAAAAAAAGCCTGCTGAGGACTTTGCTACTATCTCATCGCAACGCATTGAATTTTTATTTTAAGGAACTTGTGTATTCCTTGATATTTTAAGAAAGGCAAGTTTGGACACATATGTATGTGCATATATGTAGTATATCCATAATCCAAACATTGTCTAATAATGAGATGCTGTGTCTTCAGAATTTACTACTTCAATCCAGAAGTGAGCCAGAAGGTATGCCAGAAGCCAAATTTATCATTGCAGTAGTTCACAATAACATTACGCTTTATTAATCTGGGTGATGTCACATTGTTAATTAGGTTACTTCTGGGCATTACATTTTACAAGACTTGAAAGAAAGATACATTCTACACTTTACATGCATTCCTCGAACTAGACTACAGGGACACAAGTAACACAAACAAGAACAAATACTGGAAAGTAAGAGATGAATAAATTGCTGACCTTGGATTCCTGAAGTGTGTTGATAAGCTCTTCATTATCCAGGATATTTCCTTCAGATGTGAAGAGTAATTTTAGGATGCGCTCCTCAATTGCTTTCAGTTGATTTCTATCAGAATTGATTCTAATTATAAGTTGATTCCTTTGTTCCTCTAGATCTGGTCTCTCAATTCTTACAACATCACTGAAAAATACAAAACCAATTTATAGTATTACAGTGTGTGCAGAATTATTAGGCAAATGAGTATTTTGATCACGATACTTTTTATACATGTTGTCCTACTCCAAGCTGTATAGGTTGAGAGCCAACTACCAAGTAAGAAAATCAGGTGATGTGCATCTCTGTAATGAGGAGGGGTGTGGTGTAATGACATCAACACCCTATATAAGGTGTGCTTAATTATCAGGCAAATGCCTTTCCTTAGGCAAAATGGGTCAGAAGAAAGATTTGACAGGCTCTGAAAAGTCCAAAATTGTGAGATGTCTTGCAGAGGGATGCAGCAGTCTTGAAATTGCCATGAAACGCTTGATTGTTCGGTGATCACGCTTCAAAAGTTTGGCAAATAGCCAAAAGGGTCGCAAGAAGTGTGTTGGGCAAAAAAGGCGCAAAATAACTGCCCATGAATTGAGGAAAATCAAGCTTGAAGCTCCCAAGATGCCATTTGCCACCAGTTTTGCCATATTTCAGAGCTGCAACGTTACTGGAATATCAAAAAGCACAAGGTGTGCTATACTCAGGGACATGCCCAAGGTATGAAAGGCTGAAAAACGACCACCTTTGAACAAGAAACATAAGATAAAATGTCAAAACTGGGTCAAGAAATATCTTAAAAAAAAATTGGAGAGCGCACCTGTGAAATACCTTCTAGGGGTACAGAGTGCAGTTGAGCCAAGTTACCGCTCACCTTTTGGAGTTAAATAGTACCACAAAAACATTTCAACTACCATGAAATCACAATAAACCTTTTGGAGTTGTGCGACCCCGCACAACCCCGGGTTACGCTCCAATCTAAAGCAGTGCCCGTGGAGGGCTCTGCTGCCGGCTCCTTGGTGTTTGCGACACGTGACTTCCGTGTCATGTGACCGCCGACCTGGAACTTCGTCACCACAGCTCCTGCGGTCCTCGCTCCGGTCTCCTAGGAAACCCCAGGTCCTTGAAACTGATTGTTAAGCAATGTTTCTTAGCCGGAGCTGCTCCTGCCGATCTCCCCAAAGGGGAGTAATAACATATAATGTGGAAATTATTACCGGCTTGTGGAGCACTGGGATAAAGAAACAAACAGGGGTCAGTATTAAAACAGACCTTTATTGGCCCCTTGCGCTGCCACTTGGCAGCACATGGGGCCAACCAAGGTCTGTTTTAATACTGACCCCTGTTTGTTTCTTTATCCCAGTGTTCCACAAGCCGGTAATTATTTTTACATTATAACAAATATTTTAAGACTGACTTTTCAAAGGTTTTATGGACTGATGAAATGAGAGTGACTCTTGATGGGCCAGATGAATGGGCCAGAGGCTGGATCAGTAAAGGGCAGAGAGCTCCACTCCGACTCAGACGCCAGCAAGGTGGAGGTGGGGTACTGGTATGGGCTGGTATCATCAAAGATGAACTTGTGAGACCTTTTTGGGTTGAGGATGGAGTGAAGCTTAACTCTCAGCCCTACTGCCAGTTTCTGGAAGACAACTTCTTCAAGCAGTGGTACAGGAAGAAGTCGGTATCGTTCAAGAAAAACATGATTTTAGTGCAGGACAATGCTCCGTCATATGCATCCAACTAGTCCACAGTGTGGCTGGCCAGTAAAGCTCTAAAAGAAGAAAAAATAATGACATGGCCCCCTTGTTCACCTGATCTGAACCCCATAGAGAACCTGTGGTCTCTCCTAAAATGTGAGATCTACAGGGAGGGAAAACAGTACACCTCTCGGAACAGTGTCTGGGAGGCTGTGGTGGCTGCTGCATGCAATGTTGATCGTAAACAGAGCAAGCAACTGACAGAATCTATGGATGGAAGGCTGTTGAGTGTCATCATAAAGAAAGGTGGCTATATTTGTCCCTAATTTTTTTGTGCTTTGTTTTTGCATGTCAGAAATGTTTTTTTCTAATTTTTGTGCAGTTATATTAGTTTACCTTGTGAAAATAAACAAGTGAGATAGGAATATATTTGGTTTTTATTAAGTTGCCAAATAATTCGGCACAGTAATAGCTACCTGCACAAACAGATATCCTCCTAAGATAGCCAAATCTAAAAAAAAACACTCCAATTTCTAAAAATATTAAGCTTTGATATTTATGAGTCTTTTGGGTTGATTGAGAACATAGTTGTTGATCAATAATAAAAATAATCCTCTAAAATACAACTTGCCTAATAATTCTGCACACAGTGAATAGTATTAGTGTCCCGTCTTGTACGGATCCACTATTTTCAGTAAAATGCAGTGACATTGTTTGTTCCAGCCAAGTCAATGAATTCTGCAGTTACACAATGCGCTTTTTACAGATCTGTTCTTGGGATTCGTAAAAAGAATGAGCATATCAGTTATTGGGCATTTTTTTTCTGCGCTTTTTACTCACCTTGCTGCGATCCCCCAGTGATCTCCAGCGATGTCCCCTCATACCGAGGCCTGCGGAAGAACCTGCCACTGCACCATGTGAATGAATAATATCACTCAGTTAAATGCACAGGCTGCAGGGTCCTTAGGGCACCGACACTGTGGCCTCCGGGGATGAAAGGGAATCGCTGGAGATCACCACAGAAGTGCGGGGAGGTGAGTAATTAGCGCAGCAGCATTCACACACACAAGGCTGCACTTTTTGAGGATCGGTTCTTGGTGCAGTTTCTGCACCAAAAACGGATCCTCACAAAACGCTGCAAAAATGCTGTGTTTGAATGTAGCCTCAGTGTAGGGTAGGAGTTAATGCCTACAGGTCTGTCGACTCTCATAACATGTTGTAGATCTCATAAGGATTATTCAGAACAAAGGCTTTTTGAGGGATTAGGCTAAACTGGGTAGACACAGAGTGTGTCTTTTACTAATTATGCACGGAACACCTATAATCATGAAGATTATAAATTAAATAAACACTTCCTTAAAGTTTGGAGACTACTGGAAACCTCAAACTTATGTATGTCTCTTTTGTCACAGGCCAGTGGGTGTACAGTGGTACCTTGATTTACGAGTACCTTTGGAGCATTTTGAAAGATGACCTGCCATTTCTGAAAAATTGTAACTTGGCTAACAAGCAACGATTTGGACCATGAGCACTGGGCTGGCACTGCACAAACTGTGCATGTGTGATGCTGCTGATTCTAGGTACTGTATTTACTGGCCACACACCATCATTGTCCGCTGCTGGCCATCGCTGTCTTTATTCTGGTGCCTCTCTGAGCTCTCTCAGCCGCAGTACATGTACGGGAAGCCACCGGTAGCAGAGAGAGCTCAGAGCATCGCTATCCGCCTGCCGCTGTCTACCGCCACACACACACACACTCTCTCTTACACACTATCACTCTCACCCACACTCACTGATCCACTGCTGCACTGCGCCGCTGTATTCCGGGCGCCGCACTGAGCTCTCTCATCTGTCGTACATATATGGAAAGCCAGGGGCAAATCACATGCCTGCAGGTGCCAGCCAATGAGACGCCAGCAGCTGCCAGCATCTGATTGGCGACCGGCTTCTTGTACATGTATGGCAGCTGAGAGAGCTCAGTGCGGTGCCCCGCATCCGGGAATACAGTGGTGCAGCACATTGGCAGATCAGTGAGAGTGTGTGAGAGTGTCTGTGCGTTTTTATTAGGGGCTGCATATGGATGATGGAGGCTGAATGGGGATGATGGGGAGTGCATGGGGATGATGGGAGCTGCAAGGTGATGGTGGAGGCTGCAAGGGGATATTAGGGACTGCAAAGGGAGTTTGGGGGCTGCAAGAGGATGATGGGAGCTGTATGGGGATGATGGGGGCTGCAAGGGGATGATGGTGATATTGGGGGCTGCATGGCGATTGTGAGATAGCGCATGCCCAGGGAACACGGAGCAGTCGCTTGGCCGTGGAATTTGACACAATCAACCATATTTTTTAAGGTAACACTATATACAGCAGTTTATTTTGTCTTCATAAACCACATACATCACATATATTACAGAACATTACAGTTCACATAACCTTCATATATTATATCTACAGGAACATTAATCACAGTTCCAAACATTAGTATAGATCATACCGTTCATCAAACAGGAACATTAATCACAGCTCATATGGCGGTTACAGCCACCTAGCCTTATCTACACTTGGTACAACCTACATAACAGTATTTACATTTTTCACCTCAACGGAAACTTTCCTGGACAGTTTCAATGGCGGCAATGCCCGCCTGGCAGTATTCACATAATACAGTATTCACATATATACATCAACGGACCTTACAGTCTGGTCCCAATGGCGGTTATTCCCGCGTGACATTATTTACATATTTATAGGGATCATTATCCACAGAACTCGCCATAGTTACAGGATTCATTATAGACAGAACCCACATACGAGACATTTACAGTCTCAGTCCATGGTACGCGTCCCACATGATATGGAACACCAGAGACATTCCCTGTCTCTCTACATGGCACTCACACATACATATAGCTTACAGAGACCATCCCAGTCTCTCACATGCTACTCAGTCCATCATGTCCAACAGTCCACTCCAGCCTGTTGCAAGTCACTTACACATATACACATATAGTCCATCATAATACATCCATGGACTACAGCCTCTTACAGGCCCAGACTAGGTTTAAGCTACCTGACCTACAGGGCAATAAAGACGTATCCAAGGCCTCCTCACGTGGGACTACATGGAGATGATGGGGGCTGCATGGGGATGATGGGGGCTGCAAGGGCTTGATTATATTTTATGTTTTACTGTACAGTATTTTGAAGCAGTGCTGCTATAAGTCTCTTCATGACGGCAGGCAGATTGATCTTCATAATGAAAATAGCTATTCTACCAGACCTCATTTTAGCCTCTCATACAGCCAGATCAGAATCCCATACACTGCACTGATGAGGGGCAATCACCCCGAAATGCAGCATCTGCAGATTGGGGCTCTGATCTGGCACAAATACTAAGTCATATTAAAAGGCTTGGTAAAGAGTCAATTATGACGTGCAGGATTGCTACCTTCAACAGGTGGTACTAGAGTTTGTCTACTTCTTCAATGAAGTGACAATTTGCATATTTCCCAGAGGGCATTGCAGCTATAAGTCATATTAAAAGCCTTGTTTGCTTATTTTTAAAACATCTTTTTTATTGAAAATTTACCATAACAAATTTACAGCTCTCACTACAAACAGAGAGAGAAACTAGACATTAGCAGAAGTAAGATATCATAAAAAGTACAGATAATATGCTTAGGTTCCTTAATATCACTTATTACCGAAATGGATCATACAAATCAAAATCTGAATCTGAAGTGGGTCTCAGACTCTACATGAGTCTGTATAAAATCTGGGGTAAGGCAGGGTATTGCCCTCCTTTTTGTCCTAGTTAATTAATCTCATTACCCATGGCTCATGACTCATGTTTCAACAGTCTACAAGTTTTTTGTTTCATATTCCTAGCCTCCCCAAAGAGTTGTTTATAGCTTCTAGAAGATACCAGGAGGTGCCCCTAAACGGGTCCATTATGCATCTGATCTCCTCCTCTAATTCTCGTGACTCTATGAAGCCTCTCCACTTTCTCATAAAGTTGGTCATTGATAGCTCCTTATCTCTCATAGTTTCCCTTCTGTCAACTTCCATTGCCTTGGTCAAACCTGTCAAGATATCGGATCCCCGGGCAAGTCAGAGCGAAGCCAGTAGGTAAGAAGCAATTTCTTTGCCAGCAGGATCAGGACATGTGTCAGATGCAGGCCTGATCTCTGTCCCTGTGAAACCTCAATATTTTGGAATATCCAGATTGAGGGGTCCAGAGCATATGTATACTTACACAGTTTAGTGATCATGTTCCTGATCAGGGACCAATATATCTGCACTTTAGTGCAACTCCAGATGCCATGTATCATGTCAGTCCCGTCCTGCTGGCATATTGGACAAATAGTTAATCTATTTGGGTTTGACGCAGATTGTGGAAGGTTGAATCCATATATTAGCCCATGTATAATGCGGAAGTGGGAATCTCTCCACTGCTCGTTTACTACGCTCCGTCTTACTTTCTCCCATCCCGATAATATGTTGTCTATCACCGTGTCCTGTGTTATAAACCTGCTCCATTTGGTGAATAGATTTGTTGTCCCCACTGGAGCCAAGATCTCCCTAAGTTCCCTGTAATTGGTGGATATGTTTAATTGAGAGACGTCTAAACTGATTAATCTATCGCATATATTTGTGGTAAAGAAAAACCAAGAAATTGTTGCGCCACACTGTGCAAATTAGCCGAAGCAAGGGGTTATATTGATATGTCACTCACCTTTTCTAGTTGCGCCCCTGCACAACTAGGTTGATGATTTGAGGTGAGATTTAACCGCAGGCACAAATCCGTTGCTACGTGTAGAGAAGCCTTTCCTTATGGAACTTCAACGTCTCTCCCAGAGATCACGAGCCCAGGGAAGGGCAGCTCCTCTGTGTTGACCAAATCCTGTCCCAGAGCTGTTCTCAAACCACACTCCCCAAAGGGAGGATTTGAGCACGATATGAAGTAAAAAGGTATGATAAAATGAGCGCTAGGGACAGAAACAGGCACTGGGCTCTTATCGAATATTACCTTTCAAATTTATTGTGAACAGTAGAAGTTACAGGTCTCCTCACCACAACATGTTTCGACACTAAAGGTGTCTTTCTCAAGTGGATCCACTTGAGAAAGACACCTTTAGTGTCGAAACATGTTGTGGCGAGGAGACCTGTAACTTCTACTGTTCACAATAAATTTGAAAGGTAATATTCGATAAGAGCCCAGTGCCTGTTTCTGTCCCTAGCGCTCATTTTATCATACCTTTTTACTTCATATCGTGCATATATTTGTGGTAACTTCTTTGGATACATCAAAGAGGTTTGTCATAACATGTTGCTTCAATTGAAGGAATTGGAGTACCTGGGTTCCCCTGAGCCTAAATTTTTCCAGAATCTCCTGACTTGTCATCCATCATCTGTGTGTCGTCTGGATCAGGTCGCCCAGCTTGTTCACCCCTCTCTGCTTCCATTCCCTAAATAGTGCATTGTCCCATCCCATCTCGAAATCGGGGAAGGCCCACGGGTTGAGGTTTTTGGATACCCTCTAGGACAACCCACATTTTTTCCGCACCACCTTCCAAGTCATTATCGTGTCCCTAAAGGTTTCCGTTGACTTAATGTGTTTTGGCAAGCCCGACAAGGTTGTGTGTAGTAAAGAACACCTGTCCCACGGTGCACAGAAAGCTGTTTACAGCTGACTATCCGAGTATCTATCAAATTGTTTAATCCACTCTACCACATGCCTCATCAGACAGGACAAATTGTATCCCCGTATATACGGTAGGTTCACGCCCCCTCTGTCTCACGCTAACATCAAGGCCCCTAAGTGCAGTCTGGGTTTTTTCCCCCTCCAGATGAATGCAGAGAAAGCCTTATGCATCCTGTGCATGTCCGAATGTTTCAGAAGCAGGGGGAGTGTTTGCAGTGGGTAGAGTAGTCTCGCGAAACTTATCATCTTCAGCAGATGACAACGCCCCAACAATGAGAAAGGCAAACCCGCCCATCTCCTCAGTTCCTGTTCAATCTTGTCGAAAAGCGGTTTGTAGTTGAGCGAATACACTTGGCAAGGGGTCCTACCTAATAAGAGCCCCAAGTACTTGATAGATGATTGTGCCAGGGGAATTCCCAGTGATCTTATGGATTCTCCTAAGGTTCCCCCACCCTTAATTTTTAGTATTTCACACTTCCGCCTATTCAATTTAAATCCTGCAAACCCCCCCGAAGTTCTCAATATCTTTCACCAGGGCAGGCAGGTTTCGCTCTGGATTGTCCATAAAAAGAATAATATCATCTGCGAATAAAGCAGATCGCACCTTTGCTTGTCCTATTTTAATGCCCACAAATGAACTGAAATTGTTGATGAACCTCGCCAGGGGTTCCAAAGCCAAGTCAAATAGAAGCGGGGACAGTGGGCACCCCTGCCTGGTCCCCTTCTGCAATGGGAATTTTGTCAATAAGAAGCCCGGAGTGTGGACTCTAGCTGATGGGTTAGCGTAAAGAGTTTGCAAGAAGTGTCGAAACCTCCCCTTAACTCCCATATGGTCTAGGACCAGACCCAGCCATGGCCACCTAACGTTGTCAAATGCCTTTTCCGCGTCTAAGTTGACCAAGGCCGGGTCCCCTCCCCTGTCCCCCCCTCTGTCTCTCACTACGTCCAGCACCATAAGGGTTTTACGGACGTTCGTTACGGCCGACCTGCCCTTAATGAAGCCCGTCTGGTTTTTTCAACAAGACCTGGAAGGACCCGGGCCAGCCTATTCGCCATGATCTTCAACAAGATTTTGATGTCCAGGTTTATGAGTGAAATGGGTCTGTAGTTAGCTGGGTCTTCTCCACCCGTCTCCCTTGTGCAGCAACTTGATATAAGCCATATTTGTCTCGTCCGGGATGGATTTCCCTATGGTCATGCCATTAAACAATCCTGTCAGGGTCGGTGTTATTTCCTCACGCAGTATCTTGTAAAATTCCCCTGTAAACCCATCTGGCCCAGGCGCCCTGCTGTTCCCTAGATGTCTAATAGCCATATCTACCTCTTGCTCCGGAACAAGCCTGTTCAACTCCTCCAGGTCCGCCTCTGAAACAGAAGCCAGCGGCACTCTCGCCAACCATTCCTCCCCACCTTGCACCTGACAGTCATTTGCACAGTACAAATTTCGATAAATCTCACCTAAAATGGAATTTATATCTTTAGGGTTGGTAGTGGTGCCTCCCCCCCTCCGATTCAGGGCCATAATCAGATTGGAGTGTTTTTTTCCTTTGGCCAGATTTGCCAATAAACGACCATTTTTGTCTCCAAATCTGTTGAAGTCTACGTCTAGCTGCCCGCGAACTATTATTTCCCTCTGTTCCACCCAGATCTCGTAGTCCCTCTTGGTGTCTAGCCATTTTTTTTTGTCAGAAGGGTCGTGTGAGCGCTTGAATATCCGGTATATGTCAGTAACTTTTTCACTGGCAGTGGTGAAGTGTTCTTGTATCTTTTTTTTTTGTGTTAGAGTGAAAGCTATTATCTGCCCTCTAAGCACAGCTTTCCCTGTCCCCAGTAGAGTCGGTAATCGTCTTTGTGTATAGCATTATCTATGGAAAACCCAGCCTATCACTCTTTGAGTTTGGTTTTAAAGTCACCATTCTTCGACAAATGTGAGGGGAATCTCCACAAGATATCCGAGCCCTTAGGGTGAGCTTCTAATATATCTAAGCGAATTGGGCTATGATCCGAAATGACCATGGTCTCTATTTCCACATCCTCGATCAATCGCAGTGCTTGATCGCTTGTCAAAAACAAATCAATGCGGGACCAAGAGGAATGCGGGTGGGAGAAATGGGTGTATTCTGTATCTTGCGGATGTAGAATCCGCCACACATCAGTCAACTTCAATGCGTCCACCATTTCTCCTAGAGTACCCTGTCCCCTGGTTACCAACGGTATCTTAGAATCACCCGATGCACTTCTCTGCCTATCTATATTTGCCACCATTACTTCATTAAAATTCCCTCCAATAATGATGTTGGGCTCCTTATCTCCCAGAATCTCTGTGTGTAACTTCCTGAAAAACTGTACCCGTGAGCCATTCGGCGCATATACATTATATAAGCTGAGTTGCTGATCTCTCACTCTCAAAACTACATGTAGTAATCTCCCCTCTTGGTCTTGGGATATGGAAATCAATGAATGAGCCAGGTGTTTGTTGATGAGGATCAGTACCCCTGCCTTCCTGTTCTGAGCCCCCGAAGCCCATGCCGAGCCCACTCATAATTTCTGCATATGGACTAGCTCATGTGCTTGTAAATGAGTTTCTTGCAATAAAGCGACATCTGTGTGTAATCTTTTTAATAAAAGCCTTGTTAAAGAGTCAATTATGACTTGTAAACAACAATCGGATGTAAACTGGGAAGATCCGCACTGCCGTCAGTTAAACAAGACCATACGGTTATATGGATCAGGATTGGTAGCTTTATTCAATGCGTTTCGGAGCATCAACCTCGAACCTTCCTCAGGAGTACAACCAAAGGTAATTTGGTTGGCTTCCTGAGGAAGGAGCAAGGTTGATGCTCTGAAACATGTTGAATAAAGCCACCAATCCTGATCCATGTAACCATATGGTCTTGTTTAACTGACGGCAGTGCGGATCTTCCATGTTTACATCATATTGTTATTTCCTTTGTACACGTGGTTTCTGTGGATTCTGCAGCAGCTGATACATGTAATGCAAACTGGTTGTGGGTCCCACAACCTGGCCAGGTGAGCAGTAAAATCTTATTCATATATCATTATATGAGGATTAGACCCAATTGTGCTTCTATATCTCCCAACAGTTTTTCTCTGCAATTAAGACTTGTAGGATTGCTACCTTCAATAGGTGGCAATAGAGTTCGTCTACTTCCTCACCGAAGTGACAATTTGCATAATCTTTAAGGAGCATTGTGGCTATAAGTCTCCTCATGCCAGCAGGGAGATTGATCTCCATAAGGAGAATTGCTATTCCTACAGGCCTCGTCTTAGCCTCTCATACAGCCAGATCATATTAAAAGGCTTGCTAAAGAGTCTATTATGACTTGTTGGATTGCTACCTTCAATATTAGAGTTTGTCTACTTGCTCACTGAAGTGACCATTTGTATTACTGTAATAATTTTACAGTTCTGTATGTGCATGTATATGAATATAGTAGATATTTTTGAGTTGTGGAACGAATTGTCTGTGTTTCAATTATTTCTTATGGAAAAATTTGCTTTGATGTACAAGAGATCTGAATTACAAGCACACTCCCGGCACAGATTATGCTTGTAAATCAAGGTTCCACTCTATCTCAAAATCTACCAAATTAGAGTTAAAGCTGCTTTTATAACAGCAGAACAGCCACCCAACAATATAGTCCCTGACAGAAGTTATGTCGCTTATCCATGTTATGTAAGTATAAGCTTATAACCTGATGTTAAATTCATCCATTGGTTTTATAAATTACTCTTTTGAAATCTGAAACCCTCCCAAATTTGGTTTAGGTTATGAAAATAAATTGGCATCAATGCTAAAATATTGATCATTTAATGAACACAGAATGGTCAGATTTTGGCAAAACAAAAGTTTTGTTGCTCACAGAAGGTAATGTGATATTCAAACAAATAATTCACTTAAAATACAAATATATGTTGCATAACATTGGTGAATGAAGTTGTGGTGCTATTAGAGTCATAATTTATATTTTGTGTGACTTTCATGAGCTTGAAGGACTGCATCCATGCGGTTCAACAATGATTCATGCAATTTATTAATGAAGTCATCAGGAATAGGAAAGAATGCAGTCTTACATGCCTCCCAGAGTTCATCTAGATTCTTTGGTTTTGTCTTCCAAGCTTCCTCTTTCATCCTACCCCAAACATGCCCAGACGGTGACTGGGCTGGCCAATCCTTGGGCACCTTGATCTTTTTTGACTGGAGGAACTTTGTTGTAGAGATGGATGAATGAGATGGAGCTCCATCCTGCTGCAGAATTTGACCACTTTTATGATTTGGAATGTAAGGGCCGCTTTACACCCACCAACTTCTGTGACCAACTTCTGAACAGATCTCTGGTTGCAGTGAAATCATGGACACATTGTTCCATTTTGTGGCTGTGTACAAATGGAAAAATGTGTCCATGATTTCACTGCAACCAGAGATCTGTTCAGAAGTTGGTCACAGAAGTTGGTGTGTGTAAAGCAGCCCTAAGAGGTAGCTAATACTTCTTGATATTTTAGGCTATTGATATTGCCTTCCACTTTGCAAATGTTTTGCACACCCCCATACTGAATGTGACCCCAGACCATGATCTTTCCACCACCAAATGTAACTGTTTTCTGGGTGTATTTTGGATCCATATGGGCTCCAGTAGGTCTCCTGCAGTATTTGCAGCAGCTGTGGTGTAATTCCACTGAAGATTCATCAGAGAAATCCATCTTCTGCCACTTTTTCAGCATTTAGCAGGCTGTGGGACTTTGCAAATGCCACACGTTTTTTTTATTCGCCTTTTGTTTAGTGCTGGCTTCTGGGCACTGATTCGACCATGGAGGCCATTTCGAGACAGAATCCTACAAACCTTTTTAGATGACACAGGCACTTGAGGTGACCAGGCCTGTTGGAGCTCTGCTGCAATGGAAGAGGGGCTTGCTTTGGATTTTCTAACCAACAAACCTTCCTCCTGAGCAGTTGACTTGCAGGGTCTGTTGGACCTGGGCTATTCAAACACATCTCCAGTCTCTTCAAATATTTTTTTTTATTCTTTGAACCTGACGCTGAGACACATTAAAGGTGCCAGCCACCTCTGCAGTGGATCTGGTCTTCAGCCTCTTGATAATCAAGGCTTTGGTCGCAGTGTGGATTTTTGGCATGTTGTCAGAGCTCAAGTTGCATTGCAAGTGAAGGTCTGGGGTGCTGGGTTTCTTTTTATAAACACCTACTAATTACCCGATCATTTACTGAGCACAGGTGAGGATGTAAACTAGGATTGGGTGCATTATATGACCAGGCGACAAAACTTTTGTCTTGCCAAAATCTGACCATTGATGCCAATTTATTTTCTTAACCTAAACCACATTTCGGAGGGTTTCAGCTTTCAAAAGAGTAATTTATACAACCAATGGATGAATTTAATGTCAGGTTATAAGCTTTTGTTTACATAACATAGATAAACGACATAACTTCTGTCAGGGACTGTGATACACTATACTCTGTAATTTTGCAAAATGTCACTTAAGGTACCGTCACATGCAGCAATTTTGCCATCAATTTCACTGGCAATTTGCTGGTTGCAGTGAAATCATGGACACATTGTTCTATTTTGTTGCCGTGTACAAATGGAACGGTATGTCAATGATTTCACTGCAACCAGCAAGTTGGCAGTGAAATTCCTAGCAAAATTGCCGCGTGTGACGGTACCTTTAAGTTTTTCACAAAGAGCATTTTGCTAAGGCTACTTTCACATCAGCGTTTGTTAGCAATTGCAGCAGATCAGGCAAACTTGAACTTTTAAACTCAGTTTGCCTGATCTGCCGAAAGCCGACACAATTGCGGCAGGATCGTGGCAAGACTGCATTCTGCCTAATGCATTCCCTATGGGACTTGCGGACATGCATGTGAGAACACTTGCAGTTTTGCCACTATCCAGCCAATCCAGAACTTGCGGCAACAGACAAAAACCACAGCTAGCGGCAGATTTGAACTGGCCGCAAGTGCCACATTTGCGAGATCACGGCAAAACCGCAAGTGCTGCACATGTCCACAAATCCTAAAGGGAGTGCATTAAGCAGAATGCAGTCTTGCGTGATCCTGCCGCAAGTGCCCCGGCAGATCAGGCAAATTGAGTTCAAAAGTTCAAGTTTGTCTGATCTGCCGCAATTGCTAACAATCGCTGATGTGAAAGCACCCTAACTTTGTACACACAAAGCTACTTTGTAAATAAAAAAGATTTGTAACATTTATACAACCCCTGGCAAAAATTATGGAATCATCTGGCTCGGAGGATGTTCATTCAGTTGTTTAATTTTGTAGAAAAAAGCAGATCACAGACATGGCACAAAACTAAAGTAATTTCAAATGGAAACTCTCTGCCTGGAAGAAACACTAAAAGAAATCTTGAAAAAAAATATATGCTAGCCAGTAACGGTTACTTTCGTAGACCAAGCATGGGGAAAAATTATGGAATCACTCAATTCTGAGGAAAAAATTATGGAATCATGACAAACAAACAAAACAACACTCAAATACATTACTAGTATTTTGTTACACTAGCTCTGGCTTTTATAACAGCTTGCAGTCTTTGAGGCATGGACTTAATGAGCAACAAACAGTACTCATCATCAATCTGGCTCCAACTTTCTCTGATTGCTGTTGCCAGATCAGCTTTGCAGGTTGGAACCTTGTCATGGACCATTTTCTTCAACTTCCACCAAAGATTTTCAATTGGATTGAGATCTGGACTATTTGCAGGCCATGACATTGACCTTATGTGTCTTCTTTCAAATAATGTTTTCACAGTTTTTGCTCTATAGCAGGATGCATTATCATCTTGATAAATGATTTCATCATTCCCAAACATCCTTTCAATTGATGGGATAAGAAAAGTGTCCAAAATATCAACGTAAACTTGGGCATATATTGAAGATGTAGTGACAGCGATCTCCCCAGTGCCTTTATCCGACATGCAGCCCCATATCATCAATGACTGTGGAAATTTGCATGTTCTCTTCAGGCAGTTATCTTTATAAAACTCATTGGAACGTTCCAGCATCATCACCTTGTCCAATGCAGATTCGCGATTCATCACTGAATATGACTTTCACCCAGTCATGAACAGTCACGATTGCTTTTCCTTAGCCCATTGTGACCTTGTTTTTTTTCTGTTTAGGTGTTAATGATGGCTTATGTTTAGCTTTTCTGTATGTAAATCCCATTTCCTTTAGGCGGTTTTTTACAGTTCGGTCACAGACATTGACTCCAGTTTCCTCCCATTCGTTCCTCATTTGTTTTGTTGTGCATTTCCTGTTTTGGAGACATATTGCTTTAAGTTTCCAGTCTTGACGCTTTGATGTCTTCCCTGGTCTACCAGTATGTTTTCCTTTAACAACCTTCCCGTGTTGTTTGTATTTAGACCAGATTTTAGACACAGCTGACTGTGAACAACCAACATCTTTTGCAACATTGTGTGTTAATTTACCCTCTTTTAAGAGTTCGATAATCCTCTTCTTTGTTTCAATTGACATCTCCAGTGTTGGAGCCATGATTCATGTTAGCCCACTTGGTGCAACAGCTCTCCAAGGTCACTCCTTTTTAGATGCAGATCTTATGCGATGCAGGTGTTAGTTTTGGGAATGAAAATTTACAGGGTATTTCCATAATTTTTTCCTCAGAATTAAGTGATTCCATAATGTTTCCCCCTGCTTGGTCTACAAAAGTAACCGTTACTGGCCAGCACATTTTTTTTTCAAGATTTCTTTTACAGTTTCTTCAAGGCAGAGAGTTGCCATTTGAAATGACTTTAGTTTTGTGCCATGTCTGTAATCTGCTTTTTTTCAAAAAAATTAAACAACTGAATGGACATCCTCCGAGCCAGGAGATTCCATAATTTTTGCCAGGGGTTGTATTCAATTTTCAGACAGAGTTTTTAAAAACATTAACATTTCATATCATTGACAGGGAACGTTAAATATAATTTTGTACACACCAGTTGTTTGTTTTAGCAAATGACTTGGGTTTCTAAACCTTGCTCTTTATATTTAAAGGATAAATAGGCAAATCTAACCTGAGCAGTTGATCCTCGAGGCCAGATCTGGTCACGGTAAAATTAATTATCGTAACTTTGATGCACACCTAGAGAACAGAGACAGATAAAGATAAGCAAACAAAAATATAGTACAGTAGTCAGAACACAACCTTTTATGTATTTTATTCCTAATGAAAAGAATATTCTCACAAATTATGCAATGGATGTCTGAATGATGGTGTCCTACTAGGATCCAATAAAACACTAGACTTGGACCCTGGAACCCTTCTACCTTCTCACTGCATGACTGTAGTGAGAAGTACCGTAGCATAGTCAATAGAACTGACTGAGACAGATGAATGAATTATAGGATATTTTTATCAGTTCATCGGCAGAAAGTCTAAAATGGGATTTGAAACCCCAGTTGTAGTTATTGTGGGGGTTTTATCTTGGGGTGATGCTAAATAGAGAGTAAAAGAAAAAGATCCTTACAATTTTTCAGCATTATTTCACAATTTTTAATCTGATGCACCGCCATATCTCTGTTTGTCTGTATGGACACATCAATAGGAACAACACATCAAGAGAGCGGACCAGCCAGTAGTGATAATGGCGTGACAATCATGATCAACGCATCTGTGCTGAGACTCATGATTTGATCAAGTAATCATAAACAATAAAACTGTTCCTTTGACTTTTTTATTACTATCCATTGCATTTTATGGATGAGTGCTATCATACTGGAAAATTCTGAATAGCTAAAGACATAATCACTATAAATATTACATTTAGTTCAGAATTATTGAAACTGTCAAACATTACAAGATTTTAATTTATTTTTATAAACTTTTTAGCTACATGAGGCAGTTGTGAACATTTGTCTACCAGCATGTAGAACACCACTAAAAAGGTCACCACATCTATTCAGAAAAGAATATTTGCTTACAAATATAACAATTTGACAGCTCAGTGGAGCAACGAATGCTGCGGGCAGCAGTAAATACCTATAATCTTTCAAATCAATTATCTTTAATAACACAGTGACGGGATTATTATGTGCAGAACGAAGCAATGACTTTACAGGCTTGGGACAAGAGTCATTTGATTTTCCTTTCACTGTCTTTGTATGTTTATTTTCACAAATGCTATGCAAGACTTGTTAAAACTATTAGCATTAATATGACAGTGACATTTTGTTTGGGAAGTTGATCTAAGAACATTTGGTAATAGATGGTAGGGAGGGCTTGACTAGAATTGCACCATCACTTCCTATTCAATTTAACAGAGTACATTTAGGTCAAAATTAAAACTTCTTAATTGCAATTAAAATGGCCAGTTGGAGTTATACATAAAGATTATGAATAAGAAAATCAAAAGTGGCACTCACCGGGAAAGGTAAAACTTCTTCATTTAATTGAATCCATTTAAAAGCAGAGCACAATGTGTACAGACGGCAGGATGATCGTGGACCCGTAGAGGCACTTGATAAGCATGAAACAGCCGTCATCTATGTACGAATGACCTTGTCCTGCTGCCTATACATATTGTTCCCTGCTTTTAAATGGATTAAATTACAGACATTTTACCTTTCCCGGAGAGTGACGCTTGTTCTTCTTATTCATTTTTTGCTCTGGACTGTACATGATGCTGAGCACCACACACAGAATTGTGATCTGAAACAGCTGTCCCAATAATTAGAGGAATAACTAATTTATTAACCGCAGTGGTATCCAGGGAAAATGGGTGATGCAGGATCACTCTGCTTTATATATAAAGGACAACGAAGTGAAATGCACCTATTTCTGGTGTATTTGTCAGTTGTATCTGGGCATACCCTTACTTTTTGTTATAAATTTCCAGTGAAAAATGGGCAATATGACTGCCATCTTTTATTCCATACTGTGCGCCCTATGCCTTTAAAGTCGTATGGATACATAATAAGATATTCTAAAAACTGTGACATTTTCCATAATAATGTAACATCCAGGTTGGTGCCTGCCCCTATTTTTTCCACTGTGTGATACCCCACCTTAGTTTGGAATCATGCAAGGCGACAATCATGACAGTCTTGTTTAATTGTCTAGAACATGTGTTGCCGTCCAGGCAGGGAACAAAATTCTTATCTTTGGATCAGTATTAACTCCCTTCTTTGAGCCCAGATAGGGCTGCGTACTATAGAAACTAATGAATCCCTGTCTCCCACTGCCGGTTATACAGTATGTATTGCTTTACCTGGTCTACACCCTCAGCTCCTCTTGTGCTAGTGCTGATTGAATTCAGACCTGAGCTCATTTTCTGACTATTCTGCCTGATGTCTTTGCCCTTTATTTTCCGATTCTGGCCTGGCTATCTGACATTCTCTGCCAACCTGCTCCATCACTCAGCAGCTACTACATAGACTCAACCCAGGGTCCCTATATAAGTCCAAACATCTATTTATAGATGAAAGAGTGAAGGCCAGGGTTCTCCAGGAACTTGATAGACAGAGTGGTTAGCACAAAGCCTACCTGTGGAAGCCTTATTTACAGCTGCCAGGCAACTACCGGTATGTACAGAACAATTTGGCACATGTGCCTTATTACAGATGTTTTCTCCACATTGCTCATTGGGAAGAATACAGAGAACAAACAAGGCAACATTGTAATTTTTAATATTTGGCCTTTTCAGTCTAATCACTGCATATCTATTCTAACTTAACTCTACTATGACCTTTAGTGAGTATTACTTTACTTATCAGAATGCAAGACTTAACCTATGGGAAATATAGATATAAATTAATGTTAATTCACTTTAAATGATCATCTAGTGGATGGATGCCTAATGGCTGATTTTCTTACCTCGGGAAGATAGTGCGGATTTGGCATTTTAGTTGTCATATAAAACCTAAAGTTCTTGTCATAATCAATGTCAGAGTCTCCAAGGCGAATCAGTGTTCTTCCGCCTGACACAAAGGTCTGCTTCAGAAGAATTGGCTCCAAAGCAGGATCTAAGGTTTCCTTCAGCTTTAATTAAAATGTTACAATGTTAACAACATATAACCAAACATGTATCTAAACATACAGTGGCATGTAAAAGAGTTTGGGCACCCCTGGTCAAAATTACTGTGATTGTGAACAATTAAACAAGTTGAAGATGAAATGATCTCCAAAAGTCATAAAATTAATGATGACACATCTCCTTTGTATTATAGGCAAAAGAAAAATAGTTTCACCTTTTACATAAATTGGTCAATGCAAATGTTTGGGTCCTTGCATGGTTAGTACCTAGTAGCACCCACCCCCTTTTGCAAGTATCACAGATTATAAATGCTTTTTGTAACCAGCAAAGAGTCTTAATTTTTGTATGAGGGACTGCCATCCTTTCTTCCTTGGAATAGTTCCAGTTCTGTGAGATTCCTGGATTGTCTTGCATGCACTATTCTTTTGAGGTCTAGCCTCAGCTTTTCAATGATGCACAGATCAGGTGACTGTGATGGTCATTCCTTCAGCTTGCGCCTTTTGAAGTAGTCTATTGTGAATTTTAACATGTGTTTAGGATCATTATCCATTTTTAGAATCTATCTTCTTTTAAACTTCAGGTTTTTTACAGTTAGTGTTATGTTTGTATCAATAATTTGTTGAAATTTCATTGAATCCATTCTTCCCTCTAGCCAAGAAATATTCCCAGTGCAATTATGTTCAATGCAACCTCAAGGCATGATTGGTCCATCCCCATGCTTAATGGTTGGTGAGATGTTCCTTTCCTGAAATTCTGTGCCCTTTTTTCTCCACAGATACTTGTACATTTGATCTATGTGGCCAAACAGTTCTGTTTTAACATCATCAGTCCAGAGGATTTGTTTCCAAAATCCATCAGGCATGTTTAGATGTTCTTTTGCATAATTCTGATGCTGAATTTTATGTTGAGGATGCAGGAGAGTTCTTCTTCTGATGGCTCTTCCATGAAGACCATATTTGTGCATGTGTTTTTGAAAAGTAGAACAATGTACCAAAACTCCACAGTCTGCTAAATTTTCCAGAAGATCTTTTGCAGTCAAGTAGGTATTCTGATTTGCCGCTCTAGCATTCCTAGCAGCAGCTCTCAATGCAATTTTGCTTGGTCTTCCAGGCCTTATCTTGACCTTCACTGTTTCTGAGAACTTCCATTTCTTAATAACATTTCCAACTGGAGAAAGGGCAACATGAAAATGCTTTATTCATTCAAATGGAAAGGGGAAAGGGAAGGCCGCTCCACCGCCCATTAACTTCCTGGATTCCTGCACCTGGTGTGGCAGCTTTGACAACTGCCCAGGAAACAATGTGAAGTAGAAACCACCGGTGCTTGTCTTCTTAAAATTCTTTTCTTTATTATTTTTTGAAAATTATAAAATCATTCAGCGTGCTAGCTGAGCATGCTGAATGATTTTATAATTTTTAAAAAATAACAAAGAAAAGAATTTTAAGAAGACAAGCACCGGTGGTTTCTACTTCACATGAAAATGCTTTGCTATCTTCCAAAAGGCCTCCACCTTTTTCAATTTCAGAACGCTAAGCAACTGCATAGAAAAAATTAGGGTTGCTGTTTTATGGCACAAAGTTAGAGGAGGCTGGGTTTTTATAAAGCTGCGAAATTTGCTTCACTTGGCCTTTCCTAATGATAGTGAACAAGTCATAACCCTATCAGGCTAATTAAGGTAGGAAACCTTGGTCAAAGTTATCTGAGCATTCAAACCTCTAAAGGTGCACAAACGTTTGCATAGCCCATTTTTCCTTTTTGTAATTTTTAAAATGTTAAAGATGAAAATATTTATTTTTTGCCTAAAATACAAATGAAATTAGTCATTTTTAACTTTATGCCTTTTAGGGCCTTCACATCAGCTTTTTTTTAAATTCGCGGCAGATGTGGTGAAAAAACCGCATCTGCCGCGATTAACCGCATACCGCTGCACTTGCGGCGCGGTTGCAGTAAACGCCATACTATGTATAGCGGACTTGTGGCAGTGCGGCAAAGTGCGGTTTTGCACTTGCGGCAGGTGCGGCCGCGAAAAAAAACGCGGCTGCAGCATTTTTTTTCGCGGCCGCACTTGCCGCAAGTGCCAAAACCGCACTTGCCGCACCTGCCGCAAGTCCGCTATACATAGTATGGCATTTACCGCAACTGCGCCGCAAATGCAGCTCGGTATGCGTAATCGCGGCAGATGCGGTTTTTCACCGCCTCTGCCGCGAATTTCAAAAAAACGCTGATGTGAAAGGCCCTTAGAGATTATTTCATTTTTAACTTGCTTAACTGTTCACAATAACAGTAATTTTGACCAGGGGTGCCCAAACATTTCCATGCCACTACATACAAAATACATTATTCTCATATTACCGTAAATTAAGGATGTGCTAAAATTTTCCATTTGCATGAATATCCTGAGCAAAATTACACCTTTTGGAATTGCAGACTACTAGGCCAGTTTGAAACAACCGTGAATCATGGACTATGCTTGGATTGTGATATGTGATCTAACCACCAGCAGTTGGTTGAACCAGTGGTTGAACCAGGATTTCTGAGCATAGTCTGTGTTTCACAATGTTTCAAATATAAACTAAGGGTAACTTTTTTTATCTTAATTTTTTTTATACTTTCAGCAGTAATTCCATTTTGGAAGAAAGGTTTGACTTCGACAGGAGGCAAAGGGAGCAGGTGCTCTGGGCCACTGAATTGGAGGGGCCCAGCCTAACAACCGCCATAACTAATTGTATCAGTGTGCGCAACATGCTGATACAATTAAACCCTGTGATAGAGCAGGGACACATGTTCTTTCTGAACTACCACTCTTCATTTTGAAGGCTGCAGGTGACTTTAGGTCTGCAAAATGGCAGAACATTAGGTCTATGGTGGAACGACACGATGACGCGCACAAGGAATTTAGTTTTGTTGCGAAGACATCACCACTTAGATCTGCCCTGTGAGTGGTTTGCCTAGCTGCATTATGCAACAGGGCTGCCCCATCTCTATTTTAGGACATTCTCTGTACCCAGATTGTGCATTCAGCATTAGGTTGGCTATGGTGAATTATTTAAAAAAATGTTTGTGGTTTTGTAATTAGATAGGGACTTGCAAGTTGTGCGGACCCTTGATGTTGCAAGCTTCCTTATTTTGGACCAAAATACTAACTAATACCTCACATTTTTTATGCCCATTTTATACATTTTTTGCAGGGTGTAGTGGGGTTTTCGGAATTTAGTTGTTTGAGTCTGTCTAGTGAGATACACTCATACAGTGTTAACCAGCCTGCCATTCTTGGCATCACTAATAGGCTCTTATTCAGACACAGTGCATATACGCATGCAGTGTTAACTAGCCCACCCCACCTGGCGATACTAATAATTCTTCAGACACTGTGTATCTCACCTATCTATATGACAAACTCACTATGCAGCCTTATTTGTGTGCATCTCATGTAAGCAGCTGCTCCTCTGCATTTGGAAAGTTGTGAGTGGTTGGACTATCTGTATTATGCACCAGGGCTGCCCCCATCTCTATTTTAGGAAGTTCTCTGCACCTGGCTTGTGCATATAGCATTAGGTTGGCTATGGTGAATTATTTTTGATTATTTCTGTGGTTTTGTAGCTTCCATTCTTCTTGTCTCATTGCAGAACATAGTATTCACTTTGGGGACTTTTTTGTGACTGAAAGCGAATAAATTCAGTAGGCACTGGCACATTATATTTTTATATAGAAGCTGATTCATAAATATCTCTTTGCTCTTTTAAAAAAATATGGCAATATCAGTAAATTAACTTTTTAAAGTTATGTTCTGGTATTATCATTAAAGAAGTTTATACAGACAAGCCAGTTTGCCTAAATATTCATACACATGTTAAATCACTCACTCTATATTCTAATATAAAAGAAATATATAAATATCTATGAAAAGGGTTGTCCACTTGCAGGAAAGCAGATCCAAAAAGGGATCCAAATCGCTGCAAAATAATTAACAAATAAAGAAGGTATTCACCTTCCCCTTCTCTGCTACTGTCTCAGTTTTTGATTGTCTACCTCTGTACAGCCAAAGGTATATGAACAAGATCCGGAGACACTGGACCTGTGAGAACCCGGTGGTGAACGCAGGGTGACTGCAGCCGTCCTGTATTCAAGATCTGCGATGGGTGCAAGGTGACTTTTCCTGCATTCGCCCACTGGAGACCGCTTTCGACTCAGCAGCATGAAAATTACATGTGGTAACCTGCACCGCAACTGAAATAACGCTGCGGTGTGGGAGAAACATAGCGGGCATGGGAGTTTTAAAAATCCCATCCACTATGCTGGCACTGAACAATGCAACATTTTGGACATAGCGGCAGTATGCTTTGTCCAAAATGCTGCAATTTCTGATCGTGTGCCCATACCTTAAGCCAAGAAAGCAGCAGTTGTGACATCGGCACACTATCTAAACCACTGCGATCAGGGAGGATAAGTACCTATTTGTCTGTTTATTTAGGTATTTTATAGCTTTTTGGGGGTTTCACATTTCTGGAAGTGGTTCCCCTTCAATACAACTAATCCTACAGTCTCTTGGCTCAGAAAACTTAGTAGGCTACAAATGTTATCTGAAAATATATAGTACCTGTAAGTTAAAGTGCATAAAAAAACTTGAAATTAATAGCTTGAGTATAAAAACACTACAGTAAATACAAGATTTACTTTGGTCAACCAATTACACAAAATGAGGCAATTTATAAACGTTAACAATACAATGTCAAGAATAAAGGGTAATTAACTATAGAATATGCAGAGGCAAGGCACAGCATACTAAGTGAAATTAAGGTGACCCTTGGAGACTGCTAATTCTATCCTGTAAGGTGTGCTTATCAACCAGGGATTTACTAGATGCAGGTCAGTGACAAATACAATACATTCAATTAAAAGTCTCGGTGCTATTCATCTCAATTACGGTACACTGAATTCTTGTGGAAACAAGTTGTGGTTTATTGCGTTAAAAGGTTTACAATGAGAACAGAAAAGGACCCAACAGCATGAAAGGCATACACACCAACATAATCTATCTGAATTAATTGTTATAGGCAAAACTGATATATCTGCTAAACTTAACGGGATTGGTCCCTTTATATTTATTTTCAAAGATGGGTTGCGGACATGATTTGTGGCATTTACTAATGTATAAGTATAACCAATTCCCCTCTTGTGCTTGTAGGTAGAGCCTCTCTTGTATATTGCACATTTCTCCTGTTCTCAAAGTAGTTTTTCAGTTGAATGAATCTAACAGCTAGGTCTGATGAAATGCCCCCCCCCAATAGCTGTCTGAAACAGCAAAATGCTTTCTTTGTGTTTTTTATTATAAAAAAATGTATACTTTTTTAAATTTGATGCAGTCCAATGCATATTAAAGTAAGTGTACAGTGCCTTGAAAGAGCATTCATTCCCCATTGACTTTTCAACATTTTTTCACATTATACATGTAAACTTAATCGTGTTGTATTAGGATTTTATGTGATATATGAACACCAAGCAGTGTTAGTGAATATTTTTGAAGTATATATATATATATATATACATATATATATATATGAAACTTGTGATATTCATTTCAGCCTCAGGCAATACTTATAGGGCCATCTTTTGCTGCAATTACTACTGCAAGTCCTTTGGGATATGTCTCTACCAGCTTTGCAGATCTAGAGGATGACATTTGTAACCATTTTTCTTTGCAAAGTAGCTCTAGGTCAGAGAGATTGGATGGAGGAGTCTGTGAACAGTCTAGCTATATGGGATTTAGGTCTAGACTGTGACTGAGCCATTCAACTAAATATGCTTTGATCTAAACCATTTCATTGTAACACTAGCAGTACATTTAGGGTCGTTGTGCAGCTGGAAGGTAAACCTATACCCCAGCCTTTTGCAGATACTAACTGGTCTGCCTCCAGGATTGCTCTATATTTAGGTCCATCCACCTTCCCAGACCAGCCGCCCTATCACTGCTGAAGAAATGAATTCCTACAGCATGATGCTGCGGCCACCATGGTGGTGGGAGTGGTGTTCTTCAGGGTGATGTACAGTGTTAGTTTTCTGTTACCCATAACATTTTACATTTAGCCCAAAAAGTTCTACCTTTGTCTCTTCTGACCAGAGCACCTTCTTCCACACGCTAGCTGTGTCCCTTACATAGCATTTTGCAAACTGCAAATGGGACTTTCTAAGGCTTGCTGTCAAAAATGGTTTACTTTTTGCAACTCTCCCATAAAGGGCAGATTTGTGGAGCATATGACTAATAGTTGTCATGTAAACAGATTCTCCCATCTGAGATGTGGATCTCTTCAACTCCTCCAGATTGACCATGGGCATCTTGCATTGCTCTCTAATTTTCTCTCCTTCCTTAAGATTTCAGTTTAGGTGGATGGCCATGTCTTGGTAGGTTTGCAGTTGTGCCATACTCCTTCCATTTTTGGATGATGGATTGAAAACTGCTCTGTGACATGTTCAGAGTTTAGGTTATTTTTATTTCTAACCTAATCCTGTTTAATCTTCACAACAATTTTATCCCTGACCTGTCTGGTGTGTTACTTGTTTTTTGCGATGATGTTGGATCATTAATGTTCCCAAACAAATCTCTGAAGCTGCCACAGAACAACTGTAGTTTCACTGAGAATAAATTACCCAGAGGTGGACTCAATTTACTAATTAAGTAACTTCTGGAGGCAACTGGTCACTCAGGATTTTAATTAGGTTTATCAGGGGACAGGGACAGGGGGCTGATGAATTAGGCTGGTTTCACACCAGCATTTTAATGGTATCCGGCAAGATCAGGCAAAAACCATATCTGACCAGATTTGTTTTTTGCCCATGAACTGGATGAAAACCGTACCAATATTATACTGGATCCATATGCCGGTTCCATTATATCACCAGTATGGTTTCATATGGCTGCATCTGGTACCATCTGGTACCGGAGTGTTCAGCATGGACCCCGAAAAGGGATTTCACTGATAAGTCTTTAATTAAAGAATTATACTCACCTGTCTCACCGCTGTAGTCACTTCTAGGTCCACTCTGCACTGCCTACTGAGCAGCTACTGAGTAGCCAAACACAGATGCCCAGTCTCTGTAACAGCATCTGTGATTGGCTGATGCACCACACACATGGCGTCTGTAATTGGTTGCTGGCACAGTGGGTGAGGCACAACTGCCAATCACAAACACTGTCATAGACAATGAGTGTTTGTGATTGGCTGTTCAGCAGCCAATGCAGTGAATTCTACATGAGGTTAACAAGCAGAACCCCAAAGTGACCATAGCAGTGAGGCAGATGAGTATAAAGCTTTAATCATGGACTTCTCATTGAAGCTCCTGTTCAGAGTCAAAGTCCAAATTTTGATACTAACCCTAAATTTTACATGTGTGACGTTAATGAGCATCCTTAGTAGGCATGCTGAATCTGGTTTTACTGGATCAGGAATGATCCAGAAAATCTAGATCTGGCACCCATTGAAACACATAATAAATCTTGCTGCAGTATGCCAGATCCAGTTGGAAGCTGTTTTTACCGAGCCCAAAAAACACTGCATGTGCCATTTTTGGAGCTTGGTAAAAAATGAAAGTGCTGGAGTGACCAATGAAACTCAATGGGCAAAAACTGGATCAGGTTTGCATTTCGGTTGTTAAAAAAGAGCCAGATCTCCGTCGTATTCCAAAAACTGCATATATGAATTCACCCTTATGTACATCACAACTTTCAGGTTTATAATTTAAAAACATTTAGAAAATAATGTATCATTTCCTTTACATTTCACAAATGCTTGCTACTTTGTATTGGTATATCACATAAAATCCTAATAAAATACATTTAATATGGAATAGTTCATGGGGTATGAATACTGGGGGAGTTTAAGCATATACAGGTGCATCTCAATGAATTAGAATATCATCAAAACGTTAATTTTTTTCCAGTAATTCAATACATAAAGTGAAACGCATAGACGTGTTTATTTATGTTAATGTTGATGATTATGGCTTACAGCCAATAAAAACCCAAAGGACATTATCTCTGAAAATTAAACGGTATGAGAGATAAAATATTACCTAAATAGGCATCAAAGGCTTCATCTTATTTGGTTGTGAGAGTCACAACCACTATAATGGCATGTCAGGGCTGCTGCAGTCCGAGCATGGTGTATATAGAGTAGGGAGGATGAAGGGTTAAAAACCGCCCTGCCTTATTCCGCAAGACATCAAAGAGTAAATATAATATTGATTTATTAGTCAGTGTTTCAGGGCTCCGTAGCCCCTGCCTCAGACAAAGCAATATCATATTGTCATGTTTCAGAGAGTTTCAGGGAGTTCTGAAACGCGTTGACTAATTAATCAGTATTATATTCACTCTTTTAGAACACAGCAGTGCAGTTTTTAACCCTTAATCCTTCCTACTTTAATTTTCTGAGATAATGACCGTTGGTTTTCATTGGCTGTAAGCTCTAATCATCAACATCAACAACAATAAACACTTGAAATAGATCACTCTGTTTGTAATGACTCTATATAATATATGCATTTTACTTTATGTATTGAATTACTGAAAAAAATAACTTTATGATCATATTCTAATTCAATAAGATGCACCTGTGCATTGCGTTTATTTGCATTCATGTTTGCTTTTTGTTTTGTTTTTTTATGGATCCATTATGGATTTTTTTCTAAAGGACGCGGCAGGGAAACCTTTTTTCTAAGAAAAAAATATATAAAAATTCTTAGAACTGCAATATTTAAAAGAGAAATGTTTTCATTAATTTTTTTTAAAGGACTAACGTGTAGAAGACTGGGGAAGAAAATAAACTGAAATGGATATATGTCCAAACATATGTCTCAGAGATACACATTTGTCATGTTTTTCTCATTATATTCTGAATAAATACAAACTAATCTGTTAAAACTTGTTTTTTATTGCACAAACGGATACATCCAGTACAAAAATGCTGTGCATAAAAGGTAATACAAGTACCGTATGTGCTACAAAATCATGTTGCCACCACATGAAGTTAAAATAGAGAAAAAGGTCAACTTATTAATAAAATAAATGAGAATGTTATTTGCATATGAACTGCTATATAGCCCATGGACACATATCTCTTTTTTTCTAATTCTGGATAACCCCTTTAAAAAAGACACCTGTAAATAAAATCACATAAAAGAACATAAGATAAAAGTGCTTACCTCTTCCAGGAGCACAGGCAGACCAAGTCTGATCGCATTCTCCAATGTCCGAAGGAAACCAGCATCAGTTAGCTTAATTATTTTCAAGCCATTCTTGGTTTCTTTGTTTCTGATCCAACGGTTGGCCTAAAATACAGTTTACATTTTAATTATGGTCTAGTTAATGATGCTAATGCGTTTTATTTTTGCTGTGCTAAATGACTGCTGTTCCTATTTCAATTGAGATAGAAACACCAACATTTTACAATAGGAGGTAAGAGTAAACCTTGTGAACGTTCAGTCTATGTCACGAATATTTGCTGTGTAGTTTATAGAGTTGGCCACTACTAGGACAACCCCATCTTATTCCACATGTCTCCACAAGGTAAAATAAAAGAGCTTGTACTCACCTCACGTGTTGGCACCATTAAAGCGGTTCCGGTAATCGCGGTTCAACACGAGCCCAGTATACAATCACTGCCGGCTTCTGTCACCCCGCCTTCAGACCAAATGATGCACTCATTTATTGTTGATTGCTTGATTGTTCCAAAGGCATGGAGAGAGAAATTGGCAGTGATTGAAAGCGTGTCTCGCATGACGTCACAATGTCATGTGAGTCCCACAACATAATTACCGACACTGCTAAAACAACGCCAGCACAAGGGGAGCATACAGGCTCTTTTACTTTACCTGGGGGAGTCATGTGGAATCAGAACAGGTTTTCCTAGTTGACAACCACTTTAACGTAATCTATTGTTCCCTATTAACAGCCATTTCAGACTCTGGTGTCATGGATGACCAACACAAGCACAAGTGTCTGTCTCCAAAATTACTCATAATTACTTATCATATATCTTACATGTCTCCAGTTCTGAAAACCTACAGCTATTGGAGCATATCATTATTATGTCCACATAAATTCCACAAAATCCTCAAAGTGCCTAGAGGTACAGCCTGGACACAATGATTTCTATGACCATTGTATTAAGGATGCCAGTGACATGGGTTTCATAAATATCCTTTGTAAATGAGACCTTAGAATACATTGCTGCTATAGGATTCAACTACCATTGGGGTCTAAAGTTGATTTAAAATACCTGATCTTGTGGATCAATCATTAGGGGCCAACGCCTTCCACGAGTCACAAGGATGCCATTTTCAGTGGAGACAAGATCTCGAGGTAAGCCATCTGTATTCCACTGGCGAATTTCATAGGCATCACCCAAAATATTGATCAGGCTGAAATTTGGACTTATAGGAATTTCAAGTTCTTGACACTTTTTAATCCAGCAATCTATAAGCTTGATGAAAGAAGCAAAGAAAATAAGGCATACTGTATATACAGTACCAGTAATATTACTGCATTTAACATTAAAAATTACCAATACTGTTAAAAGTTATATAACTATGCACAAGGAAACAGATCCATTATTTTATTCTTAAAACGGGGAATAATCCCCAATCATCAACAAGCTACACAAGACCCATACATATGTCAATAGTCAATGATTGTTACAAAAGAACACGAAAAAATAAGTAAAACAAAAAAAAACACAAAAAGGTCAAAACAAATTGGTTCATTTTTCTTGAGGTTATCAAGGACAGCCGTCCCAGCTAGTTTACAGAAGAAAACCCAAGCAGAAGAAAAACAGCGGAAAAACTTAAGTTACTCAGGATGTGTCCCTAATTCACAACAATGGTCATGAGAACACAGTACACGGCGTTAAACATTGCATGAGTATCTCAAAATTAAAACGTCTTCCAAAAGTCCAACTTTTTTATTTTTATGTCAATATAGACCTATAGGGGCTTGTTTTTTTACAGGACATATGGTACTTTGAATGACACAAACCATTTTACTTTGTAATTTCAGGTAAAAGGCGAAAAAAAAGGCTATTCCGACATTGTTTTCTGAATTTTTGTTTTATGGCTTTCATTGTGCTGTAGAAATGACCTTGTCATCATGTTCTTCAGGTCAGTATGTTTACAGAGAAAACAAACTTGTCCATTTTTTTTGTTATCTTATGGGCACATGGTGGCTCCATTGTTGACATTGCAACCTGGGTTAAACTTCCATCAAGGTCAACATCTACAAGGGTCAAATAATGAATAAAGACAGCACCTGACAGGTTGGTGAATTGCATTCTCTTTATTCAACTGGAGCGACTGAAGGCGAATAAAGAGAATGTGATGCAATTCCCCAACCTCTGAGGTGCTGTCTTTATTCATTATTTGAGTGATTGGACATTATACGAGAGGCCCCCTTAAAGGTGACATGCGCCCCACCTTAGGTTAATGATATGTAACGATACGACTTGACCTTGATCGCTAGAACACTGTTCAATGATCGCTAGTGAAATGTCACATGTAATAGATATCGTTAACGACAAGCAAACGATACTTGCGGTGGTTAGCTCGCCTACGTCCTTCAGTTCGCAATAGGCGAGGTCGTAAACAAAATCATTATCGAAGGTCACACACGCCATGCTGCAGGTTGAACCGATGAACGCGCTCATCGTTTGGTTTAAGGTCCGGTTCACCAACCTCCCATCAACAATCTGACGATTATAATTGATCGGATGTGCATGTCACACTGAATGACATCGTTACAACGTTTTAGAACGACTGAAAAACCCATGACGTTTCAACGATATCGTTACCAATATTTAGTGTGTGACTTGACCTTAAGCCAACCTTTGCATGTAATTCAACATCTACAAGGGATCTGTACATACTCATGTTTGCCTTTAGTTTCATCCAAAGAAATACTAATAAATTAAGACTGCAAGCTCCAATGGGGACAATGATGATTAAAAAAGTAGAAGATTCGTACGTCAGAAACGATATAATTCTTTATCTAAGTATACAATCACCACTATGATGGCGAGTCCAAATTACTCGAATCGCTTGACTCTAGCGAGTCTGAGCCAGACTCGCTACTCGTTGCGAGTCTAGCGAGTCCAATGTTAATGAATGGGGAAGCGAGTAAGCGAGTAATGTCGTTTAACAAATTTTCAGATGTTCTCGGAAGCTTCAGGCTCTATCTGCTACTCTTCGAGTTTCCCAGCGTTTACTCCACAGTAACCACCAATGCAAATCAACTTGCATTGGATTCCTACTGTGCCAGTGTAGCAGGGAAACTCACAGAGTAAGAGCTGTCTGCTCTGTGCAGCTCCAGGTTCTAGACCCGCCTGCTGCCTGATGTAGCAGAGCTGAGATTGTTCTCAGTCTGCTCATTCCCTGTGCATAGACATCTATATCTATGCACAGGGGATGTAGCAGAGAGGACATCGCGTTTTGGACTACGTCGGACGGAAGAGGATTTTTGTAATGAAAGATGGAGTCCCTAATGGCTTTTTTTTTTATTTCTAATAAAAAATTTTCTCTGTGTGTGTTTTTTTTTAACCCTTTATTGGAGATTCTTAGTGGCTGGGTCAAACCTGGCCTGACATTAAGAATCTCGGGCTTAATACCAGCTTGTATAACAAAGCTGGTATTAACCCCTTTATTACCCAGCGTGCCACCGCCACCAGGGCCGCTGGAAGAGCGGGATTCAGCGCCAGAGGATGGCGCTTCAATGAACGCGCCATCTTCTGGGCGGCTGCGGGCTGCAATTTGCAGCGGGGGGTGCCCAGAAAGCTTGGGCCTCACTGCGCTGCGGATTCCAGCCCCCAGCTGCTTAGCTGTACCTGGCTAGACATAGAAATTGCGCGGAGCCCCACGCATTTTTTTTTTATTATTTCATGAAATTCATGAAATAATAAAAAAAGAGGGCTCGCCTATATTCTTGTGTCCGGCCAGGTACAAATAGGCACCTGGGGGTTGGGGGCAGCCCGTCACTGCCTGCTGGATCTGGCTGGTTCCAGAAATACGGCGAAGCCTACGTCATTTTTTTCTGAAAAATCAATAAACCAATCCTAAAAAAGGACTGCCTCTTATTAACCCTTCGCCCATAGTCCAGGGTAATAAAATGCAGTCCTTTATTTACATTGTTTTAGGATTTGTCAAAAAAAATTTCACGTGGGCTTGCCGATTCTGTTATAACTGGTATTAAGCCGATGATTCTTAATGTCAGCCAGTTTGACCCAGCCATAAGAATCTCCAATAAAGGTTAAAAAAACACCACACAGAGAAAATTATTTATTAGAAATAAAAAAAAAAGCCTTTAGGACCCATCTTTCATTAAAAAATCCTCTTCCGTCCGACGTAGTCCAAAATGCAATGTCCTCTCTGCACATCCCCTGTGCAAGATATAGATGTCTATGCACAGCATGAGCAGATGAGAACAATCTCAGCTCTGTACATCAGGCAGCAGCGGGCTCTAGACCCTGAGCTGCACAGAGCAGACAGCTCTTACTTGCAGTTTCCCTGCTATCACTGTCACAGTGAACGAGTCATGTAAGTCAATTGGCAATCTCTGACAAAACTGATTGCCATTGATTTGCATTGGACTCGTTACTGTGCGATAAACGCTGGGAAACTCGCAGAGTACCGAGTCCTGTAGTCCCTTACACTCGCAGAGTAACGAGTCTACAGAGATTCGCCATCCCTATCATCACAAATGACCTCTCATAGGAAAAACACTGACACGTTTCGGAGCGAACTCCTAATCAGTAGTACCAATGATGATGTCTGCAAAGTGGCTGCAGAATACATGACTCTATATAAGCATTGTGTCACTATTTTCTGACCTTTTGATCATTCAGTCTATAGAGCTATGTGAGGTCAGGTCTTTTACAAGGTCAGCAGATGTTTCTTTAAGACAATTTGTTTTGATTTTTTTCTTATTACATTTTTTTGCAACATTGCAGCAATAAAAAAACCTGAATTTTGTAATTTTGAATTTTGTTCTGTTTAGGGTATTTACTGTTCAAGTTAATGTATTTATTTTAAATGGGAGATGATTCAAATTTTTATGCTTTTTATTTTTTTTAAAACTTTCTTTTTACTTTTTACTGCATTTGTTAGTTTATCGGGGACTTGAACCTGCACTCACTTGATCGCTTATACTATTTACAGCAATACATTGCTTGGTCTCCTTTGAAGTTGGGGTTCTGCTGCTGTGAAAGCTGCCATGGCAAACAAGCATCAACCCAGGATCAGTTGCGGGGGCTGCGAGGGGCATGTGTACAGATTGACAGCACAACTAACAGGTTAACATCTGCAGACAGAGCTTTGCTCCACATTCATTATATGCAGAGCCCTGTCTACTGAGTATCATACAAGCTCAACCTCTGAGCCCACTCCATGTACCCAAACCTGAACTTTCACTGGATATGTAAGACAGATGTCAAGAAGGCATTAGAAATGGCTGAAATACGGATGAACTCTGAAGAACAAAGTATGCTCAATATGTCAAATCTATTTTATAAGGATCACCATGGAGGTTAATGGCTGAGTCTGATCATATAACGGATGGGAACAGGACATGCTCTGAGTATCATGGACCTGTAATCCATTTAAAATAGATTACTGTATGGATCAATGAAATTCTATAGCTCGGTGTGCTGTCTGATAAAAACTAGTAGAACATGGACGTGTCATATAGACTTGGGACGCAGCCTTAGTTCAAATCAGAACAAATGACATTGGAAAGGGCACTTTTAAATACACTGAATACTGGTCAATGTAATGTTCAAATTCCTGCAGCCAACCATTTTATTTTTAGTTTAATTTATTAGAGAATGAAGTCTGTTAAGCATCTTAAAACTTGAAAATCTAGATTAATGTAATAGAAAATACTAATTTCTTATTTCAGAATGTTAATAAAGTATTACTAGCATGTATACCATTTGTACCTGCAGAAACCGAGCTTGCAAGGGTTTGTTCACATCTGCGTATAAAAAAAATCAGTTGCATTCTCATCCACAAGAGTTAACAAATGAAATTTGCTTGATATTTCATGTCATGCGAGTGCTATGCGATTGTGAGAGTTTTTGTTGCCATCTGCATATGCTATCTGTATGGAATGTGTTTTTTTTTCTCAGCAACTATTGTACAACTAGATGGGTGCCCGATGCTATCATGCACGATGGGGATAGGTTCTGTGGCGTTGGGGACAAGCTTGTGCGGCAGTAGCGTCATTTATTTGGAAGACGGTGAGGTGACAATGGGGTGGGCTCGGTGCTACAACTGTGGCCGCATGCGCAGTTACAAGCAATGTGATATCACGATGAGGGGGGCACTGAGGTGGACTTGTGAGGGATTATGGGAGGGGGCAGCACAGCAACACTGGCAGTGGAGGAGGGGGACACGGAGAACAGCAGCAGCATGCAGCATCACTGGTGGTACTGCACAGTGTGCCCCATCGACTGCGCAGTACTACCAGCGGTCACCATCTTGGTGCAAAAAAATCGCTTGGGTGCACCAATATAGTGGCCACAATGTTTTTGCATTTCATATGGCCAATCAGGTGGCGCTTTATCAGGGACATCCGCGCATCAAGGCATTTGTGTGAGTAGATCATTTACAGGACCATTAACAGTGTTCTATGCAACAGAATGGTAAAATATATTTTAAAAACAACGGAACATGGATGATCAGTGTGCTGCCATTTTTCTGGCACTCATAGATTTGCATTGGCAAGACTCATCTTATACATGCAGCCATTCACAAACTGATGCGATTTTATTCCCATGCTGAATACAGCTGTGGAAAAACTGTAGATCAGCACTGACTCATTGAATAACATTAGTCAATTGTGCAATTAAATTTTTTCATGCATTGCATAGTAGTAGTAGTAGTATAGTATTTACAGGGGATGAACATGACACCACCTGAGTTGTTCGGCCAGGGATGGCCGACGCTGTAGATCAGGACCACTGGGGTAGATGGTAGTGCAGCCGGATGGTATCGCTTCCCACAGGGGAAGTGAAGCCCCAGGGCAGGTGGGACAGTCCTAATAAGGTGGCGGTGATCGTTGGGATGTAGGACAGAGGGTGCGGAAAATAAGCAGAGGACACAGGAGGGTGCAGTTTCTGTTACCTTTACTTGGTAGTTGTTGGTGCAGTCCGGGGCACTGGTTACAGGTGGTAGATGAGGTTCAGACAGCCTGGAAGCAATTGAGGATCCACCTCGCCAGGTGGGTTCAAAGGTCTTCCTTCTGCGCTCTACTTTTAGGTCCCTGCTGCTTATAGCTAAGCTGTAGCCAGCCATTTCTGGCTACACACTTCTTCCCTTCGGAAGCGTGATACGCTGCAGCTCGGCTCCCAGACCTCGCAGACGCGCACCTGACACCTCCCACAGCAGTCACGTGTACCGACACCGCGGCTCCGTGCACTATATCGAGCTCCCTGCCAGCGCGAGCACCAGGCTCCATCTACGGCTCTTCACCTGTTGTGGTCGCACAACAGACCAGGTGGCAGGACCTAGTCACCCACCCTTTTTTTTATTACACATTTGGCGCAACTTTTCTTTTTCTGTTTTTCCATATAGCTAAGCTGTGGCCCTCTTCCTGCTGAGTTCCTCACCATATCGCAGACAGCTCGAGCCTGTCATGTACTGCTGCATGGGTAGAGTCAGGCTCTGGTATACTGTTGTGCGCCGGGTGTTTGGTGCGGCCAGGAGACTTGCAGCTTCCTGCCTTCCAGATTCAGTTGTCGGGGCATACAGCACCCGCACAACCATGGACTTGGTGTCCTTTCTCTAGTGCTCCGCTCCGGAGTGCGCCCAGTCATAGCCACACTCCCCAGGGCTCTCCTCAACATCTCCTCCTTTCTCTCTCTTAGACTAACTCCACTGTTCTCTCTAACCCCTCCTCCGGGCCAGAATATATAGGGCAGCTTCCCTGAAACCGGGTTTAGAGCTCCCCCTTCAGGCCTGGAGTCATGAATTGTGTTGCATGCTGGGTGTTATCTAGTGTGGGGACCTCCTCCTGCTTCCAGACATGACATCACCCCCTGTGAGGGAGGCAATGCCACTGTGTAAACCGGACCACTGGGGTGCCGCATATTGCTGAAAAGTGACAACTCTAAGGCCGGAATCATACGAGCATATGATTCGTGGGAGTGCAATGCAAGAGAATTTCTCAATGCTCTCGGCCCAGTGTGACCCAGGCCTAATACTGCGGAAATTCCTGAGGGAAGAGAGTGATTTTATTTCTTGGCTGACGGTAAGGCATATGATGTGAGAGCATCAGATGAAATATACTAATAAACCTCGGCTCAGGTTCTACTACGAACGTGATCAGAGTGTCTTTTCTGTGATTGGATCTTGTGACCAGATCACATGTGCGGAGGAGAGGAGAGATTAATCTCTCTATCTCCTCCACTGTCACTCTCGGCATATATTTCATAGCACCCATAGACTTGCATAGTGATGCAAGACTCAATGACAATCGCAACATGCTGCATTTTTTTTCCTCATTCTGATTAGGACTGAAGGAAAACATCACAGATCGAGCTGCATCATTGCCTAATATTAGCTGAGTGCAATGCGGATTTTGTCGCATTGCGCGTCACGCTAGTCATACGCTTGTTTGATCCTGGCAACACACTAATGTCAAACCATTAACGTTTCTTCAGCATCAAGTATATGCTACAGCCATATCAATTTCTTATATTTTAAATATTTTGGATTATTTTGAAATAAAGGACTTGGCAAACTAGATTCTACCTGCATAAAAGTATGTACATTATTAATAAAGTCTAATGCTATTTCTTTAGATATTACACCAGAAGAAAAGAATGATGGCCAAAGGGAAACCCAGAAAGGTAGTTATAAATTATGTGAAGTCTGTTAGAGCCTTGGGGAGTTGAGAAGAAAGCTTCAGAAGTGAAGCATGGAATAAAAAACAAGTAATGTCTGAAGCTTTAGTCCTGTGGACACTGCTATAACATCTTTTAAATAAGAAAAGTAAGGCATACAAAGAAATAGGCTCTGTGGTTTAAAAGGATTGAATAGTCTTGAAAAACTCTTCTTCAAATGTGCTTACAATGACAATTGTACTTAAGAGTAATATTATTTTGATTGAATCCCTATGTTCTCAATTTAGAGCTGATTCCGCTGTACTTCCAGTTTGTTCCATCCCAGAAGTGAAGTTTCCCCCACTTCACTGTGTCTAGGCTGGTTTCACATTTGCGTTTGTGTCTGCATGCGGAGGGCACGCAGACACAAACGCAGTGCATATGCATCATACTGATGTGAATGCAGTGGAGAATCTCCGCATGCGTTCACATCAGTATGCAGCTGGCCAGCCAATCAGCTGCTGCCTGCGGTCGGGAGATCTCCTCCTCCTGATCGCCGCTGATCTTCCGCGGTGTCAGCGGGGAAAAACAGCTGATCTGACAGCTGTTTAAATCTTCTGCGCCGACACTGAAGAGGAGATGTCGGCGGGGAGATTTAAACAGCTGTCAAATCAGCTGTTTCTCCCCGCCAACACCCTGGGAGATTAGCGGAGGCCAGGACAGGGATAGCAGTCAGCTGCTCTCCCAGCTGATCTCCCGTGTGACCGCCGCTGATGTCCCGGGAATCAACGCGGCCACCGGGAGAGATTTCAATGAGATCCGCAGCGTTCTCCTGCGCTGTCATGCGGAGGACACTGCAGATCCATTGACTCCCATGCATTGTTTGTGCGCTTGCGGGAGCTTGTAGATAAAACAAGCTCCCTCAAATAAAAAAAAATGCAACAGGCTGCGTTCAGAGGGCCCCAAATTATGCGCATCTGAACGCAACCGCAACTGAACGCAGCCAAACGCAGGTACTATGCGATACCCATGTTAAACATAGGAATGGAGTGCGCATGTGTTTGGCTGCTTGGTACGCTGCGTTTATATACGCAAGTGTGAAACCACCTTAGCACATATTAGTAATGAAGGAGACTGGCTGATTGGCTCATTTCAATAGCTAAGTCAACTTCTTTCTCTATCATGGTGGATACAGAGACAGACAAAGGGGGCTGTCTTAGCTACTGCACTGAGACTAACAGCCAGACAAGTCATGTGCAACACACAAGTGGGCTCGGTGGCAAAGTGGGGGGTCAGTAGAGCCAGAAATTTTAATGAGAATGTATAAGTTAAATTAGCATTTTAAACACAATTTTTTTCTGATTGGACAAACCCTTAAAAGCCATAAGTTAGGTTAGAATTAAGAGCTAAAAACTAAACTGTCATATATCACTGTTTGTATTTTAAGTATATTTATACTATAGAATGGAAATGTTATGGTATGCTAGACAAAATCTCTTCTTTTCTATAGTGCATGTAACATTGATAGGAGTACAGTAAAAAAAAAAGCACAATCATAACAATCTAAGAGGGATTCCTGGTATCTAAATTCCATTGTTTAAACAACCCAATCAAAACCCCTTTGTGTATGAGAGAGACACTGCTTACAACTTGGTTCAAAATGGCCACAGAGCCTTTTATGGATTAATACTTATACACTTAACCAGTGCAGCCAAACCAATGGTGTCCCCAAACATTAAACAATAAATAATACCATAATAATACAATAATTAACTTTCAGTAACCCTGGTCTAGAAGCCATATCCCACAACCAACCATTACGCTTTGCTGCAGCACACCAGCCCAGAAATCAGGTATTAATGACCCATAGTTAATACCCCTACCTTGTGGGACCCATACCAGCAAGTTACTATGACCTGTAACAGGAGCCACTATTCCCTACTAGTGACTTTCCACCCAAAATACAATTACCCATTAACCTCCATCTGGACCAGACCTATACCCTGCCACAGGCCTGGCCAGTGGCGTACCATCCGCGGTCGCAGGGGTCGCAAGTGAGACCGGGCCCGGGGTACAGGGGGGCCCGGAACCCACCGACCGCTGTGACAGCTTTACATGGATGTGCATCCATGTCACTGCGCAGCGCTCTCCCCGGCCGGTCCCCAGGCGGCTGATCACGGCCGCCGGAGGACTGGTAGGCACTGCCGCTTTAAATCTCCAGCGGCCGCCGCCGCTGCTGCACTGTGATGAGGTCATGTGACCTCATCACACACAGAACGGAGCTGTCGGCGCGAACACAAATGCAGAAGAGCTGCAGGCTGCAGCTCTTGGAGAGCGGGGAGATCGTTTCAGGAGGTGAGCGGGGCCCTGGGGGCCAGAAACTGATCACAGCTCGGGGTCAGTACAGGATATCCAACTCCAACACATACCCCAGTGTCAGGAGGTGAGCGGGGCCCTGGGGGCCACAGTGACTGATCACAGCTGGTGGTCGGTACAGGAGGTGTCACTGTGTGTGTGTGACCGTGTGTGCGTGTGTGACCGTGTGACCGTGTGTGTGTGTGACCGTGTGTGTGTGTGTGTGTGAGACCGTGTGTCCGTGTGTGTGTCCGTGTGTGTGTGTGTGACCGTGTGTGTGACCGTGTGTGTGACCGTGTGTGTGTGACCGTGTGTGTGTCCGTGTGTGTGTGACTGTGTGTGTGACCTTGTGTGTGTGACCGTGTGTGTGTGTGACCGTGTGTGTGTGTGAGACCGTGTGTGTGACCGTGTGTGTGTGTGACCGTGTGTGTGACCGTGTGTGTGTGTGACCGTGTGTGTGTGTGACCGTGTGTGTGTGTGACCGGTGTGTGTGTGTGACCGTGTGTGTGTGACCGTGTGTGTGTGACCGTGTGTGTGTGTGTGGACCGTGTGTGTGTGACCATGTGTGTGTGACCGTGTGTGTGTGACCGTGTGTGTGTGTGACCATGTGTGTGTGACCGTGTGTGTGTGTGTGTGACCGTGTGTGACCGTGTGTGTGACCGTGTGTGTGTGTGACCGCGTGTGTGTGACACCGTGTGTGTGTGTGACACCGGGTGTTGTGTGACCGTGTGTGTGTGTGACTGTGTGTTTGACCGTGTGTGTGGGGGGCTGTACAGGGGACAGTGTGTGTGTGTGTTGTGTGTGTGTGTGCGGGGGCTGTACAGTGGGCTGTGTCTGTGGGGGGGGGAGGGCTGTACAGAGGGCAGTGTAACTGGGTGAGTGGGGGCAGGTTGTACAGTGGGAAGTGTGTGTGTGTGTGGGGTAGATGTATGCTATATGGAGGACTATGAGGCTAAATTATTGTGTTATACTATATGAAGGGCTGTGACGCTGCATGACATTATCTGGAGGGCTGTGATGCTGCATGACATTATCTGGAGGGCTGTGACGCTGCATGACATTATCTGGAGGGCTGTGACACTGCATTACATTATCTGGAGGGCTGTGATGCTGCATTACATTATATGAAAGGCTGTGACGCTGCATTACATTATATGAAGGGCTGTGACGCTGCATTACATTATATGAATCGCTGTGATGCTGCATTACATTATCTGGAGGGCTGTGACGCTGCATTACATTATATGAATCGCTGTGACGCTGCATTAGATTATCTGGAGGGCTCTGATGCTGCATTACATTATATGAAGGGCTGTGACACTGCATTACATTATCTGGAGGGCTGTGACGCTGCATTACATTATCTGGAGGGCTGTGACGCTGCATTACATTATCTGGAGGGCTGTGACGCTGCATTACATTATATGAAGGGCTGTGACGCTGCATTACATTATCTGGAGGGCTGTGACGCTGCATAATATTACATGAAGGGCTGTGATGCTACAGTATATCTGGAGGGCTGTGAGGCTGCATTATATTGTCTGGGGGTCTAGGAGTCTGTATTATATTATATGACGGGTTATGAGGCTGCATTATATTATATGAAGGGCTATGAGGCTGCGTTATACTATAATGGAGGACCATATATACCAGGATAAGGGCATATTCCAGGAGGAGGACCATATATTGTAGGATGAGGGACAGTAACACATAATGAAGGAGAGAGAGGTCAATTCGTGAGTCTTTATAGGATTTAGAACATTACATGGGGCCAGTGGCGTAGCGTGGCGGGAGGCGGTCTGCCCCAGGCGGCACGTGTGTGGGGGCGGCAGCAGAGACGGGGATTTGAAGTTCCCGCCCGGGCAGCACATCCGTCGGCGGCGGTGGCTCAGGCAGCGCTGCGCCGGGTAAGTGTGTGAGGAGCAGGCGGCAGGGCGGGTACAGCTTCAATGCCGGTGTCAGTACACTGTGCATCGATTCGCGCTGTGATCTAGTAGCTGGGAACAGCCGAAGATGGGGCACAGGGGTGCAGGGATGGGGCACAGGGGTGCAGGGATGGGGCACAGCACAGGAATATGGATGAGGCACAGGGGTGCAGGGATGGGGCACAGGGGTTCTGGGATATGGATGGGGCGCAGGGATGGGGCACAGGGGTTCTGGGATATGGATGGGGCGCAGGGATGGGGCACAGGGATGCAGGGATGGGGCACAGGGTTCTGGGATATGGATGGGACACAGGAGTGCTGGGATATGGATGGGGCATAGGGTTGGGGCACAGGGCTGCTGGGATATGGATGGGGCACAGGGGTGCTGGGATATGGATGGGGCACAGGAGAGCTGGGATATGGATGGGGCACAGGAGAGCTGGCATGTGGATGGGGCACAGGGGGGCAGGGCATATGGATGGGACAGGGGTGCAGGGACATGGATGTATACAGGGGTGGTCCGGGTGCCTGGTGCTGGTGCCGAGTGCAGGCGAGCTGGAGACCAGGAGCCGCAGAGGAAGAAGCTGCTGGGATGAGGGATCTGGAATCAGGAGCGTGGAGTCAGGTAAGGCGCTGTTACAGCCAAAAATCGCAGCCTGGGGGGACAGAATGGGATAGATGGATAGATGGGGCGGCCTGGAAGAGGGGGCAGAATGGATGGATGGGGCAGCCTGGAAAAGGGGGCCGAATGGGATGGATTAATGAATGGACGAGGTGGCTTGGAAAAGGGGGCAGAAGATGGATGGAGGAGGGGGGCATGGAAAAGGGGGCAGAAGATGGATGGATGGGTGGATGGGGGAGAAGGTACATGGAACGGAGGGGAGAAGCTACATGGATGAAGGAGAGGCTGCGTGGAACATGGGAGGGGTATGGGGGGGAAGTATGAACTGCATGGAACATATGGATGGAGACTGAGCTGCATGGGACATATGGGGGGTGACCAGTATGGGATAATGTATTGACTGGTTTTGGTGATTATTACTGTATTGACAATGGTTCTGGCAATATACTGACAGGTGTTCTAGTAATGTGTTATTGTATTGCCGGTGGTTCTGGTGATGTAGTCATGTGGATGTTGTAATCTTTAACTTAACAGACTTGATCCTAAAACATTATAGACATTGCTTCCGGATTATCAACGACCAAAGGGGCGGCAGTTGAGGCAAATTTTTCGACCGCCCCGGGCGCCACAAACAGTTGCTACGCCACTGCATGGGGCCTATACATCTGACCAATGTAGGCGCGCGGGGAAAGGTGGGGGGGGGGGGGGGCCCAGGTCCAAATTTCGCATCGGGGCCCTTCGGACTCTAGTTACGCCACTGGGCCTGGCCATGTGACACCTTAAGTGTCCTGGACCTGCCATACTCGCATTGCTTGTAAAATACCTTCATGCAATCCTAACATCCGTATGTTAGTCTCAATTACATTCAGGTGAACCCCGTCCACTTTCACATTCCCTTGCAGGCTTCTCCAAATCGTTATGCCTCATTGCAATACCTCAATTCCTGGTGACAAGATGAGCCACCACCCTATTCACTTTGCTCCTAGCCTTATTGATCTTTTCCACCAATTTTGCACACTGCCACATAAGGTGGGCCACAATATCCAACCACACCACAATCAGCCCGGGATAGGAAGACCACAGCACAACCTTAAAAGATCAAACTTAATGTCTCGGATCAACTCCTAAGACGACCGAACTCCCAGGTCATTCCCTCCACAAGCAACACCAACACGTTCAGAGGCTGGTCCACCCTGCAATAATAAGCAATTAACAGTAAGACACTCCTCCATGCATAACCTGAACTCCCAGCCACTTCACGTGCTCTGAGGAACTATCCTGTCCTAGCTGCCGACCATTGGGACAAGCATTGGCATGCAATGCCCCCCAGAACACATATCAGTGTCCAATGATCCACATCAGAAAAACATGTACTATCAAAATAATAATAATAATATAATAATATTTATTCATTTATATAGCGCTATTCATTCCATAGCACTTTACATACATCATGCTGTCTCTCTTGGAGCTCACAATCTAAGCATCCTATCAGTATGTCTTTACAAGAGGAAACCAGAGTGCCCAGAGGAAACGTACACAAAAACGGGGTGAACATACAAACTCCTTGCAGATGTTGTCCTTAGTGTCCTTGGTGGGAATTGGACCCAGGACCTCAGGACCCCAGCGCTGCAAAGGCTGCAGTGCTAACCACTTGAGCCACCGTGCTTGAAGCAAGTTACAAGTCAAACCTCAACTCTCCGCCACTCCCCGGACACCATGACCTCCATCACACTTACATAGAAACCAGCTTAGGACTTCTAATAGACCGAAAACATGATGACTCCCACCGCCCTATATTTCTTACCACATGTTCTCAAAACCCTACCAAGTGGCCTCATTGGCAGCATCAATACGAAATGAATGTGACCCATACTCTCCTGGCTGTTCTCCAATATTCTGCAAACATTCCCTCAGAATAGCCACAATCTGGTATCTTAATAAGGATGAACTATCATCATGACATAAAAAGGGGCCAGGGTAACCTCCCTCAAACCACCACAAACCACTGCAAGACTTCAACTAGACATGACCTATTACCTGGAATAGCATAGCCACAGCTAATCTACCCTTCTAAGACTTCCTTAACCAACATTCAACATTATCATGCACTACCACAACAATTTCCAGTGCTAAGCTCCCTTCAGCCAGTTTAGATGGGCTCACCAACTCCCCAATCGAAATGTGTCATAAAAGGCTAGAACAAAATCCGCTGAAAACAACAAATCCTTGTATTCTAAAGCACATGCTAACTTCAAACACCACAGCAACTTTCCCAACAAATCAAAGGTAATTGGCCACCTTTTATCCCAACTGCATGAACCTTTGCGAAAGGCTGGCCTTACCAAAAATGACATGATAATATTCTGCATGCCTTGAAACTTGAACCAAAACACTATTACAGCCACTCACTGCAACACTGCTGATGGTGATTTTCCTGACACAAAATAATTACCCACAAAGGACAAAACAAACAACAAATCATTCTTCTAATAATGCGTTCTCCATATCACTCACCAATTTGAAAAGAAAGCTGACATGAAAGATAGGGCGATCACAATATTAGAAAATATGCCAAAAAGTTTTATTGGGGTTAAGCAAACAAACAAGCAACATATCACTCACAAAGCTTTCACATTCCTTCCACATCTAGCAGTATCGGCACTAAGTAGCATTGATCACTAGTCTCCTGATTATTAAACCTACAATGGCAATATTACCATGATCCATAACCCATTGGGGAATTCCACTCAACCTTGTCCACCCATGGCACCAAAGCTTGAAACCTTTGAAACTTAAAACGAGACAATGCATCAACCACTGCGTTGAACACCTCTGGTAAATGTTTCACTACCACATGTATGTTCAACTCCAAACAGGCTAATGTGATTTTCATGAGAATGCATCTACCACTGCCAAATTATCACAATGGAAACAAGCCTATCGTCGTGCAACTTCCAGACCCCACAGCTCTAAACCTACCAAAATAGGGAACATTTCCAATAATGAAAAGCTACGCACTAAACCTTTTGTGTGACAAGACTCCAGTCATCTTCCCACATACCAATGCCCTTGAAAAAATGCACCAAAGCCAACAGACCCAGTTGCATCTGTCTACAGTTGCAAAGCATTTGACACCAACTTTTTTATCCACCACATACGACCGTTGTACTTCTGCAGAAATTAATCCCATAGTGCTAAATCTTCGTTGATCTCCCTTGTAATCCAAACAAAATGGGTTGGGCATGTTTTGCCCACCATGGCTGCTAATAACCACCTAGCAAACACCTGGCCCATTGGCATAATCTGGCAAGCACAATTGAATTTTCCCAGCAAAGACTGCACCACCATTAGCCAAATATTTTTTGCTGCCATGCCGAGGCTACCAAACACCTCGAAGCCAGCACCTTCTCCACCAAAAACCTGATTTCCAAAGCCACAAAACCAATTTATATGCCTAAAAAACTATCTAAAATTGCTACACGATTCAGATATCCAGTGGCATTGAGGTTTCCATTTATGAAGAATGGCCCCACTATCTTTGTACCCAATATATCGCACCATACGATCAATTTTTGTGTTCCAACAGTCTTGGAGGGATCTATCCACTGTGGGTTAGTGTCAGACCAATAGCGGTGGTTTTGTTTATTAATTTCACCATTCACAAACAAGTTTGCCTCCTCACTCATCTGAAAGCAATTGTCTATGCTGTGAAGATACAAGATATCCAGCATCTGAAACAACGGATACTGGAAGCCTGTGCTAGCATTTCTTCTGCGGTGTTGCTATCAGTGTGTCAAGAGTGGGAGAAGAGGGTTGCATTGACAATCCAACACAATGGGCAGCACTTTGAACACCTTTTATAAGTGGTCATAAACTTGTAAATAACTCATGAAAGAATGACGTTACGTTAAAACCAAGCACACCATTGTTTTTCTTATAAAATTCTCAATATGTTTGACCCTCTTCACATTGAAAAAAATAAAGTTGGATTCAAAATGGCTGACTTCAAAATGGCCACCATGGTCACCACCTATCTGGAAAAGTTTCCCCCCTCCCATATACTAATGTGCCACAAACAGGAAGTTGATGTCACCAACCATTCACATTTTATTTAGGTGCATCCATATAAATGTCCCACCGTGTAGATCACTCTGTGTGTAATGACTATAATATATGTGTTTCACTTTTTGTATTGAATTACTGAAAAAAATTAATATTTTGATGATATTCTAGTTCATTGAGATGCACCTGTAAGTCACATGAATGACCATCCATAAAAAAAGGACAGCACAAGTCTGCCAGAACAAAAACTATTACTACTAGACTCCATGAGGAGAGGGGGCTCTGATGATTGACATTTTGGTTTGACGGTAGATATATAAATGTTTAAGTAGATTAATAGAAATGTAAGTCTTTTATGGCTTAAATAATTCTTTAACTATAACACTCAGTGATTTTATTAGTGACTGTTCCTATGAGAAGATACAAGTATCTTCATTACACTGTAATTTCTGGGTACGGTACAACTACAGATCTTCTCATTTATATGTTTTTAATGTTTTCTTGAAGATGTTACATATCTTATCAAAAAGGCGGAAAGTTGACAGAGAGGCAAGATTAATCTTCAAAATCTCATTGAAGTAATAAGTCACAGTGCGGCTAATATAGACAAGATACATTTTCTCAGGTCCTGTGGTGATGCTTAACGCTTCATGAGCTCAGCCCAAGAGTAGAAGCCACAATGCAGAACATCAGACCTCGCCTAAGGAGATTTCATTCTGACTAGAATGGATCTCAGGCTCACTACATGCCTCACTAACCAAAGAGAGCAGAATGTGAGTGTATAACTCATTCCAATGTGGCTGAAATACTAGGGAATATATTCAAACATTCAAATAAAAAGCAAACGCATCTGATCGTATTAAATATGTAGATGGTGAGCATTGGTTAAAGAGCGATATCAGAATAAACATCCATGAACAGGTAGAAAATATAATTAATTCCATGCAACAACTCTGGAATAAATGCAATTTCCTTTTACCCAAGTAAGCCCCTTTCACATCAGCGGCAAACGCTGATCGCGGCAGCTGCGATGAAAAAAACGAGACTGCCATGATTACCGCTTAACAGCGGCAAGCCCCATACAATGTCTATGGGGCTTGCGGCAAGTGTGCGGCAGATGCGGCAAGTGCGGTTTCGGCACTTGCGGCAGGTGCAGCCACAAAAAAAAACGGGGCATACCGCAGTTTTTTCGCAGCCGCACGTGCCGCAAGTGCCGAAACTGCACCTGCCGCACGCCTACCGCAAGCCCCATAGACATTGTATTGTGCTTGCCACAAGTGTTCGGCCGTTATGCGGTAATCGCGGCAGTTGCGATTTTTTTCACCGCAACTGCTGCGATCAGCGATTACCGCTGATGTGAAAGCAGTCTAACTAAAAACGGAAATATGACATATGGCTGAAACCATGCAGTCATGTACAGTAATTCAGACTTGCCACCACTCCTGCTTTTTTCACAACTGTCCCAGTAAAACAGTGTGCAAAAGAGGTCAGGGTGGTCCTATCTTGCACCAAACAGGTAGTCTCTGTGCAACTTAGGCCATGTGCACACACTGCGTTTTTTATCTGGTTTATTTTTGTGCAATTTTCAGCAGCAAAACTTGATCTGTTTTTGGAAAAAAAAACAGACCCAAAGTGTATTGCGTTTTTTTTTTTTCCACATTAAATTTTTATTGAAAAAGTTTAGAATAACAATAAACAACGACATTACAGGATAGGAAAAAAAAAAAAATTAAAAAATGGGGTGGTAGAGGGGGGGATAAAGCGGGTGTATGATAGGGGTAGGAGGATTAAAAGGGGGGAAGAGACATTAGTACCGCTAATCACACCAATCCGGTTCAGTAACAATATAGTATTCTGAAGATCAAACCAAACAAGCTATACACACTATACAACAGAGGCTTCAGGTGAAGGTGGAAATACCGCATCAATCTCAGTCACACTAAGAGGCTGAATCGGAGATTTTGCAGCTAAAGGATGGGCTGACCATACTTGCCAACTATTCAGGGCCTTGTTTTTATTCGCTCTATCCAAAGCCAGAAAATATTCCTGTTGTAAGATCGTGTTGACCTTGTCCGCCACCTCCCCGAGGGAGGGAGGGGCGGGGGATTTCCACCTACTGGCTATAACTAGTCTCGTTGCCACAAGGATATAGGAAACTACATCACGCAGGGTCGGGGGAATAGAGCCCAGACCAACATGGAGAACTGCCATCTCAGGAGTCAAGGGCATCGCTATACCCGTAACTGACCGGATAAGGCCCTCCACCAGAGCCCACAGAGCTGTTATCCTCGGGCACCCCCACCACATGTGGGCCAGTGTGCCTTTTTGTCCGCACTGTCTCCAGCACAATGGGGACAGGGACTTATCAAAATTAGCCAGTTTAGATGGAGACACATACCATCGCAACTGAACTTTTTTCAAATTTTCCAGATGGTTTATACATCTCGAGGACCTCTGTAGGTCTCTGGCGGAGTCGGTCCAGTCCTCTGCCGAGGCAATGAATTCTAAATCCCTCTCCCAGTGGAGCATGTAAGGTTGTTTATCTGGTGAGTCCATGAGCACAAGATCTCTATACAGATTCGAGTATCCCTTGAGGACAGTCGGGCCCGAAAAGAGGAACTTCCGGAAGCAGGAAGTCTCACTGGGGGAATCTCCGGCAAGGGCCGATCCTCTCAGGAAGTCCCTCATCTGTATGTACTGGAGGGCATGCGGCCTTAATTCCGGGTAGTCCTCCAGGAGAGACCCAAACGAACGGAACTTGCCGTCTCGGAAACAGTCTCCCAGGGAGAACACCCCAGCCCTCTCCCAGACCTTTACATGTAAGGTGGGGAGATGCGGCTTCACTGCCCTCAGCGGGATTTGGGACGGGGGAAAGGCCGTCCACGTCCGCGGGGACCTCCTCCAGTACCAGAGGAGTGCCTTCATTGTGAGTAGTCTAGGGGACCACCTCCCCGGGCACAACGTCTCAGATGCCATGGCTCCCCTCAAATCTCCTTCCCCTACCTCCTGGGCTTCGATCTGTACCCATTTTTTGTTCGGGGGGTTCGTCCACCAGGCCTTGGCCTCCTCCAAAACCCCAGCTTTGTGGATATTTCTCAGCTCCGGGACCCCCATTCCGCCTCTCCCTAGAGGAAGAAACATGACCGATCTCGCCACCCGGGGACGTTTGTTAGCCCAAACATAGTTGTTAACCAGGTTCTGGAGTTTTTCCATCCATTTGTTAGGAACAATCAACGGGACCCCTCTAAATACGTAAATAATTTTTGGCAGGATGAGCATATTAAGAGCCTGGATCCTAGCAATCCAGGAAAGGGTCCCGATCGGGTGGGCAGCCATATCTCTCGAGATGTTAGCAATCAGCTTTTCAAAATTGCGCCGGACCAGATCCCCAGAGGGGCAAAGGGTTATTCCCAGATAGGGGATCCCGTCTGGGGCGATCCGGAACGGGACTGACTTAGCTATGGAGGAGAGCAGGTCCCGTGGGACACCAATCGGAAGTAGCAACGACTTGGAGGCATTCAGTTTATAAAAGGATGCTTTAGAGTAATGGTCTAGGACCTCCATTATTGCTGGGAGGGAGGACTCCAGTCGAGTGCATGAGATGATAACATCATCTGCGTATAAGCCCACCGCATGTCGACTGGATCCGACCGATATACCCCATATTGCAGGGTGGGTCCTGAAGGCGGCCGCCAGGGGCTCAGTCGCCAGAGCAAAAATCACTGGTGACAACGGGCACCCCTGGCGTGTCCCATTTGAGATCCGAAAGGCAGGCGAGAGAAACCCAGAAGAGAGGACCCTGGCATTAGGATTGGAGTAGAGGGACATCACTGCCGAAAGAAAGGGGCCAGAAAGGCCAAACTTCCTCAGCACAGCCTCTAGGTAACCCCAGTGTACCCTGTCAAAGGCCTTCTCAGCGTCAAGGGACAGGAATACACTGGGGGACCCCTCCAATTCTGCCAGATTAACCAGGTCTATCATTCTGCGTGAGCCATCTCTCGCCTGTCTCGCGGGCACAAAGCCGACCTGGTCGGGATCCACCAAGTCAGGCACCACCCTGAGCAGCCTAGATGCTAACAATTTGGAAAAAATTTTCAGGTCACAGTTAAGCAAGGATATTGGCCTGTAATGTTCTGGGGAGTCCGGGGCTTCCCGGGTTTAGGTATAGTAACAATGGTAGCCTCCAAGTTTGTTGCCGGAATTTTTCCTTCCTCCTGCCAGCTGTGGAACAATCTAGTCAGATACGGGGCCAACAGCATCGGGAAGGCCCGATAATAGTCGTTAGGCAGCCCGTCAGGGCCGGGCGCCGAGAGACTCTTGGTAGAAGCTATTACCTTCTCCACTTCCTCTCTTGTAATGGGGCTATTAAGGGAATCCAGTTGTTCCTTAGACACCCGAGGGAGCTGTGTTTCCCTTAGGAACGAATCAATAGATTCCTGAGAGGGCTGGGGAGTACCCGGGTCATCTCTGAGATTGTAAAGGCCTTCGTAGTACCGGGCAAAGACTGCAGCTATCTCCCCTGGGTCCCGCACCACCACTCCTCCCAGGCCCTTCATTTTGGTCACAGCTGTTTTTTCCGCCCTCTTTTTAACCTCCTCGCCAGAAGTGCCCCGGCCTTATCCCCAGATTCGTAGAATTTGACCTTTAGGCGCCTGAGATGTTTTTCGTGTTGTAGTAGCAAAAATTCCCTCAGATCCGACCTAGTCTTAGCCAGCTCTGCAGCCCCTCCAGGAGAGGGGTTGGCCTTGTTTTCCGTCTCTAGAGTCTGAAGCTTACGGGTGAGCCCAATTCTCACTTGGTCCCTCTCCCTCTTCAACTTAGAGGCCCTCTGAAGAAAGATCCCCCTGCTGAAGGCCTTGTGTGCGTCCCAAAGTACATTATCCTTCACCTCCCCATTATCATTAATCACAAAGAAGTCTTCCAACTTCCGCGACATTTCTTCAACTATCCTCTGGTCAGCAAGAAGCCCACCATTGAGACGCCATCGGCTCGGGGAAGGCGCGCGAGCCCCGAGGTCCACCTCCAATGATACCGGGGCATGATCGGACCATGAAATCAGTCCCACCTCTGCACAGACACAGGCCGGCAAAGAGATGTCATTAACAAGGAAAAAGTCTATACGGGAATACGACCCATGCCTGTGCGAGAAGTGGGAGAAGTCCCTTTCGGTGGAATGAAGGTACCTCCAGACATCATGGAGGCGGAACTCGGGGCAAGTGGGACCCAGCTCACGCCCCCCCCCGGAGCCCCCCGCCGAGCAGTCCAAGCCTCTATCAGGCACTACATTGAAATCACCACAAATCAGTAATAGACCTTTGGAGTCTTCCAGAACCCTGCCCAGAAAGGACCGCATGTAGCCCAGCTGGGCCACATTAGGGCCATAAACTGTGGCGAGAGTTACCAAAGTGCCAGAGATTTCGCAGTTTATAATCAGAAATCTCCCTACTGGGTCCGAGTGCACCTTGATCAGATGAAATGGCAGAGAGTTCCTAATCAAAATGCACACTCCTGCTTTTTTCTGGGAGTGGTTGGCAAAGAAGGACCTAGAATAGTCCCTGTGAGATAGTCTCTGATTGTCCTGTTCCAGCAAATGTGTCTCTTGGAGGCATAGTATGTCTGCTTTGTTGTTGCGTGCCTCTTTCCACAAAAAGCTCCTTTTGGCCGGGGAGTTGAGTCCTCGGACATTCAACGATACAATTTTAACTGTCATCGATTAGAAGAAGTGACCATCCATAGTTAGGCGGACTTAGGCGGCACCGCTTGTCTCCAGGGAAGGGACGGGGGCAAGGGGGGAAGGGGTATGGGAGGGAGGGGTAGGAGGGGTGGGGGGAAGAAAACAACAACAGAAGCAACAAGCTTCCAACACATCCATGCATGTAAACACGGTGACGGGTCAGTGCCCGGTTCAGGGGGGAGGAGATCAACCTTACGTCCATCATGACGCAGGTCCCCTTCAGAGATTGCCAGTCAAGCAAGTCCAAGGGTGAACAGAAAATCCTCCAATCCGCGCGGTCCCACTGCCATCCCACCTAGGACTCCTGGGATTCAGCCCGCTGTCTGCCAATCCGAAGCTAGGGTGCGGCGGTTACGCTGCTGGTTCGGAGTATTGTGGGACCCCTCTTGGGCTGGAGATTGTGAGACTCCCTTTGTCAGGTTCCACTCTTTCAGGGCTCTGCCCAGACGGGTGGGGGAGGCGAAGACCTGATTCGAGCCTTTATAGTGGAACTTCACACAGACTGGGGTTCCCCAGCTATACAGCATGCCTCTGTCTCTCAAGATCTTACAATAGGGTGCAAATTCCCTCCTTCTGGCTAATGTAACTGCCGACAAATCAGGGAAGATGGATATTCCTGAGTATGGAGCCTCCATGGATTGCTTCTGCCTCATCACTTTTAGGAGCTGTTCTGCCTTTCTGGGGATCAGGAATGAGACAAGTATGTCCCTGGGAAGGGCTTTGTTCACATGTGGGGGCTTGGGGATTCTGAATGCATTGTCCAGGGCAAGCTCCCCCACAGGAGTGTCAGGGAGGATGTGTTGTAACAGGGGCTTAATAGTTGTTACCAGGTCCTCCTGGCCCCCTCCCTCTGGGATCCCTCTCACTCTCACATTTCCTCTTCTCAGCTTATCCTCCATTGCAGCTATTTTGAGGTGTGCCTGCTTAAGTCCATCATCCATTACCCCATAGTCTGTGGCTAAATCATTGTGTGCTACAGCAAATTCACTCATCTTAGTCTCAAGCCTGTTTGTGCGTTCCCCCAGTGAGGTCAGCTCGTGACGGACCTCTCGCATCATCTCCCTCCAGTCCTCCTGGAGGGAGCTCCTAAGAGATCCCAGCATGTCCCTGAGGTACCTTTGAGTCACCAGGGCTTCTTCTCCCTCTCTTCCCGGCTCCCTGGTCTCCGGGCTGTGTGAGGCACGTGTGGAGCACTGTCCATGTGCAGAGGGGGATGGTGCTGCTGATCTGAGCAGGGCCATGTTAGGAGAGGGAGCACACTCAGCAGGGAAGAAGTCTGTGAGTTTAGCTGACTCACCCCTCCGTTTTGGGGCAGCTCTCGGCATCCCACCGGGTCCAGCAACACCTCGCACTGTTCTGCTGCTGCTTTGGGGCAGAGAATCTGCTGTTTTTATGCCGTTCTGGTGGAGAAGCAGTGGGAGCTCTGGATTAAGCAGCAGGTGCCATTAGCTTCCAAGCCACGCCCCTGTGTATTGCGTTTTTTGATGCATTACTTGCGCTTTATTCATTACAATGGAGAAAATGATGGAGAAAACGGATCACTAATTGACATGCTCATTCTTTTTCTGGATGCGTTTTGTAAAGAAAACGCAGAGTCAGAACAGCATTTCTGAAAACTCAAGGACTTTGCTGGGCATCAGAGGAAGTGATCCCTTTATCATGCAAAATGCATCACAAAAAATGGATCAAAAATGCACTGTGTGAACATACCCTTAGTATACAGAATGGGGTGGGTGTAAAATATCCAGAAAGTAAGAATATTTATGGGTTTCCTGTTTTTAAGGTTGGGAGGTATACCCTACTGTTACTGCATCTACCATATCTGTCTCAAACCCCTTACGCCGTATTTTTTTTTTTTTTTTTTGGGGGTGTGGGCCTAATTTGGACTGTTGCTATGCGCCCCATGATTTATAAGTATGACCCTGATTTCTATATACTAAAATATTTGTGCTGAAATTTGCCTATTTAGATAATTTTAATTGCATATTAAAGTGAATCTGTCACCCGTTTTGGGCATTATAAACTGTGCCCACCACCTTTAACATACCGTAATTGGGGTTCTGGTGACCCCTTTAGACTTGCCCCTGCATACCTCATAAACCAACTTTTAATATGTCCCGCACAGTATGTTAATGAGCTCTTAAGGGTCTGCTGGGGTGCGGCACACTTCAGTCTGAGCTGCCCCACAGCCTGGAAAAACACCGCTCCTCTGTTTATGTATGTGAATCATTGACAGCTCTCACGCCTGTGCAGTGGCGAGGGTCATTCTACTCTATTGAGGTCGCACAGTGCCTGAAGTCTCACGAGATTTGTAAAGTCTTGCACATGCACAGTGGAATTTCGCGACACTTTGTGCACATGTGGCAGCATCAACAGAGCACAGGATGACCCGCACCACTGTGGAGGTGCGAGAACGCGAATGACGTTGTATGTCATTCACATACTATACAGGAGGGGAGGCAATTTTCAGGCACGAGGCGGTTCGAACTGAAGTGTGCCGCACCCATCAGACCTTAAGTGCATTAACATACCGCGCAGGACACATTAAAGGTTGATTTATGAGGTATGCAGGGGCGTCTGGGATTTAAAGGGTTACCAGAACCCAATTACGGTATGTTAAAGGTGGTGGGCACGTTTATAACGTGCAAAGCAGGTAACAGGTTCACTTTAGACAATTTGTAATTGTTTCATAAGAAAAACGATCTTGCTGAACGTATGAAAATGAGACAACAACATATACTTACTAGTTGTCTATAGACAGCAGTAATAAAAGCGCCAAAATAAGCAACACATGCAGCAGCGATGAAGACATTTCCAATAACATTTGAGATCTCTTCTTGAAAACTCTCAATGCTTTCTTTCCACCGAACCTGTTCATCACCTAGTGCTGCTGTCAGTTTTCCTGCCCGATTAAGTCTTGCTTGTGTCAGGGCCATGGTTTTTGCTAAAACAAAGAATACTAGCCTTTAATTTAACACACATGATTTAGAAAAGAGACATACGTAACTACTAAAAAAAAAATTAGTTCATAATATAAAAAAAATCTTTCTATATAATGAAAATCATTTCCTCATTTCAGAAATATTTATCTAAGAAAAACGTGCAGGAAAAAGTAATGGTATGTTCAGACTTAGTTTTTTAGTGTATTTTTTTGCATTATAAACTGAAGCTCTGACTAGAAAATCCCAGCAGAAAGTAAAGAGAATCTGCCACCAGGTTTTTGCTACTTTATTTGAGAGCAGAATAATATAGAAAGAAAGACCCTGATTTCAATGATGTATCACTCGGTTTACTGGGTGCAGCAGTTGTGAAACAATCAGAGTTTTAGATATAGCAAAGCTCAGAAAGCTATCCCAGCTCACACCACAGCTCTCTGTGTACATTGTATACTAACATTGAGCTGCTTAGCACAGAAAGAGGTGTGGTCGATCCCGGGGGCGCACAGTCGTTAGGACATTGTTTTGATATCATTGGCGAGCTGTTACTCGCATAGATATCGTGGACGATGCACCAACGATGTAGCAATCAGGTATCGTTCGCACAACCCAGTGAACGATACTTGTTCACTGATGTGAATAGGCGAAGTCGTGAACCACATCGTTATCGTGGTGTCACACTGAACGATGCGCAGGTTGGCTGATCGTGGATCGTCTGATTTGAGAACATGTTCTCAAATCTGCGATCAACGATCCAATGATTTATCATAGTCGTATCTCAGTGTTACAAGCAATGATGTCCTAACGATGTCGTTTCGACGCCTCCAAACCTGACGTTTGAACGATATCGTTCACGATGTCGTACCGTGTAACGGTACCTTAATAGACATGTGAGCAGTTGTACGGCATTGAAAATCTCCAGGTGATAAATCAATTATTGGAAGTAGTGCACAGCACACACCCTAATAAGTGGCACATCCCAATAACCAGAGCAAAAACTATCTGACAGATTCCCATTAAGCATATTTTTCATCAGTTTTTTACACATTTTTAATGCTTTTTTTTGTGATAAGTCATTTTGATTTCAATGTTGAAAAACTAGAGTAAAACACTGAATGAATTGACATGCTGCATTTAAAAAAAACATACCACAGATGAAAAAATGCAAAAGAAAAAATGCATCATGTGAATGAGATTTTAGAAAACTCACTCCTATTAATATTAGTGTAAAATGCTATTTTTTTTTCAAAAACACTAAGTGTGAATAAGGTCTAATTTTATTTTTTTATTGAGTCTTGATAAGGCACAAATCATAAAAGGACAATGGTTTTCCAGTTTCAAATGTTTTCATTTAATATTGGTACAATACCAAGTTTATACAACTTACAAAAGTGATTGATAAAAAGGACCCTATCTCCAGCTAACAACATTGGCCCGAGGACTTAACAGCTCAACTTTCAGCTTGCAGATATCCAAGCATACGCTGCAGAAATAACTCAAATGAGCTACATGGACTGCATTCTGCATTGGTATGGGAACATGAAAGTGGTTCTCTAGAATATTCGCACAATGGAATTTCCAAGGAAAATGTAAATGTGCCATGTGGCAGTGTTTTGTGTTAACGGTATTTTCTCAGTGGTGCAGTAATGCTCAGGAACAAAATGCAAATTTCATTGCTTACCAAGAGTTTCCTTTTCTCCAAGGCTTTTATCATATTGATCTTGCAGCTGTTTAATTTGCTCTTCCACGTCTTTCAATTTTCTTTGCTTTTCTCGAAGAGTGGCCATAGTAGCATCAAGCTCAGTCTAAAGAAACAGGAAAATGAACTTGTAAGAAATGAGAACTCATAATGATGTACAAATGTGGCCATTCTGTAAATGGAGCCATTCACCACATTTGCCTATCTAAACTATTAATATACGCATGCAAGTTATAGAATGCTGAAAAAGTCATACCTGTGTGTCTCATATTGGTTGCCTTGTTGTGGAGTAATCATCTTTTATCACTTTATGTAAATGAACTGTTCCAGGCTATGGGGCAGACACTGCCTGGAAGATAACTCTGCTTCCGGAGCTTATTATAAACATAAGGGGGTGTTACCAGTGTGAGACAAGTAACTGACACCGAATAGGAGAACTGAAACACATTTTTGCATCTCACTGAACTTTGCTGTATTGTAACAATGTTGTAACCCTGTCTGCCTGTGAGATGGAGCTAAAATTGAGAGGAACTTGCAGATGTGTCAGTTCACACAGAACTCTATAGTGAGATCACGAGGGCAGAGAGCGGCCATCACTCATGACACTGGTAACACCCCCTTTTATTTAAAATAAGCTTTGGAGGCGAAATTATCTTCCAGGCAGCATCCGCCCCATATTATAGAACAACTCATTTATATATACCGGTACTAATAACAGATGATTTATCCGCAGCAAGGCACATCAATATACAAATCTACCATAAAGAAAAGACTGCATGAAAGTAAATACAGAGAGTTCACTGCATGGTGTAAGCCACTCACAATCCTCAAGAATAAGAAGCCTAGACTGGACTTTGCTAAAATAAAATAAGTCTTAAAAAAAACAGCACAATTTTGGAAAAACATTCTTTGGACAGAAGAAACTGAGATCAACCTCTACCAGAATGATGGAAAGAAAAAAGTATGGTGAAAGCATGGTACAGCTCATGATCCGCATACCACATCATCTGTTAAACATGGCAGAGGCAGTGTTATGGCTTGGGCATGCATGGCTGTCAGTGGCACTGGGTCCCTAGTGTTTATTGATGATGTGACACAGTATAGAAGCAGCTGGAAAAATTCTGGGGTTTTCAGAGGAATACGTGTGCACAAATAAAGGCAAACTGATTGGTCGGCGTTTCAGAATACAAATGGACAGTGACTTAAAACATAAAGCCAATGGAACCTAGGAGTTTAAAAAAGCAAAAAAATGGAATGGCCAAGTCAGTCACCTAATCTCTCAACTCAATACAGCCGCATATCATGTGTTAAAGATTAAACTTCAGACAGAAAGACCCACAAACAAACAGCAACTGAAAAACACGGCAGTAAGGGCCACGTCACACGCATCAATTTGAAGAATAATACTGTTAGCGATCACATGCGCGCGATCGCTAACAATATCGTTCAGATCGTTGGTGAGCTGTCACACAGGCAGACTCACCAGCAATCAATGGACCAGAGACATCGTAGAAACCACGATGTCTTGCTCCCGCTGCCAGGCTGCGGTAATCGGAGCAGGTTGGTCTCCAAGGTAAACTGCAGGTAACTAGGCAGCGTGCGCTGCCTAGATACCCGATGTATACCTTGGTTACCAGCCTTCTTCGCTCACCGGCTGGTATCCAAGGTACACAGCGGGTAACTAGGGTCCCTAGTTACCCGCTGTGTACCTTGGATACCAGCCGGTGAGCGGAGAAGGCTGTTAACCAAGGTATACATCGGGTAACTAGGCAGCGCGTGCTGCCTAGTTACCCGCAGTTTACCTTGGATACCAGCTCCCAGCGCTTGCAGAGAGGCGCTGGGAGCTGGCTTATCGGTCATCTCCCTGTGTCACACGCAGCGATGCTGCGTGTCCACCGGGCGTCCAACGATAGATTTGAGGTCCTATCCTCAAATCAAACGATGAACGATCAGTCGGTTTGTAGTGTCACACACAACAATGTTGTTTCGACATCGTTCAAGCGTCACAGAACACGTGACCTTTGAACGATATCGGCAACGATATCGTTACATGTGACGTGGCCTTAAAGGTCTGGCAGAGCATAAAAAGGAGGAAACACAGCATCTTGTGATGTCCATGAGTTCAAAACTTCAGATAGTTATTGCCTACAAAGGGTTTTCCACTAAGTATTAGAAATTAACATTTTATTTATAATTGTTTAGTTTGTGCAATTACTTTTGAGCTCCTGAAATGAAGGGATTGAGTTTAAAAATGCTTTAGTTTCTCCCATTTTTTTTTAAAATCATTTTGTTCAACCGACTGAATTAAAGCTGAAAGTCTGAACTTAAAGGGAACTTGTCAGGTCTTTCTACCCCCCTCTGCTATAACTACCTGTCCCTGCACCTTGCTAGCTGATCCCGGGCCGGATATGACATTCCGGCTGGGTATCACAGTAGCAGAAGAGGTTGGGAATTTCAAAGAGGAAGTGTAACAGTAGAAAGACTGATGACGCACAGCGGGTCGTGTGGAGAGCAAGCGAGGAGGGAGAAATGGAGACCCGGAGCTTGCCTTTCCAGTCTCCGAATGGAGACTGTATGTAAGTATTTAATTCATTTTTCTCAATCTTTATAGGGCACTTTTAGAGCAGACAGGGATGGTTAGGGATCAGCTAGGAAGGCGCAGAGACAGGTAGTGATAATACAGGAGGGGTAGAACGACCTAACAGGATCCCTTTAAACTGCATCTGAATTATTTTGTTCAAAATCCATTGTGGTAATGTACAGAACAAAAATTAGAAAAATGTTGTCTCTGTCCAAATATAAATGGACCTAACTGTGTCTTTGTGGAAAGAACATGCATATGATATAACAATCTATAAACAAAGGTGTGAAATTATCAGCTTAAATAGGTTTGGGCAGTAGTAGAAATCATAGTGCAATATTTAAATGACATATAAAGATAATTACACATCAAATGTATACAATACTCTAAACTACATATGACTGACACTACCTGTGCAGCTGCCAGTTTTTGCTTCTTTGGTTCAACTTCTTTTAACACTCTAGAATACAGATCCATGGCTCTGACCCACATACACATCGACCGGCATGCTTTAGACACTTTTTCCACCTTCTCAGGTATAAAATTAGGATTAGAAATATATTTCTGCAGTTTCACCAAAATTTGAGGTTTTATGTTTTCCTTATCATATTCCATAAGCCTTCTTAAGAAATTGGAGTCGCCCAGCAGTTGTTTTGCAGTGGTCCAATCTGGCCTAAATGATATGATATATAGTTAGAAAAATAACATATAACATATGATAATGGCTTGATTACAAAAATACAATTGCCCAAATACTGTGGTTAAATATTTGAAATTCATGCATTTACAAAAACAGGCTACAATGATGCCATGCCAATATCTGAAGTATACTGATGATAATTACTACGTAGACATTAATGAGGTATATTACATCACTATGATTAATAATACATTTAATGATGGATCACATTGTTTATGAACTGAATACAAAATCTACTTAAAGGGGTTGTTTAGTCTAAATTGATTATTCAAAAGTCAATTTTATTATGGGCCAAGCGCATACTCTAAGAACTGTTAGTATGTATAACGGTACTATTTTGCTAGCACTCTGCTTGCTCTTTCCAGAATGTACCAGTATTCAGACAAAAATTATAATTACCACGTCTAGGTTTAACCCTTGTATGGGATGTCTATTTCTGTATTATAAAACAACATAAAATCAAAGGGTACCCCATCTTTTAGGGTTGCATATATTTACAATTTTGAAACATTTCTTCTTATAAACTCAATGAATTTGTTCAAAGTTGATTTAAAAAGCGATAAAAGCATTGAGGAGATCCTTTCTCACTCTTGTTGTTGGTTAGTTAAGGAGGTTATTTCCCTGCGGATCGCGTCCATCTTGGGTAATGTTATGCTGGTTTTCTTGTCCGTCGTGGATAGGGCCCCTTTTAGTAGGATGATCATTTAGTCTCTGCCCACGTGTTCGGTAATAAGATACCACGGGTATTCTGATTGGCTTGTCTCTTGCGTAGGTGCCTCAGATTCTTTGCCACTGTCTGTTTCTCCTCTCCTGCTTAAGGGGAACCTTCAGGAAAGCTGCTCACTTTCGGTTTGTGGGCTTCTTGGTGTCCGCGTCATGTGACGTTTACATTACCAGCTACATCGGGGTCACATGACCGGGTGGGTGGAGTAGTGACATAAGTCAGTCGGAACTTGCGGGGAAACGTCAGGGATGGGCGGGTGAGGTGTCAGACCACTGTATCAAGAGCAAAAAAGGATCTCCTCATTGCTTTTATCACTTTTTAAATCGAATTTTAACAAATTCTTTTATTTTATAAAAAAACGTTTCAAAATTGTAAATAAATGCAACCCTAAAAGATGGGTACCCTTTGATTTTATGTTCTTTATAATACAGAAATAAACATCTCATGCAAGAGTTAAACCTAGACGTGCTAATTATAATTTTTGTCTGAATACTGGTACATTCTGGAAAGAGCAAGCAGAGTGCTAGCAAAATAGTACCGTTATACATACTAACAGTTCCTAGAGTATGTGCTTGGCCCATAATAAAATTGACTTTTGAGTAATAGAAACATATAGGTGGACTACGCATAGCAACACCTAGGCTTTTAAGCAGCAACTCACCTGATTCATATAGCCAGCTCCATTGTACATCCCAAACCACTATCACCTCTTTAAACTGATAATTCTCCAGTCACACTATGCACTGCGAGGATTCATGGATTTTAAACTAGCAATGGACAGAACCCCAGATTAGTGGGCACCGCCTCTCTCAAGGCCGCTCCCACTAGTCGAATGCCACCACTCTATACACATGTATTGACTACGACCGCGCCTAATAGTCATGTTGTTGCCAGGAACATGCATATCACATAATTGCAGTCCATTCCCAGCTTAGAAACTGGTGAATCGTTGCAGTGCACAGTGCAGGCGCTCGGAGGATTGATGTCTGCAGTCGCATAGAGCAACTGTAGAGTTATCAGTTTAGACCGGATAATTGAACTACTCAACTTTCAGTGAGGACAAAAGGAGTATCCACTCTCCGTTACATCAATGGGAACTGTGTAATAATGATTGGATATGCCAGGTGGTTTTCTAATCATGTATGATGCTCTCAGTATATCCTTAAGTCCCCCTTCGTTTTTTATCCAAGTCAAAATTGCACATTACTTACTTTGAATTTAATAGAATACATATGGCTTCCATAACAGTCATGACCATATCTGGTGGGTTAGTGAATACTCTAATTTCTGATATATCTGCTTTATCCAAGGAGTCCAAAGCTTTATTTGCAGCTTCTAAAGCAGGCATTGCCTCATCAAGGTCCCTTTGTGCATCATCAGCTATTGCCTGAGTTTCCTCTGCTTTAACTTTTGCAATGGCCTCATCCTCTTTCACAATGCGTCGTACCTGCCACAATAGAGTCAGCATAGTTATTCCATAGAATTGTACAGAATGCTACAAAAATGGAATTATTACACAGAGATCTAAAATAATATATCTATCCAGTTAAATGAAGACCAACACAAAGTTGTAGTTTTATTATTCTAATAGATCTTTACTCTGGGCTAGGATGTTTCTGATGCTAATGAGGTTTTCTGTTTACTCACCTCCCATATGAAGACTAAAAAAATGGAAAGAAGGAAAGAGGCATATGAAGCATAGATGTGATGATATACATGCAGAATGCAAAGTATCCCAGAAAACAGATGAGTTGATTTATCCAAAGGCAGCACAGCATATGTCCTAAAAACAATTTGCATTTTCTTCTTGAAGATAATATAATGTGAAAGCTTCCTAAGCAAAAATAATATTATGTAAATAACAATATTGAGTGAGGTGAATGTGCACATTTAATGGAACTGTGGACTTTAGTGACAGCCCCCATAATATGGGTGTCTGGCAATTAGACAGCTGCACAAATGAAAGCATCTGATTTGATTGTGGAATCAAGGAATATTCAGATGGCGAAATTGTGTGCCATTAAAGGGAAGCTGTCAGGTCTCCTGGGCACCCAGAGCCACAAGCAGTTCTGGGTCTACATCTATAATCCCTGCCTGATAGTCCCAACATGTTACAGCATCAATAAACCAATCATTAGAAAAATGATTTCTACAAATTGTTTATGATATGGTACCTTAATTATTGCTTTGGCTAGTCAACCCATATAGTACGTTATTAGGCCCCTATATGCATGATAAAAAGCTTTGCATAGAATTGTCATCCCAATAGTTATATTAAACCGTATGTCCGGTTATGCAAACTGCTCTAAAGTTGGGAGTATGTATCCTGGCTCCAAGGAGGCATAGTGTGCATGATCGGACATGTGTCGACTTCTGATCAAGCGCAGTGAGGATACAGACACCTGGTGACAGAGACGCTCAATGGTTAGGGTTACACAATGCATGCAGAGCTTGATGTAGCGATTGGGATGATGATGCTATGCCAATCATGTTATCATGCTCACAGGGGCGTCATAACATGCTATGTGGGCTGACTAATCAAGGGAACTAATGCCCCATTACATGTGCAGTAATAAATAAGACAATAAGATCAACTTTTTTATGTGGTTTTAGGGAGAAAAATATTACACTGGTTACTTTTAAATGGCCCAAAAAGCTGGACTGACACAGAACAGTCTGTTCAAATACTCAGACACTTATCCAAATATTCAAAGCCTCCACTTGGAAATATAACAATGGAGCCATGTGCTCCCATGCTATGAAGAATCACTTACCTGATCTGCATTTTCCTGATCTACTGACAATTTCTCCATTAAGGCATCCACATCAATAGACTTCTGTTTCAGCACTGGCTCTAATGCAGAGAGTTCAATCTTCATTTTATCAACAAGCTGGTTAGTCTCCAGTAGCTTGCTTAACCCATTCTTTACACGGTCTCGAGCCTATTGTACAGCAAAAAAAATAAAATCCTATTTAAGTATAACACATAAGCTATGGAAGAAGACAGCGGGTTGCTAAACATAGCAGAAAACAATTAATAAAAGGGTAATGAAATGAATGCCTAAAAGCTGTGGAAGGTAAAGGAGTGATGAGCCCTCTGACCAGAAGTGACCAGACACATTCAGGTTAAACTGCTGCTTTCATTGAGGGCCACTTTACACACACCAACTTATCTGTCCAACTTCTGACCAACTTGCTGGTTGCAGTGAAATCATGGACACATTGTTCCATTTTGTGCTGTGTACAATGGAGCAATGTGTTCATGATTTCACTGCAACCAGTAAGTTGGTCAGAAGTTGGACAGATAAGTTGGTGTGTGTAAAGTGGCCTTAAGGCCACATGCACACTGTTGAGTATTTGATGAGTTTTTTTACCTCAGGATTTGTAGCCAAAACCAGGAATGGATGATTAATCCAGAAGTGGTGCAGGTGTTTCTATTAGACTTTTCCTCTGATTGTTCCAATCCTGGTTTTGTCTACAAATCCTGAGGTAAAAAAACTCATCAAATACTCAACGTGTGCATGTGGCCTAAATGTATTTCATGTCAGTGCAGGATTCACAGCCACACAGATCAGTACTGCTGTACAATGTATTTGCTAAGCTTCTGAACAGGAATAATTCTCTCTATGTGCATGGGAGACATCAAACCTGATTATTTCCACCCAGTACCTTAGAGACAACTGTAAATTAAATGTAGAGTGAGTAGAAGGGAAAACCTGTGAACTGCAGGATTCAAGTCACATAATGTCCAGAAATAGTGTTATTGCTTCGGTGCATAATCCTATCTTCCTGAGACTATGATCACACTTTCAGGATTTACTGTAGGTTGTAGATTCTGTATAAGGTTTTATCAATATTTCACACTCAAAGCATTTATCCTACAGTATATGTCACGAGCTTTCCCCGATTTATATCGAAACATGATCATAGGCCATCATTTACCAGATGAAGGATAAAAGTGGCTGCATACTCTTTCACAGTTTGTTTGACTGTAAAGTAAAGTGCTGCAGACTGATCTGACCTAAACCGAGAGATACTGTAAAGGTAAAGAAACATTTATATTGTGTTATAGGTTTCTTTATAATGGGTCCCTCGGTAGATGAATATGGAGGCAACTATCTTGACTGTGCTCATTGATGGGCACACAACTCATGACGGTGGCAACAAATATTAGGGTGCACTTAGCCTCACGTGGGCATTCTCTTATCCATCCTTATATGTCACAAAAAAGTTATGAGTTGAGTATTAACCTTAGTAAATGACAGTGGGGTTAAACCTTATGGAAGAGTCTACTAGAACAGTTAGATCAGAAATCTGATACTCAGATTCTCCTCATGTGGCACCCCTGTGGATTGGCAGGCACAGTAAGGTACTGTAGCTGGGAAATATAGGCAGGCCACTTCGCACAAACATCTGACACATCCCCCGAATCCCTAGTCCCAGTTACTTTATGTCAGGTAGGGGATAGGAGGGGAACTAAGTGGAGGGTGGAGTGAGAGGAAAAAGCCTGGGAAAGGGTGGAGGAGCTACATTAAAACCTAGGAACACAGTTAGAAGAAACCAGTTCCTGGTAGCCGAGTCTACCCTGAGTGAGGTAAAAGAAAAGAGAAGGAGCGCAAATGTGAAGCACCTCAGGGTAAACCGTATTGCAGGGAAAGCGGGGTTTCCACTCACCTTGTGGAGTTGTACTGGCTGGGTACAACTCCAGTGATAGCCTCCTGTGGAGCAATACCAAACAGGGCGTCCCCGAGAAAATCCTCGTGCCAGGGAGAGAGCAGCGTCACTTCCACCGGTCACGTGATCCAAGGCGGTGACGTCAGAAAGGTCCTAGTAGTCCTCCAGACTTGGATAAACAGGTTCTTTTTATAAACGATGCCTCTCTTACAAAGCTGCTGAACCGCACGGTCCCTCAGAAGGGAGAGAAGTGCACAGGAAAAAATAGTTGCGGTTCTGATAGCGCTAAGGAAGGAGGGCAAGGGGAAATTGTTATGATGAACAGACCTTTATTAAAAACACGGTCCCTCAAACTCCGCTACGCGTTTCGACGTTACCGTCTTCATCAGGTGGAAAACAGGTTTCCACCTGATGGAGACGGTAACGTTGAAACGCGTAGCGGAGTTTGAGGGACCGTGTTTTTAATAAAGGTCTGTTCATCATAACAATTTCCCCTTGCCCTCCTTCCTTAGCGCTATCAGAACCGCAACTATTTTTTCCTGTACCCTGAGTGAGGGACACAGGAGGTTCAGGTTGGAGTTCCTGGCATGTGTAGAGGGAGAGGAACCGAGTTCCTAAGCTGAGACACCTGTAAGCCTGATAGACTGTAGGCTATAGTGGAAGAACACGGACCCCGCAGCCCGTGCCATCGTATGGCCAGTCCAGGTCCCAGGCAACCTCCCGTGGGAAGGAAAGAAGGGGTCCATGGGCCACCCAGGGCAACGGGTATACCGGAGGATCGGGCCACAGCCAGGGTACCGGCCCTATAGAAGCGGCAGGATGCTTTATGCTTTAACCATAAATTAACCGGCAAGGTGAAGGGACTTCATGCCCAGAACCTACCCGCCAGTGCAGCGAAGGAAGGGCCATCAAATAGGGTCAGGGAGACAGGCTGAGATCTCCCGGGAAGAGATCCACAACCGCTGGCCCGGAGCTAGCATCTGGAACTAAGAGTGAGAGGCCCGGAAAGGTACGAGAGAGGAGGTGTAGTGCCCGATAGGTCCCAGCTGCAAGAGAGTGTGAAACAGCATGAACTGTGTTGTGTAACCTTTTGAGACCCCTGAGTAAAGTACCCGGTTAAGCCTGATGCTGCTGGTGTGAGACTGTTATTTCTGCGGACGCAGCGGAGGCTCACCTGCGGAGCCGCACACTGACTGTTCCAGTCACGGGAAGGATCGTCTGGATGGACGGCGCGCGCCATCTGGATACCTTGTTTCCACACCTGCCCTGGGGACCCCAGCCCTACTCGTGGAGGGCTTAACATTCCGGCTGCCACCGTCATCACCATTACCGGAGGTCTGCATGGCAGTGGTGGCCCACACTAGCCACAAACCACGGGTGGCATCACAAACTAATTCCATAAACTTTATATCCCCTTTTATTGCCGCACCTGGGCATACAGAGCCGGGTCACGTTGCCGTGACATTCCCCCTGCAGACTGAGGAGAGTGCCCGGTTCCGAGTACCCCTGCCTTGGGGTGTGACACTCATACACTTCAAATTTGCCATAATAATAATTCTGAACTTGTGAACATACCATGAGAGAAGTTAGCTAGAGAGAGACAAACTCCCAGATATAGAAAGTAGGCTCTAAATAAAGTAGCACAAAGGTGTCCATAGCATTATAAGATATGTCCACCTTTTATGACACAGTGGACATATCGAGGTGGTAGTCTCAGGATGTGAGGTTATAAAAACAGCCAATGTAACTCCCATTGAGGTCTATGAGAGGTGTGGAAACAGTATAGATCAGGCTCATCTAAATAAAGACAAGGGTCAATCATATATTGGATTTTGTTGTTTGTTGGATTTTGCTCGCATTATCCAACATGCTTTACAAGCCATCATATAATGATTATAGATTCTTTACAGTCAGGAATACCCTAGTCACTTTTGCCAGACCTGGAACATCGCTATGATACACCTAAAGGCATATTTATCTGCAGATTTACTTTAAAGGAAGTCTATCAGTATATAACAATAGTTTAAACCAAGCACAGGCACTGGGTGCATCATGGTGGAGCCAAAAATTCAAGTGTAACTTCTGACAAGCTTGTTTTCCATCTATCATTAGCCTTCTCTGGCTCAATGAAGCCACAGCTGTCAATTAAAGAGGGGGGGTGGAGACAGAGAGAGAAAAAGCAGGTGGGAAGAAGGTGCACCTAAATATTTGACAGTCAGCGCCTGTACTTGATTACAACAGTCATTCTGTGCCGACTTTAACACCATAGATAGTCTACCGCATTCAGACGTCCGATCACAGACCACAACGCACAGACTGGCCGCGAATCTCCTGCCCCCAACTCAGCAGCCTCATCTATGCCTAGGAAATAGGATAAATTAATTAACCATGTATTAATCTCGTACAAATGAACTCTTAAAGATTAATTCTTCACATAACTCTCTGCATTCTTGGCCTAATTATTCAGATTTTAGCCCCTGTTTCAATTACAAATCCACAGCTTGGGGAAGGGAAAACAGATGGGGCAGAATTACTCCTGGGTATAAATGGTAAGTCAGCTGTAAAAAAAGGCATTTTATATACTTCCTATAAATAAAAGATGCAAGCTGGATAAATTAGAGAAGCGCATTAATGAAAACCTAAAAACGTGTCTAATGACTTTACTTGTCAAAGTGGAACTGATGGAAGCAATAGAAATGGTAATATGTTTGTAATGAAATATATCTATACAATTAAATGTATAAATACATAGAGAGAGAGAGCGTTTAATTATATAAATTAGGAAATGTTAGAAGAAATACTGAGCTACACTAACGAGTAATGTAAAAGGTATGGCCAATTAGGAATCCATATGTAGTGAAATAACATCTGTATATGTAATCTGCCAGTTTGTTTCAGTATTAATTTGCATAAGTGGACCAGATGATATAATTTCTTTCTAAGGATAACAAGCATTCACCATACATTTATGTTCATACGATAATCAGACACGTGTAGCATTTTTAGTCCAGTGTTAGCTTAGATTTCTCAAATGGTGTAGAGGCAAAGATCCTGATTTCAGATATGTGCAACTTAATGAGCTGCATGCTGTCATTTTAATAAAATCCATGTTTTATTTGCTGCAGATCTAACAGTTCTCTGAATACTGAGCTTTTTTTTTTTACCCCCACCACCCCACTTATTGGAAGCTTTCTGCGTACACAGTTAATAGGCAGAAAGCTGCCAATCAGTGGTGGGGACAAGGTCATACAGAGCTCATGAATATGGAGGACTATATATATATATTTACTAGTCCTCTAGTGATAATCTAATGCTGATGTGGCGCCCCGCAACGAGTGCGTCACAGGAAGGTATTGCATCCCTGACTGAAGATGTAATATCTTCTATCTCAGTGATGACATGGTTAAACCCAGAGCTCCATACACCGCACAACACACTAGAGGTAGATGGCCAATCAGGTCCTGGTGGGAGGAGTGAAAGAAGTAGTGTGTGTTGGGGAAGTTGGTAACTTAGGAGAAGAGAGTGGAGTAACGTGGGAGAAGCAGGGCCCTACACAGTGCCGTGCAGCCTTGAAAACAAACTTACCGGCTGGCACCATTAAGCGGTGACCCAGACCGGAACACGGGCAGCTACCGAGCGGGCTCAAACATACCCGTGCCCAAACCACCGGATCACCGGTTCCGAAGCGAACGGACGTCCATCACTGTTCCTCAAACCGGAGTGAAGGAATCGCTTCTTAGGAGCACCTCCCTACAGCCGCAACCAAGTTGTCTTGCCAGCAGGGCACCCACCACTGGGACACAGGACCTTCAGCTGTTTGTAATTCGGCTAGAACCTCCACTAGAAGTTTCCCTAGCATCCTGAACTGGTACACTAAGGCGACACCGGCAACCAATATAGAAAGGTTAGACATAAGAGGAACACCTTGGAGCTCTGGACTAAGATCAGTCATCGCTGAGTCCACCCGGTCCGTTACCTAAGACTGTATACCCTGTACCACACTAACAGTTACAGTAAAAACCCGTTACAGAGGAAGCTGGTGTCCGTGCTTTTCTTCAGAACTGTTATTAACTTTGATCACTCAGCAACTACCTGAGCTACCGTATTCCATCGAGTGCAGCTCCTGGCCCCGGGGACTCCCGCTCATCCTGTGGGGAGCATCCCATCTAGCTGCCGCACATCCCCCGGAGGCCCAAGCAGCGCCGGTGCCATCACCGGACTCCCACAGGTGGCGTCACGACAAACAAGAATTATTCCCATCCGTTCATCCCCTTTTTATCTGACCACCGGGCCCCACAGCCTCAGGCGCGGAGCCGTGACGAGGGAATAGACGCCTGAGACCTGAGAACCCGGCAACGGTGAGTCAGAATTTGGCAATCATGAACAGGATAAGAACAGGCCCGTTTCCAATGGGTATTGTGTGCCTACAGAACTTTATTCGGCCAAAAAGAACTTTTTCCCGCCCTTTTCTACTGGGCCAAAATGGTGGCTCCCGCCATGTGAAACACAATGTGCTGGCCCAGGGGCGTGCCTCCGCCCCTCTTCGTGGGAGGGCCATGGCAGAGGCACCAAAATCCGTGTCCACCCTGATTGCTGGAAACAACCAAGGGGGGCGGGCCAAAGACTTCAGCCCACCCATGGACTACAAAAACAACAAAGAAACAGGTGTGGCATGGCTTTTCCAACAGCTCCGCTTCAGGAACAGTTACCAGTTGTTACGGGAGCGGTTCCTGGAAGAAGCGAGATGGCAAACCTGAGGCTCCGCGATCTAATGAGAGAGGTTGAGGAGGAAGCTCGTGCCGCCATCGGCAACCCTAGGCCGGGTCCCGTCCTCACCATCAACGGAGACCCCGAGTTTTGGGAGACCGCGCTCCAAGACCTGCGGGTGCGGTTGATGGAGGCCACGGAGTGGACCATCAGGAGTTGGAGTGCGAGCCTGGCCAGTCGACTGCACCGGGCTGTTCAACAGAGACTTACCACCTGTCCCACTCCAGAACCGGAGACCGGCCCCGAACTCATTGAGGCCTACCCGGTTACCGGAGCTGATGCACCACCGCAAACGGGTGCAGACGCGACAGAGGAAGCGGAGGCGGGTAGCTCAGAAGCCCCGCAGGATGAAACGGAGAAAAACCCCGCAGTTCAAGAACCCGATCGACAGGACGATCCCGACCAGGAATCCCAACCAGCCGAGGAGCCTGATGTGGTCGTCGAGGCCGTAGAGCAGGAAGACGACAGGAGTTCCAGCGAGCATGAGGACTCCGTTCATACCGATTCCGAGGAGGAGGAGGACGAGGCGGAAGTTCCCGCCGAGCAGCTACAAGCGGCTCAGGTCGAGTGGTCTGGTGCCGCCGCGACATCTGCTCCCGATCACCGTATTTGTGTGTCGGTAAAAAGCTACGATCAGCTTCAAACCCATCACCACGCCGCCAGTCGCTGGGACTACGTCCATACTACCTGCCAGTCCGACGATGCCATACATCGACGCCGCAGAGCTGAATGGTGGGCCCAGGAGCAAGCTAACCTGCGGGCTTGCGCTGAAGCTCGCCGCCAACTCCCGTTACCGGAAGAATTCCGGAAGACAGGTATTATCACTTCCTTTAATCTGGACAATGGGTGGGGTTTCATCCGGGAGGAGGGGGTGTACGAGGAAATATTCGTAGGCCGCCAGGACGTGGAGTCTCACCTCCCTAAAGGACACCCTGATAGCGACCTATACTGGGGAGAGGCCATTACCTATGAGCGTCATGCTGGCTATCAGGGATGGTACGCTCTCTGGGTTCGCAAATGCTCATTACACCAGTAAAAAGATTAACCCCGTTTAAATAACTTTTACTTGAACTTTAAAAATGACTTTGTCATGAACATTTCCCGTTTCACTGTGTGCCAGAAAGCGGCCCGGCAGTAACACCTGGACGTTGCTAAAAGACTGTGACTCTGCCCGCCGGGTCCGCAATAGTTAACCGGTTTCATTTAATAAATGTTTGAAACATTATAAGTCAAAGTGCCTCCCGGACAGGAAAAAAATTAAGCAATCGTAATCTTTGTTAATAAAAATTTCCCTGTACTGTTCGGGTTTCGTGACACTTGGGGACAAGTGTAATTTCCCAAGGGGGAGTGTGGCGCCCCGCAACGAGTGCGTCACAGGAAGGTATTGCATCCCTGACTGAAGATGTAATATCTTTCGTCTCAGTGATGACATGGTTAAACCCAGAGCTCCATACACCGCAAAACACACTAGAGGTAGAGGGCCAATCAGGTCCTGGTGGGAGGAGTGAAAGGAGTAGTGTGTGTTGGGGAAGTTGGTAACTTAGGAGAAGAGAGTGGAGTAACGTGGGAGAAGGAGAAGCAGAGCCCTGCACAGTGCCGTGCAGCCTTGAAAACAAACTTACCGGCTGGCACCATTAAGCAGTGACCCAGACCGGAACACGGGCAGCTACCGAGCGGGCTCAAACATACCTGTGCCCAAACCACCGGATCACCGGTTCCGAGGCGAACGGACGTCCATCGCTGTTCCGCAAACCGGAGTGAAGGAATCGCTTCTTAGGAGCACCTCACTACAGCCGCAACCAAGTTGTCTTGCCAGCAGGGCACCCACCACTGGGACACAGGACCTTCAGCTGTTTGTAATTCGGCTAGAACCTCCACTAGAAGTTTCCCTAGCATCCTGAACTGGTACACTAAGGCGACACCGGCAACCAATATAGAAAGGTTAGACAAAAGACGAACACCTTGGAGCTCTGGACTAAGATCAGTCATCGCTGAGTCCACCCAGTCCGTTACCTAAGACTGTATACCCTGTTCCATACTAACTGTTACAGTAAAAACCCGTTACAGAGGAAGCTGGTGTCCGTGCTTTTCTTCAGAACTGTTATTAACTTTGATCACTCAGCAACTACCTGAGCTGCTGTATTCCATCGAGTGCAGCTCCTGGCCCCGGGGACTCCCACTCATCCTGTGGGGAGCATCCCATCTAGCTGCCGCACATCCCCCGGAGGCCCAAGCAGCGCCGGTGCCATCACCGGACTGCATCAGGTGGCGTCACAACAAACAAGAATTATTCCCATCCGTTCATCCCCTTTTTATCTGACCACCGGGCCCCACAGCCTGAGGCGCGGAGCCGTGACGAGGGAATAAACGCCTGAGACCTGAGAACCCGGCAACGGTGAGTCAGAATTTGGCGATCATGAACAGGATACGAACAGGCCCGTTTCCAATGGGTATTGTGTGCCTACAGAACTTCATTCGGCCAAAAAGAACTTTTTCCTGCCCTTTTCAACTGGGCCAAAATGGCGGAGCCGTGACGAGGGAAGCAACGCCTGAGACCTGAGAACCCGGCAACAGTGAGTCACTGATCAAACAGTGATGTTATCAAAAGTACAGCAAGCAGCCCAGTAAGTGATCAAATCACTTGAATCAGGATCTCTATCTTTACATTATGCTGCTCTCAGATTAGGTAACAAAACCGAGTGAAAGATTCCCTTTAAGAAGGTACTTGTCAGGTGATTTATGCTGCCAAAACGATATGCTGTGTGGAGTAGGGACACATAATTTAATTGTACGGCTCTTTTGTTTAGTCTAGTATGTATTTTTAACTATAGTAATGAAAACATTCTCTGTCAGACAACCAGTAACGTTCAGGTACTAGCATTGACTTAGACAGTTATGATTTATTTAAAAATATTGACTTTTAAGGAAAAAGATAAAGGCCTATTCTTCTAAGAAGAGGAAAATTTATTTCGAGATAAATGCCTCTTAAACTGTAATCACCTTTTAAATTTTTATTTAATAATAATGTAGAGCAAGTGATTATAAAAAACTTTCAAATATACTTCAAAGATGAAATCTGGAAGAAAACCTTTCAAACACTTCCAGAAGATGTCCCCCATAGGCTGTTTCTAAACCTGACATATGCTGGTTATCAGGGAAATCTATCTTCAGCCCCCAAAACACTGAAGATGGCAATATAAGGAAGGAAGGCCAACACAGCATTCACAATACAGCTAATCAGACTCTCAGGTTACCCCATGGAGGGACTGTGCTGACCTCAGGCTGTCAGCATACAGCTCCTGTGATCTCTCTTTATTCACATCAGCTCTGCTCTGTGCAACCTGCTGAGGAGCTGTGTGAAGGCCATCAGCTGATAACAGGGAGCAGAGCTAATATGAATGGACTGGATTCAGATAATTTCACAGGAGCTGCTTGCTGACAGCTTGAGCTCAGTACTATCCCTGCCTGAGGTAACCTGAGTCTCTGATCAGCTGTAGTGTGAATGCTGTGTAGGCCCCCCTTCCTTATATTCAATGTGTGGAGCTGAAGATGGATTTCCCTGACAACCAGCATATGTCACCTTTAGAAACAGCCTAGTGAGGACATCTTCTGGAAGGTTTTTGAAAGGTTTTCTTCCAGATTTCACTTATGAAGTATATTTGAAGGTTTATTATAATCGCTTGCTCTACATTATTATTAAAAAAAATGTAAATGGTGGTTACACCTTAATTGATTACACCTTCTTTTTTTAGGCTATCCATGAACCAGAAACTTTGATTTTCACTATGTCTGTTATGAGTAGGAACAGATTGTGACTCAGTAATCCACATCAACTTTTTAAAGCAGTGGCATTGCCAATGCCAAAATACCAAGAGTTGCAAAGATTTATGCAGACAGTCAGAATTGTAAGTAGACTCCATTATTTGAGATTGTGAAGAAAAAAATATTGAGCTAAATTATCAATGTCTGAGAATTTGGCATAACATAACTAGAAGCTGCTTAGAATAATTTTTTGGTACTGTAAGAAACTTATTGTGGGGAAACACGCACATTGATCACACAAAACATATGATCAATTAGGCTTTTTAAAGGGAACCTATCATGTCATTTTGTGATAGTAAACCTCCCCCTATGTGTTTTAAATGATGCAAAGAGCATCACTAACATGGTTTTCTAAAAACAAAATTACATGTATTTATCTTAAAAAGAGACTTTATATGCTGAGGTGACTACACAGACATACCTGTCTTCAGTCATGGGAAGGTGCTTTTACTTACTGTCACCCAAGTTCATTCATGATATTTTTTGAATTTTGGCATGCCCTTGCATTGTAATTGACTGACATCACTGCAAGGACCTGCAGGAAACGTGGGGATGTCACGACCGTGTGATCATAATCGGCACAGCTAAACAGGCTTGAAGTGAAAGATCCTATGAGCAAATTATGGCCACATGGTTATGACATCACAACAGGTCATTGACGTCCTGGAAGTGATGTCAGTCAATTACAATGCATGGGGCATGACAAAATTAAAAAAAATATAATGAATAAACTTGATTAACAGTAAGTAAAAGCACCTCCCCTATGACTGAAGACTAGTATATGCGTGCATAAAAAATAATATTTTGCAGTCAGGCAGCACCCATAGTGGAAAACAAGGGTTTCTTTTTACCCTAATTGTGGTGGACATCACCTCCAATGAGTCTTCTTGGCATCACGTGAACATAGAAGAGTGAGGACAGCGTCTCACGGGTTGCTGATTCTAAAAAGCTTCTTTCATTCCACCATCCCTATAGGATTGAAACATTGCAGATGGTGGAATAAAGGAAGTTTTTTTGAATCATCAACCTGTGATATGCTGTCCTTACTCTTCTAGGTATGTGTGTGCACCTCTGCATATAAAGTCTTTTTTTAAGATAAATACATAGAATTTCGTTTTTAGAAAACCAAGTTAGTGAAGCACATTGGTGGTTTATTATCACAAAACAACATTACAAGGTCCCTTTAATGTCACACATCAAAGAACCCTCAGGTATAAAACAAAATAACTAGAATAAATTGTTTTCAAAGATCAAATATCATTGTGTTTACATTCACATAACTAACCTGGACAATCTCCGGTAATTAAAAGAAGTCTATTACGCCCCCTAATGATCTTCCAATATAATTTACTGTAGTGAGACAGGTCATTTTGAAAAGAGGTGACATGGTCCTCTATTGATTTGAGTAGGCTCAGTGTTGGCATCTAACTCCAAATATTCTGTGCGTAGATCATGTTAGCTATATTGACTGGAGCCTTCTGCAGCCTGCCACTAGTCAGTCCAGTAGGGGGTTGGGAAATCAAGCAGGCTACGCGTGGTTTGGCTGGGTGAGTAAAATTCTCACCCAAAGCCTTACCTAGAACCCATCTTACTTCACTCTGTAGTTGTTATTTGTGTGGTGCGAGTCCTATTTCCTCCTCAATATCTGCTTGCACAGCAAACAGGGTGTAACTACAATAGGTGCAGGAGTTGCGATCGCACCCGGGCCCTGCAGCCTAGAGGGGCCCCAAAAGTCCCTTTGGCCTATATAAAAAGACTAATACTATTAAAGATTTGCAATAATTGGGGGCCTTGTTGGAGCTTTCGCATCGGGGCCCCTGGGCCTGAAGTTACGCCACGGACTGCACATCTTGGATTGGAGCATGCACAGTACATAATCCAGAAAAAAAACTCATGGATGATGTCTTTTCTGCTGGATACTATGGATGGCAGGAAAAAAAACTTTTTGTGGAATGTCCCTGCCCTACATTTCAAGAGATTAATATTTTTAGACTGTTTCTAATACTGAAGTACCATTAGGTCTTGGAGAAATGAACTCAATGCTGTTTCTTTCTGGGACTTTCTCTTGCTTAACCCCTTAAGGACCGAGTCACTTTGCAGCTTAATGACCAGACCATTTTTTGTAATTCTGACCACTCTCCCTTTATGAGGTAATATCTCTGGAACGCTTCAACGGATCCTAGCGATTATGAGATTGTTTTTTCGTGACATATTGGGCTTCATGTTAGTATTAAATTTAGGTCGATAATTTTTGCGTTTATTTGTGAAAAAATAAAAAATTTGGCAAAAATTTTGAAAATTTAGCAATTTTCAAATTTTTAATTTTTATTCTGCTAAACCAGAGAGTTATGTGCCACAAAATAGTTAATAAATAACATGTCCCACATGTCTACTTCACATCAGCACAATTTTGGAAGAAAAAAAAAAATTTGGTAGGACGTTATAAGGGTTCAAAGTTCATCAGCAATTATTCATTTTTCCAGCAAAATTTACAAAACCAATTTTTTAGTGACCACATCACATTTGAAGTCCCTTTGAGGGGTGTACATGACAGAAAACACCCAAAAGTGACACCATTCCAAAAACTGCACCCCTCAAGCTACTCAAAACTATATTGAAGAAGATTATTAACCCTTCAGGTGCTTCACAGGAACTAAAATAATGTTGAAGGAAAAAATGGACATTTTAATTTTTGTAACAAAAATGTTCTTTTAGCCTCAATTTTTTCATTTTCACATGGGCAACAGGATAAAATGCATCCTAAAATTTGTTGGGCAATTTCTCCTGAGTACACCGATGCCTCATATGTGGTCATAAACCACTGTTTGGGCGCACGGCAGGGCTCAGAAGGGAGGGAGCGCAATTTGAATTTTAGAGCCAATTTTCCGTTCAAAAAGTGAAATGGCGCTCCTTCACTTCTGAGCCCTGCCGTGCGCCCAAACAGTGGTTTATGACCACATATAAGGTATCGGTGTACTCAGGAGAAATTGCCCAACAAATTTTGGGATGTATTTTATCCCTTTGCCCATGTGAAACTGAAAAAATGTAGGCAAAAAGAATTTTTTTGTGAAAAAAAAGTGTTTTTTTAATTTTTATGAATGAATTTGTGAAGCATCTGGGGGTTCAAAGTGCTCACTATGCATCTAGATACCTTCCTTAGGGGGTCTAGTTTCCAAAATGGGGTCACCTGTGGGGGAGCTCCAAAATGGAGACACACCGGGGCCCTCCAAACGCGACATGGTGTCCGCTAACAATTTGAATGGAAAATGAGCTCAAATTGTTAGCTGACACCATGTCGCGTTTGGAGGGTCCCTGTGTGTCTCCGCATTGGAGCTCCCCCACAAGTGACCCCATTTTGGAAACTAGACCCCCAAAGGAACATATCTAGATGCATAGTGAGCACTTTGAACCCCCAGATGCTTCACAAATTGATCCATAATAATGAAAAAATAAATTTTTTGTGGGAAAAAAAAGTGCTTTTTCATTTTTACGGATGAATTTCTGAAGCATATGGGGGTTCAAAGTGCTCACTATGCATCTAGATACGTTCCTTAGGGGGTCTAGTTTCCAAAATGGGGTCACTTGTGGGGGAGCTCCAATGTGGAGACACACGGGGACCCTCCAAACGCGACATGGTGTCCGCTAACAATTTGAATGGAAAATGAGCTCAATTTGTTAGCGGACACCATGTTGCGTTTGGAGGGTCCCCATGTGTCTCCACATTGGAGCTCCCCCACAAGTGACCCCATTTTGGAAACTAGACCCCCAAAGGAACGTATCTAGATGCATAGTGAGCACTTTGAACCCCCAGGTGCTTCAGAAATTCATCCGTAAAAATGAAAAAAGAAACTTTTTGTGGAAAAAAACGTGCTTTTTCATTTTTATGGATGAATTTGTGAAGCATCTGGGAGTTCAAAGTGCTCACTATGCATCTAGATACGTTCCTTCGGGGGTCTAGTTTCCAAAATGGGGTCACTTGTGGGGAAGCTCCAATGTGGAGACACACGGGGACCCTCCAAACGCGACATGGTGTCCGCTAACAATTTGAATGGAAAATGAGCTCAATTTGTTAGCGGACACCATGTCGCGTTTGGAGGGTCCCCATGTGTCTCCACATTGGAGCTCCCCCACAAGTGACCCCATTTTGGAAACTAGACCCCAAAGGAACATATCTAGATGCATAGTGAGCACTTTGAACCCCCAGGTGCTTCAGAAATTCATCCGTAAAAATGAAAAAGCACTTTTTTTCCACAAATAATTTCTTTTTTCATTATTACGGATCAATTTGTGAAGCATCTGGGGGTTCAAAGTGCTCACTATGCATCTAGATATAATCCTTTGGGGGTCTAGTTTCCAAAATGGGGTCACTTGTGGGGGAGCTCCAATGTGGAGACACACAGGGGCTCTCCATACGCGACATGGTGTCCGCTAACAATTGGAATTGTTAGCGGACACCTTGTAGGATATGAAGAGCCCCTATGTGCCTAAACATTGGAGCTCCCCCACAAGTGACCCCATTTTGGAAACTAGACCACCCAAGGAACGTATCTAGATGCATAGTGAGCACTTTGAACCCCCAGGTGCTTCACAAATTGATCCGTAAAAATGAAAAAAGAAACTTTTTGTGGAAAAAAACGTGCTTTTTCATTTTTATGGATGAATTTGTGAAGCATCTGGGAGTTCAAAGTGCTCACTATGCATCTAGATACGTTCCTTCGGGGGTCTAGTTTCCAAAATGGGGTCACTTGTGGGGGAGCTCCAATGTTCAGGCACACAGGGAGGGGCTCTCCATACCCGACATGGTTTCCGCTAACAATTGGAGCTAATTTTCTATTGAAATTGTTAGCGGACACTATGTCGCATATGGAGAACCCGTGTGCCAGCAGCACAAGGGCAACTGGTAGAGTTGGGGTACAGCACCAGAAAATGCCGCCTCTAATGAATGCGCTATTTTCTTGGGTGGCTGTGGGTTGAAATTTGCAGCGTGGGGGACCCACAACATTTGAGTCTCTCCACGCTGAGGATTCCAGTCAGACAGCTACCAAGTTGTACATGGCTGGCTACAAATACAGCGAAGGCTTTATTTTATTTCTAGAACTAATTCTAGAAAAAAAAATGACGTAGGGCTCCGCCATATTTTTGATCCAGCCAGGTACAACTTGGCAGCTACAGACTGCCAGCAACCCCCAGCTGCCTCGCTGTACCTGGCTGCAACCAAAAATACAGCGAAGCCCATTTTTTTTTATTTCTAGAACTAATTCTAGAAAAAAAAATGACGTAGGGCTCCGCCATATTTTTGGTCCAGCCAGGTACAACTTGGCAGCTACAGACTGCCAGCAACCCCCAGCTGCCTCGTTGTACCTGGCTGCAACCAAAAATACAGCAAAGCCCATTTTTTTTTATTTCTAGAACTAATTGTAGAAAAAAAAATGACGTAGGGCTCCGCCATATTTTTGGCCCAGCCAGGTACAACTAGGCAGCTGGGGGCTGGAATCCTCAGCATGGAAAGGCCCAAGCGTTCTGGGCCCCCCATGCTGCGAATTGCAGCCCGCAGCCGCTCCAGAAAATGGCGCATTCATTGAAGCGCCATTTTCTGGCGCTGTACCCATGCTCTTCCAGTTGCCCTGGTGCCGGTGGCAAACTGGGTAATAAAGGGGTTAATGCCAGCTTTTTATTGGCAGCTGGCACTAAGCCCGAGATTCATAATATTATTGGGCCAATATTAGACCCGCCATTAGGAATCTCTGGTAAATAGTCAGAAAATACACACATAGAAAAATCTTTTTATTTGAAAAAAAAACACAAACAAAATTCGGACTCCATCTTTATTATGAAGATCTGACGTAGTCCACAACGAAGGTCCCACGACGCTCGATTGCCTCCGACGTAGTCCACAACGAAGGTCCCACGACGCTCGATCGCCTCTGCTCAATCCAGAGACTGCAGCAAGGGATCAAGTGTCCTCTTCCTACAGTCTCAGGGGTCAGAGTTATGGTGCACTGTATGACAATGATCAGTTATACAGTGCACCATGACTATGATCCCAGAGACTATAACAAGAGGACACTTGATCCCTTGTTGCACCCATCCATCCACCTATGCACCCATCATCCACGCACGCACATCCACGTACGCACATCCACGCATGCACACAACCACGCACGCACATCCACGCATGCACACATCCACGCACGCATGCTGACATCCACGTACATCCACACACACATCCACGTACATCCACATCCACGTACGCACACATCCACGCACGCACATTCACACACGCACATCCACGTAGGCACATCCACGTACGCACATCCACGCACGCACATCCACGTACGCACATCCACGTACGCACATCCACGTACGCACATCCACGCATGCACACAACCACGCACGCACATCCACGCATGCACACATCCACGCACGCATGCTGACATCCACGTACATCCACACACACATCCACGTACATCCACATCCACGTACGCACACATCCACGCACGCACATTCACACACGCACATCCACGTACGCACATCCACGTACGCACATCCACGTACGCACATCCACGTACGCACATCCACGTACGCACATCCACGTACGCACATCCACGCATGCACACAACCACGCACACACATCCACACATGCATATCCACGTACGCACATCCACGTACGCACATCCACGTGCTGACATCCACGCATGCACACACCCACGCACACACATCCACACACGCACATCCACGCACGCACACATCCATCCATCCATCCACCCATCCATCCACCCACCCATCCATCCATCCATCCATCCATCCACCCATCCATCCATCCATTCATTCATTCTTTCATTCTTTCATTCTTTCATTCATTCATTCATTCATTCATACTTACCCAGCGATGAGGAGGAGGAGCCCCTGAGAAGAGGAGGAGCCACACTGCAGAGGAGGCCCGACGGTGCGGGCGGGTGCACCGAGCGTGCAGCCCGCCGGGAATCAGGATAGGTGAGCGGGGCTGGGGACCAGGGATCGGGGGCTGGGGACCGAGTCCCGGGGGCTGGGGACCAGCGGGGAGGAGGAGGGGGCCCTGCAGCTTTGCCGGTGGGCACAGAAGCCCGCCGGCAAACAAACTGTGCAAGGTGGAGGGCGGGGATGGACGGGAGACACAGGGGGGGCTGCACAGGGGACGGGGACAGGACACAGAGGGCTCAGGACACAGGGGGGGGGCTACAGGACACAGGGGGAGCTGGACACAGGGGGCGGGGACAGGACACAGGAGGGGCTGCACAGGGGACAGGGACCGCACACAGGAGGGGCTGCACAGGGGACGGGGACAGGACACAGGAGGGGCTGCACAGGGGACGGGGACAGGACACAGGGGGCTCAGGACACAGGGGGGGGGGCTACAGGACACAGGGGGCTCTGGACACAGGGGGCGGGGACAGGACACAGGGGGAGCTGGAGCATCAGCTCATGGCCGGCGGCTGCGGTGCAACCCGCCCGCAGATAAGAGTGATTGCGGTGGGGGAGGGGGGTGAAGGGGTTAACAGGGGTGCCCACACCTCTGCCCCTAACCCTTGGCTGTCACTGACAGCTTTTAGATTTGAGCTGTCACTGTTCGTTTAGGAGCAGTGACAGTTCAAAGCCATGACGAGTATACTCGTCATGATGCGGGAACTGACATCTTTTCATGACGAGTATACTCGTCATGATGCGGGAACTGACATCTTTTCATGACGAGTATACTCGTCATTGGTGGTAAAGAGGTTAATATATCCTGCCCAAAGTGGGGCAGCCTGGAGATTAGTGTTTTCTAGGATAAGGGTCATCCCTAATATTGCGATAATTTGCTGCAGCTTCCCAATCACACAGATTAATTGATTGAAAACCCCTTTTAACTTCATTTATATTATAGAATTTTTTATTTGTATTAAAAAGATAACTGATTAAAATAAACAAAACAATAGTGCAGTAATAAAAGAAAAATACGTATATTGTCAGTATCACTTACTGAAACTAGCTGCTTCCGTTTTTCACCAAGCATAGACAAGTAAAGGTTAATTAACTCGAGATATGAGGTTGGTGTTGTATAGTATCGTCTCCTTAGTTCTGCAAAGTAGCGATCGGCCATTTCTGTAACGCTCACATGAATCTCCACGCACATTTCAGAAAGTCTCTCCTTCATCTCTTCCCGGCCAAGGTCAATGTTGGTGAAAAACGTTTGTGACACTGAAAGCAGCGCTTCTCTAGGCCACTACAAATACAATCAAGAGAAAAGATATCAGAAATGTCCTTTGTTATAATATTTGCTTAACTAGATCAGAACTAGTGATGTTCCTTCCCAATGAGAAATGTTTCCATGGCCGTTTCAAATATCCATATAAAAGTAAAAACAATCAAACACGTTCCTTCAGGTCTCTTTCTCCCTTGCATTTGAAAAAATGAAATACGTGATACTTTATGAACACATTGTGCCACGCTCCCTAGGGAATAAGAGATTTAAAGGTTGCCCACACGTAGCTAAATGAAAAGAGGATAATACTTTATACTTTATTGAAGCTATTGTGTGATTCTTTTCTACAAGTGGTAAAAGCATTCTGATACAATTATTAATACACATAAGGGTGTTATAATGGAGGTTGCAGCGGGTACTGCTATGACTGAGACCAAAGTGTAAGGGCGCCCACCAGGGTCAGGGCTATTTGCAACTTAAAGTGTATACCTGAATGCAGATCTCATTGGATGCTTTATATCACTGTGCTTATTCTCTCTTTACTGTCACATCATTACGTTTACTATCCCTGTACTGTGACATCATTGTGTTTATTATCCCTGTACTGTGACATCACTGTGTGTATTATCCCTGTACTGTGACATCACTGTGTGTATTATCCCTGTACTGTGACATCACTGCGTGTATTATCCCTGTACTGTGACATCACTGTGTGTATTATCCCTGTACTGTGACATCATTGTGTTTATTATCCCTGTACTGTGACATCACTGTGTGTATTATCCCTGTACTGTGACATCACTGTTTGTATTATCCCTGTACTGTGACATCACTGTGTGTATTATCCCTGTACTGTGACATCACTGTGTGTATTATCCCTGTACTGTGACATCACTGTGTTTATTATCCCTGTACTGTGACATCACTGTGTGTATTATCCCTGTACTGTGACATCACTCTGTGTATTATCCCTATACTGTGATATCATTGTGTTTACTATCCCTGTACTGTGACATCATTGTGTTTATTATCCCTGTACTGTGACATCACTGTGTATTATCCCTGTACTGTGACATCACTGTGTGTATTATCCCTGTACTGTGACATCATTGTGTTTATTATCCCTGTACTGTGACATCACTGTGTGTATTATCCCTGTACTGTGACATCACTGTTTATTATCCCTGTACTGTGACATCACTGTGTATTATCCCTGTACTGTGACATCACTGTGTGTATTATCCCTGTACTGTGACATCACTGTGTGTATTATCCCTGTACTGTGACATCATTGAGTTTATTATCCCTGTACTGTGACATCACTGTGTGTATTATCCCTGTACTGTGACATCATTGTGTTTATTATCCCTGTACTGTGACATCACTGTGTGTATTATCCCTGTACTGTGACATCATTGAGTTTATTATCCCTGTACTGTGACATCACTGTGTGTATTATCCCTGTACTGTGACATCATTGTGTTTATTATCTCTGTACTGTGACATCACTGTGTGTATTATCCCTGTACTGTGACATCACTGTGTGTATTATCCCTGTACTGTGACATCACTGTATGTATTATCTATGCACTGAGACATCAGTTTGTATTATCCCTGTACTGTGACATCACTGTGTGTATTATCCCTGCACTGTGACATCACTGTGTGTATTATCCCTGTACTGTGACATCACTGTTTATTATCCCTGTACTGTGACCTCACTGTGTTATTATCCCTGTACTGTGACATCATTGTGTTTATTATCCCTGTACTGTGACATCACTGTGTGTATTATCCCTGTACTGTGACATCATTGTTTATTATCCCTGTACTGATATCATTGTGTTTATTATCCCTGTACTGTGACATCACTGTGTTTATTATCCCTGTACTGTGACATCATGTGTATTATCCCTGTACTGTGACATCACTGTGTATTATCCCTAGTACTGTGACATCACTGTGTGTATTATCCCTGTACTGTGACATCACTGTGTATTATCCTGTGCTGTGACATCATGTGTTTATTATCCCTGTACTGTGACATCATTGTGTTTATTATCCCTGTACTGTGACATCATTGTGTTTATTATCCCTGTACTGTGACATCACTGTGTATTATCCTATACTGTGAATACTTGTGTTATTATCCCTGTACTGTGACATCACTGTGTTTTATCCTCTTATGGACATCACTGGTTATTATCTGTACTTAACATAACTGTTTATTATGTTATGTGACATCACTGTGTGTATTATCCCTTACTGTACTGTGACATACTGGTGTATTATCCCTGTACTGTGACATCACTGTGTATTATCCCTGTCTGTGACATCATGTGTTTATTATCCCTGTACTGTGACATCATTGGTTTATTATCCCTGTACTGTGACATCATTGTGTTTATTATCCCTGTACTGTGACATCATTGGTTTATTATCCTGTACTGTGCATCATGTGTTTATTATCCCTGTACTGTGACATCACTGTGTTATTATCCCTTACTGTGACATACATTTTTTTTAATCCTGTATGTGACATACTGTTTATTATCCTTATGTGACATCACTGTGTTATATTTCTGCATGACATCATGTGTTATTATCTTACTGTGATGATACTGTTTATTATCCTTGTACTGTGACATCACGGTTTATTATCCCTGTCTTGACATCACTTTTATTTTCTCTTTTACTGTGAAATTTTTATTATCCTGTATGGACATCACTTAAAAAAAAAAAAAAAACCTGTACTGTGACATCACTGTGTGTATTATCCCTGTACTGTGACATCATGTTTTATTATCCCTGTACTGTGACATCACTGTGTGTATTATCCCTGTACTGTGACATCACTGTTATTATCCCTGTACTGTGACATCACTGTGTGTATTATCCCTGTACTGTGACATCACTGTGTGTATTATCCCTGTACTGTGACATCACTGTGTTATTATCCCTGTATTGTGACATCACTGTGTGTATTATCCCTGTACTGTGACATCATTGTGTTTATTATCCCTGTACTGTGACATCATGTGTGTTATTATCCCTGTACTGTGACATCACTGTGTGTATTATCCCTGTACTGTGATATCATTGGTTTATTATCCTGTACTGTGACATCATTGTGTTATTATCCCTGTACTGTGACATCATTGTGTTTATTATCCTGTACTGTGACATCACTGGTGTATTATCCCTGTACTGTGACATCACTGTGTGTATTATCCTGTACTGTGACATCACTGTAGTTATTATCTAGTACTGTGACATCATTGTGTTATTATCCCTGTACTGTGACATCATGTGTTATTATCCCTGACTGTGACATCATTGTGTTTATTATCCTGTACTGTGACATCACTGTTATTATCCCTGTACTGTGACATCACTGTGTGTATTATCCCTGTACTGTGACATCACTGTGTTTCCTATCCATACGTTTTGATATCACTGAAGTTATTATTGCTGTACTATAAAATAACTGTTTATTATAGCTTTAGTGTGACATCACTGTGTGTATTATCCCTGTACTGTGACATCACTGCGTGTATTATCCCTGTACTGTGACATCACTGTGTGTATTATCCCTGTACTGTGACATCATTGTGTTTATTATCCCTGTACTGTGACATCATTGAGTTTATTATCCCTGTACTGTGACATCACTGTGTGTATTATCCCTGTACTGTGACATCATTGAGTTTATTATCCCTGTACTGTGACATCACTGTGTGTATTATCCCTGTACTGTGACATCACTGTGTGTATTATCCCTGTACTGTGACATCACTGTATTTCCTATCCATACGTTTTGATATCACTGAAGTTATTATTGCTATACTATAAAATAACTGTTTATTATAGCTTTATTGTGACATCACTGTGTTTATGATCTCTGCACAATGACATCAGTGATTAATATATCTATACTGTGAGATCACTGTCTCTATTATCCTTGTACTGTGACATCACGGTTTCATATCCATATGCTTTGACATCACTCTTTATTGTTTCTTTACTGTGAAATCACTGTTTATTATCTCTGCACTATGACATCACATTGTTTAATATACCTACAATGTGAGATCACTGCTTCTATTACCTCTGTACTGTGACATCACTGTGTTTATTACCCCTATTTTGTGACATCAAGGTGCTTAATATCGCTGTGCTTCGACATCACTGTGATTATACATTCTGTACTGTGACATCATTGAATTATTATTCCTGTACCATAGGGAATTTTTACTATCATATGGTTCCACGATTGGGGTTCGAAGATTACTATTGTATGGGGATGAAAAAGTGGATATTTACAGCAGGTGTAATAAACATTGCACATGTCACCAATTTTCTAAATATAGTAAAAATATTTCAAAGGTGCTATTGACATGAATTTCTCACCAGATGTCGGTAGCAACCCATTTAATCCACACAGACAAAAAAATCAAACCACAGAAGTTCATAAATTATGTATAATAATGAGAAATAACATCGAGAAAAAGTATTGAACACATGAGAAAGAGAGGTGAAAAAAGCCATGGAAAGTCATGACACCAGCTGAAATCTATCAGTAATTAGAAAGCAATACTGCCTCTTAGTGACAAATAATATCAGCTGTTTCAACTGATGCCTATAAAAAAGTGTCTCATTACTAAGGTGCCACACAAGAAACATTTCATGATGGGCAAAGCCGGTGAGCTGTCTCAAGATCTTCGCAACCTACATATTGGTGGCATTGGTTACAGAAGGATTTATAAATTACTGAAGGCTCCAGTGAGTATTGTTGGGGCTATAATCCAAAAATACAAAGAATATAATTTTGACATAAACTAGCCAGTACACACACTCACGAAGCAATACTCTATTGCTGAAAATAAAGCATATTTAAGTACATTTAAAGCTTTTTCAAAAAAATTAATACAAGCCTATGGAGAATGCTGGGAGAATATAGTCTGGTCCAGTGGTTCTTAACCGGGGTTCGATCAAACCTTAGGTGTCATGCATGGTTCATTTTGTGTACCAGTAAAAAACATATGCCCATGTCTTGAAATTGGAAAAACATCATATTTGATTTATCACTAAAGAAGGGTTCGGTGAATATGTATATGAGACTGGTGGGTTCGGTACCTCAAACAAGGTTAAGAACCACAGGTCTGGTCAGATGAAACCAAAATTGAACTCTTTGGATGCCATAATACTGAGCATGTTTGGAGGCCAAAACATACTGCATATTACTCCAAAAACAACATGCAAACAGTGAAGTTTGGAGGTGGGAACATCATGGCGTGGGGTTCTTTATCAGCATGCGGCACTGGCCAATTTCATAGACCTGGAAAGATGAATGAACAAATGTACTAAGGGCCCTTTCACATCAGCGTTTTTTTAAATTTGCGGCAGATGCGGTGAAAAAAACGCATCTGCCGCAATTGCCGCATAACCGATGCACTTGCGGCGCGGTTGCGGTAATCCCCATAGAACGTATAGGGGGACTTGCGGCAGGTGCGGCAAGTGCGGTTTTGCACTTGCGGCAGGTGCGGCAGTGAAAAAAACCGCGGCTGACCGCGGTTGTTTTCGCTGCCGCACCTGCCACAAGTGCAAAACCGCACCTGCCGCAAGTCCCCCTATACTTTCTATGGGGATTACCGCAACCGCGCCGCAAGTGCATCGGTTATGCGACAATTGCGGCAGATGCGGTTTTTTCACCGCATCTGCCGCAAATTTCAAAAAACGCTGATGTGAAAGGGCCCTAAGACACTCTTGATAAAAAATCTGCTGCTATATATGAGGCTGATGCAGTTCAAATGAGGGTGGATATTTCAGCTAGACAATGATACCAAACACACTGCCAGGGAAACTCTTGGTTGCAGAAGAAAAAATAAAACTGCTAGAATGACCCAGCCAATCACCTGACCTGAATTCAATAGAAAATTTATGGAAGGAACTAAAAGTCAGAGTTCATAGAAGGAGAAAAATTAGCCTTCAGGATTTGAAGAGTGTGTTTGGAAGAATGGGCTAAAATCACATCTGAGCAATGCATGCGATTATTTTCTCCATATAGAAGGCATCTTCTCATCACCAACAAAGACTTTCGTACAAAGTATTACCGTATATACTCGTGTATAAGCCGAGTTTTTCAGCCCAAAATTTGGGCTGAAAAGTCCCCCCCTCGGCTTATACACGAGTCACTACGGTAGACTGCGTGGTGGGGGCTGAGGAGGCGGGGAGAGGCTGCTGTATGAGCGGCCCCGTCACGTGGGGCCGCTCATTATATATGCACTGCTTCCCCCTGTCAATCAGCGGCAGGGGGAAGCAGTGCATATGGCCCCCCAAAAGCTGGCACTGTCCCCCCTTGTAAGGGCCCCCCCCCCCGCTGCTTATACATTACCATCCCGGTGTTCTGATCGGCGCCGCTCCTCGGTGCTTCTTCTTCATCCTCCCGTCCTCGCTGGCTGCATCCGGGATCTCCGGCCGTCGCATATGACGTCATCGCACGACGGCCGGAGATCCCGGATGCAGCCAGCGAGGACGGGAGGATGAAGAAGAAGCACCGAGGAGCGGCGCTGATCAGAACACCGGGATGGTAATGTATAAGCAGCGGGGGGGGGGCCCTTACAAGGGGGGACAGTGCCAGCTTTTGGGGGCTGTTGGTACCCCCAGGGGGCTGCTGGGTACCCCCTGGGGGCTGTTGGTACCCCCAGGGGGCTGTTGGTACCCCCAGGGGGCTGCTGGGTACCCCCTGGGGGCTGTTGGTACCCCCAGGGGGCTGTTGGTACCCCCAGGGGGCTGTGGGTACCCCCTGGGGGCTGCTGGGTACCCCCAGGGGGCCGCTGGGTATCCCCTGGGGGCCGCTGTATAACCCCTGGGGGGTGCTGTATAACCCCTGGGGGCTGCTGTATAACCCCTGGGGCTGCTGTATATACTGCTGAGGCCTGTATACCACTGGGGCTGCTGTATATACCACTGGGGCTGCTGTATATACCACTGGGGCTGCTGTATATACCACTGGGGCTGCTGTATATACTGGTGGGGTCTGTATATACCACTGGGGAGGCTGCTGTATACCACTGGGGTTGCTGTATATACTACTGGGGCCTGTATATGCCACTGGGGAGGCTGCTGTATACTGCCATTGGGGGGCCTGTATACCACACTGCTGGGGGCTGTACACCTGTGCTGGGGTCCACCCTCGGCGTATACACGAGTCAATAGGTTTTCCCAGGTTTTGGGGGCAAAAGTAGGGGGGTCAGCTTATACACGGGTCGGCTTATACACGAGTATATACGGTAATTCAATTTTATTAAGCACGTTCAATACTTTTTCCCTGTGTAATTTCTCATGATTACACATAGCTTAATTTATGGACAAAAAGAGAAAATGGAACAGCACAAAATTATACTCATCCGCGGTGCAAGTCCTGTGTATTAGTGTCCAAACCAATTCAAATAAATCAAGGAAAACAGGCAGCACTCCAGTTCAGGTGAATAAAGGGTCTGTTTTTTATTCAGAGCCCATGTGGCACGACGTTTCGGTGCACTTGAGAAAGGTGCCTAGTGCACCGAAACGTCGTGCCACATGGGCTCTGAATAAAAAACAGACCCTTTATTCACCTGAACTGGAGTGCTGCCTGTTTTCCTTGATTTAATTTATGGACATTTATGGTTTGATTTCTTTTCCTGTGTGGATTGGGTGCGTTGTTACTGACATCTATTGAGAAATTCATGTCAATAACACAATTAGAGATGTTTTTACCAGACGTAGAAAGTTGGTGATGTGTTCAATAGGTATATCACCCACTGTATGTTCTGCATTCAGGGGCACATGGGTTATTCTTCGCTGTTTATATACTTATCTGTGCATAGGGTATTGGCCGCTTTGCTCATAGTAATATGGTGCCATCTAACTTATGCTTATATTGCTTTCACCAATTATTTTAGGTCTTTATATTCTGCATTATTGTTATATAAACATATATTTTTTCAAATGTGCAATTGGCATACTATAGTGTGTTTTTCACTAACCGCTCTTAAAGCCATCATTTAGGTCCATTTTCCATTATTCGAGGATTTACCATTCTAATCACATGAAATGACTTATTCTATATATACAGTAGGTTCCAATATCACTAGTATTGTACAGTTTTCTATGTTTCCTCACTGGGCATTCCTACTCACATATGACCTTCTGCATTTGGGACTTCTTTATCCCTTCATACAGACTCATGCACATATATACATATGTGACATAGTTGTCTTGATTATTCTCACTCTGTTATTAATATTGCTCTGAGATTGTTCATATATTTTAACTCTAATACGTGTGTCTATTATGGCCACTTTACACACGGCAACAGGAAGATAGAAAACGGCAGGTGTCGGAGACAATTGTACCTTTTACCTTCAAAACACCTTGCAGACACCTGAATTACATGCAGCCACTTCAAGGTGTTTTGAAGGTAAAAGGTACAATTGTCTTCGACACCTGCCGTTTTCTATCTTCCTGTTGCCGCGTGTAAAGTGGCCATTAGATATACTTTGTCTTTATTCTGTATATATTCAGTGTTCTAACAGGAGTCTCTGTAAAGCGGCCGTCACACGCAACGATTTTAAGCCCGATATCGTTTAAGCGATCTCCTTTTTGATCGCTTAAGCGATATCGTTTTGGCATCGTTGCATGTAATCAAGTGATTTTACTTTGTAAAATCGCTTGATCGTGACATCGCAGATCTGAGCTCCGGAGCTCAGATCTAGCGATGAACGATGTCACGATCTGCTTCATCGTGGTGTATGACACCACGATGAACGATCTCCCAGCGGCAGAGCCTATGCTGGGAGATGGTAACCATGGTACACGTCGGGTTACTAAGCGCCGCGCGGCACCTAGTAACCCGATGTGTACCATAGTAACCAGCGAGATCGCGGCTCCACATCGCTGGTGAGTCTGTCTGTGTGACATCTCACCAGCGATGTGAGCGATATTGTAAGCGATCGCGCGTGCACGTGATCGCTTACAATATCGCTAGCGATATCTTAGCGTGTGACGGCCGCTTTACACATCTGCTATGTCCCATGCATATACAGTATCTATACAATGTTCTGACAGGTCTCTGGTGGATAACAATTTCTGTTCATCAGAGAGCTGCCATCTGGCTCCATCCAGCCTCATAGGATACTATGGGGCCAAAATCTGGTCCGGGGCTGTCTGGCTCAAGCTGACAGCCACAGATCGGATCACGCCCGCAGTATGAAGCCAGCCTAAGATGTTTCCCATGCAGCTTTTCAACAATAAAGATGAGAAAAGGGTAAGAAAAGATAGCACTTCTGTTGGTGGCAATGCAAAGTCCCTGAAACTTACTGGTTATACGGTTATACCATAAACAAAAAATAAAGTTGGCAGCCCTTCTGAGTTCCATATTGGAGGTGCTGCCTCATGTTTAATTTTTGAATAAAGGTATAAAGCGAGTCTCTAAATTGATTGGTACAATTAAAGACAAAAGGCCCAGTTACACACACAGATAATTGTGCAGATATTGCTCACAGATCTCTGGTTGCAGTGAAACCATGGACACATTGTTACATTTGTACACGGCCACAAAATAGAAAAATGTGTCCATGATTTCACTGCAACCAGAGATCTGCACAATTATCTGTGTGTGTAAACGGACCTAAAGACACTTTTAAATATATTGCTAGGTACAAGCAACAAAAGGTATACTTTAATAGCGATTAATCAAAGATTTGGAACCTTCCATGGTATTATGGGGGTTGTCTAACATAAAAAGTCTACTATTCCAGAAACAGCTGGAGCCTTGTCCATTCACTTGATTGAGGATGAGCTACACACAGTAAAAGAGTAGCATTGTTTCTAAGGAAAATGCAGACCCTTTTTCTTATTTTCAAAAATCAATGGACTGCAGTATCATTCTGAATTATCAATACGTAAGCATGGTACTAACCTGCACAAACCAGTCAATAGTGCAGCAATTAACAAGCGATGGAAACATACGACATCTTGCTCTAAAAGACTCTCCAACTGGACTCATACAGAGCACAATGTGCAGCTTTTGACGCACTCGATTGATAAAAAACTGAAATACCTAGATTGAAAAACAAGAGACAAACTGTACATCACAATGGAATGTACATACATGTCTTATTCTACAATTCTTATGCAATGATTTGTGAAGGTGTTAATAAAGGAACATTTTAGAATTTTATGGAGCTCAGAGAGCAGACAGTGGATGTATCAGCACAAGATAATGTGACAATTGGGTAATACAAAAATAGGACATAGTTCGGAATTGTGATTTTTTTTTGGGGGAAACAAAGCTACAAAACTGAAGGTTCACACATTTTATGCACAAAATGTAGTTTTTAATTTTTCATCCATGTTGCGGAGATACAAGTTTAGGTTAAAATTTATGATAAGTCAAAGGGGGAATTAGCAGAAATTCCAATCTGTGTACATGTATTGTACTCTGCATGACCATGACCAATCAGAAGCAGGAGGTATCATGCAGGGGGAAAAAGAACATCCCACAGAAGGTCAGATGAACATGCCTTCCACTGTCAGACATGTAATGAGATTTCCCTAATTTCAACCCTGATCTCTGCACTTAATCTGTGTTATAGATCAGAGCTGAGGTTCATTACATATACTTCCAATTGTCTGATTGCAGTCAATGTGGGGGGGGATTCAGCAGGGATGAGTGTAATTAGAAACATTTCCAGATCCTGACATTAACAATGTGGGGTGAGGGGCAAAGCTGAAAGAGCTGTGAGTAAATCTACAGCTGAATTTATTTTTATAGTCCTCCCTCCACCCCCCTCCATGCACTTTTCTTTGCACCAATGTATGTGTTCATGTGGAATTAAAGTTTAAAGAGCCAGTCTACTATGGGTGAGTGCCATTCTTTCTTCAAGAAGTTTTGCTGATATTTTTATATTGACACTCAGCTCTGCTGTATTCTCCCTCCCTTCACACTGACTGCTGTGAGAGGAGATGTAGAAGTATTTGTAATCACATTCTGCTCTATACAGTAGCTGCAGAGATCAGGGTTCAAAGTAGGGCTTGTTTTTTCCTATGCAGGGTGCAAAGGACACACACTCAGAGAAGACACTTTAATACCCAGTTGTTCTTATAAATCATAATCTATACTTTGATGTACAATACAAAATTATACTGTGTTACCGTGTTAGTGAAAAAGAACAATGTAAATACTTTCAGTTTACCTGCTTGACGAAGAAGCCTTTGTGCTCTGAAAGCTTGCATATATAATTTTTTTCTGGATAGCCAATTAAAGTATCACTACTAGAATACGTTTGTCACTTTTGTAAACTAATATCTCCGCAACAGAGATGAGAAATTAAAAAAATGAAAAATATGTTTAACTCCCCTCTGCTACCATTTTTCTCAGATGCGGTCAGTTTAAAATGGTTAAAAGCTCTCATTAATGCTAGTGTGTAGTAATAATGTCACTGTACCTAATAAATGTCCCACTACATTTCTCAATTTCTGTATTACAGGCCTATAGGGCCCCAATTCACCTCTATCACATGCAGATATTTGGTACAAATTTTCCTGCAAGACAATAGTGGAATTGTTGGTATCGTGCTGTTTCTGTCTAAAATGATTGCTTTCACAGGAGAATACCCCTGTAGGATGCTGTGTGTAGACACCATACAGTGGTACCCAGTGTGTAGAAAACATTAGAAAAAGATCTAAATGCAGAATGTTCTAGTAAAATTTCAATTACTGGTGCATTTTTTAAAAAAGCATATACATCCTATAGATGTACCTCATCTCTGTTTCCTTCAGGTATACCAGCTTCTTTAGCTTTAGGTCTTGTTGCAGCCAATACAAATTCTAGCTCATCCTTCTCAAATAAATTAGGCACTTCACCAGAATTTAACATGTTGTTGATGTCTTCCAAAAACTCCTCTACGACAATCTGTAAAATTTAGAAATACTGGTGAACAGATTAAATAAATGTATGCTCATAACATAACTAAGCAGATTATTATTATTTAAGAATCTTGATAAGCTCAGGAATAAGACCTGTAGAAAATGTATTGAAGGCCATATGGGTAAGCTGTCACATGGGTAGTCGGAGAAGGGGAGAATGGATCGGTGGGGAACACCAAAACAGCATTGATGTATTTATCATGAAATTAAAGTGTCATTCATTATTTTATGCAATTACACATCCAACAATATCGCAAATAAAAAAAACTCACCAGGCCATTCTGCCTGCTTGTGCATTAGTATTAGAATGGCCCAATGAAGTTTTTATGCAATTATGCCCTCCATCCACATTGATCCAAATTTTTAAGAAGTTGGAAGGCTCCATTCAAAGAAACATTCTTTTTCTAATCACATCTCTCTATATAATGTAGTATTAGTGCATTAGTATACTTACCTATCACCGTCTTCCAAAGTTTACAGTGCCCCTCCAGACCTCTTTTAGGTCACATGACTTTAATTGCAAATAGTAAGATCACATAGGGGTTTATGTGTAAATCGGAAATCAATTTCACAATGCAAGTCTATGGAGAGCCAGAATGACGATGAGAACGACATAGAGAAGATAGTATAGCCCAACACAATGGTTCCTTTGTGAATCCGGGAAAGAAAAGGATTGATCACATGACCTAGAAGATGACTGAAGCAGCACTGCAAACTGAGTAAGATGGCAAATCTGTAGGAATATGGATATACCCACACTGCATTACATAGTTAACCAGGATTAGGTAGAAAAAATGTTGGGAATGTTTCTTTAAGTACCAACAATCACTATCATGAGTGTTGGAATCATACTTTTTTCAGTCTGATACTGCCTACTTTAGATCCTCTTTAGTTAAACTATGAAACATTTAGTGGACAATGACTTCAAATAGGCAGCTCCAGTACAGTTCTGAACTGCCTATAAAGTAATATAATAAAGGCATCCGCTGAAACGCGTAGTTTTTAGGGGGGTGAAGGGTGGATTTCTTTTTGATACACGTGTAACATGTTTTTGCAAAGAAAGTCTATCACTGCTTCTTCAACGCTTGCTGGAAACAACCTTTTTTCCTTTGCTTGGATATAGCTGCTTAGCCTGGAAGGGGCTACATCCGTGCTGGAGCATCTGAAACGGCCGTCAAAGTTGGTGAGCGGAAATTTTTCCTTTATTCAGCCTATGAAATAGGGCATATTTTGATGGCAGAAAGCGTCAGGTTTCTGTTCAGCATTTTCATGATTTTTAAAATGGTATCAACTTTTATTCTATCTGGTGTGGAGCTGCCTATTTGAAGTTGTTTTTCTATTTTCTACTTATTGTACCATTCACCAGTGACATCAGCACCCAATCGGAAATATCATTCAATCTGCCATTCATACAAAGTGATGAGCATCCTAATTTTTTTCTTCATATGAAACATTTAGCCATTCATATTAATGTGTAGTTAGATAGCTGCTTCTTAGCCTGGATGATGATCTACTATATAAAAGCCCTATCTAATCTGTCTAGCTGTGTGTTTGTAAGGGTCCTTTCACATCAGCGTTTTTCGCTGAATGGGGCAGATCCGTCAGATTTACAGCATCTGCCGAATCTGCTGCCTAACGGTCAACTTGTAGTACACCTGCAATAAGCCCCCATTCATTCTTTATGGGGCTTTCGGCAGGTGCGGCAAGTGCGATGTTGCGCAATCCGGCAAATCCGGCACATGCGGCCGGGCAAAAAAACGCAGTTAGCTGCATTTTGTTGCGCAGCTCCAAGGGCTGCAAGTGCCACTTCGCAGAAAATACGCACTTGCTGCATCTGCCACAAGGTCCATAGAGAATGAAAGGGGGCTGTCCGCAGGTGTATCACAAGTCGACAGTCAGGCGGCAGATTTGGCAGATGCTGTAAATCTGCCAGATCTTCCGCATTCAGCAAAAAATGTTGATGTGAAAGGACTAGTGATGAGCGAGTACTAAAATGCTCGGGTGCTCGAAGCTCGGGCCGAGCATCCCGAGATACTCGTGTACTCGGCCCGAGTACCGAGCCCAATGTTATCCTATGGGAGACGCGAGTATTTTTATGAAATGACTGCCGGCAGCATGTAGAAACCCTAAAAATGTCACAAAAGTCTCTGAAGAGTGCTCAAATGACATGGCAACACCATGGGGAAGACCCCTGGAAGCATTTCTCACTCAAAAGTCACAGCTGTGAACAATCTTGTCTGAGTTTCACGCCAATTTTACGGAGTCACCAGAAAACCTTCCAAAATGACACCAAAATGAATATTCACGGTGGAAATGTTAAGGGCACATACCCAATAGTGAGATACAGCTGGTGTATGTTACTTTTTGTGATTACATGAAAGATTTTACGTGAAAACATTGTGCAGCACTCCGATGTCCCTGAGAAGAGACGTACATGAAGCCCTGTCTTGACATATTGTGCCCATTTTGAGGAACTGGGTCTATTCTAGTATTTTCCTTTGCCAGGGCAGTCTAAAATTGGGAGGTTCACCAATGACCCTGGATAGAGACGTGCATGAGGGCCTGTAAACCTGAAGTGCCCATTGTAAGGAAGTGGGTGTATTGGAGTATAGCCCTTTGGCAGGGCAGCCAAAAATTGGGAGGCTCCACATTGTCCCTGGATAGAGACGTGCAGGAGGGCCTGTAAACCTGAAGTGGGTGTATTATAGTATAGCCCTTTGGCAGGGCAGCCAAAAATTGGAAGCCTCCACATTGTCCCTGGATAGAGACGTGCAGGAAGGCCTGTAAACCTAAAGTGGGTGTATTGTAGTATAGCCCTTTGGCAGGGCAGCCAAAAATTAGGAGGTTCAACAATAACCCATACATACAGACATGCAGTAGGGCCTGTAAACCTCAAGTGGGTGTATTGTAGTATAGCCCATTGGCAGGGCAGCCAAAAATTGGGAGGTTCAACAATGACCCATGTATACAAACATGCAGTAGGGCCTGTAAACCTCAAGTGGGTGTATTATAGTATAGCCCTTTGGCAGGGCAGCCAAAAATTGGGAGGCTCCACATTGTCCCTGGATAGAGACGTGCAGGAGGGCCTGTAAACCTGAAGTGGGTGTATTGTAGTATAGCCCTTTGGCAGGGCAGCCAAAAATTGGGAGGTTCAACAATGACCCATGCATACAGACATGCAGTAGGGCCTGTAAACCTGTAGTGGGTGTATTGTAGTATAGCCCTTTGGCAGGGCAGCCAAAAATTGGGAGGCTCCACATTGTCCCTGGATAGAGACGTGCATGAGGGCCTCAAAACATTTTTCCCATTTAAAAGGAGCGGGTCTCCTGTCGTTGTAATGCCCATTCTAAAAGAATGGGCGAAAAAATTTACCACTGTGGGTATACCTGAAACAACAGCCTAACTATTGTAACGGTCATCATGGTGGCACATGAGGAGAAGGAGGAGCAGTCCAGCGATTATCCAAAGTCCAGAAGTGTGTACCCATGGGTGAGTGGAGGTACATGGCAAATTCCCATAACAAAATTTAAATTCAGTTGTCATTTGTTGGTGGTGTGGTGAAGTCTGGCCCAATCCAACCCTTGTTCATCTTGATCAGAGTCAGCCTGTCAGCATTTTCAGTTGACAGGTGGGTGCGTTTATCAGTAATGATTCCACCTGCGGCACTGAAAACACGCTCTGACAAAATGCTAGCGGCAGGGCAGGCCAGGACTTCCAAGGCGTAGAGAGCCAATTCATGCCACGTGTCCAGCTTGGAGACCCAATAATTGCAAGGCACAGAGGAATCTCGCAGTACAGTTGTTCGATCTGCAAGGTACTCCTTCAGCATCTGGCCAAACTTAGCATTTCTTGTGGCACTACCCCGCACCTCAGGGGCTGTGGTACGTGAGGGGCTGAGAAAACTGTCCCACATCGTAAAGACTGTTCCCTTACCTCTGGCGGATTGGACTTGTGCCCCTCTCGGCCGTACCCTTGGTTGTCCACCGATTCCTGACCTATGCCGCCAGCGTTTTGTGAGGGGAATGATTTGCCTACTTCCGTGACTATGGCCTTCTGGAACTGCTGCATTTTGGCTGACCTCTCCGCCTCAGGAATGAGAGACCTAAAGTTCTCCTTGTAGCGTGGGTCTAACAGTGTTGCCAACCAGTACTGATTGTCGGCCAAGATGTTCTGAACACGAGGGTCACGAGCCAGGCAGCTTACCATAAAGTCAGCCATGTGCGCCAGACTCTTAACAGCCATCACTTCAGTATCCAGACCAACACGATGACTGAACATGCTGTCCTCCTCCTCCTCTCATGTCCCCTGTCCTCTGGCCAGCCACGCTGAATCGAGGGTATGACTGGTGTGCATGTCATATCCTCAATTTGGCCAGAGAGTTGCTCCATGTCTTCATCCTCCTCCTCCTCGTCATAGTCCTCCACTGCACGTTGTGATGAGATGAGGCTGGGCTGTGTGTTTTCACCCACTACTGTTTCTTGCTCCAAGTCATCGCGCTCGGCCTGCAATGCATCCTCTTTGTTTTTCAGCAGAGACCATTTTAGAAGGCAGAGTAGTGGTATGGTGACGCTAATAATGGCGTCATCGCCGCTCACCATCTTGGTGGAGTCCTCAAAGTTTTGGAGGACGGTACATAGGTCGGACATCCATCTCCACTCCTCAGGTGTTATGTGTGGAGTTTGACCCATTTCCCGACGGCTTAGGTGATGCAGGTAGTCAACAACTGCCCTCTTCTGCTCACATATCCTGACCAACATGTGCAGAGTTGAATTCCAACGCGTGGGGACATCACACACCAGTCTGTGGGCCGGAAGACGCAAACGGCGCTGAAAGCCGGCAAGGCCGGCTGAAGCAGCAGGTGACTTGCGAAAATGTGCAGACAGACGGCGAACTTTTACCAGCAGTTCAGACAGCTCTGGGTATGACTTTAGAAACCTCTGAACCACCAGGTTGAGCACATGGAACATGCGTCAGCTGGCCTCGCCTCAAAGCTGCCACCAGTTTCCGGCCATTGTCACACACGACCTTTCCTGGCTTTAGGTTCAGAGGTGTGAGCCAGTGATCTGCCTGCTGTTTCAGAGCTGTCCACACCTCTTCTGCATTGTGGGGTTTGTCACCTATGCAGACTAGCTTCAGCACAGCCTGTTGCTGCTTCGCAGAGGCAGTGCTGCAGTGCTTTCAGCTTGGGACTGGTGTGGAGGGTACAGTGGATGAGGATGCGCAGGAGGAGGAGGAGGAGGCTGAGGAGCATGACATTCCGGAGCTGTAGAGTGTCGGTGAAACCCTGACAGAGGTAAGGCCTGCTATCCTTGGTGTGGGAAGGACGTGTTCCGTCCCTCGCTCAGACTGGGTCCCAGCCTCCACAATATTAACCCAGTGTGCCGTCAAGGAGATGTAGCGGCCTTGCCCACAAGCACTTGTCCACGTGTCTGTGGTTAGGTGGACTTTGGCTGAAACAGCGTTGTTCAGGGCACGTGTGATGCTGTTGGACAGGTGGTTATGCAATGCGGGGACGGCACATCTGGAGAAATAGTGGCGGCTGGGGACCGAGTAACGTGGGACAGCAGCCGCCATCAGGTCGTGGAATGCTTCCGTCTCCACCAGCCGGAAAGGCAACATTTCTAGCGCTATGAGTCGCGAAATGTGAGAATTCAGGACTGTGGCATGTGGGGCGTTGGCAGCTTAGTTGCGCCTGCGTTCAAATGTTTGCTGAATGGATAATTGAACGCTGTGATGGGACAAGGACGTGCTTGATGGTGGTGTTATTTGTGCGTGGGCAACTTCAGGTGCAGGGCCGGAGGCTTGTTCACGGCCAGCATGGACAGGGGATTGGCTCGCACGCACAACACGCAAAGACGTAGCAGTGACATCAGCAAGCACAGCTCCTCCACTCTGTTGTACTTCCCACAAAGTCGGGAAGACCTAACATTTGCACAGGCACCTTGAGTCGTGTTGTTGTTCCGGGGAACGGTTGCCTGCCTTCTGCCTGCGGACACGACCCTGCTTCGTACTGCCTGTTGGGATGCTACGCCTCCCTCCCCCTGTGCACTGCTGGCCTCGCTCTGCATATCGTCCTGCCATGTTGGGTCAGCTACTGGATCATCCACCACGTCGTCTTCCTCTTCCGCACCCTGATCCTCCTCCTGACTTCCTGGCAATTGTGTCTCATCATCGTCCACCACTTGTTTAGACACGTTGCCAACGTTCCGTTCGTGAGAACGTGGCTGCTCAAATATTTGGGCATCTGTACATACCATCTCCTCATCACCCACTTCAACAGGAGCTGGCGAGAGGCCAGATTCTGCGAATGGATACATGAACAGCTCTTCCGAGTGTCCTAGTGTGGGATCAGTAATGTCCGTGGACGTGTACTCGGCCTGGTGGTAGGAAGGAGGATCAGGTTGGGAAATGTGCGGTGCAGTATCACGGCTACTGACACTTGACCGTGTGGAAGACAGGGTGTTTGTGGAGGTGCCCATCTGACTTGAAGCATTATCCGCTATCCAAGTAACAACCTGTTGACACTGGTCTTGGTTCAAGAGCGGTGTACTGCTGCGGGCCCCAAGAATTTGGGACAGGACGTGCGAGCGAGTAGATGTGCCCCTTTGTTGTTGCGAAATTAGTGCTTGCACACGACCTCGGCCTCTGCCTGCACCACCATCTCGTCCACTTCCTTGTTCCTTGCCAACGCCCTTGCACATTTTGCCTGTATACAGCGACAACAGTCTGGTGACTGTTCAGGTCACAGGAGAGTAGGATTTTAGTCCCTAACCTGTATCAAGGTAGTAAGTACAACAGTCTGGTGACTGTTATGATCACAGGAGAGTAGGATTTTAGTCCCTAACCTGTATTAAGGTAGTAAGTACAACAGTCTGGTGACTGTTATGATCACAGGAGAGTAGGATTTTAGTCCCTAACCTGTATCAAGGTAGTAAGTACAACAGTCTGGTGACTGTTCAGGTCACAGGAGAGTAGGATTTTAGTCCCTAACCTGTATCAAGGTAGTAAGTACAACAGTCTGGTGACTGTTATGATCACAGGAGAGTAGGATTTTAGTCCCTAACCTGTATCAAGGTAGTAAGTACAACAGTCTGGTGACTGTTATGATCACAGGAGAGTAGGATTTTAGTCCCTAACCTGTATCAAGGTAGTAAGTACAACAGTCTAGTGACTATTCAGGTCACAGGAGAGTAGGATTTTAGTCCCTAACCTGTATCAAGATAGTAAGTACAACAGTCTGGTGACTGTTATGATCACAGGAGAGTAGGATTTTAGTCCCTAACCTGTATCAAGGTAGTAAGTACAACAGTCTGGTGACTGTTATGGTCACAGGAGAGAAGGATTTTAGTCCCTAACCTGTATCAAGGTAGTACGTACAACAGTCTGCTGACTGTTATGGTCACAGGAGAGAAGGATTTTAGTCCCTAACCTGTATCAAGGTAGTAAGTACAACAGTCTGGTGACTGTTATGGTCACAGGAGAGAAGGATTTTAGTCCCTAACCTGTATCAAGGTAGTAAGTACAACAGTCTGGTGACTGTTATGGTCACAGGAGAGAAGGATTTTAGTCCCTTACCTGTATCAAGGTAGTAAGTACAACAGTCTGGTGACTGTTATGGTCACAGGAGAGAAGAATTTTAGTCCCTAACCTGTATCAAGGTAGTAAGTACAACAGTCTGGTGACTGTTATGGTCACAGGAGAGAAGGATTTTAGTCCCTAACCTGTATCAAGGTAGTAAGTACAACAGTCTGGTGACTGTTATGGTCACAGAAAAGCTTGGATACCGATCTGGATCACCCTGCCTATATCCTCCTAGACTAGTCCTGAGAAGGACTGTTGTGGTCAGCAGAAGTTTGCAGCCCTGCTCTGGATCTACCTATGAGGGCCGCAAATCTGTCCCTAAGCAGCAGCAGACACTCTCCCTACACTCACTGTCTGGATGGCTGTGTGCAGAGCACGGCACGGCCGGGTCTTATAAAGGCTTGGTCACGCTGTGCAGGCTGGCCAATCACTGCAATGCCACAACTAACAGGGCTGTGGCATTGCAGTGGTCTGCCAGCCAATCCCTGCATGTGGGCTGGCTCTCTAAAGAGCGCCAACATGCAGGGATGAGGACCACGAGCACAGCACGAGTATCGCGAGATTACTCGGTGCTCGCCGAGTAGCCCAAGTACAGTGATACTCGTGCGAGTACCGAGCAGCGCAGAGCATACTCGCTCATCACTAGAAAGGACCCTTAGTTTGTCCTGAAAACTGCACCATCTATAGGACATTGTGTAAATTACAAAAGGCAATTAAACTGGGATGTGAAGACGCCTATATATTTGGTTGATCAGGCAAGCTTGGTTAATCAGTCAAGGAAAATAGAGCCACCTATAGGACATTGTGTAAATTAAAAAAAATGCAACATCGTGTTAATTACAAAAGACAGTTAAACTGGAATGTGAAAAAGCCTGTTCAGTCAAGTTGGTTTATCAGTCAAAATCTACACCAAGATGGGCCATCCCAAAAAGTATGCGGGTGACATGGAAAGGAAAGCGGCACAATGGAAAAGGCATCATCCCGCAAGAGACTACTGAACATAGAGAGCATCAGCTTGACCAAGCCACTACACAGACACACATGCATGTCATGCACAACTACCCCCAGTCTAGAGCCATTAGATTGTCACAGGATCCTATTGTACAGCAACAGAACCGACACCATGAATCTCCGGAATCAAGATCAATGAGACGCTCACAAGATGCTGCATCAGAGTGAGCATGCCATATGGCCAGGTCTTCAACATCAAGGTCTAGGAGGTTGACAAATAATGCAGTATCACAACATAGCATTCATGATATTTAACATACACATACCTATTTTGTTGTTTGCACTTTATCCAATTGTAGTGATATCAATGAGTTTTAATCGCACCTATTTTTAATTTAATTGTATAACCTAAAACATGAAGAACATAGTTCAACTAATATATAATCGTAATCGTACAAGTTCTAGAATCGCCTGATGCGATAGAATTGGGTCCCCGTCTAGTATTTTATATTGACCAGGGAGTTTGTGCTAGATGGCATGACATGAACAGCACTAAAATCCCTCCAAGTGATACTTAGCTAAACTTTCTGGAAAGCAAAGAAAGGTGAAAATTGTGAATTCTACTTACCTGTGTGTCAGTAAAAAGAAAAACCATATCTTTGTCTTCTACTCCAGCCATTTTGTACAGTCTCCTAAGGTCTTCATGGAAAGAATCATAATTGTAGCCCCGACTTAGCTCAATTTGGAAGCACTGATAGCCAGATATATGGGCTGCAAGTCTGGTAAGGGACTGTTTGCCAGTTCCACCAACACCCACCAATAGAGCATTTCCCCTTTCCTGGCGGATCATTCGAGCAATCCTATGAATAAACAAATTAATAATACACATTTTTTTTCTATTAATATATTAATAGTTTATGTATAAAAGTGTGAAAGAAATAGTTTTTGGATATAACATCAAACTATTTAGCAGGATTTTTTTTTTCATAATGATCGGCGATCTGAGGCGACCACTAAAAACGTGAATGAGCATGTTAGATCGCCACACATCGCCAGCCGAGATTGCAACGTGTGATGGTATCTTAAGTCTCAGGGAGACCAGAGAATTGTTTATTGAATTTATGCGTGTGCAAAGAATTGACCGTCCTGCCCTTCGAGGAGGAGCCATTCAGCCAGCGAAAGAAAGTAAAAGGAAGTCAGTACAAAGCTCTGACGTGTTGGGACAGTACTGCCGATTCTGAGATGGTGTGGAGCTATGCATTGTTTTTTCTGATTTGTCTACAAAGGATTTCTATACAGTCCTTATAACCTGTACCTGGAGACATGCTCTATTGCATCCTGGAAAAATACCAGCTTGACATCTTTAGTGTTAGTCATGTTATAGTCATCAAGATAGTCCTGCAACACTGATCTAATCTTCTCCATATCCGTCAGGTCCTCATAAACTCTGTCAGCTTTGTCTGCTCCAACCTAAAATTGCAAATTGTATGGAAATCTTTATCATTTGTAAACTGCTTTGAAACAGGGATGCTGTATCAGAGAACTTGTAGCACATAAAATATGTACTGTCACTTCAAATAAATTAACTTTCAAAACATTAATAATACAGTATTTGAGCAGAGAATCAGTCACCACATTTCTGCCACCTAATCTGAGAGCACCATTTTGTAGAGACAGAGTTCCTGATTCCAGCGATGTGTCTGTATTGGGCTGCTTAGTGTATATTTCAAAAAAATAATTGTTTTAACAGGAGATTAACATTAGGGGACTAGTTAGTTTGCTGCCATGTAGTCCTCGATAATCATGAGCTTGGTATAATCCCACCACCTTCTCTGATTTTTCATCTGTCTGGCAACTTTCTGTGTACACTATGAATAGGCAATCAGCGGTGTGGGTGGGGTATACAGAGTTCAACAGTCAGTTAACTGATAGATCTGCTACAGATAAAAGAGAGGATTTAGGAAAATTGCAGCAATCACCCCAATAAGTATTATATTGCAGCAATCATTTATTTTTGAAGGGAATCTGTCACCAAGTTTTTGCTACTCTAAGAACAGCATGATGTAGAGGCAGAAACCCTGATTCCAGCTATGTATCACTTACCTTACTGGTTGCTGCAGTTTTGATGAAATTATTGTTTACATGATGCAGATCTACCAGCTGGGCTGTGCATTACCATGCCCACAACACTGATTGGCAGTTTTCTGTGTACACTGTGCAAGAGGGGTAAAAGCTGAGGGGTAAAAGTTACACAGAGCTCATAAATATGGAGGACTACATGGCAGCATGCCTGCTTTTATCCTAGTGATAATCTCCTACTTATAAAACAGTGATTTTTTTTAAAACTACACAAAGCAATAAGTCACATACTGGACAATGACACATTGCTGGAATCAGGGACTTGGCCCCTATATCATGCTGCTCTCAGATAGGATAGCAAAAGCTTGGTGACAGATTTACATTAAGGTAGAAGACTAATGCTAATGTTTATTTTCAAAGCTCCATTATATTATCTTCTTTGCACATAAAAAATGTAAAGGGATGTCTCTCACATTTACATGTGTTTTCCGACAGCAGGCATTATCAAACGACTGTGTAGATAAGTGGGACCCCCTTAAATTACTAAAGGTTGGTCCCAAGATTCCTGTTTCTTCTGAATGCATGACTACAATAAGAACCTTTCACCTCCTCCTATATACAGTCATGGCCAAAAGTTTTGACACCCCTGCAATTCTGTCAGATAATACTCAGTTTCTTCCTGAAAATGATTGCAATCACAAATTCTTTGGTATTATTATCTTCATTTAATTTGTCTTCAATGAAAAAACACAAAAGAGAATGAAGCAAAAAGCAAAACATTGATCATTTCACACAAAACTCCAAAAATGGGCCAGACAAAAGTATTGGCACCCTCAGCCTAATACTTGGTTGCACAACCTTTAGCCAAAATAACTGCGATCAACCGCTTCCGGTAACCATCAATGAGTTTCTTACAATGCTCTTCTGGAATTTTAGATCATTCTTCTTTGGCAAACTGCTCCAGGTCCCTGATATTTGAAGGGTGCCTTCTCCAAACTGCCATTTTTAGATCTCTCCACAGGTGTTCTATGGGATTCAGGTCTGGACTCATTGCTGGCCACCTTAGAAGTCTCAGGTGCTTTCTCTCAAACCATTTTCTAGTGCTTTTTGAAGTGTGTTTTGGGTCATTGTCCTGCTGGAAGACCCATGACCTCTGAGGGAAACCTAGCTTTCTCACACTGGGCCCTACATTATGCTGCAAAATTTGTTGGTAGTCTTCAGACTTCATAATGCCCTGCACACGGTCAAGCAGTCCAGTGCCAGAGGCAGCAAAGCAACCCCAAAACATCAGGGAACCTCCGCCATGTTTGACTGTAGGGACCATGTTCTTTTTTTTGAATGCCTCTTTTTTTCTCCTGTAAACTCTATGTTGATGCCTTTGCCCAAAAAGCTCTACTTTTGTCTCATCTGACCAGAGAACATTCTTCCAAAACGTTTTAGGCTTTCTCAGGTAAGTTTTGGCAAACTCCAGCCTGGCTTTTTTATGTCTCGGGGTAAGAAGTGGTGTCTTCCTGGGTATCCTACCATACAGTCCCTTTTCATTCAGACGCCGACGGATAGTACGGGTTGACACTGTTGTACCCTCGGACTGTAGGGCTGCTTGAACTTGTTTGGATGTTAGTCGAGGTTCTTTATCCACCATCCGCACAATCTTGCTTTGAAATCTCTTGTCAATTTTTCTTTTCCGTCCACATCTTGGGAGGTTAGCCACAGTGCCATGGGCTTTAAATTTCTTGATGACACTGCGCACGGTAGACACAGGAATATTCAGGTCTTTGGAGATGGACTTGTAGCCTTGAGATTGCTCATGCTTCCTCACAATTTGGTTTCTCAAGTCCTCAGACAGTTCTTTGGTCTTTCTTTTCTCCATGCTCAATGTGGTACACACAAGGACACAGGACAGAGGTTGAGTCAACTTTAATCCATGTCAACTGGCTGCAAGAGTGACTTAGTTATTGCCAACACCTGTTAGGTGCCACAGGTAAGTTACAGGTGCTGTTAATTACACAAATTAGAGAAACATCACATGATTTTTCTAAGAGTGTCAATACTTTTGTCCACCCCCCTTTTTATGTTTGGTGTGGAATTATATCCAATTTGGCTTTAGGACAATTCTTTTTGTGATTGCAATCATTTTCAGGAAGAAACTGAGTATTATCTGACAGAATTGCACGGGTGTCAATACTTTTGGCCACAACTGTATATAGGGATGACAAAAACTGCCAACAACTGTGCTCTATGGTTTACGTCAGCCCAAATGGAGCTACACCACTATGCCCTATTTCCTTCATTGCCTGTATTAAGAATGCACAATGGTTTCTGTGCTGGTGATAAACTACTTGTAAGATTCAACTTGGATTGTACAGTTAAAAATATATCGTCTTCTAAGGACAGTACAAGTATTGTGCATCAGAAGTACACCATTTCTATAATAAAATCCAAAGTAGTATTTATCACATGCACATACCATTAGGGAGGGCAGAGAATGAAGGAGAAATGCATTCAGAGCCTTATATGTGCATATAGGTTTATTGTCCACCTTATAAAAGGGAATCTGTCACCACATTTGACCTTCCTAAACAGTTCACATAGAGATACAGGTTAGAGAATGCTGAAAATATTCATACCTGTATGTCTAATATCAGATGCCGTGTTGTGGAGAAATCATCTTTTATCACTTTATGTAAATGAGCTGGTCCAGACTATGGAGCAGATGCTGCCTGGAAGAGATAACTTTGCCCCCAGAGCTTATCTAATATATAAAGCTGAATGTGTGTGTATGTATGTGTGTATGTATATCCGGGATTGGCATCTACACTGTTGCAACTACAGCCACAAAATTTTGCACAGTCACACGTCTGGACCCCGAGAGAGTCATAGGCTATGAATTTGAATATGTCATATTAATGACCTGTAAGAAAATAGAAGCTGAGCTGTGATTGATTGCTACAGGCAGCCTAATAAATCTCCAGCCAACAGTAAACCCTCCCCCTGGCCGGGCAGTATATGTTACATCACACATACATATAATAGACAGCTCATGTGACTGACATCTGCCTTAATTCCCTATATGGCACATGTGTTGCACATTGGCTGTTTTTAATCAGATGTTTATGTTTGGAAATTAAAGATAACACACGTATGAGGCGAGTTGCGTGAGGTGATTTGTGCACATCTGTGTCTGTCTGTGTGGTGTGTGTGTCCCTGGGGTGTGTGTATGTGTGTGTCCCTGTGGGGTGAGTGCATGTGTCCCTATAGGGTGTGTATGTGTGTGTGTCCCTGTGTGTGTGTGGGGGGGCGTCTGTGTGGGTGTGTGTGTCTCTGTGTTGTGTGTGTCTCTTTGTGGTTGTGTGTGTGTGTGTCCCTGTGGGGTGAGTGCATGTGTCCCTATAGGGTGTGTATGTGTGTGTCCCTGTGGGGGGGTCTGTGTGGTGTGTGTCTCTTTGTGGTTTGTGTGTGTGTGTCCCTGTGGGGTGAGTGCATGTGTCCCTATAGGGTGGCTGTGTGTGTGTGTCCCTGTGGGGGGGGGTCTGTGTGGTGTTTGTCTGTGTTGTGTGTGTCTCTTTGTGGTGTGTGTCTGTGGGGTGAGTGCATGTGTCGCTATAGGGTGTGTGTGTGTCCCCGTGGGGATGTGTGTGTGTCTCTTTGTGGTGTGTGTGTGTGTTTTTTCGGGTGTGTGGTGAGTATCCAATGTTGGGGCTGCACCTTAGCGACTATACACTTGCTGTTACTCTTTGTGTGTGGGTGTGGTGTGTATACATGTCCCCGTGCGTGGTGAATATCTCATGTTGGGGCCCCACCTTAGTGACTATATGCTGGTATATGCTGTTAGTCTTTGACGCTATCATTAAGCCCCTCTCATTCACAACTGTCAATTGGTAACTGTCACTTTCTCCCCATTACGTAGATAGGGGCAAAATTGTTTGGTGAATTGGAATGCACGGGGTTAAAATTTCGCCTCACAACATAGCCTATGACGCTCCCGGGGTCCAGACGTGTGACTGTGCAAAATTTTGTGGCTATAGCTGACAGCTGTCGATTTTCCTCCAACACTTTTCCATTCACTTTTTCCCCATTATGTAGATAGGGGCAAAATTGTTTGGTGAACTGGAACGCGCAGGGTTAAAATTTCGCCTCACAACATAGCCTATGACGCTCTCGGGGTCCAGACGTGTGACTGTGCAAACTTTTGTGGCTGTAGTTGAGACGATGTAGATGCCAATCCCGGATATACACACATACACACATACATACACACACATTCAGCTTTATAGATTAGAAAAGCTCTGGAGGCAAAGTTATCTTCCAGGCAACATCCACCCTATAGGTCACGTGCACACGCTGAGTATTTGATGAGTTTTTTACCTCAGGATTTGTAGCCAAAACCAGGAGTGGAGCAATCAGAGGAAAAGTCTAATAGAAACACCTGCACCATTTCTGTATTTAATTATCCACTCCTGGTTTTGTCTACAAATCCTGAGGTAAAAATCTCATCAAATACTCAACGTGTGCACGTGGGCATAGCCTGGAACAGCTCACTTACGTAAAGCGACAAAGGCTGATTTCTCTGCAACAAGGCATCTGATATGAGGCATACTGGTAGGACTTTTTTCAGCATTCTATAATCTGTATGCCCATATTAATATCTTAGATAAGTCAAATGTGATGACAGAAGGCTCTCGGCATTAAAATAGAGCCATTATTACTGGAACAATATAAGTTATGATGACATCATTTATTCTAATCCTGTCTACACAGGTAAACTGATGAGAGGGATACATAAAACAGAAAGTGTCAGCTTATTGACACTTCTCTTTCAGTGCAAAAAACTGAAAAATGTCAAGATTTTTATGGGAAAAGTAACAAGAAAATAATAAAACCAAAAAAAGTAGCAAAACAATTGATAAATTTAATGAAAAGTCATTTTCTGCTCATACATTAGTTTTAACAGAACGAGTCATTTGACAATGAGTGGCCAAAGGTTGCATAGGCTGCACATATATTAGCATTTTGACACACATCAGATAGCCATGTAGATTCATAGATAGATAACTATAGCACAAATGTATCAATATCTTTTGCCTACAAATCTCTGAATGTGATATACTCTGATTGACAATACTTCCCTTTAAGTGCATCAAATAAAGATAATTTCATGTTATATTTGACGCACTTTGCTGAGTGATGCAATTCCGCTAGACATATGTGATTAATAGCTTGCTGTAGCTGACATTTATGTGATTGTATGAAAGACGGGTGACCCAAAGACCTGTCATGCTGTCACTGCAGGGGCTCTGTGTAAACATATGTAGAGCGTCTACAGAACAGAACAGCCTCTGATGGATGTTTTCTGACTGTGCATTTCACATTTTTACCTTAATAAAATCACCAAAAATTATTGGCTTCGTGACAAAGTATTCTGGATCAATCTGAACTCCAAAATGTTTACCTGCAAAAAATAAAGAAATAGTAAGGCAAAAATCCTTTAGTTCATCATTAGCTGCTCTCTCGCACCTCATAACTGAATTTTTCACAGATTTAAGGTTTTGTCTCCATCATAACAATGACTTCATTTAACGTACCTAAAGCGCAACGGCTCCGATTAATTAAGGAGCCGTTTTGTACACCAGACTGGATGAAGAGCGTCCTTGAGTAAGATGCTCCAAATTCACTGAAAGGTGCGTGCACCTCTTAATGAATTTAAGGCATCTTTTAGCTGTTGTGCAATACCGCAAGTGGTGTACTCCAGCCATACCTCTGTCATATTTGTGGCCTATATTGTGATTCATTTGTTTGCCACACTCTTCTCCCTCTAGGCAAAGCTTCACTCTCTTGTCAAAAAGTCACACAATTTTTTGCTCAGTTGGAGTTGGCAAATAATATAATAATGTTGGAAATTTCAAACAGATTTAGGCCAACTTCTGGCAACAAATGATGAATTAGAGCCCTTAGATTCCATTGGCCCAATTAACCAATCTTAATAAAAAATATTTTTGGAATCGGATTAGCCGAATTCATTTGAAGGTGCACCTCATTTAATGAGTCTAGTGCATCTTCTCAAAATTTGACAGGCGGGTGCAGCCCAACTTGGCTCCTCTTCCTCTCCATTTTGGAAAGGCTGTTGAAACTTGCATGAAAAAGAGGCAAAAGTCACAAATTTATGTGACAATTTATAATGTATTAAGCCACTTTTCTAGAATAAAGTACTGTGATGTATTGGCCCTTGCAAACCCTGAGAATCTAATAAATTAAGAAAAACAATAAGATGATTTGTTAGGATATATTGAAATTTCTTTGACTGCCATATTCACCTGAATGGAAACTTTAGAAATCTACAGTGCCTTGCGAAAGTATTTACCCCTTGGCATTTTTTGGTTTTTGCTACCTCACAACCTTGAATTTCTCAGTTTTTTTAGGGTTTACGTCAGTTCATGTAAAGAACATGACTACAACTGTGAACATGTGGTTTTCTTTTTATTGTGAAGGAAACAACAAATAGGACAAACAAATTGAACACTTCAGTGTGCAGAACTATTCACCTCCCTAAAATCAGTACTTTGCAGAGCCCCCTTTTGCAGCAATTACAGCTGTAAGTCAGTTTGGGTAAGTCTCAAAGAGCTTTCCAAATCTTCCCAATGCCCATTTCTCTAGGTAAAACTGCTCCAGCTCCTTCAAGTTATGGGGTTTCCTCTTGTGTCCAGCAATCCTTAAGTCTGACCACAGCATGCTGCTGCCAACAGCATGCTTGACTGTGGGGATGGTGTTCTTGGGGAGATGAGCTGTGTTGGTTTGGCACAAGGCAAAGCATTTACCTTGGTGGCCAAAAAGTTCAATTTTGGTTTCCTCTGACCATAGCAACTTCCTCCATACATTTGGGGAGTCTTCTGCATGTCTTATTTTTAGGAAACAGTATTAGAAGTGTGCTAGTTAAAACACCAAACTCCCGCATGTCTTTAGGCAAACTCAAAACGATCACTAGTATATAGTGCCACCATCAGTCGTATATAGCAACCTCCATCACTCTTTTATAGCACCCTCCATCACTGGTATACAGCGCCTCATCACTGATTTATAGCCCCCATCACTGGTATATAGCCCCCATCACTGGTATATAGCCCCGATCACTGTTATATAGCCCAGATCACTGTTATATAGCCCCCATCACTGGTATATAGTTCCTAATTACTGTATATAGCCTCCATCACAGTATATAGCCCCCATTACTGGTATATAGCTCCCCCATCACTGGCATATGCCCTCATCACTGGTATATAGCCTCCCATCACTGGTATATAGCACCTCATCACTGGCACATGGCCCCCATTACTGGCACATGGCCCCCATCACTGGCACATGGCCCCCATCACTGGCTCATGGCCACCATCACTTGTACATGGCCCCATCACTGGTACATAGCCCCCATCACTGGCACATGGCCCCAATCATAGGTTTATGGGCCCACATCACTCACTCATACATGGCCCCATCACTGGTACATGGCCCCTATCACAGGTGTATAGGCCACATCACTGATACTTGACCCACCTGCTGGCACTCACAATAAATTAAAAAAGAATTAACTCACCCTCCAACGCTTTTCTGCAGGCTCCGTGTTGTCCTCTGCTCTTCCTGGTTGTCCTCGACTTCTAATCATGATTAGATTTACCAGCAACCAGGAAAAGCGGAGGACGCCATGGAGCCTACAGACAAGTGTCGGAGGGTGAGTTAAATCTTTTTTATTTTATTGTGAGCGCCTGCAGGGGGTCATGTATCAGTGATTGGGGGAGTGTACAGTTTATGTAGTGTAATGTAATGTGCACCGCTTCCCCCGATGGACAGGGGGATGCAGTGCATATCACATTACACTAATGAGCAGGAGCACGTGACCTCCCACTCGCTCTGCAGCCCCCTCCTGCCTTCTCCAGCCCCCGGTCTCTGCCCCCCCCCACACTGTCACTGATCTCTGACAAGTATAAGCCGAGGGGGACACTTTTCAGCACAAAAATTGTGGTAAAAAACTTGGCTTATGCTTGAGTACATGCGATACTAAAACTTTTACCCAATATATATATAACAGTAAAAGAAAAAAAATTATATAATAAAGATAAGAACCAACTAAAAATTTTCATTGTCAGATTTTAATTCAGGAGGTCAGAAACGGCTCATTTCATTATATTTTTTCTAAGATATATATCAAAGTTTCTTATATTCTCTTGTACAAATGATTTATGATACGTTTTTGAAAGAATGACCATTTAAGAAACTATGAAAGTGTGATAAAAAAAACTCACTGGCCATCTCGGAGAGCATTGTATGGAAATACTGTTTGTCTTCGCTGTTGATTAGACGATCATGGAAGACTCTTTGACATTCATGACAAAACAACCTGAAAATTTGAGACTGATCACGTACTGATCCAGGATCACACTGAAGAATGCCTGTGGAATACATCAGGGTATATGAAGTGCTTCAGTACAGGCGTCAATAAAAAAAAATCAGACTATAAATAAATAGCAAAATAGTCATTCTAATATACATTTTTCAGGAGCTGCAGATTGCGATACTTAGCTTGCTTTCAATAATGCAGTCAGTACATATGTAAATCTCATGCAGCTGTATGCTTATAACTTTTCCATTAAGCTGTTGGAAGAGCTAAGGTTCATGGTATAGTAGATTATGTTTGGAGCTGTGGACTAACATTGCATACTAACTATTTCCTATTTATCACAGGCACAAACATACAGCCCATTTTCATATTTCTGTCTGTGTGAAATGAATGCTATGAATTTCATTACTGCTCGGAATGGTCAGGCTATACATTTCATAGATTTCTAAAACTCAGCCAAACAAATAGGTGACCATAATATTGTCCTGTTATAACCAATCACATTATCATGTAAGGGTATAGCAGAGAATGGAATACACCTTTCAGATGACAGATAAAAAAACAGGCTGTATATTACATGTCCTACTTTAAGCAAGCTAGTACAGTGGCTAAGAGAGACACATTATGGACAAGCTAGTACAGTGGCTGATTTTGGGCTAACTACTACAGTAACTAAGAGGGGCACATTATGGGCAAGCTAGTACAGTGAATAAGAGGGACACATTATGGACAAACTAGTACAGGGACAAAGAGGCTAAGAGAGACACAATAAGGGCAAGCTAGTACAGTGACTGAGACATATTATGGGCAGGCTAGTACAGTGAATAAGAGGGACACATTAGGAGCAAACTAGTACAGTGACTAAGAGGAACACATTATGGACAAGCTAGTACAGTGACTAACAGAGACACATTATGGGCAAGCTAGTATACTGACTAAGAGAAACACATTATGGGCAGGCTAGTACAGTGACAAAAAGACACAATAAGGGCAAGCTAGTACAGTGACTCAGAGGGACACATTATGGGCAAGCTAGTACAGTGACTAAGAGGAACACATTATGGGCAAGCTAGTACAGTGACTAAGAGAGTCACATTGTGCGCAAGCTAGTACAGTGACTAAGAGGCACATTATGGGCAAGCTAGTACAGTGACTAAGAGAGTCACATTGTGCGCAAGCTAGTACAGTGACTAATAGGCACATTATGGGCAAGCTAGTAAAGTGACTAAGAGGCACATTATGGACAAGCTAGTACAGTGACTAAGAGAGTCACATTGTGCGCAAGCTAGTACAGTGACTAAGAGGAACACATTATGGGAAAGCTAGTACAGTGACTAAGAGAGATACAATAAGGGCAAGCTACTACAGTGACTAAGAGGGACACATTATGGGCAGGCTAGTACAGTGACTAAGAGACACATTATGGGCAAGCTAGTCAGTGACTAAGAGAGACACAATAAGGGCAAGCTAGTACAGTGACTATGAGACACATTATTGGCAGACTAGTACCGAGACTAAGAGGCATATTATGGGCAAGCTAGTACAGTGACTAAGAGGAACACATTATGGGCAAGCTAGGGAAGTGACTAAGAGGCACATTATGGCAAGCTAGTACAGTGACTAAGACAGTCACATTATGCACAAGCTAGTACAGTGACTAAGAGAGACACAATAAGGGCAAGCTAGTACAGTGACTAAGAGGCACATTATGGGCAAGCTAGTACAGTGACTAAGAGAGTCACATTGTGCACAAGCTAGTACAGTGACTAAAAGGCACATTATGGGCAAGCTAGAAAAGTGACTAAGAGGCACATTATGGGCAAGCTAGTACAGTGACTAAGAGAATCACATTGTGCGCAAGCTAGTACAGTAACTAAGAGGAACACATTATGGGAAAGCTAGTACAGTGACTAAGAGGGACACATTATGGGCAGGCTAGTACAGTGACTAAGAGACACATTATGGGCAGGCTAGTACAGTGACTAAGAGACACATTATGGGCAAGCTAGTACAGTGACTAAGAGAGTCACATTATGAGCAAGATAGTACAGTGACTAAGAGAGATACAATAAGGGGAAGCTAGTACAGTGACTATGAGACACATTATTGGCAGGCTAGTACAGTGACTAAGAGACACATTATGGGCAAGCTAGTACAGTGGCTAACCAAGACACATCATGGGCAAGCTAGTACAGTGACTAAGACACTCATAATGGGCAATCGTGTATGGTGGCTGAGAGAGACACATTATGGGCAAGCTAGTACAGTGGCTAAGAGAGCTACACTATGAATTTACCACATGCTCTTATGGCAACTACACAAACTGAAGTCGAAAAGGCATTTAGTAGGTGCAGTAGTAGTCACTAGCACCTTTCAATCAGGGCACCTAATGCAAATTTGCTACCACGACACCTCCTATGTATACATTGGTTCCCATTACCATAATAAAAAACTATAAATCTATTGTGTTGAAAATTATATCTTATGTGTAAACAAGATGTTATAGAGCAGGAGGATCTGAACAGAAAAATATACATTTTTGTGGAAAAGTTTCAGCATGATTTCTATTTTATTGATTGATAATCCTTGTATTTGAATAGTGGGCAGTCCTGTTCAGTGACTGACAGTCTTTCCTGTATGACCATCCATTCAGAAATAGCAGTCAGTCACTAGTAGGACTGCCCACTGGGCTCATATGTATATAAATGCCAGGGATCCCAATGATTAAAATGCAATCAATACTGAAACTTTTCCAACAAAATTGTTAATAATTCTACTCAACTTCTCCTTCTCTATACCATGACGTCCACAGATAGTACTGCATGTAGAACGTGACAGGTTATCTTTAAATGAGTTTTCTGCTACTATAATATTGGACCATTATATTAAGGATATAAAATCATTGGCAACTAACCCTAAAAATCAGCTGTTACCATATCCACAAACCATTGGACGTAAACAGAGTAGAACACTACTATTCATTGGAAAAGGAACTGATCTACAGGGAGCAGATGTAAACAGTGTGATTGAGTTTGTGTGTTCCGCTCCAACCTCTGTTCACAATGACCGCTGCCGGAGCTGGTAACAGCTGATTGTGGGGGAAGGAAGCATTGGGCTTCTTCGTTCAGGTATTGATGACACATCCTAATGTATGACGTTTCCTGGTTTTGGGTGACAAATACTGAGGTAAAAACCTCACCAAATACTCAACATGTGCACGAGGCCTTACAGCTGTGTAATGTTATTGACATACTAAGGCCCTGTGCACATGGTGAATATTTTTAAGTTTTTTACCTCAGAATTTGTGACCCAAAACCATGAGTGGATCAATCTAATAGGAAAAGTATAATATAAACACGTCACCACTTCTGTATTTATTATAATATTATTATCCACTCTTGGGTTTGGCTTACAAACACTGAGGTAAAAAAACTCACAAATACTCAGCGTGTGCATGTGGCCTACTGTGCATAACATTCTAGCAATTCTATTTAATTAAAATCTAAACATACATTTCACTTTTCTTAGGCTGGGTTCACAACACATTGTTTGTCAGTCCGGGTGGATCCTGGTTTTTGCAGGACCACCCGGACAGGAACAGATAAAAATGGAGGTGTGGAACTGGATGGAAAATAAGCTCACAGATCCTGTCTTTTGCAGGATTCATTTCAGGTATAGAAATGCTGTCCGGGGAGAGAGAGAGAGATAGAGAGAGAGAGAGTGAGAAAAAGAGAGAGAGAGACCTTCTGGATGTCTTCTGAGCATGCTCAGTACTAACAACCGATTCCGGGAAACAATCTTGTTTTTTCCTGGATCCGGCTCCACAGACCCCCATGTTATGAACTCCGGATCGGATTAGTTTCTGTCCGGTTTTGTCCAGTGCGCCAAACACGGCACAGTCTCTGATTTTGGGACCGGTAAAAAACAGGACAAAAACAAATCTTGACTGAATTTAGCAAAATGGATGGCCATTTATGACATATCTGGCATCATAGGCATGCATGGGAGGCAAAAAACAATCCTGTTCAATCATTTTCAAAATGGACAGAACAAAATGGCAATAAACGTGTGTGAAGCAAGCCTAAGCACTTTCAGTGAAAAGAAAAAAACTTTCAATATTAGCATCATTGTACAGTACCTTGAACACATTTTGACAAGTCACGTAAGTTAAATACATAATGGGATTTTGCAGGAGTTGGGAGAAGATCAATGCTCATTCTATGGTAAATTTCCACTGCTGCATCCACTATATTGGTTGACTCTGCTTTACAGCTGGAGGAAAATCCATCAAAAAGCCACTTAAAATTGCCTGTTTAAAGCAAGAAAACACAGAGTGACTACCTCTTATAATCAAGATAGGAATTAGAGATGTGTTTTACAAGTGAATATAAAAAACCTCAGGTATTTTTGAGAGAAGACTCCCTGTGATCTGTATTGATACAGTGTCCATTGCCTATCTACTCTCATTGCAGAAAAAAAATTGTATTGTAAAGAATATAAAATCATAAAATCAAATACAGTTTTCTATACACTAAAAAAAAGATATAGTAACGTCTATAAAACGTCTTTAGGTTAGATTCTTCTAGAGACTTGGAGCTTTCAAAGAGGAGACGTGACATACATTAGGTATGAAGCAACGGTAAGGATCCATTTAAAAATGTGTGTATGTATATATATATAGTCAATGTCAAAAAGTGTTGTCACCTTGAAATTTGTTCCAGAAAATGAAGTATTTCTCCAAGAAAATTATTGCAATTACACGTTTTGTTATACATACGTTATACATATGCAAAAGAAGATACAAAAAGAGATATTGGACATAATTTCACACAAAAACCCCATAAATGGGCAAGACAAATATGTTGGCAAATTTCTAAAACTATGGTTAAACAACTTTGTTTCAAGCATGTGATTCTCGTCCACCTGTTGCAATTAATAGGTATTGGGCTATATGTAAATCACACCTGAAACCAGAGAAAAAGGGGAGAAGGTGACTCAATCTTTGGATTGTGCGTCAGTGTGTGCCACACTAAGCATAGAGAACAGAGAGAGAAGAGGACTGTCTGAGGACTTGAGAACCAAAATAGTTGAAAAATAGTAATAATCTCAAGGTTACAAGCCAATCTCCAGAGATATTGTTGTTCCTTTGACCACGGTGCGCAATATAATCAAGAAGTTTACAAACCAGGGCACTTTACCTAATCTCTCTGGATGTCTATGGCAGAGAAAAACTGATGAAAGGTTGCAATGCATGATAGTCCAAATGGTGGATAAACAGCCCCAGTCCAAATAAATTCAAGCTGTTCTGCAGGCTCAGGTGAAGCAGTGTCAGCGTAAACTACACATCACCATTTGAATGAAATGAAACACTATGGCAGTAGACCCAGAACGATCATACTGACACAGAGACATAATAAGCTAGATTGCAGTTTTACAAAAAGAACATGAGTAAGCCAAAATCCTTCTGAGAAAGTGTATGGTGGATAGAGAAAATGTGGATAGCTTTTTGGTAAAGCACATCATTATACTGTTTTCTGAGAAGAAAAGGTCTCAAAAGAAAAGAACACAGCACCTACAGTCAAATATGGTGGAGGTTTGAAGATGGTTTGGGGTGGTTTAGCTGCCTCTGGCATTGTGTGACTTGACTGTGTGCAGGACATCATGAAACAATAATAATAATCTTTATTTATATAGCGCCAACATATTCTGCAGCGCTTTACAATAAACAATCTGAAGATAACCAAATGATTTTGGGTCGCAATGTAGTGCTCAATGTTAAAAACCTGGGTTTGCATGCTAGCTCATTGGTTTTCCAGCAAGACAATGAAAACAAACATACTTCAAGAAGCATACATGAATGGATGGAAACAAAGTGCTGGAGAGTTCTGAAGTGGCCAGCAATGAGTCTGATTCTAAATCCCTTTGAACACTCATGGAGAGATCTTAAAATTGCTGTTGGGAGAAGGTCCCCTTCAAATATGAGAAACCTGGAGCAGTTTGCAAAAAAAAGAGTGGTCCGAAATTCCAGTTCAAATTAGCTTGTTGAAGATTATAGGAGGCAATTGCTTACAGTTATTCATTCCAACGGGTGTGCAACCGAATATTAATATTTTGAAGTTTTCATGAAATGGTCCAATTTTCTGTTTTTTGTTTAAATGTTTGTGTTGTTTTAATACACACAAAGGAAAAAAATATGTGTATAACAAAATATGTGCTATTGCAATAATGTTCTGGGATAAATGCTTCATTTTCTGAAACAATTCAAAGTTCCAGCTATGACCTTAGATAGAAGTATATGTATATATATATATATATATATATATATATATATACTGTGTTTCCCCAAAAATAAGACTGCATCTTATATTAATTTTTGCTCCTAAAGATGCGCCATGTCTTATTTTCGGGGGGTGTCTTCTTTTATCATCCCCCTTTATCAGCCTCCAATAAAGTAACCCCATCATCCCCCAATATGGTATCAGGGACACACACACACACAGGGGCACACACGCGGACACTCAAACACAGGGGCACACAAACACACACAGGGGCACACACACAGGGGCACACATGGAGACACACAAACAGGGGCACACACACACACAGGGGCACACAAAGGGGAACACACAGGGACACACAAACACATGGGCACGCACACAGGAGCACACACACACAGACAGGGACACTTCTCACCGGTCCCTGCTGCATTCCAGCACCGCTCTCAGCTGCCCGCTGCTGTCCCGATGGTTGCCGCTGCAAGGAAAACGACACCACTCTCATCTCCTTGCCGCAGGTGCCGTAGGTGTACGGTGCCACTGGCCCAGCCATTCACAGGCCAGGAGCCAACTGGGCAGCCAATCACAGGCCAGAAGCCGACGTCATGCAGCGAATGGTCTGTGATTGGCCGCTGGGCAGTTCCTGGCTTGTGATTGGCCAGGAAAGTGGCGGGGGCTTGAAAAATAGATCGGTGCCGGTCTACATGCATCTGTGACACCGCTCACAGCGAAGGCACCGGGACACGAGCGGGGGGCGGGCTGGAGCAGTCACAGCTGCATGCTGTGGTAGAATATTGTAAAATAGAGACATGCCTTATTTTCGGGGGGGGGTGCCTTATATTTACAGACACATTAAACCCCCTGGCATGCCTTACTTTCGGGGGGCGCCCTATTTTCGGGGAAACAGGGTATATATATATATATATACACAGTATATATATAAATATATATATATATATATATATATATATATATATATATAGTAGAAAAAATTCCTTGCAGCACACAGCTATCACCAATGTTGCATAATGCTATGTAGTTGAGAAAAAAGTTTAAAAACTTACGTTTTTCTGAAAAAACTCAAAATCTTATCTTTTAATTCTGAAGTTCTTAGTACAAACATTGGCCAAGGTCTGTTTGCTCGTCGACTGCGACAAAGTGACTTCAGGCACGACGAGTCCTATCGCTGACACCCAAGTCCTCCTTGTCCACCCTACCCCACTACTAAGTGGGCGGACACCATCTATACCCTCCATCACCTGTCCATGATGAGGGTATAGATGGTGTCCGCCCACTTAGTAGTGGGGTAGGGTGGACAAGGAGGACTTGGGTGTCAGTGATAGGACTCGTCGTGCCTGAAGTCACTTTGTCGCAGTCGACGAGCAAACAGACATTGGCCAATGTTTGTACTAAGAACTTCAGAATTAAAAGATAAGATTTTAAGTTTTTTCAGAAAAACGTAAGTTTTTAAACTTTTTTCTCAACCACATGGCTTATAGCATTATGCAACATTGGTGATAGCTGTGTGCTGCAAGGAATTTTTTCTACTATATATATATATATATCTGTGTCCCTGCTTGCACCAGTTCACACTGGTCTGTGAGTGCTGTGCAGTTTTTTTCGTTATATATATATATATATATATATATATACATATATATATGCAGCTGAAACCAGACGTTTACATACAATATGCATGTTTTTCTCACTATCTGACATGAAATCAGGATAAACCTTTCTTGTTTTAGGTCAATTAGGATTACCATATGAATTACCATATTTATTAATATTTGCCAAATGTGAGAAAAATGAAAGAGGAAAAATGTTCTAAGGCATTTTTATTGCTTTTCACAAAATTATAAGTATACATACATTTCATTAGTATTTGGTATCATTGCCCTTAAACTGTATGACTTGGGTCAAACATTTTGGATATTCTTCCACAAGCTTCTCACAATAGTTGGTAGGAATTTGGGCCCATTTCTCCATATAAAACTGATGTAATTGAGCCATGTTTGTAGGTTGCTTTGCTCGCACCTGCCTTTTCAGCTTTGCCCATACATGTTCAATAGGATTGAGATCAGGGCTTTGTGATGGCCTCTCCAAAACATTAACTTTGTTATCCTTAAGCCACTTTCTAAACAGTTTTGCAGTATGCTTCGAGTTATTGTCCATCTGGAAGACCCATTTGCTCCGAAGCTTTAATTTCCTGGCTGATGTCTTGAGATGTTGCTTCAGTATAGCCACAATCTTCTTTCCTCATGATGCCATCAATTTTGTGGAATGGACCACTGCCTCCTGCAGCAAAACAAGCCCACATGCTGCCACCCCATGTTTCACAGTTGGGATGGTGTTCTTAGGCCACATGCACACGTTCAGTATATGATGAGTTTTTACCTCAGGTTTTGTAGACAAAACCAGGAGTGGAGCAATCAGAGGAAAAGTCTAATAGCAACACCTGCACCACTTCTGTATTTAATCATCCACTCCTAGTTTTGGCTACAAATCCTGAGGTAAAAAACTCATCAAATACTCAGCGTGTGCACGTGGCCTTAGGATTCCCCAAGCATCTCCCTTTTTCCTCCAAACGTAACCATGGTCATTTTGCCAAAACAGTTACATTTTAGTTTTGTCAGACCACAGGACATCTCCAAAAATGTAGGTCTTTGGCCCTGTGTGCATTTGCAAAAATTAATTTGGCTTTTTTATGCTTCTTTTGGAGTATTGGCTTCTTTCTGGCAGAGTGGACAATCAGCCCACATTGATACAGTACTCGTTTCACTGTGGATAATGACACAATCTTACCAGTTTTTGTCATCATCTTCACAAGGTCTTTTGTTTTTGTTCTTGGGTTAATATGCACATGTCAGACCAAAGCATGTTCATCTCTGGGACACAGAACCAGTCTCCTTCTCATATGATATGGTATGATGGCTAGGCATTCTCATTTGGTTTGTACTTGCATATAATTGTTTGACGAACAAGGCACGTGCAGGGACCTGGAAATTACACCCAAGAATGAACCAGACTTGTGCGTCCACAATTCTCTTCCTGATATCTTAATTGATGCTACACAAAGAAGCAATGTATTTCAGGTGTGCATTAAAATACATTCACAGTGGTGTCTCTAACTCGAATATTGCCAATAAACCTATCAGAAGCTTCGAAACACATGACATCATCATATGGGCTTCCAAAATTGTTTAAAGGCATAATAATCTTTGAGTATGTAAAATTTTGACTTCGCAGAAGGTAATAAAAATGTCTTAATCCCTTCACCACCTGGGAATTTTTTGTTTTCGTTTTTCGTTTTTTGCTTCCTTGCTTCCAAGATCCATAAGAAAAAACTCACCGAATTTGGCCGCTTACAAATATCTTTGCATTTAGCAGGATACTATCAGCCACCTCAGAGGCAACCCATATCCCCAACACATTCTACTTAGTAGTTTATGCACCAATTCGGTGATTTTTCTCTAAACTAAATTATACATGTGTTAAACATGTGGTTAGGTACTCATAGGCGTGAGGGCCCGTGACGGCGGCTACGAGCTTACTTTATTTTGGTCCAAAATATCAAACTAACACCTCACTTTCATCTGTAGTGTTATATTGCATTTTTTTATCCATCTGCAGTCTATAGCTGAGCCCTCTAGGGGGAGTCAGTCATTTGTGTTGCATATTTTGGTGCAGAGCAGCTCGCCTTGTCTAACAGCTGGGCGTCATTAATAGGCTGCTTTCTGACACTATGCTCCACTATTGGAGTGGCTGCCGCCCTGTGGTGATCTCATGTCCAGTGATACCACCTGTCTCCTCCTTGTGGCACGGCTGGTCGCAGATGCCACAATCGCCCCCGTGTCAGGGTTGTAGGAGATGGAGCATCGGTGTTGGGAGATATGGGTTGCCTCTGAAGTGGCTGATAGTATCCTGCTAAATGCAATGATATTTGTAAGCGGCCAAATTCGGTGAGTTTTTTTTACTTAGTAGTTTATGTACCAATTCGGTGATTTTTCCAAGATCCATAACTTTTTTATTTTGCCATCAAGACATATGAGGGCTTGTTTTTTATGGGACAAGTTGTGCTTTCAGATGCAATCATTTGTTTTTCCATACAATGTACAGGAAAATGGGGAAAAAAAATCCAAATGCATTGAAATTGCAAAAAAAGTGCAATTACACATTAGTTTTTTTGTTTTTTTATTCGCCATGTTCACTAAATGGTAAAAATTACATGACGGTGGGATGCATTCGTAGATACCAAACATGTATGCTTTTACTATTATACGGTATAAGTGGTGAAAAAAAATTCAGAAGTTTGAAAAAAAAAATTGCATTTTTTGCGCCATGTTCTGCGACCCGTAGTGTTCTCATTATTTGGAATCTGGGGCTATGTGATGGCTTATTTTTTGTGGCTTGAGCTGACGTTTCTAATGATAGCAATTTTGGTTGGTTACGCTGTTTTGATCGGCTGTTATTGCATTTTATAGCAATGTTGCGGCGACCAAAAAAATATTAATTTTGGCATTTGGACCTTTATTTCAGTTACACAGTTTATGGCTCTCAATTGATTTTCTATATTGATAGATCGGGCATTTCTGAACATGGCGATACCAAATGTGTATTTTTTTTTCAATACTTTTATTTTGAATGTGGAAAAAGGGGGGTGAATTGAACTTTTGTATTTTTTTTTTCATTTTTTTCAACTTTATTTTTCATTTAATTCTTGTTTTTACGCTGTCCCCTAGGGTGCTACAGTGCTGCAGCATCTGATCGCTTCTACCATGTCCTGATGAGCTGCAGCACATCGGGAAATGGCATTTGCTTTCACTTTCAGTGGTTGGCAGCACTCGCCAACCACTGAGAGGAAGTGCTCCGTGACAGTTTCCGGGTTCACACCAGGTCTTGGGGCTATCACATGAGCACCGGACATCTCGCAATATTATCGGGGGATGTCCGGTGCAGACAGGGAAGAGCATGTTCCCCGCAGCAGCAGGTTTGGATCCCACTGTCAGAAATTGACAGTGGGATCCAAGGAGTTAAAAGCACCGATCCAATCCTGGATCTGATCGGTGCTGGAAGCCCAACATCTCAGCTGATGAGATCAGCTGAGATGTCGGGTGTTTGATGTGAGCTCCGCACTGGAGGTCACATCAAACACCGGGAACCGACCCATGACATTCTCCGACGTCATGGGTTGGGAAGGGGTTAAAACATTCTCTTTCTCTTATTATATATATACCTATACCTATAATTATTTTCATACCCAGTGTATGTCGCTTCGATTCCTTGATAGTTGTGCGTAATACATATATATATCTATTATATAATCACGAATGGGTTTTTTGCCCCTTTTGAGTCCGCTCGCGCTGCGAGTCAGCGTGGTCATGTGGATACGACCGAAGCATTGGCCGCGCAGCGGCCATTGCGAGCAGTTCTAAGGCGACTTGCTATGCCCGCGCAGCGGGCATGGCGAGTCGCCTTAGCAGCGCGAAGCATTGGCCGCGCATCGGCCATTGCGAGTCAGAGACTCGCTCTTCTAGAATCCCGATGCATCTGCATCGGGCACCCAGCTAGTAATATATATATATATATATATACACACATATATACATATGTGTATATACACAATCGTAAATATTGAATATTCAGATAACTAGCAATAGCCCCAGTGATAGCATGCCAAGGTGTAAGTGGGTGTATTTCTGCACATTAAAACTCATATTTGAACATTTAAGATGTTTTGACAAATTTGTGACCATTTTATCATTTGCACATCATCAACATGTCTATCAATCCCATGATTTACATAATTCCATTACTTTCCTTGTTAGTGTTGCAATTTCAATGTTAAGGAGTTTATATTTGGCTCTGGTCCTCTAAGGCCAGCTTCACACTGCATTTTTGAGGCATCCGAGTGTATCCTTTTCAAAACGGATACACTCCGATCCAAAATCGGATCCCATGTATCCCTATGGAGCTTGGATCGGATTGGATGTGTGACTTTTGCCATCCGATTTTGGCACCATTCTATCCTGTCCAATTTAAGTACAGACACAAAATCGTAGTCTGCTGCGATTTTGTGTCCGAGAATGAAATCGGACAGTATCGGATCCGAGCCGATCCGAGCCCTGATGACATGGAAGCCTAAGGACATCAGATCCGTGGTCCCTGTCCTCCCTGCTCTTGCCTTCCTGCATTTTCCTCCCCTCCACTTCTCTATCCTGTTCCCCGCTATTCTATGCTGTCCCCCCGCTAGTCTAACCTCTTCCCCGTCTTATTCCCTATCCTTTTCCCTATTCTATTCCCTCTGTTTGTTAAAAAAAATAAAACAAATCCCTCCATGAGGTTACACTACCTTCCGGCGCCTCCAGGGTCTGTCACCATCTGTGCAGAAGGGCCTGTGGTGATGTCAGAGAGCCGGTCAGCTGACGTGTCAGGTGACCGCCTCTGTGACATCATCACAGGTCCTTCAGCCACCAGATGGTGACTGTAGCATGAAGCCGTCGGAAGGTAATGTATCCTCATGGAGGTTTTTTTTTATTTTTTACATACTGGAGGGGGAGAGGACAGGGGGGAGGACAGGGGGGGAGGATAGAGGAGAGGGAGAGCAGAGGTAGAAGAGGGACAGATAGGGACAGACAGGGACAGAGAGAGAAGAAGCAGGGACAGGCAAGGAGAACAGGATCCACAAGGATCCTGCATAGAATCAGATCAGATGGCTATTTGCCATCCGATTGCAGGGATCCGTGTGGATCCATGGCTGTCCATGGGGATCCTGGCAACACACGGATCCCCATGGACAGCCCAAAAACGCAATGTAAAGCCAGCCTAAGGCCCCTTTCACATCAGTGGTTCACTGATGTTTGCGGCCGATCCAGCAGGTGGTGCCGCATCTGCAAGATCGGCCGCCTGACGGCCGACTTGCGGCCCATATTTGGCAAGCCCCATGCATTGTCTATGGGGCTTGCAATCAGGTGCAGCAAGTGCGGTTCTGCTGAATGCGGCAGATCCGGCACTTGCGGTGGCAAAAACAAAACGCTGTTTGCAGCTTTACTTTTTTCATGATCCGGCCGATCCGCCGTAAACACACTTGCAGCTCCTGACCGCAAGCTCCATAGAGAATGCACAGGGCTTGCCGGATCAGTGCCGCAAGTGCAGCCATTAGGCGGCAGATCCTTCAGATGCATTAAATCTACCGGATCTGCCACACATCAGCAAAAACGTTGATGTGTAAGGCCCCAAGAGAATAATCAAAAATTGCAAGTAGTTTTCTTAGATAAAAGGGACAATATGCACTGGATATACACTGATGAGCAAAGGGTTACAATGTTTTGAACTTTTGACTTTCAGACTTCATATCTCACTGTCCACTACAGCTTTGAGTGTGAGACTATCTTCATTTGATAAATAATCATCTTGGCTATCTACATATATAATTGCCTGTTGGGACTTCCAGCCACTCCCAAATCCCATAAGGCAGTGTCACTTGCGCAGGCACAGTTCGTGACAGCACTGCCACTAACTGCACCTGTCAAGTGACATACACGTAACCGCTATTCCCACGCATGCACAGTAAAAGCTGCATGGTTATTATGCATGCGCGGGAATAGCGGTGCTGTGTATGTGTCACGGGTGGCACGGATGACAGGGTGGAGGCCACGCGCAGACGATCCCAGCGTTTGGCCCATCAACCATAATGGTGGAGGATGGTCCGTCTCTTTCAGGGGCATTTACCTTCTGTGTTGATGGAGAGAAGGTGTGATGAGATCTCTCTATTATGGGGAGACGGCTGTGGAGGTCTTGCGCTCGGTCTGGTTTTATCCACCAATGTTGTAGGTCACTAGGACCCAGCAGACTCCTTCCACCTTTATAAGGAGGTTCATTACCCTTCCTCGGTGCAGGTGATAGTTCCTTGTGCACACTTTATCCTTGCTCCAGCAGAAGCTGAGATTGTGGAGGTTGCTGTGTTCTGCTGTCAGATAAGTGTTTCCTTTTCCCAAATGTCTGTCTTCCTGGTGTTTGTCTTTAGTTGATAGTGGAGGGGTCTAGTGAACCTCTCCATCTGATCCTTAGATAGGATAGATCTAGGATCAGAGAGGGACGAGGTTCGTGGTCGGCGACAGTTGAGGAGACTGTATAGGGACGTTAGGGCAGACAGGGTCAGCTCTAGGAAGTCTAGGGGTCACCGTCTCCTTCTTGTGCCCTTAGCATTAGGGACTCCTGATTCCCCCCCCCCGTCGTTATCCTACGCTGGGTGTCTTCCCCACTCCCAGCGTGACAGTATGTCACTTGCGTAGGTGCAGTTTGTGACCACAAGGCCACGAACTGCGACTGCGCAAGTGACATCTACATCACCGCTATTCCCGTGCATGCGCAGTAACAGCCACAACTGCATGCTCTACCCACGCATGCGCGGTAGCCGTTACTGGCCTGTGTGGAAATAGCGGTAATGTCTATGTTTTACTTGCGGAGTTGCAGTAACAGCCTTACGGCCACGAACTGCGCCTGCACAAGTGACAGATATACGTCACCGCTATTCCCAGTAACAGCCATAACTGTGCGGTGTACCCGCGCATGCACAATTATGATTTTTAATTACCTCACGCAGCACAAACTTCTCCACAGTCCCATACTGTATATCAATTTTGTCTACTATCTGAGACACAAAAATACTGTCTACTACTGGTATGTACATACTTCATACCACTGAGACACTGCTTATGGATTTGCCATTTTAACTGTATTCAACAAGAAAATAACTAAAAATATTGGGCCTCATCACCATTACGGCACAAAGAAAGCCAGTACCATGCCAATATATACGTTATTTTTATTACCTCAGCCAGCAGCAAATTCCACAAAGTCCCATACTGTATAACAATTTTGTCTACTATCTGGGACACACAAGTACTCTCTAATACTGGTATGTACATACTTCATACCACTGAGGCACTACTTATGGATTTGTAAAGTATATTACGCTCACCCGACTCTGGAGCACTCACTTTCTGCTTAAGCTGTATCTGTTTTTATTGTGTAAAGTATATTATGCTTGCCTGTATATATTGCTAATAGTTCTTTTGTCTGCACATTTGCTGATTATGGAATCATGATTTTAAGATTTCTTAATGTGTTTTATTTAGCTATTGGTGAAGTCACTGTATGTTGTAGACTCCTATATAGATAGTGAGCTACACCACCATTAGCTTGTGACCCGTGGAAGCGCACGTTGCGCGAAACGGTGCCGTCGTCACCTCAGCTTCATGTCCCCCCTCCCTGCACCATGTGAATAGCGCACCCTGAATAAAAGCACAGCAACAGACCGGTGAGTGCCGTATTCTTTCTTTCAAGATAAAAGCAAATTCCACAAAGTCCCATACTGTATAACAATTTTGTCTACTATCTGGGACACACAAGTTCTCTCTAATACTGGTATGTATATACTTCATACCACTGAGGCACTACTTATGAATTTGCCATTTTAACTGTATTCAACAATAAAATAACTAAAAATATTTGGCCTCATCACCATTACGGCACAAAGAAAACCAGTACCACACCAATATATACGTTAGTTTTATTACCTCAGGCAGCAGCAAATTTGCCACAGTCCTATACTGTATACAATTGTCTCTACTATCTGAGATACACAAATTCTCTCTACTACTGGTATGTACATACGTCATACCACTGAGACACTGCTTATGGGATTTGCCATTTTTACTGTCCTCAAAACAAAATTTAATAAAACATTTTGGCCTTATCACCATTACGGCACAAAGAAAGCCTGTGCCACGGCAATATATAGGTTCTTTTTATTACCTCAGGCAGCAGTAAATTCCACCAGCCCCACATGTACGCCTATTTTTTACAAATCTACATAACTACCACATGTCCAACTAGCATTAATTGCTGAAGGAATCTAACAGCAGTGCCACTTACTGAAGTGCAGGTTTTTACACCCAAGAAAGCTTCCTCACTTCCCCAAATAGGCCCACATACTCGCCTGTACATTTCATTGCATATATGTGCTCCTGGACTCCCGCAGTAGTGCCAACATGGCTCCTCATAAAAAATACAAAATTCAACATAAAAAAAATGGCTCAGGCACTATGTAAACAGCAACGTCGCATTATTGAGACTCCTGAACAAAAACTCCATCATCTGGACAAAGACAATGCATATAAACGTAGATGTCTCGCTCAAGAGTCACCTCGCTCTAAAGTTAAAAAATACTACACTTACTATAATTGATGAGTGCACAATGGCACAAAACCTTTTTTTAAATGCCATTGATAGACTTCAACGTGATTATATGATAACACATGTTAATGACAAAATAATGTTCCCTTTGGTGGTAAAGTTTTCATACTTGGCGGAGATTTCCGACAATGCCTTCCTGTACTGACACATGCCACCAGAACTGAAATTGTGGATTGCTGTCTTAAATATTGTCATCTCTGGAAACACTGCATAAGACTCCCGCTTATGAACAACATGAGATCCAAGGATCCAGAATACAGCACTTGGTTACTTAAACTAAGAAATGTCAGCTCTTAAACTAATACAACCTTGGAGAGGACATTATTCCTCCAGACATGCTGTCCTCTGCCTGTTTAATCACGGACATATTTGGCACAAACATTCATATTAATTTAATGACACTGGAAGTTTTATATATGCAGCTTCCCATACAATACTCTGTCCAAAAAAAAGGTGTTCAACTTCTAAACTCTCAAATTATGGACCGAATGAGTGGCCAATATGTTTTATATACAAGTGATGATTCTGTGGATGGTGATGATGCAAATGAATGTGAACAATACCCAGTCGAATTTTTTAAATTCTCTTACACTATCTGGAATTCCACCACATCACCTACAACTAAGAATAGGAACAATGTCATGCTACTGCGAAATCTGAATACAAAAAAAGGATTATGTAATGGAACTTGGCTCATTGTAACATCCTTAAACCCACATATCATACAGGCAAAAGTCATCACAGGATCAGCTGAATGAGACTTTGTTTTTATTCCACCATTGATTTGTGTCCATCTGAAACTGGGTTACCATTCAAACTACAAGACTACAGTTTCCTGTTAAGCCAGCTTTCCAATGGAAGTTAACAAGGCACAAGGACAGACTTACATCGAGTGGGTATTTATCTACCTCAACCAGCTTTTGGCCATGGGCAGCTATATGTTGCTTTCTCCAGAGTCAAGCAACGCTCCATATCAAAGTGAAGGTTTTAGATACACCACTACAAGGACAGTAGTTACATGGTAGAGATAAAGTGTTCACTATAAATGTAGTTTAAAAAAATGTTTTAAATTAATATTTCCTTAGTCATCTCAATAACATGTACATACTATTATATCACATAAATAGTGATTTACTTTTTTTTACACACATTGATATGCCTTAGATACATACATAAATAAATATATGGATGCATAGCACAATATACACATTGCTATATGATTTTATATATATATATATATATATATATATATATTATATATATATTTATATTATAATATACATATCATGTACAGTTGTGTCCAAAAGTATTGACACCCCTGCAATTCTGTCGGTATTATTATCTTCATTTAATTTGTCTTAAATGAAAAAAAAACACAACAGAGAATAAAGCAAAAAGCAAAACATTGATCATTTCACACAAAACTCCAAAAATGGGCCAGACAAAAGTATTGGCACCCTCAGCCTAATACTTGGCTGCGCAACCTTTAGCCAAAATAACTGCGATCAACCGCTTCCGGTAACCATCAATGAGTTTCTTACAATGCTCTGCTGGAATTTTAGACCATTCTTCTTTGGCAAACTGCTCCAGGTCCCTGATATTTGAAGGGTGCCTTCTCCAAACTGCCATTTTTAGAACTCCCCACAGGTGTTCTATGGGATTCAAGGTCTGGACTTATTGCTGGCACCTTAGAAGTCTCCAGTGCTTTCTCTGAAACCATTTTCTAGTGCTTTTTGAAGTGTGTTTTGGGTCATTGTCCTGCTGGAAGACCCATGACCTCTGAGGGAGACCCAGCTTTCTCACACTGGGCCCTACATTATACTGCAAAATTTGTTGGTAGTCCTCAGACTTCATAATGCCATGCACATGGTCAAGCAGTCCAGTGCCAGAGGCAGCAAAGCAACCCAAAACATCAGAGAACCTCCGCCATGTTTGACTGTAGGGACTGTGTTCTTTTCTTTGAATGCCTCTTTTTTTCTCCTGTAAACTCTATGTTAATGCCTTTGCCCAAAAAGCTCTACTTTTGTTTCATCTGACCAGAGAACATTCTTCCAAAACGTTTTAGGCTTTCTCAGGTAAGTTTTGGCAAACTCCAGCCTGGCTTTTTTTATGTCTGAAGTGGGGTCTTCCTGGGTATCCTACCATACAGTCCCTTTTCATTCAGACGCCGACGGATAGTACGGGTTGGCACTGTTGTACCCTCGGACTGCAGGGCAGTTTGAACTTGTTTGAATGTTAGTTGAGGTTCTTTATCCACCATCCCACAATCTTGCATTGAAATCTCTCGTCAAGTTTTTCTTTTCCGTCCACATCTAGGGAGGTTAGCCTCAGTGCCATGGGCTTTAAACTTCTTGATGACACTGCGCACGGTAGACACAGGAACATTCAGGTCTTTGGAGATGGACTTGTAGCCTTGATATTGCTCAGGCATCCTCACAATTTGGTTTCTCAAGTCCTCAGACAGTTCTTGGTCCTTCTTTCTTTTCTCCATGCTCAATGTGGTACACACAAGGACACAGGACAGAGGTTGAGTCAACTGTAATCCATGTCAACTGGCTGCAAGTGTGATTTAGTTATTGCCAACACCTGTTAGGTGCCACAGGTAAGTTACAGGTGCTGTTAATTACACAAATTAGAGAAACATCACATGATTTTTCTAACAGTGCCAATACTTTTGTCCACCCCTTTTTTATGTTTGGTGTGGAATTAGATCCAATTTGGCTTTAGGACAATTCTTTTTGTGTTTTTTCATTGAAAACAAATTAAATGAAGATAACAATACCAAAGAATTTGTGATTGCAATCATTTTCAGGAAGAAACTGAGTATTATCTGACAGAATTGCAGGGGTGTCAATACTTTTGGCCACAACTGTATTTTGCTACATTCATTTAGTGCTAAATACATATAGTGCTGTGCAAATTAATTGGGACAAAGCAAGTTTTTCTTGCATTAATTTTACTATTTCTGATAAGTGTTTTATCAGTTTCTTGGTGTCGTTTTCCTTTTTCTTCCACATTTCTCTTTTCGTTTGGGCCAAAACAATCCAGTTTCATTGTGTATGCGAATTATTCTTGAAACGGTAGATTTTCCAATACCAACGGTGGAAGCGATTTCTCTTACAGTCAGACTTGTATGTTCATTAAGAGTAATAATTCTAGACCTCTTCCGTGGAGTAACATTCATTTTTACAGGCACGAATCACTGAGAGAAAAAGTACACTAAACCACTCCTCACAGAAACAAGCTCTCAACTGAAGCTGAGGGGGCAGCTAGCTGTTATTTTCTGACTACAACCAGTCTAACCATATTTTGTTACTGAAGGTTGTACACTCACACCTGTTCAAAGCAGTTAAAACTAGTTTGAATCACTGACTGGTAACCCCAACTTACGATTTTACTTAAAAAATGCTTTGTCCCAGTTAATTTGTACAGCACTGTATATATGCAAGCATTTAAGGTCATCACAGGAGAGATATGTATCACAGACTTTGAAACAGTTGGTGATGGAAACCCACATTTCTAACTACAGTGTCAAAGATGCTGAGAGACTTATTTGTCTTTTCACTGGGCTGGGTTTTTTGTGAACAGTTGAAGAGATGTGCGTGACGGCTGTTCACCATAACTCCCCTCCGGCTTTAATCCATATGGATAGAGACATTACTACATAGATAAATATTTATATGAACGTAGATTTATACCTTAAAAAATTGCAGATTTAATACATATATTATACAGATAGATAGATAGATAGATAGATAGATAGATAGATAGATAGACATTATATACTTTAAATGATTATATACTAGTAAAAAGGCCCGATGCAATTGCATCGGGAGCGCGGTGAAATGAATTGTGTCTATACAGGCGGGTCTTTGGGTATCAGAGTATAGAGGCGGGTCAGTGGGTAGTAGAGCATCGAGGCGGCTCTGTGGCTAGCAGAGTATGGAGGCGGCTGTGTGGGTAGCAGAGTATGGAGGCGGCTGTGTGGGTAGCAGAGTATGGAGGCGGCTGTGTGGGTAGCAGAGTATGGAGGCAGCTGTGTGGGTAGCAGAGTATGGAGGCGGCTGTGTGGGTAGCAGAGTATGGAGGCGGCTGTGTGGGTAGCAGAGTATGGAGGCGGCTGTGTGGGTAGCAGAGTATCGAGGCGGCTGTGTGGGTAGCAGAGTATCGAGGCGGCTCTGTGGGTAGCAGAGTATACAGGCGGCTCTGTGGTGGAGGGGTGAGGAGAGATGCGGCTCTGTGGTGGAGGGGTGAGGAGAGAGGCGGCTCTGTGGTGGAGGGGTGAGGAGAGAAGCGGCTCTGTGGTGGAGGGGTGAGGAGAGATGCGGCTCTGTGGTGGAGGGGTGAGGAGAGAAGCACACAGTATATACATACATGAGACATTGTATAGACAGACAGTATGCAGAGATTACACATATTATACACATAGTATAGACACAGTATACACGCATGACAGAGAGTGTAGAGAGACATGAGAGGGACAGAGAGTGTAGAGAGACATGAGAGGGACAGAGTGGAGAGGGACATGAGAGTGCAGAGAGACATGAGAGGGACAGAGAGTGCAGAGAGACATGAGAGGGACAAAGAGTGTAGAGAGACATGAGAGGGACAGAGAGTGCAGAGAGACATGAGAGGGACAGAGAGTGCAGAGAGACATGAGAGGGACAGAGAGTGCAGAGAGACATGAGAGGGACAGAGAGTGCAGAGAGACATGAGAGGGACAGAGTGGAGAGGGACATGAGAGTGCAGAGAGACATGAGAGGGACAGAGAGTGCAGAGAGACATGAGAGGGACAGAGAGTGCAGAGAGACATGAGAGGGACAGAGAGTGCAGAGAGACATGAGAGGGACAGAGAGTGCAGAGAGACATGAGAGGGACAGAGAGTGCAGAGAGACATGAGAGGGACAGAGAGTGCAGAGAGACATGAGAGGGACAGAGAGTGCAGAGAGACATGAGAGGGACAGAGTGCAGAGAGACATGAGAGGGACAGAGAGTGCAGAGAGACATGAGAGGGACAGAGTGGAGAGGGACATGAGAGTGCAGAGAGACATGAGAGGGACAGAGGGTGCAGAGAGACATGAGAGTGACAGAGAGTGCAGAGAGACATGAGAGGGACAGAGAGTGCAGAGAGACATGAGAGGGACAGAGAGTGCATAGAGACATGAGAGGGACAGAGAGTGCAGAGAGACATGAGAGGGACAGAGAGTGCAGAGAGACATGAGAGGGACAGAGAGTGCAGAGAGACATGAGAGGGATAGAGAGTGCAGAGAGACATGAGAGGGACAGAGAGTGCAGAGAGACATGAGAGGGACAGAGTGCAGAGAGACATGAGAGGGACAGAGTGCAGAGAGACATGAGAGGGACAGAGAGTGCAGAGAGACATGAGAGGGACAGAGTGGAGAGGGACATGAGAGTGCAGAGAGACATGAGAGGGCAGAGAGTGCAGAGAGACATGAGAGGGACAGAGAGTGCAGAGAGACATGAGAGGGACAGAGAGTGCAGAGAGACATGAGAGGGACAGAGAGTGCAGAGAGACATGAGAGGGACAGAGTGCAGAGAGACATGAGAGGGACAGAGAGTGCAGAGAGACATGAGAGGGACAGAGAGTGCAGAGAGACATGAGAGGGACAGAGTGCAGAGAGACATGAGAGGGACAGAGAGTGCAGAGAGACATGAGAGGGACAGAGTGGAGAGGGACATGAGAGTGCAGAGAGACATGAGAGGGACAGAGTGCATAGAGACATGAGAGGGACAGAGAGTGCAGAGAGACATGAGAGGGACAGAGAGTGCAGAGAGACATGAGAGGGACAGAGAGTGCAGAGAGACATGAGAGGGACAGAGAGTGCAGAGAGACATGAGAGGGACAGAGTGCAGAGAGACATGAGAGGGACCGAGAGTGCAGAGAGACATGAGAGGGACAGAGAGTGTAGAGAGACATGAGAGGGACAGAGTGCAGAGAGACATGAGAGGGACAGAGTGCAGAGAGACATGAGAGGGACAGAGTGGAGAGGGACATGAGAGTGCAGAGAGACATGAGAGGGACAGAGTGCAGAGAGACATGAGAGGGACAGAGAGTGCAGAGAGACATGAGAGGGACAGAGAGTGCAGAGAGACATGAGAGGGACAGAGAGTGCAGAGAGACATGAGAGGGACAGAGAGTGCAGAGAGACATGAGAGGGACAGAGAGTGCAGAGAGACATGAGAGGGACAGAGAGTGCAGAGAGACATGAGAGGGACAGAGAGTGCAGAGAGACATGAGAGGGACAGAGTGCAGAGAGACATGAGAGGGACAGAGAGTGCAGAGAGACATGAGAGGGACAGAGAGTGCAGAGAGACATGAGAGGGACAGAGTGCAGAGAGACATGAGAGGGACAGAGAGTGCAGAGAGACATGAGAGGGACAGAGTGGAGAGGGACATGAGAGTGCAGAGAGACATGAGAGGGACAGAGAGTGCAGAGAGACATGAGAGGGACAGAGAGTGCAGAGAGACATGAGAGGGACAGAGAGTGCAGAGAGACATGAGAGGGACAGAGAGTGCAGAGAGACATGAGAGGGACAGAGAGTGCAGAGAGACATGAGAGGGACAGAGTGCAGAGAGACATGAGAGGGACAGAGAGTGCAGAGAGACATGAGAGGGACAGAGAGTGTAGAGAGACATGAGAGGGACAGAGTGCAGAAAGACATGAGAGGGACAGAGTGCAGAGAGACATGAGAGGGACAGAGTGGAGAGGGACATGAGAGTGCAGAGAGACATGAGAGGGACAGAGTGCAGAGAGACATGAGAGGGACAGAGAGTGCAGAGAGACATGAGAGGGACAGAGAGTGCAGAGAGACATGAGAGGGACAGAGAGTGCAGAGAGACATGAGAGGGACAGAGAGTGCAGAGAGACATGAGAGGGACAGAGAGTGCAGAGAGACATGAGAGGGACAGAGAGTGCAGAGAGACATGAGAGGGACAGAGTGCATAGAGACATGAGAGGGACAGAGAGTGCAGAGAGACATGAGAGGGACAGAGAGTGTAGAGAGACATGAGAGGGACAGAGTGCAGAGAGACATGAGAGGGACAGAGTGCAGAGAGACATGAGAGGGACAGAGAGTGCAGAGAGACATGAGAGGGACAGAGTGGAGAGGGACATGAGAGTGCAGAGAGACATGAGAGGGACAGAGAGTGCAGAGAGACATGAGAGGGACAGAGAGTGCAGAGAGACATGAGAGGGACAGAGAGTGCAGAGAGACATGAGAGGGACAGAGAGTGCAGAGAGACATGAGAGGGACAGAGAGTGCAGAGAGACATGAGAGGGACAGAGAGTGCAGAGAGACATGAGAGGGACAGAGAGTGCAGAGAGACATGAGAGGGACAGAGAGTGCAGAGAGACATGAGAGGGACAGAGAGTGCAGAGAGACATGAGAGGGACAGAGAGTGCAGAGAGACATGAGAGGGACAGAGTGCAGAGAGACATGAGAGGGACAGAGAGTGTAGAGAGACATGAGAGGGACAGAGAGTGTAGAGAGACATGAGAGGGACAGAGTGCAGAGAGACATGAGAGGGACAGAGTGCAGAGAGACATGAGAGGGACAGAGAGTGCAGAGAGACATGAGAGGGACAGAGTGGAGAGGGACATGAGAGTGCAGAGAGACATGAGAGGGACAGAGTGCAGAGAGACATGAGAGGGACAGAGAGTGCAGAGAGACATGAGAGGGACAGAGAGTGCAGAGAGACATGAGAGGGACAGAGAGTGCAGAGAGACATGAGAGGGACAGAGAGTGCAGAGAGACATGAGAGGGACAGAGAGTGCAGAGAGACATGAGAGGGACAGAGAGTGCAGAGAGACATGAGAGGGACAGAGAGTGCAGAGAGACATGAGAGGGACAGAGAGTGCAGAGAGACATGAGAGGGACAGAGTGCAGAGAGACATGAGAGGGACAGAGAGTGCAGAGAGACATGAGAGGGACAGAGAGTGTAGAGAGACATGAGAGGGACAGAGTGCACAGAGACATGAGAGGGACAGAGTGCAGAGAGACATGAGAGGGACAGAGAGTGCAGAGAGACATGAGAGGGACAGAGTGGAGAGGGACATGAGAGTGCAGAGAGACATGAGAGGGACAGAGAGTGCAGAGAGACATGAGAGGGACAGAGAGTGCAGAGAGACATGAGAGGGACAGAGAGTGCAGAGAGACATGAGAGGGACAGAGAGTGCAGAGAGACATGAGAGGGACAGAGAGTGCAGAGAGACATGAGAGGGACAGAGAGTGCAGAGAGACATGAGAGGGACAGAGAGTGCAGAGAGACATGAGAGGGACAGAGAGTGCAGAGAGACATGAGAGGGACAGAGAGTGCAGAGAGACATGAGAGGGACAGAGAGTGCAGAAAGACATGAGAGGGACAGAGTGTAGAGAGACATGAGAGGGACAGAGTGCAGAGAGACATGAGAGGGACAGAGAGTGCAGAGAGACATGAGAGGGACAGAGTGTAGAGAGACATGAGAGGGACAGAGTGTAGAGGGACAGAGAGTGTAGAGAGACATGACAGTTTATGCTCACCTCTCCCCGAGCCCCCGCCGTCTTCTTGCAGGCTCCCCGTGGCTGCCGCAGGCTGCCGGTGTAAGCACAGGTCTGCTACTGCAGTTCAGGACCTGTGGTGATGTCAGAGTCACGTGACACCAGGTTACCATGGGTAACCTGGTGTCACGTGACTGTGACATCACCACAGGTCCTGGACTGCAGTAAGAAGAGCTCTGCAGACACTCGGAGCCTGTGGCAGCCACCGGAAGCCTGGAGGAAGCCTGGAGGGAGACGGCGGGGGCTCAGGGAGAGGTGAGCACATTTTTTTTTTTTTTCAGGGCAGTGCGGCTGCGGCTCGTGATGACGCTGCGCGTCATCACTCGCAGTCGCGCAAAGGAGCTTGGGCTTCGGCGACAACGCCCGAATTCCCAACTCCCAATTATATAAGTAGATTATTATCATTTATAAACATCACAGCTAAAAACAGATATATCAATTTTTAATATGATAAACATAGATGATAGATATATAGACACATATAGATTGATGGGACATTATAGATACAGACATACTTAGTTTACCCATACATACATACATAATATATTTATACCAATCTACCTAATACATAGAAATAGAATATAATAACATTTCTATGGATTGTCGTTCTGGTACTATTATGTAAAAGTAAGAAGCTTTGCCATTATTTTTGACAAGTTAATAAATTATATCCTTTTACTTCCTTTCTGTTTTTTTGGTCCACTTTGGGGACGGACAGTCACACATACATCAAACTTCATAAAACGATGTACCACCTCCAATTATAGTCACAACAGCTTACAAGAGACCATATAGTGTAAACACACACACAGCACACAGGGGAGACACCACATAGCAAACATCGCTCAAGAAACAGAATACCAGATACCAAAATACAGCACACAACAAGGAAGAAACAGTGCACAGGGTTGAAAGAGGTCAAATGACCCAACACATACAATACAAAAATGCAGAGGGACTATATAGAACAGATATGTTAGAAAGCGCAAACGGCATGATACATGTCCGCTGCTTCTGTCAGCACCACTAAGCATACACAGATGTTTATTTCTAGTCTAATACATAAATTTGACTTGAAACTATTTAATATATAATTAGTTATGCAGATTCTTTTCATGTTACTGCATTGTTACTGTTTTGCTCCCAAAAATGAAAATTAAAATTTTTATTAAACCAAGATTTGATCCCAGTTCTCTTCTACATGCTCCCAATGTTGGTGCATACTTGTAAACTCACTTGAGTATGTATAGAGACTTTTCTTCAACTCTACCTACAAGTATTAATTGGGTTGAGGCCTGGAGAATGTAAGGGCCAATCCAGCACCTTTACTTCATTGACACTGAACCATTTCTTCAACAATCCCGATGTATGCATCGAGTCGCTGTCCTGCTGGAACACTATATCATCCTTTTAATACCCATAGTACTCGAGTGTACAAAGTAATTTGTCTTGTAGACTATTCCCATATAACTCAGCATTGAGACCACCATCAATCTTTGGCTTTGAAACAACCCCATATTATAAGGCTTCCTCCACCGAACTTGCAGTTCTTTCAATTTCTCTATCCGTTATCTCCTTTTTACCTTATTTTTTCAGAATGATTTGCACCCATCATAGCTTAGTCTTTGACTTTCGTGTCTCATCACTCCAAATCGTTCTTTTCCAATCTTCTACTGTCTATGTTTTGTACTTTTTGCAAACTCGAGTCAACACTTCTTATGACGATGTTGAAGTTGACGTAGTTCAAAATTGCATAGGGTGGACGGTGTATACGGACCAGCGCTGCATAGACCAGAAAGATCAGACGGTGTTCATCATTATAGTGTTTTTTTCCGACGAATTTCGGAGTTAATCCCAATTCCTTCCTCAGGGAATGGTAGTGACACTACCATTCCCTGAGGAAGGAGTTGGGACTAACTCCGAAAAATTGCTGAGAGACAATTATCAATCTGCTGAATGATGCTGTTTCTCTTTTCTTATGAAATCTTATTCATGGGTACTCCTCAATTCGAACCAATGAACTTTCACTTGGAAATCAACCTGATAACACACTGAGCTATTAGGGAATGTGAGCATAGGTTGTAATTTGTAGTATATAGGAAGAAAAAGATTTTTCAAACACCAGGAGCAAAATAGTGTCAATGCAGTGATATGACAAGAATCTACATAACTAATCATATGTAAAATAGCTGCAAGTCACATTTATATATGAGATAACCAAGATCATTGTCTATAAAATGAAGGAAGTCTCACAATCAAAGAAAACAGTAGTGGATGGTGAGATATGGAGCCTGAAAGTCAAAAGTTCAAAACATTTTACCCTTTTTCTCGATTAGTCTATAAGGTTATGGTCTAGCTCAATGGTCAACATTTGGAGAGTTTGTTTTTTTGTTTAATTTATATGTATGATGCTACAGTGGATATGACATCTGCAGTTACAGATCGAGAAACAGGATGTTCAAGGCTCCATCTGTCTGGCTATTAATGCTAAAATATGTTAGTACAAACAATGAGCAACTCAAGACTGACCATCTGGTTTACAGGTAATGAGAATATAAAGAGACATCTAATAAAATAAGACTTCCCTCCATACAGCTGTATTTCATGCATTTCAGTATCAGATAGAATTTTGTATTTTCCATGTTATCAAAAAACTAGTATTGGGGTATATAAAGCACAAGATGGACCTTATTCCCTGATAATGGTGTCATATTCATTTGACATCTCAATTTAATTACATTTTTTACTGGTAGTCTGAATATATTATAATACATTATTCCCTTTTGTATTTTAATCCTATACAACCCTTTTGTACTTATTTTGACTGTCACACTAATGTTCTGATCCATGTTTTTCTTTAATTATTCTCCTACATTAAAGAGGTTTTCCTACAAACAAAATGCAATTTGATCAATAGATCTTGGAATAATAAGTTACACAATTTGATGTGTTTAAAAAAATGTTCCTGTCCTGAGACAATCATATATGTGTCGCTGCTATGTACTGTGTAATGGCTGTGTCTGACCGTACAGAGACATGGTCTGACCATACCACATCTCTGTATACTCTTTTCCTAATCTACGGCCCAGGAGATGTGGTATAATCAGACCATGTTCCTGTACTGTCAGACACAGCCATTACATAGTATGTATAAGATTATCTCAGCAGGAACTTTTTTTTTTAAATACGTCCAATTGTGGAAATTATTATAATTCCAAGATCTATTGATTAAATGAAGTTTAAAAATAACTTTTTTCATGGGAAAACCCCTTTAACCCCTTCAGGACCCAGCCTATTTTGACCCTAAAGACCTTGGCATTTTTGTCAATTCTGACCAGTGTCCCTTTACCAGGTAATAACTCTGGAACACTTCAACGGATCCTAGCGATTCTGAGATTCCTTTTTCGTGACATATATTGGGCTTCATGTTAGTAGTAAATTTAGGTCGATAATGTTTGCGTTTTTTTTCTTATTTGTGAAAAAATCAAAAATTTGGCGAAAATTTCGCAATTTTCTAATTTTGCATTTTTATTCTGCTTAACCAGAGAGTTATGCGACACAAAATAGTTAATAAATAACATTTCCCACATGTCTACTTTACATCAGCACAATTTTGAAAAAAAAAATTTTGGGCGTGGGAAGTTATAAGGGTTCAAAGTTCATCAGCAATTTCTCATTTTTCCAGCAAAATTTACAAAACCATTTTTTTAGTGACCACATCACATTTGAAGTCCCTTTGATGGGTGTACATGACAGAACACCCAAAAGTGACACCATTCCAAAAACTGCACCCCTCAAGTTACTCAAAACTACATTCAAGAAGATTATTAACCCTTCAGGTGCTTCATAGGAACTAAAGCAAAGTGGAAGGAAAAAATGGATTCAATTTTTCTAACAAAAATGTTCTTTTAGCCTCAATTCTTTCATTTTCACATGGGCAACAGGATAAAATGGATCCTAAAATGTATTGAGGAATTTCTCCTGAGTACACCGATACCTCATATGTGGTCATAAACCGCTGTTTGGGCGCACGGCAGGGCTCAGAAGGGAAGGAGCGCAATTTGACTTTTTGAATGGAAAATTAGCTCCAAAAGTAGGCACACAGTGGCTCTGCAAATGGGTGGTGAGCATTTTGAACCCCTAGATGTTTCACAAATTGATCCGTAATAAGGAAAAAGTATTTTTTTTTTTTTGCAAAAAAAATATTTTTTCATTTTTACAGATTAATTTGTGAAGCACCTGGGAGTTCAAAATGCTCACCACCCATCTAGATAAGTTCCCTGGGAGGGGTCTAGTTTCCAAAATGGGGTCACTTGTGGGGGAGCTCCAATGTTTAGGCACACAGGGGCTCTCCAAACGCGACATGGTGTCCGCAAACAATTTGAGCTAATTTTCCATTCAAATTGTTAGCAGACACCATGTCGCGTTTGGAGAGCCCCTGTGTGCCTAAACATTGGAGCTCCCCCACAAGTGACCCCATTTTGGAAACTAGACCCCCAGGGAACTTATCTAGATGGGTGTTGAGCATTTTGAACCCCCAGGTGCTTTACAAATTAATCTGTAAAAATGAAATAAGAAATTTTTTTGGGAAAAAAAAGTACTTTTTTATTATCACGGATCAATTTTTGAAACATCTGGGGGTTCAATGGGCTCACCACCCATCTAGATAAGTTCCCTGGGGGGTCTAGTTTCCAAAATGGTGTCACTTGTGTGGGAGCTCCAATGTTTAGGCACATAGGGGCTCTCCAAACGCGACATGGTGTCCACTAACAATTTGAGCTAATTTTCCATTCAAATTGTTAGCAGACACCATGTTGCGTTTGGAGAGCCCCTGTGTGCCTAAACATTGGAGCTCCTCAACAAGTGACCCCATTTTGGAAACTAGACCCCCCAGAAAACTTATCTAGATGCATAGTGAGCACTTTGAACCCCCATGTGCTTCACAAATTAATCCGTAAAAATGAAAAAATAAATTTTTTGTGGAAAAAAAAGTATTTTTTCATTTTTACAGATCAATTTGTGAAGCACCTGAGGGTTCAAAGTGCTCACTATGCATCTAGATAAGTTTCTTGGGGGGGTTTAGTTTCCAAAAAGGGGTCACTTGTGGGGGAGCTCCAATGTTTAGGCACACAGGGGCTCTCCATACGCGACATGGTGTCCGCTAACAATTCCAATTGCTAGTGGACATCATGTCACGTATGGGGAGCCCTTATGTGCCTAAACATTGGAGCTCCCCCATAAGTGACCCCATTTTGGAAACTAGACCCCCCAAGGAACTTATCTAGATGCATAGTGAGCACTTTGAACCCCCAGGTGCTTCGCAAATTGATCAGTAAAAATGAAAAAAGAAAATTTGTGTGAAAAAAATAAGTACTTTTTCCTTATTACGGATCAATTTGTGAAGGACCTGGGGTATTCAAAGTGCTCACTATGCATCTAGATATGTTCCTTGGGGGTTCTAGTTTCCAAAAAGGGGTCACTTGTGGGGGAGCTCCAATGTTCAGGCACACAGGGAGGGGATCTCCATATGCGATATGGTTTCCGCTAACAATTGGAGCTAATTTTTCCATTGAAATTGTTAGCGGACACCATGTCGTGTATGGAGAACCCATGTGTCACCAGCACAAGGGCAACTGGTAGAGTTGGGGTACAGAACCAGAAAATGGTGCTTCTAATGAATGCGCTATTTTCTGGGGTGGCTGTGGTTTGCAATTTGCAGCGTGGGGGCCCACGTTTGGGTCTCTCCACGCTGAGGATTCCAGCCCCCCAGCTGCCAAGTTGTACCTGGCTGGCAACCAAAAATACAGCAAAGCATTTTTTATATTTCTAGAACTGATTTTAGAAAAAAAAAATGATGTGGGGCTCCGCCATATTTTTGGTCTAGCCAGGTACAACTTGGCAGCTATGGACTGCTAGCAACCCCCAGCTGCCTCGGTGTACCTGGCTGGCAACCAAAAATACAGCGAAAGCCCATTCTTTTTTTATTTCTAGAACTAATTCTAGAAAAGAAAAGTCATGGGGCTCCGCCATATTTTTGGCCCAGCCAGGTACAACTAGGCAGCTGGGGGCTGGAATCCTCAACATGGAGAGGCCCAAGCATTCTGGGCCCCAGCCCCACAGCCGCCCCATGAAAATGGCGCATTCATTGAAGCGCCATTTTCTGGCCTGTACCCAGGCTCTACCAGTTGCCCTGGTGCCGGTGGCAAACTGGGTAATAAAGGGGTTAATGCCAGCTTTTTATTGGCAGCTGGCACTAAGCCTGAGATTCACAATGTCGGCCAATGTTAGACCCGGCCATTAGGAATCTCTAGTAAATAGTCAAAAAAAATACACCACACAGAGAAAAATCTTTTTATTTGAAAAAAAAAACACAAACAAAATTCGGACTCCATCTTTAATATAAAGATTCACGTAGTCCACAGCGGAGGTCCCAAGATGCTCGATCGCCTCCGATATCGTCCACAACGAAGATCCCACGACAATATTTCACCTCTGCTCAATCCAGAGACTGCAGCAAGGGATCAAGTGTCCTCTTCCTACAGTCTCTGGGGTCAGAGTTATGGTGCACTGTATGGCAATGATCTGTCATACAGTGCACCATGACTATGATCGCAGAGACTACAACAAGAGGACACTTGATTCCTTGTTGCACCCATCCATCCATGCACTCATCATCCACGCATGCACCCATCCACGCATGCACACACACACATCTATCCATGCACGCACAAGTCCACGCATGCACACATCCATCCATGCACACATCCATGCATGCACACACACACATACCATTCATGCACACATCCACCATGCACCACACATCTATCCATAGTGCACACACATCTCCATGCAATTATGATCCATCCATGCACGCACGCATCCACACATCCACGCATGCACACATCACACGCATGACACATCATCACACACATCTATCCATGCACACACATCTATCCATGCACACACATCCACGCATGCACCATCCAGCACACACATCCACGCATGCACACATCCATGCAGCACACATCCATCCATGCATGCACACATCCATGCATGCACACATCCATCCATGCACCATCCACACATGCACCAACATCCATCCATGCACCCCATCCACCATGCCCACATCCACATGCACACATCACGCATGCCACACATCATCATACCATGCGCACATCCATTCATGCACACACACTCACATCATGAATGCACGCATCCACACATCCATGCAGCACACATCCATGCATGCAACATCCATCCACACATGCATGCATGTACGCACGCACACATCCACGCACACACGTCACACATCCATCCATGCACACATCCACGGATGCATGTACACATCCATGCACGCACACATCCATCCACCCATGCATGCACCCATCCATTACCCATGCATGCACCCATCCATCCATCCACCCATGCATGCATGCACCACCATCATCATCCATCCATCCATCCATTCATTCATACATACTTACCTCATCCAGAGGAGGAGCCCAGGAGAGGAGGAGGAGCCCACACAGGAGCTATGCCGGCAGGTGCACCGGCGGGTGCAGCCCATCAGGAGGTGAAAGGGGGGGTGGAAGAGGGGCATCGGGGGGGAAGTGTCAGTTTCCTCTGCCCCCTTCGTGATTACACCAGGAGGGGGTTGAGGAATCTGACAGGCAGGTGCAGCCCGCTGGCAGTAACAGTCATTTACAGTGGGTAGAAAGGGATCAGGGGAGGCCTGGAGCAGGAGGTAGCTAGGAGGGGGAGGGCACCTGCCATCCCACCCCTCCAGATCTGATTGGAGAGCTTGAATCAGATCTGGAGGGGGTTACTCGCTCTGATTGGCAGTCTCAATTTCAACTGCCAATCAGAGAGAGTTTAGCCATGGGAGGGGCTAAGCCACCCTCCTGGGCTAAAGTATAGGTGCTTGCGCTCCTACAGCTCCGGTGACTTGTCACTCACACTGTCACTGGAGCTTCAGGAGCGCAAGCAACCCATGACGTTATAGTGACGTCATGGGTCGTGAACGCACCGACTTTCATGATGTCTCTATAACGTCATAGGTCGGGAAGGGGTTAACTGTTGTTTGCCCATTCAGGTATAACCTTGACTGTCTAAGTCTGACCATCCCTGAATATGTTTTTGGATCCCATTATTTGTTACTTATTTTCTTGTTCTGAACCAGTCTTGTTTAGTTTAAGTCCTAGATTGCTTCACCAGTCAGCAGCTACTCTGCAGAGACTACCTTTGGGTTTTAGAAGCAAACATCAGATCACTATATAGAGGTTGAAGCTAAAAACCAGGGAGCTCCCTAGAGCCTGCTAAAATAGTGCCCAGAACCAAGCCTGACTGTAGAAGCCTGACTTGAGCTGATAGATTGTTACAGGAAGCTCAGGTAGTGGAGTCTTATTTTAGATAACCCATCAATAGGTGGTCTATGTGCACTGGTTTGTGTGAAAATGTGAGTAACAAAAACACAGCAAATTGGATTTTTTTGAGCATTCGTAATATTTTATGACATTTCCGGGATCCTTCAAAACATCATGACATGTCTATCCCTAGGGTATAGGACAACACTGAGGGTATGAGAGAATGTGGAAGATACTGTAGATTGCCTAAGTGTTACAATGATCGTATGAATTAGATGTAAAATTGCATTTTAAACAGTATAAGAGGATATAGGGCAGTGATGGCGAACTCCAGGCCTCGATGCCACACACAGTGCAGGTTTTCAGGATTTCCTTACAGTTTGACAGTTGGTAATTTGATTACTAACTGTCAAATGCAATGGAAATCCTGAAAACCTGGACTGTGTGTGGCACTCGAGGCCTGGAGTTCGCCATCACTGATATAGGGTATGTGTAATAATTTAAACAATATAAAGCTGGAAGACTTTGTTACATGTTTTATTATAGTTTAAAAAAATGTTGACAATATGACCCCTGGCATTTCAATCAGTTAAAAGGGTGGGAGGTGAACAGAAACATATAATTTAGGCTGGGTTTTTCTCGAATGTGGAGAAGAATAAAAAAAAAGGTTTCTCCATTTTCTTCATTCCGTCAGTCTGTTAAAATTGGACTACGCTCAGATGTCATCCAGTGTGGTCCGATTTGTCTCATGGACTCGTAGATTTGAATCCAATGTTTTGTTGCTAGTTTAACTGACCGTATTTTTGGTTCAACAAAATATCAGATCGCACTCAGACCAATGTTATTCAAAGGAGAGAAACTCACAGCATGTACGAATCGCACCCATAAATTGGATCATAGTCGGCCATACAATCAAAGGTTCTGAGTACAGTCCGGTTTTCACAGACTGACAGAATGAAGAAGATGGAGAAAATTGTTTTTCCATCTTCTACAAATCGAATCACACTCTGATCAGAATGTGATTAGCATAACTTGACTTATGTCTCAGATGAGAGAAAAACAGTCGGTTGACCCTAGCCTTAAGATATGAATAAATAATGAACTGAAATAAAAGACATATGTCAATTCATTAGAAATGTGAATATAATAGAAAATTAGAGAATGAAAAACTTTCCTTGGACCGACTTATTGGAGGCCCCATGTATTTTCTGTATAGAAGGGAAGACTGTTTCCTTATTTATCTATGAGCACAGAGCCTTGTACAAGCTCAATAGAAATGCTATAGGTCTAAACACAGCTCAGCTTAAACCAAGAACAAGAAGTTTAGTAATTCCACCCCAAGATTTCAGTGTTTAGTGGGTCTCATGACACCAAACCGGGGTTACAAAATTCGTTTAAACCTTAGCTGTTTTTTAACATAAAAAACTTGATTGAAACAATAGGTCATTTTCTGATGATATTCCCTTTAAAGATATTCATAATTGAGTGGAACATAAAGCGACAGGCTAAAATTACATTAACTAATAGAAATTCCCTAAACCGTGTGCAACGAAATCTCCCATTATACACTAGGCATCTCCACTTGGCGATTCTCTATGACCTTTTTTGACTTTTCTACTAATTATAGAATTTCTAAATTTCAGCCTAGGATAAAATGTTTTCTCTTCTGGATTAAGAAAAATCCAATCTTACTGAAGCTTGTCAGTGCACATGAAATTGACGTAACTACTTTTCCTGGTTGTGTTGAAGGAGTCACTGACCTGAAAAATCTGTTTAAGGCTGTGCTCGGAGGGTGTTGGCAGGCACAACATACTGAAGTGTCGTAGAAAGCGTGGAGTTACTGGATTCCGACCCCCACCTGGAGGAGCGCAAGCAGCTGCAATAGTTACATCCTGAGGGAGAAGAAAATAACATCATGCACAATTTGAATCAAAGAGGACAGTGAGATACAGAAGAAAGCAGCCAAAGCTAGGAAATGATTCCAATATAGCCACACAGGGAAAATACAATGAAGCTCCCTATTTTATTAGCAAAATGACCAGTCGGTGTAAAATTATTTCCAGCTGTGAAATCTATTGACTAAAAAAGGAAAATATAATTTTTTTTGAGTTTATAAAGTAATAAATGAGTGTTTATAAATTAAAAGAGGTTGCACCGAAAGGCAGCAATTTCTTACTTATTACCATAAACAGCACCACTCTCGCCAATGTTCTATGGCTGGTATTGCAGTTCAGCTCAGTTTAAAGGGTAACCCTCACTTTAATTTTTAATTTTTTTTTTTTTTAAATCTCTGTTTATTATAATTTTATAGTTTCCAAGAAAATAACATCAAAGCAATAAAAAAAAAGAAAGAAAAACACTTTAATTTTTATTTGATATATCAACAGTACACATGAAAATAAGAAACTTTGTAATATATCTTTTCACACAAAATTGCTTTTTTCTCCACCTGGACTAATCAATCATTCTCAAAATTTTTAGTTGACAAGTAAAATCTGTGTCCAGTGAAGATAGATTTACCTATTAGGGTGCTTTTGCATCAGCGGTATTACAATTTTGCAGTAGATTCAACAGATGTTGCCGGACCTGCCGCATCTACTGTGTAACAGCTGACTTGCGACACCAATCCAGCAAGCCCCATTCATTCTATATGGGGCTTGCGATCAGGTGCGGCAAGTGCGGTATTGCCAAATCTGGAACTTGCGGCACTTGTGGCACCCCAAAACAAAACACTGCTAGCAGCGGGGTTTTTTGCACAGCTGTATGTGCCAGATCTGCCGGATTTGGCAATACAGCACTTGCCGCACCCGACCGCAAGCCCCATATAGAATGAATGGGGCTTGCCGGATTGGTGTCGCAAGTCAGCCGTTACGCGGTAGATCCGTCAGGTGCTGCGAAATCTGCCGGATCTACCGCAAAATTGCAATACCGCTGATGTAAAAGGGGCCTAAGTTAGTTAGGAAATGACAGTTGCTACTGAAAAGATGTGATGTAAAGGGGAGAGAGACAAAGGAGCCTAGAGGCAGAGTTCCTCTGTCCTCTTCACATCTTCTATTTACGTAAAATTTTATTGGCACAAACGGTCATCTCCTTTCTCAGTAATGTGAAAGTCTGTCTTCAATGAATACAGATTTTATCAGCGAACTGAGAATTTTTTGACTGAATGATCAGTTCTGGAGGAGGGAATGAAGCAGATTTCTCTGATAAGATATATTACAAAGTTCCTTATTTTCATGTGTACTATTGATCTAAGATGTAAAAATTAAAACATCATAAGTTCATAAGTTACTTCATAAGTCAGGTGGTTGAATCTATGCTACCCATAGATGAGGATGAAGTGGTTCCAGAGGGAAAAAGACTTTCACTGTTGAGATGGATATATACTCGTGTAAAAGCCGAGTTTTTCAGCCCAAAATTTGGGCTAAAAAGTCTCCCCCTCGGCTTATACACGAGTCAATACCGGTGGGGGCTGTGGAGGCCGGAGGAGGCGGGGGGGGAGGCTGCTCTATGAGCGGCCCCGTCACGTGGGGCCGCTCATTATATATGCACTGCTTCCCCCTGTCAATCAGCGGCAGGGGGAAGCAGTTCATATATGCCCCCAAATGCTGGCACTCTCCCCCCTTGTAAGGGCTTCTCCCACTGGTTATATTACCATCCCGGTCTTCTGATCAGCGCCGCTCCTCGGTGCTCCGTCCGTCCAGCTACATCCGGGATCCCCGGCCATCGCAGGCATATGACGTCATCGTGCGAAGGCCGGAGATCCCGGATGCAGCGAGGACGGAGGACGGAGCATGAAGAACGGAGCACCGAGGAGCGGCGCTGATCAGAAGACCGGGATGGTAAGATAAGCAGATGGGGGGTGAGTGCCAGCATTTGGGGGCTGCTGGGTACCCCCAGGGGGCTGCTGGGTGCCCCCTGGGGGCTGCTGGGTACCCCCAGGGGGCTGCGGGATACCCCTTGGGGGCTGCTGGGTACCCCCAGGGGGCTGCTGGGTACCCCAGGGGGCTGCTGGATACCCCCTGGGGGCTGCTGGATACCCCCTGGGGGCTGCTGTATTACCCCTGGGGGCTGCTGTATACCCCCAGGGCTGCTGTATATACTGCTGGGGCCTGTATACCACTGGGGCTGCTGTATACTACTGCTGGGGCTGCTATATACTACCACTGGGGCTGCTATATACTACCACTGGGACTGCTGGGGCTGCTATATACTACCGCTGGGGCTGCTATATACTACCACTGGGGCTGCTATATACTACCACTGGGGCTGCTGGGGCTGCTATATACTACCACTGGGGCTGCTGGGGCTGCTATATACTACTGCTGGGGATGCTATATACTACCACTGGGGCTGCTATATACTACCACTGGGACTGCTGGGGCTGCTATATACTACCACTGGGGCTGCTGGGGCTGCTATATACTACCACTGGGACTGCTGGGGATGCTATATACTACCATTGGGGCTGCTATATACTACCACTGGGGCTGCTGGGGATGCTATATACTACCACTGGGGCTGCTGTATACTACCACTGGGGCTGCTGTATACTACCACTGGGGGGGGCCTGTATACCACACTGCTGGGGGCTGTATACCTGTGCTGGGGTCCACCCTCGGCTTATACACGAGTCAATAGGTTTTTCCAGATTTTTGGGGCAAAAGTAGGGGGGTCGGCTTATACACGGGTCGGCTTATACACGAGTATATACGGTATGTAAAAACAGCAAACACAATTATATAAAAAAAATCTTGAGTGTATATTAAAGGACAAATAGGTTAAGTCTATTATTTACCCTGGTTTGTACTCTTGGTTAGCATTGATGGAACATTTATTAATAAATCATCTAAAATACATCCAAACAGAAGTTACATTTTACCCTGTATAAACGTAAATCTAAAGGTGATTTTTTTAGTTTATGACCTGGACGACCATCTTAATGCTTCCCAATGTTTTACATATACATGTCACATTTCGTCTGCTTTGCAGGCCATGAGTGCTGCTGCTGTCAATTAAATTCTGAGGTTTTTTTTCCCTTAGTCTATGCTGTGCAGCTCTGCAGTGGAGGTAGAGGTAAAGAAGTGTGTCTGAGCTTTCAGCACTCCACTCCCTCAACCTTAAGTAATACTGCTTCCTACCACAAGATGTCACAAATAGAGTTAATTACAGACTCTGCTTGGACCCCATGCAGTGAGGACTTGCTGTGCTTGCTTCTACTGCTGTTCGCTTCCATAGGAGCTGCTGGGTTTTCCTCATACATGGGTGGAGGTAGGGGCTTTTAGCCTAGGGTTGATCAGAAGCAAAGGGCTAGGGTGGCAGCCTGAATGTCCTCACCTTCAGAGGTAATTTCAGGATCAGGGTGAGCCAGGGACCCCAGTGTAAGGGTCAGACTAGTTCCCCAGTTCGCCTTGCCCATCTTACCATCTTGCATCCTGATACCACCCCGGGACAATACACTGGTGATCAAAATTAGAGAACAATGTATGATCACTTCATTTTTACAGACAGAATGTAATCTACATTGATCAACATTTGAAGGTTTTGTGTAAGGGGTACAACATACCACTACAACAATGTTTACCAAAATAATCAAAGTTTATCAACTTTAAAACCTTTATTTTACACAAAACCTGATGATCATAATTAAAGAACAGCAATGACTGTAGCATAGAGAAAAATTAAAACTAAATTTTGTGAAGGTTACAACAGTCACAATCATTAGGAAGTGTACAGGCCTTTGCTTTGTACAGGCATTTGCTTTAAATTACTTCAGCACATCTGCAGCCACAGGATATCACTAGTCTCTCACACTGCTCTTGTGTGATTTTGGTCCACTCTTCTTCCATTCTCTTCCACAGTTCCATGACTGTTATGGGTTTTTTGGCCATAACTTTGTCACCAAGGATGTTCCAGAGGTTTTCTATTGGGTTTAGATCAGGACTCTGGGCTAGCCTTTTCATTGTTTCAGTGTTTTCTGTTTCAAGGAACTGCTTCACCAGCTTTACCTGTTCTGCTGTGTGACAGGGGACATTTTCTTGCATGAAAATTGCTGACTGATTGAGGGCTGAACGCAAGTAAGGATCCATGTGTTATTGAAGAAGGTTCTGATGCGTACTTGCATTCACTTTGCCATAAAGCTGTTTGAGAGGTCCAACCCTGCAGCAGAAAACATTCCCCAAACCATTACACTTCCTCCACCACCTTTCATTGACTTCTTTACACACTTTGGGTTAAGTCTTTTCCCAGTTTGTTGACGAACATTTCCCATCAGACCCACATATATTAAACTTGTTTTTATTACTAAAATTAACTTGGACCACCTCTCTGTCTACACAATATGCTTTTCACCAAAGGTAAGTCTAGCCCTTTGATTCTTTCTGCTAATGAGACGTTTGGTCACTGCAGAGTGGGCTTTCAGTCCACCACTGGATGACGAGACAGATCCCTACCCTATTAAGTGCTAAACTGGTGAGTTATTCCAGCTGCAGTGTTGAAATAATTACCCATGGATATTTTCCACATTATCCTGTCCTTTCTAGTATTTGTCTTTTGAGGGTGACCAATCTTCTTGGAGGAGTTGAACGAGTTTGAGATGTTGTAGAGATGCAATATTGTATAAATCACAGACTTGGAATAACCAACTTCTGTTGGTATGGCTGATAGGGTGACCCCTTTGGCCTTCATGCAGACAACCTGCTGCTGGAGGGTTTCAGTCAATTTTGAATGGCATACTATTATTACAAACTGAGTGCAAACTGAAAGTTAGGCTTCCAGGTAAATAGGGTTTGACAGATAATTAAGGAAATTAGAACCAGGTGCCAGATTAGCACCAATAATTTGCAGGTATCTGAATGTGTTCTATAATTTTGATCAGTGTTATTTATCATTTATCTCATTTATATTTTTATTCTGTGCTATAGAATATATGCAATTTATAAAATAAGCTTAAAATACTGCTATTTTACTCGTTAGGATATTCTCACATAGGACAATACAATGATCTTAACATTTAGGAAAAAAAATTACCATATTGAAGGGACAAACCAAAGCAATTTAAAAAATAAATTAGTCAATATAATTGTCACAGTTCCAGCCTGGAATATTAAGGGTGACGTTTAGCTACCCCCAGCATTTATGTCATGCAGATCAGATCGATGCCATTTTACATCACAAATACTGTAGCTAGCCATGCACTCAGTAGTCACTAGATATGGACAGCGGGTGAGTGAGACATTTTTGCAACAATATACTATACTGTTATAAATCGAACTAGGTGTTAAAATGAGCTCTTTAAGCCTGATAGATGTCTGGTTGTCCGGTCTAAATCCATAGTTCTGCAGTCACTATGTGTCACTCTATGTGAATTCTCACACCACGTGCACTGTGGGTTTTTAGGATTTTCCAGTCTAAGCCGGAAATGGTGATTATGTTGTCTTAAGTATGCGATATACATACTCTAGCCCAGAATCTGACTATATAGGTGCAGCTTCGCTCTATACACTTGCATTGAGTGAGGCCAGGAGTATGCATATGGCATACTCGTGGCCACGTGACCGCTGTTCCCGGGTCTAAAACTGGAGTATCCTCACAGCACACAGTGACATAGTCGATCGACCATAGTCTAACATCAATACTAGCTCCCTGAAAAATGTTGTGTTAACTCACCTTGCAGTCTTCTGTGTATAGTAACATAGAGGCTGCAAAAGGCAAATGATCCAAAATCTTTTAAGAAACTCTATTGCAAAATAATACTATTAACTAAAAAAGCACTAGTATCTTAGTAAAATAAATGTCCTGAAAGTTGCCCATTGGCTATACATTTATGACTGCAGTCTTAGGTTGGCTTCACACCACAGCAAGGTCCGGTCCGGGGCTGTCCGGTGTAAACCAGACAGCCCCGGACCGGATCAGCACACAGAACCGGAGGGCCAAATGTGCCCTCCGGTCCTGTGTGCAGCCGGATGGCTGTAATTGCAGCCGCAGCTGTTGATTTTTCAAGATCGCGGCTAGCATGGAGCTAGCCACTGTCCTGAAATTACAGCGGTGTGCAGGCGCCGGTATCCGGTTCCCGGATTCGCCTGGATCTGGGACAATCCGGGATCTGGCTTTTTGGGGTGATTTTCCTCCCCAGACATAAAAACGTTGCAAGCAATATTTTTGTGTCCGGTGAGAATAATCCGAATTCTCCCGGATTCACCCGGAGAGATGGAAACTGGATGGCAGAGAGCTGCCATCCGGCTCCATCCGGCCCCATAGGATATTATGGGGCCAAAAACCAATCGGGGCTATCTGGTTTACACCGGACAGCCCCGGACCGGACCTTGCCGTGATGTGAAGCCAGCCTTACAAGTAGGAACATCTAAAGTCAAACAGACAAAGGAACCAAGCAAAGGTTAAAAGAAAACGATAACCCCTCACATGTAAGTAATTTGTCACTTAAGGTTAGTTGCCAGGGTCAAAACAATTTTCCAAATGTAAAAGCATCTGACATTGATACACACCAAATCCATGCCACTTGTTTGTTTTAATAGAATCATTCAATTTTAAATGACACCTGAGCTTCACAGTTCAATCTGCCATCCATCATTGCAATTTCTCAAGTTTCTTATTGATTCTTGTCTGACACGTAGTCTTCTCCCATCAGTTCTTCATATATACTACTGAACTAATGCAATTTTTAGTCCCTCTCATCCTTAGGGTCTGCATAATCCCCACATTTCTTAATGCCTACCTACAGTACAACCCTTGCTTCTCCTATGACTATGGACAAGTATCTATTTGAATTTTTATATGAAGTAGCTGTTTAAATTACATATACTTTATAAACTAGATTTTAGCTCTAAAACATCCAAAGTCAAAAGTCAAGTAATGCTATATCTGACTGCTGAATCACATAGTAGTTGCTGTGTAGAGCAGAGGTAACATTTTGAATATTCTCAGTGTAAGACTATGAGTGTAATAATGAGGATAGAAATCTTGGTTCTGAGTCTCATAGACTTACATTCAAAGAGTAACTACCACTCCACACAGTGATCAGTAGGTTAAAGAGGCAGTCTCGTAGTGCCAGAGTGGAGTGGAACATTGCTGAAGCAGAGAGAAGATGGTTAATGGTATGTTACTATCTTTAATATACTCATATACAAGGGGCCTAATTTATCAAGACCATTTTTCACATGAGTTTTGATGTTGGGGCAGGGTGGAATGAAAGGTGGCTCCTCATTCATAAAATGGGTGTAATCAGACTGAATAAAAATAAATACGGCTACGTTCACACATTGCACATTTTTGCGTGCTTTTTTGCGCAAGCTTTTAAAAAATGTGCAATGTTTGTCTGTGTCTGCCGGCTAAGTGAATGTAGAATCCTGGACAAAGTGTCTCAGTGTCCGCGCTGCTGCTCCGAGACCAAAGACACACAGACACAGGAATGTCTGGATCAGCGATAGCCTTTATTTTCCGACGCGTTTCGGAGCCTCCTCCCGAGCTCCTTCACTTTGCCATGCAGACAGTGTGTAATTATACGCAGTGCTTTTATGGGAGAAAGTGTGGGCTTATAAAGAATGACCATGTTAATTCTTAATACTCCTGTGCCTTCTCCCATAGGAGCCCATTGCTCCCGCTGGAATTACGCATCGACGTTCAGACAATGCACAATTCCAGACATCACAAAGCACCCACTGACCCTGTGGAGACCAGTGGAGGATAACACTGCGGGCACCAGTTAAAGCACTCAAACACAGTGAAACCCAAGGTGCATTGCTCCCTAGAATTTGAATATGCAGATGAAGTCCATGAGCCTCGGTCAAGAGTCCACAACATGGACACCAGCCAGTTATCCTGGCCATATCTTCAAGCTCGCAAGGGCTGGATAGTGATTTAAGGGCTGCTAATACCCTGGGCTAGGTCCTTCCCTGGTGGGATAACTGGCTGGTGTCCATGTTGTGGACTCTTGACCGAGGCTCCATGGACTTCATCTGCATATTCAAATTCTAGGGAGCAATGCACCTTGGGTTTCACTGTGTTTGAGTGCTTTAACTGGTGCCCGCAGTGTTATCCTCCACTGGTCTCCACAGGGTCAGTGGGTGCTTTGTGATGTCTGTCTATCAAGCATTGCTCCCACCCAGCCAGAATCCTGCGCCACACTGATGAGGGGCAACAACCCGAAACAGCTTTCTGTGGTTGGATACCTAGTCCATGGTAAACCCCTGGCCATATCTTCAAGCTCGCAAGGGCTGGATAGTGACTTAAGGGCTGCTAATACCCTGGGCTAGGTCCTTCCCTGGTGGGATAACTGGCTGGTGTTCATGTTGTGGACTCTTGACCGAGGCTCCATGGACTTCATCTGCAAATGCACAATTCCAGTGGGAATACGCCGGGCTGATGTCACACAGGGGAGGAACAATCCTGTTCCTCCTCCCTGTGTGACATCTGTGACAGCCCCTTTGGCTTTATTAATATACACTGCGAAATCCAAATTAAATTAAGCCAAATGTGTGAAAAAAATAAAAATGTAATACTTACCTCTCCACCGGGTGTTCGGGTTACCGGGAGCTGAGAGATCCTCCACAGGTACTGTCTTTTCAGGGCCTGTGATCGCTGATTGGCTGCTTGCGGTAATGTGATATGTGACGTGCTATGACGCGCATATCACATGACCGCGAGCGACCAATCAGCGATCTTGATAGGTCCTGGAAGGACCTTCGGAAGTGTTGGCTCCCGGCTCCCCGATCACCCGGCGTTGGGTAAGTATTCTATTTTTATTATTTTTAAGACATTTGAATTACTTTAATTTGGGTTTCGCAGTGTATATTAGTACACTGCGAAATCCAAAAGGGGCTGTCACAGATGTCACACAGGGGAGGATTCTTCCTCCCCTGTGTGACATCATTTCTCCCCTGAGCTCTAGGGGGAAAAGCAGCCCCGTAAAAAATGTGGTGTGTGAATGCACCACGTTTTTTTACGAGGCTTTTTTGCAAGGGTGCAAAACGCTGCAAAAAGCGCCTGCGCAAAAAAGCGCTGTGTGTGAACATAGCCTTTGTTTGCAATTAACTATCTTTTTCTATCATTTTCCTGCCTTGAGACTTTTTATCTTTTATAGTGTACAGCTTGTTGCCAAGTAGATCAACTACCAGAGCTTGGATAAGTATGTACTATAGTTACATTCTAGGAGAAAAGATAACTCCTGAAATACCAGTGACCTCCCTCTAAGGCCCTTTTCACATCTAAGCCTGGTCTGCATTTTGCTTCATTTGCATTTCTATGCGTAAACGCAGCCTTGGACACATTGGCTGACGTTTTTGGCTGCGTTTGCAAAAACGCATCCGTTTTTGTGTTTTGAAAATGCACATGCATTTTTGCATGTGTTTTTGCATTCGTTTCAATTAAAATCAATCGAGGCAAAAACGCATGCATTTGGATGCGTTTTTAGCGGTAAAAATGCATAGAGACGCAAATGAAGCAAAACACAGACCAGGCTTAGATGTGAAATAGGCCTAACTTATTAAAATCTATAAAACTGCTGCTCATCTCTCTCTCCCTGTCAGCTTCTGACTGAACTGCTGTTATCAGAACTGCAAAATTCCAAATGTCTGCCCAAACTTGTGACCCACCTGTTGCAGCTTTCAGAGCTGTTCTGTTCAAAGACAATATAAATGATGACACGATAGACCAGAACAAGCAACAATGACAGATCTGAATGTGTCACAGTAACATAAGCACAGCAGTAAAACATAGCTCCTGAACTTGAACTGTCAGTCAAGAAGGAGTGCCTGCCCTCACCACAATAATAACAACGTAAAAGAGACTAGACAGCTGTGTGCTGCTCACAATACAACTTGATGAAAAAAAATCTTCAAATATGCAGCTGTGAATTTTTATATAGACAAGATATTTAATGCAATACATTTACAAGGTTGTAACTCATGCACCTTTAATTCAGCACCCATAATCCTTTATTAGTCCATACTAAACCGTTAGTTGTATTTTAGAAAGAGACACACAAACGTTTTCTCACCACATTCATATAGGATTAGTCATGGTTGTATTATCAATATGCATGCTATTACAAAAAGCACTTAATTAAGGCACTATACAACATAAAAAGCATGTACAACTCCCTAAAAGGGAACTGAAGGGGGCTGCCAAATAAAAAAAAGTAGGCCTCTCTCAACTTGTTTCTAAGTTGCAGAACCTTTGGATCAGTGTTCCATCAGTGTGTTTTGGGTGCCAAAACCAGGAGAAGAACGTGCAGAGAAAAACTATAATTGAAAGATTGACACCTGTTCTGAGTTTTGGAGACACTCCTGGTTTTGGCACCCAAACACTGATGGACACTGATCAGTGAAAAACTGCAGTGTGAAGCCAGCCTTACACCTCTCCACTCAAATTTTGGACCATTCTTGTTTGCAAACTGCTCAAGATCTCTCTTATTTAAAGGGAGCCTTCTCTCAACAGTAATTTTAAAATCTCTCCATGGATGTTCAATTTTGATTTAGATCTGGACTCATTGCCGACCACTTCAGAACTATCCAGGACTCTATTTCCGCCGGCCGCAGCAACCAATCAGAGAAGCAGCGCTGCTTGGCGGGGGATTTGAATTCCAGCCGCCATATAAGAATACCCATAATGTGGGTGTTCCAATATGGCGGTCTGGGTAGTACCGCTGCAAGCTGACGCCGGTCATCTCCTGGCTGACTCGCCGCGGACCTCTGTGCGGCAGTAGATGACCCACAGCTACCGTCGGATCTCCCGACGATAGCCATGGCCGGACGCATGCATCCTGATGATAGCGACGCCGATGCGTCGCCGTCACCAGGTTTCAGCTTGGTGCGATTTTTAATGCACGCGGCTATTTTGCATACGCTTCGCTCATTGGTCGCCGCGGCTGGCGGCGACCAATGAGCGCTGGCGCATGATTTTTTGGACAGACGGACATGATTAGGCAATTATATAGTAGATACACCACCACAATGTTAGTTTGCACACTCATGTCTGATATGGCTGCTCATACCATGCAGCCATATTGAACAACCGTGTGCAGACTAATGCTGTGGCCATGGATCCACCTTTCTAAGGCTGCTTTCAGACTGCGTTGTAGTTAAATCCGATGCTGTCCGATGAAAATCGGACAGCATCGGATCCAAACTGATCCCTGCAATTGGATGCCAAATAGGCATCGAATTCCAACATTTTGCAGGATCAGTTTGGTCTCATACTCAGTACACTAAAATCGGGTCCAAGGAAATATCTGATGTTTCCTCGGACCCTGCTCCATAGGGCCCCAGTCATCGGATCGGATCGGATTCGGCATAATTGCCATCCGATTTGCTTCCGATCCAATTGTCTCCGATTTTTTTCAGGAGCCAAAATCGCAGCAGTCTACGATTTTTGCTACTGCAAAAAATTGGACAGAATCGGATCGGAGGCAAATCGGATGGCAATTATGCCAAATCCGATCCGATCCCCATTGGATAACATGGGGTCTGATTCGGATCCGATGCTGTCCGATTTTCATCGAACAGCATCGGATTTAACTAAAACGCAATGAGAAAGCAGCCTAACACACCATCTTGCCACATCCAAAGCCAAGTATATGAGGAACATTGATATCTTGGTGTACTAAGCTTAGCAGTATCTGGCTACATTTGAAGCAAAATAAGGTGTTCCATGGCACACTAGACTTTAAAATTCCAACAGTTATTTTATACCTTAAAAGATCATACAAGCATGGCAGTGCAGGAGAAGGAGCCTTCAGCGGCATGACATAAAATGAAAAAGACAATGATCCGTTTCGTGCGACTGCACTTCTACGTGTCTTCGCCCATAGAATAAATGTTGAAATTTTGAAGACTCATGTGCCATGGAACATCTTATTTTGCTTTATTGGTTGCTTTGCCCAGTTCTGGGCTTTCTCTAGTGAGCTCCATCTGGATCGGTGGATTTACAGTAATGGTACCCTTACACGCCGCTACCGAAAGGTAGAAACCGGCAGGTATCGGACACAATTGTACCTGATACCTTGTAAACACGCGAAGTGGCGGCGTGTAAGTCAGATTGTACCTTCCTGTCTCTTTGGATACCTGTCTTTCAGCCCTACTGAAAAACAAGCAGGTATAACCCCTATGGTGGGCCGTGTAATCGGGGCACAGGCACGGTATTTAAGTTACTGGGGCGTGCTTGAGCGTCATGTATACCACGCCCCATCAGCTATCATTGGTGGGGACTACTGTGTACCCATTGGCTGTCCCTGCACAGGGCGGCATATTTAACGAGCTGACCAGTCACAATACACATTTGGTATAGCATCATGTATTAGGCAGCCTCCCTGCGCTGGCTGGCCAATCATGATGTTTTTGCATTGTCCAATCACCGTACGAGCGTCGCATAAGACACAACCTAGTCACGCCTATGTAGTTACGGCGCACAATATGTACGCCCAGATTCCCTTGTGGTAGCGGCGTGTAAATCAGGAAAGGTGCTCCACAGAAGGTAACCTGCGGCACCCGTCGGCACTTCCGAGTAACGAAAATACCTTCTGTGGATCACCTTGTGGCGGCGTGTAATTGCGGCATCAGGTACCGTTAGGAACCGTTGAAAATGCGCGCGTGCACGTGCGGTGCCTACCTGTTGCTACCTTCGGTAGCGGCGTGTAAAGGTACCATAATGGTTTACCAGGAACACTTGGTGGAGTCCAAGCTGATTCTGGTGCCCAAAGTAAGTGCTATTTTTCTCTTCATTTTGCTATCTAAATACATTTGGTTATGTCACATTTATCTCTAAGGGTACTTTTACACGCCGCTACAGCATGGTGGAAACAACCGGGTGCTTCACGTGCACGAGCACGCACCAACGGTTACAAACGGTACCCGCACTGCCTTTACACGCTGCTACAAGTTGCTCTACAGAAGGTTGAATCTATTTCTGGATGCACCGCCGGGTGCCTAAAGTTACCTTCTGCAGAGCACCTTACCCCATTTACACGCCACTACAACAAGGTAATATGGGCGGACCTGGTGCAGCAGGGACAACACATAGGCGTGCCAGAATTGTGGATTACGAGACGCTCGTACGGTGATTGGACAATGCAATAGCATCATGATTGGCCAGCCAGCGCAGCAGGCTGACTAATACATGACGCTCGAGCAATTGTGTAGTGTGAATGGTCAGCTCCTTAAATATGCCGCCCTATGCAGCGACTACCAATCGTAACGCAGGAGCTTCCTCCAATGATCGCTGAAGGGGGGTGGTTTCACGGAGGCTGTGTCACGCCTCGGGGAGTTATCTAGGTGACAAATAAACCTTACCCTACCGTATTTAGACGCCGTAACCATCGGGTTGAAATCAACCTGTTTTAGAGCACTGCTCTGAAACAGGTGCCTCAAGTGACGGGTGGAAACAACCGCCTTTACACGCCGCTACCTCGGGTTGATTTGGCGGTGCAAGATACATTTGTCTCATCAACCCGGTTGTTTCCACCTTGTTGTAGCGGCGTGTAAAGGTACCCTAACGCATATTGTATTGCTACATATAAAATATAGAAAGGTGTATCCAAATGAGTCTCTTACAATAGTAATACCTCATATTTTGTCAACTGATGTGACATGCTTGTTCATAGGTTATATAATCCATATTGGCACTATAGTATTTTGTCTTGTGAGAATATATGTTTCAGCAATGGAACATATTATCACCGTAGCCTTTTTAATCCTCTGTTCTAATGGGGCATCCTAACATTACTACATGTGCAAGGATAAAGCACTGCATGTACTATAAATGAATGGCAATAATATATGCATTTGTAGGTACATCTAATCTAATAATGCTTCAAAGTATCCAAACATTTGCTTATGTGCTTTAATACTTGCACTATAGAAAGAGTCTGTGTTTGCTTTTTTAAAACAAGCCGACTCTAAGTCTACTTTATGTAATATACTTACCTTATAATTCATCGTAGTATGTACTCCTGATGAAATTATTTAGGGGAAACGCGCCTTGGTCTAATATCATGGTAATATGTTTTTCTCCCTCTCCCTTGATAGTGTTTGGGTAGTACGATAATTACATAAGGTGAGCCTACGTTGAGCGGAGTCACCATATTGTGTTCAACAAGGTGCTGACCTCTGCAGTAAGGTAGGGCTTAGATAAGAGACAGTATAGGGACTGTCTACCCCATCATCAAGGATAACATTTTATATTCAGATTTTTTTACGAATGTTTTTTGCACTTTTCCCTTTTTTTGAGTTTTTTTCCCATCTTCAATGTTATTCAATAAAATTATGTTTTAATTAAGTTTAACTCTGTGAAAAAGGTTTTAAGGCCTCCCACAGCTTTTTACTATATACAATGGCAATATGTAAATAGATTTCCAGATACAGTCATTTTAGATGCCAATGTGAAAAAATAGTATAACTAGGGATAAAAGATCCCGTTCACCCATCTTGTAGAACAGGAGTGGGGAACTCCAGGCCTCAAGAGCCGCCAACAGTGCAGGTTTTCAGGATTTCCTTAGTATTGTGCAGGTGGTAACATAATCACTTGCACTGGTGATGATTCCAACCCCTGTGCAATGCTAAGGAAATCCTGAAAACATGCACGGATGCAGCCTTCGAGGACTGGAGTTCCCCATCCCTGTTCTAAAATGTCAAAAGGCTTGTATAGTATAAACCTCATTACCTGAATTTCTTTCCAAAACATCTTTTCTCTGTCATAAAATCCTTTGAAATCTTGGTACTGACGCAGTAATTCAATGGGTGGTTGAGAGCCATATCGATCTAGCTTTGGCATATTTAAATCATCAACAAATATGATGACTCTCTTGTTCCCAGGAGCGCCTGTGTAAATATAGGTCAAATAGAATTAGGCACAGATCTTCGTATTAACCCTCTAAAAATGTCACCTCTCTAAAGGCTATGGGGAAAAAGCAGATCGACAATACACAAAAAGTCAAGTTTGTTAACTCAATCTGGTCTATACTGTATAGTTTAAAAGGTGCCTGCGTTACATAAGGCTTGGCTACTACCGAATTAGGAGTTTTCAACAAGTAAACCAATGAATCAAATTTACTTTACATCTTTTTGCATTTGTAATGTGATATTTAATTCAGTGAATTGAAAAATGTAAGCACATCGATAATCCATAAAGCAATAATATACCCAACCGTGCAAATTCAGCATCTCTCAAAGCAAGCCTATCCTGTAGCACCCTCCACTGGACAGTAAGATATATACCATAAATGAACAATATAACTAGACACAGTATATTACCGAATGTAATGTGTATGGCGCTGACTCCGTTTAGTTAAGCGTAACCCTGAAAATACAGCTGTAATTCGACAGTTTATTCAGTTCACTGTACATTGAGGCTTTATAGCTTTTCATATGCAAAGAACATACTAACAGAATTTGTCCACCTTTTTTCCTCTACTTTCAGAGTGTGCTGTAAAAAATCAAAAGCACACAACCAGTTACCAATACCCCTCTGCATTCCTGTACCAAGGCCAGCTCCAGTAGTCACAGACCCACAACACAGGAGACCAGTGAGCAACTCGACTAGCGATACAGAGAAGCGGCAAGGGATCGATAAGTGAGTATATGCTTTTTAACATTTACATTCGGGTCTTTATTGGTTGATTGTAGACCAAGAACATCAGAAGACACAGAGAGGAGAATGGAGAGGTACCTCAGTCTTCTGTACGTAGAATGGCAGAGAAGCAGTAGGTAAGTACCGGTATGTGCTTTTTAATATTTTTAAGGATATGTCCTCACAATCCGGAGGCACTCGTGTTGGACGCAGGGAGCACGCAGGAAGACTGCAGCCGCTCTGTACTCACGATCTGTGGTGGGTGCAGGGAGGCTTCTCCCTGCATTTACCTGATGGTGTCCGCTTCCAACTCAACAGCTTGAAATTACCATGTTACTGAGATGTGGAGGGCTGGAAACCCGCACCACAGGTGGCATAACGCTGCGGTCTGGTGAAGCACAGTGGGCATGGGATTTCTAGAAATCCCAAACACTATGCTGGTACTGTACAATGCAGCATTTTGGACACAGCGGCAAGATGTTACATCCAAAACTCTGCTTTTACTGATTGTGAGCACACAGTTTTAAGCGTACTCAGGCCCTTTATGAAATAGCAAAAAGACCTGCCTAAGACCTTTAGGCTTCATTCCCATTATGAGTATTTTTGAAATTGCAGAATTTCCACAGCATTTTTGCATCTGTTACGTAAATTAGGTTACTTTCACTTTTTCTACATTGTGTATTTGAAATTTTTTTTTACAAGTGTTTTATCACATTTATTGCGCTGCAGTTAATGTTTATTTTGGAATGTCATTTTTCTTAAAGGGAACCTGTCACCTAATTTGAAGCCCCTACACTATCTCTAGCTGTCCCTACACCTTCCTAGCAGCTCCCTATCTATCCCTTTCTTATTTAAAGTGACCCTATTAAACATGTGTAAATTAAGTCTAAACTTACTGCAGTCCCCGTGGTTAGGGGACTGGGTAGGCGTGGCCACGCTTCCACAGCACTCCTCCATGTTGTAATACACGCCCCACTGGGCGGCATTATTCTGGGTCCTCTCTGCCCCCATTCTTGGAATCTCCCGCCCTCTCTGTAGTTCTATGCACCGGCCGGACGTCACTTCCGGCGCGGTGCATTATGGGGCGGGTCACGTGATCGGCCCTAGTGCATTATGGGGCCGATCACGTGATCGGCCCGGTTTCAATAAGCGCAATGCGCATGCACGGAGCCGGGCTGATCACGTGATCGGCCCCATAATGCACTATGGCCGATCACGTGACCCGCCCCATAATGCACTAGGGCCGATCACGTGACCCGCCCCATAATGCACCGCGCCGGAAGTGACGTCCGGCCAGTGCGTAGAACTACAGAGAGGGCGGGAGATTCCAAGAATGGGGGAAGAATGGACCCAGAATAATGCCGCCCAGCGGGGCGTGCATTACAACATGGAGGAGTGCTGTGGAAGCGTGGCCACGCCTACCCAGTCCCCTAACCACGGGGACTGCAGTAAGTTTAGACTTAATTTACACATGTTATTGTGCAGTTATTGTTTTCATCCAGTGAACTAATAAATGGCGAGTATTATATGTTTTACAGTATGAAACCATGCTTCCGTAACCTCCCTGGCGGTCTGTTTAGGTCTTGAATTTTTTGCTAAAAGCGGGCTTACCCGCGTTCGCGGCAGATGCGGTAAAAAAACCGCATCTGCCGCACTTGCCGCACTTGCGGCGCGGTTGCGGCGCGGTTGCGGTAATCTGCATAGTAAAGGGAACCAACCACCTCGGATGACCCTCATACACTGATAATATGTGCCCCTGCAGCCTAGTAAACCATTAGCAGCACTGTTTTTGTGTGATCTTATAAACTTACATGCCTGCGTACTTGAGGGCGTCTCCCTGTGTGTGCTGGCACTTGTGAGCTGTGCTCGTCATGCCTGCTCTCCCCTCCCTTATGCACGCCCCCTCTCAGCCTGCTATAGTGATGTGAGGCTGATTGCGTCATAAAGGGGTGGGGCTAAATCGCGCATCTTGGTAGCCCCGCCCCTTTATGACGCAATCAGCCTCACATCACTATAGCAGGCTGAGAGGGGGCGTGCATAAGGGAGGGGAGAGCAGGCATGACGAGCACAGCTCACAAGTGCCAGCACACACAGGGAGACGCCCTCAAGTACGCAGGCATGTAAGTTTATAAGATCACACAAAAACAGTGCTGCTAATGGTTTACTAGGCTGCAGGGGCACATATTATCAGTGTATGAGGGTCATCCGAGGTGGTTGGTTCCCTTTACTATGCAGATTACCGCAACCGCGCCGCAACCGCGCCGCAAGTGCGGCACAAGTGCGGCAAGTGCGGCAGATGCTTTTTTTTTACCGCATCTGCCGCGAACGCGGGTAAGCCCCGAGCCTGACTCGGGGTTAATGCTTCTGGTAGTGAATGTTAACCCCGAGTCAGGCTCGGGAATAACGCTAGGAAGGTTAAAGGGGTTTTCCCATGAACAAAGGTAATTTTAAAGTTCATTTTAATTGATAGATCTTGGAATAATAAGTTCCACAATTGGATGTGTTTAAAAATTAATTTTTCTGTGCTGAGATAATCTTATATGTGTGTCCCTGCTATGTACTGTGTAATGGATGTGTCTGGCCATACAGAGGCATGGTCTGATCATATCACATCTCCTGTGCTGAGATAATCTTATATATGTCAATGTAAACAGGAGGAGGGGCACCAGTGCTGCAGGTTACGCGGCAGGACAACTGTGGAGCATAGGTGTGGGAGCCGGGGTGCCAGTCATTAAGGCCACATGCAGGTAATTCTTAGAAAGGAAAGACAGCACTCACCGGGTCTTTTACTGTGCTTTATTCATTCGCAATTCACAAGGTGCAGGGAGGGAGCAGAGGCTGGGATGACGACGGCACCGTTTCGCGCTGTGTGCGCTTCAACGGGTCATGTGAAGCGCACACAGCGTGAAACGGTGCCGTCGTCATCCCAGCCTCTGCTCCCTCCCTGCACCTTGTGAATTGCGAATGAATAAAGCACAGTAAAAGACCCGGTGAGTGCTGTCTTTCCTTTCTAAGAATAATCTTATATATGTGCCCCTGCTATGTACTGTGTAATGGATGTGTCTGACCAAACATGGACATGGTCTGATCATACCATATCTCCTGTACTTAGATAATCTTATATATGTGTCCCTAATATGTACTGTGCAATGGATGTGTCTGACTATAGAAGAACATGGTCTGATCATACCACATCTCCTTGCAGAGATAATCTTATATATGTGTCACTGTTATGTAGTGTGTAATGGATGTGTCTGACCGTACAGGAACATGGTCTGATCATACAACATCTCCTGTGCTGAAATTACCATATATATGTGTCCCTGCTGTATACTGTGTAATGGATGTGTCTGACCATATAGGAGCATGATCTGGTCATACCACATCTCCTGTGCTGAGATAATCTTACATATGTGCCCTTGCTATGTACTGTGTAATGGCCGTGTCTGACCATACAGGGACATGGTCTGATCCTGGACAGGGGAGGATGAAAAAGCATGTGGTCGCAAATAATACTTTCTTTGAGGTAAAACATTTTTTTACAATCAGGCAGGGAAATGCTTTACCTCACTGGAAAGATTCATCTGTGATCCCGTGCTGTAATGTCTGTACACTCTTTTTCTTTTTGCCTTTGACAGTTTTTTCTACTTTCTGCAACAAGTGGAACATGTCCATACTCCAGGTGGTGGGGGGAAGCTGGAGTACATTTGCAACAAATTTTGTGATCTTTTGAAAAGTCACAAATGAATCAAGTAAAAACATCTGGAAACCTGGAAACTAGGGATGAGCGACACCGCATTGTAAAGTTTCGGGTTCATACCCAGAGCCCCAACTCAAACACGGAAGTCTGTGGTCGAGTTCAGATGCTGTTTATATGCTGAATGAAGCATGTCAAAAGGTATACAACACGCTTTTTGGCTATGGGCACTTCTGCAGCCATCACAGCCATAACGAGTACCTGCATGGCTGTGATTGGCCAGCCGCATTGCATCATTGGGTTTATATACTGTCCTCTAGAAGTTAATAAAAGCAATGTTCCCCAATACATATTTGAAACGTACACCCTATATTGCTTATTATGGGACACGAAAGAGCTAAAGGGTGTTTTCACCCTTGACTAATGAATAAATAAATTATTGAAAAAACGGTGTCTGATTAACAGCCCAGTTAAAATAGACAGCTGCAGACTGATATTATCATTGTTATTTTTCCCTTTCCACCCTAAATATAATAGCCTACAACTGCCTCTGAAGTGGAGCATCCATTAGATGTGACAATCCTGTTGCTTCACTTCAGCCCTCTTTGTTGCCTTGTTGCAGTGGCAATCAAGGTAATATTTTTTGGGGATGATGTTAGTTATATGATGCCAGCTGGCATGAAAGAAACCTCTCCATTACGAACACGTGTGCATCAGACACCCCCATTACTTATCCAGTAAGTGTAAAGAAAAAAAACACACAAACAGGAAAAAAATATTTTATTTGAATAAAGTACCACTACACTCCCTTATTCACCAATGTATTCATTTGAAACAATCCTCGAAGTTCTGACATAATCTAATGCTGTAATATCCCACAACACCCACAACGCTCCTGAGAAATTCCATAGCTGCCCTTGAGGGAGTGTGGGGAGTCTTCATTCAAATAAACTATTTTATCAAGTGTCTATATGTTTTTTAATAGTACACTTACCGGGTTAGTAATAGGGGTATCCATTAGACGCCGCTCCATTGCTAACACCAGGACTTGATGCATGATGTCAATTCACAGCTGAGATCAACCCCAAAAAATATTACAAAGATTGCCACTGCACCAGGGCAATCGGGAAAAGCTGAGGTGATTTGTCAAAATTGGAAGCTGTGGGCTGCTATATTTAGGCTAGGAATGGCCAAATAACTATGGGCTTTCCCAGCCCTCAGCTGTCTGAAGTACCTTGGCTGCTTATCAAAAATAGGGGCGACCTCACACCATTTTTTCAAAATTAATTAAGTAAATAATTAAAAATAGCAGCCCTCTCAATTTTTGATAATCAGCCTAGGTACAGCAGACAGCTTAGGGCTGCAGTCTATCTTCACTGAATACAGATTTTACCTCAGAATTGAGAATTTTGATAATGACTGATCAATTCTGGAAGAAAGAGTAGCAAATTTGTCTCATTAAATATATTACAAAGTTACTTGTATTCATATGTACTATTAATTTGTTAATTGAAAATTAAAACGATGGTTACACTTTAGAGTCAGAATGTATTGTGGAATGACTAGGAGAGTGGGAGAAGCTGAAAGGGACAGTAGGAAGAAGGATCATGGACTACTACTCTCCCCACACTGTCATCCTTTCCCTGTACAGCACTCCAGCGAACCCAGCAGAGGGGAGAATGGACTTTCCTTTTGGTTATTGACCTTTTACAGTAAGAAAGAGTAAGTGCCTTCTAAGGTTCAGTCAAAGACATAATATTTTTTACAAAATCTTATGCTTGGCGCAAAATTACCTGAAGGTGCGCATGACTGTAAAGGGCTTGGGCATTGTCATATATGGCAAGTGTCTGTTGTCAGGAAATATGGTGTCTATATAGATTGTTTCTATGTTATAATTATGCTTACAATCATTAAAATTTGTGGAGAGTGTATACATTGTCTCGGTAGTGAAAGGGTCAGGTTACCTACCCAAAATGGTTTTCCGTTTCTTTTCCAATTTTGACTCTATTATTTCCTGAGTTCGTGCAGAGGATGTCTGGGCTGAGAAGTTTATATAGACAGACACATAGCCCGCTTCTTCTTGTATACTATTTAGCAATCCTCGAGCTACTACAGACTAAACAGACAGAAAAAGTCAAATAATAAATCATTTTTATATACAAGGTAATCACTTAAAGGGAACGTGTAACCAGGTTTTTGCCACCTAATCTGAGAGCAGCATGATGTTGAGACAGAGACCATGATTCTAGTGTTGTGTCACTTACTGGTCTGCTTAGAGTCGGTTTTAAAAATCACTGTTTTATCACAAGTAGTTAAGTACTAGAGGTAAGCTACTTGCAGAGAGTCCAACCTCCCCCCCCACCACTGATTGGCAGCTTTATGCCTATGCATGATTTACACAGAAAGCTGCCAATCAGTTGTGTGGGGTTATACAGAGCTCAGTATCCAGAGAACTGGTAGATCTTCAGCAGATAAAACAATGATTTTATCTAAACTGCAGCAAGCAGCTCAGTAAGTGACACATCGCTGGAATCAGGGTCTTTGTGCACAAAGCTCTTCACTGACACTGCTGGCAAATCCACTACCCTCTCCTCTATGAGAAGATACATAGAGATACATAGACATGGAAGCGTCTGGGAGCACAAGGCTCTACTTTAGCCAAAGTGATCAGAGCATCAGTAAGTGACATGCGGTCGCCACAATGCTAAGCTTGGAAGCAAGGGAAGGCACCCACCTCAGGTAACACACACATGTGAACAACACCTTCCCAACTCCAGGCCAGAAGGCAGCTCAGTTCCAAGGATGACTGTAGAAGACATCCTATGGACGGTAGCCGCACTAGGCTCATCCTATGTGACTGACTAGCCAGTGTGAGTGACCTGTGGTAAGGGTCTGGGGATAGTGGAGGAAAGGTGTGAGGAGTGGAGCGGTGCCAGCTCACCTCAGCACCTAGCACAGTACAGACACAGGAGTCTGAGGTCGCCAGAGACTTCATACCCAGCAGTCAAAACCGGATGTCGGGTAATTTCAAGTTGCTCGCCACCGAAAAGGCCAGGAGACACAGCCGCAACAGTGAGCTCAGGACAGACAGAGAGAGAGAGTAACCCAGAAAAGGCTCAAGCTGCCTGTCATACGATCGAGACTAAGCATAGCTTTAAGCAGCCAGGGCTCTCAAACAGAACAGTGCAACAGGGAGTCCTCAGTGCCTGCCGGGTGTGGAAAGCCCAACTTGCTTCCAGGTTCCAGACTCCAAACATCACTTGTGAACTGTGCCCTAGATGAACCTGTAAGACTGTTACCCCTGTGTCTGTCAGTTCTTCCAAACACTACGTCCTTGCACCCCCAATGATTCCTGCCTATGTACACACTATACATGTGCCCTGGGGATCCGCTCTTCCTGCGGAGAGCCGAAATAACCTTGCTGCTACTCCCATCAACCCCAGAGGTCCCGATTGTAGCAGCGGCTATACCAGCCGCATTCCAAGGGTAGCGTCATGACTCTCTTTATTTAAATGTTATGTTTGCTTTCACCCCTTGGTACTGCTCGCTCGACTAGGGGATCACGGACGGGGTCACGCCACCGCAATACTCCGCAGCCCCAGATGAGAACGAGAGGGCCCAGTTACGAGTACCCCACAGTCCCACCCCGGGGTGAGTCAGACACATTGCTGGAATCAAGGTCTCTGTCTCTACATTATGCTTCTCTTAGATGGGATGACAAAAACCTGTTGACAGATTCTCTTTTACCTAAGGAATAAAAGGTAAAAATCCACTTGACATATCATTCAGAGTTGGTCATGAAGTTGGCATAGGATACATTATAAAGAATATAATGCAACTAACAGCCAAATTATAATTGTAGACCACATTTCCATTTCTTATAACATCAATAAACCATTTTTCTACCCACCTTGCCAACACCTGTGGTGCCAGTAAACAGCACAGAGTGTTTTACAGCCAGTAACTTTTCCATAAGATAGCCATACCGCACTGTATCTGTCGTTGGAACCAGCATTTCAAAAAATGGCACCTCGCTGTTATACTTGAAGGAAGGAATAATTCTCTCCCATGGGTCCAGGCGCTTTGAATCGAAATCCATATAGACACTCCACAGGTCACCAGAAGTTGGGAGCTGGAGGATAAGAGTAATTCCAGAATCACACATCTGTGTGCCACGGTCTAAGTACAGACCAAGGTGCATGGACTGGCCGATGGTCTCTTGACCCAAACATGACAGCCTTATATATGTCTGTGCGACTGTCAAGTTCGAGAGCTACCATGGCAGGTCTGTGAATCATAGACTGTTACTTACGGATGTGTGAATGTAGCATTATAAAGACAACCTGAAGATTAATAAGGATCTCATAAACACCAATAATCAAATAGAAAATGCATGATCTAAAACCAGAGGTCCCCAACTCCAGGCCTCGAGGGCCGCCAACAGTGCAGGATTTCAGGATTTCCTTAGTATTGCACAGGTGTTAATGTGATCAAATGCACAGGTAATGATTCCAACCCCTGTGCAATACTAAGGAGGTCCTGAAAACATGCACTGTTAGCGGCCCTCGAGGCCTGGAGTTGGGGACCCCTGATCTAAACTGATAGGAAGGAAGGGGGAGCAGGTGAGCTGTGTCCATCACTTATTCTGAATATATGGTGATACCGTACCTATCATTTATCATTGGAAGATTATATAATTTGTAAATATTGGGGGATTTTCAATGCCAATGAATCTACTGTATGAAACACTATAAATAATATACAAATATCACCTTTTTCTCATTAACTTCCAAAAACATATGTGAATGAACCAACATTTTATAAATGTATATTTTAGACAAATGATAGATGTTTGAATGCAATTCATTTTTTCACATCTGAGTAGTTGATATTACAGAAAAATAGAAAATAAGTATTTTAACTTGGGAGAGAAATTGCTTGGATTTAGCAGAGATTTATTCTGTAGGTTATAAAACACTGACACCAAGTGGTCAAGTTAAAAAACAAGCAAAGAAAAATGTAAAAATCAGTATGACTGAGCAGAATGCTATGATTGTGGGGTCTGGGCTGACAACCGTCCGTAAATTTATAGACAGTCCATGAAACCCTGATCCTGTTATCTACTGTCTGTAGTGTCCAGCAGAAAAAAAAGGACCATTCATGATTTTCATACTTTTCTTCCAACGTTTGTACTGCACATGTACTAAAGAGGATGTCATGCACAGTACAAACAGGACCTTACCAGAAGAAGAATGACCTTGGCATGAGAAATGAAACTCAGCCAACCATCGCCAAGGGCACCGTGACGCCATTAGAATCTTAGAGTCATCTGGGCTCCTGTTTATGGCTCATACACAACACTATAAATACAGGTCCACACTATATCCTGTATTACAGTATGTCTGTATATGCTATGTGTACGTAGATTGGATTTGTGTACTGTAAAGTAACATGCATACACTATATGAACAGCCTTTATCCTCTATTATATACGCAGCTGTGGCGCCCCTGCGGGAGGGTTGCCACAGCAGAGCATAGCAGCTGGGATTGGTAAATCGGTTACTTCACACCAACACCCTCCACACACACTCCGATCCTAAGCCCAAGTCATTTCATGACGGGCAAGGGATGGCGGGAGGAGCTAAGTGGTGGGTGGAACGTAGAACAGAACCCGGGAAGGGGTTGAGGAACTGGAGTTAAACCCAGGTACATTAAGTTAGACACACAAAAGAAAGTGAGGAGAGAGATAACCAGACGTCTAAGCAGAGACACCCATCAGCTAATCAGTGAGAGAGACTAAGCTGACTATAGCGGGGCCCGGCAGCCTGCACCACTGATGGCTGGCCGGGGACCCAAGCTGAGACCAAGGAAAGACCGAAGGAGCCAGGTGTACCCAACTCCGGGGACACTGATCGCTGGACCAGAACCAGAGTGCCGGCTCTGTAGATGTGGACAGGAAGCTTTAAGCCCTAACCACAGGAACTCCGGCAGGGTGCGGGGTCTTTATGTCCCGAGACCCAACCTCCGGTGAGGTAAAGGAAAAGCCATTGAACTAGGGCTAGTGAACCAGAGAAGGGTATCACACTGAGAGCTTATGACGGCTGGACCGTAACACGTATGCGGAATGGAGAGTGAGAGGGCCCGAGAGGTACACAGAGAGGGAGTGCCGCAGACAAGCCATCCCAGCTGCTGTTAGAGCCCAGGTCCACTACAACTGCTGTGAAGTAACTGAACTGTGAAGTAACTACACTGTACTGCTTGAAGTAAAAGCCTGGTAAAGCCCAGTACGGTGTGGACTATTTTTTTGCAGGAAGGAAACCGCAACAGCGCCGAGACTGTGTATGCTGCTGGAAGGTACTGTAGACTTTACACTTAATCTACAAACACGGTTGCCCTGGAGACCAGCCCTTTCCGTTGAGGGCTCACCATCTTGCTGCACCCATATCATCTCAGCAGCCCCAATTGCAGTGGTGGCCTCATACGACCACTACGGGTGGCATCATGAACTACTTTTACAACATTATTTTCCCTTTTGCTTTAACCCCCTTATATTGCCGCACCTGGGCATATGGAGCCAGGTCACGTTGTCGTGACATTCCCCTGTAAGTGAAGAGAGGGCCTGTTTCCAAGTACCTCTGCCCCGGGGTAAGACACAGCCAGCAGCCTATATGCCAAAAGTTTCAAACACACGGTTACCGAGCCGCATGCGTCCCCTGGGGCTTCATTATGCGGCCCGCGGCACCATGGACCACTTACCGTATATACTCGCGTATAAGCCGAGTTTTTCAGCCCAAAATTTGGGCTGAAAAGTCCCCCCTCGGCTTATACGCGAGTATATAAAAAATACCGCAGCAGCCCTGGAGGTATACAGGCCCCCCATCAAGTTCCAGGGCCCCCCCCCTTGCGCGCCAGCCTGTAAAGGAAAATCATACTTGCCAGTGTCCTGTCGCGCCGTCCGCAGCTGCCGACACGCGATCCCCGGCTTCATTCCGCGTCTTCCGCATTTCCTGTAGTCGTGGGCAAAGACGTCATTGCCCGCGACCACAGGAAGTCGGAAGCCGGAAGACGCGGATTGAAGCCCGGGATCGCGTGTCGGCAGCTGCGGACGGAGCGACAGGACACTGGTAAGTATGATTTTACTTTACAGGCTGGCGCGCAAGGGGGGGGGCCCTGGAACTTGATGGGGGGCCTGTATACCTCCGGGGCTGCGGCTGTATACAGCCCCGGGGCTGCGGCTGTATACAGCCCCGGGGCTGCGGCTGTATACAGCCCCGGGGCTGCGGCTGTATACAGCCCTGGGGCTGCTGCTGCTGTATACTACCTAAGGGCTGCTGTATATACCTATGGGGCTGCATATGGGGCTGCATATACCTCTGGGGCTGCATATACCTCTGGGGCTGTATATACCTCTGGGGCTGCATATACCTCTGGGCCTGCATATACCTCTGGGGCTGCATATACCTCTGGGGCTGCATATACCTCTGGGGCTGCATATACCTCTGGGGCTGCATATGGGGCTGCATATACCTCTGGGGCTGCATATGGGGCTGCATATGGGGCTGCATATACCTCTGGGGCTGCATATGGGGCTGCATATACCTCTGGGGCTGCATATGGGGCTGCATATACCTCTGGGGCTGCATATACCTCTGGGCCTGCATATACCTCTGGGGCTGCATATACCTCTGGGGCTGCATATACCTCTGGGGCTGCATATACCTCTGGGGCTGCATATGGGGCTGCATATGGGGCTGCATATACCTCTGGGGCTGCATATGGGGCTGCATATACCTCTGGGGCTGCACATGGGGCTGCATATACCTCTGGGGCTGCATATGGGGCTGCATATACCTCTGGGGCTGCATATGGGGCTGCATATACCTCTGGGGCTGCATATACCTCTGGGGCTGCATATACCTCTGGGGCTGCATATACCTCTGGGGCTGCATATACCTATGGGGCTGCATATACCTCTGGGGCTGCTGTATACTACCACTGGGGCTGCTGCTGTATACTACCACTGGGGAGGCTGCTGTATACCTCACTGCTGGGGGTTGTATACTTGTGCTGGAGTCCACCCTCGGCTTATACGCGAGTCAATACGTTTTCCCAGTTTTTTGGGGCAAAAGTAGGGGGGTCGGCTTATACACGGGTCGGCTTATACACGAGTATATACGGTAACCATGCTAGCTGTCCGGTGCAGAGAGCCACCGTGGTCCCTGCTGTGTTATTGACTTCCGGCCGCGGGACTGACAAGCACTGCCGCTTAGTAGAATCAATACAATCCACCGGCCAATGAGAGGCGTATGACGTCACCTGCTGGCCTCTCATTGGCTGATGGCTTGCACTGATCTTGCAGAGCGGCAGAGCTTGTCAGTCCCGCGGCCGGAAGTCAATAACACAGCGGGGACCGCTGCGGCTCTCTGCACCGGACCGCTTGCATGGTTAAGGTCAGAAAAGAGTGTGTGAGTGAATGTGAGTGAATGTGTGAGTGTGAATATGTGTGTGAGAGAATGTGTGAGTGTGTAAGTGAATGAGTGTGAATGTGTAAGTGAATGTGCAAGTGTAAATGTGCGAGTGTAAATGTGTGTGTGAATGTGTGTGTGTTAATGTGTGAGTGTGTGTGAGTGTTAATGTGTGAGTGTGTGTGAGTGTTAATGTGTGAGTGTGTGTGAGTGTAAATGTGCGAGTGTAAATGTGTGAGTGTAAATGTGTGTGTGAATGTATGGGAATGTGTGTGTGTTAATGTGTGAGTGTGAGTGAATGTGTGTGTGAGGGTGAATGTGTAAGTGTGTGAGTGAATGTGTGTTTGAGTGTTAATGTGTGATTGTGAATGTGTGTGAGTGAGTGAATATGTGTGTGTGAGTTAGTGTGTGTGTGTGAGTGTATGTGTAAAAACAAGGTAGACCAGGTTGGGGACATCACTACAAAAGGGGACCCGGATAGAGGGAAACTACTACACTATGGGGGCCAAAATGGGGACATTACTACAAAAGGGGTCCAGCATGGGGAACATTAGTACACTACAGGGGCCAGGATGTGGACACTACTACACTATGGAGGCCAGGATGGGGACATCACAACGAAAGGGGACCAGCATGGGGGACATTACTACACTATGGGGGCCAGGATGGGGACACTACTACACTATGGAGGCCAGGATGGGGACATCACTACAAAAGGGATCAGCATGGGGGTCATTACTACACTATGTGGACCAGGATGGGGACATTACTACAAAAGGGGGACCAGCATGGGGGACATTACTACACCATGGGGGCCAGGATGTGGACATTACTACACTATGGAGGCCAGGATGGGGACATCACTACACAAGGGGACCAGCATGAAGGACAGTACTACACTATGGGGGCCAGGATGTAGACACTACTACACTATGGGGGCCAGGATGGGGACATCACTACGAAAGGGGACCAGCATGGGGGACATTTCTACACTATGGGGGACATTACTACACTATGGGGGCCAGGATGGGGATATCACTACACAAGGGGACCAGCATGGGGGACATTATTACACTATGGGGGCCAGAATGGGGACATTACTACACAAGGAGACTAAGATGGGGGTCATTACTACAAAAGGGGACCCGGATGGGGGACATCACTACAAAAGAGACCAGCATGGGGGACATCACTACACAAGGGGACAAGCATGGGGGACATTACTACACTATGGGGGCCAGGATGGGGACATTACTACACAAGGGGACTAGCGTGGGGGACATTACTACACTATGGGGGACAGGATGGAGACATCACTGCAAAAGGGGATCAGGATGGGGACATTACTATATGATGAGGACCAGGATAATACATTACTACAGGGAAATCAAGATGGGGTCCAGGATGTGAGACATTACAATAGGATGGGGACCAATATCGGGACATTACAATAAGAAAGGGACCAAGATGGTGACATTACTGCAAGAAGAAGATCAGGATTTGGACATTACTACAATGAGCAAAAAAGTTTGGTATTACTAAAAATGTCAATTAGTCCAACAAGCAATGCAGCCCCCTGATATCAATTTTTTTGAATGTGCGGCCCACTAACCCAGCCGAGTTTGAGACCCCTGCTATATGCTCTACATTATATAGTATACTAGCTGTGAGCCCGATGCAAATGCATCGGGATTCTAGAACGTGGCAATATTATTTGCATTAATAGCATTTTATTACCATTAATAGCATAATTATTAGCATTAATAGCATAAATATTAGCATTAATAGCATAATTATTAGCATTAATAGCATTAATAATAGCATTAATAGCAATATTATTTGCATTAATAGCATTATTATTACCATTAATAGCATAATTATTAGCATTAATATCATAATTATTAGCATTAATAGCATTAAAAATAGCATTAATAGCAATATTATTTGCATTAATAGCATTATTATTACCATTAATAGCATAATTATTAGCATTAATAGCATAATTATTAGCATTAATAGCATTAATAATAGCATTAATAGCAATATTATTTGCATTAATAGCATTATTATTACCATTAATAGCATAATTATTAGCATTAATAGCATAATTATTAGCATTAATAGCATTAATAATAGCATTAATAGCAACATTATTTGCATTAATAGCATAATTATTAACATTAATAGCATAATTATTAGCATTAATAGCATTAATAATATAATTAATAGCAATATTATTTGCATTAATAGCATTATTATTACCATTAATAGCATAATTATTAGCATTAATAGCATAAATATTAGCATTAATAGCATAATTATTAGCATTAATAGCATTAATAATAGCATTAATAGCAATATTATTTGCATTAATAGCATTATTATTACCATTAATAGCATAAATATTAGCATTAATAGCATAATTATTAGCATTAATAGCATTAATAATAGCATTAATAGCAATATTATTTGCATTAATAGCATTATTATTACCATTAATAGCATTAATAATAGCATTAATAGCAATATTATTTGCATTAATAGCATTATTATTACCATTAATAGCATAATTATTACCATTAATAGCATAATTATTAGCATTAATAGCATAAATATTAGCATTAATAGCAAAATTATTAGCATTAATAGCATTAATAATAGCATTAATAATAGCATTAATAGCATAATTATTAGCATTAATAGCATTAATAATAGCATTAATAGCAATATTATTTGCATTAATAGCATTATTATTACCATTAATAGCATAAATATTAGCATTAATAGCATAATTATTAGCATTAATAGCATTAATAATAGCATTAATAGCAATATTATGCATTAATAGCATTATTATTACCATTAATAGCATTAATAGCAATATTATTTGCATTATTAGCATTATTATTAGCATTAATAGCATAATTATTAGCATTAATAGCATTATTATTAGCATTAATAGCATTAATAATAGAATTAATAGCAATATTATTTGCATTAATAGCATTATTATTACCATTAATACCATAAATATTAGCATTAATAGCATAATTATTAGCATTAATAACATAAATATTAGCATTAATAGCATAATTATTAGCATTAATAGCATAATTATTAGCATTAATAGCATTATTATTAGCAGTAATATTATTATTAGCATTTTTTTTTATTCTTATTTTTTATGTTATTATGTATAATTTTTTATTTTTTTTTTTATTATTTTTTAATTATTTTTTTTATTATTTGTTATTTTAAGTGAGCCTGAGCCTGAGACACAGTTCTCCTTCAGGTCCGCTCAAAGGGCTCATATTATTAGCATACTTGTATTTTTTTTATTATTATTTTTTATAATTTTTTTATTATTTTTTATTTATTTTTGTATTATTTTTTAATTATTTTTTAATTATTTTTTTTATTATTAAATTTATTAGTTATTTTAAGTGAGCCTGAGGCTGAGACACAGTTCTCCTTCAGGTCCGCTGAAAGAGCTCATATTATTAGCATTTTTTTTTTTTTTTATTATTATTATTTTTTATTTAATTATTTATTATTTTTTATTTATTGTTTTATTATTTTTTAATTATTGTTTAATTATTTTTTTTAATATTAAATTTATTAGTTATTTTAAGTGAGCCTGAGGCTGAGACACAGTTCTCCTTCAGGTCCGCTGAAAGGGCTCATATTATTAGCCTTTTTTTTTTTTTTTATTATTATTTTTTATTTAATTATTTATTATTTTTTTATTTATTTTTTTATTATTTTTTTAATTATTTTTTAATTATTTTTTTTATTATTAAATTTATTAGTTATTTTAAGTGAGCCTGAGGCTGAGACACAGTTCTCCTTCAGGTCCGCTGAAAGGGCTCATATTATTAGCATTTTTTTTTTTTTTTATTATTATTTTTTATTTAATTATTTATTATTTTTTTATTTATTTTTTTATTTATTTTTTTATTATTTTTTAATTATTTTTTAATTATTTTTTTTATTATTAAATTTATTAGTTATTTTAAGTGAGCCTGAGGCTGAGACACAGTTCTCCTTCAGGTCCGCTGAAAGGGCTCATATTATTAGCCCTTTTTTTTTTTTTTATTATTATTTTTTATTTAATTATTTATTATTTTTTATTTTATTTTTTTATTATTTTTTAATTATTTTTTTTATTATTAAATTTATTAGTTATTTTAAGTGAGCCTGAGGCTGAGACACAGTTCTCCTTCAGGTCCGCTGAAAGGGCTCATATTATTGGCTTTTTTTTTTTTTATTATTATTTTTTATTTAATTATTTATTATTTTTTATTTATTTTTTAATTATTTTTTAATTATTTTTTAATTATTTTTTTTATTATAAAATGTATTTGTTGACATACATTAGCGGTGTGTCGGCGAATTAACGGCTGGGCCCCTGGTTCTATTTGTCGGCCCCAAAATCGCGGACACACCGCTAATGTATGTCTATGGGCAGTGAGGTCGAATTCTGATTGGTCGGCGTCAGCAGAGAGCGACCAATCAAAAATCGGGCTGACTGCCCATAGACATGCATTAGCGGTGTGTCCGCGATTTTAGGGCCGACAAATAGAACCAGGTGGGCGGCCATAAAATCGCCGACACACCGCTAATGTATGTCAATGGGAAATGAGGTGCTCTTCTGATTGGCTGAGGGCAGTAGACAGCGACCAATCAGAAGAGCGCCTCACATCTCATAGAGATAGAATGGCGGATTTTTCGTCCATTCTATCTTAATGAGAAGTGAAGAGGACGTCGGAGCTGGAAGTTGGCGGAAAGAAGACAGAAGACCCCGGGGGCCGGACGAAGAGCCGGAGATGGCGGAAAGAAAAGAGAAGACCGGCGGGGCCGGAGGAAGAGGACGCCTGGCCGGACGGAGGACTTGTGGATCGGACGGACGATCAGATGACTAAGAAGGCATGTAAGTGATCGACGGGGGCGTTAGGTTAGGGGAACACGGGGGCTTCGGGTGTAGGGCCTTAGGTGTTAGCGACAGCAGCGGGGGAAAGCGGCGGGAGCTTAGGAGGCGGCGGGGCTTAGGGGATAGGGGCTTAGGTGCGGCGGGGCTTAGGTGCGGCGGACTTAGACTTAGGGGGTAGGGGCTTAGATGCGGCGGGGCTTAGAGGGTATGGGCTTAGGTGCGGCGGGGCTTAGAGGGTAGTGGCTTAGGTGCAGCGGGGCTTAGGGGGTAGGGGCTTAGGTGCGGCGGGTCGGGGCTTAGGTGCGGCGGGGCTTAGGGGGTAGGGGCTTAGGTGCGGCGGGGCTTAGGGGGTAGGGGCTTAGGTGTGGCGGGGCTTAGGGGGTAGGGGCTTAGGTGCGGCGGGTCGGGGCTTAGGTGCGGCGGGGCTTAGAGGGTAGAGGCTTAGGTGTGTCGGGGCTTAGGGGGTAGGGGCTTAGGTGCGGCGGGTCGTGGCTTAGGTGCGGCGGTGCTTAGGGTGTAGGGGCTTAGGTGCGACGGACTTAGGGGGTAGGGGCTTAGGTGCGGCGGACTTAGACTTAGGGGTTAGGGGCTTAGATGCGGCGGGGCTTATAGGGTAGGAGCTTAGATGCGGCGGGGCTTATAGGGTAGGGGCTTAGGTGCGGCGGGGCTTAGGGGTAGGGGGGTAGGGGGTTAGGTGCGGCTTAGGTGCAGCGGGGCTTAGGGGGTAGGGGCTTAGGTGCGGCGGGGGGGCGGCGGCGGCGGGTAGGGGGGGCTTAGGTGCGGCGGGGCTTAGGGGGTAGGGCTTAGGTGCGGCGGGGCTTAGGGGGCTAGGGGCTTAGGTGCGCGGCGGGGCTTAGGGGGTAGGGGCTATGCGGCGGCTTACGGGGCTTAGGGTAGGGCTTAGGTGCGGGGGCTTTGGGTAGGGGTTAGTGCGGGGGGCTTAGGTGCGGGCTGGGAGGCTTAGGGGAGGACTTAGGGCGGTAGGGGCTTAGGTGCGGCGGCTTGTGGGTAGGGCTTATGTGGGGGGCTTATGGGTAGGGGTTAGTGCGGCGGGGCTTATAGGTAGGGGCTTATGTGCGGCTTAGGGGTAGGGGGGTAGGGGTTAGGTGCGGCGGGCTTAGAGGGTAGGGCTTAGGTGCGGCGGGGCTTATGGGTAGGGGTTAGTGCGGCGGGGCTTTGGTGCAGTGCGGACATTGGGGGGGAGGGGTGTGCGGCATTGGAGGGAGGGGCTGTGCGGACATTGTGGGGGGGTGTAGTCGGGGCTGGGGGGGAGGCACAGGGGGCAGCTGCATGTCGGAGGTGGGCTGTGGGTAGCGGGGTGCAGAGGCGGCATTGGCGGCCATTGCGAGTCGGCTTAAAACTGCTCGCAATGGCCACTTCGTATCCACATGACCACGCCGGAAGTAGCGCCGAGAGGGGCGCTTTTGCGATTCGCGATTATATAATAGATACCCACTCGGCAGCCTGTATCCTCTACAGTATATACAGTGCCTACAAGTAGTATTCAACCCCTGCAGATTTAGGTGGTTTGATAAGATGCAAATAAGTTAGAGCCTTCAAACTGCAAACGAGAGTAGGATTTATTAACAGAAGCATAAATCTTACAAACCAAAAAGTTATGTTGCTCAGTTGAATTTTAATAGATTTTAAACATAAAAGTGTGGGTCAATTATTATTCAACCCCTCAAACCACCAGCATTCTGTTTGGTCCCCCTAAAGTATTAAGAAGTAGTTCAGGCACAAAGAACAATGAGCTTCACATGTGTGGATTAATTATCTCTTTTGCCAGCCTTTTCTGACTATTTAAGACCCTCCCCAAACTTGTGAACAGCACTCATACATGGTCAACATGAGAAAGACAAAGGAGCATTCCAAGGCCATCAGAGACAAGATCGTGGAGGGTCACAAGGCTGGCAAGGGGTACAAAACCCTTTCCAAGGAGTTGGGCCTACCTGTCTCCACTGTTGGGAGCATCATCCGGAAGTGGAAGGCTTATGGAACTACTGTTAGCATTCCACGGTCTGGAAAGCCTTTGAAAGTTTCCTCCCGTTCCGAGGCCAGGCTTGTCCGAAGAGTCAAGGCTAACCCGAGGACAACAAGGAAGGAGCTCCGGGAAGATCTCATGGCAGTGGGGACATTGGTTTCAGTCAATACCATAAGTAACGTACTCCACCGCAATGGTCTCCGTTCCAGACGAGCCCGTAAGGTACCTTTACTTTCAAAGCGTCATGTCAAGGCTTGTCTACAGTTTGCTCATGATCACTTGGAGGACTCTGAGACAGACTGGTTCAAGGTTCTATGGTCTGATGAGACCAAGATCGAGATCTTTGGTGCCAACCACACACGTGACGTTTGGAGACTGCATACGACCCAAGCATACCATCCTTAGAGTCAAGCATGGTGGTGGCAGCATCATGCTGTGGGGCTGTTTCTCAGCCAAGGGGGCTGGCCATCTGGTCCGCATCCATGGGAAGATGGATAGCACGGCCTACCTGGAGATTTTGGCCAAGAACCTCCGCTCCTCCATCAAGGATCTTAAGATGGGTCGTAATTTCATCTTCCAACAAGACAACGACCCAAAGCACACAGCCAAGAAAACCAAGGCCTGGTTCAAGAGGGAAAAAATCAAGGTGTTGGAGTGGCCTAGTCAGTCTCCTGACCTTAACCCAATTGAAAACTTGTGGAAGGAGCTCAAGATTAAAGTCCACATGAGACACCCAAAGAACCTAGATAACTTGGAGAAGATCTGCATGGAGGAGTGGGCCAAGATAACTCCAGAGACCTGTACCGGCCTGATCAGGTTTTATAAAAGACGATTATTAGCTGTAATTGCAAACATGGGTTATTCCACAAAATATTAAACCTAGGGGTTGAATAATAATTGACCCACACTTTTATGTTTAAAATTTATTAAAATTCAACTGAGCAACATAACTTTTTGGTTTGTAAGATTTATGCTTCTGTTAATAAATCCTACTCTCGTTTGCAGTTTGAAGGCTCTAACTTATTTGCATCTTATCAAACCACCTAAATCTGCAGGGGGTTGAATACTACTTGTAGGCACTGTATATATATATATATATATATATATATATATATATATATATTGTAGAGGATACAGGCTGCTGAGTATATATATCAGCCAGCAGCCTCTGTACTCTATTGTATACAGTTCTGGCAAAAATTAAGAGTCCACTGCATAATTTTTTAAAAAAGTCATCATCTCTACATTTCTGACAGCCATTCCATTCCAGTGTCAGTTGAATTCCAACCAAGGTACACCTCATTCTACTTAATGTTGCATCTGATTAGGTGATCACCTAAACCAAATCTTATTTAATGGGGGAAAGTGTAAAAAAACACTGCTGTGGTCTCCACAATCCTCTTGCAATAGGACAAGCTGGATGGCAAAACAAATGCAAGGAATAGCCCAAAAGTAAATTGAATGAAAAAATAACTTTTAACCATGCCAAAAGAGTTGAAAAGAAAAGTCTTGAGTGGGGAAAAGAAGGGCTGTGGTGACAGGTTTGGGGGGGGGGGCTGCTGGGGTGTGGTATACTGGGTGTCATGGGTGTCATCCTCAATATCTGTACTATTCTCCACATATACACTGCACAGTACCACTTTTTCTGTCCTGTATACTAAGAGTAATCCTCAGTATCTGTATTATTCCGTATAAATACACTACACAGTGCCACTTCTCCTGTCCTGTATACTAGGAGTAATCCTCAGAGAAAGCAGGGGGAACCAGCACAGCCAAAAATTGCTGAAAAAATAAATGTGTAAATACACCTGTCACTACCATACTGCATACAAATAGATACATTTTGCAAGAGATTACCGAAATAATTTCTTGAGCCACTCTTCCACGCCAAGGAAAGTCTCAGATAGAGTGGTCCTACATATTTTTAAATTTCTGATGTGTCCGTAGATAGCATAATACAATATAAAGAGGACCATATAAAGCAAAACACTCACCTATACATGTCAGACAATGGCTCCCAAGGTGCCAGGTGGGTTAGTGAATGAAGAGCAACTGAGGTCCCCACACCTGCGGCCTCCACCACAAGTGTTTAGGCTATTTCACAGTTAAAATATGTAGTGTAGGACCACTCTATCTGAGACATTCCTTGGTGTGGAAGAGTGGCTCAAAAGATTATTTCGGTAATCTTTTGCGAAATGTCTTTATTTGTATGCAGTATGGTAGTGACAGGTGTACTTACACGTTTATTTTTTCAGCAATTTTTGGCTGTGCTGGCTCCCCCTGTTTTCTCTCTAGGAGTAATCCTCAGTATCTGTATTATTCTGTATATATACACTGCTCAGTGCCACTTTTCCTGTCCTGTTACTGGGTGTAATCCTCAGTATATGTATTATTCTGTATATATACACTGCACAGTGCCACTTCTTAATGTATATCATGTATGTAAATTCTTAATGTATATTATTCTGTGTGTATACACTGCACAGTGCCACTTCTCCTGCCTTGTATACTAGGTGCAATCCTCAGTATCTGTATTATTATGTATATATACACTGCACCGTACCACTTCTCCTGTCCTGGGTGTAAACCTCAGTATCTGTATTACTCTGCACATATACACTTGCACAGATCCACTTGTCCTGTCCTGTATACTGGGTGTAATCCTCAGTATCTGTATTATTCTGTATATATACACTGCACAGTGACACCTATCATGTCCTGTATACGGGTGTAATCCTCAGTGTCTGTATTATTCTGTATATATACACTGCACAGTACCACTTCTCCTGTCCTGTATACTGGGTATAATCCTCAGTATCTGTATTATTCTGTATATATACACTGCACAGTACACTTCTTGTCCTTATACTGGTGTAATCTCAGTTCTGTATTATTCTGTATATATACACTGCAAGTACACTTCTCCTGTCCTGTATCTGGGTGTAATCCTCAGTATCTGTATTATTCTTATATATATACACTGCACAGTACCACTTCTCCTGTCCTGTATACTGGGTGTAATCATCAGTATCTGTATTATTCTGTATATATACACTGCACAGTACCACTTCTCCTGTCCGTATACTGGATGTAATCCTCGGTATCTGTATTATTCTGTATATATACACTGCACAGTACCACTTCTCTGTCCTGTATACTGGGTGTAATCCTCAGTATCTGTATTATTTGTATATATACACTGCACAGTACACTTCTCCTGTCCTGTATCTGGGTGTAATCCTCAGTATCTGTATTATTCTATATATATATACACTGCACAGTACCACTTCTCCTGTCCTGTATCGGGTGTAATCTCAGTATCTGTATTATTCTGTATATATACACTGCACAGTACACTTCTCCTGTCCTTATACTGGGTGTAATCCTCAGGATTGTATTATTCTGTATATATACACTGCACAGTACCACTTTCCTGTCCGCATACTGGAAGTAATCCTCGGTATCTGTATTATTCTGTATATATACACTGCACAGTACCACTTCTCCTGTCCTGTATACTGGGTGTAATCTTCAGTATCTATATTATTCTGTATATATACACTGCACAGTACCACTTCTCCTGTCCTGTATACTGGGACCAATTCTCAATATCTGTATTAATCTGTGTATAACACATTGCACATTGTCACTTCTCCTAAGGGCCCTTTACTACATCTGCGTTTTTCGTAATTCGCGCAGATCGGTGTAAAAACCGCATCTGCCGTTTGCCATACGGTTTCCCTATGCGGCACGGTTGCTCGTTTGTTTTTTCCTATTAGTTTGTGGACTTGCAGATGGGAAGTGGTGTATCATTGCGGAGGTGGGCTAGAAACACCCATCACGCGATTTTTCTCTGTCCGCTTACTGCGCAATTGCATACCCCTTCTCTGCCGCAAGTCCCCTATACTTCCTATGGAAAAAACCGCAACCGTGCCGCAAGTGGAACCGTTATGCGGCAAACGCGGCAGATGCGGTTTTTTCACCGCATCTGCCGCGAATTACGAAAAACGCAGATGTGAAAGCACCCTTATCCCTTATGCTGTGTGTAATTCTCAGTTTATGTTTTTACTCCGTATTGTTTTGTACATCTGAGAGGAAGTGGTGTTATCAGTGGGTGTGGTCTAATCACCACCCACCGATTTTTCATTTTCCGTTTTTGGTTTTTCCTTCCTTCTCCAAGAGCCATAACTTTTTCATTTTTCCGTCAATATAGACATATCAGGGCTTGTTTTTGGTGGGGCAAGTTGTACTTTCAGATGAACACATTTATTTTTCCATATTGTGTACAGGAAAATGGAAAACAATTCCAAGTGCGGTGAAATTGCAAAAAAAAAAGTGCAATTATACTTTTATTTTGGGGTGTTGTATTCATGATGTTCACTATATGGTAAAACCGACTTTACAGTGTGATGCTTCAGGTTGGTATCAGTCCGTAGATACCAAACATGTATACTTTTACTGTTGTCTAAGTGGTGAAAAAAAAATTCAGAAGTTTGAAAAAAAAAAGAGTTGCACTTTTTGTGCCATGTTCTGCGACCCGTAGTGTTCTCATTTTTTTTAATCTGGTGCTGTGTGATGGCTTATGTTTTGGATCGTGAAGTGAAGTTTCTAATTGATACCATTTTGGGTGGATGTGCAGTTTTGATCGCCTGTTATTGCATTTTGTTGCAATGTTGCAGCGACCAAAGTAACATAATTTTGTCAATTGGACTTTTTTTTCGTTACGCTGTTTACGGCTCTCATTAATTGATTTTATATCTTGATAGATCGGGCATTTCTGAACGAGGCAATTCCAAATATGTGAATTTCTTCTCTTTTTTTTAAATGGGGCAAAAGGGGGGTGATTTGAACTTTTTGGTTTTTTTTCGTATTTTTAAAAACTTTATTTTTTAATTAACTCTTTATTTTACTTTGCCCCATAGGGTGCCACAGTGCTGCACAGTCCGATTGCTTGTGCCATTTCCCAATGAGCTGCAGCACATCGGGACATGTCACAAATGATCACTGTGAGTCGTTAGCAGAGTTTGACAACCACTCACAGGAAGTGAATCCTGATATCATCTGGGGTCACTGCAGAACCCCAGGCTATCAGGTGACGGCCAGAGATCCTACAATCTTATCACGGGATCTCCAATGCAGGCGGGGAACGGCGCAATTCCCTCTGCGGCGCCTTTGGATCACGCTGTCAGTGGATGACAACGTGATCCAAAGGTTTAATAGCACCAATCGGATTGCGGATCTGATTGGTGCTGTTTGCCCCACATTTAACCTGATGAGATCAGCTGAGATGTAGGGGGAATGATGTAAGCTCACTGCCGGAGTTTACATCAAAGTGCGTGACACGACCCATAACATACATGTACGTCATGGGTCATGAAGGGGTTAATAAGGAGTGTGACAAATGTTCATAAAAAATTTGGACAATTCGTGAATTTTGGTCTATTTGTCCAGGAAAAAATGAATATGGCAACCTGGTAGAGGGTGTAGGGATAATCTTTTGCACCTCACCTTGGCTTCCGGATTATCTTCAAACTGGTGTCTGATAAATGTGTCAAAAGCATCCCAATGATTTTCAGTTAGATTTCCACCAACAGACCAGACATAACAGAAGACAAATGTCTGACAGATTATGCTATTTAGTCTTGACTGCTCCTAAAAATAAAATAACAATGAATAAGCAAAAAACTTATATACAAATATCTATATACATATTTGTGAAAAAGTGTTTGCCTGTCCTGATTTCTTATTCTTTTACATGTTTGTCAAACTTAAATGTTTCAGATCAGCAAGCAAATTTATATATTAGACAAAGATACGACAAGTAAAGATAGGATGCAGTTAATAAATGAAGGTCTTAATTATTAAAGGGAAACAAAATCCAAACCTACAGGGTCCTGTGTGAAAAAGTGATAGCCCAATAGAGAATAATCGGTTGGGCCACCCTTAGCAGCAAGAACTGAAATCAAGCATTTGCAATAACTGGAAATGAGTCTTTTACAATGCTCTGGAGGGATTTTGGCCACTCATCTTTACAGAATTATGTAATTCAGCCACATTGGACGGTTTCTGAGCATGAACTACTTTTTTAAGGTCATGCCACAGCATCGCAATTAGATTAGACTCAGGTGACTAGGCCACTCCAAAGTTTAAATTTAGTTTTTCTTAAGCCACTCAAAGGTGGTCTTGCTGGTGTTTTTTGGATCGTTGTCCTGTTGCTGTTTTCTGTTTTGCCACAGTTCATTTTAAATTATGCAAGAAAGGGTGAAAACCGGGGCACAAAGTCCAGCAAGGCTAATCAGCTCCTCTATTGGAATTACAGCAGGTGTGTACCAGTGTTGCTCTGCCTAAGCATAAGTCTGTAATGCAGGGACCGTAGATCATGAACATCCAGTATTGAAGGTTGAACTTGTTCCTTGTTCACATGGATTTCTTCAGAATCTCTTATTGTTTGACCATAATATATGCTGTAGATGGTGAGATATTCAAAGTGTTTACAACTTTTTCTTTGAGGAATATTTTTCTGAAAATATTCCACAAGTTTTTGATGCAGTTGTTTACAGATTTTTCAACTTCTATCTTTGTCTTTCTAACATGTTGTTTTCATATATAATCACGGGAATTACGGTAGTTGAAAATCGAACCTCTAGCTGTTTTTCAAAAGAACCATTTACTTTTAAAGCCCTTTATTAACACTGTCCAAACTTATTTTTAGATGTTTTATTGCCATCAATTTATGAATTAATTTTCTTTTTCAAATTAAATGAAAAAAGTCTAACAATCAACTTCTGATATGTGATCTATGTTCTGTTGATGGATATTGGGCTATTGATGGCTATTCTTGTTTTTTCTCTGTCTTAGCTAGCTTCACACTGGGGGTGATTCGGTCCGGGGCTGTCCGGGATGACCCAGACAGCCGCGGACCGGAACAGCACATAGGACTGGGGGGCTAATATGCTCTCCAGTCCAGTGTGCAGCACACACAGCTGCAGCTGCTGACAGGTCAGGACCGCAGCGCTGCGGTCCTGACTTATCAGCAGCGGGAACTGCATGCGTCTGCACACGGGACCGGAGAGCATATTAGCCCCCCAGTCCTATGTGCTGTTCGGTCCGCGGCTGTCTGGGTCATCGCGGACAGCCCTGCACTGGATCACGCCGCAGTGTGAAGCCGGCCTTACACAGCATCTCAACATTAACACTTTCTTCAGAGCTAATGTGAAGATCACAAGAAATTTTGTATGCAAGTCATTTTGTGGCAGGGCTAAAATTCAGTGGAAAAACATGTTAGTGAAGTTAATTTTCATGGAAAGGTATAATTGCAACTTTTTGCAATTCATTTAATCACTCTTCATAACAATCTACTGTAGAGTTAAGCAAAATTTCCAATAGAAAAAGTAAAACAGAAAACTTTGTGAAAATCAAAATGTTTGTCAGTCTCAAAACTTTTCACCATAACTGTATTATTTGCAAATTAGCTCTGTTCTGGAAGAAAAGAAATATCAATTACAATTGGCTTCCCACACATATTGCAAGCAAAATGTGTGGCTGAAGCGCAATTCGGGAACCGGATTGCTCCGAATGTGTAATCCGGAGGAATCCAGCTACCGTACAGTTTGCTCATCCCTGCTGCAGCAAAGTGTTAACAATGTTAAAAAAGCTTAAATATTAATAATAATTGTGGCCATCATGTCTCCAGGGAGTGCCCAACCCCCTAGAGACATGCTGCTCATTCAGGTGGGCATGTAATGTGTTAATTACTCATGTACAGTAAGCTGGCTCCTGTCGGCTCTGTACAATTTTCTGAATGAAGCCGCGGCTCCCCTGTGAGCTGCGCTCATACTATACGTTATGCATGTATAGTATGTGCGCTGTCTGAGGTCCTGTAGGCTTTTACAGTAGATCAGTGCGCTGCCCATAGATTTAGTGTAAAAGCCTACAGGACCTCGGACAGCGCACATACTATACGTACATAACGTATAGTATGAGCGCAGCTCACAGGGGAGCCGTGGCTTCATTCAGAAAATTGTACAGAGCCGACAGGAGCCGGCTTACAGTACATGAGTGATTAACACATTACATGCCCACCTGAGTGGGCAGTATGTCTCTAGGGGGGGTGGGCACCCCCTAGAGATATGATGGCCACAATTATTGTTAATATTTAAGCATTTATTACAGTGTTAACACTTTGCTTATCCCGGCGGCAGCCGGGACAAGCAGAGTATACAGTAATCGCATTGCTCAGGATTACACATCCTGAGCAATGTGGTTACCACATTGCAGATGATAGAACCGCTCCCAAAACTGCAGCCTACATGATTTTTCGCGCAGGCTGCAGAGCCGGATGCGGTAACTGGATTGCATGTAATGCAATCCGGTTGTTATAATGGGCTCCTATGGGGAGCGTTTCCTGATGCGGTTTTGACCTTTTTGAAAGCTCAAAACCGGATCAGGATTTTAAAAAAACACAAGTGTGACCCTAGCTTAATTCTCCCTCATATTGGGTTCTTCTGCGCACTGCAAAGTCATGGGGTTTTTAGGTTGAACTGTCCCTGTTGTACACATTCTAAGAGCCAATGAATGGTGGCTTCTAATTTCAGTGACTGTCAAATACATATATGTAACTGAACTCTTTTTCGTCTTCCATCATGTGATAATAAAATATAGCCATCAGCATATGTACCATTGTTAAGTCCAGTCCTCCTTTTCCTTGCTGCATCAACCAGGTTGAGAGTGATTGTTGCATCAATATTATGCACTTGTGTTGCCTTTATCACTATGGTCTGCTATGTCCTAGTAAGTGCAATGGATATTAGACCTTTTGGCTGCTTTTGGTAAGTTTTATGAATTTATGTCCTTGTAGTATTCTTTTCTGAAAGTGATTACTGACAGCGCTGGAATGGTGCCAGCACGGGAGGTCAGTATAGGCTTTTTATTTTACCTGGAGGACACATGTGGAATCAGAAGGGATTGTCCTAGTAGTGGACAACCTCTTTAATTGACATGATACCTTCCAGTCTGAATAGCGGCGTGGTCATCATCATTTTTATCAGGAATTGTATGAACAATGTTCATCTTTGAGGTGCTGTGCAATCGGTTCAGAGTCTTGGCAGATCAGGTGCTGTAATGTGTTTTGTTAGTGACTACATGGCCCAGGATTTTGCTGATTCACTGATTTGTTAAATATGAAGACAATTAAGCTGTTTTCGGCCTTTTATGAACCTAGACAACTGTGTTTGAATAAACGTTCTTGTTGTGTTACCTATCTAATCTTGAAGAAGTTAAACCCATGAGCTTATTTTCTCCCAACTAATCACAGTAACTGTCAAATACATATACACCATGTTCCAAATTATTATGCAAATTGGTTTTAAGTGTCATAGGGTTGTTGTTTTTTTGTCAATGAAACCCATTCATGGTATTGTGTCTCAGGGTTCTTTGGATCACTGAAATCAATCTCAGATACCTGTGATAATTAGTTTGGTACTTTGGTAGTTAAGCCAAATAAAAGGAACACCTTATATTAAATATTAATATAATATTAAGCAGGCCACAGTTTTCAAGTAACATGGGAAAGAAAAAGGATCTCTCTGCTGCCGAAAAGCAACAAATAGTGCAATACCTTGGACAAGGGATGAAAACATTAAATATTGCACAAAAACTTAAGCGTGATCATCGTACTGTGAAGAGATTTGTGGCAGATTCTGAGCACAGACGTGTTTGTGCAGATAAAGGCAGAATGAGGAAGGTTTCTGCCAGGCAAGTTCATCGGATTAAGAGAGCAGCTGCTAAAAAGGCCTTACAAACCAGCAAACAGATATTTGAAGCTGCTGGTGCCTCGGGAGTCCTTCAAACCTCAAGGTGTAGGATCCTTTAAAGGCTGCTGTGGTGCATAAACCTACTATTTGGCCACCCCTAAACAGTGCTCACAAGCAGAAACGGTAGCAGTGGGCCCAGACATACATGAAGACTAAATTTCAAACAGTCTTGTTTACTGATGAGTGACGAGCAACCCTGGATGGTCCAGATGGATGGAGTATTGGATGGTTGGTGGATGGCCACCATGTCCCAACAAGGCTGCGATGTCAGCAAGGAGGTGGAGGAGTCATGTTTTGGGCCAGAATCATTGGGAAATAGCTGGTAGGCCCCTTTAAGGTTCCTGAAGGTGTGAAAATGACCTCTGCAAAGTATATAGAGTTTCTGACTGAGAACTTTCTTCCATGGTACAAAAAGCAAAAACGTGCCTTCAGGAGCAAAATCATCTTCATGCATGACAATGCACCATCTCATGCTGCAAAGAATACCTCTGTGTCATTGGCTGCTATGGGCATAAAATGAGATAAACTCATGGTGTGCCCCATCTTCCCCAGACCTCAACCCTATAGAGAACCTTTGGAGTTTAATCAAGCAATAGATCTATGAGGGTGGGAGGGAGTTCACATCAAAACAGCAGCTCTGGGAGGCTATTCTGACATCATGCAAAGAAATACAAGCAGAAACTCTCCAGAAACTCACAAGTTCAATGGATGCAAGAATTGTGAAGGTGATATCAAAGAAGGGTTCCTATGTTAACATGTAACTTGGCCTGTTAGGATGTTATATGGCTTTTTATTTCAGTGAATGTGACCTTCTAATGCTGCAAATTCAACAAATGAGCATTTTCAGTTCTTTCAAACATATCAAATGTTTAGAAACTCTACTGTGCCTAATAATTTGGAACAGTGCATTTAGAGTTTTTTTGATTTTGAAGATTTGTACTGTTATCATTTGGAGGTTTCTTCAATAAAATTCAATGCATACTCTAACGGCTGATGACTTTTATTATACTGACTGTCATTTGCACCGACCATTTAGGAAAATCAGAGAAAAAGAACATTTGCATAATAATTTGGAACATGGTGTAAGTAACTTAAAGGGAACCAACCACCCCCAATGACCCCCCCGGACTATTAATATTGGGCCCTACACACAGCACATACATGTGCTGCAATGATTTTTGCTAAAAAAAACGGTTTTTAAAACTTGAGATAATGCTTTTTAAAGTTTAAAACGAAGGGACGGTTGGGCGGTACTTATCTGTTTGAAAAGCCGGGTTGCATCTGTCAGTCATCCCCCCGTGTCCCGCAGCAGCAGCAGTAACGTCCAGCCCTTTGCAGCGTCACAGCCCTGTGCACGGGCTCGCATGCCCGTGCACACGTCATCATCTACAGCCGGGAAGCGAGCGCGCGCTCTGACTTCCTGCGCTCGGCTGTGGAAGTCAGAGCGCGCGCTCGCTTCCCGGCTGTAGATGATGACGTGTGCACGGGCATGCGAGCCCGTGCACAGGGCTGTGACGCTGCAAAGGGCTGGACGTTACTGCTGCTGCGGGACACGGGGGGATGACTGACAGATGCAACCCGGCTTTTCAAACAGATAAGTACCGCCCAACCGTCCCTTCGTTTTAAACTTTAAAAAGCATTATCTCAAGTTTTAAAAACCGTTTTTTTTAGCAAAAATCATTGCAGCACATGTATGTGCTGTGTGTAGGGCCCAATATTAATAGTCCGGGGGGGTCATTGGGGGTGGTTGGTTCCCTTTAACTCTTTTGCATTTTACATCATGTGATAATAAAACACAGCCATCAGCATATGTACCATTTTTAAGTCAGGTCCTCCTTTTCCAAGCAGCAGTGATTCGAGAAGACAGCAGAGTGTAGTCACTTTACTGATATCCACTTGTGAGATGGCTTGAGTGCATTTCCTAGTGACAAATTTGAGGCCATCTTCAACATAGCGTTCAAACAAATCCAACAGAAGCTGCTTCATTTCATCAGTCAGCTGTAAATGGCAAAATATTTCAATAAAACATGCATACTTTCTACATAAAATGCAAAATATGAGCATGTGACTTTATTACAGAAAATACAACAAATTCAGAAAACAAACAGAAAAGGTACATAAATGACAATAATTTGTCTCCTTTGTGAATACCTAAAATAAACAACTGATTTAAAACACCCCAGTATTAGGAAAAAACAATACTATTTTCCAAGGTAAAACTTTATACTCAAGTATAGTCTATTTAAGAAGGAATTAAAAATTATCCAATGTTCTATTATATTTTATGCATAAATAAACTGTAGAGAAGTGTTGCATAAGGAATAAGCCAGAGATAGACTATAAAGTTAGGTTATCAGACATAGAAAGGCTTCAGTGGCATATGTCGGGTAACACTTCTTCTTTATTAAATTTCCATTAAAATTGTGATTAGCATGCACTGGATGAACTGCTGGAATGTGATCTATACGACTTGAATGTGTCCAGAATTTACGATGCTCTAAGGGACACATTATTCCCAACAGGTACCCAAACGATCTTTAAGGGTTGGGTGAAACAGCTAAATGACCTGGACATAGCGGAGAGGATCCTGCAAGGCTGGACAGCATTAAAGAAGTTAGTAATCAATGAGAACTGGAGAGATGCCCAGTATAGAATCGTCCACAGGGTCAAATATGGGTTTAACCTTCCAGTTTATGGGGATAGAGGGGAAGACGGAGGTCCTGCCTGAAGTGCCAAGAGGAACGCACCATTGTATATCACTTCATGGACCTCTTGTTTTGGATGCAGCAGCGTGGACCGTTACCGTCCTTTCTGAAGTCTGATATCCACTATTGCACCGTGGAATTGTGGGTCCAGCAGCAGCTGTACGGGCACATATACCGGTTGTAGGTAACACATCAGAACAAGGTGAGCAGTAACAACACCATTTTTGCCAATTTAAAGTGAAGAGAAGACCCTATTGCATCTTTGTTCACTCTATCTGGGTAAAAGGAACACGCCGACCTGTTTCACGGGTTATCGAGATGCAAACCCATACAAGACTTCTGGAGTAACATTAGACATTTAGTAAAGGGAATATAGGGAGGGCACTACATCCATATTTCTGGATATTTCATTATAGTGGTGAGGGGTTCGACAGGGATGGTGAAGGACATCTGGGGCGCCGACAATTGCTAATACACAGTATTATGATTTTGGCAAAAAAATTTATCTTACAGCATTGGATTGTGGAGAGGGCGCCTACCATGAAGGAATTTGTGCCTAATCTCAAACAATTAATGCTACTGGAAAAATTAGAGGCAGAGCGGCAAAAGACTAAATTGACTGTGAAGTTCTTTGACAAATGGAGACAGTTCCTGGAGAGGAAATGTTCTTGTGAAGAAATCAATGAGTTGGTGCAGCCTTTTGTGCAATCTTAATGGTACTTGCTGAGTGACATCCAGGGCACGCTAGAGGTTTTGAGAGTCTAGGATGATGTTTAAAGCTGTTCGCAGCTGAGCTCTGTAACCATCAGAGCTAACACTATGGGGATACTAGCAGAGCTGTTAAGGGGGAAATTTTTATCATAACCATAGGTTTGTTACATAGATGTATTAGGGGAGGGAAGAGGGAGGGAGGGTTTATACTTTTGCTTTACTTTTTTCATCATTTTTCATCATATATATCTCTGTCAAATGTTGATATGCTATCTGTCATGCTTATATTTTACAATGTCTAATAAAAACTATTGTTAAAAAAAATGTGATTAGCAACAGTGTGACAAATAGGGGGAGGGAGCAAGGGGATAACAGCGGGACTACGGCTGTTTTGCGTAATGATGCTTCAAAACAGCCGTAGTCCCGCTGGTATCCCCTTGGTCCCTCTCCCCCTATTTGTCACACTGCTGCTAATCGCAATTTTAATTGAAATTTAATAAAGAAGAAATTTTAACTGACGTGTGCCGCTGAAGCCTTTCTATTTCTGATGTATGGACTGCCTGACTCTGGGATTATCGGCTGAGCACCAACGGTCCTTCATGTATGGCACAGCAAATGATCCAATCCGATGGTATATCCCTCTGAGTATGCTTCAATTTTGCTAGTTCCAATTTCTTAGCTGTCTTCTGGTTTTCGTATAAAGTTAGGTTAGTTTCACACATCTTGAATTTGGTGCGGAATTAACAAGCGAATTTTCCTCACATAATATTTCCTCACATAGGATTTTACAGTACCAGCATAGTGGATAAGTATACATGTATTGATTTGCCCATGCATTTGATGTGGAACCTACATGGACTATGGGGTCGATTTATCCAAACTGGTGTACGGTGCACACTCACACTGCTGGATGATATAATAGAGGATGCCAAATTTATTAGGAGCAAACCACTTAATGAATGTGATGTATTTACTGAGGGGTGTGTGACTCTGCGTGCCATGTCAGAAATGCTACTGCCTGATTTCATCCTACCATATCTACAAGTCCCCAGTGACCAACCACCTCTACAGCCATTGTGCACCCAGCATATTGTATTATTAGAAATACTAGTCCAGCACATTTTTTAAAATTTGCATCCTATCCATATTTTTGCAATGGAAAAGTGTGAAATCATGAAAATCCACTTGCAAAACACATGCCAATACTGCTGTAGAATCTGCTGGAGAAAATCTGCAGAAACTCTGTAGGAAAAGCTATACCAAATACTCAATGAATGAATGCAGCTTTCTTACAAAATTTTAGAATATCCATCTAATAAGATTTGATGCTAGTTCTAAATCTCATATGACCTCCTATACCAGGGGCTGTACAATCGCATGTAGACTCTGCGCATGGTTTTGCTGCCTGAATGAGTCCTATTTTTTATAAAATAGCAGTAAAAGAACTTATTAATATTTTTAGCATATATTGTTTTATTATTATTATACATATACAACAGTTACACACAGCAAATAAAATCATTATGCTGAATTTTGTATTAAATCACTAGTAGGACACTTCCCAAGCGTCTAGGACTACATGATATATCGGCGAATGATGTGCAGAGCCCAGTAGGGTGGCCCTTTGCAGCTGACAGATTGTTATTTTGTCAACGTCAATTGTTTTCAAGTGTTGACCAAGGCTTTTAGGCACAGCACCCAATATGCCGATTACCACTGAGACCACGTTCACTGACTTGTGCCAGAGTCTTTGCAGTTCAATCTCTAAATCCTCATATCATGTCAGTTTTTCCATTTGCTTCTCCTCAACCCTGCTGTCGCCTGGTATTGCGACATCGACGATCCACACTTCCTTTTTTCTAACAATGGTAAAGTCCGGAATATTGTGTCCAAGACTTTATCAGTCTGAATTCGGAAGTCCCATAGTAGTTTTGCATGTTCATTTTCAATAACCTTTTAAGGTTTATGATCCCACCAGTTCCTTGTGACAGGAAGATTGTAATTGTGGCACAAGTTCCAGTGAATCATCTGAGCAACTGTATTATGCCTTTGCTTGTAGTCTGTCTGGACGATCTCCTTGCAGCAGCTCAGTATATGATCCATTGTTTCATCTGCTTCCTTGCACAGTCGACATTTGGGGTGTGTAGTTGACTTTTCAATTCTGGCTTTAATTGCATTTGTGCGGATCGCTTGCTCTTGGGCTGCCAGAATTAAGCTCTCTGTTTTCTTTTTTAATGTTCCATTAGTAAGCCACAACCCTCGATTTTCTCTAGGGATTGTCCATGCAGAGCTTTCTTTTGCCAGTTTTCTCTTCTGCCTTGTACTGCATTTTTATGGTATTCACTTTTTGTCTGTTGTACTTTAAGCAGTTTTCTGTTGTTAACTTCCATCAAGGCTTGATCTCCACTATCATTCACATAATCTGCCAGTGCTTGTTTCTCTTCTTCTACATTATGCTTCACTTGCAAAAGTCCTCTGCCTCCTGGCAGGTAAAGTCTGTCAACATCACTACATGGGTGCATGAGTAGTGGATTGTCATCGTTTTCTTGTTTCTCAGTCCAGATCATCCAGCTCTATCTGTGTCCAGTTCACATTTCCAGCAGTATATCTAATGACAGGAACAGCCCACATGTTTATGGCCTTTGTGGTGTTCCCGCCATTCAATCTGCTCAAAATTGTCCTGACCTGTTAGACATATTCCTTACTAACCCCATTTTTCACATGCCCATGCTTGATGTTATCCAGCTGTAATATGCCCAGGTATTCGTGAGCTTCAGGCTGGTGGCATTATTATTATGATTATTGTTAAAGGTGTACAATTTAACAATTTACAAGATAGAAAAACAGAGAAAGATCCCAAATGATGACAAATGTATTAATAAATATAATCCAACATATTCATTACATTTGCACAAATGGCACGTACTTTAGTTGGAAGCCCAGCTATCCAGGTTTGTACGTAGGGCATCCATTTAAGCTCCTCGGGATCAATGTAAACCATTCCACACCGACTTACGGTAGCAGGAGATGCCACTTTTAAATCCTGGACCTAAAACATAAAGAAAATGCTTAATAAGACAAATCAACTTACTTAAAAGCACCTAAGACTCTTTATTGGCACGACGGAACTATTCCATGTACTTTGAGATCATTAAATAGATGCTTGTTACACTAGCACGGACGCTGAAGGATTACTTAATTATTGACTTCTTTGGATTCAAGCTGCTCAGATACCCATTCCAGAATATGGAAATAAAAATAGCCCTCACACAGATGTCATGTGAATGCAGTGTAATTGCGGCGTTGCTTAGTAAACATATCTCAGAGCATTTTTACTGCATATTTCCTTAGAAATGTTTTTTCCTTTGTATTCAAACTTTCTTTGAATTTTGATGAAGTAATTCACTGACAAGTGGCTTAGAATAATCATCCATAAAATACCCTGTAGGCAATACAGTGCAGATTTTCTAACCAAAAAGCACTGCTGTGGAAGAAAAACAGTGAAGGGGTTACTTGTCTACATCTCTGTTGTTGCAGTACACAACATCTTTATGATTGATGGAGCTAACAGAGCTTGGACCCCAAACAATTATAAAGCAATGGTACATTCTAGCTTTAGTACCATACCACGCCCTTTTAAGATGGTAATACTGCTTTAAAAGATAATTTTACTGTCAAGTACCTTTTAGAAAAAGCTACTGTGTGAGTACATGAAGAAAAAACTATTTCTGGCTATTTTATGGAATATATACTGCATTTCAACATATTTTTCCTCTACAAGCTTTAACTTTTAATTTTCAATTGACTCTGAGCTGGTGGGGGGAAACTTGCTGCTGTTATCTCTCTCCCATACAAAGCACAGAAAGATGGCATCCTAGACTTCATTCATCAGCACACAGACAATACCAGCAGAGGTATGGAGTAAGTAAAGGCCCTTTTACACGCTACAACTCTTCAGCGATCACGACCACGATCCAACCTGGCCGGTATCGCTGCTGCGTAACTACGTGGTCGCTGATGAGATGTCAAATAGTCAGATCTCACCAGCGACACTGCAATGATACGGAACAATAAGGCGGTCATTGGGAGCCTGTCACTCTCGGGCGTAGTATTGAGATCGTTGGTCGTTGTCCCTGTCAAACACAGTGATGCACGCTGCCCAGCGGGAGCGCAACAACCTAGAAATGGTCCTGAACGATTTGTAATGATCAGTAATCTCACAGCGGGGTCCTGATTGCTGCTACGTGTCACACTTAGCGAAGTCGCTGGCGAGGTAGCTGTTACGTCACAAAACCTGTGATGTTGCAGCAATGTCGCTAGCGATGTTGCTGTGTGTGAAGTACCCTTTACAGAGCAATAGTAATCAGTAAAGACAACTCTGGGTTAAGGTAACCAATTTGATAGAACAAATCTTTGTCTTTTTATCACTATGCCCCTAACACCTATCAACAGAATATAGGAGATGTAACCTTCATAGTCCTAGCAGTCCAACTTCTCTTGAGCAAGATTTTTTTTCATAGTGGATGTTGTATTCAGGATGGGGAATGAGAAGATGAAATGGCAAATAAGTGGAAAAGGAGGCAGATTTCTTTGATGAAATTCACTTAGGGTACCTTTACAGGCTACAACCAGCGGAGACATTTTTGGCGGCGATATTTCTCGCAGCACTGCTCTAAAATCGAAACCAGGCGACATTGGTTTTATCGCCGCCAAATTCCCGAAATACACACCGCAATAAGGAGGCAATTTGGCGGCAAAAATTCCAACGAGAAATATCGCCGCCAAAAATGTCTCCGCTGGTTGTGGTGTGTAAAGGTACCTTTACACACAGAGATAAATTGCTTGCAATTCACTGGTTGCAGTGAAATCATGGACACATTGTTCCAATTATACATAGCAACAAAATGGAACAATGTGTCCATGATTTCACTGCAACCAGTGAATAGCAAGCAATTTATCTCTGTATGTAAGGGTACCTTAAAGTTACTTATATTTGCCAGTACTACTGATTTATGCAATGTTTATTGAAAATACAGCTTTAGGACCTGCAGTGATATAATGTAGAAGGGCTGGAGTAGCACATGATAGCACAGAGCCCTCCCTCTTCTATACATCAGTGCAGGTCCTGTAAGATGAGATACTTCCGGGTCCCTTTTAAATCTATAAGCTTTAAATGTCATGTTAGACAGTAGTATTACATATCCACCTATTGCTTACCAGTGTTGGGAATTTATTTGATTACAAATGGAAAAGAAAGTATCAGCTATATTCTACTGAATTACCTCAAACACCATATGAATCTGCGGAGTGAATTTGATCCTCTCACTATTTGCCAGGCAGAGCATCTTATTATCATCCAGGACAGTGTTCATGTTTTCAATCCATAATGCATCAACAGGGCCATCACAGATGATCCATTTGTGGTCTTTCGAAGTATCATTTACAGCTGCACGGACACTCAGTGCCATTAAACCATCCTTCCATTCCAAGGTTAAATTGTTCACTTCTCCATACAATTCTCCCATTGTGATGGATTTTGGATTTAGTACATATGTTTTAACAGGCTGGTAGAAATGATGTGTCTCACCAGCCTGATACAAGGCTGTCAATGCATCTGCTAGGATCTGATAGACTGTTGTTTTTCCTCCTCCGGTGGGTCCAACTAACATGACTCCATGTCTGACAATCATGGTCTCAAAGAACTGGATGACCTTGTGCACCATGCTGGAAACAGGCTGCAGCCCACGAGTTAGCATTACTTTTATAATGGTGGATTGTAATGTGCCATAATCGTGTTCAGGAATGACTACTCCAGGGAAAAGGTCAGATATGATCCCACTGAAAAATAATTGAGAACAGATGATGATTATGTGACTACTGAATAGTTTTAAAAACATCTACTAATAAAGACGTTCAAAAGCTGCCAGGACCTTAAAATGTGATTGGACGACAGCGATCAAGTGGTATGTCACATGACATATCACCTAATTGCTAGTGGCCAATCGCATTTTAAAGAGGACTTGTCACCCCCCTGGTGCATGGCAAACTAAATGCAGCACTGAAGGTAGCATGTCTGCTGCATTCAGGGAAGGGGTCCCCAATGTCTTTAGCCCCCCTGTAAGCTTTAAAAAAAGACTTTAGAAACCATACAGTTAAGAGGTTGTCTGTGGGTGAAACTTTATCAAAAGGTCCTGGCTGCTGGCACAATCCTCCCTGCATTCTCCTTGTGTATTCAGCCCCTTCGATGTGTCTGCAGCCGCCTGCTCTTCTCCTGAACAGCCTGGACAGGTGAGCATTTATTTTTTTTATTTTTAATACTTTTTTTCTCTTGTGTTTTGCTTTTACATTGTATGTAGATACACTGGTAAAGCAAAACGTCAGCCCTGACATGTTACACGGTGGGAGAAACACAGGATTCTTCCTCCCCCCATGTGACATAACAGCGCCGACACCACTTGCCTGCGCTTTGCAGGCTCGGGCTCCTCCCAGCTCTTTCTGTGTCCGAATCCCTCAAAATCATGAAATCATGGATCCGGACACAGAAATGGCATCCGGAGTTCACATGTCCGTTCCTGTCCGTGGGGTCCTGCAAAAAACAGAATCCCCACGGAATGGAAAAAAAATCATAATGTGAAGAGCACCTTAGAGATTTGCTTGCTTGTCAGTTTTAAAGGGAACCTGTCAGGTCGCTCTAGCCCTTTATGCTATCACTACCTGTCCCTGCACGTTCGTAGCTGCTTCCTAACCATCCCTGTCTGACTAAAGGGGCCCTATAACAATTATGAAAAATGACTTACAACTTACAAGGAGTTGCTCCGTCAGGAGACTGGATAGGTGGGCTCCGTGCTCCATTCTCCCCTCTTTGCTCTCTCCTAGCACTTCCCGCTGGGCGTCATCGCTCGTGGTGTTTTGCTGCTTCCTTTTTTAATTTTTTGCCCTCTCTGCAGCTATAATGCCTGGCAGGAACGTCATTGTGAGCCTAACCACATGATAGGCCTGATGCATTGTGGACCTAATCACTTGATCGGCCCAGCTCTGGGGCATGCGCAATGCGCATATTAAAGCCGTGCCTGTCACATAATTAGGCCCACAATGCATTGGGCCTATCACGTGGTTAGATATGACGTTCCGGCTGGATATTACAGCTCCAGAGAGGGCAGGAAATTAAAAAAGGAAGCTGCAAAATACCACGAGCGATGACGCCCAGCGGGATGTGCTAGGAGACAGCAGGGAGGGGCGAATGGAGCCCAGAGCCCGCTTATACAGTCTCCTAACAGAGCAACTCCTTGTACGTCATAAGTCCTGACAGGTTCCCTTTAAGGTCACTTGTCTGTACACAATTGGAAGGGGGGAAGGGATTGTAACAGTGTGCCATCCTAGTCAGCTTCCATGGCAATAATGCCATCATGCCTACATTAACATTCATTGTCTTGCAGTATTGCATCTGGTGGGGGAATCTGTGTCTTTGTTTTCACGGTGGGGGGCCTCATTTAATAGATACCTCTGCAGACTGGCAGGAGACTTGAATTGAATGTACATATGGTTAAGTGGGTTGGGTGTGCTTGTCTTTGCTCAACTAGGGGGCTGATTCCAAGAGAAAAATATAGCAGAAGACACATGCTTGGGAGAGTGAGTTGGTGAGGTGAATTGAAAGTGAAAGCATCTGTGCTGAGGCCAGGTCCTTAGATGAACTAAAGTTAGAATTTGGATACATGTGCTTCAGTCATGATATCTACAGTTGGGATTCAAGAGAACTATTCTAAAGACTATTGTGGAGCTGCATACATGTGCTTTGATATGATATCTACTGTTGGGATTTCAGGAACTATTGTAAGGACTCGATATAACAAATTAAGAGGGAGCCGCACACAGATACCCAGCGGTTCATGTGTGTTTATTCTCTTGTAGTGGGGAGTGTTCACCAGGCGAGCCGGGAGCCCAGCAGCGAGGACGCTGGAGCGCGAGTTCTAGGAGGGGACACCCGATAACAGCGTGACAACTGAGAGCCTGCTGTGGACACCTCAGGAGCAAGTGGTGCTGTCGACTACAGAACCGTGACTATTCTAAGGACTATTGTAGAGCTGGATACATGTTCTACAGTCATCATATCCATCGTCTGGAGGAACATAAGGACTATTTTTGCCAGCAGATTTCTGATAATGTGGACTGGGAGATTGCATTATGACCATCTACCTGCAGTTGCTGTAATACCATATAAAAATGTTTGTTTCATTGTTAACCTGCCAAGGCGATTTTTACAACCCACAGCATCATATCCACACATCCGCATATGTTGACATGGTTGAGTATGGATAGTGTATATAAAATCAATGTCAGAAAGTTGATGCTTGTCCACAATAACCAAGTTCAGTATTCTACAGCACACAGAAATTAGCAAAACTGAACTTTTATTATTTCCAGTGGGAAATTAGGCCATTTTTTTAAAAATGCGTTTGATTCATTATGCTCAGTTGTACAGCTCTATGGTATGTGGCTGTTATCACCTACATGTTCTTAGTTTTTTTTGGGGGGGGGGTCTAATTCAGAATAATTTTGTTTAATAAGCATTAGAAACAATTTTATTATATGTTTGCTATAGAAAAGATGATTTATTGCCAAAAATGAAGCTAAGATTTGTCATTGGCAGACAATACTCTCATCAAGAACAGAAAGAAAGGGGAAGATTACAGAGACTTGTACTTTATACAGAAGGCTAAATCTGGTTTAGCATACTACACAATAGAAGTGATATATAGTCCTTACTGAGCTTCCTACAAAGTCTCAAGTATTATGAAAACACATCTGGTTTAATAATGTCAAAAAATATTATCTTTCAAATATATCAACTTGGCCTCAAACTTTGGAAAAAAATTTAGCACGTAAAGTTTTAGTGTAGCTTCCCCGGAACACGGATTCATGTGCTGATTCATGCGCATGAGCTCTTAAAGTGGTTGTCATACACATGTATTTCAGACTAAAAATATTTTTTACTATTCAGTTTTATTAAAAATTGTTTACCGTTTGCTTTTATAAACTCTTTGTGTCCCTACACAATCAACTTTGATTGGACAGTCAAAATAAGCTCACCGTATTTTGCAGCCAGCAATAGAAGATAAACACATTTTTACTGAAACCAAATTTCAAAAATGATTTTTATCCAAAAATACTTGCACTTAAGTAAAAAAAGAAATTGTCACAATCGGTGGACAACAACTTTAATGCACGGATAGTAGGAAAATATTTTATTTAATGGGGTAATATTTCTGGAAATTTGTGTTATTTCTTGTATACTAAAAAAAGTACAATTTTTTAATATACATTATGTATTACAGCCCCACAGTTATCAATATTGCTTCTTTCTGTGTCTCAATAAGAACCTTCATTGTTTACATGGACTGGATACAAATGTGACCGGTTAAATGTGAAGGACATACATGAATGGTTTAAGTACTGTTATCAGAGCTGTGTTTAGTACTCTACCAAGCAGAAGTGTCTCCATCATGTGTCTGTAATGGTACCTTTACACGCCGCGACGGCAGGCTGGATACATCGCGCTACTTCGCGTGCACGAGCACGCTCAAACGGCTACAAACGGTCAACGCACCCTCTTTACACGCCGCGACAAGGTGCGCTACGCCACGCTACATCTATAGCTAGCTACATCGCCGGGTGTCTCAAGTAGCCAGCTGTAGCGTAGCGTACCATGTTTACACACCGCTCCAACAAGCTACTATGGGCGGACCCGGTGCAGCAGGGATAGCACATAGGCGTGCAACAATCTTGGATTACGAGCCGTCCGTACGATGATAGGACAGCGCAATATCATCAGGATTGGCCAGGCATCGCAGTAGGCTGATTAATACAGCACGCTCGAGTAATTGTGTAGTGTGACTGGTCAGCTCCTTAAATATCCCGCCCTATGCTGCGACTACCAATCATAAAGCAGGAGCGACCTCCAATGATCGCAGATGGGGCACGGTAACATGGCGACTGTGTCACGCCTTAGATACATGGCAGCCACATCGCCGGGTGTCCAGAGTTGCCTTCCGTTGCTTCTTTACACGCCGATACAGCTCGCTACAATCGGCGATGTTGCCTTAAGTTTATGAGCAGAGACCATAAACAGATGTATCTGTCGCCGGCTGTAGCGTCGCCTCTTCAGACGCCGCTACTACAGGCGATATGGACGCTACAAGCTACAATTGTAGCTTGTAGCGCGATGTATCCAGCCTGCCGTCGCGGCGTGTAAAGGTACCATAAGTGATTGAATAATGCCCAAAATGATGGCATTTGACTGGCAGGACCAGATTAGACGTCTCGTCAGTCTATGTAGATTGATATTTGACCATTGGGCCCACTATAGTGTTATATATATATGAATATGTATATTTACATGATCACAAAGTCTCGTCTGTCATCAACTTCTGTCACGTGCCAGCCATAGCCATATTTGCACACCTTCGCTCCTCACCCAATACCGCCAGCGGTGCCACTGACAACCGCACCCAATGCCACCTAAAAGCGAAGCCAGGAATATGTCGCCGCAAAACCCGCTGCTCACTCCACCCGCAGACTTTGTGTGATGTCATTGCCGCAGATCGCCGAATGACTAACTGTGCATGTGCCTACCTAATCAGACTGTTGCCATCTTTGAACACCAACTGCGCATGCGTGCACCTGATATGAACAGGCTTAGTTAGTTAAGCCATCACCATCTTTGGACACTGAGGTGAGTATCCAAAGATAGCAACAGTGGCATGATGCACAGGGGTCAGAGAGGGGGCACAGAGGGTGTACAGAACGGAGACCGAGAGCGCAAAAAGGGGCACAGAGAGTGCACAGGGAGATAAAGAGGGGGCACAGAGAGCACATAGAGGTTAGACTGGGGCCACAGAGGGCGTACAGAAGGGCACAGAGGGCATGGGGGGGCAACGAGAGAGAACGGTGGGGTCCAGAAAACACACTGGAGGGGCACAGAGAGTGCACAGGAGGGCACAGAGGGCATGGGGGGGCAAAGAGAGAGAACAGTGGGGTCCAGAAAACACACTGGAGGGGCACAGGGAGTGCACAGGAGGGGCATAGAGAGTGCACAGAAGGGCACGTAGAGCACACGGGGTACAGAGAGTTCACAGGGAAAAAGAAAGTGCACCAGGGGGAAAAGAGAGTGCACAAAGGGGCAGACAATGTGCACAAAGTGGTAGAAAGCATGCACGGTGGGACAGAATGATGGGTGAGCAAATATGGTGCCCACCTTCAGTACTGGCACACTGCACAGTACCACCAGCAGTGCCACCACCGCTGCCACATGAAACTGCCATCACCTGAAACCGCTGCCGCTGACACATGACCGCCTGAGTAAGTGCACATGTGTATGCCCAGTGCACATGCACACTTACTCAGGTGGCCGCTATCTTTGGACACCTGCATATACAAAGATGGTGGCGGCGTGACCCACTCCATGCATGCACACTTATTCTTGCCGCCTTCTTCGGCCATGGATCAGTAAAGTATCCACTGTTTCACCTTGATTTTGGGAGTGCTGCCTGTTGTTTTCATTTGTTATTGCATGAGGGTTTGGACATTACCTTTACAGGTTTTGCACCTAAATATTATTTTGGTAGTGCCGCCCAGTTTTTTTGCTTTCAATATATATATTGTACCCCATTCACACACATATATACAGTGGGAGAAAAAAGTATTAAATACATTATTACTTTTCTAAGTAACTATATTTGTAAAGGTGTTATTGACATGAATTTCTCACCAGATGTCAGTAACAACACATCCAATCCACACAAAGAAATCAAACCTTGTGTAATAATGAGAAATGACACGGGGGAAAAAGTATTATACACTCTTGCTGAAATGTATTTGATACTTTGTAAAAAAGTCTTTGTTGGTGATGACTGTTTCAAGATGTCTCCTGTATGGAGAAACTAGTCACATGCATTGCCCAGGTGTGAATTTGGCCCAATCTTCCACACAAACACTTTTACATCCTGAAGGTTCTGTGGGCTCCTTTTATGAATTCTGAGCCTAAGTACACTGCATACATTTTCTTTTTGATTCAAGTCAGGTAATTGGATGGCCTTTCAAGCAGTTTCATTTTCTTTCTCTGAAACCAGTTGAGGGTTTTCTTGGCTATGTGTTTGGGATCATTGGCTTGCTGAAAAGTCTACCTTAGTTTCATCTTCACTATACTGGTAGATGGCAGTAGATATTTATCAAGAATGTTTCAGAACATTTGTCCATTTATTGTTCCTTCAATCACATCATGTTTGCCCGTTTCATATGCTGAATAACTGCCCCACACGATGAGGTCCCTTTTACAAACGTCACTGTTGGTATGCAGTGCCTTTTGGTCTCCAAACATGGTGTGCATTATTGCATCCAAAGAATTACATTTTGGTCTCATCTAACCAGATTACATTCTCTTAGTATTTCATAGGTTTGTCTAAATGTTAATGAGTAAACATTACATGCACTTCATCATATTTTTTGTTCAGCAATGGAGTTCTGTGCAGTGAGTGTGCATACAGGCCATGGAGGATGAGTGCCTTACTTATTTTTTTCTTTTAAACAAGTTAATCTGCTGATTCCAGGTCTCTCTGTAGCACTGCACAGGTGGTTCTCGGCTCTTGGACAATTCTTATGATAATTATTTTCTCTCCTTTGTCTGAAATCTTGTGTGGAGCACCTGTTGGGGCCTGTTTATTATGAAACTATATTATTTCCATTCTTGGTTTATGGCCCCAACAAAACTGTATCTAATGCAATCAGTATGTTTTGTAACCATAAGGTTGTGAATGTCTTGAGACAGCTGATTGGTTTCACCCAACATAAGATGTTTCTTGTGTGGCACCTTGGTAAGAAAACCCCTTTTTAAAGACCATCAGTTGAACCAGCTGATATTATTTTTCACTAACTGGCAGGATTACTAGAGATAGATTTCAGCTGGTGTTATGACTCTCCATGGCTTTTTTGCAATTCTCTTTCTCCATGTATTCAATACTTTTTGCATGTGTAATTCCCCATTATTACACAAAACGTAATTTATAGACATCTCTTTGCCTTTGTGTACTGGATGGGTTGTTAGTGACATTTGGTATGAAATTCATGCCAGTAGCACCTTTAGAAATACATTTACTTAAAAAATTGGTGATATGCTTCAATACTTATTTACCGTATATACTCGCGCATAAGCCGAGTTTTTCAGCCCAAAAATTGGGCTGAAAAGTACCCCCCTCGGCTTATACGCGAGTCAGTGACGGTATACAGCAGCCACAGCAGCCCCAGCAGCCTCAGTAATCCAGGGCCCCCCCAGCCTTGCTCCGGTCACCTGTAAAGCAAAATATACTTATCACTGTCCCGCTGCCGTCCGCGCCCGCCGCTGCCAACATCCCCGATCCTCCATCTTCATGCGTCCTCTTCCGGTTTCCTGTGTTCGTCGCAGGCAATGACGTAATTGACGGCGCCGAACACAGGAAGTCGGAAGAAGACGCATGAAGATGGAGGATCGGGGATGTCGGCAGCGGCGGGCGCGGACGGCAGCGGGACAGTGATAAGTATATTTTGCTTTACAGGTGACCGGAGCAAGGCTGGGGGGGCCCTGGATTACTGGGGCTGCTGTATACTACCGCTGGGGCGGCTATACACTACCACTGGGGCTGCTGGGGCTGCTATATACTACCACTGGGGCTGCTATATACTACCACTGGGGCTGCTGGGGCTGCTATATACTACCACTGGGGCTGCTGTATACTACCACTGGGGCTGCTGGGGATGCTATATACTCCCACTGGGGCTGCTGGGGCTGCTATATACTACCACTGGGGCTGCTATATACTACCACTGGGCTGCTATATACTACCACTGGGGCTGCTGTATACTACCACTGGGGCTGCTGGGGATGCTATATACTACCACTGGGGCTGCTGTATACTACCACTGGGGCTGCTGTATACTACCACTGGGGCTGCTGTATACTACCACTGGGGAGGCCTGTATACCACTGGGGGGGCCTGTATACCACACTGCTGGGGGCTGTATACCTGTGCTGGGGTCCACCCTCGGCTTATACACGAGTCAATAGGTTTTTCCAGATTTTTGGGGCAAAAGTAGGGGGGTCGGCTTATACACGGGTCGGCTTATACACGAGTATATACGGTAATTTGACGTGTATATATTTATACAGTGGCAACCAAAAGTTATGCTTTAAAAAAAAAAAAAAAGTATGCTTCTGTCTGGCTGTTGTGATGGCATTTTATGGTGATTTTAGTAATCCAGAGGCAAATGGTTGTCTACTCTAAGGATTAAACTTGTGTTTAACATTGATTTATTCCCTTATTTGTTAGTTTTCCCGATTTGGTGGGCCAAATGTTTTGCATTTTTTTTTTATTATTTGCTAAATAATGTTTTTTTGTGGGTGTGTATTTTTGGCAAAGCCAAGGACAAATTTACCACCAGAAGTCAGGAAGCTTGTTATTGTGAAAGTGAATATAGGTAAAAGTCAAAAAAAGGTAGCCATGGAATTTAACTATTCTCAGAGTCAAATGAAGGAAGAATATGGAGTCAAAGTGAATCACCAAACTGTAGTGCTAAGGCTAAGAGGAGAAGGGTTGAATGTACGAGTTCCAGTCAGTAAGGCTATCATCTCTAGAAAGTACTGGAAGCTCAAACTTGTTTGCCAAAAAACACAGGCAATGGAAAGAGACAGATTGGTCTAAGGTGTTGTGGTCAGATGAATCCAAGTTCAATCTGTTCGATAGTGATGGCAAGCACTATATATATACCGCTTAATTGGAAAACGTAATTATGTAAGGTACTAACCACCTAAAATGACACATGGTGCCAAGGTTATTGTTTGTTTTCTGCATCTGCCATTGGCCCTCTGCATAAAATTGATGGAAATATGAATGCTATCCATGCACAAGGATATACTGGAGACTGTATTGCTGCCACATTATAAAACCAAAGTAGGCAGGGGCTGGAAATTCTAGCAAGACAATGATTCTAAGCACATTCAATTTAGTCAACAATAGGTTAGCAAAAAAAAAAATTTTCGCCTGCTGCATTGGCCAAGCAAAGCACCTTTAGGATGGGTAAGGGTACCTTTACACACAGAGATAAATTGCTTGCAACTCATTGGTTGCAGTGAAATCATGGACACATTGCTCCATTTTGTTGCCATGTATAAATGGAATAATGTGTCCATGATTTCACTGCAACCAGTGAGTTGCAAGCAATTTATCTCTGTGTGTAAAGGTACCCTTGGGGTGATGAGTTGGGGCTTGTACCCATAGCAATAAAGATGAATTATATGTAGATTTATAAATTAAATAGAGCAAGATCACTCAAGAGGTCTTAAATACCCTCATGGCTTCAATGCTCCGTCAGTTTGGTGCAGTAATTAAAGCAAGAGGTTATGCTACAAAATACTAAGTTATGGCATTGCAAACTATGAATTACTCTCTATGTTAAGATCAATAAATAGTATATGCATAACTTTTGGCATTCAGTCTTCTTTAATTACCATATATACTCGTGTATAAGCCGACCCGTTATAAGCCGACCCCCCTACTTTTGCCCCCAAAACCTGGGAAAACCTATTGACTCATGTATAAGCCGAGGGTGGACCCCAGCACAGGTATACAGCCCCCCAGCGGTGTGTTTATACAGGCCCCCCAGTGGTAGTATACAGCAGCCTCCCCAGTGGTATATACAGGCCCCAGCAGTATTACAGCAGCCTCCCCAGTGGTATATACAGGCCCCAGTAGTATATAGGCCCCAGCAGTATATACAGCAGCCCCAGCGGTATATACAGCAGCCCCAGCGGTATATACAGCAGCCCCAGCAGTATATACAGCAGCCCCAGTGGTATATACAGCAGCCCCAGTAGTATATACAGCAGCCCCAGTGGTACACAGCAGCCCCAGCAGTATACAGCCCCCCCATCAGTGGTACACAGCAGCCCCAGCGGTATACAGTCCCCCCCCATCAGTGGTACACAGCAGCCCCAGTGGTATACAGCCCCCCCCCCCATCAGTAGTATACAGGGCCCCCCCTTGCTGCCGCACACCTGTAAAGTAATAGATCATTATACTTATCCCTGTCGCCACTCTGCACCGCTCTGCACTGCGCTCCTCCGGGTCTTCCTGCTTCCTCCTCTGGCGGGCGCAGGCAATGACATCATTGTCTGTGCGCCGGAGGAAGAAGCATGAAGACCCAGAGGAGCGCGGTGCAGAGTGGCGACAGCGACAGGGATAAATATAATGATCTATTACTTTACAGGTGTGCGGCAGCAAGGGAGGGCCCTGTATACCACTGATGGGGGGGGGCGCTGTATACCGCTATATGACTCATGTATAAGCCGAGGGGGGGACTTTTCAGCACATTTTTTGTGCTGAAAAACTCGGCTTATACACGAGTATATACGGTAATTGACCATTCTTATATTCAAAAGCATTTTGGTTAAAATTAAGGACTTGTATAATGACAACGTCATTCAACACCAGGAAAATGGCATCAAAACAACCAGACAGAAGTAATCACACTTTTAAATAAAATGCAAAACTTTTGGTCATCACTGCATTATGTATATATACAGGGTGAGCCATTTATATGGATGCACCTAAATAAAATGGGAATGGTTGGTAATATCAACTTCCTGTTTGTGGCATATTAGTATATGGGAGAGGGAAAACTTTTCCAGATTGGTGATGACCATGGCAGACATATTTGAAGTTGACCATTTTGGATCCAACTTTATTTTTTTCAACACGAAGAGGGTCATGTGACACATCAAACATATTGAGAATTTCATAAGAAAAACAATGGTGTGCTTTGGTTTTAACGTAACTTTATTCTTTCATGAGTTTTTTAAAAGTGTATGACCACTTATATGTTCAAAGTGCTGCCCATTGTGTTGGACTGTCAATGCAGCCCTCTTCTCCCACTCTTGACACACTGATAGCAACACCACAGAAGAAATGCTAGCACAGGCTTCCAGTATCCATTGTTTCAAATGCTGCACATCTCGCATCTTCACAACATAGACAGTTGCCTTCAGATGAGTGATGAGGCAAACTTGTTTGTGAATGGTGAAGTTAACAAACAAAACTACTGCTATTGGTCTGACACTAACTCACAGTGGACAGATCCCTCCAAGACTGTTGAAACACAAAAATTGATGGTATGGTGTGGTATACGGGGGACAAAGATAGTGGGGCCATTCTTCATCAATGGAAACCTTAATGCCACAGGATATCTGAAATTGCTACATGATTCAGATATCCAACAATCCAACACAATGGGCAGTACTTTGAACACATTTTATAAGTGGCCATAAACTTGTAAATAACTCATGAAAGAATAAAGGTATGATTAAACCAAGCACACCATTGTTTTTCTTATGAAATTCCCAATAGGTTTGATGTGTCACATGACCCTCTTCACATTGATAAGAATAAAGTTGGAACCAAAATGGCCAACTTCAAAATGGCCGGCATAGTCACCACCCATCTGGAAAAGTTTCCCCCCTCCCATATACTAATGTGCAACAAACAGAAAGTTGATATCACCAACCATCTCACCTAGGTGCATCCATAGAAATGACCCAACCCTGTATATATATATATATATATATATATATATATATATATATATATATATATATAATATATATATATATATATATATAATATAATACTGTACAGACCAAAAGTTTGGACACACCTTCTCATTCAATGATTTTTCTATATTTTCATAACTGTGAATATTGTAGATTCACACTGAAGGCATCAACACTATGACTTAACATATGTGGAATTATATACTTAACAAAAAAGTGTGAAACAACTGAAAATATATCTCATATCCTAGGTTCTTCAAAGTAGCCACCTTTTGATTCGATTACTGCTTTGCACACTCTTGGCATTCTCTTGATGAGAGAAAATCAGCAAAGCACCCCCACACCATCACAGCTCCTCCTCCATGCTTCACTGTGGGAGCCAGGCATGTAGAGTCCATCCGTTCACCTTTTCTTCATCGCACAAACACACGGTGGTTGGAACCAAAGATCTCAAATTTGGACTCATCAGACCAAAGCATAGATTTCCACTGGTCTAATGTCCATTCCTTGTGCACTTTAGCCCAAACAAGTCTCTTCTGCTTGTTGCCTGTCCTTAGCAGTGGTTTCCTAGCAGCTATTTTACCATAAAGGCCTGCTGCACAAAGTCTCCTCTTAACAGTTGTTGTAGAGATGTGTCTGCTGCTAGAACTCTGTGTGGCATTGACCTGGTCTCTAATCTGAGCTGCTGTTAACCTGCGATTTCTGAGGCTGGCGACTCGGATGAACTTATCCTCCGCAGCAGAGGTGACTCTTGGTCTTCCTTTCCTGGGGTGGTCCTCATGTGAGCCAGTTTCTTTGTAGTGCTTGATGGTTTTTGCAACTGCACTTGGGGACACTTTCAAAGTTTTCCCATTTTTTCGGACTGACTGACCTTAATTTCTTAAAGTAATGATGGTTGTCGTGCCTTTCTTAGAAATACATGCATTTAGTTTGCTTGAGACAATATATTGTTTACTTGTTCAGCAATGATTTATCCCATAGCGCCATCTGTTGACAATGTTCCCACATTACATTATGTTTACTGCATAGTCTAATTTTGGTCCCTCCATGCCTATGTATTCCCATGAGGCTGTGCTCTAGGCTCTGCCCCTTCTCCTCCAGAAGCCATTACAGCCTCATACAAGCTGACATCCTGGTGTGCTGACCCTTCTCTCTCTGGATTTCAGCTCATCTGCATGTTTCCCTCAGCATAGCACAGTCCGTGAGTTTATAATATGCTACTGCCCACCTAAATGTACAATGTAGCTACACTATTGTTTATCATCTTATTATCTGCTATTATACTTATTGTATATTTGGAATATCGTGCAGGAACATTGTGTGACCTGTAACAATGTAATTTTATATACTTCAGATATGCTTATGTTGTATTGAGAATTTCTATTTGTTTTTTCTAATTTTACACTTAACCTATTAATAAAAGTTGAAAAGGACCCCCAGCGTCCATGTCAGTGCATTGATGGGAAAGAGTTTAGCTGTCTGTCAACTCGTTCTTCAGGAGTACAGAGCGAGGGTGCCAGAACAGTAAAACGACTGCTATAACAGGGTCGAAGCACAGACACTGACTTCTAGCAGAGAACAGTCAAGCCGCATACAGACACAATGTCAGATATAGGATCTGAAGTTTATGTGACACGCTCCCATGTAAGCGCATCTTCACGGAAGTCTGTGAGCAGCAATGCAATTGCCATCGCCAGGGCGAAGGCGGAAGCCGCCAAAGTGAGAGCTGCTTTCGCTGAACAGGAGTGGATATTAAAGAAAGAAAAGGCACGTCTGGAAGCCGACCTCGCAAAACTTGCCATAGACACAGAAGCTGCAGCAGCAGAAGCTGAGGTATAGGTTTTAGAAGAAGCAGCACGCTGCGATAGTGAAAGGTTTAGCTTAAGGCTAGGACCTGAACTTAATCATCGTGACATCTCACAACGCACTTCAGACTATGTGCTACAGCATGCCTCATTAGATGACCATCTACATTCAGCTCCAAGAGAGAGACCGAATCCTCTCATTCAGCCATCAACCTTCATTCATCAATCATCCCACATTAAGCATGAAGGTAATTCTGTCCACCTTCCACCATCAGTGAGACCAGCACCCGAACCTGTAGATCCCTATTATACAGCAAATACTTTCAAGATAGAAGACCCCGACGGTGACTATCCTGATGAAGATGCATTTTACGGCAACAATAGCTCATTGAGACCTCATCACAGCAACAGGTAACCAGACCGCCCTCTCAGAGATCAAGAGCTACCAGCTTTCCTCAAGTTCTTTGCACGTCGTAAGTTACTCACCAAAGGTCTCTTAAAGTTTAACGACCGTCCTGAAAGTTTCAGAGTGTGGAGAGCTTCCTTCAGAAACGCCACCGCTGACCTAGACATCTCTGCCAGCGAAGAGATCGACCTCTTGGTTAAGTGGCTAGGAAATGAATCGGTAGAACACGCGAAATGCATCAGAGATATCAGCATCAAGAACCCGAGGAAAGGTTTGTGCACGTTATGGGAGAGACTCAACGAGTGCTATGGCTCCTCAGAGATGATAGGAGAATCCCTCTTCAAAAGGTTGGAAGACTTTCCTATAATCTCTAATAAGAACTTTCACATGCTAAGAGAATTGAGCGACCTTTTAATAGAACTCCAAGTCGCCAAGACTGAAGGAGACCTGCCAGGCCTCGCATTCCTAGACACAGCCAGAGCCATCAAACCCATAGTGAAGAAACTACCTTACAGTTTGCAAGAGAAATGGTTGAACTGGGGTTCGGATTACAAGCAGCGTCACAACGTGGTGTTCCCTCCATTCCACATCTTTGTAGATTTTGTCCGCCAGCAGGCCAAGATCAGGAACGATCCCAGCTTCAACCTTTCTGCCGTAGATCTTGTCAACCCAAGAACAAGTAAACCTGTTCCAGTTCGCAATCCCAGAGACTCACCTATCACCGCACACAAAACTAATGTGTCTTCTGCAGACTCATCACACAAGACCCACAGTACAATAGACCTGGAAAGGGAGTGCCCCTTACATAAAAGGCCTCACCCACTACAAGAGTGCAGGAGTTTTAGGGGAAAATCCCTTAAAGACCGTAGACTCTTCCTCAAAGAGAACAACATACGTTACAGATGTTGCGCATCTACATCCCATTTAGCTAAAGACTGCAAAGCCGGTATTGTTTGTTTGGAGTGTAACAGCCAAGAGCACAGCACAGCTCTACACCCAAGGCCAGCCCTGCAGACCCCCTCCTCCATAGACCGACTTACAGAGCACGGCGGGGAGGAGAAAGACAGTACACCTCCTGAAGTGTCACCCCAGTGCACTCAAGTCTGCGGAGAAGGTCTTATTAACAAATCCTGCTCAAAAATATGTTTGGTTACAGTTTACCCTATTGGCCACAGAGAAAAAGCGGTTAAACTCTATGCTATACTCGATGACCAGAGTAACAGATCACTTGCCAGCTCAGTTTTCTTTGACATCTTTAAAATCGAGGGACTCAGCTCGTCCTACTCACTAAAAACATGCACAGGAGTGAGTGAAGAATCAGGGAGGAGAGCTACAGGTTATCAAATCGAATCCCTGGAAGGGAAGACATCCTTAGCCCTTCCTACATTAATCGAGTGTAATTCTATCCCAAACAATAGAGAAGAAATCCCCACTCCAGAAGCGGCACTACATCACCCTCATTTGAGAAGCATAGCGCATCTCATTCCCGCACTCAATCCCCAAGCCAAGTTAGTCCTTTTGCTAGGGAGAGACGTCATCAGAGTCCACAAGGTGAGGAAACAGATAAACGGTCCTCATAACTCGCCCTACGCTCAGAAGCTAGACCTGGGATGGGTAGTTATAGGGGACGTTTGCCTCAAAGACGCTCTCAAGTCAAACAACGTTCACTCTCTCTACACATACACGTTGGAGAGTGGCCATCCATCCTTTTTCCTACCCTGCCCCAACAAATTCCTTGTGAAAGAGAAGCACACCAACTCGGCACAATTAAATGGCAGAGAAGACAACGCTACTGAATCGAAAGTCCTAGACTCATCCACAGTCTCTCTTCCTGTACAACGCAGTCTAGGGTTTAATTGGGACTCAGAATCTGATGGTTTAACTTTTCAAGTCAACCTAGAGAAAAAACCCTTCACATGATGAGGCGTCCTGTCCACAATCAGCGATCCTGATGACCCATCTCTGCTTACTCCTCCAACTCTCCTTACCCAGATGTTTAATGTGAGCACGCTGACGTCCGGAGAGTCTACTACTAAAGACTTGTACAAATCCCAGTGGAAAAGAGTTCAAATGCTAGCAGACCTGTTTCTGAACTTATTCTATTGCTCTAGTTGAAGTTTATGTGGCATCCCCTGGATACCAGACGGGGAGTGTCGTGCCTTTCTTAGAAATACATGCATTTAGTTTGCTTAAGACAATATATTGTTTACTTGTTCAGCAATGATTTATCCCATAGCGCCATCTGTTGACAATGTTCCCACATTACATTATGTTTACTGCATAGTCTAATTTTGGTCCCTCCATGCCTATGTATTCCCATGAGGCTGTGCTCTAGGCTCTGCCCCTTCTCCTCCAGAAGCCATTACAGCCTCATACAAGCTGACATCCTGGTGTGCTGACCCTTCTCTCTCTGGATTTCAGCTCATCTGCATGTTTCCCTCAGCATAGCACAGTCCGTGAGTTTATAATATGCTACTGCCCACCTAAATGTACAATGTAGCTACACTATTGTTTATCATCTTATTATCTGCTATTATACTTATTGTGTATTTGGAATATCGTGCAGGAACATTGTGTGACCTGTAACAATGTAATTTTATATACTTCAGATATGCTTATGTTGTATTGAGAATTTCTATTTGTTTTTTCTAGTTTTACACTTAACCTATTAATAAAAGTTGAAAAGGACCCCCAGCGTCCATGTCAGTGCATTGATGGGAAAGAGTTTAGCTGTCTGTCAACTCGTTCTTCAGGAGTACAGAGCGAGGGTGCCAGAACAATGGCCACTCGTTTTTCTTTACTTAGAATTTGTATTATGGCAAGAAAAAAGCAGCTAACCGTCTATTCAGTAGGACTATCAGCTGTGTATCCACCAGACTTCTGCACAACACAACTGATGGTCCCAACCCCATTTATAAGGCAAGAAATCCCACTTAGTAAACCTGACAGGGCACACCTGTGAAGTGAAAACCATTTCCGGTGACTACCTCTTGAAGCTCATCAAGAGAATGCCAAGAGTGTGCAAAGCAGTAATCAAAGCAAAAGGTGGCTACTTTGAAGAACCTAGAATATAAAACATGTTTTCAGTAGTTTCACACTGTTTTGTTAAGTATATAATTCCACATGTGTCAATTCATAGTTTTGATGCCTTCAGTGTGAATCTACAATTTTCATAGTTATGAAAATACAGAAAAATCTTTGAATGAGAAGGTGTGTCCAAACTTTTGGTCTGTACTGTATATATACATATATATACACACAATAGTAGGTTTAGTGGTCTCTTACCTATCTAAATGGACAGACAGATTTGTATGAGTTAGCACCGCTTATGGTATACTTGCAAGCTTATTGTCAATCTCACTTCCCGGATGGGATTGATTTCTGTGTCCCATACTCTTTTGTTATGTATTTTTATCATGTCTATGTTAAGAAAGGCCAGGGAGCCTAAATTAGGCATACAGACTCCATGAAATAGGGAAGGGTGGAAGTGAAGTGGTTAAAAGGGATTTAAGAGGACTGCACAGTGAACATGCAGGGGTTTGGATTGGAGGGGGAAAATATGGGGACATTGTTATGGGGTGGATATAAGGTGTGAGGGGTAGAGGGGGTTGGTAGCTCCTCTTGTGCAGCAGGAACCGACAGGAGAAGACATCCAGGACCCTGAATATGTCTGATCCATCCACCATGATGGTGGAGAGTAAGGAAGGCGAAGGAACCCTGGAGCCTGAAAGCAGCTGGAGGGACCTGCACTTCAGGGACATCATCGAGGCCAACTAGCCCCGTGATGCATGCTCTGCGATCCTGGCCATCAGAGCATTACTCCCTAGTAGAGGAGATTTGAGTCGTTTGCAGGAGGGTAGGTGTGATCTAGCCGGGAGCAAGTGGATGGGAATTCAAGGAATAATATGGTTTTGAGTGGTGCAAGACATTTTATATCAGTTGGAAGAAACAGACAATTGAATGTGAAGAAAATAATGATCTGGGTGAAGTCTTCCTGGGAATTCAGTTTGATGTTAAATTCTCAATGCTGGGTTTGTGATTTGTGACCTGGGGATTATTATTATTTGGTTAGAGTCGAGTGGTATGTTGAATCTGAGGATAAGGAGGTCAGGGGTTAAGCTGACCGAGACATGGATTAAAGGGTTGTTGCCTGGAAGGGCAGGTGTGGTGTGTCCTGAGGGATTGGAGGTGATGCTAAAGGTTTAGTGGCAGTTTTTTTAGGTGAAATTTTACGCTATGTATGTGTTAGCGGTATCAGCAATCGGAATTGTTCATTGGTTGTTTAGTAGGAATGGAGAAGGTGTCATCGAGCAGTTGTGTCAGTTGATACCGATGCTGCAAGGTGATATATAACAGTTCTTGCAGCTTTATATGGGTGCTGCAGCGTGATACTTAAAGGGAACCTATTACCCTGAAAATACATTCTAATCTGCAGGCACCATGTTACAGAGCAACAGGAGGAGTAGAGCAGATTGATATATAGTTTTGTGAACGAAGATTCAGTATAACCTGTGTTTTCATCATTTGAACTTCTGCTCTTTCTGGGATTTTGGGTCCAGTGGGCGGTCCTGTCGGTGATTGACAGCTGTCTTTATATAGATGTGCATACAAATATAGCTGTTAATCAGTAATAGGACCACCCACTGGACCCAAAATCCCAGAAAGAGCAGAGGTTTAAATGATGAAAACACAGATTTACTGAATCTTCAATCACAAAACTATATAGCAATCTGCTCTACTCTTCCTGCTCTATAACATGGTGCCTGCAGATTAGAATGTACTTTAAGGTGACAGGTTCCCTTTAACAGTTGTTGCAGCCTTAGACAGGTGCCGCAAGGTGTTCTTTAATGGTTGTAGCAGCTTTAAATGGATGCTGCAGGGTGATATTTAACAACTGGTGTCTTCCCCTCATTCTTCAAACATGCCTTGATCACACCTAACCTCAAAAAGCCCTCCCTCGACTCATCCTCTGTTTCTAGCTATCGCCCCATATCACTTCTCCCATTTGCCTCTAAACTACTGAAAGTTAATGTCCATCTTGAACTGTCCTCCCACCTGTCCTCCTACTCCCTCTTTGACTGCTTACAATTTGGCGTCACTCTACCGAAACTGCTCTAACTAAAGTTACCAGTGACCTACTAACTGTCAAGCGCAAGCAACACTTTTCTGTCCTCCTCCTCCTCCTAGACCTGTCCTCTGCCTTCGACACTGTAGACCATTCCTTCCTGTTACAGATCCTCGAATTTCTTGGTGTCACAGACTTGGCCCTCTCCTGGATTTCTTCATATCTAACAGACCGGACATTCAGTGTCTCTTTCTCCCACACCACCTCCTCACCTTATCCCCTATTTCTCGGGTGTCCCCCAAGGCTCAGTTCTTGGACCCCCTACTTTCTCCATCTACACACTTGGCTTGGGACAGCTCATAGAGTCCCACGGCTTTCAGTATCAGCTCTACGCTGATGACACACAGATCTATCTCTCTGGATCTGATATCACCTCCTTACTAACCAAAATTCCACAATGTCGGTCTGCTACTTCATCCTTCTTTTCTGCTCGATTTCCAAAACTGAACATGGACAAAACAGAATTCATCATCTTTCCCCCAACTCACTCTACCCCTCCATCAGACCCATCCATCAAAGTCAATGGCTGTTCACTTGCCCTAGTCCTGCATGTTCGGTGCGTCGGAGCGATACTTGACTCTTCCCTCTCCTTCAAGCCACATATCCAAGCCCTTGCCACCTCCTGCTGACTCCAACTCGAAAATATTTCCTGTATCCGTACGTTCCTTGACCAGGATACTGCAAAAACACTTGTTCATGCCTTCATCATCTCCCACCTCGATTATTGTAATCTCCTGCTCTCTGGCCTCCCCTCTAGCACCCTTGCACCACTCCAATCTATGCTAAACTCTGCTGCCCAACTAACCCACCTGTCTCCCCACAATTCCCCATTCTCTCCTCTCTGCCAAGCCCTTGACTGGCTCCCCATTTCTCAGAGGCTCCAGTTCAAAACCCTAACTATGACATACAAAGCCATCCACAATCTGTCTCCTCCATACATGTGCGACATGGTTTACCATAACCTACCCTCACGCAGCCTTCGATCCTCTCAAGATCCCCTCCTCTACTCCCCTCTTTTCTCTTCTTCCCACAACCGCATACAAGATTTCTCCCATGCATCCGCTATATACTCTGGAATTCTCTACCCCAAACACATCTGACTGTCGCCCACCACGAAAACCTTCAAAAGTAACCTGAAGACCCATCACAAGCCGACAACTTGCAGTGATCCTCAATCTACTGAACCACCGCATGACCAGCTCTACCCTCTCCTAGTGTACCCTCACCCATCCCTTGTAGACTGTGAGCCCTCACGGGCAGGGTCCACTCTCCATCTTTAACTTGTGTGCCTTATATTGTTCATGTATTTGTACTTGTCTATGAATGCCCTTTCCACATGTAAAGCGCCATGGAAAAAATGGTGCTATAATAATAAATAATAATAACTGTTGCAGCTTTTTTTGGGTGCTGCAGAGTGATATTTAGCAGGTGTTGTAGCTTTTTTTGGGTGCTGCTGGGTGGTACTTAACAGTTGTGGCACTTGATACGGGTGCTGATGGATGACTTTTAACAGTTGTTACAGCTTTATACGGGTGCTGTTGGGTGACATTTAAAAGTTGTGGCAGCTTTATACGGGCACTGCAAGGTGGATACCTAAGAGTTGTTTCAGCTTTATACGAGTGCTGCAAAGTGGATATCCAACAGTGGAGCAGCCTTATACTGGGGCTGCAAGGTGGATTTCTAACAGTTGTGACAGCTTTATATGGGTGCTGTACATGTACTTCAGTGAAAAGCCACTATTAGGGAATAGTGGCTTCTGAGACAGCAATTTAGTTAGTGGCAAAGGCTTTGCAGAAGTTAGGGGTTTTAACTGTGGAGTGTTAATACCCCTCTCCCACGGCTGGTTGCGGTGTGGCCAGGGAGGTTGGGAAGGTTGTGGGGTCGCTATTGGGAAATAGTGGCTTCTGGTACAGCAATTTAAATAGCAGACGTAGGCAATATTTTGTTCAGGTTGGTGATATTTTATTCAGGCTTTCTGCTTCCATTTTGTTTGGGTTACTTTGAATGTGCAATAAGTAGTAGCTGAAGGGAGTATGATTGCAGGGTCAGGCTACATAATATTTACAAAACTATGACAATGCAATGTAGAAAGTCCCTTCATTTTCCATTGCAATGCAACAATAAATGAGTTGCAATGGTGTACATTCCCTCTGAATGAAATATGATACAGGGCACATTACAGCACAAATATTTGTACCGGCCAGATATCAGTTACTAGAAAAGGAAGGATATACAGCATCCCATTCTACAGATTTACACACCTGAATAATTCAGCATCATCTGTTAAGAACTTTGGTAGATTTGAGTCCCGCAAAGCTCGAATCAGGACCACATCTTCATCCAAATTTGGATTCTCTCTCTTTAATGAGCTAAAAAGGATAGAAAGTTTAAGTAATTTTAGTTTTTCTTAGTACTACAGAAGTGTAGAATTACAAAGTATAGTATAGAATCAGAGTCAAAAGTGTTGGCAGCCATGAAGTTGCTCGAGAAAATGAAGTGTTTCTCCAAGAAAATTATTGCAATTACACATGTTTGATTATAGACAGATTTATTTGTTTTGTGTGTTTTGGGACAACATAAGGAATAGAGAGAAACCGAGAAAAAATAAGCAATTTGGAGATAGTTTCACACAAAAACCCCAAAATTTGCCGGACAAAATTGTTGGTACCCTCAACTTAATATTTGGTTGCATGCCCTTTGGAATAAATAACTGCAATTAATCACTAGTAGAGATGAGCGAATACTAAAATGCTCGAGTGCTCGATGCTCGGGCTGAGCATCCCAAGATACTCGTGTACTCGACCCGAGCACCGAGCCCAATGTAAGTCAATCAGTGACAGGCTCCGCCCACAGACTTCCGGCTATAAAACGAGTGTTTCTGGGAAAGGGCGGGAGGGTGGGCTTTTTCAAATCGTCGCAAAATACAACACCATGCTGTGCCCCCCAGAGGGACCCTAACAATCAATCTGCTCTCTGTGAGGTGCCAGGTCACTGTGTGCACTGAAGGGAGCTTTGTATTTGTATCAGATCAATAATTATTAGCGAAGAGTCCAAGCATCTTGGCGGTACTCGGTGCTTGCCGAGCATCCCGAGTACCAGGATACTCGTGCGAGTAACGAGTAGCGCCGAGCATGCTCGCTCATCATTAATCACTAGCAACAAGCTTCTTCCATCCCATGTAACTGCAATAATTTTCTTGGAGAAATACTTAATTTTCTGGAGCAATTTCAAGGGTGCCAGTACTTTTGGCCATGACTGTACTGCACAGACATCTCCTACCCAGCCATAACTAAAACTGATTTCACGGCTCTCATCCCAAAATCATAGTGGTCTTGTTGTGAAAGCTGCTCACTGCAAAGTTTATACATTTGTGTCATCTTGCGGGCCAGTACTTTACTGGATTCAAAACCTTCAGAGTACAGAATGACCTGCAAAGAAAATAAATAAATACATAAAATGGGTACTTTTTCTTACAATGGTCAGTTAAGTTAATGATTATTGTTATTATGATTTAACTGTACTCTTACCTCAGCAATTAAAGCATAATTTGGCACCATCATAGAGAATGGTCTGAAAAGTGCCTTCAGGTTGTCTGGTAGCTCAGTTCTTCCTGCATAGCCTGGGTTCATTGTAATAAATGCTGCACATGTCATAACGAGCTTGATTTCTCGACCTTCAAACATAAATCTGGAGAGCTACAGAGAAGGATTCAAATTTTTGATAAACAATTTTTTTTTCATATATACAGTGTTAGTAATTATCCTTAGTTAAGTAAAAAGATGCACTAAGTTTTAGACTGCAATTATTGTTCCTTCATTAATTTTAAAGGGACACGGTCATGTCATTTTTCAGTATGATACTAATAGTTCCCTTGAATAGTGCCTGGGCAGACCTTTTAAAAACATGTAAAATCATTATTGTACCATTTGTAGTTTTCTTGTTATACGCATTTTCAGACCCCGCAAGGAGCTGGTACATTAGTCCTGTTCATTAATTTTACAAAGGATAAGTTCGGCTGCTGTATAAGTGTTATTTAAATATCCACACCCACCCAAGCTGGTGTACTGTTCCTACCCTCTGCTCTGTGCTGTGAGGGGGGAGGTGCTTTGTTCTGCACTGTGTGCACTGTGTAAGAGATTTCTATTATAAGAACATTGCTGTTTCGGCATACATGTAATGTATGTATCTGCTGAGCAAATGATCATATGTTCTTATAATCATATAGAAATATCTCAGACTGCACACACTACACATATCGCTCATACACACAATGACATGAAGAGGTCAGAGCTTCAGCTAAGCACATACCTCCTTCCATCTCATTTCTGCTCTCCATTGAGTCACACAACAGACAAATCAGAAAGGAGGTCAGAGCTGTGTATGAATATTCATTCATTGGGGAGGGGGCAGCAGAGAGCTTACTGTGATTGACAGATTGAATTAATCTTTTACTTTACAGGTTACAGAGAATAGGAGGGAAATATATATACCGTATATACTCGTGTATAAGCCGACCCGTGTATAAGCCGACCCCCTACTTTTGCCCCCAAAACCTGGGAAAACCTATTGACTCGTGTATAAGCCGTGGGTGGACCCCAGCACAGGTATATAGCCCCCAGCAGTGTGGTATATAGGCCTCCCCAGTGGTATATACAGCAGCCTCCTAGTGGTATATACAGCAGCCTCCCAGTGGTATATTTAGCAGCCTCCCAGTGGTATATTTAGCAGCCTCCCAGTGGTATATACAGCAGCCCCAGCCCCATCCACACACACATACACACACATACATACACACACACACATACACACATACACACACACACACACATACACACACACACATACACACATACACACACATATGCACCATTTCTTACCTTGTCCGGTGCTGTCCCCCGCTGTCATGTCCCGCTCCTCCGGCCGTCCGGTGCTGTCCCCGCTCCTCTCCTGGTCTGCGGCGCGGTTCCGGGTCCAGTTCCATGATGATCGGTGCGGTCCCCGGCCGACTTCCTGCTTCCATCTGTAATCTCCGCCCAGGTCAGGCCCTGCACCAATGAGAGCACAGGACCCGTGCTGTCAATCACCGCCCAGACGCGGCCAGATGACGTTGGGGCCTCTGATTGGCCCAACGTCATCAAGGTGCCACGGCTTGATGACTTCGGGCCAATCAGAGGCCCCAACGTCATCTGGCCGCGTCTGGGCAGTGATTGACGGCACGGGTCCTGTGCTCTCATTGGTGCAGGGCCTGACCTGGGCGGAGATTACAGATGGAAGCAGGAAGTCGGCCGGGGACCGCACCGATCATCATGGAACTGGACCCGGAACCGCGCCGCAGACCAGGAGAGGAGCGGGGACAGCACCGGACAAGGTAATGTATATTGCGCAGCGCCCCCCCACTCCCCTCCTGTCTTATTTTCAGCCCCTACCGTATTGACCCATGTATAAGCCGAGGGGGGGACTTTTCAGCCCAATTTTTGGGCTGAAAAACTCGGCTTATACACGAGTATATACGGTATATACACATATATATTAGAAATATATGAATGGAGAGTACATAGAGAAAAAAAAATAGAAAACGATATCAGTTACATATGGATTTTTGGACTGACAGATTCCCTTTAAGATCCCTTGATATCTACAGTGGTGGCCAAAAGTATTGACACCCCTGCAATTCTGTCAGATAATACTCAGTTTCTTCCACAAAATGATTACAATCACAAATTCTTTGGTATTATTATCTTCATTTAATTTGTCTTCAATGAAAAAATCACAAAAAGAATTGTCCTAAAGCCAAAATGGATATAATTCCACACCAAACATGAAAAATGGGGTGGACAAAAGTATTGGTACTGTTAGAAAAATCATGTGATGCTAATTTGTGTAATTAACAGCACCTGTAACTTATCTGAAGCACCTAACAGGTGTTGGCAATAACTAAATCACACTTACAGCCAGCTGACATGGATTAAAGTTGACTCAACCTCTGTCCTGTGTACTTGTGTGTACCACATTGAGCATGGAGAAAAGAAAGAAGACCAAAGCACTGTCTGAGGACTTGAGAAACCAAATTGTGAGGAAACATGAGCAATCTCAAGGCTACAAGTCCATCTTCAAAGACATGAATGTTCCTGTGTCTGCTATGCGCAGTGTCATCAAGAAGTTTAAAGCCCATGGCACTGTGGCTAACCTCCCTATATGTGGACGGAAAAGAAAAATTGACGAGAGATTTCAACGCAAGATTGTGCGGATGGTGGATAAAGAACCTCGACTAACATCCAAACAAGTTCAAGCTGCCCTGCAGTCCGAGGGTACAACAGTGTCAACCCGTACTATCCGTCGGCATCTGAATGAAAAGGGACTGTATGGTAGCATACCCAGGAAGACTCCACTTCTTACCCCGAGACATAAAAAAGCCAGGCTGGAGTTTGCCAAAACTTACCTGAGAAAGCCTAAAACGTTTTGGAAGAATGTTCTCTGGTCAGATGAGACAAAAGTAGAGCTTTTTGGGCAAAGGCATCAACATAGAGTTTACAGGAGAAATAAAGAGGCATTCAAAGAAACGAACACGGTCCCTACAGTCAAACATGGTGGAGGTTCCCTGATGTTTTGGGGTTGCTTTGCTGCCTCTGGCACTGGACTACTTGACCGTGTGCATGGCATTATGAAGTCTGAAAACTACCAACAAATTTTGCAGCATAATGTAGGGCCCAGTGTGAGAAAGCTGGGTCTCACTTTCAAAAAGCACTAGAAAATGGTTTGAGAGAAAGCACTGGAGACTTCTAAGGTGGCCAGCAATGAGTCCAGACGTGAATCCCATAGAACACCTGTGGAGAGATGTAAAAATGGCAGTTTGGAGAAGGCACCCTTCAAATATCAGGGACCTGGAGCAGTTTGCGAAAGAAGAATGGTCTAAAATTTCAGCAGAGCATTGTAAGAAACTCATTGATGGTTACCGGAAGCGGTTGATCGCAGTTATTTTGGCTAAAGGTTGTGCAACCAAGCATTAGGCTGAGGGTGCCAATACTTTTGCCTGGCCCATTTTTGGAGTTTTGTGTGAAATGATCAATGTTTTGCTTTTTGCTTCATTCTCTTTTGTGTTTTTTCATTGAAGACAAATTAAATGAAGATAATAATACCAAAGAATTTGTGATTGCAATCATTTTCAGGAAGAAACTGAGTATTATCTGACAGAATTGCAGGGGTGTCAATACTTTTGGCCACAACTGTATATGGAGGGCTGTGAGGCTATATTATACTATATGGAGGGCTGTGAGGCTGCATTATACTAGATGGAGGGCTGTGAGGTTGCATTATACTATATGGAGGGCTGTGAGGTTGCATTATACTATATGGAGGGATATGAGGCTGTATTATACTATACGGCAGGATATGAGGCTGTATTATACTATATGGAGGGATATGAGGCTGCATTATACTAGATGGAGGGATATGAGGCTGTATTATACTATATGGAGGGATATGAGGCTGCATTATTCTATGTGGATAGATATGAGGCTGCATTATACTATAATGGAGGACCTTATACAGTATATCATGATGGGGGACATATACACCACGATAAGGGCATATTCCCCGAAGAGCCTGGCCGAACACATGTTCAGCCCCCACAATGCACCGGGCCAGAAATGACGTTCCGAATGACCATGGCTTGCCCCCCCAGTTTTGATCCTGGGTACGCCCATGCACCAACCTGTGGCTTAAGAGCCACATGTGGCTCACAGAACCACGATGTTTGGCTGTATGCTGTTTGCCAGCTTTGTCTTGTATATAGGTATTAACTCCAGATGGTAACTTTCGTGAGTAAACCCACACAGTAGAGTAGATCTGGATGTGTTTATTCTGGCCATTGGGATGGAGAGATAAATATGCTACTCTGTAGATAGAATGATATACTGCCAGTCAGAAGAGGTGTTTATAGCTGTATGGGATAGTGTGATAGGAGTGCTTGATGCAAGAATACCAAGATCGTGAAAGGGCAGAAACCTTGAATGTAATAGACAGTAAGTAAGGGTGGTGCAAGGTTTCAATGGGCTTTCTGTGGCAACATTGTAGAGATCATGATAGCAGAAATAGGAGGCTCAGGGTGTTACTACTGGGGGGAGGTGCAATAAGTGGCTCATGGCAACCTCTTTGAGTTAAATGTGGCTCTGAAGGTACTAAAAATTGGGGATCACTGCTGTAAAGTGTTTCTAGAAGAAATTTGTAGAAAAGAAGGCATTTCCGTCCAGTTATTAAGTAAAAGTTCTTCTTTATTGAGACGTGTTTAAAAACAGGTAAGCAGAAGGATCCATTGCAGACCAGTTTCTGGAGAGAGACTCCCTAAGTCATAGAATAATGCAGTAAAAACTAACAGGTGTATATATACAAGTGAACAACCAATAATTGATGTTGAAACAACAACCAATCCTAACATCTCTTACTAGAATACAGTGGAACTATACGCAAAAAACATTCTTTGTTCAATTTCAACAACGCTGATTAATTTAACATAGCATTAATTTAATATTGGCTGTTGGAGTAACCTGGAATCTACCAATACATTCTAGATGATAGAATGTGTGAGCTGGTTTCAGGTTATTCCAGCAGCCAATCACAGACACCCATTCTGTGACAGCATCTGTGATTGGCTGTTGGGTTCCTCATACATATAGTAGTGTAAAAATCAATACATAATTTAAAGAGATGACGTAGCATTTTTTATTCTCAGCGTAGATAAAGCAGACAGCTATGGGCTGCCACCCTCAGCTGCCTGGCTTTACCTTGGCTGGCAATCAAAATACAGGGTAGTCCATTAATTTTTTTTAATTTATTTAAGAAAATAATTTTAAAAAATTTGTGGGTTCCCGACATATTTTGATTTCCAGTCAGGTAAAACCAGGCAGCTGGGTGGTGGGATTCTCAGCGTGGTAAGGCCCAAGCGATCTGGGCCCCCACACTGAAAACTGCAGCCTGCAGCTGCCCCTGGAAATGGTGCATTAATCATAGCACCATTTCTAGGCGTGCGGCCCTGGTGGGGGAGGCATGCTGGGTAATAATGGGGTTAATACCAGCTTTGTATTGTCACGGGTGGCACGGATGACAGGGTAGAGGCCACGCGCAGACGGTCCCAGCATTTGGCCAATCAGCCATAATGTTTGAGGACGGTCCGTCTTTCAGGGGCATTTACCTTCTGTGTAGATAGAGAGAAGGTATGATAAGATCTCCCTATCATGGGGAGACGGCTGGGAAGGTCTTGTGCTCGGTCTGGTTTCTACACCAGTATTCTGGGTCACTAGGACCCAGCAGGTTCTTCCCACCTTTATAAGGAGTTTCATTGCCCTCCCTCGGTGCAGGTGATATTTCCTTGTGCACTCAGTATCCTTGCTCCAGCAGAAGCTGAGGTTGTGGAGGTTGCTGTGCTCTGCTGCAAGATAAGTGTTTTCTTTCCCCATTGTCTGTTTTTCCTTGTGTTTGTCTTTAGTTGTTAGTGGAGGGGTCTAGTGAACCTCTCCATCTGATCCTTAGATAAGGTAGTGCTAGGATCAGAGAGGGACGAGGTTCGTGGTCGGCGACAGTTGAGGAAACTGTATAGGGACGTCAGGGCAGACAGGGTCAGCCCCAGTAAGACTAGGGGTCACCCTCTCCCTCTTGTGCCCATAGCTTTAGGGACTCCTTATTCCCCCCCCCCCGTCGTTGTCCTACGCTGAGTGTCTCTCCCGCTCCCAGCGTGACATGTATTTGCAGCAGGTTCTAAGCCCAAAATTCATGTCATGCCAAATTAGACATGGCCACCATGTATTTTTAGTAAACAGTGAAAAAAGCACAACACAGAGAAAAAATGGTTTCATTAGAAACAAAAAAACATTTAGAGACTCCATCTTGATTAAAAAAATACGGTAAATCTTCCTTCAAACGTAGTCCACAGGTGAGAACAATGTCAACTCTGCTTCATCGCTCTGAAAAAAAAAAAGGCATTCAAAGAAAAGAACACGGTCTCTACAGTCAAACATGGCGGAGGTTCCCTGATGTTTTGGGGTTGCTTTGCTGCCTCTGGCACTGGACTGCTTGACCGTGTGCATGGCATTATGAAGTCTGAAGACTACCAACAAATTTTGCAGCATAATGTAGGGCCCAGTGTGAGAAAGCTGGGTCTCCCTCAGAGGTCATGGTTCTTCCAGCAGGACAATGACCCAAAACACACTTCAAAAAGCACTGGAAAATGGTTTGAGAGAAAGCACTGGAGACTTCTAAGGTGGCCAGCAATGAGTCCAGACCTGAATCCCATAGAACACCTGTGAAGAGATCTAAAAATGGCAGTTTGGAGAAGGCACCCTTCAAATATCAGGAACCTGGAGCAGTTTGCCAAAGAAGAATGGTCTAAAATTCCAGCAGAGAATTGTAAGAAACTCATTGATGGTTACCGGAAGCGGTTGATTGCAGTTATTTTGGCTAAAGGTTGTGCAACCAAGTATTAGGCTGAGGGTGCCAATATTTTTGTCTGGCCCATTTTTGGAGTTTTGTGTGAAATGATCAATGTTTTGCTTTTTGCTTCATTCTCTTTTGTGTTTTGTTAATTGAAGACAAATTAAATGAAGATAATAATACCAAAGAATTTGTGATTGCAATCATTTTCAGGAAGAAACTGAGTATTATCTGACAGAATTGCAGGGGTGTCAATACTTTTGGCCAACACTGTATGTTGGACTTCATTCGAATATAATCCAAGTGCAATCCGATGTTTCACACACACCCATAGACTTGTATGGATGTGCATGATCTGAGACACTGTGACAATCATGGTGCTGCAATTTTTTATTCAGTCAGATTAGAGCAGAGGAAAATCTAGCTGCTCCACATCATTTATTCTCAATCGCCCGAGTGAAATGCGAGATTTTCTCGCATTGCACTTGTCCCATTTATACTGTCATTTGCAAGAGCCCTAAGGTCTGATAGTTAAATTGTATGGGAATTAGGACCTGCAACAACAATTTCACCAAGCTTGTGGAATAAGAAGTTACCTTACGTTGTATGCCACAAAGCAATCAAAACTGACAATTATTATATGTGATCTCAATGTTGTACAACTGAAGTTACTAAGACTACAAGGTTGTGAGTTAAAAACTCTTTACATGGAAATTGCTGTGACTCCTAGGTAACTCCTGTTTTTAGTACGAAAAACAGATACTATGTATATATCTAGGGAGTGAGTACACATTACATTACAAATCAAAGCCTCATTGTGCATTGGAAATATTTATGCTTGCGAAAATAATCAGCATAAGGGTACTTTCACACTAGCGTTTTTTTTAAATCGCGGCAGATGCGGTAAAAAAACCGCATCTGCCGTGATTACCACATACCGGCTGCACTTGCAACACAGTTGCGGCAAGCACCATACAATGTAAAAGCGGGCTTGCGGCAGGTGCGGCAAGTGCGGTTTTGACACTTGCGGCAGGTGTGGCTGCGTAAAAAACCCCGGTCATCCGCGGCAGCTGCCGCAAGCCCGCATATACATTGTATGGGGCTTGCCGCAACTGTGCCGCAACTGTGCCGCAAGTGCAGCCGGTATGCGGTAATCGCGGCAGATGTGTTTTTTTCACCGCATCTGCCGCAATGTAAAAAAACGCTAGTGTAAAAGTACCCTAATAGTATGCGCAGATGATTGGAAGACTCATCCTCCACACAGTGTCTCCCAACCTGAGTGAAGCCGCGGGTAAATGCAGCCGCCCTGTGCCCATGATCTGTGTTTGAAACAGGGGGCTTTTCCCTGCATTCACCCGCTGAGATCGCTCCCGACTCCGCAGAAATAAATTAACATGGCATGGGGATGCGGAAATGCGGCAAAATGCACTGCAGGTGAGATAACGCTATGGAGTAAAGAAGCATAGTGGGCATGAGATTTCTAGAAATCTCATCTACTGTGTTTGTATTGGTGAACGCAGTGTTTTGGATGCAGCGCAATATACTGCATCCAAAACGCTGCTAATACTGACCATGTGCATGCAGCCTTACCTTAGCAGCTTTTGCATTCCTTATAGTAATTAGTTGCTGGGCAATTACGGACAGCACCTCAATGTCAATTCGGTTGAATTCATCAAAACAGCACCAGGCTCCAGACTGAGCCAAACCACTGAAGAATCGACCCATCATCTGCAGAAAAAGAGCGCTGTGCAATCAGAGTGCAGTGATATCATATCATGATACTGGTGTTCGTTTGTTCTGCACATGAGAATACTGCATTATCTTAATTCAGGGAGCTATCACTATGCACAAAAGAAACAGCTGGGTTTTTTGTACTGTGTTGCCACATACTACTGAAACCACGTTCACAAAAGGTGGCTAGTGTCCAAACAATTCTGTAGGTGAGGAACAGGATTGCCTTGAGGCATAGTTTTGGCCACATGTGGCAACCTCACTTTTAAAATCAAGCCTACAGGTCCATTTATGTGGAGTAACTGGCAGCACAATACAGTAGTTGATCAGTATGCTTTTACTATACTATACTAGATTGCTCAGTGTATATAGGCTGCCATGGTTTTCGACATCATGAGTCCTGTTTAGATAGTACAATGCAGTGCCAAGGACACTGATTATTTGCACAAAAGATAATAATATATAATAATTTTTATTTATATACGGTAGGGCCAAAATATTCCACAGCACTTTACAATTGAGCAGGATCATTTCACCTGATGAACGAGTGTTTTGCTCATTCATCAGGAGATCAGCAGCCTGCTTACACTGTAAGTTAATTGAGAAATGAGCATTTTTAACAACACTGACTTATGATTATTTTTGCAGTAAATATGCAGCCTTATGGCCACTTTACACACACCAACTTATCTGTCCAACTTATGAACAACTTACTGGTTGCAGTGAAATCATGGACACATTGTTCCATTGTACACAGTCACAAAATGGAGCAATGTGTCCATGATTTCACTGCAACCAGTAAGTTGTTCAGAAGTTGGACAGATAAGTTGGTGTGTGTAAAGTGGCCCTTAGGCCATGTTCATATGAGTGTATGACTCGGACAAGTGTAATAGAAGATAAAATTCGCCTTGCACTCAGACCAATTATATACTATGGGGCAGTCCAGATCTGCTATTTTTTTCTCATGTCAAATTGGCCTGAGGAAAAACTCACACCATGCTGAGAGTAGATGCGTAAATTGGATGAGACTCACTAATGCAACTCTATTTGTGCAAGAAAAAAATAGACAGCACATGGACCATCTGTTTTACAAATTTGCATATGCATGTCATCTGGATTTTAGGAGAGAAAATAAATTGCACACTCATATAGCACTAGCATGACATATGGAATACAAAATGGATGTCATGAGAGTGCCATGTCCTGTTATCATCTCAGGGTGACTTGCGGTCAGAAGGTCAGCGTTTTATTAATTGCAGGCTTTCTGTAAAGCTCACTTGACAGTTTAACTGTGTGCTTGCTCTTCTATGCTGAAGGGGTTAAGTATCTTTTCATTGCTGGATAAGTATTCCATTAGATTGTAACCTGTACATACCCTCACAACCCATTACAACTACCCCCCTCTTACCTCACTCTATTCCCTGTTGTTCACCCATGGTGTCATTGATCCGGCAGCAGGGAAGCTTCTATTTGGAAATTCTCTGGAGCCCCGCTACACACCGTTGCCTTGCCTGGGTTCTCTGTGTGCATTCTTGCTCTCAAGACGATTCACTCCCTTTGGGGGTGGGAGTCTGGGGAAATCTAAGCGAGTCTTAGACAGGAATCTAAAAAGGTATGAGACCAGGAATCCCCACCATCAGGAGTAATCGTTTGGACTTGGACTAGCTTAGGGTTTCCTAGTTCGTAGGACAGCCCAGGTATACACTGTCCCTGCTACCACATTGTTATGTTTGTATTGTCTACCTCTGTATGCTTGACCTGCTACCACACTGTCATGTTTGTATTGTCTACCTCTGTACGCTTGCCCTGTTATAGTTGTTGTGCTTAGCAATCTCTCACTGGTTCCATAGGAGGTATGGGAAACTCCCAACAGCCAATTGTGTAGCAAAGACTGAGCTGTCATCTACTAGTCCTGTGGTTAGAGACATTCCTATCTGTGCAGGCACTTTTGTGGACTGCGCAGTTGAAGTACTAGCCTGTAGAGGAACCAGCTGGGTAGAGGTGCGGCAACAGAGATTGTGGTATCCTACGTGTACATGACAATGGATTTCACAAGTCTGTTTCTGGACCAAAGTGGGACTGATTTCTTTTATATGCTCATGTGACTCAGGCCTAAGGTTAATCCTATAAACCTCACTCACTTGCAAGTGGCTTGAAAATTCTTTATTAATGTTTGCAACACTCTATTACACATGAAATAGTTGTCAGCTGGACAGTTTATTTTGCACATGGCTAACTCTTCTGACTCCTAAATACTGAGTGCTTGGCTCTGTCAATTATTAATGTTTTTTAACAGAGAGAAAGTAGAAAACCAAAGCTAGACACTAGCAGCATATCTGAAAACTGATAACTAAAGGATCAGGCGCTGAATTTCTGGCTGATCGCTCCTTCTCTTCCCTGACAGCTTTTGTTGGAGAAGTCACCAAAAGCCCCCATACACATCAGATAGTTAGATGATTCTGCCAAAATCAACCCGTACAGCCAACATTCATCTAGTGTGGGAGCCTTAAGTCTTACTGCAAAACCTTTAGGCGTAACTATAGTCTACAGATGGACAGACTTCCAATTTGGAAGTTTTTTCTGGCCATGTTTTAAAGTCCACTTTAAAATGTATTAAATACTTGCTAACTGTATCACGTGGCCTACCTTGTAGTCCAGCCCATCAGAACAGTTGAACACGACACACTGTATAGCCAGTGCTTTGGCAAGGTCTTTTGTTGTCTCAGTTTTCCCAGTACCTGCAGGCCCCGCAGGAGCTCCTCCAAGATCCAGCTGTAAAGCACCCATGAGGCAAAGATAACATCGATCCTTGCGGGAAAAAAAAAATCACCTTAATAATTAATTTTGATCACTCTCCACTAGAAAAACTGCAGTATGCAGAGTTACATTCCTGACTGATGTTCACCATTTTTAGCATATATTACTTTAGCTTTTAATACGGTATATTAAATTGTATGTCCAGCTCCAGAACGTGCACCTGATGCTACTAAATGTTAGAATACAACGTGAGTGTAAGATTTAGTGGTCCTTCTATTCCAGAGTGTCCAATAATAAATAGACTCTATTGTACCAATTTTTGGCATATGAACAGCCAAGTTTATTGAAATGTGCACTTTTAAATAAATTTGGTGCATATACTCCAAATCAAATCAGTGTGGCTGTATCATCTTTTCCCAGCAAATCTCTCCTATAATGTTCTATATCTCTACATTTAACAAACTTGCACAAAATAGTAAATATTCTTACAGTTAGAGGAGTAATGACCAGTCGAGGACAAGCACCAAGATACTCATAAGCATATGTATACTGAGACAAAGCCATCCGAGCCACGCAGTTGTCATAATCTAGATCCCAATAGTAGCGCAGCTGTCTCTGCCACTCAAAACTGTCAATGCTGTTAACCTATCAAAACAAAACATTTATCAACATTTTTACATGAATTCTAAGCAAAAAATTGTATCAAGATATTTATATTATATATAAAATATATAATATATATATACAGAAAGCTGCAAATCAATGGTGTGGGTGAGGGTATTCAGAGCACAGCATTCAGAAATCTGGTATATATGCACGACACTCAGTGTGCTGTGCTGTTAATTTGATAAAAAGTATGTCTTGCTCAGTGTCACTCTCATAGGGCCATTTAAAGTCCTGGTGTGAGTGATGTACAATTATAATGCCAAACTGGATTTTGTTTATGATATGTACTATAAACACTTGAAGTTTTCAGTGCTGTAGACGTTTACAGATATTAATAAATGCACATGACAAAGACAAAGCTTACCTGGTCCTTTACAAGATCACTGACAATATCCCTGGCATGAACATCAATTGTTATCAAAGCCGTTATGATGTTTCTATGCAAAGCAGGAAGCTGCCCTCGGACAAGTCCAGCTAGAGCATTCAGTCTCTGCAGAGATAAGCAGATATTACAAAAACAGTAAAACGTTTAGATAATCAGACCAAACCTATTATCTCTCTCCCCATTTTCCTGTAGAATGTAAGCCTGCAAGGGCAGGGTCCTCTCTCCCTTCTGTATTGGTCACTGTTAGTTTGTTCATTGTATTTTTAACTTGTTTGTATGTAACCCATTCTCATGTACAACAGCATGGAATCAATGGTGCTCTATAAATAAATAAAAATAAATAATAATTGAATACAGATATATATATATATATATGACTCACCGTGGCCGGGACTCCGGGGGACAGGCGTTTTCTTCCTCTCCTTGTCACGGATGGACCGCGCCTGCCTGTAGTGGGGCCCGGTGGTACAGATCAAAATGATGAGATGTCTTGGTAGAACAGATTAAGGGGTTAATTTGTCGTGACGCCACCTATGAGAGTTCCGGTAACTGTACCGGCACTGCATGGCCTCCGGAGGATGGAATGCAGCAAGATGGAACGCTCCCCACAGGCTGAGCGGTGATCCCCGGAGGCTCCTGAAGTAGCAGAGGAGGCCTCCGGTTTGTGGGAGAAACGGGTAACAGTCTCTGAGGTGGTATAGAAACTGGCTGTGGGTTCCGTGGTAGGAACCAGGTGAGTATTCACTTCTTCAGGGGAGCTGGTTGGAAGATCCGGCTCTGGAAACGGTTCGGCTGCGGTCGTGGACCCAGGAACGGGGTAGCTGTCGGTCTCTACTGGGATGACGCAGTCTATGGGCTCCGGCGACGAAGCAGGACAGGTGGTGGACGTGGGTGAGGTGGTGAAACTAGAGATGTCGTCCGTTCCTGGAGTGGCTGCACCCGAGCGGCTCTGCTGCATCACGCGATGTAGTCTGCTGCCCAAGCTCGCGCTCCAACTGCGGATCATCCACTCTACTGTTTTCATTAGCCGCACTCTAAGGTCTTGCAGAGCCTCCTGCCAAAAGTCGGGGCTGCCATCGATGGGGAGGACAGGACTTGGACCGGGGTGGCCTATGGCTGCTCTGGCCTCGGCTTCCACTTGTTGCATCAGGTCTCGGAGTCTCAAGCTGGCCATTCTTGTAGAGGGAACCACACCCGTCTCAACCGGTAACCGTTCCGTCTGAGAGCTGGTGAAAAAGAGTCTCTGACACTCCCACTTCCTTGGGGCTTTTGTAGTCCAATTGTGGGAAAAAGTCTTTGGTCCGCCCCCATGGTTGTTTCGAGCAATCAGGGCGGGCAATGATTTTGGCGCCTTTGCCTTTGGCCCTCCCACGAAGAGGGGCGGTGGCTCACCCCTGGGCTTGCAAGTGGTGATCCTCATGGTGGGTATCGCCATCTTGGACGCCATCTTGGCCCAACAGTGAAAAGGCGGGAAAAGTTATTTTTGGGACGAACAAAGTACATTTTAGTTAAAATAAAGCCTTTTTAAGCACATTATACCCGTTAAGGAACGGGCCTGCTCGTATCCTGTTCGTGACGCCAAATTTTGACTCACCGTGGCCGGGACTCCGGGGGACAGGCGTTTTCTTCCTCCTCCTTGTCACGGATGGACTGCGCCTGCCGGTAGTGTGGCCCAGTGGTACAGATCAAAATGATGAGATGTCTTGGTAGAACAGATTAAGGGGTTAATTTGTCGTGACGCCACCTATGAGAGTTCCGGTAACTGTACCGGCACTGCGGGGCCTCCGGGGGATGGAATGCAGCAAGATGGAACGCTCCCCACAGGCTGAGCGGTGATCCCCGGAGCCAGGAGCTGTGCAAGATGTTTTGAGGCAGCTGCGGTTACCTTAGTATGCGGATAAACAGTTCATAAGGAAGCACGGACACTGTAAGTCTCTGTAACGGGTTCTTTACTGTAACCAGCAGGCAGTACATGGCATACAGTTCACGGGTAGTGGACCGGGTGGACTCAGCAGTAATCAGTGTCCCTCAGAGATCCGCGGTGTTCCTCCATTCTAGTTAAATTGTGTTGCCGTTGTCACCCAGGAATACCAGGTCGGGTTGCTTCAATGCCCTACCCAGAGTATATGTTATGGGTGTTTTGGGGAGCCTTGGGTCCCTTGGTGGGTACACCGCTGGTTAGACGACTGGATTTGGCGGTGGTGGGGTGCTCCTGTAAAGCGGTCCCTCCACTCCTCTGGTTCGCGTAGAAGTGCTGAACTACTCCTAGCTTTGGTACCAGCAAACCGGCTGTAGATGGGCACCGGATGATTTTGGACCCGCATGTTGATGCCCGTAGTTCGGTTGATTAGGCACCGAGGGTAATGGTGCTCAACCGGGGTGATGGCAGGAAGATGGCCAGGGAAGATGGCCAGGGGGCCGCACGGAACTGTGCAACCCCCTCTCCTAAGTTGTAGAGCTCGTTGGTTTGGCTCCTTCTCCTACGTTGCTCGGAGGGTTCTCTTTTTTCTAAACTCTCTAATTGTACTCAGTTCTCCACTACCCTGACACTCCGCCCACCAGGACCTGATTGGCCCTCTATGCTAGGTGATGCATGTAGGGTATGGATCTCTGAGTTAACCATGTGATTGCTGACTCAGAGAATATTGCTGCTGCAGTTTTGGCTGCAATACCCTCTTGTGACGCACTCGTTGCGGGGCGCCACATATATATATATATATATATATATATATACACATATATGTGTATATATATATATATGAACACCACCAGATGGGTGAGTGCCCTCTTTTTTCTTGAACTCTTGAAATGTTTGAATTTACATGCACACCCTGGTGTATAGCCGCCTTATTAGATGACCGATATAGGGGGAAACTCCCAATTCAAAAAGATCCCAGTAGTGCCCGGTTTATACTCATGTATAAGCCGACCCGTGTATAAGCCGACCCCCCTACTTTTGCCCCCAAAAGCTGGTAAAAGTTATTGACTCGCGTATAAGCCTAGGGTATGAAATGCAGCAGACCCCCATCCTATTATATAGCCCCCCGTCACTGGTATATAGCACCCCTCAGTAATGGTATACAGGCCCCTTAGCAGTGGTATTATACAGGCCCCTCAGCAGTGGTATACAAGCCCCTCAGCAGTGGTATACAGGCCCCTCAGCAGTGGTATACAGGCCCCTGTGCAGTAGTATACAAGCCCCTGTGCAGTGTATACAGGCCCCTGTGCAGTGTATACAGGCCCCTGTGCAGTGTATACAGGCCCCTGTGCAGTGTATACAGGCCCCTGTGCAGCGTATACAGGCCCCTCTGCAGCATATACAGGCCCCTCTGCAGTGTATACAGGGCCCTCTGCAGTGTATACAGGCCCCCAGTGGTGGTATACTGGCCCCCAGCAGTAACACACAGCCCCCCTCCTTAGTATGTCCCCCCCAGGCTGCGGCACCTGTCAAAATAACAAACGTTTCATACATCACCTCTCCGGCGCAGCTCCTCCGCTCCTCCGGTCCCGACTTCTTCCTTCTTGTGCCGGCTTCTAGTGCTGTGACCGCGCGCAGGAAATGACGTCATCTCCTGCGCCCAGTCACATGACACCGGCACAAGAAGGAAGAAGCCGGGACCGGAGGAGCTGCGCCGGAGAGGTGATGTATGAAACGTTTGTTATTTTGACAGGTGCCGCAGCCTGGGGGGGACATACTAAGGAGGGGGGGCTGTGTGTTACTGCTGGGGGCTAGAGTATTGCAATATGCAAGGCATCCCCCCGCCGCTGATGGACGGAAGGATGCCGTGCATATTAATTACACTAATGAGGCGGCCCCACGTGACCGCCCGTGGTCACTGCGGCCCTCTCCTGCGTCCTCCAGCCCCCGGTCACAGCCCCCCCCCTCTGCAAAAACTGAGTGACTCGCGTATAAGCCGAGGGGGGGACTTTTCAGACCAATTTTTGGGCTGAAAAACTCGGCTTATACGCGAGTATATACGGTATATAAAATATAAAAAATTGGAACAGCACTATTATATAAAAATCAGGTGCAAGCTACTCCTATCATCACCAAGGTACTCAAGATATAGTCAAAAACGGACAGCAGCACATCCTTTTCAAAAGTATATGTGGATTTATTCCTGGACTGTGGACGTTTCGGCTATATGTCAGCCTTCCTCAAGCCGAAACGTCGCAGTCCAGGACTAAATCCACATATACTTTTGAAAAGGATGTGCTGCTGTCCGTTTTTGACTATATATATATATATATGTAAAAGAAAAAAACAGGCAGCGCATCAAAAAAAAAATCAATAGAAGGGACACCCTTTATTGGCGCCCTCAGCGGCGCAGCGTTTCAACCTGTGATGGTCTTTGTCAAGCAAAGACCATCAGTGGTCGAAACGTTGCACCACTGAGGGCCCCAAATAAAGGATGTCCCTTTTACCTGATTTTTTGGACGTGCTGCCTGTTTTTTCTTATACACATATATATATTATATAATAATATATATTATATATAATATAATGTTTATTCATTTATATAGCGCTATTAATTCCATAGCACTTTACATACATGAGTAATGCTGTCTCTCTTGGAGCTCACAATCTAAATATCCTATCAGTATGTCTTTATAATGTGGGAGGAAACTGGAGTGCCTGGAGGAAACCCATGCAAACATGGGGAGAACATACAAACTCCTTGCAGATGTTGTCCTTTGTGGGAATTGAACCCAGGACCTCAGTACCCCAGTGCTGCAAGGGATGCAGTGCTAACCACTTGAGCCACCATGCCACCCATATATATGTATATATATATAATATATATATAGGATTGCATTGCCAACAGCTGTCTTTCCTGACCATACTTATTAGGCTGCATTCATACATTTATGTGTCATGCTCAAAGTACTGATCATAATTCACAAACCGGCTTGGGGTCTCCTAAGTGCAACTTGTCAGCCACCTAAGCATATGTGAGAATTTCAATTTGGGGTCAGAAGACTCTGTGTTGGTCCAACCTCAGGGTAAACGAACCGCGACACATAGATGGGTGAATCTCAGCCAATTCAGTTGAAGTTGGTGTGTTTGGTTGACTTTAGGGGGCTGTATAGCCAAACTTCTATAGTTTTGGAATTTTCAATAATTCACTGACCCAAGGATACTAGATTCTTGGAATCTGATTGTATAAACAGTTATTGGTCTATATGTAACGGCATGAGTTAGCCATGTTTCTCTTAACTTATGCCTTGTAATTCTTTTTCATGAACCATGTACTTTAAAAAAAATAATATACCTCAAAATTAACTTTTTCAAACTCCGTGACAGAATTTAGATTTTCTTCTGCTTCTCCTTCAAGACAATGAGTTAAATCTCTGCACCACATGAGCTGAGAAATAGTCAACACCACCTACAAGAAAAGTATTCTACTTAGCCATATCTTAGAAACCTTATTACATAGGTACATTTCTACAAAACCATAAACACTAATTTGGATAGTATATAAAGCTCAAATAATGTATATATGCCTGCCTGTGGCCCCATGCCCTGTCTGTGGCCCATGCACTGTCTGGGGCTCCGATCGCTGTCTTTTCCCCCGGTGCTCTGACTGGGGGCAAAGACTGTTTCTACCACTCTTGCGCTGTTTGAGGCCCCGTGCGCTGTCTAAGGTCCCATGCACTGTCCTTTACTTGCAGGGACGTGAGAATCTGAGCTTGGTGCAGGTGGAGCAGTATGTTTGTTAGGGTGGTGATGTCATGTGGGGGCACACTCTGGGGGTGGTTAAGTGGCGTCCTTGATTTGTTTTGTGGAGATATGAGGATGTGACACTCAGACACTTCCAGTCCCATGTCAATTATGTAAGTAGATGATGAAAATGCATGGGCAATCACAGTGTCCATTGTTTCCATGAATGGTTTACTAGCTCCTAGTCAAAGCAGGATCCATGGATCTCTCTGTGAGAATTACCTATAGGTTTCAAAGGTATAACCACAAGGTACCATGGATCTGTATTTTATGTTCTCTAACATGTTATTTGTAATTTTAGAATAAAATACTGTTTACCCTCATAGAAGTACTGGATCATTTTATGTATCTGTACTTTATAAGCAAACACGGAACCTGAGAACCCGACAATATATAAACATGGCTGATCTTATCTTGAACAGTTTTCCCAGGAGAACATAATTAATGATTTTTGCAGATGTCTGTGTAGGTGCACATGGTATCTTTATGGCATCTCAAAAGGCAACCAGATGATTTTCAAAGTGTGTCGCCATCATTCTTGCTTAAAAAATGCTAACGCTAACAGTCATGTCTCTTAACAAGTTAAGGCTTCTAAAGCAATGAAGCAGCTATAAGTGACCTGCCCAAGCCTCTGCTTGGGGCACAATTTAATATATAGAATTAAATTAAAAAAAATAATAATAATAGAATATAATAATAAAAAAAGCTGTTTTAGCATAGCCACTGCAAATGATAGGACACCACAAAAGAGTCTTTCTGTAAAAAACTACCGACAGTTTTCTGAACTCAAGTAAAAACTATGCATGTATGCTGGAGTTAAAACACGCTGTGTGCATATACCTCAAAACTACTGGGAAAAAAGCTATAGGAAAAATACCTCCCAAACTCCTTTAAAAATCTGAGTTCTGTTTTAGGAATCAGCAAGAACATACCTGCCTAAAACTTGGCGGTAAAATCACTCAATAAGCATTAACAATACTGAAAATATGCATAGCAATGTAAGAACTAGAGGTGGGCGAATCCGCAGATGTTCGGGCTCGGTGGATCCAAACAGACTTTAAAAAAATGTCCGAGTTTGGAACTGGGCTTGACCTGCACTTTAGCCCGAACCCCACATAAATCTATGGGGACCTAAACTTTAGCTCTAAAATGGTGACTAGAGGGCTGTAAGAGAAAGCAAAATGGTGATTAAAATCAGTTAACTTATACTTACCGGCTCCTACACTGCTCTCACACTACTTCTGGGTCTGCTTTTTAAACCTTATGAATATTCCCTTGCTTTCCTTGTCCACCTCTGTGCCGGCGTCTGTGATTGGTTGTCCTAGACATTAGTGTATGGCAAGTAACCTGCTGTCATATTAGTGTAAAAATAAATAATTAATACAGCGTGGGGACCCCCTCAATTGTGATACTCAGCCAAGGTAAAGCGGACAGCTAGAGGCTGGTATTCTCAGCCTTGGGAGCCCCACAGTTATTACCCCCAGGCTAAATATACGAGCCCAGAGCAACCAAAGAAGTTGGTACATTCATTACCCGGCTCATCTCAATGGTCCTAGTGCAGTGGTAATTGGGGTGATATAAGTAGTTAATGACATCTGTGATTTGTCAAAAATCACAGCAGCCATCAATCCAGCATATTCAAGGATTCATGACAGGGTGCAGGGAGGTGACCACGGAGGGCGGACGATGACGCCGTTTCGCAAGAAAATTTGCTTCTACGGGTCCGGACCCTCCCTGCACCCTGTCATGAATTCTTGAATATGCTGGATTAAAGAGACCATTGCTGCACAATACTGGTGAGTGCTGCCTCTTTCTTCATATATCTACTATTGCTTGTGCTGTGGATTAGCACCACCAGGGGAGGAACCTGCCTATAGGGCAATCCCCCCGGAACATGACGGTTGATACTGCCACTTAGTGCCCTGAAGCCTTACCAATTGATGTACTTAAACTTGGCTGAGTTTCAAAATTGAGTGGGACCCCACATAATTTTTCCTAATTTTTTATTTTATTTCACACTAATATGATGCAGGTTGCTTGCCATACAGTAATATTTATGTCAACCAATCACAGACGCCGGCACAGAGAATGTCTGACTGCAACCAGTCAGATGCTGTCCGAATGGTGGGCGGGGAAACAGAGAAAAATTCACAAGGTTTAATTAGCGGACTTGGGAGCCGGTAAGTATAATTTATCTGATCATTAATCATCATTTTGCTTCTTTTTACAGGCCCCCTAGCCAAACCCAAACGGTAACATGAACTTCCCTGGGAAGTACTTGTTCAGGGTCCATAAACAAACTCTAGGTGTTCAGTACAGAATTCAAATTTTACAGTCCGGGCTCGTCCACCTCTAGTCAAAATGAAGTGGATATGTTCCGTATTTTTTTGAAAGCTGTTAATAGTTGACTTATCAGAAGTGTTTAAAGAAGTGACTAAAGCTGAAACATGTGCACAGCAATGTCATTCTGAAAATATTTAAATTTTTTGTAGTTTCCCACACAATGGAACTCAGTTTAACCTGCTGCCAGATTGCCAGACAACTGTGCCATGTCCCGCAATCTAGCAATCCAGCAGCGGGGTCACCTGAGTTCACTGACAGCAGTGTGGAGCACAGGAATTGTCGGGGGACGTCGAAACTGTGTTTTTTAGGGGGTTAATAAAGTGGTGAAAAAAGGTTTGTGTGTTTCTTATTTCAAATATAGGCTTTTTCTGTATCTGTGTTTTTTTAACTATTTTCTTATTGGATTGGTAATGTGTAGGTCTCATAGAGGCCTGACATTATCAATCTGGGATTAATGACAGCTGTCAATACTCAGCTGCCATTAACCCCCTCTACCAGTCCAATGCCACTACACCTGTGACTTCAGTGTTGTCTACTGCAGCCAGTGGTCAGGATACAGAAAAATTTGGGGGACATAGGAAGAACAGCTCTGCGAGCATATTGAATTGGTAAGGTAAATATTACTCGGCTTGTTATTTTAGTGATACATTATTTTTTGGTTACATATATAATTTGTTATTTTTTATGATACATTTGAATGGGTATGACAACACTTTCAGCTTGATTGAATAACACTAGACTATACAGTGTATATTTTGGAACATCATGTATATGAAGCTATACATTTTTATTTATTCCTCTTTAAAACAGAAAATGTTATAGTGAGTATTTATCTCTTTTATTTTTGTTAAATAAGACATTTTTTAAAAGCTAACTACCTGAGAAGTTACCTCAGGGGAAATGGTGTATCAGTGTCCGCGCTGCTGAAATCCCAAGAAAACGATCCGGGAACCATATGTAGGTTGCATCAATCATCCATTTATTCCTTTCCTACGCGTTTCAACACTGTCCTAGTGTCTTCCTCAGGGATATTACATGTCAGCTCTTAACAAGGTTTATATAGCCCCTGTACATGGCATTTAGGGGTGTGTTAGCACATGCTGATGATGTCAAAATCGTCATTAAAGTGGGCGGAGCCCAATTCGATGATGTCAAAATCGTCATCAAAGTGGGAGGAGCCTAATTTTTGGCTCCAAAACAGTAAAAACTAGTTTCTGTGGAGCATTTTACATCGTACAATGATATACAAGTTGATAAAAATATGACCAAACAAATGGTATAAAAAACGTTCTGAAATTTGCTGCGGAAAAGTAAATAAAACCTTCAGTAATAAGAACAGGAAACAAAAAAAAAATAAAAATAATATACATTCCGATATGCCTCTGGGTGTATTAGAACTCTTGGTCATTTGGATGAAAAACATCCTCACTATTGGGTTGTGCCACCAGGGCAATCCATTAGCAAATAAAAGTGCTGAGAAGTTTGGTATTATCCTGTGAAGGTGGAATAGGAAAAAATATATATGGACAATATTATCTATATCTATGTAATTAAAAAACAACTTTATTATAAAATTATTCAAAATAATATAAATATATAAAAAATATAAAAAATAAATATATGAAAATGTATAAAATGATGAGGGATAAGAATATTTTTATAATATTCTTATCCCTCATCATTTTATACATTTTCATATATTTATTTTTTTATATTTTTTATATATTTATATTATTTTGAATAATTTTATAATAAAGTTGTTTTTTAATTACATAGATATAGATAATATTGTCCATATATATATTTTTTCCTATTCCACCTTCACAGGATAATACCAAACTTCTCAGCACTTTTATTTGCTAATGGATTGCCCTGGTGGCACAACCCAATAGTGAGGATGTTTTTCATCCAAATGACCAAGAGTTCTAATACACCCAGAGGCATATCGGAGTGTATATTATTTTTTTTTTTTTTTTGTTTCCTGTTCTTATTACTGAAGGTTTTATTTACTTTTCCGCAGCAAATTTCAGAACGTTTTTTATACCATTTGTTTGGTCATATTTTTATCAACTTGTATATCATTGTACGATGTAAAATGCTCCACAGAAACTAGTTTTTACTGTTTTGGAGCCAAAAATTAGGCTCCTCCCACTTTGATGACGATTTTGACATCATCGAATTGGGCTCCGCCCACTTTAATGACGATTTTGACATCATCAGCATGTGCTAACACACCCCTAAATGCCATGTACAGGGGCTATATAAACCTTGTTAAGAGCTGACATGTAATATCCCTGAGGAAGACACTAGGACAGTGTTGAAACGCGTAGGAAAGGAATAAATGGATGATTGATGCAACCTACATATGGTTTCCGGATCGTTTTCTTGGGATTTCAGCAGCGCGGACACTGATACACCATTTCCCCTGAGGTAACTTCTGGATGATTCCCACGTGCATGTGGAAGGTGGAAGTCCTGCAGCAGCTGCATTTAATGCCAAATGCTTTTACACCAGTTGTGGGTCTCACAACTGTGCTAGGTGAGTGAATTCATACCCACCGCATACATGAGTGTCACTAGTGATAGGGCACTATTGCGCCTCTTGTTCCCCCCCTATTTTTTTACTTAACTACCTGAGAAGGATGTCCAGCAACTACCCATTCAACTCTGCTTTTACTTTGGTAATCAGCTATTGCAGCCTTGCTGAGACGTCTCAGAGAACTGTACATTGCTTCTTCCACCTTGCCCAGCCAATCCTCCACATTTCCTCTTGCTTTCAGGCCTTTGCCCAAGCTCACCTAGAGAACAGGACAAGTGCAAATTTTCATCATCAGCACTAAGCAAAACCAAATATACACAATTAATATAATACAAAATATAAGATGACTTGTAGGCAACACTATCATTAACATTACCCGCTCTTCTTCAGGTGACAGCATGGCAAGAATATCATTTGTGAAAACCTTCTCCTGTTCTCCTTCAGAAACTATAGTAGCAAACTCAAGTTTAGCAATCGAGTCAAAGCATTTCCTTAGATGAGGCTGCACCGCTTGAGGGTTGCGTGTCTGAGCAAGTATTTCCAGCAGTTCATCATTGGATAGGAAGTAAAATCTGTTAAAAATAATAACACACATTACTAAAAAAATTCTGATGGTAAGGCTATGTGCATACATTGTTTTTTGGTACTTGTAACCCAAAATCAGGAATAGGAACAATCAGAGAAAAAGTATAATAGAAACAAGTCACCACTTCTGCATTTGTCATCAGCAGGTGATGGCAGATCATAACAATCTGTAGCAATTTGAAAATTATTTAATGTATCAATGATTTCCTTTAACCCCTTCACCCCTGACCGATTTTCCATTTTTTATTTTTCCCTCCCCTTGTTCCTTGTTCTCCTTATTTCCGTTTTTTATTTTTCAGTTAATATAGACATATCAGGCTTGTTTTTTGCAGAACAAGTTGTACTTTCAGATGGAATAATTAATTTTAGCATATAGTGTACAGGAAAATGGGAAAAAAATTCTAAGTGTGGTGAAATTGCAGAAAAGAAGTGCAATTACATGTTTGTTTCTTGCGTTTTTTATTCCCCATGTTCACTATATAGTAACACTGACATGTCGATATGATGCCTCGGGTCGGTATGAGTTTGTAGATACCAAACATGTATACTTTATGGTATAATTAGAAAAATCAGCTCAAGCCGATTTTTCTAATTATACAATTGTTGGGTAGATGTGCTGTTTTGATTACTTGTTATTGCATTTTATTGCAATGTTGCAGCGCCCAAAAAACTTAATTTTGACTTTGGACTTTCTTTCTGTTATGCAGTTTACCGATCTGAGTAATTGAGTTTAGATTTTGATAGATCGGGCATTTCTGAACACAGCGATACCAAATATCTTTTTTTTTTTTTTGATAGTTTTATTTTCATTGGAGCAAAAGGTGGTGATTTGAACTTTAGTTTTCTTACTCATATTTTTAAAAACATTTTTTTATATTTTTATTTATTTTACACTGGCCCCTAGAGGGCCTCAGTGCTGCATAATGGGATCGCTTGACCTATCTACTGATGAGTACTTTAGTACATAGGGGAAGTGATCACTTCATGTGGATGCCAGGCATCCACAGGGAGTAAAGCAGGACAGCTTTCAGGGTCATCACAGGACCCCAGGCATCACGGGGACCTCCGATCATGGCAGGGAACAGCCGCAGTACTTTGGATCGCACTCTCAGTGAATGACAGCGCAATTCAAATTACGGATCTGATCGTTGCTGTTAGCTACACATCTCAGCTGCAGAGATCAGCTGAGATGTGCAGGGGATGATGCAAGCTCACGGCATCAGCTTGCATCAAAGGGTAGAAGGCAACCTATGACGCACATGTGCCTCGTAGGTTGTGAAGGGGTTTTTAAAGAAAAATATAAAGGTAACATTAATGTAAACTATAAGAAGAATACATCCTCTGCATAGCATATAGTTAAGGCACTAGGGATTCCTATTATTGGATAAGGTTTTGTAATAGCGCACACAAGTAGTGTAGCACAATTTGTCACCTTAAACTTATCAAGTGGTTGTTCAATACTCTTAGTAAAGTTTATTTTTACTGACTCGTATTATATCCATCTTGTTTACTGTCAAGTGTTATAATTTACAGAAGTATAATCAATACAAACAAGGAGAACAATCTGCCTCACTGATAAAATAGCTTACATGTTACTGACCTTGGAAATACAACGCGTTTGGATTCCAAGTAAGCCTCCAGGCATTTCTGAATTTGATCAAGGAGTGCATTGTTATTTTGAAAAGTCTCTAGAAGACCTGAACATGATGGAATATTACAGTAATTATAACACAGGAAAAAAATATTACAATTGATTCTGTAACCACAATGTGTGCATAGGTTTCAACCAGTAATAAACTTCCAACCTCGTTGAAAAGCGTTCATTAGGGTTTTCCCATTCTGTCTTTTTCAGCACTCACTACAAACACCATGCATTTAAAATGTTTTTATTGTGTTTTTTCTAAGCGTCTTGGATTGATGTTTTAAGTTAGTAGTATGTAATTATATAGCTGTTTTTCAAGTCCTATAAAGAAGCCTAAGACAAAAACGGCAGAAAAGAGCCAAACCCAGAGCATGTTGCATCTTGTTTAAAAAACACAGACAAAAAAACAACTGATTGACAGCTACAATTTGTAGTGCAATATTTTCAGCAGGAAGAGTGACACTGTAGAGCTGACATTAGGGTAGGTGGACAGATACTAAAATAGTTGTTGGCTTTCAGAAATTGTTTGGCCATGGCTGCAGGTCATTAAAAAATAACACCTTCCCTTTGTGTAGCATTGATGTTATACTGACAGCCCATCAGCCACTCAGTGAGCTCAGTGGCTCTGCCATTATAGACGGAACGACCCCTTCAGAGTTACAGAGCTCTCTGACTGGCTGTCATGTTAGCAACATGAAGTCAGCGCCGTAGCCAGTGCCAGACAGTGGGACCGGTGGACCGAGGAAGATGAGTAAAGCATATTTTCTTTAACACACTCCTTTGGCAGAACATTATCTGAAAGGGACCAACCTCTGCAAGTTAAAATCTTATAAATGATTAAACAATCCTTCTGACATAGATTCTCAAAGTAAATACAGGTCAAGAGACCGATCTAATAATGTATTTTGTATTGTACTTTTCATTTGAATTTAGGAATGCATGCTTATATAGTGAAATCTTTTGACAGATCCACTTTCAGAAGCAAAGCTAAACCTTGAAATTCATTTAAAGTTGCTTAGTAGGTCAGTGTAATTTATTGAAAATGATGCTGATGCTGTGGCTCCCACTGATGTGTAATATATGGAATTCCAAATGCACTGTATTGCACCTTCTAAAAGATTGACATAGGGAGAGTGAACTGTACTGCGCTTTATTAACACATTTTTGTGTAGCTTCTGCACCTCATCCATTGGATGTGCTCGTGGTTTGAATATTTTTAATATGGAAATTAAGTACCTAGGAAATCACGTGACAACTTACTCCCAACTTGCTGGAACAAGTAAAAGAAATTATATAGACTGTGCATAAATTCAGACTTAATACAAACAAAACAAAGACAAATCCTGACAACTTGAACAACTACTACTGTCAAAAAGCATCTAATTGTGTTATCAACCTTTCGGATTACAAACCCAAGAAAGTGGAACTTTGCTGTGCTTTTTAGTGGACTCTCATTTTGTCCTACTAAATCTCTGGCTAAAATTGAACTGTGCAGCGACATGGAGGATTACTTCAGGAGACTAAACCTAAGGAAATTTTACAGTGACAATGAGGATTCCGAACCCAACTGGGTTGAAGGAAAAGGGATCCTGAAAACCAAGAAAAGGTCAAACTGGACACCTGCACCTGACCACAACTCCCATTTGGATAAATATATAGACACTTTCAGACATTTGGTAAAATCCAGTATTTTAGATACACACAAGAGTCAACCATCTAACGTCAATGCCCAGGAGAGAAGGGCCATACAGTCTTTGAAAACCAACAAAGAAATCATTAAACCTGCAGACAAGGGTGGTGCAATAGTCATGATGAACAAATCAAACTACCTGAAGAAAGCAAACAGACAACTGACAGACACACGCTACTACAAGAAATTGGAGTCTAACTCCACACAGGACTATCACAAGGAATTAAACAAGCTGGTCTCTTGTCTACCTGACATACCCTTAAGAACTGTCGACCTAATACCAGAAAGTCCAAGAACAGGCACATTCTACATGCTTCCCAAAATTCACAAATCGGGAAATCCAGGAAGACCAATCATTTCATGTCTGGGCACCCTCACCGACCAAATTTCTGGGTGGGTAGAGGGTGTTCTCAAACCCCTTGTAAAGAAAAGGCACCCTGCTACATTCAGGCACAATGACCTATTGAATAAACTGTCAGCAATAGGTCCTCTACCAGAAGGAACCATCCTCACCACCATGGATGTGGAATCTCTGTACAGTAACATCCCACATGAGGATGGATTAAATGCCTGCAAAACCTTCCAAGAAAACACAGGGATTGATACAGATTCTGTGGTGAAGCTTGCAAAGTTCATCCTCACACACAACTATTTTAAATTTGACAACATATATCTACAGGAGACTGGCACAGCAATGGGAAGCAAAATGGCACCACAATATGCAAACCTTTTCATGGCCAAGCTTGAAGTGACTTTTTATCCTCTTGTCCTATCATGCTTCTAGCCTATTACCATTATATCGATGACATTTTAATCATCTGGACGGGAGTCTGAGCAACAGCTGAAGACGTTCCATGAACACTTTAATCAGTTTCCTCCCACATCAACTTAACACTTAACTACTCCTGCACTGAAATCAACTTTCTGGACACCATCATTGAGCTACAGAACAATGAAATATAGACATCCCTGTCTTCGAAGCCAATTGGCCATCCAAAATATCTCCAATGGGACAGTTTTCATCCAAAACACATAAAAACTCTATTGTATACAGCCAGGCCATCAGATACAATCGGATATGTTCCAAACCCTACAGATAGAGACAATCAGCTTGAGGACCTCAGAAAGACCTTTTTGAACTAGGGCTACCAGCCAAAAGCAATTGAAAACCAGATTACAAGAGCCACCAGAATATCGAGGAATCATCTCCTACACTACAAAACTAGAGAAGAAAACAACAGAGTTCCTCTTGTAGTCACCTACAATGCAAGTCTGGAGGTGCTAAGAGGAGCTGCACGGAAACTGCAACCACTCCTTCAAAAAGATGCCAAATAAAATCAATATTTCTGGATTCCCACTCTGTGTTTTAGACAACCTCCGAATCTGAAAAATATCATTGCCAGAAGCGCCCTGTCCTCTCCAGCAGCAACAGGAACCTTTCCCTGCAACCAGGACAGGTGCAAAACCTGTCCATTTATAATGACAATGGACAAGATAAAGATTCCCAGGACAGATCAGGACTACAAGATCCCAGGTAACTTCAGTTGCACCACAAGCAATGTGGTGTATTTAATTATATGTACCAAATGTCCAACAGGTGGCATGTATGTAGTGGAGACCGGACTACAATTCAGAAAATGAATGAATTCTCATTGCCACACAATAAAAGAAAAGCATATGGACCTATCATTATAAAACATAACTTCAAATCTCAGAAAGAGAGAAGAATTTGGGAATACAAATTGATACCGACCTTTGACACATTCAAAACAAGATTGAATATCTCACATGGATTCATGCGTTTTTACATCAATTGAAAGAGCTTTTGGGGATATCACATCTTCGAACAGACCCCAGTTAGAAGACAATGAACTTATGACACTTCTTATGTGAACTATCTCGCATGGATTTATGGCTTTCTACACTCACTGAGGAATTTTCAGGTTTCACCGTCCACAAATCATAGAACAATAATACGATCGGTTCCTCTAATCTCAGAATTTTGATTTTACCTCCCCAGCTCCTCTCCCCCTCCAAGACTGACTCAGCTTTATGTCACCTGTCGTATTTACTGCATCATCCCACCCTGCATATGTATATATGTGTGTGTCTTCAGAATTTGTGTCATTATCAGCCTGATGATTAAGCCATAGTGTCTTGAAAGCTTGCTTTGTTTACCATCTTTTCAGTTAGCCATTAAAAGGTATCAACCACTGAAGACTCTCAGATTCTAATATTTTTCTTCCAACTTGCTGGGAATCTAAGGCTGGGAACCCTGCTGATATTTTGATTTGAGATCTAATGTTTCCTGTTAAAATGGAATGGTGGGTGCACATGCACACCACTACTCCATTCCTTGATTAAAGGGGTATTCCCATACACAAGTTCCTATCGCAATATGTAGTAGGTGTAATAATAATAATATTAGGAAACACCTCCACTTAGGCCGCTTTCACATCAGCGTTTTTGCTGAATTTGGGCAGATCCGGCAGATTTACGGCATCTGCCGCATAATGACCGACTTGCAGCAAGCCTGCAGCAAGCCTCCATTCATTCTCTATGGGACTTGCGGCAGGTGTGGCAAGTGCAGTTTTTTCCACGATCTGCGGCAAGTAAAAAAAACGCAGGTCCAGGGACGTAACTACAACATGTGCAGGGGTTGCGATTGAACCCGGGCCCTGCAGCCTAGGGGGGCCCCTAAGTCCTTTTGGCCTATAAAAAAAGACTAATGCTATTAAAGATTTGCAATAATTGGGGGCCCTGTTGGAGCTGTCGCATCAGGGCCCCTGGGCCTGAAGTTACGCCACTGCGCAGGTCACCGTGTTTTTTTGACTTGCCACAAGTGTCAGATTTGCCGGATCGCGGCAAAATTGCACTAATCGCACCTGTCGCAAGTCCCATAGAGAATGAATGAGGGCTTGCCGCAAGTAGGCCATTACGCTGCAGATGTGGCAGAGGCGGTAAATCTGCCACGATACAGCAAAAATGCTGATGTCAAAGGTCCCTTAGAAATGTAGTGTAGGTCTCCTGATGAGCAATATATTTTCCTCATGTGCAGGGCATTCCATAACCTTAGGCATCCATGGTTACGGCTACACATATAGAAAAGGTTAGTTGCTTGTGGCCATAACCATGGATACCTAAGGTCCTGGAATGCCCTGCACATGTGGAAAATACATTGCTCACCAGGGAAAACATACCACATTTCTAATTGGAAGGATTTGCTAATATTATTATTTCACCTGCTACATATTGGGATAGGATCTTGAAGATGGGAATACACCTTTAATAGACAGCTGAGGATAGCTGAATACATATACATTGCTTGGCTATTTACAGATGTCCTACAGGTAAAGAATAGTGCAGCGGCATGTATGAGTGGCTATTCTAACTGGGCATTTCAGTCCCCCGCTCCGGGTACCTGTGGGGGGCCCAGGAGTTAGATCCTAGCACTTAGCACATTATAAATTAGCACCCATACTCTGGATGGGCAGCACCATTTATGTACAAAATACACACACATACAGACCCACAGAATGAAAATGAAAAGTATCCTTACCAGGCGAAGTGGCTGCTCTAAATGCGTTAGGTAAACGGTTTACTTTTCTCATGATCTCTTTCCAGGATTTATCTACTTGCAAAAACATTTTGGCTTCTGCTGGTAACTGTCTTGAAATATCAGGAGCACTAAAAATACTTTCCAAATACAGCCAGTTTCTTTGACAAGTTAGCCACTCATCCTAACACCAAATTATGAGGCAAGAGGACATAAATCAATTAAAATATTCTAAAATTATTTGAAAAATTACTCCAAATTGTTATTATTATAACAAGCATGGATTCATAATTCCATATACAAATAGTATACTCATCAACAAATGTGACTTTCCAGGCTTAGGCCCCTTTCACATCAGCGTTTATTTGAAATCGCGGCAGAATGCGGTAAAAAAAAAACGCATCTGCCGCGATTACCCTATACCGGCTGCACTTGCGGCACGGTTGCGGCACAAATGCGGCAAGCCCCATACAATGTATAGGCGGGCTTGCGGCAGGTGCGGCAAGTGCGGTTTTGGCACTTGCGGCAGGTGCGGCCGCGAAAAAAACGCGGCTAACCGTATTTGTGGAAAGACACAATACGTAAGAAGGCATGACATAAAGAAGTGAGAGACATAATAATTAGGTCAAGCGAACCCCATACATGTGTATAGCCAAAACAACTGTGTAGACTTCATCAACTCTTTTTTCAGTTAAATGAAAATAGTCAACATGAGAAGGAGCAATAACTCAGAACCACTGACTCACATTCTATAAGAATGTAAACTTTTCTTTGTAGGATGTCTATTGTAAAGCTTAATTCATTATGTCATTCAATACATTTTAAATTCAAAAAGTATGGTACAATACTGCCCAAAAATTGATAAAATTAATATCTTTTCACATACTTAGGGTCATTTGGATATTCAGTCTACAATTAACTTGTAAGTGTCTCTTCCTCTCTCAACATATGCAATCACTCTTTTTTTCTTTGATTATTCAATAATTTATGCTTCATAATCATGCTATCATTACCCTAATGGAAATATGCCCTCTACCGACTAACTTCATGCTGAGTCCATTATACACGTGTCTTTAAACACAGTCATCAAACTAAGGTTCCATTCACATCATCGGTATTGCAATTTCGCAGTAGATCCAGCAGATGTCGCCGCACCTGCCGGATCTACCACGTAACGGCCAACTTGTGGCACTGATTCGGCAAGCCCCATTCATTCTCTATGGGGCTTGTGGTTGGGTGCGGCAAGTGCAGTATTGCCGAATCTGGCAGACCCGGTGGACTCTGCAGCTAAGCTGTAGTCATGGATTACAGATTTGTGTTAAAGGAGCAAAGCTAAAAGCAACGAACAAAACGCTATATGGACAAATAAATGGCAGGTAAGCCTCTGTACTGCTCTTACAACTAAACATTTGCTTCAGCATGAACCATCATTACCTAATGCAAATATCACTACAATGCAGCAAAAGCAACACTCACAAGAGTTTGATTAAACAAGGCTAAATTCTTCTGCCATTCATCAACACGAGGCTTGATGGGTCCAACATAGCGAGAAGAGGCAATAGTTGATATATTTATTGTACTGTCATCAAGAAGAGCCTTCAAAAGAACAAGAGAAAAAATCCTAAGATATTTTATTTGCCTCATATTAACAAATTAACATGCTTATCTCATTTTCCAAAAGCATTTTAAATTTTCAACAGAGTGCCAACTATGTGAGAGTAAATAGTTGCAGATATATAGATATGACCCCCTTCCCGCTGTCTCCTGTCCCGCTCAAGATCCGCCCCTATTTGTCAGAGACGGGAGATACTTGTTTGAAAGTTTGAAAAGTTGCAAAATGTAGGTGTAAGGCTGCCTTCAGATTTGCATGCAGACCGCAGCCCCTATGCTTATAATGGAGCGCACGGCGGTCTGCAGATGCTTGCAGACCGCCGTGCGCTCCCATTGCCCGCTACATGTGATCTGTGCGCAGGCGGACGCCTGCGCACAAATCACACACTCCCACCGCACCAGGGACGCGACATGTTGCAGATCACATATGGTGGGCAATGGGAGCGCACGGCGGTCTACAAACATCTGCAGACCACCGTGCGCTCCATTATAAACATAGGGGCTGCGGTCTGCATGCAGATGCTTGCAGATGCCTCCGCAAAACGCTGCGGAGGCATCTGCAAATCTGAAGGCAGCCTAACTCCAAGTTGCATCCAATGTTGTATCTTTTTTTTTCTTCAACCTTGAAACATAACCCTAATGGTGGGTTTACACGCCGCGATATCGGCGTCCAACTCCGACCCAACTCCGACAAAAAGTCACGTGGGTTGCGAGTTGGAGCCGATATCGTGTGCGCGTTGTACGGTTTGAGCGTACAACGCGATGCTGGAACGATGCCAAAACGATATCGGAGTTGAATAGCAGAGCTATTCAACTCCCCGATATCGCATGGCCGTTGTAGCAGCATCGCAGCGTGTGACAGCCCAACTCCGATGTGTACTCGCACCTCACCCATTAACTCCCATGTTAAATGGTCGTTACTGGGTTGGTGGGCGTACACATTGGAGGGACGTTGTTTCCCGATATCGCAGCGTGTAAACCGCCGATGCGATATCGGGAAAAGGGCTGAAAAAATGCGCGCTCCCGCGCCGTTGCCTCGGATATCGCGGCGATATCGGGACGTGTAACCCCACCATGAGACTATCACAGAGTAGGTGCATTTATATGGAGACTTGATTACACACAGGTGAATTCTATTTATCATTACCAGTCATTTAGGACAACATTGGATCATTCAGAGATCCGCACTGAACTTCTGGAGTGAGTTTGCTGCACTGAAAGTAAAGGGTCCGAATAATATTGCACGCCCCACTTTTCAGTTTTTTATTTATTAAAAAAGTTTCAAATATGCAATAAATTTCGTTCCACTTCACGATTGTGTCCCATTTGTTGTTGATTCTTCACAAAAAAATTAGAATTTATATCTTTATGTTTGAAGCCTGAAATGTGGCAAAAGGTTGGAAAGTTCAAGGGGGTCAAACACTTTCACAACTCACTGCAAATACTTGTTTTTCAAAAGTAAATATTTAAATTTTGTTGATTACTAATTATCATTTAGCTAAGATGCTGTACCTTAAGTTCCTTAATAAAGTAAAAATTCTTCTTTAATATATCTTGTTTATTCTTACAATATGAAAACTGGGGTCCCATATACAGTACGATATGGAGGCATATGGGCTGAGCAATGAAAGGTGAATCTAGGTGCTTTATTAGGAAGAGAATTACTTTAGAAATGGCAGAAAAGTTGTGACATATGCTACTATATGACCCAGCGAAGTATTAATTACGATTTTATTTATTTTTGGGTGGGAAGGGGGTGGCAATTGGAACTTCTGCTATAGGGTCCCATAATTTCAATGTATTCCCTTACTGATGACCTATCTCCTTTCATTAGGTCATCAATATCAGACTGATGGAGTACCAACACTCTGCCTTCCCCATTAGCAGTTTTAGTTTATTACATAAGTATGTAGTTTTTATTCTGACTCTAAACATGCAGTTATGTAAGTATGTCAACCCCACCTGGATATCATCTGTTCCACCAAGAATGAACACATCTTTAGAATCTCGGTGTGGAACAGCAGTAAATTCAGTTGTTTTCCAGGAATCTTCCACCTTGATAAAAAATTTAAGAAAGTTACAAAATAGATAAAAAGTTAAATCTAAGGAAAACATTATTCATATGGCAATCTATAGTTGAAGTCTGCATAACAACTGATGAGTACAAATCTAATTTTCCATAGCTCATAAAGTGTATAAGACTTGTAAAAAATATTTGTAGCAGAGATCTGTCATGTGGGAAGCAATTGCCAGAATTATGAAGCCCACGCTGCTCTTTTTAGGCATAAGTCCCTATATTCTAGCTTGAAGAACTGAGAAACAATATAGTTGAAAGACAGAGCTCAGATGAGCAAAGCAGACTTCTTTGTATTCAAACTATGTATTCTTCAGTAGTTTGGAAAAGTGTATCTCCCTTTGGAACACTATGTTGTACAAACTTTAAATGAGTTGTAGTGATGAGTGAGCACTAAAATGCTCGGGTGCTCGATGCTCTGGCTGAGCATCCCAAGATACTCGTGTAGTGTACTCGGCCCGAGCACCGAGCCCAATGTAAGTCAATTAGTGACAGGCTCCGCCCACAGACTTCCGGCTATAAAACGAGTGTTTCAGGGAAAAAGCGGGGGGGGCTTTTTCAAATCGTTGCAGCATACAACACTTGCTGTGCCCCCAGAGGAATCCTAACAATAAATCTGCTCTCTGTGAGGTGCCAGCTCACTGTGTGCACTGAAGGGAGCTGTGTATTTGTGTCAGAGCGATAATTATTAGTGAAGAGTCCGAGCATCTCGGCGGTACTCGCCGTGCATCCCGAGTACCGACATACTCGTGTGAGTAACGAGTAACGCCAAGCATGCTCGCTCATCACTAATGAGTTGTCCTACAAACAAATTATTACACCTCTTTATACAGTAGAATAATATAAATAAATGTATATAATATAAATGTACATAATAAATGTATTTTTGCCTGGGCCCGACCACTAGGACCCCCACCCTCAATCATAAGAACAGGTATTTTAAAGTCCTCTGTGTGAATGAAGCATTTGTGATCAACTGCGACCATTATTCTATTAATATGGTTTTCTCCTTTAAAAACTCTTCCTAGGCTCAACTACACTTAAAATATCAAACTGAGATTTACTTAGCCTCCCCGGGTCAATGCATCGTCTTCACTGCTGCCTCGATCTCTGCTGTTTGGCTGCAGCGGTGACATCATATTAGCAGCAATGTAGCCAATCACTGAGCTCTACATTGGCAGAGCTGCTGAGGTCAGTGATTGGCGGGAGGACTATCAACGTGACGTGAATGCTGAAGCCAAAAAACATAGACCAGTAAAGCGGTGGAGACACATCACTGGAACCAGATAAATTAAGTTAGGTTCAGATTGTTTTTTTTTGTTTTTGTTTTTTTAAGGCTAGTGAGCCTGTGGGATAATTTATATTTAATATCTTACAAAAAAGAAAATCCAACATTTAAAAAATCCAAATTTAGTAGATATGCTTTAAAAAAAATATATTAAAAGATATATATGTGAAAAAAATGTGTGTTAGGCCCCTTTCACATAGGCATTTTTATGAAAATGCGGTAGATGCGGCAGAATTACCACATCTGCAGCATCTTTTGCCTAACGGCCGCATTTGCGGCTTACCTGCGGCAAGCACCATGCATTGTCTATGGGGCTTACGGTCAGGTGCGGCGAGTGCAGTTCTGGCATTTACGGCAGTTGCGGTCGCGAAAAAAACGTGGTCAGACGCGGGTTGTTTTTTTTTTACCGCATCTGCCGCACCTGACTGCAAGCCCAATAGACAATGCATGGGGCTTGCCACAGGTGAGCTGCAAGTGCAGCTTGTAGGCGGAAGATGCGGCAGATGTAGTAATTCTGCCGCATCTGTCGCATTTTCATAAAAACGCCTATGTAAAAGGGGTCTTATATACACTCCATTGATTTATTGATTTATTAGAAAAGGGATTAAGAGGGGGGACAATACTATCAATAGGATACAGGCATCCTACTCACCATGGAGTTCTGTTGGTCCATTCCTAAGGCCTCCTGATGAACTTTATCAAGGAGGAGAAACGCGTCATTGGCCGCCATCTTAGACACCATTTAAAGACAGTATATATTACATTTTCCATTCATAAGTTATATCTATGTCCCTCATCCAGTATAAGATGTTGGAACTGTAGTTCTATACACCTCAATGCATATATATTACCGTATGTTGAGCTACATACAGTCATGGCCAAAGGTTTTGAGAATGATACAAATATTAATTTTAACAAAGTCTACTGCTTCAGTTTTTCTAATGGCACTTTGCATATACTCCAGAATGTCATAAAGAGTGATCAGCTTAACAGCAATTACTTGCAAAGTCAATATTTGCCTAGAAAATGAACTTTAACCCCCAAAACACATTTCAACATCATTGCAGTCCTGCCTTAAAAGGAGCAGCTAACATCGTTTTAGTGATTGTTCCATTAACACAGGTGTGGGTGTTGATGAGGACAGGGCTGGCGATCAGTCATGATTAAGTAAGAATGACACCACTGGACACTTTAAAAGGAGGCTGGTGCTTGGTATCATTGTTTCTCTTCAGTTAACCATGGTTATCTCTAAAGAAACACGTGCAGCCATCATTGCACTGCACAAAAATGGCCTAACAGGGAAGAGTATCGCAGCTAGAAAGATTGCACCTCAGTCAACAATCTATCGCATCATCAAGAACTTCAAGGAGAGAGCTTCCATTGTTGTCAAAAAGGCTCCAGGGCGCCCAAGAAAGACCAGCAAGAGCCAGGACCGTATCTTAAAACTGTTTCAGCTGCGGGATCGGACTACCAGCAGTGCCGAGCTTGCTCAGGAATGGCAGCAGGCTGTTGTGAGTGCTTCTGCACGCACTGTGAGGCAGAGACTCTTTGAGCAAGGCCTGGTTTCAAGGAGGGCAGCAAAGAAGCCACTTCTCTCCAGAAAAAACATCAGGGACTGACTGATATTCTACAAAAGGTACAGGGAGTGGACTGCTGAGGGCTGAGGTAAAGTAATTTTCTCTGTTGAATCCCCTTTTCGATTGTTTGGGACATCTGGAAAACAGCTTATTCGGAGAAGAGGTCAGCGCTACCACCAGTCTTGTCTCATGCCAACTGTAAAGCATCCTGAAACCGTTCATGTGTGGGGTTGCTTCTCAGCCAAGGGAATCAGCTCACTAAAAGTGTTGCCTAAAAACACAGCCATGAATAAAGAATGGTACCAGAATGTCCTCCAAGAGCAACTTTTCCCAACCGTCCAAGAGCAGTTTGGTGCCCAACAATGCCTTTTCCAGCATGATGGAGCACCTTGCCATAAAGCAAAGGTGATAACTAAATGGCTCAGGGATCAAAACATAGAGATTTTGGGTCCATGGCCTGGAAACTCCCCAGATCTTAATCCCATTGAGAACTTGTGGTCAATCATCAAGAGACGGGTGGACAAACAAAAAACAACAAATTCTGCCAAAATGCAAACATTGATTATGCAAGATTGGACTGCTATCAGTCAGGATTTGGTCCAGAAGTCCAGAAGTTGATTGAGAGCATGCCAGGGAGAATTGCAGAAGTCCTGAAGAAGAAGGGTCAACACTGCAAATATGGACTTGCTGCATTAACTCATTCTAACTGTCAATATAACCTTTTGGTACTCATAATATGATTGCAATTATATTTCTGTATGTGATATAAACATCAGACAAACACAAATAAAAACCAGAGGCCAACAGATCATGTGAAAATATAATTTTGGTGTCATTCTCAAACCTTTTGGCCATGACTGTACACACGTGTTGTGGATCTTTACAGTTTTTGGTCAGAATCTTTATTCATCTGGATCAGGTTTCTGTATACAGTTGTGTCCAAAAGTATTGACACCCCTGCAATTCAATTCTGTCAGATAATACTCAGTTTCTTCCTGAAAATGATTGCAATCACAAATTCTTTGGTATTATTATATTCATTTAATTTGTCTTCAATGAAAAAACACAAAAAGAATTGTGCTAAAGCCAAATTGGATATACCGAATATACTCGTGTATAAGCCGACTTTTGCAGCCCAAAAATTGGGCTGAAAAGTCCCCCCCTCGGCTTATACACGAGTCATATACAGTGTGGTGTGGTGGGGGCTGTGTCCTGGCACTGCAGGAGGCAGGAGGAGGCGGGGGGAGGCTGCAGAATGAGCGGCACGTCACGTGGTGCCGCTCATTAATTATGCATGGGGAGCAGCGCATAGTACATTGCTGCTCCCCTGCACAGTATAGCCTCCCCCGCTGTCTACCCGCCCCCCCCCATGTATACAGAGGCCCCCCGCAGTGATCCATCTCACCCCCTCGGTCTGCACCCGGGTCCTCCAGCTGCAAAGTCTGCGTGCCCCGCGGCTTCTAATACCGGCGTCCTCCCCGCTCTTCCTGTTTAAATGTGATCATGTGACCGCGGTCACATGATTGCAATCAAATAGGAAGTGCGGGAAGGACGCCGGTATTAGAAGCCGCGGGGCACGAAGACGGAGCAGCTGGAGATCTCGGGTGCCTGCAGACCGAGGGGGTGAGATTACCCCTGCTGGGGCTGTATTACCACTGCTGGGGCTGTATTACCCCTGCTGGGGCTGTATTACCACTGCTGGGGCTGTATTACCACTGCTGGGGCTGTATTACCCTTGCTGGGGCTGTATTACCCCTGCTGGGGCTGTATTACCCCTGCTGGGGCTGTATTACCCCTGCTGGGGCTGTATTACCACTGCTGGGGCTGTAATACCACTGCTGGGGCTGTATTACCACTGCTGGGGCTGTATTACCCCTGCTGGGGCTGTATTACCAGTGCTGGGGCTGTATTACCCCTGCTGGGGCTGTATTACCACTGCTGGGGCTGTATTACCACTGCTGGGGCTGTATTACCACTGCTGGGCCTTTATACCACTGCTGGGCCTTAATATCACCACTGATGGGCCTTTATACCACTGATGGACCTGTATACCACTGATGAGGGGCCTGTATACCACTGATGGGCCTGTATACCACTAATTGGCCTGTATACCACTGATGAGGGGCCTGTATACCAGTGATGGCGGCAACTGTATACTAGTTATGGCCACTATATACCAGTGATGGCTGCTATATACAGGGATGGTGGGCTATATACCAGTGATAGGGGGCTTTATAACAGGACGGTGGTCTGCTGCATTGGTAGTTTACTGTTTCTATTTAAAATAAAAGTTCAACATTTTATTCGTATCTATTTTCATTTTTAAAATTTTTCAGTACCGGTAGCTGCTGCATTGTCCACCCTAGGCTTATACGCGAGTCAATAGGTTTTCCCAGTTTTGGGGGGCAAAAGTAGGGTGGTCGGCTTATACACGGGTCGGCTTACACACGAGTATATACGGTAATTCCACTCCAAACATAAAAAAGGGGGTGGACAAAAGTATTAGCACTGTTAGAAAAATCATGTGATGCTTTTCTAATTTGTGTAATTAACAGCACCTGTAACTTACCTGTGGCACCAAACAGGTGTTGGCAATAACTAAATCACACTTGCAGCCAGTTGACATGGATTAAAGTTGACTCAACCTCTGTCCTGTGTCCTTGTGTGTACCACATTGAGCATGGAGAAAAGAAAGAAGACCGAAGAACTGTCTGAGGACTTGAGAAACCAAATTGTGAGGAAGCATGAGCAATCTCAAGGCTACAAGTCCATCTCCAAAGACCTGAATGTTCCTGTGTTTACCGTGCGCAGTGTCATCAAGAAGTTTAAAGCCCATGGCACTGTGGCTAACCTCCCTAGATGTGGACGGAAAAGAAAAATTGACGAGAGATTTCAACGCAAGATTGTGCGGATGGTGGATAAAGAACCTCGACTAACATCCAAACAAGTTCAAGCTGCCCTGCAGTCCGAGGGTACAACAGTGTCAACCCATACTATCTGTCGGCGTCTGAATGAAAAGGGACTGTATGGTAGGATACCCAGGAAGACTCCACTTCTTACCCCGAGACATAAAAAAGCCAGGCTGGAGTTTGCCAAAACTTACCTGAGAAAGCCTAAAACGTTTTGGAAGAATGTTCTCTGGTCAGATGAGACAAAAGTAGAGCTTTTTGGGCAAAGGCATCAACATAGAATTTACAGGAGAAAAAAAGAGGCATTCAAAGAAAAGAACACGGTCCCTACAGTCAAACATGGCGGAGGTTCCCTGATGTTTTGGGGTTGCTTTGCTGCCTCTGGCACTGGACTGCTTGACCGGGTGCATGGCATTATGAAGTCTGAAGACTACCAACAAATTTTGCAGCATAATGTACAGCCCAGTGTAAGAAAGCTGGGTCTCCCTCAGAGGTCATGGGTCTTCCAGCAGGACAATGACCCAAAACACACTTCAAAAAGCACTAGAAAATTGTTCGAGAGAAAGCACTGGAGACTTCTAAGGTGGCCAGCAATGAGTTCAGACCTGAATCCCACAGAACACCTGTGGAGAGATCTAAAAATGGCAGTTTGGAGAAGGCACCCTTCAAATATCAGGGACCTGAAGCAGTTTGCCAAAGAAGAATGGTCTAAAATTCCAGCAGAGAATTGTAAAAAACTCATTGATGGTAACCGGAAGCGGTTGATCGCAGTTGTTTTGGCTAAAGGTTGTGCAGTCAGAGCCCAAATGTGAAGCAAGCCCAGCTGCAGGCTGATAAATCACCTCTACCAGCAAGATGTGGGAGGCGACCTGCCATGCATATACTGGGCATGGCAGGTCGCCTCCCACATCTTGCTGGTAGAGGTGATTTATCAGCTTAAATGTCTTGGGCCAATACATGAACCAAAATCCCATCTATAAAGGTTTTTTATTTATCATATAAAAAACTTTTGCACTTTTTTATCCATCCAAGGTGCAGTTGGGCCCATAGGGGCGCCATTCATCTAGTGGTGCAGAAGCATTGTACTGTGTGGCCCAATGCTCAGGCAGCGGAGCGGTTGGGTAGCTTTCAGACACTCTGCATCATATGTATCAGTGTGAATGGTGTCCTATGCAGGCCCAGTATATGCATGGCAGGTCGTCTCCCACATCTTGCTGGTAGAGGTGATTTATCAGCCTGCAGCTGGGCTTGCTTCACATTTGGGCTCTGACTGTGTCCTGTAAGTGCACTTGGTTTCTGTTTTTGGCATGGATGGTAAGGTTTTTTGATGCTGCTTTTTTTCTAGTAGTTTTTGTACAGTTTTGTTAGGACTGATGAGCATGGGATTCCGTGACGTGGATCATCAGCCTAAATGTCTTGGGCCAATACATGAACCAAAATCCCATCTATAAAGGTTTTTTATTTATCATATAAAAAACTTTTGCACTTTTTTATCCATCCAGGGTGCAGTTGGGCCCATAGGGGCGCCATTCATCTAGTGGTGCAGAAGCATTGTACTGTGCGGCCCAATGCTCAGGCAGCGGAGCGGTTGGGTAGCTTTCAGACACTCTGCATCATATGTATCAGTGTGAATGGTGTCCTATGCAGGCCCAGTATATGCATGGCAGGTCGCCTCCCACATCTTGCTGGTAGAGGTGATTTATCAGCCTGCAGCTGGGCTTGCTTCACATTTGGGCTCTGATTGCGTCCTGTAAGTGCACTTGGTTTCTGTTTTTGGCATGGATGGTTTTTTGATGCTGCTTTTTTTCTAGTAGTTTTTGTAAAGGTTGTGCAGCCAAGTATTAGGCTGAGGGTGCCAATACTTTTGTCTGGCCCATTTTTGGAGTTTTGTGTGAAATGATCAATGTTTTGCTTTTTGCTTCATTCTCTTTTGTGTTTTTTCATTGAAGACAAATTAAATAAAGATAATAATACCAAAGAATTTGTGATTGCAATCATTTTCAGGAAGAAACTGAGTATTATCTGACAGAATTGCAGGGGTGTCATTACTTTTGGCCACAACTGTATATGGAGGGCTGTGAGGCTACATTATACTATATGGAGGGCTGTGAGGCTGCATTATACTAGATGGAGGGCTGTGAGGTTGCATTATACTTTATGGAGGGCTGTGAGGTTGCATTATACTATATGGAGGGATATGAGGCTGTATTATACTATACGGCGGGATATGAGGCTGTATTATACTATATGGAGGGATATGAGGCTGCATTATACTAGATGGAGGGATATGAGGCTGTATTATACTATATGGAGGGATATGAGGCTGCATTATTCTATGTGGATAGATATGAGGCTGCATTATACTATAATGGAGGACCATATACAGTATATCATGATGGGGGACATATACACCACGATAAGGGCATATTCCCCGAAGAGCCTGGCCGAACACATGTTCAGCCCCCACAATGCACCGGGCCAGAAATGACGTTCCGAATGACCATGGATTGCCCCCCCAGTTTTGAAATGATCAATGTTTTGCTTTTTGCTTCATTCTCTTTTGTGTTTTTTCATTGAAGACAAATTAAATGAAGATAATAATACCAAAGAATTTGTGATTGCAATCATTTTCAGGAAGAAACTGAGTATTATCTGACAGAATTGCAGGGGTGTCAACACTTTTGGCCACAACTGTAGGCATAAACTACAATATATTTACAATGATTTGCATTTGAAGCTGCTTGGTCCTATCTGTTGAACAATTTGGATTGTCTGTTTATAAACTAGGGTTTCTCTACCAAGCCAGAGTCATCCCAGTAATATAGAGAACTACTTTGAGTGGGGTACCATTTTGTGCATATATTAGGATGACAATCTCTGCGGACAGGTAAATAATATAATAGGGACCCCATTCGATAGTACTGTCCCCCTTCTTAAGCCCTTCTCCAATAAATCATTGGGGTGTATATAACACACTTTTTCAAATATATCTTTTTATAGATTTTTTTTAATGCATATCTATAAGGCTGCATTCACATGTTGTGTTTTTGCTGCATTTTTGATGATCCGTTTTTTGCAGTGAAATGCAGTGATGTTGTGCATCCCAGCAAAGTCAATGCATTTCCAGGTTTTGCATTCAGACGATCCGCTTAGTAAGGATCCGTTTTTTGGCACAAAAACGGATCCTCACAAAGAATGAGCATGCCAATTCTTGGGTGTTTTTCCTGATTCACTTTTTCCATTGCCTCCATTGTCTAGGGCTGAAAAAAAACACATTTGTAAAGTAACGCATCAAAAACGCACTGTGTGAATGGTTGATGTGTTTTTTGAAAAAACGGATCAGTTTTGCAGCTGAAAAAGTGAATCCTCAAAAAAACGAACCAAAAACGCACTGGGTGAATGTAAGCCTAAGATTTGTATTTTTTAAGTATTTCTCTATTATAAGATATTGATATATGAATCCTTCTAACAATTTGTTACTCGTGTGATAAGGCTAATGGATGTTTAGAAATCCATAGAAAACCCTTGTACAAGTATGTTAGCACAGCTGAAAACGATTTGGCTGATTAGAGAAGCTATAAAATTGACTTCCTTTGAGCTACAGTAGTTGAGAATCTGGAGCATTACATGTGTTTGTTCTATGAAACTCTCAAAACGTTCAGAAAAAGAGAACTTTCATGTGAAACTCGACAGTCTTTTCTTGTTCTTAGAAATGAAGGCTATTCCATGCGAGAATTTGCCAAGAAACTGAAGACTTCCTACAACGGTGTGTACTACTCCCTTCAGAGGAGAGCACAAACAGGGTCTAACCAGAGTAGAAAGAGAAGGAGGCCCTGCTGCACAACTGAGCAACAAGTCAAGTACATTAGAGTCTCTAGTTTGAGAAATCTACGCCTCACAGCTCCTCATCTGGCAGCTTCATTAAATAGTACCCGCCAAAGGTTTGCAATGCTGCAATTGCTGCACAGGGAGCATTCTTTGACAAAAACAAAGTTTGAAGGAGAAAATTATTATTTCAAATAAAAATCATTATTTCTAACGTTGTCAATATCTGGACCATATTTTCTATTTATTTTACAACTCATTTGATAAATAAAAATATGACCTTTCATGGAAAATGCCAAATTGTCTGGGTGACCCCAAACATTTGAACGGTAGTGTACACTACATATATCAGTGATCTAGTCTCCCGGTACTTACCTGCACATAATCTCTGATCCTTAGAAGATCTCCTTTTTATTCCCTCTTATCTCCTCTCCCACAAAAGCATACAAGATTTCTCCCGTGCTTCCCCCATACTCTAGAACTCTCTGTCCCAACATATCAGACTCTTGCCTACCATGGGAACCTTCAAAAGGAACCTGAAGACCCACCTCTTCCAACAAGCCTACAATCTGCAGTGATCCTCAGTCTACTGAACCACCGCATGACCAGCACTACCCTCTCCTACTGTACCCTCACCCATTCCTTGAAGATTGTGAGTCCACGCGGGCGGGGTCCTCTCCCCTCCTGTACTTGTCTGTGTCTTATATTGTTCATGAATATTGTACTTGTCTCTATTATGTATACCCCTTTTCACATGTAAAGTACCATGGAATAAATGGCGCTATAATAATAGATAAGAATATATGAAGTGGCCACACATACTTGCTAATGCTACATATGTACAAGTGGCTTTTAGACCCCCTTTCTTGTAAAATGTGCTTCCCTCAGCAATCATACATTTATCACCTATCCTACTTACATTAATGTAATCTAAATAATTCTAGGTCATTAAAATAATGAATGCAGAAAAATAAGTAAAACTATGTAAATTAAGTCCATTTTTAAACAGTACCTTTTTGAGTATCGTCTCTAATGAAGCTTCTCCTGATGCCTGCCCTGATATATCTTGAATATTCTGTGAATATTCAAATGCTTGAATCTCAATGAGCTTTTCTAGAGAGAGTGGGTTCTCTGGATCCAACAATACTGCGTTTATCGTGTCTTCCAGGATAGCCCAATGCCTTGGCTTCAAAAATGGATTTCTTAAATCTGTTATCACAGGTACCTAAAAAAATGTGTTATATTTAGTATTCTAGAAAATTAAAAACAGATATAATATGTGTTCAGCAGTCTACAACACAGATCTGTAGTTCAGTCCTGCACTTGGACTTTCATTTCTTTTATTGAGTGAACGGTGGTAGTAAAGCTCTACAATTTTTATACCTTTGATGTGGAGCTATAAGAAAAGAGAACACTGTGACACGTATAAGACGTAAAAATGTGACTTTGTCTTTCTGCAATCTTTCATGTGGTCCCAAGTTGTATAACAGTTTCTATTATTAATCCTCATTAGTGTACTATAATAATAACAGAATGTACTCGGGCTATTAAACAGATGTTTCCCATTAAATAATGCATGCACAAGAATAAAATACAGGATTCTGCATAGTCCTTACAATCTGACTATGGTATAAGAAAAGAACACTCAACAAGCCAAAAAATAGTATTATCAACCCTATATTATCATATAAATCAGGCCTATATACCACAAAACAAAACAACACTCTCCATTCTGTATAATATATGAAGAGGCTTAAAGGGGGAATTCTCCCTATTGGAGGGGTTATACGAGACTTAATTTTTTTTTCTCATGGGTCTTGAACTAAGGCTGCCTTCACACTGCATGATTTCTGATCCATGTCTATCCGTTCTAAAACACAGATCAGTTTTGGCCTACCATGTATCCCTATGGGCATGGATTGGTCCTAAGTGGCCATCCTTGTGTCAGCTTTGTCACTGATCCGTTTGTGTCAGTTTTTTCATGCACACAGAATCGGAGACTGTTATGATTTTGGGCTGCCTTGAAAATCACTGACAGAAACGGACAGACATGGATCCATAGCTGTCAGTATCAAATAACATGGATGTCTATGGAGCACAGATTCATGCGAATCCGTGAAAAAAAATTGATCCGTGAAATGAATCCATTTTGCTGCATTGAGCATGCTCAGAAGCAATCAACATCTCCTCCCACTCCTACCTTTGGTAACTGATGACGGACCTGTTAAAAAAGTGGTCCATGGGCATCAGTTGGCATCCGTTTGAACAGATCAGCGCCTGTCCGTGTGGTCCTTGAAATTCAAGGATCCACACAGATGTGAAAATTATGCATTGTGAAGGCAGCCTAACAGGAAGCTAGTGGCTAACTACCTGGCTGTTCTGCCTAGCACCTATCTCTACAGGCTTAGAGCATTAATGGACCACTCCTGCGGCAATTCTGCTACTTAATTTGACCTCACATCAATAGAGGATGTGTGGGGTGTGGCTGCTTCATGCTGATTAAAAGCTGGCTCCTCGCAGTTAGGCAGTTACAGCCAGCCGTCAATCAGTATCATGTTGGAAGAGATGTTCTGCCAACAGTACATGTTATGTCCCACGAATGGGAGTAACTTGTTATATATTTTCTCTCTATTGTGCCTTTCCTTCTATCAGTGAATTCCCTTTGTTGTTGCTAGGCAAAATTTAGACTGTGTAAAGATTGACCCTATGTCCCTCCTGTATTTGGGCTCTGTATTAGTTTGCCCCTCCCTTTATCCCTGTGTTCAGTCTGCAGAAGCCATTACTGGAGTCACAGGTATACTCCCCTGTATGGATTACCTCTCTTTACCTGCTGCTGCATTGTAACTAATACAAGATTTTGAAAGACAACAGCATTGTTTCTCCTGGTCTCTACAGTTCAGTGTCGGACAAGTTAAGCTGTCTGTTGACGGCTGGTGGTGTACATACAAGCTATACAATTATCTAAGAAGCTGATAGTTACAACGCATGGGATTCGCAGCCCCAAGGAGGAGACAGAACAGTACATAGCGGAAAAGAACAGCTGCTCTGGCGATCTGAAAACATCAGAAGCCACAGAATTGCTGGCAGAAACGATCAGTGACCAATCTGAGGTGGTAGAGATCGGCGCAGAGCAGAAATGGTTGGTTGTTTTCAACAACCTATCTGTAAGTTCTTAGACCCTTAAGAAGCATATAACGTAGTCCTGGATAACCTTTTGGATTAATATTCTGTAAAAGAGTATTTACACATCACTGTTCTAAAATACAAAATTGTTCTACAGCTGAACTAAAAACTGGTCAACAGTGAACATAAAAATTACCATTATGTAAGTAGCTCAGGCTAGTCTGATCCAGTATTCATATCTACTTTATCCCTCTCACTCTACCCACAGCCTTTCCATCCTAAATATCTCCCTCTCTCTTGATTCGTTCTCTATGACTTTTACTTTATTTTATTGGTCATAGCTTCCTGCTGTAATGCTTCTTTATAATTTTTATTTCTTTTTTATTCTTTGTTTTATAACACCATCATTATTCTGTAACGCTTTACAGAGATTATTATCACTGTCTCATTGGGGCTCACAACCTGAATTCCCTATCAATCAGTTTTTGGAGTGTGAGAGGAAACCAGAGTCCCCGGAGGAAACCCACACAAACACGGGGAGAACATATAAACTCCTTGCAAAACTGTCGTTGGGGGGATTCAAACCAATCACCACAGCACTGCAAAGTGACAGTGCCAATTTAAATTTTCAAGTCCTTCTATTGTTCCTACTGCCATCATATTTTTTCTAAATAGCTGATCCTCGCATAAATCTAGCACACGTAGACATTCACAGACTCTCAGACTCACTTCTAACTCTGTGTGACGACCATCCACCATGAGGCCGAGCTGCTGGTAGGCAGCACCCCGAGAAACCCCGAGACCCTTAACCCCTATACAGGGATCTGGAATTACAGCGGAGCCCAGGGGGTAGCTGCCTATATGAGCAACAGAGCCGGGGAGGTCGCCAGGGGAAAATCAAGACCCGAAAAACGAAGTCAGAAGTCCGAGTCAAAACTGAGAGGGCAGCGAAGGTACAAAATCGTCAGGCAGTAGCAGAGTCAAAAATCCAGGCAAAGGTCAAGGGCAAAAACCAAGAGGGCAGCTGAGGTACAAAATCAATAGGCAGAGGCAGAGTCAGAAATCCAGGCAAGGTCAGACACGAAACTAAACACACACACTATCACTGGGGAACCAAAACTATATCTGGCGGCCTGCAAGCCAGGCTCCAATGTACTTGAAGGGCACAGTTACCTCCCATAGGCTGGAGCTCACAACCTGATGACCTCATCCGGACCGCCCCTAGATCCAGGCCAGATGGAGATGCACGACTGGCTCCACCCACGCCACCTCTGACAGAAGAACGCAGGCTGCGCCTAACGGACACCTCTGCAGGGCCCTTTCCTCTGCGACCAACACCACCCAGAGGGGAAACACAGCGGCGCTCAGCGACAGAGGCAGACGTCGCGCGAGCAGTTCCATATGAGGACAAGGCCCTCCTATCACCGGCGCCACCAGCCGAAGGAATCCGGCTCCTCCCAGCGGCCGAGGCAGGAACACCAGCCACCGAGTCCAATGGCGATGTGACACTCTGTCCTCCATATCTTCACTCCACAATACAGACTTCAAATCAGCCCTCACCTCTGCTAAACAGACCTACTTTACAAACCTTGTATCTTCACTATCCCACAATTCCAAACAACTGTTCAGTACATTCAACTCTCTCCTCCACCCACCACTGCCCCCTCTGATCTACCTCATGTCTGCTGAGGCCTTTGCCACATACTTCACAAATAAGATCGACCAAACAAAGGAATCCTTTACTGTTCCACCACCCCAACCCCTCCATATACCAGACCTCTGCCCTTCCCTCACAACCTCCCTCTCCAACATCACTAAAGGAGAGCTCACTCATCTCCTCTCCAAATCATACCTCACCACCTGTGCACTTGACCCCATCCTTTCCCACCTCCTCCTCAACCTCACTAACATGCTCATTCCAGCACCAACCCATCTCTTCAACCTATCAATACCATTTGGTACCTTCGCCTCTGTTTTCAAGCATGCCACCATCACACTCATCCTCAAAAAGCCAAACCTTGACCCGACTGCTATGCCCAGCTATTGCCCCATATTGCTGCTTCCATTTGCTTCAAAACTTCTCGAGGAGCATCTCCATGCTCAACTTTCCTCCCACCTCTCGTCTAACTCTCTCCTTGACAACCTGCAATCTGGCTTCAGCCCCCACCACTCCACTGAAACTGCCCTGACCAAAATTACTAATGATTTACTCACAGCCAAAGCTAACAGACATTTCTTCATCCTCCTCCTTCTAGACCTGTCCTCCGCCTTTGACACAGTAGACCACTCCCTCCTAATACAGATCCTCTCTTCCCTTAGCATCAAGGACCTTGCCCTGTCCTGGATCACCTCATACCTTTCCAATCGCATATTTAGCGATTCCCACTCCCACACTACCTCCTCATCCTGCCCTTTCTCTGTTGGAGTCCCACAAGGCTCTGTCTCCTGGAGCCCCTACTTTTATCTATCTATACCTTGGGCCTAGGACAACTCAAAATCCCATGGCTTCCAGTACCACCTGTACATGGATGACACTCAGATCTACCTCTCTGGCCCAGATAAATCCTCCGGACAAAGTACCTTTAAGTCTACGCTGCTGCCAAAAAGATGTTGAAACACCAAAGACACTGGACGTCTGGGTACGGTGATATAGGTTTATTTTTCCGACGCGTTTCAGAGCCACATACCGAGCTCCTTCCTGTGAAGGTTGTGCTATCCCAGCACAACCTTGTTTAATTGTGCCCCTGCTATGGGAAGCTGCGGGTCTCTGTGGCTCCGGGAGCACCGGCCGTCCTCCGGTTACATGGTCCCGGTCAGCTGATGCCGCTCTGACATCACGCCAGGTCCTATTGTGGGGATGGCTAATCCTGTCCCAGGTTGCTCCACACAATCCCCTTCAATTATTTTCATGTAACTTATAGAGAATCAAAACTCTACTCATTTACTTTAAAGTTTTGAAAATTCTGATTTCCATCCGCAGCTTTTAGTGCTTGGTCCTCCTTGGGACTGATGCAGAGAAGGCCTTTGACAGGTAGACTGAATCTGGAATGGCTTGAAATGTTGCACAACTCAGGAGATGCACTGAAGAACTAAAGCCAATAAAATAATTGAAGGGAGATTGCTAACTCTCTTGCACCACTCCAGTCTATCCACAACTCTGCTGCCCGGCTAATCCACCTCTCTCCTCGCTACTCCCCTCTCCCCTCTTCAAATCTCTTCTCTGGCTCCCAATTCCAGTTTAAGCTACTAACACTGACCTACAAAGCTGTCCATAACCTGTCCCCTCCCTATATCTCCAAACTAATCTCCCAATATCTTCCCTCACGTAATCTTCAATCCTCCCAAGACCTCCTTCTCTCCTCCACACTTATTCGTTCCTCACACAACCGCCTCCAAGATTTCTCCTGAATATCCCCCATCCTCTGGAATTCTGTGCCCCAACAGGTCCGATTATCCACCATGCTCGGATCCTTTAGACAGAACCTGAAAACCCATCTCTTCAGTAAAGCTTACAGCCTGCAATAACCATTCTGCCACCTCAACACCACCAGAGCTGCCACCTCACCACCACTGGATCTGCCGCTTCACCACCACCAGAGCTGCTGCCTCATCACCACCAGAGCTGCTGCAGCCAACCTTCTGTCTCCTCCCCATTATCCTGTAGAATGTAAGTCTGCAAGGACAGGGTCCTCTCCCCTCTGCACCAGTTTATCACTGTTAGTTTGTTCAATGTATTTTTAACTTGTTTGTATGTAACCTCTTATCATGTACAGCCCCATGGAATTAATGGTGCTATATAAATAAATAATAACCTTCAATGTTTTGACAGTACAGTGCTGATTTTGCATGTGTGCTTTAGTACATAACTTACCTTTTCTCTCATTTTTTCCACTTTCGTCTTGAGACATGGTACTACATTATTTGGTGGGAGTCCTTTTTCCAGCTGATTTACAAATTTGGCATATTTAAGAACTATGGAATTCAGTTGTTCTGGATCCAATGTTTCAAATTTGGACTGTAAAATACATAAAGCATTATTTTGGTCTACCAGCACTTGTATTCATTTATAGAGCTATAGTGTAAATTAATGCCTTACCAACATCCATTCAGCTTGCAGCACATCCCATTCTGTCATTGAGTCCCATAAAAGATGCTTTAGCTTTAGTTCTGCACTTACTTCTTCCAGTTCATCATATTTTGTCACTTCAACCTGTAAAATTTTAGAACACATCCATTTATTTTAGACATGGTTTTTTATGGTTGCAGAATTTTGGAAGGGAACTCACCATCTTACAAATAGTAACTGATCTGAAGGCGGAAAAGTTTTAGTAAAACTAACATTTTATTCATTGAAATTCCTGATGTTTGTAATCATATGAGTCCAGTAGAAATTCCCACTAGTGATTGACAACCTTTCCTGTATAATTGCATGCAGAGATAGCTGTCAATAGTGAGCCAGACCACGCACTGTACTCATTCATGTGTAAAGCAGCACGGACCGGTAGCCATGGTTTTCTTCACTCCAGCACACTACAGAAAATTGGGTTACCGGGTGTGTGTGTGGTATTGTTGCAACAACACACTAACTAATTAAAAAACAGTCTCTTTTTCTGCACTCTAACCCCTCCCACTGTGAGCTAATCCCAAGTATTAACTGTCACTGATCCTGCAGACTGTTGCTGGGCAGACTTAACCTTTCATCGAGTTCTATGCAATACATTTCACATGGCAATGCACAATATTATGCAGGCAAACATTAACTTTATCATAGCCTATGTCCAGCAAGCCCATTTAAAGATTACACATCACAATTCATAAAATCAATGTGATTGGTGTCTTTAGGGTGGAACGTTGTAGCCTGTCCACCTCCTTAGGCTGGTTTCACATCAAGATTTTGTGTTTCCATGTGGATCCTGGTTTTTGCAGGACCACTCGGACAGGAACGGACAGAAACGGATCGGAGGACACTTATGTGTCCAATCCGATTTTGTGTGACGGATCTGATTTTAGTATCTTTGAAGCCAAAAAAATCATTCTGCGCACGTGTGGTGCACTAATTCGGATCTGAGAAACGATCCAATTTTTTAGCGGATCCAACAACCATAGACTCCTATGTTATTTACCGTGGACAGCATCGGATCCATGCCTGTCTGATTGTGTCCAAGTTGAACAAAATCACAGCAGACTCCAATTTTGGGGACAGGAAAAAATCTAACACAATCGGATCCATCACAAAACTGACACAATCGGAGGCTATTTAAGGACCAATACGATCACATTAGTGTCCATAGGGACACATGGAGGCCAAAACGGATCCGTGGCCGTCCATTTTACAACGGACAGCCACGGATCCCAAAAAATCTTGATGTGAAACCAGCCTTACACATACAACCACCAGGGCTTTCAACAAACAAGATATAGGTTATACTGTATCTTTTCCAGCAAATTCATATAATTTTGCTCAGGTTCTCCTTCTTACACCATGCCGTCCAATGGTTGGATAGCATATACAATGTTACAGGTTCCCTTTTGTAGAACAGGTGATCCTCTTCATTATCAACAGAATTCCAATAATAACTTTACTCAGATCTGTTAGGAGAACTATTTTTGAAGTCCAATATTTAGAAGAAAAGATGGCACTCACCATTGATAGAAGGTTTCTTTTAATCCATTTCTTTCTTAGAAAGTGTAGGTTACATACGTTTAAGTGGTGGGGAGGAAGGTGCAGGGAGGACGACGGGCGCACGTTTTGCCTGGTTAGGCTTCCACGGGTCCAATTTTTCTTTTAATCCATTTCTTTCTTAGACAGTGTAGGTTACATACGTTTTAGTGGTGGGGAGGGAGGTGCGGGGAGGATGATGGGCGCATATTTCGCCTGGTTAGGCTTCCACGGGTCCAATTGGACCCGTGCAAGCTTAACCAGGTGAAACATGCGCCCGTCGTCCTCCCCACACCTCCCTCCCCACCACTTAAACGTATGTAACCTACACTTTCTAAGAAATAAATGGATTAAAAGAAACCTTCTATCAATGGTGAGTGCCATCTTTTCTTCTAAATATTTGACTAAAGCTCTACTCAGACTTGTGCAACACCTAACTGCAGGGAGCTGAGACCAGCCTAAAATTAAATCCAGCCCTCTAGTGCCCAGATTCTTCCCTTTTGATATATTTTTGAAGTCCATTGACAAAATTAGAACCTTCAGATGTTACTTAACATGTCTGCATAGAACAAGTCTTCCAATGTCCTAGAGGCTATTAATTGCACATTTACTGGCTGACAGGAGCAATATGTCATAATATAATAATGCTTGGCAATAATGAGAACTTAGAAAATATCCAAAAAATGTATTTATAATGTATACAGAGGTGGTCTTACTATGATAAATCTTAATGATAAGGTTTATTTCTTAAGAAATTGGATTAATATAATTATAAAAATCCTATACACTGTGCTTAAAACAGCACCACCTCCATCTAATGGCTATAAACTGTACTGCAGCTTAGCCCTAGGGCTGTGGAGTCAGTCTGCCAAGGTTCTCACTCTTGACTAGAGCTGTCAATAGTCAATATGGAAGCTCAGGTTCTGGGATATCCGATATCGCTGATTTTACACCCAGTGCGAGCCTTTCAAACACGGAAAGAGTCTCACACTGGACCGAGCACCCAGTATCCCCGAGCACAAATGTTTTGCATACTTAAACCACCCAAACTCTGAATTCGAATACTGAAAATATTTGTAAAGTCTGTGTTCGGTGCAAACACCAAGTCTGGTTCGTTCAACCCCACTCTTGACTCCAATTCCACTATGTTTCCACACTCACAACTCCACCTAAAACCAATTTTAACTCCTGCTACATGACTCCAGCTCTACAGCCTAATTCAGTGAATTCAGTGATGGCGAACCTATGGCACACGTGCTATAGAGGGCATGCAGAGCCTCTCTGCTGGCATGCGGCGTTGCCTCTGTACTGCCGCTTTGAACTGCTGGCATGATCGCGCTACCAGTTCAAAGTTGTGTCATATCAGAGGAAACATTTCGCATCGCTCCAACATTCACTCTACTAGCCAGCACGGTCACATAATGTCATGACGTCATGCGGCAGCGCCAGCGTCATGTGACCATGCTCAGCCCAGGAAAGGGGCAGAGGATTTCAGGAAACAAGCAGCGATGGAAGAAAGAGGAGAAAGGTGAGAATGATTTTATTTTGTTTAACAGCTATAAATGACAACCAGGATGAGGCAATACTGAAAGGGAACCAAGATGGGGCAATACTAAAAGGGGACCAGGATGGGTGAAATTACTACAATATGTCCACCCACAAGACGTAGCCCGTATACTCTTACACACCTGCATGGCCTCCGTTACACCATAATAAAGATTTAAAGATCAACATGGTGAATGCAGCTCTTTTTCCTTCTGGAATAATTGCAATACTGAAAGAGATGGGGCAATACTGTTAGGAGACCAGGATGGGGACATTACTACAATATGAGAACCAGGATGGGGCATTACTGAAAGGCGTCGAGGATGGGGAACATTACTACAACATGGGGACCAGGATGGGGCAATACTGAAAGGGGACCAGAATGGACATTATTGAAAGGGGACCAGAATGGGGCAATACTGAAAGGGGAACAGGATGGGGCAATACCACAAGTGAACCAGGAAGCGGCAATACTGCAAGAGGACCAGGATGAGGCAAATAACTGCAAGGAGAGGGTCAAGATGGACACCATTACTACAAGGAGAGGGTCAGAATGGAGTAAATTACTACAAGGAGAGGATCAGGATCTATAACATAACTACTAAGAGAGGATCAGATTGAAGCACATTATTAGAAGGAGAGGATCAGGATGGAGCACATTACTAGAAGGAGAGGCTCAAGATGGGGCACATTACTAAAAGGAGAGGGTCAGGATGGAACACATAACTACAAGATGATGGTCAGAATGGAGTACATTACTAGATGGAGATAATCAGGATGGAGCACATAACTACAAGAAGAGGGTCAGAATGCAGCATATAACTACAAGGAGATGGTCAGGATGGAGCACATTACCAAAAGTAGAGGGTCAGGATGGAGTACATAACTTCAAGGAGAGGGTCAGCATGGAGCACAAAACTGCATGGAGAGGGTCAGGATGGAGCACATAGCTACAAGGAGAGGGTCAGGATGGAAACATTACTACAAGATAGTGAACAGGATTTCAGTGTGAAATCTGCTTGCATTACATGCAAATATGTATCTATCTCCTATCTAATCTGAATTTTTTTAATAAACATCAATCCATCTGTCTGGAAAGGACAGTGGGAGCGGCTCAGCTTCAATGTGCATTAAGCACACATGAGCTTGATGACCACTGCTAAAGAGAAAACTGCAAAGGTAAGTTTAAAATCAATTAATTGATTAAATAATAGAATTGATCATCAGGGTGCCAGGACTGCAAGAGCTGTACAGGGAATAGAGTTGGCAGTTGATGGCATACCCCCTGTGCAGCCATTGCTGTAATTTAGGCTAAATTGTCTTGTTAGCACTTTGCTATAAATAATTGGATTTAGGCTTGCAGTTTGGGCACTTGGTCTCTGAAAGGTTCGCCATCACTGGCCTAGTTCCCCCCCTTTTCACAATCCTTGACAACTGCTGTCCAGCTCTGGTCTTGGAGAGAAAATGAAGAATTATTTTCTTTGAAGGACTGACTTATCCTCTGCTCAGCGTGCTGTGACAAAATCAATAAGCATGAGAGGAACTGCAATGTGCACAACACATTTTAGTTAATCCTCCACCCTTGGAAAAATCCTGCATACACCCATGTCATTTATTAGCTAACAATTCTTTTACTTATATTTTTTATCTTATGATGGCGACCAGTTTAACTAGAACACTGATTGTTTCTTACTTCTTTTCATTGCTTGCATAGCACTGTACAGAGATTGTAATCACTGTCGATCACTGCTGCATTGGGAGGAGCGAACTAAGGAAACCCTCATCAATTTTGGAAGGACAAACTCTATGCAGACATTATCTTGATTAGTAGACTACATACCTAATCTTTTAGGTATATAAGCTCTTGATAATAATTTCAGAAATGTTTTAAGGTGTCTCCCTAATTCCATCGCCCTGTCTGATCTGACATGGGCCAAAGAGAGACACTAGTGCACTGAATTAAAACCATCCTTCAAAATACTATATTCTACACATCTTTTTATTTATAAAACTACAATTCTTCCCATATAAGATAGTAGAAAGGTGAATACTGAGCTAGTAAAAGAATAATGGTAGATATCTGGACAGGTTTGTGTGTCTAGTAATCTGTGCTTTTTTGGGGGCGGGACGTGCCGGTACAGTGTAACGGAAAATCAGTCAGAAAAGAGGAGGGCGGGGCTATATGGGGACTGTCGTTTGCCACCACCCACTGCATGCTGCCTGCTGCTCCTCAAGCGCCGGCGTTTGCCAGCACCCCCCCTGCTTCTCAAGTCAAGCCGCCGACATCTGACATACCGGCAAATATGGTTTTACAAAAAAAGCACTGCTAGTAATTATAATAATGCTGAATATAGAATAGTGAAGTGGTAGTCAGCCTTTAAATCTTAAACTTGGTCCCATAGATAGCAAAATTACATCTAAAATTATGTTTTACAATTCTAAGAACTTTTAAGATACAAAGCATTAAGTGAATGGAAGAGTATTTTCTTTTGCTTTACCTTGAAATTCTTCTGATATGTTTTGTACTGAAATGCACGTTTTTGTAACTCATCTATGATAATCTGCAAATCAGCCAGGATTTGTCTAATTTTAGTCTGATCAGCACCGATATCTAGAATTTGTGGATCCTGCAAAACAATTCAACATTGTGTTACATTTTCACTCTTCACTAATACATACACATTACTCAATATTATAAGTCCTAATACTGTCGCAAAGTATACTAAACAAAATCTATTATCATCATTATCATTGATCAGATAATTGGTTCTTTATGTTATTAGCTATTATCTAAGACAGCAAAGAAAAATTATATCATCATTACTTAAGGACAGACATTGCAATATAATTCCTCTGGAAGTGGTGAGCTAATACATTTCATACAAAGGGTGGGCCATTTATATGGATGCACCTAAATAAAATGGGAATGGTTGGTGACATCAACTTCCTGTTTGTGGCACATTAGAGGGAAAACTTTTCCAGATGGGTGGTAACCATGGCGGCCATTTTGAAGTTGGCCATTTTGGATACAACTTTATTTTTTTCAATGGGAAGAGGGTCATGTGACATATCAAACGTATTTAGTATTTCATGAGAAAACAATGGTGTGCTTGGTTTTAACATAACTTTATTCTTTCATGACTTATTTACAAGTTTTTGACCACTTATAAAATGTGTTCAAAGTGCTGCCCATTGTGTTGGATTGTCAATGCAACTCTCTTCTCTCACTCTTGACACACTGATAGCAACACCACAGAAGAAATGTTAGCACAGGCTTCTAGTATCCATTGTTTCAGATGCTGCACATCTCGTATCTTCACAGCATAGACAATTGCCTTCAGATGAGTGATGAGGCAAACTTTTTTGTGAATGGTGAAGTTAACAAACAAAACCACCGCTATGTGCAGCATCTGAAACAACGGATACTGGAAGCCTGTGCTAGCATTTCTTCTGCAGTGTTGCTATCAGTGTGTCAAGAGTGGGAGGAGAGGGCTGCATTGACAATCCAACATTATGGTCAGCACTTTGAACACATTTTTTAAGTGGTAATAAATTTGTAAATAACTAATGAAAGAATAAAGTTACGTTAAAACCAAGCACACCATTGTTTTTTTATAATGAAATTCTCAAATAGTTTGATGTGTCACATGACGCTCTTCCTATTGAAAAAAATAAAGTTGGATCCAAAATGGCCGCCATGGTCACCACCCATCTGGAAATGTTTTCCCTCTCCCATATACTAATGTGCCACAAACAAGAAGTTGATATCGCCAACCATTTCCACTTTATTTACGTGCATCCTTATAAATGGCCCACCCTGTATATATACATAATGCAGTGGTGACCAAAGGTTTTTCTTTTTTGTGATTACTTCTGTCTGGTTATTGTGATGCCATTTTCCTGGTGTTGAATGACATTATCATTATGCAATTCCTTAATTTTAACCAAAATGCTTTTGAATATCAGAATGGTCATTTAATTAAAGAAAACTGAATGCCAAAAGTTTTGCATATACTATTTATTGATCACAACATTGAGAGTAATTCATAGTTTACAATGCCATAACTTAGTATTTCGTAGCATAACCTCTTGAGTGATCTTGCTCTATTTCATTTGAAAATTTACATATAATTCATCTTTATTGCTATGGGTACGGGCCCCAACTCATTGCTCTAACTAGTCCTAAAGGTGCTTGGCTTGGCCAAATAAATCATGAAAGAATAAAGTGATGTTTAAACCAAGCACATCATTTTTTTCTTATGAAATTCTCAATAAGTTTGATGTGTCACATGACCCTCTTCCTATTGAAAAAAATAAAGTTGGATACAAAATGGCCGACTTCAAATTGGTCGTCGTGGTTACCACCCATCTGGAAACGTTTTCCCCCTTCCATATACTAATGTGCCACAAACAGGAAGTTGATATCACCAACCAAGCCCATTTTATTTATGTGTATCCATATAAATGGCCCACCCTGTACAATATTTCTTCAAAATGAATCAAAGCCTGGCTGCATGATTGCAGATGTTTATGATTTTCTTTGAAAGGTTCTAGCATTTCAGAAAAAACATTATTCAAACATAAACCAGGTAAGAGGCGATACTAGTCCAGCTCTGACCTGCGCACTTCTCTAGTTGATTGACATGTCTCTCCCGTGACTACTCTAGTTGATTGACATGTCTCTGTACAGACATATCATGCGTGATTCTGCAGCCAGGCTTTGATTCATGCTTCCCATGGTTAGGGCAGCACGAATCGAGTGACAAGGTACACTTTTTCGGTGATTAATTTGTCAATTTTCTGGTACGTTCATTATCATACAACAAGGTCACTTTAGGTTAGCTTCACCAGATACTGTAAAGTATCACCACTTAACAACATTTCTCTTATTTTTAATTTACAGCTAGTATCAGGATTTTTTTTGGGGGGAAATGCTTTTGGTTTAAATAAATTTATTTGGGTTAACGTTGTCAAATATTCTTATTTGCCTAAGTTCATAGAATGTAAGCTTGCAAGCAAGACCCTCACTCCTTTTGGTATCTGCTGAATTGTGTTACTTTGTATTGTCTCATATTGACTGTATATCTCCCCTCTAAATTGTAAAGTGATGCAGAATTTCTTGGTGTTATATAAATAAAAATTATTATTAAAAATAATTATATTATTAGGTTCATGGGTACATTTTAGTCTTAACCCCTTGCCGACATAGGACGTTGTACAACGTCCTGTGTTTCTGCTCGTTCCCGACACAGGACGTTGGACAACGTCCTGGCAGGTTTGAGCTGCTGCAGCTCCTGTGAGTGGGGTCACTCAGGTGTCACAGTAGCTGCTGCTCTGTGACAGCCTGTAGTTGACCCCACAGGGGGTGGATTAACCCCCCCATGCCCAGGACCCCTCCGATCGGCAGTGTAAAAGTGAAACTGCCGATCGGAGCGAATCATAGGGATTCACCCCTACAGATCTGATTGGAGCTCTCCAATCAGATCTGGAGGGGCGGATCGGCAAGTGTCTTCCCCCTCCTCAGCCCCCTCCAGCTCCAGGACTTTACAGGGGCCCCCCCCCGACCGCCCGCCCCCCTCTATTATTATGTATCTGCAGGTGGGCTGCACCCGCGGGTGCGCCGCCGGTCACACTGCCTGGTCCCCTCCTGCAGTGCCCCCCCAGGAAGCCCCCCACCTCTGGGCCCTGTGTCCTGGCCCCCCCTCACCTCCTCCGGCGGGCTGCACATGTCGGTGCACCCGCCGCTGTGTCCGCCCTGCGCCCGCTGCTGCACCTCATCTCTCTGCTCCGGTCGGTGGCCCCGCCTCCTCTCCCGACCTCCTCCTCATCGGTGGATCGAGAGGGAGGTAAGTATGTATGTATCTATGTATGTATGTATGTATGTATCTATGTATGTATGTATGAATGAGTGAATGAATTGATGGATGGATGGATGATGGATGGATGATGGATGGATGATGGATGGATGGGTGAATGGATAGATAGATGGGGAGTGCATGCGTGGACGTGTGCGTGCGTGGACGTGAGCGTACATGACCATGCGTGGACGTGAGTGTGCGTAGACGTGTGCGTGCGTAGACGTGTGCTTGTGTGGACGCGTGCGTGGACGTGTGCGTGCATAGACATGTGCGTGCGTGGATGTATGCATAGATGGATGTGTGTGTGGACGTGTGCGTGGATATGGATGTGCGTGCATGGATGTCAGCGTGCGTGGATGTGTGCATGTGTGGATGTCAGCGTGCATGCATGGATGTGTGCATGCGTGGATGTCAGCGTGCGTGTGTGGATGTCAGCATGCGTGAATGTCAGCGTGTGTGCGTGGATGTCAGCGTGCGTGGATGTGTGCGTGGATGTGTGCGTGCGTGGATGTCAGCGAGCGTGTGTCAATGTGTGCGTGGATGTCAGCGTGCGTGGATGTCAGCGTGCGTGCGTGGATGTGTGCATGCGTGGATGTCAGTGTGCATGCGTGGATTCGTGCGTGGATGTCAGCGTGCGTGAATGTCAGCGTGTGTGCGTGGATGTCAGCGTGCGTGAATGTCAGCGTGCATGTGTGGATGTCAGCGTGCGTGCGTGGATGTGTGCATGTGTGGATGTCAGCGTGCATGCGTGAATGTCAGCGTACGTGCGTGAATGTCAGCGTGCGTGCGTGGATGTGTGCATGCGTGGATGTCAGCGTGCGTGTGTGGATGTCAGCGTGCGTGAATGTCAGAGTGCGTGTGTGGATGTCAGCATGCGTGTGTGGATGTCAGCGTGCGTGAATGTCAGCGTGTGTGCGTGGATGTCAGCGTGTGTGGATGTCAGCGTGCGTGGATGTCAATGTGCGTGGATGTGTGCGTGGATGTCAGCGTGCGTGCGTGGATGTGTGCGTGCGTGGATGTCAGCGAGCGTGCGTGGATGTGTGAGTGGATGTCAGCGTGCGTGGATGTCAGCGTGCATGAATGTCAACGTGCGTGCGTGGATGTGTGCATGCGTGGATGTCAGTGTGCGTGCATGGATGCATGCGTGGATGTCAGGGTACGTGAATGTCAGCGTGTGTGCGTGGATGTCAGCGTGCGTGAATGTCAGCGTGCATGCGTGGATGTCAGCGTGTGTGGATGTCAGCGTGCGTGGATGTCAACGTGCGTGGATGTGTGCGTGGATGTCAGCGTGCGTGCGTGGATGTGTGCGTGCGTGGATGTCAGTGAGCGTGCGTGGATGTGTGAGTGGATGTCAGCGTGCGTGGATGTCAGCGTGCATGAATGTCAGCGTGCGTGCGTGGATGTGTGCATGCGTGGATGTCAGTGTGCGTGCATGGATGCATGCGTGGATGTCAGGGTACGTGAATGTCAGCGTGTGTGCGTGGATGTCAGCGTGCGTGAATGTCAGCGTGCATGCGTGGATGTCAGCGTGTGTGGATGTCAGCGTGCGTGGATGTCAACGTGCGTGGATGTGTGTGTGGATGTCAGCGTGCGTGCGTGGATGTGTGCGTGCGTGGATGTCAGCGAGCGTGCGTGGATGTGTGAGTGGATGTCAGCGTGCGTGGATGTCAGCGTGCATGAATGTCAGCGTGCGTGGATGTGTGCATGCGTGGATGTCAGTGTGCGTGCATGGATGCATGCGTGGATGTCAGGGTACGTGAATGTCAGCGTGTGTGCGTGGATGTCAGCGTACGTGAATGTCAGCGTGCATGCGTGGATGTCAGCGTGCGTGGATGTCAGCGTGCATGGATGTGAGCGTGCGTGGATGTCAGCATGGATGGATGTGCGTGCGTGAATGTGTGCGTGCGTGGATGTGCGTGGATGTGTGCGTGCGTGGATGTGTGTGTGGATGTGCGTGGATGTGCGTGCGTGGATGTCAGCGTGCGTGCATGGATGTGTGCGTGGATGTGGATGTGCGTGCGTGGATGTGGATGTGCGTGCGTGGATGTGCGAGCGTGGATGTGGATGTGCGTGCGTGGATGTGCATGCATGGATGATAGGTGCATAGGTGGATGGATGGGTGCAACAAGGGATCAAGTGTCCTCTTGTTGTAGTCTCTGGGATCATAGTCATGGTGCACTGTAAGACAGATCATTGTCATACAGTGCACCATAACTCTGACCTCAGAGACTGTAGGAAGAGGACACTTGATCCCTTGCTGCAGTCTCTGGATTGAGCAGAGGCGATCGAGCGTCGTGGGACCTTCGATGTGGACTACGTCGGAGGCGATCGAGCGTCGTGGGACCTTCGTTGTGGACTACGTCGGATCTTTATAATAAAGATGGAGTCTGAATTTAGTTTTTTTGTTTTTTCAAATAAAAATATTTTTCTCTGGTGTATTTTTTTGACTATTTACTAGAGATTCCTAACGGCCAGGTCTAACATTGGCCCGACATTATGAATCTTGGGCTTAGTGCCAGCTGCCAATAAAAAAGCTGGCATTAACCCCTTTATTACCCAGTTTGCCACAAGCACCAGGGCAACTGGAAGAGTCTGGGTACAGCGCCAGAAAATGGCGCTTCAATGAAGGCGCCATTTTCTGGGGTGGCTACGGGCTGCAATTTGCAGCATGGGGGGCCCAGAACGCTTGGGCCTCTCCATGCTGCGGATTCCAGCCCCCAACTGCTTAGTTGTACCTGGCTGGACCAAAAATATGGCGGAGCCCCATGTCATTGTTTTCTAGAATTAGTTCTAGAAAAAAAGAAGGCTTTGCTGTATTTTTGGTTGCCAGCCAGGTACAACAAGGCAGCTGGGGGTTGGTGGCAATCCGTTGCTGCCAAGTTGTACCTGGCTGGACCAAAAATATGGCGCAGCCCCACGGCATTTTTTTTCTAGAATTAGTCCTAGAAAAAAAATAAAAATGGGCTTCGCTGTATTTAGATGCATAGTGAACACTTTGAACCCCCAGGTGCTTCACAAATTGATCCGTAAAAATGAAAAAAGAAAATTTGTGTGAAAAAAAAGTACTTTTTTTTCCGCAAAAATTTTCTTTTTTCATTTTTACAGATTAATTTGTGAAGCATTGGGGCGTTCAAAATGCTCACCACCCATCTAGATAAGTTCCCTGGGGGGTCTAGTTTCCAAAAAAAAGTCACTTGTCGGGGAGCTCCAATGTTTAGGCACACAGGGGCTCTCCAAACGGAACATGGTGTCCGCTAACAATTTGACTGAAAAATCAGCTCAAATTGTTAGCGGACACCATGTCGCGTTTGGAGAGCCCCTGTGTGCCTGAACATTGGAGCTCCCCCACAAGTGACCCCATTTTGAAAACTAGAGCCCCCAGGGAACTTATCTAAATGGGTTGTGAGCATTTTGAACCCCCAGGTGCTTCACAAATTATTCTGTAAAAATGAAAAAGTACTTTTTTTCCACAAAAATTGTCTTTTTTTCATTATTACAGATTAATTTGTGAAGCACTGGGGCGTTCAAAATGCTCACTACCCATCTAGATAAGTTACCTGGGGGGTCTAGTTTCTAAAATGGGGTCACTTGTGGGGGAGCTCCAATGTTTAGGCACACAGAGGCTCTCCAAACGCAACATGATGTCCGCTAACAATTTGACTGAAAAATCAGCTCAAATTGTTAGCGGACACCATGTCGTGTTTGGAGAGCCCTTGTGTGCCTAAACATTGGAGCTCCCCCATAAGTGACCCCATTTTGGAAACTAGACCCCCCAGGGGTGAGCATTTTGAACCCCCAGGTGCTTCACAAATTCATCCGTAAAAATCAAAAATTACTTTTTTTTCCACAAAAATTTTCTTTTAGCCTACATTTTTTCATTTTCACTTAGGGAACAGGATAAAATGGATCCTAAAAATTGTTGGGCAATTTCTCCTGAGTACACCGATACCTCATATGTGGTCATGAACCACTGTTTGGGCACACGGCAGGGCTCAGAATGGAAGGAGCGCCATTTGACTTTTTGAATGGAAAATTAGCTACAAAAGTCAAATGGCGCTCCTTCCCTTCTGAGCCCTGCCGTGCGCCCAAACAGTGGTTTATGACCACATATGAGATATCGATGTACTCAGGAGAAATCGCCCAACAATTTTTAGGATCCGTTTTATCCTGTTGCCCATGTGAAAATGAAAGAATTGAGGCTAAAAGAACATTTTTGTTGGAAAAATTAAAATGACCATTTTTTCCTTCCACTTTGCTTTAGTTCCCGTGAAGCACCTGAAGGGTTAATAATCTTCTTGAATATAGTTTTGAGTAGCTTGAGGGGTGCAGTTTTTGTAATGGTGTCACTTTTGGGTGTTTTCTGTCATGTACGCCCTCAAAGGCACTTCAAATGTGATGTGGTCACAAAAAAAAATGGTTTTGTAAAGTTTGCTGGAAAAATGAAAAATTGCTGATGAACTTTGAACTCTTATAACTTCCGAACTAAAATTTTTTTTCTCCAAAATTGTGCTGATGTAAAGTAGACATGTGGGAAATGTTATTTATTGACTATTTTGTGTCACATAACTCTATGGTTTAGCAGAATAAAAATTCATAATTTGAAAATTGCTAAATTTTCAAAGTTTTTGCCAAATTTTTATTTTTTTCACAAATAATCGCAAAAATTATCGACCTAAATTTAATACTAACAGGAAGTCCAATATGTCATGAAAAAACAATCTCAGAATCGCTAGGATCCGTTGAAGCGTTCCAGAGATATTACCTCATAAAGGGACACTGGTCAGAATTGACAAAAATGGCAAGGTCTTTTAGGTCAAAATAGGCCCGGGGGTGAAGGGGTTAAAGAGGTTGTGCCACGATCAATTAAACATTTTAATTAATAGATCTGTTCCAGTTGTATGAGTTAAAAAAAATGTCCATGTCTGGAACACGTCAGATATATCACAGCTCCTGGGCATGGGAGGAAGTGAAAGAGTATACAGATATTAAAGCTGATTCTTTCTGTGATGTAAAACAAGTTTTTAAACAGGCAATGAAATATTTTACATCACTAAAAATATCAGCTGCAATGACCTGCTGTAATGTGTGTATACTATCTTACTTCCTCCCCTGCCCAGAAGCTTTGGTATAGTCGATATGTTCCTGCAAGGTTAGACAGATCCATTACACAGCAGCCATTTGTAAGAATATCTCGGGATCGGAACATTTTTTTAACACATTCAATTGTGGAATTTAGTTTTATTCTAAGGTCTATTAAGTAAAATGTACAAATGTTCGTGGCACAATAACTTTAAGTTTTGAAAGTGGAATCGTTATTGGCAAGAGTTACTGGTAGGGGCCGTGATGAAATTCTGGAGTTCTTAGGGCGGCTTCACACCACAATTTTCAGGATCCGGGGCTGTCCAGCGTGAACTGGACAGCCCCAGATCAGATTTCAGCCCCATAGTATTCCTATGGGGCCGGATGGCAGCTATTTGTTATCCGGTTCCCATCTGTCCGGGAGGATCCAGGAGAATGGGGGTTTTTCTCCAAGACACAAAATCGCAGCTTGCTGAGATTTTCTGTCTGGGCAAAAATCTGCACAAATCTGATCCTCCCAGATCTGGCGCCCCCTAACATGGGAGTCTATGGCGCCGGATCTGACATAAAATCGGATGCGGCTCCCGGACGCCAGGTGCTGAGGCTCAGCGCTGGCTGGCGCTGAACTTCAGCACCTGGAGAGCTCCCCGCCTGAGATTTCAGGACCCCGCTCCTGCTAGCCGCGCTTTTGAAATTTCAGCAGGGACAGCTCCTGAACCCTACGATCTGCTGATTCCGTCAGAAAACAAGACCAGAGGGCATGTTCTATTCTATCTGTTCTATCCTGCAAAACACCGGACAGAACCTGATACCAAAACCATGGTGTAAAGGTAGCCTTAGGGCCACGTCAAACACACAGATATCTGTGCAGATATTGTTCGCAGATCTCTGGTTGCAGTGAAATGATGGACACATTGTTATGTTTGTACACAGCCACAAAATGGAACAATGTGTCCATGATTTCACTGAAACCAGAGATCTGCAAACAATATCTGCACAGATATCTGTATGTGTGACGTGGCCCTTAGAGACTTTTTTCAGCATTTAGCATCTCGCTCTCAAGCTTTAACGAGCTTAACCTGGTCTGTGCAAGATTCCTGGTTATTTGGAACCAACACTTGATGATCTTCCAGATAACATGCAGTTTGAACACAAACAGGTGCAGTTTTGCAATACTTTGTGTTGACCAGCAATTTCTCACTGGTAAATAATCTTAAATATCTGCAGACATCAAATACACCCAAAACCTATATTTACCTAACCTTAAATGTTTTTTACCTAACCTTAAATGTTTTTTCATTACTTGGTAATAAAAAAATCACTGGAAAAAAAATCCCTTGAGTTATTAAACCTTTGAAAACAGCCACAATGCTTCACACTTTTACAAAATAACTTAAAAAAACCCAAACATTTTGTAACATAGTCAAATGTATCAGTTTTAGAATCAGTTACCTTTTAAAAATGATTAAAAAAGGTATGTACATGCTCAGTAAGTAATTTATACCTGAGATTGCTGTTTGACACTCTTCACTTCCGAGTTCAGCTCTGCAATGTCTTTGTCCAAGGATCGACAGAATTTCTCTATGCTGCCATCTCTCTCACCTACAGACTTGTCAATAGCATTTCGAACAGCCAATATTGAAGGCTTCAGAGTAGCAAACACTGCAAAATCCTCCGGAGGTGTAGGAACGGCATAGCTGTCAATTAGTTGATACATCTGTGCAATCACATTGGACTCTTCTTCAAGAACGTCAATCTAAAAGTGAATTATACATCAGTCATGGGATTGTCAATCAATGAGAAATACAGATCTTAATTCATATAATTACTGAAGAAATAGATTAATAGTTTTCAATTTTGTAATGGTTTGACCAACATCACTCATGATATAATTTGCCTTATACCAAGATCCTATATCTGATGGCATTCATAGTCTCATAAAGACGAGTAGTAAGATCTCATGAATACTACCATGAATTTAGCATTAATCCACATTGGCAGCTCCATAAAGAAGAAGCCTAACAAGCCTAACAAAAACTTGACTTATTAATGTCAGAAATTAGTATGAAACAAACATGGAAACCATAAGGTTCCTAATGCCAAAGTGAACAGTGCCTATTGTACCGTGATGCATGCACCAGAGGCAAGTTAATATGGAGGAAACAAACAACATGGAATACAGCGACCAAATGGGTTCTAATGGCGAGCTAGCGGTTTGTACCTCAAGCGGTTTGATAGCAGGGAGGGAGGATGCCAACGTGTATTTTACAGAAAAGGTAACTTGGACCCGTAGAAGCACCAGTGTGTGCGAAACGGTGACCGTAGTCCCTTGCACCCCCTCCCTTGCTTGTATCCGCATGGATGTATAAATAAAACCGCAGAGCAACCCGGACCTGGATGAGTGCCTCATCTTCTGTTTTAAATTGTTGCCTTTGACTGTGCCGAGCAACCCCGGTTTCCTGGACGCCATTGTGTGTGCCCCGCCGTTAAATCCTCAGAAAGGTCAGTGCCCGGTTTCCTATCTCAAGTTTGGAATATGGAATTTTGTCTTATTGTACCATGATGCACGCTCCAGAGGCAAGTTAATATGGAGGAAACAAACAACACGGAACACAGCGACCAAATGGGTTCTAATGGCAAGCTAGCGGTTTCTACCTCAAGCGGTTTGATAGCAGGGAGGGAGGATGCCGATGTGTTTTTTACAGAGGTAACTTGGACCCGTAGAAGCACAAATGTGTGCGAAACAGTGACCGTAGTCCCTTGCACCCCCTCCCTTGCTTGTATCCGCATGGTTGTATAAATAAAACCGCAGAGCAACCCGGACCTGAATGAGTGCCACATCTTCTGATTTAAATTTTTGCTTTTGACTGTGCTGAGCAACCCCGGTTTCCTAGACGCTATTGTGTGCGCCCCTCCGTGAAGCCTCAGAAAGGTCAGTGCCCGGTTTCCTATCTCAAGTTTGGAATTTTGAGCGCCTAACAAAGACTGACAAAGAAGCCAAATAAAGATCAAGTGCAAAAATCGTGAGAGCACATTCCTACATTATACAACATATTTGGTGCAATATTAGTATACATAAGATTTTGAGACCTAATGTCTCTTCAGGGGGATAGGGGAGTCCTTATGTATTCCGCTGGCTGCTTCCTAAGGGGGGTGCCTTCTCCCCCGGGGAAGCTGCCAGCAAAAGCATAGGGGCTCCCCTATCCCCCAGACTAACATAATATACTGTAGCTACAAATGTGTGAACACAAACTAAATGGACACAGTGATTAGGATCCTATTACATACATAGGAGCAGGTGACCGTGCTCCTCCATTGAAGTGCGGAAGTCTCGAGAGACATCACAAATCTTGCGAGACGTTGGCAATAGCTTCAATGGAGGAGCGTGGTCACCTGCTCTAGTGGCTCCACTGCGCAGGAGCGAGTGCTCCTATCACTCAAGCACCGCCCAGTGGAGGGGTGGGAATTTTCAAATTGCAGGGTGGGGTTTAAAGCCAGGGGAACGGCGAGGACGTTATACATCTGGACCATTTCGCAGCCTCCCGGACCTTGTAGGAGGCAGCACTGGACACAATATAAATTAATCTCTTAGCTATGAGGGGGACGTCTGGGCACAAAGAGGGGTTATAAGAACTCTATTTATATTATGTGTAAGCTGGTGGGCACAGTTTAAAATGTCCAAAGGGGATGACAAGTTCCCTTTAAGTAAACCTTATAGCAATGCAGCAAGTATATCCAATATTGACATACTTCAGTAAACAGACTAGATGTAATAACCCTGTTTCTAAGATATACGTTTGCATTCAGCATTTTAATTGTAGATGTATATGCATTTTTTTCTTTTTACCATTTGTTTAAGTTTCATTACCACTCTACATTACATATGTGGAGATTTCCTTATCACAAAATAATGCTCTTAACTTACCCTTTCTTGAATCTCGTCCAAGAATATTAAAGTATTTACATAGTCCAGAGTTGTGGTAGGATAGAATTCCAGCTTAAACTGGGCATCTTGAGCCTCCACTATGATAGCATCCATCTTTTTCTTGGCAAGAATTGGTAGAACTTCATTTATTGCCTAGAAAGTAGAGAACAGTATATCATAACATCCCATATGCCTCAAAATGAGAAAAAAAAAGGTTCAGATAACTAGTAGAGATTGTACAAAAAAATACATATATTTTGTTCAACTGCAGAGGGTTGGTAAGTAGTTAAAAAATATCTCATATACTCATTTTTCCTCAGTTCTCTCTGTATTTCATCACATGCGGGGCAATGTGTGTCAACCATGTGTATTTGCACAGCAGAAGATCAAATGAGCTTAAATGAACCTCATTAATGGGCATTGTGACCCATGTCATGATGTGGGGTCTAATAAATATATGACATGGCAAACAAGAAGAAAGGGCAGAGAACACAGGAGATAGAAGAGCTCAGGAGAGAAATTGGGCAAATCAATTTGTATAGAATTAATTTGATGCAAACTGAACTTACTGCATTAAATTGAGCAAATTTGCCCAAATAAAATTTTGGAAAATTTTCTTAACCCCAATCATTATTTCCTGACATGCTAAATGCAACATTCTACTATGTATACTAGAGATGGGCGAACCCATATATGTTCAGGTTTGCCGGGTCCTGCCGGACTTAAAAAAGCAACCGCTTCAGGACTGGACTTGACCTGAACTTGAGCCCAGACTATATAAGTCTTTGGGAACCCGAACTTAAGTGCTGTAAAAATGGTGGTAGTAAGGGCTGGGGGGCTGCAAAAGGAAGCAAAATGAAGATTAAGGCAGGACAATTATATTTGCTGAGTTTCTGCATAGCTGTCACATTGTTTCTGGGTCCGCTTATTAAATCCTATGATTATTTCCTGCTTCCCTCACCCACCTTCTGAGACGGTGTATGCGATTGGTTGCAAAAAAACGACCCCACACTTTGTGCCAGAGTGTGTGATTGATTGCCCTCACACTAGCTGTCTAGGTCCCCAAAGTGGGGTGTAAAAATAAACAATTGGAAAAAAATGTGGGTCCCCGTATTTTGATACCCAGGGCAAATAAAGCAGACAGATGGAGGCTGTAGCCCAAAGCTGTGTGATTTATCTTGGCTGGCTATCAAAATACAGGGGACACCACACAGTTTTTTTTAATTATTTAAATAAATCGTTAAAAAAAGGCACGGAGTGCCTTCCTCTCAATTTTGATACCCTTCAAAGATAAATCAGAGAGCTGGGGGCTGGTATTCTCAGGCTGAGAAGACCCATGGTTATTGGGTCCACTCTAGCCTAAAAGTAGTCGCCGCCGCAACCCCAGAATTGGCACATCCATTAGATGCACCACTCCTGGCGCTCTAGCCAGCTCATCCTGATTGCCCTGGTGTGGTGGCAGTCAGCGTAATATAAAGGGGATAATTACAGCTGTGACTTGTCAAAAAAAAAATCACAGCTGCCACAAAGCTAAATGGATTAGTAATGGAGTGATGTCTATGAGACCTCCCATTACTAATCATGTAAGTAAAAAAAAATTAAACACAAAACACAGAGGAAAATCATTTATTTGAAAAAAAACACTCTTTCTCCAATGTATTAATTTCCAAAACACCCATTTACATCCAAGGCAATCCACATCACAATGTCCCACGACAATCATTAGAAAATGGGACCAGTCACTGCAGCTTGTGCAGCACACTGACGGAGCCACAGCTGTGAGAGCGGTGATGTCAGTGAGTTCACCTGAGGTCACAGCTAGTGGTTCCCACAGTAACCCCATCTGTGACCTCAGGTGAACTCACCTGAGGTAAGGTCATTGAATTTAGGGTCACCTCAGGTGAACTCATTGAACTAAAATTCTAGCAGTTTGAATAGTAAAAATGTTGTAATCAGTATGGGACATCACTACAAAAAGGACCAGGATGGAGGACATCACTACAAAAGGGATCAGTATGGGTGACACCACTACAAAAGGGGACCAGTATGGGGGACATCACTACAAAAGGAGATCAGTATGGGGGACATCACTACAAAAGGGGACCAGTAGGGGGACATCACTTCAAAAGGGATCAGTATGGGGACATCACTACAAAAGGGGACCAGGATGGAGGACATCACTACAAAAGGGATCAGTATGTGGACATCACTACAAAAAGGGACCAGCATGGGGAAATCACTACAAAAGGGGATCAGTATGAGTGACATCACTACAAAAAGGGACCAGGATGGGGGACATCACTACAAAAGGGGATCAGTATGGGTGACATCACTACAAAAGGGGACCAGTATGAGGGACATCACTACAAAAGGAGATCAGTATGGGTGACATCACTACAAAAGGGACCAGTAGGGGGACATCACTACAAAAGGGGATCAGAATGGGGGACATCACTACAAAAGGGATCAGAATGGGGACATCACTACAAAAGGGATCAGGATGGGGGACATCACTACGAGAGGGAACCAGGATGGGGACATCACTACAAAAGGGGATCAGTATATCAGTATGGGGGACATCACTACAAAAGTGGATCAGTATGGGGGACATCACTACAAAAGGGGACCAGTATGAGGGAAATCACTATGAAAGGGGATCAGAATGGGGACATCACTACAAAATGGGACCAGTATGGGGGACATCACTACAAAAGGGGACCAGTATGGGGACATCACTACAAAAGGGGACCAGTATGGGGGACATCACTACAAAAGGGGACCAGTATGGGGGACTTCCCTACAAAAGGTATCAGTATGAGGGACATTACTACAAAAGGCAATCAGAATGGTGGACATCACTACAAAAGTGGACTACGATGGGATGAGTACTACAAGGGGACCAGGATGGGGGTACTACTACAAGGGGACATTACTACAAAAGGGGATCAGCATGGAGACATTACTACAATATGGGGACATTACTACAACAAAGGTACCAGGATGGGGGCAATACTACAAGGGGACCAGTATGGGGGACATTACTACAAGAGGAGGACAAAGATGGGGCCAATACTACATGATGAGGAACACAGAATGGGACATTACTACATAATAAGAATCCGGATGGGAGATTACTACATAATGAGGACCAGGATGGAACATTACTACATAATGAGGACCAAGATGGGGACATTACTACATGATGAGGACCAAGATGGGGACATTACTACATGATGAGGACCAGGATGGCACATTACTACATGATGAGGACCAGAATGGGACATTATTACATGATGAGGATCAGGATGGGGACATTACTACATGATGAGAACCAGGATGGAGACATTACTGCAATATTGGGACCGGACATTACTTGTCATTCCGGCTTCAGACTCTCTTTACACTGGGGAGTCTGATGTGCAGCCTTAAACCTCCTTTTTGCTCAGCCTGAGTTTGGGTGTTGGTGGTGGTTTGTTCACTGATGTTCAGCTTTACAGGAGTTAACTTTTTGATTAGTGTCAATTGAAAGTTGAGGTTGCTGGAAAGCCTTCTCCCTTTAGGTATGGCTCAGAACATTCCTGGATGCTAACTATAGCATTTGCGAGGCTCTTGCATAGTGATCCTCTGTTGAAGTTGCTGTTGAAACTCTAATCATTGCTTGATGTCTAGTGAAGTATACCTTGTTGTTTTTTCATTCCCTATTTGTATTTGTGTTCTCCCTAAACAAATATTGTATCTTCCTGATTGTTTGCTGTGTGATGCTGTTTGCTTTATCCCTGTCTGTCTATATCTGTGGGTTTCATAAAGGTTCACCTCCTGGGGTGGGGATAGGGGAATCAGCTCAGGGATGGACAGTAGATAGGGAAAGGTCGAAGACTCAGGCCTCCCTACTATCAAGGGTACCTCTGAGGTAAGGAATGTCAGGGTTCCCCTAGCTTGAGGGGCAGTTTAGGGGCCCAGGTTCTTTTCCTCCTTTTTTCTTTAAACTCCCCATGACATTGCTACATGATAAGGACCAGGATGGAGACATTACTGCAATATTGGGACTGGACATTACTACAAAAATGGAACCAGGGTGGGGACATTCCTACAAGAAGGCGATCAGGATGGGACATTACTACATTGAGCAAAAAATTCTGGTATTCCTAAAAATGTCACTTAATCCTACAAAGAATGCGGCCTCCCGATATCAATTTTTTTCTATGCGTGGCCCATCAACCCAGCCGAGTCTGAGACCCCTTGGTCTATAAAATGAAGGTAGTCTCACTCTCAAAGCTGCAGTGGATGGTGTGATATGAAGCCTAAAAGTCAAGATTTTAAAACATTGTTACCCTATTGCTCGTGAGCGTATTTCCCATCATTCCTCAGCTTAATATGCTACTTACCTCTAAGCATCTTTTTGGTGAAGGTATTAATTTCAGTTTTAGTACTTTGGAATCTATCAGCAGTAATCCTAGATTTTGCTTCGGTATGATTGCCATAGCGTCCTTGTGTTCTTTGTGATATTTTTTTAACTGCTCCGCAAAGAAATCCACCCCTGCATGAAAATAAAATCAAGAGTTGAAAATAAAAAGAAGAACATTGTGGCACAGTATTGTTTTCATGATATAATGTTTGATAAAGTACTATATTTTGAAGATTATAGACAACTTTGACATGGAAAAAGCTAAATTTAGATATGTTAGTGGTTACCTTTAGTTAATAAAATTGCAGTAAGATTCCATCCACAATCATCATTCCTTCATTTAATATCAGACCCCTGATATACAGTTAGCAGCCTAATAGAATTGTGTCTACCGGATGAATGTGAAATCTGTATGTACCCAGGATGCTGTTGTCTTCATCATGAGCTCATAGATCATAAATGCTTCTATTCAGCACTTATTTTGTGTTTTTGGGAATTACTACTTATGTACAGCCTGTTTTCTTTGCCCTCCCTGAACCTTTACATGCTTTTTCATCTGGTTCTTCCTTCCTACACTTTCATGGTGCTATTTCTAAGGCCGGCTTCAGACTGCGTCTGAGATCCGATCCGTAGCTGTCCGCTTCAAGCAGACAACCGTGGACCGGATCAGCACACAGAACCGGGGGCTATTATGTCCTCCGATCCTGTGTGCAGCCGCACGCAGCTGCAGGCGCTGAGAGGTCAGGACCGCGGCACTCACCTATCAGCAGCAGGAACTGCGTGCGGCTGCACACAGGATCGGAGGACATAATAGCCCCCCGGTCCTGTGTGCTGATCCGGTCTGCGGCTGTCTGCTTCAAGCGGACAGCTACGGATCGGATCTCAGACGCAGTCTGAAGCCGGCCTTAGACTGACTTCACACTGCAGGTTTTCACTGATCAGTGTCCATCAGTGTTTGGGTATCAAAACCAGGAGTGTCTCCAAAACCCAGAACAGGTGTCAATCTTTCAATTATATCTAGAGGGTTGAGAATGCGCACATAGGGTCTTATCCTTTATAGGCAGGTAAATGTGAAAAAATCAGATTTGCTCACCTGGTCAGGTTGTGTAGCACACAACCAGCGTAATCGCTCGAACAATGCAGCTGCTGCAGGGACTGTACTTCCACGAGGTGCGGTGCTGTGATCAGGTATTTTGGACGAAGTACCTTAATGTCCGCGCTGCTGCCAGAGAGGAACATACACCAACGACACTGGGACGTCTGAGTACTGGTAGTAGAGGTTTATTTCCAACGCATTTCGGAGCCACGTACCGAGCTCCTTCCTGAGGAAGGAGCTCGGTACGTGGCTCCGAAACGCGTTGGAAATAAACCTCTACTACCAGTACTCAGACGTCCCAGTGTCGTTGTTGTATGTTCCTCTCTGGCAGCAGCGCGGACATTAAGGTACTTCGTCCAAAATACCTAATCTTTCAATTATAGTTTTTCTCTGCAAGTTTCTCTCCTGGTTCCTCTCCGGGTTTTGGCACCCAAACACTGATGGACACTGATCAGTGAAAAACTGCAGTGTGAAGCCAGCCTTAAGGCCACGTCACACGCATCAATCTTATGAGCGATATTGTTAGCGATCACGTGCACGCGCGATCGCTAACAATATCGCTCACATCGCTGGTGAGATGTCACACAGGCTGACTCACCAGCGATGTTGAGCAGTGAGATCGCTGGTAACTATGGTAAACGTCGGGTTACTAGGCGCCGCGCGGCGCTTAGTAACCCGACGTTTACCATAGATACCATCTCCCAGCATAGGCTCTGCCGCTGGGAGATCGCTCATCGTGGTGTCACACACCACGATGAAGCAGATTGATCAAGCGTTTATCACTTGATTTGAGCTCCTGCTCACAAATCTGCGATCAATCAAGCGATATTACATTATTAAATCGCTTGATTACACGCAGCGACGCACAGACGATATCGCTTAAGCGATCAAAAAAGCAGATCGCTTAAGCGATATCGCTTATAAGATTGATGCGTGTGACGTGGCCTTTACAGTGAAAGAAGGGAAGGAAGACAGCTATCAGAACCTAAAGATTTTGCAAATTAGGGGCCTTTCACACTTGCGGTTTTTTCCTGATTTGGAAGATCAGGAAAAACCCCATTCTAATGGCCACTTTACACACACCAACTTATCTGTCCAACTTCTGACCAACTTACTGGTTCAAGTGAAATCATGGACACATTGTTCCATTGTACACAGCCACAAAATGGAGCAATGTGTCCATGATTTCACTGCAACCAGTAAGTTGGTCAGACGTTGGACAGATAAGTTGGTGTGTGTAAAGTGGCCATTACAGTATTTTTCACATTCACTTTAATTTTGTCAGGTAGAATCTTGTTGCTTCATGTTTTCTCCTGAAATCATTAAAGAGAATGGGCAAAAAAAATGAATCCTGTAAGAATCAGGTTTTTTCCTGATCTTCCAAATCAGGAAAAAAACGCAAGTGTGAGGGCCACTTTACACACACCAACTTCTGTGTCCAACTTCTGAACAGATCTCTGGTTGCAGTGAAATTATGGACACATTGTTCCATTTTGTGGCTGTGTACAAATGGAGCAATGTGTCCATGATTTCACTGCAACCAGAGATCTGTTCAGAAGTTGGACAGATAAGTTGGTGTGTGTAAAGCGGCCCTGAAAGGCCCCTAACTAAGATAAAAAAAAGTACTAACAGACACTTTACACTTTTTAGAAATTTGCTTAAAGGGAACCTGACCCCAGAAACGGACCCCCCAGCATCTTTATACTTGTCCCTGCAACACCCCCTATCATTGCTAGCCATCCCTTTTGCATAAAAATCCGATTTGGTAAAGATGAGAAATGAGGTTATATCACCTCGCCCTGTGTGGCTTCTCTGTTTTAAAGAAGTCGCAAAAGGCGGTGCTGGCTGCTTCTCCCCACCGCCTGCGACGTAATTATGCACGCCCCGATGGGCGTGCTAACACGCTCTGAGCTTCGGCGCATTATCCAAGGGGTGGTACAGTCAGTATTACGCGATTTTCGTCGCTGGGGAGCTGTCAAACAGGCAGATCTCCTCAGCGACCAGGGACCAGGGAGCCACCTCCACATCGCTGGAAGCGGGAGGACACTGGTAACTATGATAAACAGCGGGTATCTAGGCAGAGCGCACTGCCTAGATACCCGGTGTTTATCATAGTTGCCAGTGTCCTCCCTGCTTACAGGCTGCACTAAGCAGGGAGGACGCTGGTAACTATGATAAACAGCGGGCATCTAGGCAGCGCGCGCTGCGTAGGTACCCGCTGTTTATCATAGTTACCAACGTCCTCCCTGCTTAGCTCTGGTAACCATGATAAACACCGGGTATCTAGGCAGCGTGCGCTGCCTAGATATCCGCTGTTTATCATACTTACCAGCGTCCTCCCTGCTTTGCGCTGGTAACCATGATAAAGACCAGGTATCTAGGCAGCGTGCGCTGCCTCGATACCCGCTGTTTACCATGGTTACCAGCCTGTGAGGTCACTGATCGTTGGTCTCTCGCTGTCCACACGCAGTGATGCATGCTGACCAACTGTGGCGCAACGACCAGAAAATGACCCAAAGCACTTTGTAACGATCAGCGATCTCACAGCAGGGCCTGATCGCTGCTAAGTGTCACACGTAGCGAGATCGTTAGCGAGATCACTGTTACGTCACAAAACCTGTGACATTACAACGATCTTGCTAACAATCTTGTTATGTGTGATGAGGGCTTTAGAACGAGTGGATGTTGGTAGATAAAAAAAAGATTACATTCTGTCTAAGCAGCTTTTATAGGAAAGAAAAGAAATGTTTGTCACATATGTATCCTACCATGGTCCTCTTCTTTTAATGCTTCCAAATCCAGACTTTCATTTTCTTTAAAAAACAAGCGAAACTTTTCAAATGTTCCGGCATATACATTGGCTGCATTAAATGCTGATTGAACAGCTTCCTAAAATAGAAAAAAAAAGTGTGCAAAGAAAGTCATATCTCAACGCTTCTCTGTGGTCGTCTTCTTGAGAATCACAGAGAGGCGCAGGAATAAAAAATAACCAAACATGAAGGAGAACAGATGCATTTGCACCAGGTAATGAAAATTACATATTTATGGCCAGTTCAAAGTCTTTTTTTAAAGGGAATCTGGAAGCAGGTTTTTGCTATGTAATCTGAGGACATGATGTAGAGCAGAGGTCCCCAATGTCAGTCCTCGAGAGCCGAACCAGTGCAGGTTTTCAGGATTTCCTTACTATTGCACAGGGATTGGAATCATTGCCTGCTGTGCAATACTAAGGAGATCCTGAAAACCTGCACTGGTTCGGCCCTCGAGGACTGACATTGGGGACCTCTGATGTAGAGGCTAAAGGCCACTTCACACCCACAGATATCTGAGTCCAATATCTGAACAGATCTCTGGTTGCAGTGAAATCATGGATACATTGCTCCATGTTGTACACAGCCACAAAATGGAGCAATGTATCCATGATTTCACTGCAACCAGAGATCTGTTCAGATATTGGACTCAGATATCTGTGTGTGTGAAGTGGCCTTAACACACTGATTTCAGTGGTATGTCACTAATAGGTTGTGCGCTATACTTTCAATACAATGAAGGTTTTATCACCAAGAGATTATCACTGCCCGGAAGGGGATCCCTTGTTCTGACCATGTCTCCTTCTCTGATAAGCAGCTCACTGTCAATATATAATGTATAATGAGAGCTGTTGTGTGGGCAGAGTTAACTTTCTGAGCCCTGCTACATCTAAGAACACTGATTGTGTCACAACTGTTGCACCCAGTAAATTAAGTGATATACCGGTATGCCTCAGGTCTCTTTCTTTTATACTGCTTGCAGATGAGGTAGCAAATACCTAGGGAAAATTTTTCTTTAAGTACTTTCAAAATATAGTAAAACATGTATAACATAAATCTTATTTCTGTTGACCAATGCCTAAATGTTATAGAAAGGGACATCTGTGGGTGTACAACTGATTATTCCTGTAAAGGTTTTAGATTAGAAATTAAGTGTATTTTCATAGGGATAACCCCCTTGGATTACTAGATTTGATTTACATACAGGGTGCAAAAAGGGCAGAAAAAATCATAAGAACAGAGCTATATTGACAACATAAAATATATATACCGTATATATATACCCAGTGACAGGTGCATTTTCATTTTTATTTAAAACATAAAAGGTAATAAAATTGAGAAAAAAATATCGATTCACAAAGGTAATCTTTGAAAGTTAACGAGGGTTGTGACAAGTTTGGAAGTTATTCATAATTCAATGAATAAGGGATATGTCCAGATCGCTGGAACTTCCACAGATCCCTTGCAGAGCTCCATCTAAATTGAGCAGAGTTCAAGCATGTGCGCCATTCACTTTCTGCAGGACTGATTGTACACCATTCACTTTCTTCAGGACAGATAAGATAACAGAGTGCTGTACTTGGCTATCTCACCTGTCATTTTTACAAGGCTGTTTTCACATCTGCGTTATTGACAAATCCGGATTTTTACTGAAAAAACAAATTTTTACTGTTTGGGTACTCGCACGTCTGAGGCCCTTTCAAATCCGGTTCTTAACTGCTCATTAGGCGTGCAGGATACCGGGCGAAAAACTGATGCTAACTGCAGTTTTAAAAGAAGGCTGAAGTGCCGAATTTACCAGATTCAGCAAAAACTGCAAGTCACCCGCACATTTCTGGAACTCTATTGAAAATACATTGGTCAGTAATGCAATGTTGCCTGATCCGGTGTTTTACAAAAAAGGCGGAATCTTGCCTGATTTGCAAAAACTCAGATGTGAAAGTCCTGCTTCCTTCACCACCGACAAATGCTTTCTCTTCATCACTGACAAATTAAAACTATTTTGGTGCCCATACTAGTTTAAAGTATGAGGGCGATTTCTCATCAATGATATTCTGCCAGCACTACTGATGCTGAAACTTTCTTTCCAGTATGCATTGCTAAATGTACCGTTACACGCTACAATGTGTAACGATCCCACGGGAGCGCGGTCATTAGGACATCTTTTTGATGACGTGAGCAGCTATCGTTAGCACAACGCAGTGAACGATACTTGCTCACTGCTGTGAATAGGTGAAGTCGTTAACGACATCGTTATCGCAGTGTCACACACAACGATGCAGCAGGTTGGCTGAACGACAATTGTCTGCTTTATGAACATGTTCACAAATCTGCGATCAACAATCCAACGATTTATCGTAGTCGTATCTCGGTGTCACACGCAACGACGTGCTAACAATGTCGTTTGAGCGACTCCACACCCTTGATGTTTCAGCGATATCGTTCACGATATCGTACCATGTAACGGGGCCTTAATGCCATTGTCTAATGCTCGGAACTGAAAGCCCATCTCTCTGGTATGCCAATATCCAGCTTATAAAACAGGAGGAAAACAAGAAATAACCCTCCCCTGCCACTCTTTATAACTCATTTTGGTGTCTCTGCTACTAGAGACAAATAAGAACTGATGGAAATACCTACTGGTCAGCATACAACAGAGACATTATTTTGGGCTGAAAACATTATTTACATGAAATAAAATGCTTTGTTAGTCATTGTCATAGTCATCAAATGAGCTTAAAGGGGTTGTCCAACAGTAGTTTCTTTGGCTTTGGAAGGTTCTGCACCAACACCAGGAATGGTGCTTGTCCTGTTTAGAAATCAAAGTACCGCTGCATCCTGTAATTGACTGCAGCGGTCAGGTGTTTGGAAAGTGAATCACCAAAAATCTGATGATATGCTCTTTTAGTCACATGATCGTTGCAGCCAATTACAGGCTGCAATGGTGAGGTGACATCCAAATGGGGGAAACACACAGCTTCCAGAATCAATGCTGGAGTGGCCTGCAATGGATCTGTGGGGCAGTGGAAGGTGTGTCTGCCTCCATGTATTATTTTTAATCAATCCATGCCTTAAAAATTAAATATTACTACTATATTCAGGATGGGAGGCTGTTTTCAAGACTACCTCTTGAAGCTCATCAAGAGAATGCCAAGAGTGTGCAAAGCAGTGATCAAAGCAAAAGGTGGCTACTTTGAAGAACCTAGAATATAAGACATATTTTCAGTTAATTCACACTTTTTTATTAAGTATATTATTCCACATGTGTTAAAATTCATAGTTTTGATGCCTTCAATGTGAATCTACAATTTTCATAGTCATGAAAATAAAGAAAACTCTTTGAATGAGAAGGTGTGTCCAAACTTTTGGTCTGTAGTGTATATGTACAACATTACAGTTTTTTTTGACATGTCTGATAATTTGTTTCCAGCAAACAAGTAATGCCTAATGTCAAAGGAAATCTATCAGTTATGGCCACTTTACACGTCCCAACATCGTTTCGATATTGTATACAACGGCTCGGGAGCGCGCATTTGTTTGGCTGAAATCCAAGATCGCATAGGAGCTGTCACACAGGGAGATATCGGCAGGCAACCAACTGCGATGTCTACGCCCCCTTGTACGAGCGAACCAGGGAACGACCATTTAACATGGGAGTGAATAGGGAAGTTGCTCTCCAAGTCGGTGTTGGGCTGTCACACAGCACGATCCTGCCAGATCGTCCATCCAATATCGGGCAGTTGGAGAGCCTGCACAATTCTTCCCCAATATCGATTTGGCATCGTTCTTGCATCGAATTAGTCATTTGCACCATACAACGCACAAATGATATCGGCGCCAACGCACGAACCACGTGACTTTTTATCAAAGTTGGACGACGATATCGGACGTGTAAAGCGGCCATCAGAGAGAGATAGAGCATTTAACGGGGTTGTCCAGGTCTGGGGCCCTGTCTGCAGTCAATATATGAGACTGTCAGGATTTTCTGATGCCGGGAATAGACAGTCATGTAACAGCAAGTATGCAATTTGAATATTTCTAGCCACATTCCAACTAAACATATCTGGCATTGCTCAGTTCACTTGCATTAAGAGAGGCCACATATTTTTAGTTAGCACTTAACTATATGTTTGCTCCCATTCCCAGTGCAGGCACCAAAGAATCCTGACAATGTGCATTGTGAGCGCTGTAAGGATTCACAAGTCTGCAGTCACATTGAGTGACTACAGACTGTAACCCCAAGCCTGGACAAACCCTTTAACAAGCCACTGCTTCCTGATGTTGTTTCCCTGCCCTGCACCAGACTCTTTAGGCTGATTAATGTCTCACTGTCTGATTTCCTTGACTGGCATCTGACATCACAGAGGTCAATGAGATATTAATCAAGCTAAAGAGGTTGGTTTTCAGTGGAGAAACAACATCTGGAGGGAGAGGCTCAGGAAGTGCTCTGCCAAAGTCTTAAGCAATCCTATCTCATTTACATGTGAATTAAAATGTTAGTTTCTCGGGAATTTTGCAACCAATACAAGGTGGATTTACATTACAAAGACTTGTATGCTCCTATTTCTGGTTTGGATGTGAGGTTAATTTACTAGCAGACTCCTTTCAAGAATTCACAAGAAGTCACAAGAGCAAGCTTTGTAATTGTGAACTAGAGCTGCATCGAGATTTCAGCTCTACAGCATTTAGAATTATGAATGTGTACTATACGGCACACCAAGGTAGTAGGTGCAAGAGGCACTATTGAGCGTAGTTGCCGAGCGATAGTGTGACTTTTCTGTGGTATGGTGCAGTGGGGGTTTCCTTTGCTCCTACCTGGTTCCTGGCACTCCTGACTTATCCCCCAAGGAAGCCAGCAGCGAAACGCATAGGAATCCCTCATTCTACCCAGGACCGCACAGGCATTTTACTAATTAATAAATGGTTAGCCCTTTGGAATAATGTCTTGATTTTTAATGTCTAGGTAGTTGGCAATATTAAGGATGTAGTTAATTTTGTGATTCTCCTTTTTTCATGTCTCTGACAAGTACATAGGCATCCAGTAATAGGACTTTATGTTTTTGATATTGACTCTTTATTCTAGTCTTTCCCCTGGATCTTTATATATGTGCAGTTCTTTTGTGTGAAAGCCCTATTTCCCTTGTGTGTAAAATAAAGATAAAAGGATTGTTAGGCTACGTTCACACATTTGCGTATTTTGCTGCGCTTTTTTGCGCTAGCTTTTTGCCGCGTTTTTCGGCAGCGCAAAAAAGCGCAACAAAATACGCAGGGGCTTTCACACACTGCGCTTTCTTTACTCCAGAAAGCGCAGTGATGTCACAGAGGGGAGGAAAAATCCTGCTTCCTCCTCCCCTCTGTGACAGCCCCATTAGATTTCACAGTGTATTAATATACACTGTGAAATCTAAATTAAACAGAGGCAAATGTATGGAAAATAAAAAAGAATGAATGCTTCACCTGTCCGACGCCTTCTCCCGCTGTCTGGTGCCTTCTGCCGCTTCTCCGGTCTCCAATTCCAAGTGAGAGGTGTACTGAGAAGACCTGTGGTGACGTCAAAGGGGGGGCGTTCCCAGCGCTGATTGGCTGTTCGCGGTCATGTGATATGTATCACATGACCGCGAGTGCCCGGGAACGCCCCTCTGACATCACCACAGGTCTTGTCAGAAGAGATCTCATTTAGAACCGGAGACCCGGATAGCGGCAGAAGGCACCAGACAGCGGGAGAAGGCGTCGGACAGGTGAAGTATTCATTCTTTTTTATTTTCCTCTGTTTAATTTAGATATTAATACACTGTGAAATCTAATGGGCGGCCACAGCTGTCACAGAGGGGAGGAGGAAGCAGGATTCTTCCTCCCCTCTGGGAGAATACGCAGAAGTAGCTGCGTAAACAATTGACATATCAATTGTTTACGGAGCTGCGCTTTCTCCCGGAAAATGCAGTGTGTATTTTTACGCAATGTCTGCACTGCAAAGTGAATTTCCCATTCACTTTGCAGGCAGACAAAAGGCAAATTGCGTGTTTTGAAAAGCGCGCGTAAAAAAACGCGGCAAAATACGCAATGTGTGAACGTAGCCTTATAGCGCTGTGCAACGTCCACCAGGGTAAGGGGCTACTTGGTAGCCGAGCTGGTCGATTCGTTGGGGAGGTCATGATAGCTGTGACCCGGTTCCATGGACCTGGCCATGCAGTTAAAAGGGAGTATTTATTTACAGGGAATTTTCGTGCCCCAGGGACAGGGTGAAAGTCTATTAGGATTGATGTTGACCGTGCAGTGGTGCAGGAGGGCGCACAGAATAACATGAGGACACCGGAGTTGCAGTTCTCAAGCATTTACTCACAGTTCAGCTCTGCAGTCCAGCCCAGCGGGATGCCGTGTCGTTCGGTTCAGCAGTCCAGTCAACTCCTAGGCAACTTGGGTTCACTCCACTGGGACACCCTGTCGTAAGCCTCTCCTCGTTGACTTCCCACGCTGGCTACTCTCCTCTCCTGTCCTTCATCCTCGTGCCCAGTGACCCAAGCAAGTGGCTGTGGGCCTTGTCGAGCGACAGACGATAGGTCCCCTGATCCTAGGTGTAGCCACGGTTTCGCAGAATATGCATGGTCACTGACTACTGGGCCTGCAGCTCAGTAGCCTCCGGTTTCCTAACATCACCTTGAAGTGTGGTCATCCGATCGGGGCTGATCCCCTCGTGCAACCAAGTTCTTCCTGCAACCACTTCAGGGTGATTGTCGAAGCGGGGTCCCTCTGGCCAGGGTTCCGTGGCGACTTACCCACTGGTCCCACTCCTCCCCTGGCACTAGCATCCCCTAGAGCTTCATTCTCTCGTGATATTCCTTTCGGCAGAACTTCTCCAAGACTGCTCTGTCCTCACTCTTTTCCTCCCGACTCTTCTCTGCCTTTTTTACCTTCTTCTCCCACCCCATCTACCTACTCCCTCCTCCAGCCTGAAGATGGGGCCCTCCCTCAATAGGGTCTCCCAGATCCCCTTGGCCTGGAGTTAGGATGGGTGTTCGGTGCAGGTGTTTGTGTGTCCCGGGTTTGTGTCCCCTCCTTACTTGGGAGTGGGATACCACACCTATGGTTTAGGTGCAGTACCTCTTTGGCAACCAGACTGCAGGGGTGCCACAGGCACTCTGAATAATTTGTAGTGCACTAGCCTGTTTCATTGTCTTTTTTACATACCGTATTTTTTGGATTATAAGACGCACTTTTGTTCCCCCAAAATATATATCCTCCATACTCGTACAAGCCCCCCCATGCTGGATGTGTTCCCCAGTGATGGTACATAGCCCCCCATCCTGCATATGGCTCCCAGTTATGGTACATAGCCACCCATTTTGCATATGGCCCCCAGCAATGATACTTAGCCTCCCATCCTGCATATCGCCCCAGTGATGGTACACATAGCTTCCCATCCTGGATTTGGCCCCCAGTGATGGTACATAGACCCCCATCCTGCATATGGCCCCCAGTGATGGTACACATAGTCCCCCATCCTGCATATGGCCCCAATGATGGTACACAGGCCCCCATCCTGCATATGACCCACAGTGATGGTACACAGCCCCCATCCTCAATATGGCCCCTAGTGATGGCACACATAGCCCCCATACTACATTGACCCCCAGTGATGGTACACATCATCCCCCATCCTGCATATGGCACGCAGTGATGGTACACAGCCCTCCATCCTGAATATCGCCCCCAGTGATGATTCACATAGCCCCTATCCTGGATTTGGTCCCCAGTGATCGTACACACAGACCCCCATCCTGGCTATGGCCCCCAGTGATGGTACATAGCCATCCACCTTAGATATGCCCCCCCCCCATCCTGCACTCACTACCCCTCCTGCACTCACCCCCCCCCACCACCTTGGATATGGCCCCTCATATCCAATGAGTGCAGGACGAGGGGCCATATCCAATGTGGGGGGTGAGTGCAGGATGGGGGATTAGAGCAGGCTTACAATAATGTGCACTACTCATCCTGTCCTCTCCCAGCACAAAATCAGCACTGAGAGGTGGACAGCGGCAAGTGCAGTGCATATTAAATGAGTATAATGAGCAGGGTACGTGACCACCCGTTGTCTCTGCAGCCCGCAGCCAGCCTGTTCCAGCCTGCAGTCAGCCTCCGTCAGCCGTCGCCAGACATCACTCCAGAGCCGCCCCCCATAGTACAGTAGATTTGAATTATAAAACGCAACCCCCACTTTCCCCCAAAATTTGGGGGCTAAAAGTGCATTTTATAATCCGAAAAATACTGTAATCATTAAATATAAGGAGTTTGGAACTGCATTAGTACCATAAACAAGGTTAAAAATGAGATACTTGGTACACAATAGGTCCCAACAATGGAGTATGCTTTCTCGCTGGCTGTTGGGCTTATCATGAATTTGCCAAATTTGTGTACCAAGTACCTAATTTTTGACCTGATTTCAATGGCAGTAATGCAGTTCCAAATTTCTTATATTCAATGGTTACATAGTATAGCATTTCAGTATCAGATATATTCATTCTAAAAATATAAATGACACAGGGAAAAAGTTTTGAACAAATGCAGAAACAGATGGGAAAAGCCATGCAAAGTCATGACACCAGCTAAAATCTATTAGTAATTAGAAAACAATCCTGCCTAATCCTGCCACTTAGTGAAAATAATATCACTGCTTCAGCTGATGGCCTATAAAAAGGTGTTTCATTATCAAGGTGCCACAAAAAAACATGATATGTAAAACCAGTGAGCTGTTCTCAAGACTTTTGCAGCCTTATTGTTGCAAAACATATTGATGGCATTGGTACAGAAAAATATCTAAACTACTGAAGGATCCAGTGAACACTGTTGGAACCATAATCTGGAAGTGGAAAGAACACCATTTAAACCATAAACCAGGTGTTCCCAGAATATTTAAAACGAGTAAAAACAGAATTAACATGTGATGACCATCCGCTGCAAGGCTGGGCTGCTGGTAAGGCAGCACACTCGAGAAACCCCGAGACCCTTTACCCCTATACATGGATCTGGAATTACAGCGGAGACCAGGAGGTAGTTGCCTATGATGAGCAGCAGACCGGAGCAGGAAGGTTGCCAGGAAGGAAAGATTAAATCAGGACCCGAAAGCGTAGTTAGGAGTCAGAGTCAAAACTGGGAGGGCAGCAAAGGTACAAAATCATCAGACTGTAAAAGGGTCAAAAATCTAGCAAAGGTCAGCATCAAAACCGGGAGAGCAGCAAAGGTACAAAATCATCAGGCTGTAACAGGGTCAAAAATCCAGGCAAAGGTCAGAGTCAAAACCAAACAACACTAGATCGCTGAGGAAACCAAGATCATATCTGGCGGCCTGCAGGACAGGCTCCAAGGTATTTGAAGGGTGCGGTTCAATCCCATAGGCTGGAGCTCACAGCCTAATGACCTCACCCGGACCGCCCCTAGAACCAGGCCAGACGGTGATGCATGACTGGCACCAACCACCCACTTCCTGCGCCTACCAGACACCTTTGCAGGACCCTCTCTTCTGTTATCAACATCACCCACAGGAAAACATGGCGATGCCCAGCAACAGAGGCCGGCGTCACAGGAGCAGGTCCATATAAGGACATAGTTCCACACCGGCACCACCAAACGAAGGAGTCCGGCACCTCCGAGGCAGGAACACCAGCCACCGAGTCCAACGGCGACGTGACATAACAGAAGAGTTGTCCAAGAGCCAAGAACACCTGTGGGAGCTACAAAAGAACCTAGAATCAGCAAGTACAATTGTTTCAAAGAAAACAATAAGTAATGCACTCAAGCTCTATGGCCTGTATGCATGCTCCATTGCAGAACAAAAACCATGTTTAAGAGAATTTAAAGTTTGCTCACCAAAATTTAGAGAAGCCAGTGAAATACTGGAGAATAAGGGGGTCAGATAAGACCAAAATTGAACTCTTTGGATTAAAAATCATGCCAAAAGTGACATTTGGAGATGGGAACATCACGGTGTGGGGCTGTTTTTCAGCAAACAGCACTGACAAACTTCATATGCTTGAAGAAAGGAATTTATAAACAAATGTACTGAGACATTCTTGATAAAAATTTGCTGACATAATGATGAAGATAAGCAAGGGTGGACATTTCAGCATAGCAATGATCTTGAACACACATCCAAGTAAGTTGTCAATTAGTTTCAAAGAAAGAAAATAAAGCTGCTAGAATGGACTAAGCCATCATCTGACCTGAATCCAATAGAAAATGTATGACAGAAAGTAAAGGTCAGAGTTCGTTGAAGGAGCCCACGGAACCTTCAGGATTGGAAGGGTGTTTGTAAGGAAAAATAAGGCAAAATTACACCAGATCAATACATGCGACTAGTTGCTCCATACAGAGGTTGTCTTGATGCTGTCATCACCAACAAAGGCTTTTGTACAAAGTATTAACTAAATTTCAGTGTGTTCAAAACTTTTTTCCTGTATCATTTCTCATTATTACACATAACCTATTTATTTATATCTATGATTAGATTTTTTGCCTGTGCGAGTTAGATGAGCGTGTTGTCGACATCGGGTGAGTATTTCATATCAACAGCACCTTTAGAAATACAGTATATTTTTTATATTTACTTGGAAAATTGGTGACATGATCTATACTTATCTCACCTGCTGTATGTCCCCCATTTTGGGCTCCTTCAAGGTATATATGTCCTCCATCATGGCATATACTGTATGTCTCACATCCTGTATTTCTTCCTGGTATTATTATTATTATTTATTTATATAGCACCATTAATTCCATGGCGCTGTACATGAGAAGGGGTTACATACAAACAGTATGTCCCCTTCTGCTGCTATTCTCTAAACATTAAAATAAAAATTCTAGTTGCCTTACTCCGCTAGCACTACATGCGTCTGTACCTAAGCAAGGGCTATTAGCTTACATCAGTGTGTCACTGCCATGCGACACCAATGCCTGACATGCTGACGTCAGTTGTTGGCCTCTGATTGGCTCTGATTGGACGGCAGTGTGTTTTGCAGTGCAGGGACCTTATGTGTCTCTGCGCCACAACACACTTCAGCTGGATGTGTAGCCTCAGAGTAGGCACTGGGTGGCGGGCATCCTCCTCTAGCACAGGTTCGGTCATGGTTGCACTGTCTACAACAAAGATGTTCATGACCATGAAAATATAGCAAGGATCTGCATAGTAAGTGATAAAAGGAAGTGGCTAAAGCAATATATTAATTAGTATTTGGGGCAACCTGTATTCTGTGCCCAGATTCATTGCACTGTGCACAGCAGTGATAAAGTGATTTCCCTACACCAAAGAATAAGTATCTGAATTGTTCACGCTGAAAAGTCAGAAAATGCTCACCAGGTCACTTTAAGGCCATATTCACATGGTCAGTATTTGGTGAGTGTTACTTCAATATTTGTAAACCATAAACAGAAGCGTATGAAAAATGCAAAAGTGATGCACGTGTTTTTTAAATACTTTTCCCCTAATTCTTCAACTCCTTTATGGCTTACAAATACTGATATAAAATACTGACCAAATAGTGAACGTGGCTTAAAGACCAGAAAAATCTGCAGATGGATTTTACAACTCACCTTTATTTGAGAAACTAGACACTGTAAATGCTTGTCATCTTCAAACATTGTGCTTAAACTTGGTCCCTTCTCCACAAGTCTTCTCCTCCAGCTTATTGTTAATAGTCGGCTGAGTAAAGGCATCAAAATAGGAGTCTGGGACAAGGTTGGCTAATGACAAAACAGTTTCTTGGAATTGGTTGACCACTTCAGCAATGCTATCCTACAAAAATTACAATATGGTAAAAATAAGTTAAGATCAATAGTCTATCTACTAGTGCATCTCAATAAATTAGAATAGAATATCATCAAAAATCAATATCATATTACCATGTTTCAAGGCGTTTATGAGATCCCGGAAACACGTTGACTAATAAATCAATATTATATTCCCCCCTTGATGTCTCGTGGAATTCGGTTTTTAACCCTTCATCCTCCCTACTTTAATTTTATGAAATAATGACCTTTGGGTTTTCATTGGCTATAAACCATAATCATCAACATTAACATAAATAAACACTACAAATAGATCACTCTGTTTGTAATGACTCTATATAATATATGCATTTCATTTTTTTGTATTGAATTACCGAATAAATTAATTTTTTGATGATATTCTAATTCTTTACGATGCACTAGTATCTATCTATCTTGAATACACCAGCCATATACAAACTGATCGGCAGTCGCTTATTGGCCTGTTAAGATAGACAAACACGAACATCATTGTTTTCATCAGCACACAGGTTACGATGTACTATGGATAACTATTATTTGTCAGATTGATGTTTGCTGGCCTATTTAGACAGGCCAATAATCAGGAACGGACATACGGTACCTAAAAATGTTAATTTCCCAATGGTCAGCCCATTTAAATGGGCTCTATCTGTTCCACTAAAACCATTTCTCTCTTTGTTGTTGCCTAATAATTTCTAAAATAAAATTCATATAATAACTACCAGGTAAACCCTTCTACTGCTTAAGCACCACAGTTCTTGTGGTCTTTCTGCTTTATTTGCCAGTTTATTTTCCTGGAGTATTGACCATACACCAATGTGGCTGTGACGATCATCACGAGCGTTAGTAAATGTACTATTGTACAGTAGCAGCATAGAAGATGGGATTTCTAGAAATCCCATGCTAACTGTACTTCACCAGTCGGAAGCGGTCACCATTGGCTACACGCAAGCAGATGCCACCCTGCATCCACCGCAGATGGTGAGTACAAGGCGGTTGCGGTCTCACTGCGTGCACCAGCAGGTTCCCTCATGTCCAGAGGCACTGCGTCCAAGACATAGCGCCTCCGGATAGTGAGCACATAACCTATAAGAGTCTAAAAAATGCAGCAAAAATATTGAATAAAGCATATTATTAAAAACGACAGCAAGAAAAACTTTTGATAAGCATTTTTCTTTCAACCTGGAAAAGCATGTTCAAATTCTCCTTGTGAACATACCCTTAGGCTACATTCACACACCATTTTTGATGCGTTTTTTCAAGGATCTGCTTTTGTGCAGCAAAGAGGATCTGTTTTTTTAAAAAATGCATCATCTATTCACACATTTTTGATGCATTTTTAACAGATGCATTTTGGAGTCTATGGAAAAAGCAGATTAGTAAAACGCCACACAAGCTGACATGCTCATTCTTTGTGAGGATCCGTTTTTGAGCCCAAAAACAGATCCTCACAAAACGTTGTGTCTGAATGTCAAATCTTGAAACCTATTGACTTTGCTGGGATGTCCAGAGTCACTGCATTTCACTTCAAAAACCAGATCCGCAAAAAACGCCTCAAAAATGCACAGTGTGAATCTAGCCTTAGTCTGCAAGCAGTGCCCTATCTTATTTCCTTGGCTAACTGTGAAACAAACCTGAAAATCATCCATAGAAGGTGCAAACCATAATGACTGAGTATCAAGAATTATCTCTGAGAGGAACATTGGTATTATTTCTTCTTCAGCAGGAGCACTGGATAGTGGAGCAGCTCCTGCAGGCTACGTAAACATATAAAATAGACAGTTATTATATCATAATATAAGCATATTTAGAGCAAACATTATTAACAATAAATAAAAGATTGATCATATTCATTACCTCATTCAGGGGCAAATATACCACATACCTCCAACCTGTCCAGCTACACAGTGGCTTGTGGTGAAGGGGAACCCACCAAATTTGACATGCCCCACACAGTACTTACATGTAGAGATTAGCAAACCCAGCCAGACTTAAAAAAATACCTGGGTTCGAGACCGAACTTGACCTGAATTTGAGCCCAGACCCAAACCCAATATAAGTGTATGGGGACCCAAACGTAAGCTATAAAATGGTGGATAGGGAGCTGGAAAAGGAAGCAAAATGGTGATTAAGCAGTTAAATCATACTTACCGCACTTCAGTGCTGCTCTCACACTTGATTTTGGGTCCGCTCATTAAGCCTCATACATATTGACTGCATTCCCCACCCAACCTCTGAGACAGCATCTGAGATTCATTGTTGCAATCAGACTGCATTCCGACCCTCTGTGCTGCCATATGTTGTTTCCATACACATTAGTCTATGGAAAACAAGTTGCCAACATAATAGTGCAAAAATAAATAAATAATTGCAAAAACGGCGTGGGGTCCCCCACATATTGATACAAAGTGCAGATAAAGAACACAGCTGTGAGCCAACATCCCCATGCATTATGTTGGTTGGGTATAGAAATATGGGGGACCTGAACGTTCCCACTTCACAGTGGGACCCAAAACTAGTGAGTTTCGGGTCACGCTGTGAGGAGTGGCACAGGAAAGTTCACCTCAGGTCAGAGAGCAGAGTCGCTCAAGATGAACTGAGGTGACCCAGAACGTGACGTCACCCCGTTCACTGCAAGAGCCGAAACTCATTCAGTTTCAGGTCTCGGCAGGAATGGACATCACAGAGGATCGTGGAGTGGTATGTGGGAATAATAAAGATAGAGCTGAAATATGTGATTGTGTGTTTTGTAGTCATTAATGAGGAGCGAGTGTATTCATTACTATTCACTATTCGCATGCATAGTACGGTATTGGGATTACTCGTTATATTGCGAGTATTTGTGTACTCGCCTCGCTAGATTCGGATGTCCTGTCCTGCAGTTTTGATGCCTCCTTTGCAGCCACTAAACATGCTGAGCTTCTTAACCAATCATAGTAATGCTGCAGACGTCTTGGTTGTGGCATTACTGTGACTGGCTGGCCGCCCAGTGTCATAGGGGCTATTTAAGCCCTGCCACCGCCATTTTGCGCACACTGCACCGGAGCCTCTTGTACAGAAACATAGGGAGAGATCGCTGAGCTACTAGGGAGCGTTTAGGCCTCTTGATAACAAAAAAGCTCTTTTCAGGGCTACCTGCATTGTATACTAGGTCAGTGTAGAATGGGGAGGGAGAGATACTCGAGCATGGACAGTTTAAAGGAGCCACTCACTAGCTCCATAATAAGAGAAAACAATAGCTTTTTTGAGAGCTGAAGACACAATACAAAGTCAAAGTCAGATGTCAACTACTCCAGCACACCCTTTTTGTACAGTCATATGAAAAAGTTTGGGCACCCGTCTTAATCTTAGTCATTTTTTTTTTTGTTTAAAATTGTTTTTTTTGCAACAGCTATTTCAGTGTGATATATGTAATACCTGATGGACACAGTAATATTTCAGGATTAAAACTAACCGAAAATGTGAAATATGCATTATTTCAAAATTTGACAGGTGCAAAAGTATGGGCACCTCAACAGAAAAGTGACATTAATATTTCATAGAGCCACCTTTTTAAAAAAAAACAGCCTCTAGTCGCTTCCTGTAGCTGTTAGGCCACGTGCACACGCTGAGTATTTGATGAGTTTTTTACCTCAGGATTTGTAGTCAAAGCCAGGAGTGGATGATTAAATACAGAAGTGGTGCAGGTGTGTCTATTAGACTTTTCCTCTGATTGCTCCACTCCTGGTTTTGTCTACAAATCCTGAGGTAAAAAACTTAACAAATACTGAACGTGTGCACATGGCCTTAATGAGTTCCTGGATCCTGGATGAAGGTATTTTTGATGTTCAGTGCTGATTATTAACATCTGATAGGTGTCTACATATTCTTCTTATTAGCTCACCTGAAGTGCACCTAACGTACTGTACCTGGCAGGTTGTGCATTCAATTAGATAAACAACGTTCTTAGTGCAGCAATTCATAAATGACTTTATTTTATGTGTGCTGCCATTATGATAAGACACAAACTTGTCATCTTTCAGCACATGGGTGCAAGCAGTGCATTTGTTGTGTCCACATCTGAAAAAAACCTTTTAATGCTAACCATGTATCACTTTTTTGGGGGGATGTTGTTAAAAATAGGCCCGGGGAAAGTATTGAACCGAGGGTTGGGGCTTTTCTGGCACTAAACCATATGTCTGCAATCAGCACTGAACATTTCAGCAGTGTCTAAACATTTCCTAAGGGAACATAATGGAGACACCAGTACCCTCAGGTTTCAGGAGATTGATAAGATACATAGGCATCCGAGAGGCGGTGACATAAGGCGGTTATTGCTACAGAAAGAATCGCATTGGATTTTTCATCTGGGAACAAAGGTTCCGCACGGACTTAATGTAAGACAGGACATCATTCTGCAATACTAGTTCTTAAAATGAGACATGTTTATTTGCATGAGTTTTTTTTGTTATATTCACACAGGTTTTTAATATAAATGTTTCTGCATTTTTTCATACTCTGTAGTATTGTATTAAATAATGTTTCTTATCACTTTAGGTCACAGCTATGCACAGGGGGTGGGACTGAATGTGTATTTAGTGAGGACCCACCCTTGTAACACTATGCCATGATTAAGACTGTGTAAGTCGAAACATGTTGGCTTGATGCACACCCCGCTGTTTTATGGAGGTTTTGTATAGCGAATAAATAAGCATTCCGGAAATTCGGTGTCAGGCCAGAAGAAACTTGATGCAGCCACTATGTTCCTGGTAAAATTTCCTGGTCTGTAACGTAAATCTGAGTGGAACCCAGAAGAGCAAGAGCAGATTCTGTCTTGGATAGCAGACAACACCTCTACACATTTGTCAAGCAACAACAAATCTTCCACAACCACACACAGTCTTCTGTCAATACACAGAAGGTTGGCCCATCCAATCCTGAAGCTGGTTCTAATTCCTCCCGCCATTATCAGTCATAGAAAACATATGACCCCTAAGCTTGGGCACTGCGAGGATTTGTTTGGCAAGTATTGCTTGGTTGGCTCTGGCCTATCAGAGTGCAGCAATTAAGAGGGACATAAGGAGGTGGCATGCGCTGATGCTCAAGTATTTGAGGACCTTTGGCCAGAAGAAAGCCAGTTGGAAGAATGTCATTTACTGTCTCCATAGTTAAAGTATGATGATGATGAGACAAAGTTGCCATGAGGTCAGCCTACTATGTCAACTGGGAAGGAGGATGAGACGGAAGACGAGGTAGTCGATGATGAGTCCACTGAACCGACCTGGACCGTTGGCATGCATAGCCATGACCGCAACACAGAGGAATATGGATATGTAGCACCAACACAGGCACCAAGGGGAAGTGGTTTGGCCAGAGTGAGAACTGGGTCAAGTGTTCCCAAGAGCACCCCCGCTGTGCACCAAGTCAGGGCAAGGGGGCGTTCAGTGAAAAACATTGTTGTCTGTAGCATCTGCCATACCAAGTTGAGCAGAGGCCAGGGCAAAGGTAACCTGAGCACCACCCCAGTATGTGAAACCACATGGCAGCTAAGCACCCCAGTAGGTGAACGGATCACCAGGGTATCAAATCCTCATCTGTGGGTCAAACCATGTCCCCCGGGGCTATGTACTTCACAATCTCCAATTCAGGAAGCAGCCGCTCATACCTTCTGCCCTCAAGCTGCAGTTGCTTACACACAACAAACATCAACCACATTCACTTCTTTGTCCCAGCAAAGCATATTGTCCAAGCCTGAGAGTTTCAAAAGAAAGCGAAAATACCCAACCATGCATCCACATGCACAAACACAAAACTCGCACAATGCCAAATTGCTAGCTGTGGAGATGTTGCCATTTAGGCTTGTGGGGACACAGTCTTTCCATAATCTCTTCGCCATGGCTGCCCAAAAAAACAGTGTTCCCAGCCACCACTATTTTGCCCAGTGTGTCGCCCCTGCGTTACACAAGCACGTGTTAAACAATCTGAACCGTGCTCTCACCTATGCCGTAATCAGGAAGATCCACCTAACACCTGGACAAGTTGTTGTGGACAGGGACGATACATTTCTTTCAAAGCACACTGGATGAACCTGATGGAGGGTGGGACAACGGCACAAACTGTAACATCACACATCCTACCCACACCATGAATAGCGGGCCCAACTTCTGTCAGGGTCTCCGCTTCTTCATATTCCACTTTCTCTCTCCCCTCATCCTCTGCAGAATTACCCTCCCCATTAGTGCTAAGCTGGGACCTGTGCAGCAGCGCATCGGCAAAACGGCAACACGCTCTCCTGAAGCTGATCTGTTTAAGCCATATTGGCGCCCATTTCCGCTATTTCCCTGTGTGGCACCCTGTCACCCTGTTGGGCACCACAGAACCCTTAGGGACACGAATGGAGCAGAAACAGCAAGCATCACTCACCAAAACACCTTAGTACACCTTTAACACCTGTTTCACCCCAAGCCTCTAGGGGGAGCTCCACTGGTCTCCTTGAGCCAGCTTCCCCTATAAATAGGGTCTTGGAGGGAGAAACACCAGAGTGTGCAGACGCTAGAAGAGCTGCAGGACGTGTGCAACCACGGTTCTGGAGCTATACTAGGCCCAAACCAGCACACCTGCCCAGTGAGAGACCCTTGCAATTGGGGTCAGAGGAAAGGAGAAAGCACCTCTCAGGGACATCAGAGTTACCCTAACTCTCCCTCATCATCCGGTTACTGGAACTGAGCTGTGAGAGCTACCACGCCACCACAGAGAAACCAGCACAACTAACAGGGAGTCTAGCCCCCTGTTCACCTGAAGCACCTACTGACGAGAGCCCAGGGAAGAGCATTGATCCGGCTTAACCCTTTAACAGTGCCCTCAGTGCAATTACCCAGGTGAAGCACGTTCCACTGAACGCACAACCCGGTCTGGCAGGATTCCACATCCACCCGACCTCACTAGAAGTACAGAGAAAGGTACCCAAAGACTTTAATGTGTCTGCGTTTGATTCCTGAGCCTAACAGCAGTACTACCGAGCTGCCTCACAAACATTTTGTGCAGCTCCTGGCCCTGGGGACTACCGCTCGTCCTGTGGGGGGTCTGTCAGAATTCCAGGTTTTCCGGCTTGCCGTGTGACCATTTTGCCCTCAGTCAGCATGGAGATCATTGTTTTGTTTGCCCTTCTTCCTGTCTCGTTTACATAAAGACCTGCTCAGCTGAGCATTCATTGCTTGAGTATACTGGTTCCTGGTTTGCTCTTGCTCAGCTGTTCTCCTGATTTACTCACTTCTCTGGAGCTCTGTGTGATCTCGGTTCACCTTACAGCTTCCTGCATCGTGCTTCTGGTGCCGCTGCTTCTACCTTCGGGCTCAGACGTTCAAGTGTGTAAGCAACTACCGGTCATTACCCTATGTACTGTGTGCTTTTGGAAATTGTGTTTTCTTTATCTCTTTGGAACTTTGTTTGAACTTGTTACCCGGTCATCCGGGTGTGGGGACCTTTTTACCACGGACTATCTCTTCCGGTTGTTCCAGTACCAGGACCCGTGCTACGGACTATATGCATCCGGATTTGCTTGCTTCGGACTATTGGTTTTTCGGACTGTTTCCTTAAAGGACTGTGCACTACGATACATATATATATATTGGTGTCGTGTTATGTTGTGTGCTTTGGCTGTGTACTGCATTCACATTGTTTTGCTGTGTATATATAAATACCTTGCACCTAAGAACCCGTCTCTGCTCTTCATTGCCCTTAAGCGATCAGACTCCTCAAACCCTATACAATGGTATTACAGCGTCCCTTCTTGCTGTATAACATCCCCCGGAGGCCTAGCAGCGTCGGTGGAATCACCGGAACACCCGCAGGTGGCGTCACGACAAGATTTAACCCTTAACTGTTCAGCCATCCCCTATTGATCTGGACCACCGGGCCCCATAGCCGCAGGCGCGGTTCCGTGACAAGGAGAGGAAAACACCTGCGACGTGCAGAACCGGCTATGGTGAGTCAGAATTTGGCGTCACGAACAGGATACGTTCCTTAACGGGTATTGTGTGCTATTTTAATGACTGTATATACTGAACTGTATATTTGAAACGCCATTGCTGCGCGGAAGGCGGGAAAAGAAGGGGCGTTCCTAGGCAAAAGGGTGCAAAGATAAGCCCCACCCCCACGCTCTGACGACTTCCCCTGAACGCAGCAGGAACCAGAAACTCCTGTGGTGCCTCACTCCTCACCGCGAGGCCAACACTTCCGTTTGAAACCGAAGGGACTGGCCGCGCTTAACTAAGGGGGAGCGAGGATGAGTAACCAGGATCCCGATAATGCGGTGCTTCCGCAACAACAGCAAAACGTACCCTTAGATGGACAGCAACACGCCGGCGGTATGCCGCAACAACCCGCTCCGATTATGCCGATATCTCTGCCATACGTTCCGAATGCGGCCTGGTTACCAAGTACAGCAGTACACCCGGTACCTTGGAGATGTTCCAGAGGAAGATATGCCAAGTGCTGGACATGTACGCTATGACCGATAAGCAGAGGGCTTCAGTTGTAATGGGACAGTTAACAGGCGCAGCGGAGCTGCAAAGCCACAACTGGTCTATAGAAACTCAGGAGTCTGTGGAGCAGATATTCGCTAAATTAACCGGGTTTTTGAACATCATACTGAGGCTGAATTAAGACTGTCATTCTACCACTGTAAACAAGGGGCACAGGAAAGTGTCCTGGACTATTCACTGCGCTTACAAGAGGCACTGAGACTGTTAAAACAAGTCGATCCTGATAGTGTCAGAGATGAGAACAAAGCGTTAATTGGACAGTTTGTTGTGGGACTCAAACTATCTGAGGATAGAAAGCAAGCAAGCTGGTGGTCCCTGCAAAACCTGGCGCAGAATTTGACACTTTGAGAGACTTAACAGTGCAGGGACAACGGCTCTCTACAGTGCCTGATCCAACATCGCAGCAGTATACTGACACCCCTTCTGTGCCGGCAGCAGCATCTCCAATCTCTGCGGTTCAGTCTAGTGCACAGACTATAACACCCGACTGGTTTAAATAACTGTGTGCTAATGTAGAGCAGCTGATGAAGGACATAGCCAAGGTACAAGCTGGGAGAAGACCCAAGACAGAAGTAAGGTCATCGGACAAGATTCAGCTCACTGACAGCCCCGACGACGTCCCGTGGATGAAGAAGAAGACACCGCCGCCGCGAGGAAAACCTACAGATCGCCGCAGCCCTGACAGACGCGTGTTAGTCAGCAGAGCGACAGAGAAGGACGCACTCAGCAATCCTGTCCTTTAAATGAGCAACCCCTGGGCGAGAAGGGCCAACCCAAGGAGTAGACTATCCGGGCCCGACCAACTTGGAATCAAGTACGTGGGCGACTGTCCATACCTACCGATCGTCATCGATGGCATCGCTACCTCCGCCTTGATAGACACTGGATCCCAGGTGACAACCATCCGTATATCCTTTACAAGCGGTTCTGGCCAGATGTGGAGCTAGAACCCCCACATCCCGATCTGAACATTGAAGCCACTAATGGTATGATAGTTCCAGTGGAGGGACAATGAGAAGCTACAGTAAAGGTGGGGAGGGTGCAGTTAAAGAACCAGGGTATCATAGTGGTTCAGGATACACCAAACGAGAGGGATACACATGTAATACTGGGTACTAATATCATGGTCAAATGTATCGATGAAGTGTTGTTTTTACTCCAACAGAGTGTTGATGCTGGTAGACCAAGAGAAAAGAGAGCTATCCAAAAGCAGATCCGAGCTCTGGTTTATCAACAACAGGTAACATTGTCTAATGGTGAAATTGGCAGAGTACGGGTCACAGATCCCATTCCAATTGTGGTACCACCCAGAAGTGAAATGATGATCTGGTGTCGAGCAGCCATAGGCCTCAGAGGGCAGGACTACCAAGCTGTAGTAGAACCTGTAATGTCCAATAGTAGTCTTATGCTTTGACAGCCAGAGGGTTGGTCGACGTGAGAAAGGGAGTCCGTAATATAAATTATGGTGATGACGAAGTCAAACTGCCAAGATATGCAACTGTCGCAAAACTGTACCAGGTTAAAGATGATGCTGTAATTGATGTAAAATCCTCTTCCCAAACTGTAACTGACGAACCCCTCACTCCAAAGATCAGTTAGAGAAATGGTGTCAGGAGCTCAGTGTAGGAACTGACAATACACCTACTCACCAGAAAAATGGATTATACCAGGTAGTTCGGGGTATGAGCAAGTGTTCAGCAAACACCCACTCGACTTTGAGAGGATTAAAGGGGTACTGTCACGCTCTACAGACGGATCTGATGTGAGGACCCACTGGACCGCAGGCAAAGCGGATGCTGATACCAGGATGAGAGAGAGAACCAGACAAGGAAGGTACTTTTCAAAGATTTATTTGCACACAAGAACAGCAGTGGGCAAAACACCCCAAGGGAAGGCCACAGGGCCACCTCACCGGAAACACCTCCAAAGGAGTCCAGCAAGAGTGACCCCTATACAGGGATTTCTCCTGGACGAGGCTAAGGGGGGCCCAAGAGAGGGGACACCCGTGTTGAACCGACCCAAAGGAAGGAACCGACAGCAGGGAGACACGGAGGTGCAGAATGGGGTCCTTTGGGAAACCAGGTAACACGGACGGCAGCAGGGAACAGGCACGGAGGTATTCAACTGCAAGAGAACAAAAACAAGGGTAAGGAAAAGCACACAACAGGAGAACCTTAACAAGACCTGGACCAGCAACTTCAAGAAGGTAGAAGTTGCCCAGGCAATGTCCAGAAGTGAATGAGGACCTTATATCCCCGCTGCCTCTCAGTGATTGGCTGAGAGGCGGGGCAGGGCAGACTGGAACCCTGGCCCTTTAAGAGTGGCTGAGAGCACGCGCCCGCCCCCTACTGAGAGCACAGGGAGGAAGTGAAGCAGCAGGAGCCCCAAGAGGACGATGCAGCAGCATGGAAGCCGAACCCTGGCCGCTTGACAAGCGGCGATGCACTCTGGAGCCCTGGGGCCGCCGCGCCGGCAGGAACCCTGAATCCCCAAACCAGGGCCGGTGACGGAGCGATAGGTAAGCGGGCAGGGGGGACAGTAAGCGTGCAGTGGAGGTGCCGTGCCGCAGGGACGCAACAGGTACAACACCATATCCCACAGGCAACAATGCACCTATCAAAGAAAGGTACAGACCTATACCACCCACACACTACCAAAAAGCAAAAGAAATGCTTCAGGACATGAAGAATGCAGGAGTCATTAGGGATAGCTGTAGTCCCTGGGCAGCACCACTAGTCCTGGTTAAAAAGAAAGATGGTAGTATGAGGATGTGCGTAGACTACAGACAAATCAATAAAGTCACACACAAGGATGCATACCCGTTTACCGCATAGAAGAGTCCTAGCTGCCACTCAAATCTGCCAACTACTTCTCCACATTAGATCTTACTAGTGGGTACTGGCAGGTTGCGTTGCAGAGGAGGATCGTGAGAGGACAGCCTTCACGACACCTATGGGGCTTGCGAGTTCAACACTATGCCATTCGGGTTGTGCAATGCCCCAGGAACATTTCAGAGGCTGATGGAGTGTTGTTTGGGCCACAAGAACTTTGAAACTGTCCTGTTATACCTTGATGATGTCATTGTATACTTCCAGACCTATGAAGACCACCTGCAACACCTGAGTTAAGTGTTCGAGTCACTGTCCAAGTACGGGATGAAACTGAAACCGTCCAAGTGCCACCTGCTGAACCCAAGGTCCAATACCTAGGACATGTGGTTAGTGCCGAAGGCGTAGCACCTGACCCGGATAAAGTAACCTGTCATCAAGGACTGGCTAGCACCAACTACTCACAAAGAGGTACGTCAATTTCTAGGAATGGATCGGGTACTACCGACGATTCATCAAAGGCTATACCAAGATATCAGCACCCATGCAAGATCTCTTAGTAGGTCAATCCAAAAACGGCAAGATTAGGGGACCCCCTTCCACTGGGGGCCAGAACAGGAACAATCCTTCCAGAAGCTGAAATATGCGTTAAATGGAGAAGAAATCCTGACCTATCCTGATTACAATCTCCCGTTTTTACTGTACACTGATGCAAGCAATGAAGGCTTAGGAGCCATCCTAGCTCAAAGCCAGCAGGGAAAGGAAAAGGTGATCGCCTACGCCAGCAGAAAGCTCCGACCCACGGAAAGGACCGGAAACTACAGCTCCTTCAAACTGGAGTTCCTGGCCCTGGTCTGGGCAATCACAGAGCGTTTCAAGCATTACCTGGCATCCACCCCGTTCACAGCTTTCACTGACAACAACCCTCTAACACATCTAGAGACTGCAAAGGTGGGACCCTAGAGCAGCGCTGGGTAGCAAGACTCTCAAACTATGACTTTCACTGTAAAGTACCGGGCAGGTCACAAAAACGGCAATGCTGATGCCCTGTCCAGAATGCCTAACCTTCCTGAAGAGGGAGAAGACATAGATGACCTGGAGGAGATTGAACTACCTGCTTTCCACTGTCGGGTACAGCAACGTGTCATCAGGCGAACCAGAGACGTGTAGAGAGGACCGTGAACCCTTTACCTCACCATGACTGGAAGGAGGTTCAAGCCAACGATCCAGATGTCAGTTTGGTAAGAGAGCTGATAACTTAAGAGCACGACAGCATGGACCCTGATGCCTCCCGAAATGCTAAACGCCTATGGAAAGAAAAGGGGAGGTTGTTTGTCTACCAAGGTAAACTATGCAGAAGGTATCTGAATCCCAGAACACACAAACTCATCTGGCAGATCGTGGTTCCGAAAACTGAAGTCCAAATGATCCTTGAAGGCTACCATGACGATGCAGGACATTTTGGATGGAAGAAACTGGAGAGACTCCTGAAGGATCGGTTCTACTGGGTCGGGTATGCGAGGCTCAATTGACAAGTGATGTAAAAACTGTGGACCATGTCACGTACGAAGGAAAGACCATCTAACTCAGAAAGCTCCGTTGCAGCCAATTGTTACCACGAAACCCCTTGAAATAGTTGCTCTCGACCACGTGAAGCTTACCCCAATTCGCACCGGGTACACTTACGCTCTCTCCATTGTTGACCACTATTCAAGATTCTGGTAGTAGTCCCAGTTAAGGACTTAATTGCGGAGGTAGCAGCCAAAGCATTCCAGAGTTACTTCTGTCGCCCCCATGGGTATCCAGACAAAGTCTTGACTGACCAAGGGCCAGCCTTCAAATCAGCTCTGTTCCAAGACTTTCTAGGGCTATATGGGTGTAAGAAGATCAGGACCACGCCTTATCATCCCCAAACTAACGGTTTATGTGAGAAAATGAACCACATCGTCATTGACATGCTCAAAACCTTACCAGTTGAAGAGAGGAACCAATGGCCTGAAAAACTTCCAGATCTTGTGGATATCTACAACCACATACCTGTCAGTTCAACCAACTATACACCTGCTTACCTGATGCGGGCAAGACCAGGTAAGTTACCTATTGATTTACAGATGGGAACCATCGAACCAACACAAGATTCTTCTGATAAAGATTGGATCAGTCAACGCCAAGAGCAGTACCACGAAGTACAAGAGAGCGTAGAAAGAAACCTGAACATCAGCAGAACTAAACAAGAAAAAGACTTTAACAAACACGCCTCAGCTGAACCTCTAACTACAGGTGACTTAGTGCTAACAAGAAAGAGAAAAACAACAAATTGGATGACAATTGGGAATCTGAACCCTACACAATTGTACCATCGCAATAGGACAATTCCAAAATTTGCGTTATCGGCAAAGATCAAGGAATTACCTTCGCAACTGTCTCTAGGGACTATTTGAAAAATGTCCAACACAGTTAAAACCCCAAGTAACCAGTTACCCTGTAGTAACTACTGTTGAAGAACCTAAAGAAAACCTAGTCCATAGAGACATTGGATATTTACCAGCCAACTGGCCACAATGCAATGGTGCATTCATCATACCAGTTATGCATTTCTACCAACCTGTAGAAGATCAGCAACCATTACCTATCCAACCAGTTCAACAAGAACAAGTTCGAGTGCAAGAGATGCAGCCTGTTATTTTGGAACCTGAGATTCCTGTAATCGGTGAACCTGCTAGTCCCACAGTAAGAGAGAGAATTCCTACACAACTAACTCAGTGGATAGTCCAGTAGATAGATTACGTACTTACTATGGTATTACACAAAGCAGAAGTAGAGAAAGAACCACTTTGTACACTACACCAACAGCTTTTGAGACACCCACACTAGCAAATCCACACGTAGTACATTAGGACAACCCCCAAACAAGTATGGAGAATGGGTTTAAAATGTAGTGGAATATAGTACCTGTTAACAAATGTAAATAGCAACTGGTTTCAAAAACTGTAAAAAGTAGTGTACAGAAGGGTGGAGGAATTGGGCTCTGTCCCAAGTATACTAAGTTGGGGACAGAAAGTGCCTGGTAGGGTAAAGAAGGTTAGTACCGGCCTCCCAAGCAGAGACGCCCATAGGGAATGTATAAAGTTTAAAATGTGTACATGTATTTGTGGACTTTACTCTTTTTCCCCTTTTTCATAAACTTTGGACAATTGTCACAGGACTTGTGTGACCAAAACTTACCTTTACCAGCCTGCGGCAGATGGACTAGTGCCTTATGGACTGCTTTTCATATTTTTCCCGTTTTTCCCTTTTCTTTTCAGTGATTTTTGTATTTTTCCTTAAGACTCTGTAAATACCTGTTATTGAATGTTATAAAATGCTTAGTGGTAAGATGTAAAAGAAAACTTTTTGCTCAGTCCGGAGAACTGACATTAACTAAGGGGGAATGTGGCACCCTGTCACCCTGTTGGGCACCACAGAACCCTTAGGGACACGAATGGAGCAGAAACAGCAAGCATTACTCACAAAACACCTTAGTACACCTTTAACACCTGTTTCACCCCATGCCTCTAGGGGGAGCTCCACTGTCACCTTGAGCCAGTTCCCCCTATAAATAGGGTCTTGGAGGGAGAAACACCAGAGTGTGCAGACGCTAGAAGAGCTGTAGGACGTGTGCAACCAACGGTTCTGGAGCTATACTAGGCCCAAACCAGCACACCTGCCCAGTGAGAGACCCTTGCAATTGGGGTCAGAGGAAAGGAGAAAGCACCTCTCAGGGACATCAGAGTTACCCTAACTCTCCCTCATCATCCGGTTACTGGAACTGAGCTGAGAGAGCTACCACGCCACCACAGAAAACCAGCACAACTTACAGGGAGTCTAGCCCCCTGTTCACCTGAAGCACCTATCAACGAGAGCCCAGGGAAGAGCATTGATCTGGCTTAACCCTTTAACAGTGCCCTCAGTGCAGTTACCCAGGTGAAGCACGTTCCACTGAGCACACAACCCGGTCCGGCAGGATTCCACATCCACCCGACCTCACTAGAAGTACAGAGAAAGGAAGCCTAACACTGCTTGCTGTGAACCTCCAGGAGTGTCAACCTCACTATCCCGGTCCGAGTGTACCTGCTTTCCACCAGTAAAGGTACCCAAAAGACTTTAATGTGTCTGCGTTTGATTCCTGAGCCTAACAGCAGTACTACCGAGCTGGCTCACAACATCTTGTGCAGCTGCTGGCCCCGGGGACTCCCGTTCATCCTGTGGGGAAAGTCCCTTCTTGCTGCATAACATCCCCCGGAGGCCTAGCAGCGCCGGTAGAATCACCGGAACACCCGCAGGTGGCGTCACGACAAGATTTAACCCCTTAACTGTTCAGCCATACCTTATTGATCTGGACCACCGGGCCCCACAGCCGCTGGCGTGGTTCCGTGACATGGAGAGGAAAACGCCTGCGACGTGCAGAACCCGGCTACGGTGAGTCACCTGCAAAAGTACTTCGAATTTTCCATGTCACTGATTCGTTTGTGACCTGTCCACGCGGTGGAACTCTACCTACCATATGTTGGTGAGGATTAGTGAGCAGCAGATTACAGTAGCTGAATACCAGCTTCAACATGCCCGTCAGACTGAGTCAGCCAACACACATAATAACTGTCGAGTGGGTGTGAATTGCTGACATTTGTGAGGTTCTTGAGAACTTTGAGTACTGCACGAACCTCATGAGCGGTGCTCAGGCTATTTTCAGTGTAAGCATTCCCCTGCTGTGTCTCTTGAAACAATCACGGCATAATCTCAAAAAGGAAACTTTGAGTGGCCAGTATTTTGGTATGGGGCAAGATTTCCCAACGGGTGATACTACCCATCCCAGCGGAGGTGGAGGAGGAAGAGGTGAATCAGCATGAGGAGAGGATGGGTACGGTTATTACTGCTGGGGACACAGAAGATTTGCCTTTTTGCAAATTGGCCCACATGGCATAGTTCATGTGTAAGTGTCTGTGGCATGACCCTCGCATGATACACATTTTAATCAACAACCTATACTGGTTGGCCACCTTTCTTCATCCACGATACAAGTACAAATTTCCTTCTCTCCTTTTGGAGTCACCAACGAGTTTTACAAAAAAATTGTTCAAGAGGGCCATTGTAAATCAGTTGCTGAAAACATCACCCTCAGACAATGCTAGTGGCAGAGCTGCCGCCTTTTTTCAATACCAACAGATAATGGGGAGAGACACGAACATCAGGTCCAACAGAGGTGGGGGAAAAATGTGCACAAATTAAAGCAATTGTCAACCAGCACAACAGCAAGGGCTATCTGTGCCTGTAACAATTCCAAGGAGGGAGAAGTTGCAGAACATGGTCAAGGGGTACTTAGGTGACCATATGTCCGTCTTTCTGACGCTTCCATTCCCTTTAGTTATTGGGTGTCCAAGCTGAACACTTGGCCTGACCTCTTCTTATACGCCTTGGAAGTGCTGGCCTGCCCGGTTGGTAGTGTGATGTTATAGTGTGTTTTCAGTTCCACTGGATTAATCAATCACTGACAGGTGCATACGCCTCTCCATGGAAAATGCAAACTTACTCTAATTAAAGTCAACAAGGACTGGATATCTCCACAGTTTGTAATTCCTCCAAATGACAGCAAACAAACCTAAATTCACCAAAAAAGCTGATTCATGCTACTGCTGTTAACGTCAAACCCTTCCCATTAAAACCTGTTTCCTTCCTTCGTCAACCATTATTCAGCCCATAGGGCTAATTTTCAAAAACCCTATGCACATTGTGCACTGGACAAGCTGCAACACTATTCCTACTGCAGCATAAGTAACTACTATTTGTGATTAGAGGCCCTTGGGATGGTGGTTTCCTAAGTCAATGATGACTCAGCCCATAGGCTCATTTATACAAACCCTATGCACATTGTAGAGTAGACAAACCAGGACAGTATTCTTACTCCAGCCAACTATTATTTCTGATTGAAGGCCTTGGAATGGTGGATTCCGGCATCTACCATTAGTCAGCCCATAGGGCTCATTTTTACAAACCCTATGCACATTGTGCAGTGCACACTATTCCCACTCCAGCCTAAATAACTACTATTTGTGATTTAAGGCCCTTGGGGTGATGGATTCCTGCATCTACTATGACTTAGCCCATAGGGCTAATTTTTACAAACCCTATGCACATTGTGCAGTAGACGAACTAGTACACTATTCCCACTGCACCCTAAGTAACTACTATTTGTGATTGGAGGCCCTCGGGATGGTGGAATCCTGCGTCTATCGTGATTCAGCCGATAGGGCTAATTTTTACAAACCCTATGCACATTGTGCAGTGGACTAATCTTGAATATACAGTGTTCCTACAAAACTAATATTTGTCATTGGAGGCTCTTGTCACAGGTTGCCCCACATTGTGACTGAGATAGGGGATACATATTCAATAAAAATCTACACTCAGTCACCCTATCTGGCAAAAAAAAACCATTGCCGGGTTGAGCAACATTGGAACTAGGATAGGGTATACATATTCAATAGAAATCTACACTCAGTCACCCTATCTAGCAAAAAAACATTGTCGGGTTGTGAAACATTGGGACTGATATAGGGGATACATATTCAGTTGAAATCTACACTCAGTTACCCTATCTGGCATAAAAACATTGCCAGGTTGTGCAACATTGGGACTGAGATAGGGCATACATGTTCAATAGAAATTTACACTGATTATTGATGACCGAATGATGACCCTCTGAAAATTTTAATTGAGGGCCACAACTACCACAGTAGTCCATCGTAGATAATGTTGGTCAAGGGAGGCCCTTGTCATGGTATTTTCCTGCACCTATGACATAGCCCCCAGGAGTAATTTTTGGAACTTCGATGCAGACTCTCCACTGGATCAAGTTGTAGAGTATCAAGAAGTCTCCTCCTGTCTAATCTGGGGAATATTGTCAATCAAAATCTCTGAGCTATTTGGAGAAGCTTCTCTATTCCATCTGGAAGGGAAGAAAAATATATCCTTTGTCAATTGACTTGCACAAGAGATATCTTTTAACTTGTCAGCCAGTTGACTAGTGCAGCTTTATTTTTCCGTTTCACAGAGTTCAGCCAAATCTGAGGATCGCAAGCCGCACTCAGTGCTACCTTCTAGTACTCCATGTGTCTTGCCCTTTTTCCATGTAGCCTCTACCCTTAAATTAGCTAAATACTAGAGTGAGGGCCCTACAATATGAATAAGTGAGGGCACTTTCAAATGTACACAAGAGGGACCTCTAAAATGTATAGAGGAGGGCACTTCCAAACGTATGTTACAGGGCCACATGATGGTTCTCAGTAAACTCAGGTTTCCTGCCTACAGCAGGCCCTCTGAACATTTGAATTTAGGGCCTGTGAGGTAGCGGCGGCGGCGGCACGGCGGAGACAAGGGATCCAGGCACCACTGGTCACGGCACACGGGTTTATTTGCCAAAACCGTAGGACAAAAACAATAGTCGGGTACAATATTCCAGATTCCCCTTACTTCAGGGGCCGCTACTTAGCTGCATCCAAAAAGACGTACCCCGACAAAACCAGCCACAGTGTCTCAGGCCTGGCTCAGGGATGCTTCTCTCTCAGAAGCTCAGGGAGTTGTCTTCACTCCCCCACTCGAGACCACACCCCGTGGTCTAGCTTCCTTTTATCACACCCAAGCCAGTAAAGCAGAACCAGCACAAAATCCCGGGATGGAGTGCAACCTGTCAATATGGAGGACGCACCCAGGGAGGCACACACCGGCCGCAGGGGCCCGACCCGGTCGGTCTCTCACACACCCCCCCCCTATGTTCAAGCCTATAGGGCCGAACACAAGGCCATAACCCCGGGCCCTGCGTGCAGACCGCGTCACGGCGTGGAGAACCGGCGGAGCCAAGCAGGGGCACCCGGGGATACCAGCGGTGCCAGACCCCACGAGCAACCAACCTGTTCGGACCCCCGGCACCCACAAACCCCAGACGGGCATCAATGACAGCGGCCTGGGGCCCCACGAGCCACACGGGGTCTGCCCGCGGCACTGCTGTACCACTCCGGACAGCGAGCCGGCGCACTGGTCTCTGCACCCGGGAATCAGTCACATCAAGTCCTCTGGGTATCCCGGCGGCGGGAGTCTCGGGCTCTGGGCCCTGTCCGTCCTTCCTCCGGAGGGCCATATACTCGTTCCACAATACCCGGAACAAGGGCATATCCCTCCCCAGCACAACATCATAAGGGAGATGCTTTACCACCCCCACGACATGTTGAACCCTCCTGGCTGAGGTAGCAAACGTGACAGGCTTCGTCGGATACCTACGATGATCCCCATGGACACTCATCACCCTGACCTTCTGGTCGGTGGGTTTGGTCCTGGAGACCAAGGAGGCACACACGAGGGTCACGTTGCTCCCTGAGTCCAGGAGAGCCGTCACTTCATGACCATTAAGCCGAACGCGGCACAGTACATTCCCAGTGTCCCTGGGGTCCGAGCGGCCTTTCCCGGCGAGGTGGGCGAACATGGACCGCCTCCGGGAGTAGTCGCAGTCAATGGATTCCCCGTTGAGGGGACACTGTGCCATTATATGTTTAACCTCCTGACACCTCCTACATCGGGGTTGACCTCCGTTATACCAGGGGCTGAACAGCGGCGGTCCGGAACGCCGCTTTGCTGCAGCGGGAGAGCCGTTCTTGGCCTGAGCCGGGTGCTCGCTCACCCGGGGTCCGGATTGGGGGTCCCTGCTTTCTGGTGTGGTTGGCGCGGCCTTGCGGTTGGTTTGCAGTGTCCCCGTGTCCCTGATCAAGTCCTGTGTGGCCACATGGCGCTCCACCACATTTACCACCTGGTCTAGGGTACCCGGGTCACTGTGTCCCACCCACCGTTGTATGGGGATGGACAGCGTACGCACGAAGCGATCCACCACCACCCGCTCTACCATCTGTGCCGGGCTCAGTGCTTCAGGCTGCAGCCATTTCTTAACCAGGTGTAGCAAGTCATAGGCCTGAGAGCGCACAGGTTTGCCTTCCTCGTAGGCCAATTGGCTCACCCGTTGTGCCCTCACGTAAGTATTAACCCCGGTACGGGCAAATATCTCCCCCTTCAGGGCTCCATAGTCCAGGGCATCCTCGGTACACAAGTCTATGTATGCCTTTTGGGGATCACCAGTCAAATAGGCCGCCAGCACCTCAGCCCACTGGGCGACCGGCAGTCTCTCCTGTCCAGCCACCCGCTCAAACACGGCCAGGAATGCCTCCACATCATCCCCCGGCGTCATCTTTTGCAGCGCTTGTCTTACCCTTTTCCGGACGCTGCCGTCATCACCTGGTCCTTGAGGCAGATCCCCCGGTAGGGCCCGCACAGCCTCGGTCAACAGGGCCATCTGTTCCTGGTGTCGGTGTTCCTGCTGCTGCAGTGCTTGGAACTGCTGCTGCTGAGCCTGAACCAGGTGTTTGAGTACCTCCTCCATGCTGGTGGTGGGCTTGTACTGGAATGTAGCTGCTTGAATCCTGGACATGCGCTGCCGGGCACACCACAAGAGACTGGCTGCTCCTCTTGCTTAGCAGCCGCTCATTAGCCTCATGACACAGTCTCTTCCCCACCGGAACTGAGGGCAACAGTTACGCCGGCTACATCTCACCGGGCCGGCAATGCCCGCATTCTCCACCATATGTGAGGTAGCGGCGGCGGCACGGCGGAGACAAGGGATCCAGGCACCACTGGTCACGGCACACGAGTTTATTTGCCAAAACCATAGGACAAAAACAATAGTCGGGTACAATATTCCAGATTCCCCTTACTTCAGGGGCCGCTACTTAGCTGCATCCAAAAGGACGTACCCCGACAAAACCATCCACAGTGTCTCAGGCCTGGCTCAGGGATGCTTCTCTCTCAGAAGCTCAGGGAGTTGTCTTCACTCCCCCACTCGAGACCACACCCCGTGGTCTAGCTTCCTTTTATCACACCCAAGCCAGTAAAGCAGAACCAGCACAAAATCCCGGGATGGAGTGCAACCTGTCAATATGGAGGACGCACCCAGGGAGGCACACACCGGCAGCAGGGGCCCGACCCGGTCGGTGCCTCACAGGCCGCAAAATATCAAGGGGGTGGAGGAGGAGAATGAGGAGGGTGAAGCCCAACCCTACAATGAGCACATTTTAAACTGCTGTGGAATATGTATTCCACTATCCAAGTCTCAATGAAGGAGGGACCACCAATATGTCCAAGGAAGACTAGTCCCTCCAAAATGCATGTTACTGGGCCACCTCTGGGCCCTCATCAAAGTCAGGTTTCTTGCCTACTGCAGGCCCTATGAACATTTGAATTTAGGGCCGCAAAATGTCATGGAGGTGGAGGAGAAGGAGGAGAGTGAAGCCCAATGCTACAATGGGCACATTGTAATCTGCTATGGAATATGTATTCCACTATCTGAGTCTCAATGACAGAGGGACCGCCCAAATGTCTAAGTAAGAGTAGTGCCTCCAAAATGCATGTTACAGAGCCACCTGAGGCCTCTCAGGTCAAAGATCAACATACCTACTGGTATGTTGTAGCTGGCCTTGTACAAAATGTATAAGTGAGGACCCTCCAAATTCTATAAGGCAAAAAAAAGCAACATCACTATGTGTAAACAAACGCTAAAAGCGATATTTTTTTCTGGTTTATTTAGCCTTATATACAAGTTATTATGCAGGAAAACCTGTTTCTTAACCTTCTTGGCCTGTTACATGCAATTTTAGTTAGATTTGGTAGTTGTTTTTATGTATCTGTAAAAGTGGCGGAATGCTGCACTAAACCTATTTCCAGAAATCATATGTGAGTCAGAAATGCATGCATATTAGTGTATTAATACACATATTGTTAATTTTTGACTGAGCTCCCACTATATAATAATTGTTCCCTTTTCTCCCTTCCATAGTCTGATAGCCACACATGGACACCATTGTGAGAGCCTAACACACACCTGTTCATTGTTTTTACTTGCATCGATGAGCATATAAACCCACTCACATTTCACAATCTCACTAGGGCATAGTGTCAGGACCTGGCAGTGGAGGCTCCTTGTAAGTGGATGTCAGGCTTAATCTTTAGTGGCCACTATTGAGACTAAGATCTCAGGTTTTTCATATTTAGCACAGGGCAGTTTCTGCAATACACTGATGCATTATACCCACTGATCCTCTTGTTTCTAGTGCCACTCATTAATTTACATTTTTCATGAAATAGTAGTGTCGCGGCAGATAACCATTTCTAGAAATGCATGCAGGCATATTGTCGAGACTTTTCCCACTCTGTTTTTTCACCTTCCCATGTATTTCAGCCTTTTCCTAAGGCCCTCAGACCCCTTTGAAAGGTCCAGCAATTATCGCATTTCTTATTGACTTACATTGTACTTGTTATTCGGAAAGAATACGTGATTATTGAAAATTACTCCTAACGAGTATAGTGATTACGAATATTACTGTACTCACTCATCACTTGTCCTAATAAAAACAATTGTGTGTATTCTGTACTATTTGCTAGAGATTCTTAATGGCCGGGTCTAACATTGGCCAGACATTAGGAATCTTGGGCTTAGTGCCAGCCGGTAATATATAGCCCTTATACCCAGTCTGCCAGTGCCACAGGGCAGCTGAAAGAGCTAGGCGCAGCTCCAGAAAATGACGCTACAATGAATGATCCATTTTCTGGGGCGGGCTGCGGGCTGCAATTCAAAACAGGAGGGGGCCAAGAATGCTTGGGCTTCCCCACGCTGAGGATTCCAGCCCCCAGCTGCCTAGTTGTACCTGGCTGGAAACCAAAAATACAACAAAGCTCCATGTAATTTTTTTAAATTAGGGTTCTTTCACACACTGTGTATTTGCTGCATATATGCTGCATTTTTTTATGTGCAAGCTCATCACAAACCAGGAGTGGAACAATCAGAGAAAAAGTATAATAGAAATAAGTGCTCCACTTCTGTATTTATCACTCACTCCTGGTTTGAGATGTGCTCGCACGTAAAAAATGCAGCAAATACGCAGCGTGTGAACGCATCCTTATTTCAAGAAATAATAAAAAGAAAGGGCTCCCCTGTTTTTCTATTACCAGCCAGGTAAAAATAAGCAACTGGAGGTGGGTAGCAGCCCATACCTGTCTGCTGTACCTGGCTGGTGACCAAAAATACAGCAGAGCCCCATGTCATCATCACAAAATATTCTCACTAAATACGCAACAAATACTCAGCAAATACTCACTGTGTGACCATTGCTGCGTATTAGGAGCTAACATTGAGATCTATGAGTGAAAATTGAGGCAAAACCCACAGCAAGAATTGACATGCTGCAGATTTTCCCATACTAAAAATTGCAGCATTTCCACAGCGGAAAAACCTGCAGCATGGGCACAGGTCTTCTGCGTTTACATAGACTTTTATTTCTTTTATTTTACCGTATATACTCGTGTATAAGCCGACTTTTTCAGCCCAAAAATTGGGCTGAAAAGTCCCCCCTCGGCTTATACGCGAGTATATACATGTGTGTGACGGGGACGGGGGCTCTGACTGGGGGCAGGAGGAGGCAGGAGGGGGCTACAGTGACACCGCGCGGTCACGTGGGCCCGGCTCATTAATATGCACGCATCCCCTGTCCATCCCCGGCAAGGGGATGCAGTGCATATTGCCCCACACAGCCCCTGGCGGCCCCCGGCAGTGGTATACAGCCCCCCCCGCCTAGTACCGGGCCCCCATGCTGCGGATACAGTAGTTCATACATTACCATCTCTCCCTGCAGCGCGCGGCTCCTCCAGTCCCAGCCGGCATCTTCCTGTAGTGTCATGTGACTGGCGCGTCACATGACACTACAGCAACAAGCCGGGCGGGAGATGGAGGAGCCGCGCGCTGCAGGAGATGGTAATGTATGAACTACTGTATGCTGTGCCGCAGCATGGGGGCCCGGTACTAGGCGGGGGGGCTGTTTACCACTGCTGGGGCGCTGTATAAACCCCCGGGGGCCTGCTGTATAAACCCCCGGGGACCTGCTGTATAAACCCCCGGGGGCCTGCTGTATAAACCCCCGGGGGCCTGCTGATACCCCCGGGGGCCTGCTGATACCCCCGGGGGTTTGCTGATACCCCTGGGGCCTGCTGAATACCCCTGGGGGCCTGCTGTATACCCCTGGGGGCCTGCTGATACCCCTGGGGGCCTGCTGTATACCCATGGGGGCCTGCTGTATACCCCTGGGGGCCTGTTGATACCCCCTGGGGGCCTGTTGATACCCCTGGGGCCTGCTGATACCCCTGGGGCCTGCTGAATACCCCTGGGGGCCTGCTGTATACCCCTGGGGGCCTGCTGATACCCCTGGGGGCCTGCTGTATACCCATGGGGGCCTGCTGTATACCCCTGGCGGCCTGTTGATACCCCTGGGGGCCTGTTGATACCCCTGGGGCCTGCTGATACCCCTGGGGCCTGCTGAATACCCCTGGGGGCCTGCTTATACCCCTGGGGCCTGCTGTATACCCCTGGGGGCCTGCTGATACCCATGGGGCCTGCTGTATACCCATGGGGGTCTGCTGTATACCCCTGGGGCCTGCTGAATACCCCTGGGGGCCTGCTTATACGCCTGGGGGCCTGCTGATACCCCGGGGGCCTGCTGATACCCCGGGGGCCTGCTGTATACCCCTGGGGGCCTGCTGATACCCCTGGGGGCCTGCTGATACCCCTGGGGGCCTGCTGATACCCATGGGGCCTGCTGTATACCCCTGGGGGCCTGTTGATACCCTGGGGCCTGCTGATACCCCTGGGGCCTGCTGAATACCCCTGGGGGCCTGCTTATACCCCTGGGGGCCTGCTTATATGCCTGGGGGCCTGCTGTATACCACTGGGGGGGCCTGTATACCTTACTGCTGGGGGTTGTATACCTGTGCTGGAGTCCACCCTCGGCTTATACGCGAGTCAATAAGTTTTCCCAGTTTTTGGGGGCAAAAGTAGGGGGGTCGGCTTATACACGGGTCGGCTTATACACGAGTATATACGGTAATTATTTTATTTTTAATTTTAATTATTTTATTAATTATACTAAACTATGCTGCAGATTTGGGACAGATCTGCAGAGTATCTATACTAACATTGTGGCAAAACCTGTGATATATACGCAGCACGGGCACATTGCCTAAGGGAACTTATCGGGGGATGGAGCCATTCGCAACTGCCCAGTTCCCTCCACACACGCATAATGATGGCCCAGACTACATTTATACAAAAGGAATGCATTAAGCTGAATCATAACAATTTAATAGATATTCAGTTTTTCTGCATAGATTTTCAAATAACATTTTATTGTAGCTTCCAAAATGGCAGTTGAACTGGTAAAGACATAGCAACTGTAGATTGACAAAAAATCATTTTTTCAGTATATTCTAAAATTTATATATCCAAAACATAAATCATCTGAATTTTGTTGTTACTTTGCTATATTAAAACTGCTGATAAATGTCTTGGACGTTGCCCATTATATTACTAAGCAATGAAACGTTTTGCCATATACAATAAAGCATTTAACCTTGTCACTCATATCATAGCAATCTTAATTTGGCACAATACATATTCTTAACATTTAATACAGTAGTGTAGCTAAAGATTATTTCTTTAATGGAATTAAATTCTCTCCTGCAGATATTCATTAATTTTTCAGTGATGTCTGGTGCCATAACTGCTAGGTTTCGGCATCCTTCCAGATATAATAAAATGTGAAAAGATTTAATAACAGTATTGTAAAAGTAAAAGGAGATAGCCTTAGAAACATAGTCCAATGCATTTATCAATGAAATAGCATCTGTAAAGAATATTGAGTAATTGCTATATTTTTCTATTTCCAGTTTATTTGACAATAAGAAACAACACAAATTAAATTGCAACACCAAGAAGATAAAGTCATCGAATTCTGAAAATCATAAGCTCATTGTAGGCAGGCAGCTAGCAGAATCCTACATGAGAGGTGTGTATTATGTCGGGATGTGAACCTGGTAAGCAGGATAAATCACTGATAGATGCTGAGAAGGTTAAAGTACCAGAAGAGATGGACTGGACTAGTCATGTCCACCCTCCAATTCAGCAGGTGCAGCTGAAATAAAAAGGGCAGCAAAGCTCCTCATAAGGCCGGTTTCACACCACGGTGTGATCAGGTCCGGGGCTGTCCAGTGTGAGCCTGACAGCCTCAGACCCGATTTTGTACTAATGCATGCTTATGGTGCCGAACAGGGCTGGATGGCAGCTATTTGCCATACGGTTTTGCCCGGCAGCATCAGGCTGCATTTGGTTTTTGACCCGGACACAAAATCGCAGTTTGCAGCGTTTTTGTGTCCGGGGCAAAAAGTTTAGCAAATAGGAGTCTATGAGGAACCGGTTCACACCGGACCCGATAGAGAATCTGTCAGGTTCCCAGACGGCGGGTGCTGAAGCTCAGCGCCGGCCACAATGAACTTCAGCACCTGGAGTTGTCCCCTTCTGAGATTTCAGGACCGTGGCTAGCTACCCCAAGCCGCGATCCTGATATTTCAGCAGGGACAACTCCTGAACCCTGCGATCTGCCGATTCTGGCAGAAAGCAGGACCAGAGGGCATATTTGCCCTTCGTTTCTGTTCTATCCAGGCCTGTCAGGTTCTGTCCGGTGTTTCCTGCAAAACACAGAACCTGAAACACCAAAAACGTGGTGTGAAACCAGCCTAAGGGCCTTGGCGCAGAGGTGGAAACATCTCTGATACTTGTGGCTGAGAGTGAAAGTGAAAAGACCTGGTTGCTCAGTTACTGCCAGAGGCTGGAAGAGCTGGACTAAGGGCACAGACACACTGGCCTGAGAATCGGACAAGTGCAATGTGAGAAAATATCGCATTGCCCTTGTACCAATGTTAGAGAATGAGTCAGAACAGATTAACATGTGTCATCCGCTTTTTTTCTTGTCCAGAATCTGGATGAGAAAAAAGTAGCAACATGATGCGACAGTGTGCGATTATCGTGTGACAGTCGCCAATGCAAGTCAATGGGTGAAAAACAATGTCGGACAGCATATGGACCATCCTAGTGCCATCCGTTTTTTTACTGATACATTATCATTCTGTAGTTCAGAACACTGTCAAATGTTCCTGTAAATGATTGTATAGTAATAGCTACTGAGAAAAAAAAAGCATTGCACAAGGACAGCATATGGATGTTAGGGGAGGAAAAAAATCGCACACTCGCACTTGCATGACACATGGATCAGAAAAAGGATGTCACTCGTCCAGCTCTCCTGGATGAGAAACAGTCAGATTTTTTAAATGCCAGTGTGTTTCCACCCTAAGATTTAAACAGTGAGACTGGACTAATTTTATGGTATACCTTATTACTACAGAGAAGGCTGTTTAATCTTCCATTGGAAGTTTATGGACTCAGTAAACATCCTGTTTACACAAAAAATTGCTTAGCAGTGTGAACATTGTTGACTGCCAAAGAACTAAAATGTGTTAAAGGGAACTGGTCACCAGATTTGTCAGCATAAATTTGTAAAATAAACATATGAATGTAATAACACTATAATACTGATTAAATTGAAATAAGCTATGTGGGTCTTCTTTAATTACAATTTAGGCTATGTGCCGAAGCTGTGCTAGTGATGCAGAATTTTGTGCATCAAATCTGCATTTGCTAAAAGTACATATTTTGCAAAAGTGTTGCGCTACTTCCGGTTCCGGCGCCTTCATGATCGGACGCTGCTGAGCGGGCTCCGATCACAGTCTCACTAACACCTGGCTCCCCAAGCCCCTGAACAGCCCAAGAACAGGACAATGTTGGGAGGAAGGTCCGGAGCGGCATCCACGATGGACCGCTACGTCAGAAGAAGCACGGATGGCAGGTCCTCTGGAGCCGACGGCGGTGGTGGAGAAAAAGGCGCCAAAGCAGTAATGGCGGCCACGGAGGTAGGGGAGGACCAGGTGCAGCCCCAGTATGTGTGTGCAAAGGCAGCAGAGGTGCAGGAGAGGTGCGAGCCAACGGGGATAATTGGAGGGGCAGCGGACAGATGGATTACTTGGGAGGCGCAGGGACAGATGGATTATTATGGGGGAGAACCTACATCTATGGTGGAAAGCACTATGACAACTGCTACACACAAATTGGATTACAAATTGCTGGCCAAGGAACTGGCAGCCCACCTAGCTGAGGATTTTAAGCAGGCAGTCTCTGACCTAGTGGCTGCTAGTGCCCAAGAACTACATACTAAATTAGGGCAGCATGAGAAACAGCTGCATGAGGCAGAATCCAGGGTAGCAGCTGCAGAAGATAGAGTGATGGAGCTGGAGCAGCAAGTTCAATCCCTCCAGAAACAATCTACATTTGCTCTGAACAAGTTAGATGACCTGGAAAATAGAAATCGCAGAAGTAACTTAAAAATTGTAGGCCAAACGGGTAGAGAAGTCGGGCACAGTCAGTCTGTAAATCGCTGATATAACCCACAAAGTGTGCGATTCCTATGCACGGCGGTGCACGTGTGCGTGTAAGCAAACAGTCTTGTATAGCGATTTTGAAGAGAAACACGGCACCCACCATAGGTAGAATCTTCATAGCTTTTATTCCATGCGATTCAACATAGACAAAACGCAGGGAGGAGAGGGGGTGCTGAGACTCGGTGACGGTTCCCCGTTTCGCAGCGAGACTCGCTGCTTCTACGGACCAAACTAGTCTGGCGTCTGACGTCACATCCGAGGTATTAAAGCCCCGGACGGGTCCGCCCACGCCAGCTCACAGTGTAATCAACGTGCTCTATATGTGAAACAATACTTTAAAAACAAAATTACATATCATACAATCAAATGTGTCTGCTTGAGAACTTTAAAAGATATTAATAAACATTCAAATCATTGAAAAAATAACGTACTATGTAGAGTAATGATCGGCTCAACAAAAGGAGGATTATTATCAATTAAGCTCAATAAATAAGTACAATGTCAATATTGAATATAAGGAACAGTATAAATACTATTAAATCCATATTTATGAGAATAAGATAAGATAAAGACCTGGTCGACAGACCCGAAAAAGGAGGAATAGCAGGAAGGGTGGAGAGAGGCACACACAGAGAGAGAAAGAAAGAGAAAAAGAGAAAGGAAAGGAAAAGAGGAGAAGCACTTGAAAAGGAACAAGCGGTATGACAACAGCTCTTATTATATAGTTGACCAAACCAGGCATGCATTATAATAATTCACATTGATAAAATGGAGGCAATAATGGGACCATAGATACTGCGCATAAAATGAGATGCTGCCCTCCACCATGAGTAGGAACATATACCGTGGCCCAAAGTGTTCAATCACAAAAAAGGGGAGAAATCATTCCTCTCATTTCCCCCAATTCTGATGGGGTTGTCAATTCTATGGAACTTACAAAAATTGCAATTCTTATAGCGGTAGTTACCTTTTGGGCGAGACTTATCTAACCATGTTACCTTCTTTTTAGGGTCCAACCGATTCCTGACCAAAAGGTCAGACAAGTTGTTGCTCCTTCGATACGTTACTAAAGGGAGTCCTATATTTTTAGAATTGAGGTCTTTGTCTTTAGTTATAATAGGCCAACACTTCCTGATTGCACCTGCAATAACATTATACATAGGGCCAAACTTGAAAGTGAATGCAAACCTCTTGTGCTCTTCAACTTGTTTTTTTTAACATTAAATCATTTTTTTCTAATTGAGGGAGTTTTGCATGCGCTCTCAAGCGGGCCTCCTGCAGAATCTTTTTAGGATACCCTCTTTGTGCAAACCTTTTCTTTAGTTTAGAGCATTGTGCCTCTCTGATAATAGGACTATTGTTCATTCTCTGAACCTTCTCTGAAGGAATTGGCTGTACGGCAAACCTTTTTTAGTGTGATAAGGATGAACACTCTCAAAGTGCAATAAAGAGTTGGTACTAGTGGGTTTCCTGAAAAGGGATCTCACTACTGAGCCGTTCTGGATCTGTATTTTGACATCCAAGAAATCAAGTTCCTGGTCCCCAAACACAAAAGTGAATAACATATTATATGTGTTGGTATTATTTAGGAACTGTATAAAATTAGAGAACTCAAGCTCAGTGCCGTCCCAAACAAGGAACACGTCGTCCACATATCTGGCATATACTTTAATGTGTTTCAGAAAGGGGTTAGAAAAAGCGTAGACAACATTATCTTCAAAATGGGCCATGAACAAATTCGCTAACGTGCATGAGACTGAAGTACCCATAGCAGTACCCTCTACTTGTTTGTACCATGTACTACCAAAAGAAAAGGCATTATGTGTTAATATAAAGGTCAATAAATCAGTAATGAAAGAAATCAGACCTTCACTCTGTTCATTGACACTCAATATTTTCTCAATAACAGACACTGCCAACTTCTGGGGTATCCTAGTGTACAGACTCTCCACGTCGATGGATGCTAGTCTATACCCTTCCTGCCATTCGACTTGATCAAGGATGGTGACAAACGCGGCTGAGTCTCTTATGTATGAGGGGACTTTTCTCAAAAGAGGTCTCAACAGCCAATCACAGTATTTAGAGAGGGGCTCAGTCAGTGAACCCACCCTGGACACAATAGGGCGACCGGGGGGAAGTTCACCAACCGTTGTGTACTTTCGGTAAGGCATAGATGTAAGGTTTCCTTGGATACTCAATATATAATTTTTCTGCCTGTTTTTTTGTGACATTACCTTTCTCTACATGACTACGTAGCAGGGTCTTAAGTTCGGAGTTGTACTTAAAGGTGGGGTCAGTTCCTAATTTTTCATATGTTGTCCTAACACTCAATTGTGTTTCTAATTCTTGCTGATATTCAGCTTTATTCCAAAGGACTATTCCCCCTCCTTTATCCGCTTTTTTCACTAAAACAACCTCCCAACTTTTTACTTCCGCTATAGCGCGTCTCTCACCTTCTGACAGGTTATTATTTGGTTTAGGATATAATAAAGCCTTAACCTCCTTGCAAACCATCTCCCCGAACAAATCAATGTTATTGCCCGGGGAGACAGGAGGGCAGAAGGTAGACTTAACTCCTCCCATAAAGACTAAGTCTTTCTCTATTTCCTCCAATGGATCATCAAACCAAGCTGGGTCAAGATCTAGCATATCAGTAATATCATTTTTTACGTCATTCAGAGAGTTGTCACCTGCAAAAAAACCTAAAGCCCCCAAACGCACAGGTTTTGCTGTACACACTTTATCATTTATTACAATTGCTCTTTGAATTTTTTTGGCATTCATAATGCTTGAAAAGATGGATCTTCCTGATCGCCTTGAAAAGGTCGATCCTAAAGTCCATATAATTGAACTCCTCTTCAATGCAAAAGTTCAAACCTCGTTTCAGAAGTTGTTCCACATCCTTAGAGATAGTCTTATTGGTCAGGTTGAAAATCCGAATCTCCTTATCCTCTTCGTTGTTTGCAATAGTATTCAAGCTCTCCATGAGACTATTTTCCTCTTGCCGTAGTTTTTGCTGATGGCCCCTCTTGCCTCTTCCCCTTCTGATTTTTCGTCTAAAGGGATTTCATCATTTGGGGTAACCGTGAGGCTCAGCTTTTTTGGGTCTGTCGACCAGGTCTTTATCTTATCTTATTCTCATAAATATGGATTTAATAGTATTTATACTGTTCCTTATATTCAATATTGACATTGTACTTATTTATTGAGCTTAATTGATAATAATCCTCCTTTTGTTGAGCCGATCATTACTCTACATAGTACGTTATTTTTTCAATGATTTGAATGTTTATTAATATCTTTTAAAGTTCTCAAGCGGACACATTTGATTGTATGATATGTAATTTTGTTTTTAAAGTATTGTTTCACATATAGAGCACGTTGATTACACTGTGAGCTGGCGTGGGCGGACCCGTCCGGGGCTTTAATACCTCGGATGTGACGTCAGACGCCAGACTAGTTTGGTCCGTAGAAGCAGCGAGTCTCGCTGCGAAACGGGGAACCGTCACCGAGTCTCAGCACCCCCTCACCTCCCTGCGTTTTGTCTATGTTGAATCGCATGGAATAAAAGCTATGAAGATTCTACCTATGGTGAGTGCCGTGTTTCTCTTCTAAATCGCTATTAAAAATTGTAGGTCTCCCTGAGTCCGTCTCCTTGAGCCAGTTGGAAGAGATTTTTGAAGTCGAACTGCCAAAAGCACTGGGACTGACACATAAATGTAGAACAGAACGGACCCACAGAATCGGGCCCCCTCGTGACCCTCCTGAGGGTGGTGGTAACAACGGGTCGGGATGTGACAAAACAACAGATAAACCCCGCCATGCCATTGCCAAGTACCTGAATCACAGGGACAAAAAGGAAATTCTGCGGGCTTATAAAGCTAAAAGGCAACCCCTCATGATTCTGGGCTATAAAACTCAAATCTTTGCAGATTATTCCATAGAGGTTTCCAGACGCAGAAGGGCCTTCAGCGAAGTTTGTACTTCCCTTTTTAAGAAGAACGTTCGCTTCCAGTTGAACTACCCATCTACCCTGAGGTTCAGATCCCAAGAGGGTACTATGTTGTCCTTCACCAGCCCAGAGGAAGCATTGGCGGTGATTACAAAGGGACAAAAATCTCCTAACAGACTGCGACCAAACTCCAATAACCCTACAGAAATTGGCTCGCGGCAATATCGAGAATCTGAACAGGAAAAGGATCACGAACGTACCAGCGCTTATAGACTTCGTTCTGAATCCCTACAGGAAGATCCACAGATGAGACCTACTACACCGAAACAGCAATGCCAGTCCATGCCTAGATGGTCTAAGAAGAAGTAGAATCAATTTAACATCTGAATGGAGATTTGATCTGCTTAAGAAATTAGACTCTTGAGAAAGAGGAAAGCAGGGAAGAAGTGGCGGCTTTGGATTTCCGGCTGTCCCGTAACATCTGATTTAACCTCCTGTGGTGCTCCCCTTTCCTTTACCTCCCCCTCTTCCCTCATTTTTTTTTTCTCCTTCTCTCTGTGACCTCCTTCTTCAGCCGAGTAATAGGCGAAACAGGTGTGAGTCACCCACGATGATTTTGGAGGTTACTAGGGAGGGGTCGGCTTTTTAAGAGGAAGGGGAAACCATAACATCTTATGACTCCCGGTGCATTTGGGGGAGAGTGGTGGAGGTGGAACCATATTTAAAGGCTACCACAGTCGATTTATGAAGGCATTTACTATGTCATCAATGCTTAAATCTGTGAGACTGTTTCTCCTAACAGAATGAGATGGTAGAATTTTTGCGATACCTTGGAAAGCTCAATGATTGTTAAGTTTATACACGGGGTTTGGGAATATATGTTTCCATTATTTCTTTTTTCTAAAAATATAATATAGGTGGGTGTTGAGACAGGTGATGGTATGTATTCAACATTACCAGGAAGGAAAAAAGAGAAGTCACAAAATGTTTGATGTGAAGAGGGTGAGAAAAGTTGAGGGGATTACATTTGGGATGGGAAATAGGGGGGGACTACACAACTACCTTGCCACTTTTATTGTGCTTGCTGATTTCACATGTCATCTCTGATAAGGGTCTGGAATTGAAGCATGGTTCCCGATTGGGCACGCATTACCGTTAGAGGCATGATATTTGTTTGGGAAAACTAGAGAGGAGCTACTGCGATGGTTAGATGGATCTCGTGGAATGTTAAGGGACTACGCTCCCCTGCGAAACGCATGATGGTACTTCACCATCTGAAAAGGCTGAAAACAGATGTGGCCTTGCTCCAGGAGACCCATCTGACGTCAGAAGATTATTTCAGGCTCAAGAAAATGTGGGTAGGAGAGGTTTATGGCTCTAGTGCAGTAAACAAAAAAGCTGGGGTATTGATATTGTTAAATAAATCATTATCATACACGGTCTTGACCACAACATCAGATGACGAAGGCAGACTACTACACATGAACATCCAGATACAGAACACTACATATAGCATTTACAGTGTTTATGCCCCAAATACAATGCAAAAATCTTTCCTACTGAAACTACAGAGCAAACTACTAATAGATCAAGACTGTAATAGGCTAGTTGGAGGTGACTTCAATTTGGTAGTTAATGAAAGAGAGGACAGGAGCTGTGGGGGGTTGACGATATCTCTCCCTGCCAGATCAAGCCCATTAGAAGACTTTCTCACTGACTGCAGCTTGACCGATGCATGGCGCACGTTACACCCTTTAGAACGGGAGTATACCCACTTTTCTCATGCACATGAGTCCTGGTCGAGACTAGACATGTTCTTTGTCTCCCAACAGTTGTTTCATAAAATCCTGGAATCAAAGGTTGAGGATATGGTGATATCTGATCACAGTCCCTTGACATTAGAAACTAAAGATATATATCAAAAGGGAAAAGATTATATATGGAGATTCCCTGATACTCTCGTTAGAGAAGAAAATTTTGTTAAACTTCTTGGGGAGTGGTGGTCTGACTATTCCATGAATAATGCTGAACACAGGTCAAATCCAGGCTTGTTCTGGGAAACAGCAAAAACTGTTCTCCGAGGGCACATCATGGCTTACAGCATTAGATTGAAAAGACGGGTAAAAGAGCAATATTTAAAAGCTAGTACTAATGTGAGAGATGCATACCTCCAATATAAACTGACGATGGCACATGCAGATAGGGAGGAATGGTTGAAGTCCAAAAAAGCATTTGATTTATGGGCCAATAAAAGAGAGGACATTTACAGAAGTCATATGGAAATTGAATTACCGTATATACTCGTGTATAAGCCGACCCGTGTATAAGCCGACCCCCCTAATTTTGCCCCCAAAATCTGGGAAAACCTATTGACTCGTGTACAAGCCGAGAGTGGACCCCAGCACAGGTATACAGCCCCCAGCAGTGTGGTATACAGGCCCCCCCGATGGTATAAAGCCCTCCCCAGTGGTAGTATACAGCCCCCAGTAGTGTGGTATACAGCAGCCTCCCCAGTGGTATATACAGGCCCCAGCAGTGTTACAGCAGCCTTCCCAGGGTTATATACAGCAGCAGCAGCCCCAGGGGTATATACAGCAGCAGCCCCAGGGTTATACAGCAGCAGCCCCAGGGTTATACAGCAGCAGCCCCAGGGTTATACAGCAGCAGCCCCACGGTTATATACAGCAGGAGCCCCAGGGTTATACAGCAGCAGCCCCAGAGGTATACAGCAGCAGCCCCATGGTTATATACAGCAGCAGCAACATGGTTATATACAGCAGCAGCCCCACGGTTATATACAGCAGGAGCCCCAGGGTTATACAGCAGCAGCCCCAGAGGTATACAGCAGCAGCCCCATGGTTATATACAGCAGCAGCCCCACGGTTATGTACAGCAGCAGCCCCACAGTTATATACAGCAGGAGCCCCAGGGTTATACAGCAGCAGCCCCAGAGGTATACAGCAGCAGCCCCATGGTTATATACAGCAGCAGCCCCACGGTTATATACAGCAGCAGCCCCACGGTTATATACAGCAGCAGCCCCCCAGTTATACAGCAGCAGCCCGAGGTATACAGGCCCCCCATCAGTATCCAGGGCCCCCCCATGCTCCGGAAACCTGTAAAGGAAGATGATTATACTTATCCCTGTCCCGCTGCCGTCCCCGCTCTGCATCGCGATCCTCCATCTTCATTCACCGGCTTCCAGCTTCCTGTGTTCTGCGCCGACAATGACGTCATTGTCGGCGCCGAATACAGGAAGCCGAAAGCCGGTGAATGAAGATGGAGGATCGCGATGCAGAGCGGGGACGGCACCGGGACAGTGATAAGTATAATCATCTTCCTTTACAGGTTTCCGGAGCATGGGGGGGCCCTGGATACTGATGGGGGCCTGTATACCTCTGGGGGGGAAGCCACCCGTGTAGTGACTCGCGTATAAGCCAAGGGGGTAACTTTTCAGCCCAATTTTTGGGCTGAAAAACTCGGTTTATACGCGAGTATATACGGTAAATAGATTCGGAGATAAAGCTGAACGCCTGTTGGCACGATTAGCGAAAGGTAGAAAATCCATCACCCCCATTCGGGCGATTAAGGACAAACAAGGTGAGCTTATTTCTGACCCTGGAAAGATAGTGCAAATATTGGGAAAATACTACGCTTCCTTATATAAGGAGAGAAACGGAGAGGAACAAGGAGGAGAGACATGGCTCAATTCTATTAATATGACCGGTATGACAGAAGACGATAACCAATTCTTAAATAGGCCCATTTCGATAGATGAAATTATCTCGGCAATTAAGACTTTGAACCCGGGAAAAGCGCCCGGTCCGGACGGCTTCAATGGGGCCTTCTTCAAATCTTTAAAAGACCAGATTGCACCAGTGTTGAAAGAGTTATATAATGGCTTTTTACAGGGTGCCCCCAATACCAGAAAGGATGAACATGGCATATATAAAGCTGATCCCAAAGGCTAATAAACCACCATCAGACCCAGCTAGCTATAGACCTATCTCGCTTATTAACCAAGATCTCAAGCTTGTATCAAAAATCCTGGCGGATAGGTTAGCCACGATTCTTCCTAATATGATTTCGCCGCTTCAAGCGGGGTTTGTCAGGGGACGCTCTACGGTGACGAATGTCAGAAGAGCAATGCTCCTTTTAGATGCTGTGAGATATCGAGAAGTTGAGAGGGGGGATGGTCAGACCATGGTCACCTTGGACGCCGAAAAGGCGTTCGATAATGTGAGGTGGTCATGGTTGAATCTAGTCCTTGATCGTGTTGGATTGGTGGGTCCCTTTCGACAATATCTGAAAGCATTATATAATAACCCCAAAGCTTGTATTAATGTACCAGGTTTTTTGTCAGACACATTTAAATTGGAAAAGGGCACGCGGCAGGGCTGCCCGCTCTCACCCCTCCTTTTTAATCTTGCAATCGAGCCTTTAGCGAGATATCTGGCATCACGGAGCTCTTTTGAGGGTTTTAGAGTGGGGAGAAAGAAGTTAAGTTATCCCTATTTGCCGATGACATTATCATCTTTATACAAAATCCTCCAAGGGATCTTCAGGCTATTCTGGAAGACATAGAGAAATTGGGAACCTTCTCTGGATTACGTCTAAATAGGGATAAATGTGAAATTCTCTTTATTGGGGGGGGGAAACAATTCCAGGGGGGAGACATTCTTTGGGATACCTATAGCTAGGGAAAGTCTAAAATATTTGGGTATTCAATTGGCTAGATCACCCGGATTGATATACAAACTTAATTACACTCCGATTATAGACAAAATTGAAAGAGAACTGAAGGGATGGAGAAATCTGCCTCTGTCGTTGTCAGGTCGCTGTCATCTTATCAAGATGGTTAGCTTTGCGAGACTGCTCTACCCGCTTCAAACTATCCCTATGTTGTTAAAGCACACATATATTAAGAAACTAAATGCCGCCTTCTTGGGGTTCCTATGGGGGGGAAAGAGGGCTAGGATAGCTATCCCCACCCTGATCCAATCAAAGGAGGATGGAGGACTTAAGACTCCCAGATATCAGGGGTTATAACCTAGCGTGCGTCATGAGAAACGTTTTAGATTGGTTAAACAATACAACTAAATTCTCAGATATAGGTCTGGAGAAAGAGTGGGCAAGGCCTTGGGAACTATCTGCTCTTTTGCATTCTTCACTATCAGAGCTACCTACCGACATTAAACAAATATCTATATGTAGAGACACCATAATGACGTGGAAAGCAGTCAGGAAAAAAATGAATCTCTCGTGGAAAATCTCTAAAAGACTAAATCCTTGGGCATGTCCGGCATTTCCGCAGGGACGAGGCAATGCGCTGTTTCGTGTGTGGAGGACAAGGGGAATTTTATCATTGGGGGATCTCATGCACATGCAGGAAAGGAGGTGGCTGACTGGCAGAGAAATAATGATCAAAGACAATCTTCCTGAGGTGCATATGTTGCAATATCTGCAACTGCACCATCACCTTTTGTCCCAACTGTGCGACATCTCTAATGATATAGACAATGTGGTATGGGAAGATTTGGTGGGGACGAGGGTGGAGGACATATCCATTTCCTACCTGTATGGAAAACTTCAACGTATACTCAGACCAGCTCCCGTGCACAAATTATTCTCTAATTGAAAGAAACACTTTAACGACCCTAATTTAACACAGAAACTATTAGATGGTTGGGTGACGGTTAGAAAATTCATTATTGATGAAAAATGGAGAGACTCGCAATATAGGCTCATGCATGGTACGATACGAGGTTTCAATATTCCACCCTCTCTGACTAATCGAGAAAGGAAATTACACTGTCCCAAATGCAAACATCACATGACGGATTTAGAACATGGGATTTGGTATTGCCAAGAGACACAGTGGTTCTGGATTAGAGTGGGGGGATTGGCTGCGGGTCTGTATCCAGCAGAAAGAAGTATGGATCCAATGATGTGGTTGTTTCACTATTCAAACGAAGCTAAAGGGATGGGGCAGCCCCATGTTCTGTTACATACGATAGCTGTGATTGCGAAGAAATTGCTACTCCAGCACTGGCTTGATGATTTCGTGCCAAGGCTTGAGTCGGTCCGAGACACTCTCATAAAATTTTTAACATTAGAGTCAAGGGAGACGCTCAGAAATCCGAGTAAATTGACCAAAAAATTCTTTCTCAAATGGAGAGCTTACATAGAAAAGAACTTTTCGGTTTCTGAGATCGAATTATTCATGACACCCTATGTGAATACAGAATGGTATGCTTTAGAGGACTTAGGAAGATTGAAAATTAATATAGAGACGAGATGATGTGGAGATAGACTGAATAGGTTGGATTATAGTAATAGAGGAAGGGTAGTGTGTAAGGGGATTTGGGGGGGAGGGATTAAGTTCTTTAATGTTTTATTATATGTTTGCATTTCATTCATTATGAAGTGAAAGCATATTTTTGTATTTTTGTGTTTTGGAACACAAATGTTTCAACATACGGTTAAGATTATCACTACATATGAGGTCATATCTGTGTATATTAAATGCATGTTTAAAATGTCCACCTTAACCTCATGGCATGTTTAACATGTTTACTCTTTATTTCTTTATATATTAGCATATTTAATTTTTCACTGTATTATATACTATGTATTGAAACAAAAATTCAATAAAAAATGATAGTTCAAAAAAAAAAAAAAATTGTTGCGCTTATGTGCTTTTTGATGCCGAAAATTCAGCATCCGTCAGTGCTTCTCCCTCCCTGTAGTACAACACTTACCCAGGATAACTATGTTGATTCCAGCTCACAGTGGTGCCCTTTACTCTTGTCCTCCTGGAGCATGGAAACTGTCCCTGCCTCAGTGAGCAGAATCAATGCAGCTTAACTAGGATACCGGCAGGCACTTCTGGGTTTCCCACCACGTCGCATCACACACCACATAGGTCACACGCCCCCTACACACGTGACGTGTGACGCAGCTATAACCCAGAATTGCCAGGCAGTACGCAAGGTAAGAATTGACATGGTGCATATTTTTAAGGATCAAAAGATCTGTAAAAATCTGCAGCTATTACACAACGCAAAAATGCGCAAAAGTGGGCACAGCTTAGACAAAGTCACATTGACTCTGCTGGCTGGCCTATATACTTTGTGCATTTGCTGCGCATTTTTACATAAATGCTGTTCAAATACACAGCAAATGCGCTTTCATCAGCACACAGCCTTAAAGTATTCTGTTCCCTGTCTGTGATTTTCCAGGTCCTCTGCCTGCCTCCACCTTTGAATGATCTACCTCCTCTGTTTGAAATCTCAGCAATGACTTGCAATTCACAAACTGGAAGCAAGTTGAGAGGCTGGGGAATCACAGATGGGGAGGAGATGACCTAATTAGCAGGAAACTTCAAATTCTGATTACAGAAGAACAACAAAGCTGATTTCTTCCGCAAATGTATCCATTTAATCTGTATTACCATGTCATCAAAGTATTTTTATTTTACATTACAAAATTATACTGACTGGTTCACTTTAACTGCTTTATTACTGCTGTCCATCGACCTGTATCTGGCATATGGTGTATTCTGGTCTAATGGGTGTCAAGTATGGGATCAAGTCAACTGCACAGGTACAAGATTCACGGCAATGTGTTGATAAAATGAGCGCTATAGACAGAAACAGGCACTGGGCTCTTATCGATTATTACCTTTCAAATTTATTGTGAACAGTAGAAGTTATGGGTCTCCTCGCCACAACATGTTTCGACACTGAAGGTGTCTTTCTCAAGTGGATGTTCAAGTGGGCATCCACTTGAGAAAGACACCTTCAGTGTCGAAACATGTTGTGGCGAGGAGACCCATAACTTCTACTGTTCACAATAAATTTGAAAGGTAATAATCAATAAGAGCCCAGTGCCTGTTTCTGTCCCTAGCGCTCATTTTATCATACCTTTTTACCTCATATCGTGCTCAATTCCTCCCTTTGGGGAGTGTTGGTTGAGAGCAGCTCTGGGACAGGATTTGGTCAGCACAGAGGATCTGCCCTGCTCTGGACTCGAGATCTCTGGGAGAGACGTTATAGTTCCATAAGGAAAAGCTTCTCTACACGTAGCAACGGATTTATGCCTGCTGTTAAATCTCACCGCAAATCATTAACCTAGTTGTGCAGGGGGCGCAACTAGAAAAGGTGAGTGAAATATTAATATAACCCCTTGCTTCAGCTAATTTGTGGCGCAACAATTTTCTTGTTTTTTTCCCATATGTTCGGCAATGTGTTGATGACATAGAAAGTGTCATCTTCATCAATCAAGCTAGGCAACTGCTGGAATTGAGGTGGTGCAGAGAAAAAAAAAGTCCATTGGACCAGAGCACATCATATACCAGAGTTAAACACAGGTAAACTTTAAACATGTGTGTTTGGTCAGGCTATAGTCTCAATCATAGCACTTTGTGACAGTAAATGCAGAGGAAGTTTCCAACCAAGAGATGGTAGCGCACCCCAAATACGTCAGACGCACAGTCCCAACAGATGTATATTAGAAGAATCTTTATTGTCATTTTAAAAGTTCCATACAACGCGTGATGACTATTTACAAACCTGTAGCCTTCCTCAGGCATGATTAGAAAGATCAACAACTGTAATGAAATCAAGGTTAAAGGGGGAGAAAAAAAATGTTTTTGTACTATCTCTGCCCTCCTACATGATGAAGCTGAGCTGGCACTATAGTTCTAGGATCTTTAGATCACTTATAAATAAGTTATATCATATCTGCTCCTCAGTTCTCACCCCTCCCTTCGGGACAGAAAAAAAAGGCCTCATGCAGCAGCAGAGAACAGGAAGTGTGTTGGGGGCATGGAGCGTGGGATCATCTTACATTCCCACCTCTTCACACTTCTGTATGAACAGGGAGCATGGCCGCTGGCCCCACTGTCACATTACAATCCTGCACCTGATATACCATCCTATGTAATGTATGTACAAGCAGCAGTTTTTTTCGCAGCCGCACCTACCGCAAGTGCCGAAACCGCACTTGCCGCACCTGCCGCACCCTTACCGCAAGCCCCATAGACATTGCATGGGGCTTGCCGCAAGTGTGCCGCAAGTGTCGCGGCTATGCGGTAATCGCGGCAGATGCGGTTTTTTCACCGCATCTGCCGCGATTTGAAAATACCGCTGAGGTGAAAGGGCCCTAACACAGTGGCTAAAGTGGTTGTTCTCTTTTAATAAATGTTGGTCCTTTGTTGCATATTATAATTAAGAAACAAGCTGCCCTGTCCTCATCTTCCCTGGGTCCACCACCTGTCAATGGCTGCAATGATGACATCACACCACCAGCACAGCAACCAATTAGTGAGCACAATACCTCTGAAAGCATTCAATCTACATGGCAGAGCAGCAAAGCTCATTGATTGACAAGCACTGCATTCAATGTGATGTCAGCACAGCAGTCAGTGCCAAACACTGGTAGCAGCGGCACAGACTCACCCGAGGACCAATGAACAGATGGTCCTGTATGCACACCTTTGCTCTGTTCACTGTATGTGATGGGTGTGATGCAACTCTTTATTTGATCTTTTTAGCACATGGTATCTCATTGCTTCATTAACGTGTAAATTATCTAACATGGCTTTACCTTTGTGCCCACAGCTTCCTGCTTATCTTCAGTATTCCAGGTCTGTATCACCTCATGAGATGGTGTGCCTTTTAGTTTTTCTAGCAGGTACTTCAGCAAGTAGGAGACTGAATTAACAGCCAAGACATGCATAGTATTCACGATCAAGTAATCAGCAAGTCGAATAAAGCTTTAAAAAAAAGAGAGTATTGTAACTGAATCATGAAAGTGTGATTGCAAAAGTAAAACATTAAGTAAAAAGCAAAATTTCAATGTAAGGCTACGTTCACACATTGCGTATTTTGCCGCATTTTTTTACGCGCGCTTTTCAAAATACGCAATGTGCCTTTTGTCTGCCTGCAAAGTGAATGGGAAATTCACTTTGCAGTGCAGACATTGCGTAAAAATACGCACTGCGTTTTTCGGGAGAAAGCGCAGCTCCGTAAACAATTGATATGTCAATTGTTTACGCAGCTACTTCTGCGTATTCTCCCAGAGGGGAGGAAGAATCCTGCTTCCTCCTCCCCTCTTTGACAGCTGTGGCCGCCCATTAGATTTCACAGTGTATTAATATACACTGTGAAATCTAAATTAAACAGAGGCAAATGTATGTAAAATAAAAAAGAATGAATACTTCACCTGTCCGGTGCCTTCTCCCGCTGTCTGGTGCCTTCTGCCGCTCTCCGCTCACCGGTTCCAAGTGAGAGGTGTACTGAGAAGACCTGTGGTGACGTCAGAGAGGGGGCGTTCCTGGGGCGTTCCCAGCGCTGATTGGCTGTTCGCGGTCATGTGATATGTATCACATGACCGAGAGTGCCCGGGAACGCCCCTCTGACATCACCACAGGTCCTGTCAGTACATCTCTCACTTGGAATCGGAGACCAGATAACGGCAGAAGGCGTCGGACAGGTGAAGTATTCATTCTTTTTTATTTTACATACATTTGCCTCTGTTTAATTTACATTTCACAGTGTATATTAATACACTGTGAAATCTAATGGGCGGCCACAGCTGTCAAAGAGGGGAGGAGGAAGCAGGATTCTTCCTCCCCTCTGGGAGAATACGCAGAAATAGCTGCGTAAACAATTGACATATCAATTGTTTACGGAGCTGCGCTTTCTCCCGGAAATGTCTGCACTGCAAAGTGAATTTCCCATTCACTTTGCAGGCAGACAAAAGGCACATTGCGTATTTTGAAAAGCGTGCGTAAAAAAACGCGTCAAAATACGCAATGTGTGCACGTAGCCTAAGGCTGCGTTCACACATTGTGTATTCTGTAGCGTTTTTTTGCATGCACTTTTTTGCTGCGTATTTCAGCCACGCAAAAAAAGAGAATTTTGTTTACGTACCGTAAATTCTTTTTTCTTTAATCATCAATGGGAGACCCAGACAATGGGGTTTAGGGCTCCGCCCTCCGGAGGTCACACTAGGTACTACAAGTTTGTAGACACCGCCTCCTCCGCATATAAACCCCCACCGTAGGAGAAATCCTCAGTTTAGTCTATAAGCTGCGAGGAGAAAATTAACCACACCCGAAACATCGGGAAGAATGCCGTGCCCAGACGGTTGAACAACCTGGAAAACACTGTCTCAACAGAGAACAGATTAAATGCAAACATGCAACGGAACAACTGGGTGGGTGCTGGGTCTCCCATTGATGATTAAAGAAAAAAGAATTTACGGTACGTAAACAAAATTCTCTTTTTTCTGGTCATCATAATGGGAGACCCAGACAATGGGGATGTCCTAAAGCAATACCCCAGGGCGGGAAGAGTTCCTCAACAAGACGGATAATACACGGACCCCCTTAAAGGTGGGCAACCGCCGCCTGGAGGACCCGCCTGCCCAAACTTGCATCCGCAGAGGCATGGGCATGCACCATATAGTGCTTTGAGAAAGTGTGCAGGCTGGACCAAGTGGCCGCCTGACACACCTGGAGAGCAGATGCTCGATGTCGCAAGGCCCATGAGGCACCAACAGCTCTTGTAGAGTGTGCCTTCAACCCCACCGGGAGAGGCAAGCCAGAAGACCGGTATGCCTCTTGAATGGGAGCCTTGATCCACCTGGCCAAGGTCGACTTCGAAGCCGCGGACCCCTTACAGCGACCCATCGTGAGGACAAATAAGGAATCCGAACTCCGAAAGGAGGCGGTCCTGGACACATAAATGCGTACAGCTCTCACGAGATCCAGAGTATGGAGGTCGCGCTCAACCTGATGAACGGGAGCGGGGCAAAATGATGGGAGAACAATCTCCTGGTTTAGGTGGAAAGTGGAAACCACCTTCGGCAAGAATTCAGGCCGTGGACGCAACACCACCTTGTCTTGGTGAACCACCAAAAAAGGTGACTTGCACGAAAGTGCAGCCAATTCTGAGACCCTCCTCAGAGACGTAATCGCCACCAGAAAGACCACTTTCTGGGACAGACGAGAGAGAGAGATGTCTCTCAGAGGCTCAAACGGCGGTTTCTGCAGCGCCGCCAGGACCATGTTGAGGTCCCAAGGGTCCAGAGGTCGCCTGTAAGGCGGAACCACCCGAGACAACCCCCTGCAGAAAATGACGGACCTTCGGGAGAAGCGCCAATCGCCTGTCAAACAGCACTGAAAGTGCCGATACTTGACCTTTCAGAGAGCCAAGGGATAATCCCAACTCCAAACCCGACTGTAGGAAAGCCAGCAATGTCGGGATGGACAAAGGCCACGGTGAGCGACCACCAGAGGAACACCAGGAGAAAAAGATTTTCCACGTTCTGTGGTATATCTTCCTGGAGACAGGTTTCCTTGCCCGGTTCATTGTGGCAACAACCGCAGGAGAGAAACCCCTGGATGTCAGCAGCCAGGCCTCAAGAGCCATGCAGTCAATCTGAGGGCCCTGGAATTGAGGTGGAAGAACGGGCCTTGCGCGAGTAGATCTGCGCGTTCTGGGAGAGCCCACCGGTGTCCGCCTGACAGTTGCCACAGGTCCGGGTACCAGGACCTCCTGGGCCAATCTGGAGCCACCAGAATGGCTCTGTTGCATTCTGTCCTGATTTTCCACAGAACCCTGGGAATTAGAGCCAGAGGCGGGAACACATATGGCAGCTGGAAGCTGGACCAACTCAGGATCAGGGCATCCGCCCCCAGAGACTGAGGATCCCAAGACCGCGCCATGTATTGGGGTACCTGATGATTCAGCCGTGAGGCCATCAGATCCACGTCCGGAACGCCCCATCTCCCACAGATGTCCCGGAAGACTTCTGGATGCAGGGACCACTCTCCGGCGTCCATCCCCTGTCGGCTCAGGTAGTCGGCCTCCCAGTTCTCGACCCCTGGGATGTGTACTGCGGAGATCAGGCAGCCGTTTTCCTCCACCCATGCTAGAATGCGGTGGACTTCGGCGAGGGCCTGAGCGCTTCTGGTCCCTCCCTGATGATTTATGTAGGCGACGGCCGTCGCATTGTCGGACTGTACCCGAAGGTCTGAAACGCTAGGAGCGCCAGATAGACCGCCTTGATCTCCAGTACGTTGATCTGCAACGCCGACTCCGACTGAGTCCAGAGGCCTTGAGCCCTGTGGTGTAAGAACACCGCCCCCCAGCCCTTCAGACTGGCGTCGGTGGTCACCACTAACCATGACGGTTTTAGGAAGGATCGACCCCGTGACAGGTGATGTGGCTGGAGCCACCACTGCAGGGAGTCCCTGGTCGGTTGTGTGACAGCGTCACTAGCCGATTCAGAGAGATCGTCCTTTTGTCCCATCGGCGAAGAATCTCCAGCTGGAGAGGTCGGAGGCGAAACTGCGCGAAAGGCACCGCCTCTATCGCCGCTACCATGCGTCCCACCAGCTTCATCAATCCCCGTAGGGAAGATTGTGGTGACAGAAGAACCGTCTGTACTCCTGACTGGATCGCAAGCTGTTTGGCTTGAGGTAGGGACACCAGGGCTGAGTCTGTGTGGAAGTCCATGCCCAGATATGTCAATGACTGGGTCGGGACCAGGGTCGACTTTGGAATGTTGAGAAGCCACCCGAACTGTTCCAGAGTCTTCATGGTCGCCTCCAGGCTCACCCGACAAAGGTCTTCCGATGGCGCCCTGACCAGCAGGTCGTCTAAATAGGGAATGACGGCGTGTCCTTGCACATGCAGGAGAGCCATCATGGAGGCCATCACCTTTGTGAACACTCGCGGTGCCGAGGCTAGCCCGAACGGCAGTGCCACAAATTGGAAGTGTTCTTCCCCCACTGCAAATCTCAGCCAGCGCTGATGAGCTGGTGCAATGGGCACGTGAAGGTAAGCGTCCCTGATATCGATGGACGCTAGGAAATCCCCCTGTGACACCGCCGCGATCACGGAGCGCAGGGATTCCATACGGAACTTCCGAACCAACACGTGACGGTTGAACAACTTTAGGTCCAGAACCGGACGGAAAGAGCCGTCCTTCTTTGGGACGATAAAGAGGTTGGAGTAAAAACCCCTGAACCTCTCTCCCGTGGGCACTGGGACCACCACTCCGTCTCTGCGGAGACCCTCCAACACCAGGTGAAAAGCCTGAGCCTTGTCTGGGGATGGGACAGACCGATGGAATCGGTGTACCGGCTGTGACGTCAGCTCTATCCTGTAGCCTCTTGAGACTACGTCTCGGACCCACTGGTCTTGGACGTGGAGTAGCCACCTGTCCTGAAAGAGAGACAGGCGGCCCCCCACCTGTGGGGAGACAGGATGAAGGAGCGAGTCATGCCGAAGCGGGTTTGGGGGTGGCAGCTGCTGCCCCTGCCGGCTTCTTTTGGCGACCTTTGCCGCGCCACTGGGTAGAGGGCTTGCCCCCACGGTCCGTGCGAGTGGACGTTGCTGATGACTGCGAGCTGGGGCGAAAGGACCACTGCTTTGGGTTCCTTTTCACGGTATACCGTGGCTTAGGCTTATTCTGCGGTATCTTAGACTCAGCAGAATCCTTAATCAGCTTGTCCAGCTCGGTGCCAAAGAGCCTGTCACCAGAAAATGGAAGATTTTGCAAAATCTTCTTAGACGTGGCATCTGAGTCCCAAAGACGCAGCCACAACAACCTGCGGATCGCTATAGCATTGGCCGAAGCCACAGCCGAGCGAGTGGCAGTTTCCAAAGTTGCCGTCCTGGCGTAATCCGCGTAAGCCTTCGCCCTGTCGGTAAGCGCCAGGACCTCTGGGCTGGACCTAGCTAGGTCAGAGATACCATCCAAGCAGGAGGTAATCGCCTGTAGGGTCCAGACCGTGGCAAAATTAGGGGCAAATGAAGAGCCCACAGCCTCGTAGGATGACTTGGCGAGTTGCTCAACCTGTCTATCCGTAGCATCCTTCAATGAGGAGCTATCAGAGGCAGAAAATAAGGAACGTGCAGCAATCCTGGTCATGGAAGCATCCACCTTTGGGGACTGCGACCACTCCTGAAGCACCTCCTGAGGAAAGGGAAAGCGAAGGTCCTTGGCTTTACGGACATAACGCCGCCCAGGATGTAACCTGGGTGTTCTAATCACCCTTCCAAAATTAGTGTGGTCCATAAAGGCTCCACTTGGTCTAGCCTCCGGCCGCAGCCATTGATAGACCTCCTTGGGGTGCACAGTCACCTCCTCGGGAGGAGTGACCAGACGTAAAGTCTCATTGATGGAGGACACCAGATCCTCAACCCCATCTGGAGATTCAGAGACAGACCCAAGAGTAGAACCCCCATCATCTTCCTCACCATCAGAGGAACGCTCCTCCTCAGAGGGAGCCTGGAGCTCTGGAGAGGCCTCACGAGCTCGCTTAGGGGGTCTCACAGTAGAAGTAAGAGACACCCGGGGGTAACTAGGAGGAGTAGCTGGGTTTTCCAGCCTCCTATGAAGTGCCTCCAGGGATTGCGACATGGAGGACATCTGGGCCAGCAGAGATTCATTTATCTTACTCTGCGTTTCCCATGTCCCTGGGATCAGCCGAGCCTCAGGGTACAGACCCGCAGATCCTGACTCTGCAGTAACTGTCTGGGTCTCTGGGCGCCCGCAATTATTGCAGGACCCCTCCACCAGTGAACCGTTGCATGTAGCGCAGGTAATGGTGACATCTGCTGCCTTAGCAGCATGCTTCCTTACTGAGGACATCTCCACAGTAGGGGAATAAGCCAAGTTGTAAACAAACAAACCGGGGAACCCGGTGGCTTACCGACCGCTAGAAGCGGTAGGAGGAAGCGGTGTAATTGTGTGACCTCCGCGAGTTCCGGTCTCCCTGAGAGTGCAGACACACGCTGCAGTCAGATCCCAGCCGGGAAGTGAGGGAGAAGATGGCCGCCGACTGTGAATACGTAGGCGTGGCCAGGAACACGCGGGAGAACACAAAAAACACGCCCATCAGTGAGTCATCACAAGAGCTGCTTCCTCCCCCTCCAGGCTGCCTCAGCAATGGAGGAGCCAGAGCCCGCAGCGCGGGAAAAGAGTGTGAAGTAATACACATACACACACACAGACTGCCCGCACAAAACAAACAGCAGCAGCCTTCAGCTTCAGCCCCTGTGACACACAGGGCGGTCAGCCAGAGTGACCCCAGCACAGGGTACACTATCAGAACCGCGGACCCGAGGGTAACCGCGCGGTCTGAGTGCCATGCCACCAAAGTGACAGACACTACCCCCAGGCACACATGAGACCACAAGGGGCCTCAGTGCCGGTCCGGTCTGTAAGCACCTTTAGGGAGGCCTCGGACGGGGGTACAGCACCAGTCCGGAATGTAAGCACCATAATGGGAGGCCTCGGACTGGGCTGGCTCCGTCCGGTCTGTAAGCACCATTTAGGGAGGCCTCGGACGGAGCGGAGCTGTGCAAGGCTCCAGGCTCCCCCTATCCAGAGCCTCCACAGAGGGATGGAAAGGGGAAAGCACGACAGCGTACCGGGAGAACAGCTAAGTGTCCAGGCTAAAAGCCCTCCGGTACCTCCACCAGCGTGTTCCACAAAGGGTGAGCGGGGAGACTGTCGAGGGTCCCGACCGGGACCAATTACCTTGTCTTCATACGCCATCACGTAAGCTGTGAGAATGCAGTGAAGTGCAAGCAAAGCGTGATCCTCCGAGCACACTAAGTTTAAAACTGAGGATTTCTCCTACGGTGGGGGTTTATATGCGGAGGAGGCGGTGTCTACAAACTTGTAGTACCTAGTGTGACCTCCGGAGGGCGGAGCCCTAAACCCCATTGTCTGGGTCTCCCATTATGATGACCAGAAAAAGCGCAACAAAATACGCAGGGGCTTTCACACACTACACTTTCTTTACCCCAGAAAGCGCAGTGATGTCACAGAGGGGAGGAAGAATCCTGCTTCCTCCTCCCCTCTGTGACAGCCCCATTAGATTTCACAGTGTATTAATATACACTGCGAAATCTAAATTAAACAAAACCAAGTGTATGAAAAACAAAAAAGAATGAATACTTCACCTGTCCGACGCTTTTTCCCGGTGTACAGTGCCAAGCGAGATGTCTTCTGCCAGGACCTGCGGTGACGTCAGAGGGGCATTCCCGGCGCTGATTGGGCTGCTCGCGGTCATGTGATACATATCACATGACCGCGAGCAGCCAATCAGCGCCGGGAACGCCCCTCTGACGTCACCGCAGGTCCTGGCAGAAGACATCTCGCTTGGCACCGGACACCGGGAAAGGGAGTCGGACAGGCAAAGTATTCATTCTTTTTTATTTTTCATACACTTGCCTTTGTTTAATTTATATTTCGCAGTGTATATTAATACACTGTGAAATCTAATGGGCGGTCACAGCTGTCACACAGGGGAGGAGGAAGCAGGATTCTTCCTCCCCTCTGTGACATCACAGGGAGAAGACGCAGGAGCAGCTGCGTAAAGAATTGACATCTCAATTCTTTACGCAGCTGCGTTTTCTCCCAAAAACGCAGTGCGTATTTTTGCGCAATGTCTGCACTGCAAAGTGAATTTCACATTCACTTTGCTGGCAGACAAAAGGCACATTGCGTATTTTGAATAAGCGCATGTAAAAAAGCGCGGCAAAATACGCAATGTGTGAACGCAGCCTTAAACCAGCTTTCGAGACTGCTTGGGTCTCTTCATCAGACTGAAATAAACACAAAATCTAAAGTCATATAGTTATACCGAAAAGGGGATTGGCTAATGAAGTACACAACACACTTGACATGAAGCAGAATAGAGAATGGTCCATGTGGGGTCAACCATTTTGTGTTCTGCTTCTCGTCACTTGTCTTATGTACTGCATTAGCCAATCCCCCTTTTGTGTCTAAATATGTGACTTGTTGCTTTTTCTTACCATCCGTTAGCCATTAGTTAGCCATTAGTTAGCCATTAAAACGTATCAACCACCGAGGACTCTCAGATTTTAAAATTTTTCTATCTACTAGCTAACATGGTACAAACATAAGATAAAATAGATGTAAAACCAGAAACTCAGAGACAAAAAAAACTAAATCACCTTAGAAGAATTTTTTCACCCCAAAAAAATTATAATCCTAATCTTATGCTCAATGTCTATACCTTTTGTATTTCATATCATCTATTTAAAATACATGGAAAACAGCATTACCAAAAAACATAGAAAACATTCATTTCAGTGACATGCCTTTTTCTCTGTTTCATGTCACACGGTTGACACACATGAACACTCAGATGACCAAACGGATGTATAAAACAGACTGCGTCTTTTAAATGGACATCTGAAAGGGACCTAATGGTGCACTATGATTTGCTTATTTCAGTCCATCAATGCACCATAACAAGCTTTTGCTCAATTACATAACAAAGCTGCTTGGTGCTCATTTACTGGCCTGTTTACTGGCCGCCAAACAATGATGGGAGAAGAACATTCACTAATAGGATCATTATGTACCCATACAGCAACATTTTATCAGTAGCAATTCTCCTTTTACCACCATAAATGATCATCGACAAATGAATGTCTTCATTATTCATCGTGAGATCATTATCACTTTTCCACAGGCAGATTTCAAGGATGAATGTTCCTACAAACACTCGTATACTGACTATCTACTCGTTTAAATGCTTTTTAAAAGCAAAGCTTGCAGAAAGTCTATTCCAGATCAAAAGTGGGCATTGGCTTAAAATTGCTTGTAGATATACAGTGCCTACAAGTAGTATTCAACCCCCTGCAGATTTAGCTGGTTGACTCATGCGGAATTAACTTGGCATTGTGACATTTGGACTGTAGATCAGCCTGGAAGTGGGAAATGCAGTGCCACAAAAAAATTTTTTTCTTTTTTTTTTTTTAAAGCGTTAAAAGTTAATTCAGAGGTCATTTATTATTCAACCCCTCAAACCACCAGAATTCTGTTTGGTCCCCCTAAAGTATTAAGAAGTAGTTCAGGCACAAATAACAATGAGCTTCACATGTGTGGATTAATTATCTCTTTTGCCAGCCTTTTCTGACTATTTAAGACCCTCCCCAAACTTGTGAACAGCACTCATACATGGTCAACATGGGAAAGACAAAGGAGCATTCCAAGGCCATCAGAGACAAGATCGTGGAGGGTCACAAGGCTGGCAAGGGGTACAAAAACCTTTCCAAGGAGTTGGGCCTACCTGTCTCCACTGTTGGGAGCATCATCCGGAAGTGGAAGGCTTATGAAACTACTGTTAGCCTTCCAAGGCCTGGACAGCCTTTCAAAGTTTCCTCCCGTGCCGAGGCCAGGCTTGTCCGAAGAGTCAAGGCTAACCCAAGGACAACAAGGAAGGAGCTCCGGGAAGATCTCATGGCAGTGGGGACATTGGTTTCAGTCAATACCATAAGTAACGTACTCCACCGCAATGGTCTCTGTTCCAGACCATTCCCGTAAGGTTCCTTTACTTTCAAAGCGTCATGTCAAGGCTCGTCTACAGTTTGCTCATGATCACTTGGAGGACTCTGAGACAGACTGGTTCAAGGTTCTATGGTCTGATGAGACCAAGATCGAGATCTTTGGTGCCAACCACACACGTGACGTTTGGAGACTGGATGGCACTGCATACGACCCCAAGAATACTATCCCTACAGTCAAGCATGGTGGTGGCAGCATCATGCTGTGGGGCTGTTTCTCAGCCAAGGGGCCTGGCCATCTGGTCCGCATCCATGGGAAGATGGATAGCACAGCCTACCTGGAGATTTTGGCCAAGAACCTCCGCTCCTCCATCAAGGATCTTAAGATGGGTCGTAATTTCATCTTCCAACAAGACAACGACCCAAAGCACACAGCCAAGAAAACCAAGGCCTGGTTCAAGAGGGAAAAAATCAAGGTGATGGAGTGGCCTAGTCAGTCTCCTGACCTTAACCCAATTGAAAACTTGTGGAAGGAGCTCAAGATTAAAGTCCACATGAGACACCCAAAGAACCTAGATAACTTGGAGAAGATCTGCATGGAGGAGTGGGCCAAGATAACTCCAGAGACATGTGCCGGCCTGATCAGGTCTTATAAAAGACGATTATTAGCTGTAATTGCAAACAAGGGTTATTCCACAAAATATTAAACATAGGGGTTGAATAATAATTGACCCACACTTTTATGTTTAAAATTTATAAAAATTCAACTGAGCAACATAACTTTTTGGTTTGTAAGATTTATGCTTCTGTTAATAAATCCTACTCTCATTTGCAGTTTGAAGGCTCTAACTTATTGGCATCTTATCAAACCAGCTAAATCTGCAGGGGTTGAATACTTCTTGTAGGCACTGTAGAATTCACAGAGTTAAAGGGAAGGTGCCGCATTTTTTTTTTTGTATTAAAAATAATTGCTTATAAAAACAATTATTTTTAATACTAAATAAATTTTTGTAACTTTAATACTTTTTTTATTATTAACTGTTTTTGCAGCCACTGGGGGCTGCCATATTGCTTTGCAGGAGTGTGAAACGACACTTCCACTCCTGCAGTTACGGCAGCCCTGGGCATAGACACCAATGGTCGGATGCCGACCCTATACTTAGCATTGAGCTGCCGTCCTGCTGTGTACTGGGCACGCCCCTGGGCTGTCCAGAACACAGCAGAGGGAGGAGATCGGCGCCATGTTTGTGGAGCTCACAGTGTCTGCTGTGAGCTCCACACTTTCCTCCTATACCGATCGCCTCAGCGTGAGCTGATCGGTATAGAGACAGAGGACGGGATGCGGCAGGGAGAGAGGAGCACAGTCATCGGAGGTCCGGGGTGAGGTAAGTATCGGCGGGAAGCGGTGATCAGCGATTCTATCACCGCTCCCTGCCAGCCTGCAGTGATCAGAGCACAAGGAGTGTGATCATCACACCGTGCTCTGATCACGCAGGGAGAGAGAAGACACGCTGGGGGAGAGCAGACATTAGAAGGAATAAACAGGGGAGGGGGAGGGGGGGAAGAGACATACAGGGGAGAGCGGACATGGGAAGAGACACTAATTGGGAGAGAGAGACGCGGGGGGAGAGAGGAGATACGCTGAGGGACAGCAGACTTGGGGTGGGGGGGGAGAGACAGGCATGAGGGAAGAGACATGCAGGGAGAGAGAGACATGGGAACAGACATGCAGGGGGAGAGAGACCAGTCATAGTGGGAGAGAGACCGGGCACAGGGGGATGAGCACACATGGGGAGAGAGACCGGGCACAGGGGGATGAGCACACATGGGGAGAGAGACCGGGCACAGGGGGATGAGCACACATGGGGAGAGAGACCAGGCACAGGGGGATGAGCACACATGGGGAGAGAGACCGGGCACAGGGGGATGAGCACACATGGGGAGAGAGACCGGGCACAGGGGGATGAGCACACATGGGGAGAGAGACCAGGCACAGGGGGATGAGCACACATGGGGAGAGAGACCAGGCACAGGGGGATGAGCACACATGGGGAGAGAGACCAGGCACAGGTGGATGAGCACACATGGGGAGAGAGACCGGGCACAGGGGGATGAGCACACAAGGGGAGAGAGACCGGGCACAGGGGGATGAGCACACATGGGGAGAGAGACCGGGCACAGGGGATGAGCACACATGGGGAGAGAGACCGGGCACAGGGGGATGAGCACACATGGGGAGAGAGACCGGGCACAGGGGGATGAGCACACATGGGGAGAGAGACCGGGCACAGGGGGATGAGCACACATGGGGAGAGAGACCGGGCACAGGTGGATGAGCACACATGGGGAGAGAGACCGGGCACAGGGGGATGAGCACACAAGGGGAGAGAGACCGGGCACAGGGGGATGAGCACACATGGGGAGAGAGACCGGGCACAGGGGATGAGCACACATGGGGAGAGAGACCGGGCACAGGGGGATGAGCACACATGGGGAGAGAGACCGGGCACAGGGGATGAGCACACATGGGGAGAGAGACCGGGCACAGGGGGATGAGCACACATGGGGAGAGAGACCGGGCACAGGGGGATGAGCACACATGGGGAGAGAGACCGGGCACAGGGGGATGAGCACACATGGGGAGAGAGACCAGGCACAGGGGGATGAGCACACATGGGGAGAGAGACCAGGCACAGGGGGATGAGCACACATGGGGAGAGAGACCAGGCACAGCGGGGTGGAGACAGCACAAATGGGGAGAGAGACAGTCACCTCCAGAACTGCGCTCACTTTTCTGCTGCTACATGTCTTCTCCTCCAGTCACCTCCAGAGCTGCAGTCAGTATTCTGTGACCTCATGTAACAGAAAAGTGACTGCCGCTCTGAAGGTGACTGGAGAATAAGACATCCTCTCTTATCCTTCTGTCACCTTTAGAGCTGCAACAAGTTTTCTGCTGTTACATCGTGTGTTATCCTCCAGTCACCTCCAGAGCTGCAGTCACTATTGTGCTGTTACATTGTCTTATCCTCCAGTCACCTCCAGAGCTGAAACAACTTTTCTGCTGTTACACATTGTGTCTTATCCTCCAGTCACCTCCAGAGCTGCAGTCAGTATTCTGTAACCTCATGTAACAGAATAGTGACTGCTGCTCTGAAGGTAACTGGAGAATAAGACATTGTGTCTTATCCTCCAGTCACCTCCAGAGCTGCAGTCACTATTCTGCTGTTACATGGTCTTATCCTCCAGTCACCTCCAGAGCTGCAACAACTTTTCCGCTGTTACATCGTGTCTTATCCTCCAGTCACCTCCAGAGCTGCAGTCACTATTCTGCTGTTACATGTCACTGGTACCTAATCCATACCATGAGATGTCACATGACTGGCGACCCTTTATGTTTGCATCAACAGTGAAAATACAAATGACTAAATAAAACTGAAACATTTACATTTATTATATACAAAATAAATAGTAAAAACACAAGGACAATATTCAGTCCAGGCCTGGGCCACAGAGCTGACACTCTAATATCAGACTTCAGGGTCCACTCTATACTGTATATGCAGGCCTGGGCTGCAGAGCTGACACTCTAATATTCGACCTTGCTGCGTAAGGATCTGCATGTAGTTGTGTGTTGGTATCACTCTGTGTCTTCAACAAAATGGCTCCTCACTGTGATTGACCCCAAATGTCATTGTCTTTTATCCATTTGTTAACACCCAGAAAGGGAGGGGGGCAGGAGACATCACACTCATTGAACAAATCCAGCCCAGATTTTCAGCAGTCGTAATGCATGCCAGCTGTACACTAGGTTTTCATGCCAAATTTTCAGCAGCTGCTCCCCCTAGTGTTTCAAAGTGGAACATATCAAACTTTTTATATTATTTTTCATATTTTACTCCATAAAAACAATATGACAATATTGGAAAAACAAATCAAAACATTAATACTTTACATTTTTACAATTGTTGAATTTTTTTTTTTTTGGTGGCACCTTCCCTTTAAAGGATTACTTCAGCATTTTTTGTTAGCACTGGAGTGGTGCTTTCAATGTAAGTTTCCTGCTGCCAGTATTATACTCACCTTCCGGTGGCTTCACCTTTAACCGACACTGCTCAGGTCTCGTAGCACCATCTTTTGACTGGCTGGAGCTCACATGTTATGTCACAAGTTCACAATACATCTCTGTGAGGGCCAGAATGAGGCCATACTGAGGATCCCATAGAGATGAATTGAGCTGTGACCGCCGGCACACTCCATGAATCACTGGGGCTGCCGGCGGGTCATAAATCCCCAGAGAGCAACAGGAGCAGAAGATGAAGCCATCAGAAGGTGAGTATATAACAGGGGTCAGGGGTCTTACTGTACATTTAAAGCACCACTCCAGCGGTGCAACATAAATAAATCTGGAGTGGTGATTTAGTCTGCGTTCACACATTGCGTATTTTTGCGCGCTTTTTTGTGCACGCTTTTCAAAATATGCAATGTGCTTTTTGTCTGCCGGCAAAGTGAATGTGAAATTCACTTTGCCGTGCAGACAGTGCGTAAAAATATGCCGCGATTTTATAGGAAAAAGCGCCTGCGTAAAAATAATGACCCTGTCAATTCTTTACGCAGCAGCGCCGGCACTTTTTCCTATAAGGCCGGGCACTGCTGCATCTGACGTCACAGAGGGGAGGAAGAATCCTGCTTCCTCATCCCCTGTGTGACACCTGTGACCGCCCATTTGATTTTGCAGTGTATTAATATACACTGCAAGATCAAAGTGAAATAAAGACAAATATGTTAAAAATAATAAAGAATGAATACTTACCCTCCGACGGGTGTTCCGATGTCCGGGAGCGAGGAGCCGCCACAGGAATTGACCTGCTAGGACCAGTAGTGACGTCAGAGTGATGTCACGGTCATGTGATATGTATCACATGACCGCGAGCGGCCAATCAGCACCCGGGACGTCACTCTGACATCACGGCAGGCCCTGGCAGGACGATACCTCTGCATCGGAGACCGGAGAAAAGGTGTCAGAGAGTAAGTATTTGATTCTTTCTTATTTTTCATACATTTGCCTTTATTTAATTTAGATTTCACAGTGTATATTAATACACTGCGAAATCTAATGGGGGCTGTCACAGATGTCACACAGGGGAGGAGGAAGCAGGATTCTTCCTCCCCTCTTTTACATCACCTTCGCTTTATGGGGAGAAGAAAGCATGGTCTGTGAAAGCACCGGCGTATTTTGTTGCGCTCTTTTGCGCGGGCAAAATTTGCAGCAAAAAGAGCAACAAAATACGCAAATGTGTGAACGCAGCCTTAAAGGAGATTCTCCAGCCAATGAACGAAAAAAATTAAATAAAAAATCCCAGCTAAGAATGTTATGAAAAGTTATAATCACCTTATCAATTCACAGCTATTCCACTTCCTATGCTTCCCATGACTTTGACCCCAATTAATAAAGGATTTTTTGCCAGAATATTGAAGTAAAACAACTACAAATGTGGCAATTTAATTTTTTTGTACATTGAGAAGATACGTAAAAAATTGTGACTTTTTGGACTTTTCACAGCAGTTTTGGCCACCTCTGCCAAAGTGGGCAGAGATGGGCTATTACAGGGCATGGTAACAAATTCAATAAAAGTTGTGGTATAACTTACAGCAGAAATGTTACATGTCTAGGGAGGTGCACCCTAATTATAGTATGCACAAAATCACTACGTGGCATGTGTCTCTCTTAATGAGTTAGGTGCATCTTTCTCATGCACACTCATTCATTAAGAATGTAGAGTCTTAATGAATAAGACTATTTGTGTCCCACTGGTATCTGTACTTCATTGCAGTTGATCATGTGCCACCTTCTCACATGAACGCTTCAATCAAACATTTGCACAGCGGTGATCCACTAACTCAGGGGTCTCAAACTCGCGGCCCGAGGGCCGCATGCGGCCCCTGGGGCTTCACTATGCGGCCCGCAGCACCTTGGACAACTTAATGATGCATCGCCCCACTGCAGGGGGCTGCTGCAGTCCCTGCTGTGTGATGTCTTCTGTCCGCAGCACTAACAAGCTCTGCCACTCAGCAAGATAATAATAAAGCTTTATTTAATAATAATAAAGCTTTATTTATATAGCGCCAACATATTCCGCAGCCAATGAGAGGCTGGCAGATTGCATTGATCTTGATGAGCAACAGCGCTTGTCTGAGCGGCGGCTGGAGGAAGTCATAGCACAGCGGAGGCCGGAAGTCAGTACAGCAGGGACCGCGGCAGCCCCCTGCACTGGAGCAATGCATCATTAAAGTAAGAAAAGTGTGTGTGAGGGTGAGTGTGTGAGTGAGGATGTGTGTATAAGAAAGTTGTGCGAGTTTCAGTGTGTGTATGAGTGTGAGAGTGTGTATGAGGATGTGTGAGAGTATGTGTGTGTGTGGGGGGGGGGGTTGTGTGTGGGTTTGTGTGTGATAGTGTGTATTTGAGTGTGTAATAAGAAGGTAAAACAGGATGGGGGGCATCACTATAAAAGTAGATCAGGATGGGGGACATCACTATAAAAGGGGATCGGGATGGGGACATCATCACTAAAAGGGATCAAGATGGGGGATATCACTACTAAAGGGGAATGGGATGGGGAACATCACTAGAAAAGGAGATCAGTATTCGAACATCGCTACAAAAGGGGACCACGTCAGTCTGAAGGGATTTGCAATGGGTATGCACAGGGTGGGCGGGATCAACGCGTTTCGTTGATCTCGGTCAACTTTTTCAACTTGAAAAAGTTGACCGACGTAGCACAGCACCTCCCAGCAGTGACGTGTAAGCTAGGACGAATCCTGTGTGCCGGTGTGCCGTCACGTCATTTCCGGCATCAACATCCGGGGACGCGAACGCCGACACACGAGGACACACGAGGAGACCGGGTGTGTGCCGCTGGCCACGGCATACACTCTAGAAGACCTCGGACTTGTGAGGAACTCCCTGACCGCAGGACACATAACTCAGTAAGTAGAGCTACGATCACAGCCTGGCAAATTTATAACTGACACTGCACGAGGGGCTCCTGTAGCTCTGCAAACATGCCAATCCTTGATGTGGATCTCAGCTAGCTGAGATAGAATAACAGCCTGTACGCCTGTTCGCGGTCTGAGTAAGTTAGCTTAATAGCAGTAGTACGTTTATCAACTGAGCAAACATTAACCGTTTGAGGTCTCTTACAGCACATGTCTGGACTATAAGGAAGTTAGCCAGTGTAACAACACTGGAAAGGAGGGCACCTTCATCTGAGTACTATCCTACACAGGTACTTCCCATTTTTAGGGGACTCCTGGTAGTGGCAGTATTTGGGAATATAACTGAGATATTTTTATATTTAATATTTTAGTACAAGCCATTGATCAAGGATATTCAGCCAGAAAGTAATTACAAATTTAAAGAAAGAAACCACAAGTTTCCTATTCACTTGTGTAATACAGGTACATTTGTTATTTTAAGTGTTATAACCAGCCTTTTTTTCTCATGCTGTGAGTACCGTAAGCACTAAATTTTCCTTTACTTATACCTATACAGAAGGAAGTGGCAAAAAAACTCTTATGGAGGTACTGCATTTTTGAAGTTTACTAGTAACAGATGGTTGGTAATACACTTTGACCCCCCTTTTTTTCCCCCCTTTTAGTACATACCCTTAGATCAAGGACAATCAGCCAGAAAACAATAGGTTATAGGGAAAGAAACCACAAGCTTCCTATCAAGTGTGCAATACAGGTATTTTAATATGACAAGTGTTATAGTCAGCTGTGTAGCCCCTTGCTGTGGGTAAGCACTGAAAACTTTCCCCCCCCCTTTTTTCTTTATACAGAAGGAGGTGGCAGAAAGTTTAAGAATCACAGTCCATTTCAAAGCACAGCCCTGGAACTGATACAGATTCTGATATAGAAATCACAGTTGGACAAAAGTCTTTTCTGTATCAATCCCACAAGAATTGAAACCATATTTTTAATCGCTGAGTCGTAGTAAAACTATTTTTAATCACTCCCCACCCTCCTCCCACTCCCTTCCCTTCTACCCTTTTGTTAAGAACCTTTTTATGTAAGTAATTTTAATGTTAATCTGAGCTTATAAATAAAGCATGTAAATTTGGTTTTGAAAAAATCCACGGTTGTCATCTCCCCGTTTTTTTGGTATTGAAACATCACCAGGTGTAGTGAAACTGGTTTGCACTGGGTCCATCATTATTAATATTTCAAACCTTCAGGTATCAAGACACAAGAGCACAGGTGTACTTAGGACCTCCTAGCAGCAACCTGTGTTTGGGGTCACCCTCACCCCAAAGACATTTTTAGCTTGCTCCATTGTAAATTTCTATCATTTATACAAAGAGGCAGTCAGTCCCCAGCTTGGAGGACAGGGACTGTTTGGCAGGTTAATAGTTAACATTTCAGCCTTGTGCTAGAACATGTTGGGAGACCTGATGTGATGTCACGACAATAGGCGGAGCTAAGTTCTCATAGTACATAATACGTTTGCTGGCTTAGCTCCACCCACTATGGTCACATGATCATTACATCACACAGGTCCTTTAGCTATCCAAGTTAGAAGTGAGTTAACTATTATCCTGCCAGACAGTCCCCCTCCTCCAAGGTGGGGACTGAAATGTCAATGTATAAAGGCTTTTTTTTCACCTTTCACATTACACTATGAGCTCAGACAGGGATGATTAGAATAGTATTATAAAGCTGCAGCTACCGACAGTGATAGCTGGGGGGCATAAACCACCTGACAGGTTCCCTTTAAGCCATCATAGTAGGGCTAAACATTTAAATGCACCTTTCCACTTGCTTGTTTTCCCTCTATCTTTACCCCTCCTTCTCTGATTGACATCTCTGGCTGTAATGAGACAAAAGGGCGGAGATAAATGCAAGTCAAGCAGGTGAGAAGGTGCAATTAAATTTGTGGCCACGCAATGATGCACCATGCACCTGTACTTGGTTTGGTCTCTTTAATGGCATCTATAATATCTTTCAATTCCATCCCTGAGTCCAAACTGTGAATTGACACAATTTACCTATAGATAAAAATATAGTGCGTTGAAAAAGTATTCATATCCTCTGATTTTTTTCCACATTTTTCCAAATTACAACCAAAAATATAAATTTATTTTATTGGCATTTTATGTGGTATACCAAGACAAAGAAGCACATATTTGTGAAGTGTAAAGGAACTGATTTGGTGTTCTGAATGTTTTAAAAAATCAAGTGTTCATACTAACCACGTCAGCCGTCTGCAGTGTGTTCTCTTATTGGCTTGCTCTGTGTAACTCATTTTATCAGAAGATTCTCCAAAAAGGTCTCCATCAAAGTGAGAGAGCGTTAAAATATCAGTAGCTTCAGGTCCTGGTATTGTATTTATCATGCCTTCAGGAAAACATAAATATGTTAACTCATGGAAAGAGTGAGGCTACACATTCAGTACATATGATTAAGGAGTCTATTGTGTAACTTTCTTCTGATTTTTCAATTACAGAACAACTAGTAAAAAAACAGGGGTTTGGGATCTACCTACATATGTTATTTTGCAGGAATGAAGTAAAAATCCCTAATAAAGTTAATTACAAAGTTTCCTAACTTTCAATACTGGAATTATTAAAGAATGGAAGTTTAGTTACTCTGTAAGGGTATTTTCAAAATAAACTAATCAAATAATTATAAGGTGCGAATATAGAGGGAATGTGACACACCTATCATTTTTGTGGAATCCTGTAAACAAGAAGAATTCAGTTCCTTTACAATGCCATTATGTTGAAAATAAACTATTATTCAGTTCTAATAAAACATACAAATATTGGGACAGTGACTGAATCTTAGAACAGTGACCCAGTGCTATTGGGAGCCATGTTTACCCATGCCATAACACTGCATCCTCCATGTATTAAAGAGGATGTGGTGTGTTTTAATCATGAGCCGCTCCAAGCCATCACCATACTTCCTTGTTCTCATCATTTTGGTTCAGTTTCATTATAGTTTTTTTCTACTCCAGAACTGGGCTGGTCTTTTTAGATATTGTTATGTCAAAGTCTATTCTGGCCTTTCTTTTTTAAAGACTAATTACTGGTTTTCACCTTTTGTGAACTATCTTTATTTGCTTTCCTGAAGTCATCTTTTTATTATAGACTTAATACTGAGACACCCAGTAGGGGGCACAGGCAAGCAGGGGACATGGCCATTGGAGCAAGGAGGCCCGCCACCCCCCCACTCAGCAGCCTCACAGTGCAGGGGCCCTGCCCCAGCCCACCCACTCTCACTCTACTGCTGTCTCTGTCACGGAGGCTGGGTGCAGCAGGCGCAGGGTATGGGGGTGCCGCCAGACCCCCTGCTGCAGTGCCCAATGTCGGGCCCCCATTGTTCTCCAACTGCAAAGCAGCATGCTACATAGCTGCTCTGTCCTTAAAGGACCTGTGATGATGTCACATGGAGGGGAGGTGTCAGGGGTCACATGATCAGCTCCTCAGTGAAGCAGGACTCTGCCATGCTGGATGAGATAAAGTTTATATGTGGGGTAAGGAGGGGTTTACAGTGTGTATGGAGCGGAGCCGAGTATGTACGAGGTGTACGGAGCAGAACTGAGTGTGCACGAGGTGTATGGAGCGGAGCCGTGTGTGTACGAGGCGTACGGAGCGGAGCCGAGTGTGTACGGAGCGGAGCTGTGTGTGTACGAGGTGTATGGAGTGGAGCCGTGTGTGTACAAAGTGGAGCCATGTGTGTACGAGGTGTACGGAGTGGAGCCGTGTGTGTATGAGGTGTACGGAGCAGAGCCCCGTGTGTACAGAGCAATGCCGTGCGCGTACGAGGTGTACGGAGCTGAGCCGTGTACGTACGAGGTGTATGGAGCGGAGCCGTGTGCATACAAGGTGTAAAGAGCGGAGCCCTGTGCGTACGAGGTATACAGAGCTGAGCCGTGTGTGCACGAGGTGTACAGAGCGGAGCCATGTGTGTACGGAGTGGAGCCGTGTTTGTACGAGGTGTATGGAGCGTACCCGAGTGTGTACGGAGCGGAGCCGTGTGTGTACGAGGTGTACGGTGCGGAGCTGTGTCTGTATGAGGTGTACGGAGCTGACCCGTGTGCAGACGAGGTGTACGAAGCGGAGCTGTGTGCATATGAAGTGATGAAGTGTACGGAGTGGAGCCGTGTGCATATGAGGTGTACGGAGTGGAGCCGTGTGCCTACGAGGTGTGTGGAGCGGAGCCACATGTGTACGGAGCGCAGGGCTGGACTGGGACCAAAAAGCAGCCCTGGAAAACAAGCCCCACCAGTCCACATACTATATCACCCATCAGCCCCGATCAGTGAAATTTCACCTCTTTGTCAAAGGAGTTATCTGAAGAGCCACATGTTAATGGTGCAGCAGAGGGAATAATCAACCGCAGCTCCATTTACATGGTGCTCTTCAAAGCCACGTTTCTCAGGATTGTGGGGCCCCACCAGTCAGATACACAGCGAAGGGTAAGTCATCACCTATACAGAAGATAAGTGATGATTTCAATATTGGGGATAATCAATTTAAACAACATTTAAATACTGTACTGAAAATCCCAAAGTCCAATACCATCTCTCTGACAACAGGACAGGAGAAGTGGTACTGTGCAGTGTATATATACAGAATAATACAGATACCGAGCATTACACCCAGTATACAGGACAGGAGAAGTGGTACTGTGCAGTGTATATATACAGAATAATACAGATAGTGAGGATTACATCCAGTATACAGGACAGGAGAAGAGGTACTGTGCAGTGTATATATACAGAATAATACATATCCTGAGGATTACACCCAGTATACAGGACGGGAGAATTGGTACTGTGCAGTGTATATGTCACGTGCTACGGACGGACTACTCACGTGGACCCACTGGACCGCGTAAAGCGGATGCTGACACCGGGTGATAGAGAGGCAGACACGTACCGTAGAGTCAACGGGTTTATTAAACAGAACTATAACACAGAAACACACGCCCCTGGAGAGGGCCACAAGGCCGCAACACTGGAGACCCAGCGAGGGAGACCCCGGAGCGCTTGACCCCTGTACAGGGATACCGCCGGGATCAGCCTCGAAGGGGCCAATGCAACGGACACAAGTGTTCAACCGACCCCAGGCGACGTGGTAACAAAACAGAATCGAGAATATAACGAGAGACGGAAAGCAGGAACACGGGGAACTAGGAACGCAGGGAGATCCAGGAACACGGAGAGATCCAGGAACCAGGGAGATCCAGGAACACGGAGGGATCCAAGAACCAGGGAGATCCAGAAACACAGAGAGATCCAAGAACCAGGGAGATCCAGGACCACGGGGGATCCGGAGCCGGGCGAGAACCAGCGATCAGCTTGGAGGGAACCAGGAGGACGTCCAGGAACACGGTGATCAACCGGGAGCCGGCAGGAACAAGATCTGGAGGAGGTAACAAGGAAAGATCAGGTAACAGACCAAACGAGGAGCGACCTGACAGACCAGAAGTGGCAACTTCCCCAAGGGGAAGGTAGAAGTTGCCCTGGCCCCGACTGATTGCAAACAGGAGGTTTAAATCAGAACAGGGCAGGCCTGATTGGCAGGGCACTGAGACCTGGTGATTGGCTGGGGGGAGGAGCCAGAACCCTGCAGCCTCTCCAGCAGAAACTGAATAGGAGACGGTTTCAGGAGCACAAGCAGTGGTACCGGAAGTGAGAGGAGCAGTGCTGCTCCAGCAGAGGGAGTAAGGGCAGCAGGCCGCGGGCACGAGCGGCAGACCCCCGAGGGGTAACAGTACCCCCCCCTCTACGCCCCCTCCCCGGACGGAGACCGGCCCGAAACCCGCGCAGGGGGCTCGGGGCATCGGCGTCCCCCACCCCAAGGACAGAAGGGACCCGAGGGTGGTTACTCGGGCGTCATGTGACGAGCACAGGAGGAACAGGACGTCATCAGGGACACCGACAGGCCAGACGTCATCAGGGACACCGACAGGCCAGACGTCATCAGGGACACCGACAGGCCAGACGTCATCAGGGACATCAGGGACACCGGCAGGCGGCAGGACGCCATCAGGGACACCGGCAGGCGGCAGGACGCCATCAGGGACACCGGCAGGCGGCAGGACGCCATCAGGGACACCGGCAGGCGGCAGGACGCCATCAGGGACACCGGCAGGCGGCAGGACGCCATCAGGGACACCGGCAGGCGGCAGGACGCCATCAGGGACACCGGCAGGCGGCAGGACGCCATCAGGGACACCGGCAGGCGGCAGGACGCCATCAGGGACACCGGCAGGCGGCAGGACGCCATCAGGGACACCGGCAGGCGGCAGGACGCCATCAGGGACACCGGCAGGCGGCAGGACGCCATCAGGGACACCGGCAGGCGGCAGGACGCCATCAGGGACACCGGCAGGCGGCAGGACGCCATCAGGGACACCCACCGGATCAAGGCTGGAGACTCCCCAGGAACACGGAGGAGGAGCCCGTCCAACACCGACAGGCAGGACGTCACCAGGGGCACCGGCAGGCAAGACGTCATCAGGGGCACCGGCAGGCAAGACGTCATCAGGGGCACCGGCAGGCAAGACGTCATCAGGGGCACCGGCAGGCAAGACGTCATCAGGGGCACCGGCAGGCAAGACGTCATCAGGGGCACCGGCCGGCAAGACGTCATCAGGGGCACCGGCCGGCAAGACGTCAGCAGGGACACCCACCGGAGCAAGGCTGGAGACTCCCCAGGAACACGGAGGAGGAGCCCGTCCAGGAACAAGGCACGATGGGACATCGACAGGCTGGACGTCATCAGGGACACCGACCGGCCGGACGTCATCAGGGACACCGACCGGCTGGACGTCATCAGGGGCACCCACCGGATCCAGGCTGGAGACTCCCCAGGAACACGGAGGAGGAGCCCGTCCAGGAACAAGGCACGATGGGACATCGACAGGCTGGACGTCATCAGGGACACCGACCGGATCAAGACTGGAGACTCCCAGGAACACGGAGGAGGAGCCCGTCCAGGAACAAGACATGATGGGACAGTACCTGGGAAAGAGAGAGTGGGATTAACAGTAGAGGGCGCCCCCAAGAATGTGGGTGCCAGGCGGGGAGTCCTTCTCCGGCTGCTGAGGATGCAGGAAGAAGAGGACGCTCGGGCCTCTAACGACTGGAAAAGCGCCGTAACCCGGTCGTGACTCTGGTGGAGTGCGGTCAGCTCTCTTTTGACATCAAACCTGGTGTCAGCGGAGTCCATGGCCAGGGCAAAATCTGTCACGTGCTACGGACGGACTACTCACGTGGACCCACTGGACCGCGTAAAGCGGATGCTGACACCGGGTGATAGAGAGGCAGACACGTACCGTAGAGTCAACGGGTTTATTAAACAGAACTATAACACAGAAACACACGCCCCTGGAGAGGGCCACAAGGCCGCAACACTGGAGACCCAGCGAGGGAGACCCCGGAGCGCTTGACCCCTGTACAGGGATACCGCCGGGATCAGCCTCGAAGGGGCCAATGCAACGGACACAAGTGTTCAACCGACCCCAGGCGACGTGGTAACAAAACAGAATCGAGAATATAACGAGAGACGGAAAGCAGGAACACGGGGAACTAGGAACGCAGGGAGATCCAGGAACACGGAGAGATCCAGGAACCAGGGAGATCCAGGAACACGGAGGGATCCAAGAACCAGGGAGATCCAGAAACACAGAGAGATCCAAGAACCAGGGAGATCCAGGACCACGGGGGATCCGGAGCCGGGCGAGAACCAGCGATCAGCTTGGAGGGAACCAGGAGGACGTCCAGGAACACGGTGATCAACCGGGAGCCGGCAGGAACAAGATCTGGAGGAGGTAACAAGGAAAGATCAGGTAACAGACCAAACGAGGAGCGACCTGACAGACCAGAAGTGGCAACTTCCCCAAGGGGAAGGTAGAAGTTGCCCTGGCCCCGACTGATTGCAAACAGGAGGTTTAAATCAGAACAGGGCAGGCCTGATTGGCAGGGCACTGAGACCTGGTGATTGGCTGGGGGGAGAGCCAGAACCCTGCAGCCTCTCCAGCAGAAACTGAATAGGAGACGGTTTCAGGAGCACAAGCAGTGGTACCGGAAGTGAGAGGAGCAGTGCTGCTCCAGCAGAGGGAGTAAGGGGCAGCGGGCCGCGGGCACGAGCGGCAGACCCCCGAGGGGTAACAGTATATATACAGAATAATACAGATTCTGAGGATCAGGGTTCCTCCGGGCAGCTAGGGTCTTTAAGTCTTTACGGCTACCGGGCCCTCGTCCTCCCACCTTTCTCTTAGCTGTGGGGTGTATCGGCTTGTGGCTATCTTTACCCTCGCCTCTGCCTATGGAGCGAGGTTTCTCCCCTAGGAATTCTGCCTCTATGGTTCTGCATCCTCCAAGGAACCTCTCCTCCTGGGAAACTTCTGCCTCCAATTTAGTCTTTCTGTGTTTTATTCCGGCTCCTCCACCCACTTGGTCAGTGCTGCTAGCAGCGTTTTTAGGGATGCTGCACAAAAACACATGCGTTTTTGAAAAACGCAGACAACACATATGCGTTTTTTGACTTTGAAAAAAAAATGTCCAAAATGCTCCCAAAAACGGATTTAAGGCAAAAACGGATGATATGTGTGACCATGGCCTATGTTGCCTCAGAGGTTAGCGCTGTATGATGGCTCAGTGGTTAGCACTGCACTCTTGCAGTGCTGAGGTCCTGGACCTGGATTCAAATCCCAGCAATGACGATATCTACAAGGAATTGGTATGTTCTCCCCATGGTCTTGTGGGTTTCCCCCGTGTTCTCTGCTTTCCTCCAACACTCCAAATTTCTAAAGACATACAATATATGTGTAAATCGCTGTGCAATTACTGGTGCTGTGTTAGTGATTAAAGGGAACCTGTCAGGTCATTTTTACCCTCTAATCTTTCACTACCCGTCCCTGCACCTTCCAAGCACATCCCTAACAATCCCTATCTAACCTAATAATGTCCTATAATGGCTGTGAAAAATGAGATTGATACTTACATTGTTACATGCAAATGAAGTATCCAGTCAACAGTCTGTTGACTGACTAGTCAGTCTCCAGGGCTCCCTCTCCCCCCCTCATTGCTGTTAGCATGCCCCTGTGAGCAGGATCATTCATTCTTCCTGCGCGTTCCAATTTTTACATTTCTGCCTCCTACTTCTAGGTATGACACACCAGCCGGACGTCATTTCCAGTCTGGCGCATTGTGGGTGATTATCAGGTAAGCGGTCTGGACGTAATTTCCGGTCCTGCGCAGTCTAGTTAAATGCCAATTGCCAGCTTCATCATGCAAATTGTGCATGCTCTGTAGGTGGCAATGGGGCTGCCGAGTGCCGAGTGATGCTGGGGTTATCCCAATTCACTGATGAACGTGAACTGGGATAACTTTTCACACAGCAGTCTGCGGCTGAAGCCCAGCTGTAAAGTGAGTGTGGAATGCTGCCATTACAGGTAGCCACAGACATACCTGAAACATGGATGGATTTCCACAGTGGGTATACAAATTCATACATCTTCCACCCTAGACCTGTAGGGGGAGCCCCACTTGCTGGGGGCAGAGTTAGTCAGTGTGCAGTCGCTAGGAGAACTGTGAAGACGTCCTGGTGTGACAGAGCCGTGCTAGACTCGAGCCAGTTCACAATGGAACAGTTACCCAGCCTAGCCAGTGCAGGGAGGTAAGAGTGAGGTCGAGGGCAAGGCGAGAGGAATAAAGTAGCAGCAGACTGGGGGTGGAGGAGCCATACCGGTTCACCCCAGAAAACATCCTGGACACCGGAGTCTGAGTCTGCAGGAGAGCAGTAAGCCCAACAGAAACACCGGTTCACCACGGAGACTCCAGTCTCCTGGACACCTGTACAGCAACCAAGAAGGGAGCCAGGCACCGCAGGAGAGGATATAGCGGTAGTCGACGCGGAGGTTTCCCACCACACAACACAGGTGACAGAGATACAGAGGAGGTCAGGCCTAGTTTTACATGGGGCAGAGGCTTCACCAAGAGAAAAGTGACAAGGAGGCTTAATACTCACTCACTGTGGAGATCCAGAAGTGTGTCCTGTCCACTGGAGTGTACCCTGGACCGTGCCTGCAATACCACCAGTAAAGGTACATAAACGATCCACAGTGTGTGTGTCAGTTTGTCCATCCCTGCACCCGTCCAGTCCAGAGACAGTAGCAGCGGCCCGGCTGCCTAGCCACCTCCCTGTGCAAAACCCCCATTCATCTCATCACAACCCCGGGGACCCAGCTCCTCCTGTGGGGAGCTATACCATCCAGCTGCCCGACAATCACCCCCGGAGGCCCATGGCAGCGCTGGTGCCATCACCAAAAACCACAGGTGGCATCACAAGACTTTATTATTTCCTTTATTTTCCCCATTTTTGCCAGTGACCCCAGGGAACGGGTCTGGGCAGGCCACCAGTGACAGCCCCACATCTCAATGCCCGGATACCAAGTCCCCATAGACCCCTGGGCAGGTCATGAGCATTTCTCTCATTTATAGCTGTGCTCCAGTGTCATTCTGTGCCTGCTCATCTCTATCATCAGAAGTATTTGTCTGATGGCAAAGATGTAGCAGAGCTGAAGATGCAAGACCTGTGGATTACGTCGGAGTGAGGATTTTTTTTCTAAGTAAAATAGAGTCCCTAAATGTGTTTTGTGTTTTTCTTTACTAGAAATTCATGGTGGCTGGATCTAATTTGGCCTGACATCATGAATTTTGTGCTTAGTACCAGATGTTAATACAAAGCTGGTATTAACACCTTCATTACCAATCATGCTACCGCCACCAAGGATGCTGGAAGAGCTGGGTAAAGCACCTGGAAATGACGCTTCAATGAATGCACTATTTCCAGGGGTGGCTGCGGGCTGCAGTTTTCAGCCTAAGGGGCCCAGAACACCTGGCCCTTACCACACTGAGACTCCTAGCCCCCATCTGCTTGGATTTACCTGGCTGGCGATCAAAATACAGCGGGAGCCTATACATTTTTTAAATGTTTTAAATAGTTAAAAAAAAAATTGGGCTTCCCTGTAATTTGATACCAGCCAAGGTAAAGTCAGGCAGCTGACAATGGCAGCCCATAGCTGTCTTGCTTTATCTGCCCGGCATCAACAATACTGCAGAGCATTACATCATTTGTTTTAAGTCATTTATTTATTTTTACGTTTTATATGTGTGACAGGCCCAACAGCCAATCACAGTTGCTGCACACAGAATGGGCATCTGTAAGTGGCTGTTTGAGTAATCTACAATCAGTCCATACATTACAGTATTGTAGAATGTATGGGCTGGTTTCAGGTTACTCCAGCAGCCAAACACAGACAACCATTCTCTGTGACAGCATCTGTGATTGGGCTGTTTGGGCCTGTCACACATATAAAAGTGTAAAAATAAATCAATTTAAAAAAAATTACATTGTGTTCTGAGGTATTTTTTATTCTCAGCGCAGATAAAGCAGACAGCTACGGGCTGCCACTGCCAGCTGGCTAGCTTTACCGTGGCTGGCGATCAAGTTACAGGAAAGCCCAATATTTTTTTTCATATTTAAATAATAAAAAAAAATGTGTGGCTCCTGCCATATTTTGATCACCAGCCAGGTAAAATACAATGTGGTCTAATAGGGCTTCCCCCGCACTAAACTGAGCTCACCGCCAGGAAATGGCACATTCATCATAGCACCATTTCCAGGAGCTTTACCTGGCCTTCAAATGGCCATGGTGGTGGTGGCTCCACTGGGTGATAAGGGGTTAATACCACTGGTAATAAGTCCAAAATTCATGATGTCAGCCCAAATTAGACCAAGCCACCATGAAAATTTCTAGTAAACAATAAAAAAAAAAACAACACAGAGAATTTATTTTAATTAGAAATAAATCAAAACACATTTAGGGACCTCTTTATTAGAAAAAAAATCCTTGCTCGAGTAATCCACGGGTCTTCTGTCTTCAGCTCTGCTGCATTTTTGCTATCAGACAAATACGTCTAATGAAAGATGAGCAGGCAAAGAATGACAAAGGTCCATATATTATATGCCATCCATGTACACTGCCAGCCCCAGCGTAGGCAGTAGTAGGTCCATAAAGTATATTCCATATACTTAGCCCGCCCCAGCGCAGGCAGTAGTAGGTCCATATAGTATATTCCCTATACACAGGCAGCCCCAGCGTAGGCAGTAGCAGGTCCATATAGTATATTCCATATATACAGCCAGCCCTAGCGTAGGCAGTAGCAGGTCCATATAGTATATTCCATATATACAGTCGCGCCAAAGCAGTATGAACTCCATGCATTTGTTCCCATAATACTCAGTTTCTGCCTGAAAAGTGATTCGCAATACACATATTCTTAGGTAAATAGTAAAACTCATTTAATTTTCCATATACAAACACCACTAACAAGTAGTAATGAAGCAAAAAGTAGCTAAATAATCATTGTATCATTATACACACCAAACCTACAAAGGAATGGGCATATGTCATAAGTTATGGACCACTCTGCCTATACTTGCGTTGTAATCATACCTATATGGCCACTAACTAGCATCATAGGACTTCGGTACCATAATAGTTGCCTTACAAGCCTGCCAACCAATATTTATAGATAGTAGTAGTTATGATTGGCCAAACTGCTCCAAGGTCCCAGATATTCAGATAGGGTGTTGCCTTCCTCGACTGCTTTTTTGAATCTCTTCACCCAGGTCTGACTGATAGGGGATAGTCTCACGGGTACCCGGACTCCCTTGCTCGGCGCAGACCTTAGAAGGCGCGTTGCTTTCTTTTTCAAGCACAGTTTTTCTGTGCTTTGCACAAAGAGTGCTTTGGTCCAGCATACCTGGCGACCCCATGACTTTGAGGGAGACCGCTTCTCTGCAGAGGATGAGCACTCACATTATGCTACAAAAATTTGTCCGTAGACTGCTAGCGGCCGCAATTATTAAAGTGAGTGCACATGGAAGCAGGCAGTGGCCACGCACAGCAACACCAGCCCCAAATTACTATCAGTCAGGCCCGACAGCGATGTGTGTTGACTGTACGGAGGGACCGTGTGTCTTTTCTTTGAAGTGCGCTCGTTTGTTTAGCCCTGTATAACTCCTATGTCCGTGCCTTTGCCAAGAGACATTCTTCCAAAGTTTCTGATTTCAAGTATATTTTATAATAATCCGCCGTCATTTTTGAATTTGTCTCCAGGAGTAACCCAAGTGGGGGTCCCTGGGTATCCTACATCCTGTCTCCTGCAAGCCGATGGATAGTACGGGTTGACACTGTCGTACCCTAGGACTGCAGGGCAGCTTGAACTTGTTTGGATGTTAGTCAAGGTTCTTTATCCACCATCCGCACAATCTTGAGTTGAAATCTCTTGTGAATTTTTCTTTTCTGTCCACATCTAGGGAGATTAGCCACAGTGCCATGGGCTTCGAAATTCTTGATGGCACTGCGCACGGTAGACACAGGAACATTCAGGTCTTTGGAGATGGACTTGTAGCCTTGAGATTGCTCATGCTTCCTCACAATTTGGTTTCTCAAGTCCTCAGACAGTTATTTGGTCTTCTTTCTTTTCTCCATGCTCAATGTGGTACACACAAGGACAAAGGACAGAGGTTGAGTCAACTTTAATCCATGTCAACTGGCTGCAAGTGTGATTTAGTTATTGCCAACACGTTAGGTGTCACAGGTAAGTTACAGGTGCTGTTAATTACACAAATTAGAGAAGCATCAGATGATTTTTCTAACAGTGCCAATACATTTGTCCACCCCCTTTTTTATGTTTGGTGTGGAACTATATATAATTTGGCTTTAGGACAATTCTTTTTGTGTTTTTTCATTGAAGACAAATTAAATGAAGATAATAATACCAAAGAATTTGTGATTGCAATCATTTTCAAGAAAAACTGAGTATTATCTGACAGAATCTCAGGGGTGTCAATACTTTTGGCCAACACTGTATAGCCAGCCCTAGCATGGCCAGTAGCAGGTGCATATAGTATATTCCATATACACAGTCAGCCCTAGCGTAAGCAGTAGTAAATCCATATAGTATATTCCATCTACAAAGCCAGCCCTAGCGTAAGCAGTAGTAGGTCCATATAGTATATTCCATATATACAGCCAGCCCTAGCGTAGACAGTAGTAGGTCCATATAGCATATGCCATATACACAGCCAGCCCCAGCCTAGGCAGTAGTAGGTCCATATAGCTGTGCATATGTCATATACTGGTATATGGACCTACTACTGCCTATACTGGTGCTGGCTGTGTATATGCATACACTATATGGGCCTACTACTAGCATACATAGGGACTGGTGGCCCATATAATATATGCCATATACACAGCCTGCCCCAACCCCAGCATATGTACTGGCAGTAGTAGGTAGTAGTAGGTATATGATAATGTGCCACACTGCTGGCCATATACAAAGCCCAGCCCCAGCCAGTCAGACTTACAGAGCCTCAGATGATAGTGAAAGTTCCTTGCCTTGGCTTTGTCTTGCTGTTTCCTGCTTTGGCAGCCCCAGGTCTGCAGCTGAGAGTGGAGGAGTGATGAGAGTGACAAAGTCGACGGCTTCTTACCACCGCTGCCTCCAGGTCAGCTCCAGGATGCAGGGACCTTGTAATGGGCGGCGGTTGCATTTTCTTTTCGTGGGCGGAGAGCAGAGTGTGCTTTCTCCGGCTCTGCCCACAAAGAATGTGCTTTGGTCACAGCATACCCAGGCGCTCCTCCAGTACTATGAACCGCTGCCTGGGCTGCTGACTGATGTGAGTGAGTCACTCACTGATGTGTATTCAAAAACTTAGCACCTGATGCCGCTCCCTAGACCCTGCTAGCGGCGGCGGCCGCAAAGTTATTTAAAGCTGGTGTGCGGCTGGAGGAGCAGGCGGTGTGGCCACGCCCACTCCACAACTACCGGCCCATTGGGAGAAGTCCCGCTCCTCCCACCTATCAGTCCAGGCCTGACGGAGCGAGGCTGTGTGTGTACGAGGTGTACGGAGCGGAGCCGCGTGTGTATGGAGTGGAGCCGTGTGTGTACGAGGTGTATGGAGCGAAGTCGTGTGAATACGAGGTGTGTGTACCAGTGGTAGCACCCATCGTATGCCACTCCCACTCCTATAGTCCCGGCTGCCTTTGCCAGCAGCATTCTTCTCCAGAGTCTCTGATAATAATAAATATATTTATAAATAATCGAGATCTGCCGTCATTTTCTGAAAGCTTGTGGCTCCTCCCTCCAGAGCTCAGCTCAACCCCTCAATGGGTGGGGGCCCGGGGAGTGATCATACATCCCTGTGGCTCCTGCAGAGCTCAGCTCACCCCCAGTCTGTGCCCCCTAGCCCTCTGCAGTGCTGTATATGCTCTTTGTCCTGTATATTGTACACTGTATGCAGAATTATTAGGCAAATTAGTATTTTGATCACATGATACTTTTTATACATGTTGTCCTACTCCAAGCTGTATAGGATTGAGAGCCAACTACCAATTAAGTAAATCAGGTGATGTGCATCTCTGTAATGAGGAGGGGTGTGGTGTAATGACATCAACACCCTATATAAGGTGTGCTTAATTATTAGGCAAATACCTTTCTTTAGGCAAAATGGGTCAGAAGATAGATTTGACGGGCTGTGAAAAGTCCAAAATTGTGAGATGTCTTGCAAAGGGATGCAGCAGTCTTGAAATTGCCAAACTTTTGAAGCGTGATCACTGAACAATCAAGTGTTTCATGGCAAATAGCCAACAGGGTCACAAGAAGCATGTTGGGCAAAAAAGACACAAAATAACTGCCTATGAATTGAGGAAAATCAAGCGTGAAGCTGCCAAGATGCCATTTGCCACCAGTTTTGACATATTTCAGAGCTGAAATATTACTGGAGTATCAAAAAGCACAAGGTGTGCTATACTCAGAGACATGTTTAAGGTAAAGAAGGCTGAAAAATGACCACCTTTGAACAAGAAACATAAGCTAAAACGTCAAGACTTAGCCAAGAAATATCTTAAGACTGATTTTTCAAAGATTTTATGGACTGATGAAATGAGAGTGACTCTTGATGGGCCAAATGGATGGGCCAGTGGCTGGATCAGTAAAGGGCAGAGGGCTCCACTCCGACGCAAGCAAGGTGGAGGTGGGGTACTGGTATGGGCTGGTATCATCAAAGATGAACTTGTGGGACCTTTTCGGATTGAGGATGGAGTGAAGCACAACTCCCGGACCTACTGCCAGTTTCTGGAAGACAACTTCTTCAAGCAGTGGAACAGGAAAAAAAAAACACGATTTTCATGCAGGACAATGCTCCATCACATGCACCCAACTACTCCACAGCGTGGCTGGCCAGTAAAGGTCTAAAAGAAGAAAAAATAATGACATGACCCCCTTGTTCACCTGATCTGAACCTCATAGAGAACCTCTGGTCCCTCCTAAAATGTGAGATCTACAGGGAGGGAAAACAGTACACCTCTCAGTCCAGTGTCTGGGAGGCTGTGGTGGCTGCTGCACGCAATATTGATCATAAACAGATCAAGCAACTGACAGAATCTATGGATGGAAGGCTGTTGAGTGTCATCATAAAGAAAGGTGGCTATATTGATCACTAATTTTTTAGGTTTTGTTTTTGCATGTCAGAAATGTTTTTTTCAAAATTTTGCTCAGTTATATTAGTTTACCTGGTGAAAATAAACAAGTGAGATGGAAATAAATATATTAGGTTTTTATTAAGTTGCCTAATAATTCTGTAGAGTAATAGTTACCTGCACAAACAGATATCCTCCTAAGATAAGCAAATCTAAAAACAAAACCACTCCAGCTTCCAAAAATATTAAGCTTTGATATTTATGAGTCTTTTGGGTTGATTGAGAACATAGTTGTTGATCAAGAATAAAAATAATCCTCTAAAATACAACTTGCCTAATAATTCTGCACACAGTGTATATATAGCAGTCTCCTGTGTGATGTATTTGATTTACAAAACTTATTGTCACAGAGTCGACTGCTCTCTAGACCAACGCAAACCTGGAAGATCAGATATCAATGAACATGGCAGGACACAGAAAAGCAGCTGCAGCCATCAAATTAGGTGAGTTAATTAATTAAACGCGTTGGGGCGTCCCCTTGGTCATCTCCACACCTTGGCATCTGACATGGGTGAGCTGGGGCACAATCGCTATTGCTAAACACTGTTAATGGATTTTGAGATGACAATCAGTGGAGTGATGTACTAGAAGGGGAAAGTTTGCACTGAACCTTCCATACACCATTGGGCTGGAGCTCTCAACCATATGCATAATGAAGTTTGGGCTAACATTGCACTGGTGTATTAGAGGGGGGAAGTAGTTACTGAACCCTCCATACACCTTTAGGCTGTAGCTCTTAACCATATGTATATCAGTACTGCATAAGAGTTTGTTTGATATAGCTACCATGTATTTGACTTGAAGTGTGAGATAATGACCTTAACCCCTTAGTGTCCTCATTTCCAGATCCATGTAAAAAATACTATTTTTATAACTAAGCACTTTTGTACCTGCAATTTTTAATCTTCTTGATGAAATAATAAAAGCATCTTTATGAAAAGCAGTGAAAATTGTGCATTTGAATCATTGGTATAGAAAACTCTCCAAAAACCAATTGAGTATGTGTAATATAACATGTGGGAGAGTTCTTACTTTTTGTAAATACTATTCATGTTTATCCTGGATATATAAAACATTAATTAAATGTAGCTGGATAATTTTCATGGTGATGTGTGGCCCCTGAATGATGGTAGAAATTTCCAAATGTCCTCATTGGCAGGAGAAAGGTTTCCCACCCCTTTACAAGGTCATGAATAACACCCCCAGTATTATTCTGCCTGTGGCATTTATTGTTCACATCCCTCCTCAGCTCTAATAAAGAGCAATGTATAGAAAAACATTAATGTGTGATTGGTGAGGACGTGGTGCAGAGGTGGAGTTTTTCCAATAGTGGGCAGTGAAACTATGGAAGGTTCGAGGGGTGTAGGCGGAGCGTGGGTGTAGGCGGAGTGTGAGTGGAGGCGGAGCTTGGTGAAGGCAGAGATGGGGTGCAGTCTCAGGGGGGCCCAAAAATTTTGCTAGTATGGAGCCCTGAAATTCCTAGTGGCAGCCCTGGAGACACCTACTTCCTTGAGAGGGTTCTTCACTTGGGTGGATGTTGTGAAAGGGTTTTCTTTGCCACAGAAAAGATTCTGTGATCATCTCCCAATACTGTCTTCTTTGGACGGTCAGACCTTTCTGAGTTCCCAAGCTCACCAGTGTTTTTTTTTTTCATTTGTAGAATGTACCAAACTGTTGATTTGGACACTCCTAACATATTTCTCTAATGGATTGCTTCTTTTTTCAACCTAATAATATGTTTCTCTTCCTTTGAGAGCTCCTTTGACTACATGTTTTGGGTTCACAATAGATTATAAATGAAAATTACACACCTGCAATCAGCTCCAGACCTTTTATCTGCTTAATTGATAATGGATTAATGAAGGAATAAATCATGCAGCCCATTAAGGTTCTTTTGAGAAAATTGTCCCACTACATTTGGTCCCTTGAAAAAGAGGTAGCTACATATTAAAGAGCTGTAACTCCTAAACTCTTACACCGATTAGGATGTGAATACCCTCAAATGAAAGTAGAGAGTATTGAATATGCTTTGGTAAACAGTTAAAATGCCAAATCTTATGTCACTCTCCAAATATTTCTTAATCTAACTGAAAAGGTCTGTTCATTTACGGCATAGATGTGTTTGGTCCTCCAGAGTGAAAGACACCTTTGTAGCCAAACTCTGCTTTGGATAATTGATGAAGGTACCAAGAAAGGTAAACTTCTAATCAGGGCTGCCAAATGTCCAAAATTTCTAGGACAGTCCATAAAAATATACAACAATTTTCCCCTGTCAGTAAAATTCGATGTGTCTGTGATTTTTGTGAAGTTGGAGAAACTTGTAGCAATTATATTTTATATATGTATATATATATATATATATACTGTGCACAATAAACGCCACTAATGTCTTTGTATCAGAATTATGGGTTGTAGACAAACATCACTCAAAATCTTAATGATTTAACATATTTGCCAATGTGTCTGTAAGAAATGATAGATGTCTGTGATCTATTGATAAGTTGTCCAAAAAAAATCAAGTTGACTAGGAGCTCCTTTATGATATTCACACACCAGTTCAATAAATATTATTGATCTATCATAAGTTTACTCTGTGGAATTGTTAATAAAGGGTTTATCACACTTCAATATAGGACTCTCACTATGAAGCTAATTTTATATGAGCGTATAAAAATCATCCAATTTTCATTCAGAAATATCGGACCATTTTTTCATTTTTGTCATACTTATGCAATATGTTTGACATCTGATTTTACACATTAGCATTTATAAAAATTTACAACACCAAATACATTTTCTCATTTTAAAAAGTTGCATTGATTCATATCTATTTTTTGGGTGCACCCAGAGACTTGAATTGGAAAAACTCATCCAAAATATGGAAGACAATAGTGCATGCTATAATTTTCTCCACAAGGACATTGGGTCCGTGAAACAAAACCAGTTATCTGAACAGCCCTATTAAAAAACATTGGTCTGAGTGCAGTTGTCACTTTTTTTCACGGACAGTACTCAGACCCAAAATACAAACATGTGGAACTAACCTAAACAAGGCATCAAAAGTTTCCATGCAGGAGACATCATCATCCACTGCTAAAGAACACAGTAAGCTATTATTTTAGTAATGTGAAGTCACCTGGGTTGTCAGAATCATTCATGTAGTCATCCGGTGTAAACCCAACCTCCAATAAAGCAGTTCTACTAGCGCTTCTGACAACTTCTTTGGCTAGGTCACGGAACTCCGATAGATGGTTGGCAACCTAAGAACACAAGTACATCAGATGAGCTTTAGGTTGGATATAAATAGGGTAATATTTTCACTGATTTTTAGAAATTAAAATATACCTCTTCTAGTTGTTTAAATTGAATGTCTGTGAACTCTTTTAATGTATATGTGTAGCCCTTCTCAATGCGGCACAGGCCCATGTCACTGATTCGGTAACACATTTCTTGGATATTGAGGAGAGCAGGGCGCAAATACTGCAGGAAGAAAAAGAACCAATATGTTAAGATAAGCATTTCTTAACTATCCTCAAAATATATATAAATTATATATAATATTGATTAAATGAAGGAATCTGTCACCAGGTATTTGATACTCCAACTAAAGGTACTGTCACACGTGGCAATATTGCTTGCAATTTCACTGGCAATTTGCTGGTTGCAGTGAAATCATGGACACATTGTTCTAGTTTGTTGCCGTGTACAAATGGAACAATGTGTCCATGATTTCACTGCAACCAGCAAATTACCAGTGAAATTGCTAGCAAAATTGCCGCGTGTGACGGTACCTTAAGTGCAGTATGATTTAAGAGCAGAAACTGATTCAAGGGATGTGTCACTTACGGGGTTGCTTGCTGAAGTTTTGATAAAATCCCTGTTTTATCTGCTGCAGATCTATCAGTTCTCAAAATACTGAGCTCTCTATAACCCACACAGCTGATTGACAGCTTTCTGTACCACTATGCATAGGCAGAAAGCAGCCAGTCAGTGGTGGGATGGGGTTTTGCAGAGCTCATGAATATGGAGGACAATAAGACAGTAGGTTTGACTAGTATAACTAGTCTTTTAGTCATATAATTGTGAAACTACAGCAAGCAGCCCAGTAAGTGACATATCGCTGAACTCAGGATCTTGCTGCTCTCTGATTACGTGGCAAAAACTTGGTGAAACATATTCCTTGGAATCTACATTTAGGCCACACTTAATTAGCTGCTTTGAAATACATACTGAATTAACAATGAACAGATTCTCCTGCAGGGCCTTGCGACATTTACTAATTTTCTTGGCACGAACATTTTTTCTCCAAACAGTAAAAGCTTTCCATTTTCTGAACAGAGCAAAGGTAGGAATCTGTTTCATTGATTTATGGTAAAGATATTCCTGCTTCCAGCGTTCCAGCTCCAAGAATAATACATCTCCATTACACATATGGGTGACTCCTCTGTCACTTATGGTGTAGTAATCATGTTTGTTGATGTTTTCATGGCTCACAATTCTATGTAGAGGTGAGGCAAAATAAAGTTACATTTGTAAAAGAAAAAAACATTATTCATTATTTTGTAATGGTAAAAGCCAAATAATTTGATATTGTAGGAGATAACAAGTTTTATTTTTGTGTTGATAACATTTTTCAATAGATTTTTCATTAGCCTGATGGCCACTTTACACGTCCCAACATCGTTTCGATGTTGGATACAACGGCACGGGAGTGCGCATTTTTTGGGTAGAAATCCAAGATCGCATAGGAGATGTTACACAGGCGATATCGGCAGGCACCAACTGCGATGTGTACGCCCCCTTGTACGGCCGACCCAGGAACGACCATTTAACATGGGAGAGAATAGGGGAAGTTGTGCTCCAAGTCGGTGTTGGGCTGTCACACAGCACAATCCTGCCAGATCGTCCATCCAATATCAGGCAGTTGGAGAGCCTGCTAAATTTCTCCCCGATATTCTTTGGCATCGTTCTTATATCAAATTGTACATTTACACCATACAACGCACGAACGATATCGGCACCAATGCACGAACCACGTGACTTTTTATCGGAGTTGGACGCCGATATCGGGACGTGTAAAGTGGCCATGAAACATTCAGATCTTGACCAAAGACAGATGTCCAATCTCCAAATCATTATTTGGTCAGTTTTATGGAATCACCTGCTTGCAGGGGCGTAACTGCAATAAGTGCAGGGGTTGCAATTGCACCCTGGCCCTGGAGCCTAAGGGGCCCCAAAAGTCCCTTTGGCCTATATAAAAAGATGAATGCTATTAAAGATTTGCAATAATTGGTAGTCCCCGTTGGAGCTCTCGCATCGGCGTGCATGAGCTTCGAGTTACGCCACTGACTTCATGGCATTTTTACCAGATTTGCACATATTACTGTTGGCGACTAAAGGACTTTTAAGATTTGCCAGAGGCCAAGCAATACGAGGACTCAGTTTCATAGAAGCTAATCCAAAAATTGTCCTTCAGATGCACACTTTTGGGCACAATGTATGGCAACCTCTTTCTAATGCAACAAATCAATTACACTATGAAGTCCACTTTTAAATGTTTCTTCTTTGTACCTTAGGTTGTATGGATCATATTCAACTGAAGACTTGGGAACAGCAGGGGTCATATACAGAAAGCCCAAATTTTTATTTCCCTCTAGTATGCTGATGATTTGCAGAGGGTCTTTAATGTCTGCCTTAATGATGTCTTCTGCGCTCTCAAACAAACTAGATGGAGGTGAGGGAACTCGTTTATAAGAGCCAGGTCTTGAGAAAGATGTCCTTGGCTGCTTTGGTGGAGTAGGAGACATGGTTCTACTGACATCCATCTGTAGCTACAGAATAAAAAGTACCGCACATTAGTGATAAAGACAAAAACATTACAGTGATTGCATTAGACTATAAAGAAATCTAATCAATAGAAAAGAATATATAAATAAGAAATTACTTTGTGCTGAGCTATTATTGTAATATTATATATCATATAATCACTGGTGCAGAAAGGGTTAAACGACCGCGCTGCTCAATCCGAATGCACATCAAACTTTGGATGACATCAATTAGGGTATATCGGCTGTGGCTTATTAGTCAACGCGTTTCAGGGCTCCAGGGCTCCTTCCTCTGTACAAACCCACATGTCACAGTCGTTTTAACCCTTTCTGCACTGGTGATTCTATGCTTTATCTTTGCAGACTGCTACAGCTGTTGTAAGCTTTTATAGTGGTTGTGACTCCTCACAACCTCTAATGGCCACTTTACACGCGGCTACATTTCTAGCTTATCCACAGGTAACTTATGGCTGCAGTGAAATCATGGAGACATGGTTCTATCTTGTTGCTGTGTACAAATGGAATAATGTCTCCATGATTTCACTGCAGCCAGTAAGTTACCTGTGGATAAGCTACAAATGTAGCCGTGTGTAAAGTGGCCATAAAGGTGAGCTTCTTTTCACTACAATTGGTTTGATTTTATCACAGATAAGACTCTATTTGCACTTTATTTCCCTCCCTTTTAGTACATTATTGTAATAAGCAATGGGGGAAGTGGAAGCTGGTGGAGCAGCCCCTACAGTTATATTTTGTTTTGTTATAGATCTGTACATTTATACAAAAAGCTCTGAAAATTTTTTAGCAGGAATGGGAAAACCCTGCAAAGTAAGGCTACATTCATACACCACGTTTTTGATGTGTTTATTGAGGATCCACTTTTCAGCTGCCAAACTGATCAGTTTTTCAAAAAAAATGCATCACCTAAAAAGTGATTCTTTTTCCCCTGTTTTTGCTGCATTTAAGACTATTGTGTTTTTTTAAGCTCATAACGCGCCCCAGGGCTCGGGTACTCAGCTTCTCGGGCTTGTTGCTGATCTGTCTGGGATGTCACAGGTGGCTTGCCCAAGGCCGTGGCCCTGGTGGTCAGTTAAATAAGGGGTTGTATATTTACAGGAATTATGTACAAAGTTTGTCGTGACGCCACCTGCAGTGTCTGGTGATGCTCACCAGCGCCGCCACTGTCCTCCGGTGGTCAATGGTATTGCGGCTTAGATGGATTAGTCCCCCGCAGGCGGGACTGGACCGCCGGGGCAGCAATGCTGTAAGAAAACAGTTTATATGGGAAAGAATGCAGCAGAGTTGGGACTTCACTTAACCGGGTTACTTTTACTGAAACTTCTCCAAAGTCATACAGTTACAGCAATTGCAGTAGATGGTATAATGGCAAATGCGATGGATGCTGCAACTGGAACTTCCTTCCCTTGTGTACCTTTCTTGTTCCTTTCTTTCCTTACTCCCAGTGGCGGGTGAAGTCAGACTCTTAAAGATAATCTGACCTCCTGCTTCTTTTCTAGTCTCCTCTCCCTTGTACCCATCGGGTAAACCTTTTACTTGTCCTTTGTAGGATCCGACTGCAGGGACTGATTCCCCTCTTTTGGGTTCTTTGGGAGTCGGGGCCGTATATGGAATATCCCCGTTCTTCGGATTCTCTGTGAGCCGATGTAGGAACTCACAGTTGCGGGCTCCGGTACCTGGTTGCTTCCTATGGGGCAAACTCTTCCGTTACTCACTTCCCCATTAGAGTGAACTCCCTTGCTTGGTTACTTTCTCTCTCTTTCTTTCTTTCTGGGATCTGTACTTTCTGGGCCCCTCAGTCGAGGAGACCCCTACTTTTCCTTTGCTTCTCGACTCTCACTGGACTCTCCTGGACTCTTTCCTCCCGAGTCCTAACTTCTACTACTAACTAGTTCCCCCTAGAGGCCACTATGTCTCCTCCCGGGGTCCCTCCCACCTACTATTCTAGTGTGTGGGTGTTAACTCTAGGGTTCCACTTAGTGACCATAGTTCCAATTGCAGTGGGGTGACTACACTGCTTTTCTGGGTGCAGTACCCCTTTTGTGGCACCTACATGGTGGGGCGCCACACTCATAGAACAGGTTTTATTGGAAAAAGCAGATCAGAAAAATGTCATGTTGAAGGAATTGTCCCTTGGATACATCACTGATATCAGATCGGGGAGGGTGTTGTAGCGGTGCTGTTACTACAAACATTTTAGGCACACATGACTTTTAGAGGCTTTGCTCTTTTGCTCCCTCTGTGTGCTAAGATGTGTACTGGATGGTGCTGCCATCATTGAGGTGTGCTGTTGGACTAATACAGGTGGCAAAAATACGGGAAGCAGGTGAAGCTGAAAGTGAAACTAAAAGAGCTACGCTGGTCACAAGTAATAACTAGTCTCAGAGAAACAGAAGACAAACAGAAATAAATGTAAATAACAATAATACTACTTACTGGTAGTAAAGAGAGGTCAAAACAATCCAAGGTCAGGTCCAGGAAATGGCACAGTACAAGAAGGGGTGGTCAGAAGTGAAATCCAATTCAAGCCAAAGTCAGGAAACCAGAGAGACAAAAACAGAATACAAAGGTACAAACAGAAAGAGGAGTCAGGTCACAAGCAGAGAGTCAAGTCCAGGCAAGATAGCCAAGTCAGGCAGGGTCTGTTTCAGAGCACAGGGAACACAGTGAGATCAAGTCCACACAGCTAAAAGCAATTTACAATTGACAAGCTTGATTAAATAGAGGTCTAATTAATTAAGCTGAATTCAGGTGATTGAGGTCACAGAGCCAGCCCAGGCTGACAGTCTCCACAAACCTAGAACAAACACAGGTAATATGGAGATCATGACATGAACTGAATTGAGAGAAGAAAAGCAGGAGAAGTCTGCTGTCTGAGAGACTTGTGCCATAGGACCCAGAGGTCCCAGAGGGTGGTACCAGAGGGCCAACTAAGAGATGTGATCCAGAGGACCAAGGGACACCAGGATCATGAAGGAAAAAGAAGAGTTTCACCCCTGCTATTCAAGGAAAGAAGTGCACACTGACAAGCATCACAGCATAAGGCTCAGGACTGGACTCGGTTCCCCAGTGTTATCATGAGTTTTTACTGGGTGCGCATATGTTAGGGTGTAGTATAAAGCTCCATAGTCAGAGTGCGGTAGCAGTAGCAGAGGCCAGTAACTGTTGAATATCCGTTTGTAATAGTTGGCACAACATGTATCTAAGCATCTCATCTAGGAACTGCAGTAACTGTTGTGTTTTTGCCACAATGTATCCCCCCCTATGAATCTACTTCATCCTCACCTGTTCCTGCCTATTAAAGGGAACCTGTCAGCTCGCTTTTCTCGCCTATCCTACCACTATCTGTCCCTGCACCTTGCTAGCTCATCCCTAACCATCTAAACTGCACTATAAAGTTTTAGAAAAATTATTTAGTAACTTACATTACAATTCCTATGATAATGAAGACTCCAGTCTACATCCGTAGACAGAGATGGGCGGTCTCCGGGTCTCCATTCTCCCCCCTAAAATAATAATAATAACTAAGAGCTTGATGTGTCATGGACTCCTATACCCCACCCTGGACATGCCCCTATCGTCTAAAAAGAGCCCGATATATCCAAAACTTCTTTATGCCTCCCTAACCCCATCCACCTATTTGTACCATTTGCTTTGGCAATGCTAACATGTACTTAGTCCTGCCAATAAAGCTCATTTGAATTTGATTTGAATTGAATTGAACTTTAAGGCTATGGAACCAGTTTGCTTATCTCTGCCTCCCCCAAACTGTTCAGTGTAATGGCCACATATTCCTGCTTTTACGTGGCACTTCTGAGCGTAAAAAAGTGCCACTGCAAATACGCGGCATAATGCGCCGTGTGTGAACGTAGCCTAAGAGACTATATTAGAAAATGGGGCAGAGATACTAAAACTCTCTAATTATTTGACAGTGTGAGGGAGATTTACAGTGAGCAGACTTTTTAAAGTCAGATTAACCTGAGGCTGTGTCAAATAAATCAGAGTGTCAAACAAGGGGGGAAGATGTATTACAAGGAAAATTCTTTAAGTAATTTTTGCTGAAAGCGACCTTTATTTGTGCTATATTTATCAAAGCGTGACATGATGGATATATTTGGCACATCTTTAAATATATCACTTCTGGCTATTGATATTTCTCCAGTTTCTAAGCCATGAGCCTGCTTGAATGAGAAGGTCTTAAAATGATCCAAACTTATCCCAGTGCCTCGTGCTATTTGATAAATCTGTTGCATTGACAGACTGTATAGTCTGTAGGCAAACACTGACAGTGAAGGATGGATTTGCTGGGCTTGCGCCTGGGGCTCCTTTGTCAGGACCCACCCACATAAAAGACATATTTACATGCATTTTCAAAATAGGAAAAATAAAATAAAACAGGCAGATGTTAATAAATGTTATACACACACACACATTAAGAAGACATGCATAGTATAGACATGCACACTGGAAATTACAAAGAACTACACATATAAGGTGATGTTTTTGTGAACCAGTTGTTGAAATGATAATACCATTTTTTTTTAGTTCATTCATTCATAGTTATAACAATAATATCTTTTGCTTTGTATGTAAGTGTAGCACCCCAGGGGTCTGGTGTGGTTACAACAATGGCATTGTCTCCCTCACGGGGGGTGATGTCACGCTTGGAAGCAAAAAGGTGGTTCCCTATTCAGGTGACACAGCATCCAACACTTTCCTGTCTCCAGACCAGAAGGGGGAGCTCTAGAACCCGTCTTAAGGGGAGCTTCCCTATAAATGGTCTGGCCTGGAGGTGGGGTTAGTCAGAACAGTCATGGAGTGAGTCTGAGGAGGAAGGAGAGGAGAGCCTGGGGAGGAGAGCGATGTGAAGCTCACCCCAGAGGAACAGCGCCAGAATACCGGACACCAGAGACCGAGGCTGTTCGGGTACTTATGGCTTAGCAGCAGAAATCCAGATAAGCACAGGATTCCAGGTCCCATGGCCTACCTAACACCTGGAGCACAGTAGTATAATAGAGCCCGGCGTCTCCACTGACGAGCAACCCCTGGATCAGGGCTCGCGCTGCCTGCTATATAGGTACAGACCAAAGGAGATTGGGAGAGAGAGGGCTGCAGCACAGCTTCATGCAGCAGCAGGGACTCACAAGTGAAAGTGCAGAAGGGAGGCCTCCAACACACCTGGCTAGGTGGATCTCCTGATTGTTTCCAGGCTGCCCGAGTCTACAGTAACATCTAAACCAGTGCCCCGGATTGTACCTGTGACAGACAAGTAAAGGTAAAGGAAACGTTCATTGCTGTGGACTTCAGTTATTTGCGCACCCTCCATCCTGCACCCTACACCTTTACTACTTACACTGCCCGAGGATCTGCTCTGCCTGTGAGGAGTCGCTCCATCCCAGCTGCCTGTCCATCCCCTGAGGTTTTGCAGTAGCGGTGGCCACCTATAGCCGCATACCACGGGTGGCGTTATGAATAACTCCCTTTTCCATCACCCCTTTCCATACCAAGCCAGAACCTCGCTTTGCAGTTGCCCCCAGGGCCATGGAACCAGGTCTTGACCAATGTGACTCCCTGGAACTGTATGATAGCCCTGTTCTGAATATCCCATACCCTGGGGCGGGTCATAAGTTTCACTATATGAGGTTTTAGTTTTTGCAAAACAAGTTATTTTTTAAAGGGACTTAGGCTGGTCTCACACTGCAGTTTTTCCCTGATCAGGGTTCATCAGGTTTTGTGTGCCAAAACCAGGAGTGTCTCCAAAACCCAGTACAGGTGTCAATCTTTCAATAAGGCCCCTTTCCCATTTGTGTTTTGCTGATGTTTGCGGCCGATCCGGCCGACATGCGGCCCGGATCCGGTAAGCCCCATGCATTGTCTATGGGCTTGTGGTCCGGTGCGGCAAGTGCGGTTCTGCCAGATGTGGCAGATCCGGCACTTGCAGCCGCAAAAAAAAAAAAAACGCTGCTTGCAGCTTTTTTTTTCGCAGCCGCAAGTGCCAGATCCGGTGTAACCGCACTTGCCGCACCGAACCGCAAGCCCCATAGACAATGCATGGGGCTTGCCAGATCGGCGCCACAAGTGCAGCTGTTAGGCAGCAGATCCTTATATACCTGAGGAAGGCTATTTTATGATATTTATAGCCGAAACGCGTTGTTTTAATTATGCTTTTATGACTTTTATGACTTTTTACTACCGTGAAGCCATTTGAAATAAATCTCCAAGAAGGAAAAAGGAGTCAGTGTCCTTATCATAAGGTAAATCTCCTTGGGAGCGCTCAATCCTCTGGATACCTTAATTACTTGCTTCATTCCACGGGCTCATAGCTGGGAGTTCCGCTCTCTGGAGGATAGCAGCAGCATACCAAGGAGACAAAGACCCCTGTAAGACCCCCAGTGGCTTGATATGCGAAGAAACAAGACACAATAAAGGTGAGTTCTCTTGCCCAGTGTACTTCTGAGAAATATTGTACTTTTACATTTAGATCTGCGCCTGTTTTCTCTCTCCCCACCCTCCTCTGACCTACAGCCTCGAGGTCTATTGTGTGCAGGCAGCAGATCCGGCAGATGCGGTAAATCTGCCGGATCTGCCGCACATCAGCAAAAGTGCTGATGTGAAAGGCCCCTTATACTTTTCCTCTGCAAGTTTCACTCCTGGTTTTGGCACACAAAACCTGATGAACCCTGATCAGGGAAAAACTGCAGTGTGAAACCAGCCTTAAAGAAGACAACTGCTTTTCATTTACCATGTTTGTCCTGTTAAAATAAAAAAGCTTACACTCACCTCTGATGCCGACGCTGTTTCAGGGATGACAGCACTAATTTTCCTGGAGCTTACGTAAGGTTGTTAAAGTGCCATTTTAAAGGGCTTGTCCAGTCTAAAATGACAATTCTGCAGTTACTCTGTGTGACTGCAGGATTATCAATCCTCCCAGCGCCCGCACTGTGTGCTGCAAGGAATCGCCATTTTGTAAGCCTGGAACTACAATTATGCAGTATATATGTTCCTGGCAAAACAAGACTAGTGGGCACAGTCTCGCTCAATATAAGTGTATGGAGCAGGCGCATTAGACTAGTGAAAGCGGCCGTCTAGTGGGCACAGTCTTGCTCAATTCACTTGGATTAAAGAAGGCCACGTCCACTAGTCAGCACTCCAGCCGCAGTGGCTGGGAACATGCATACTGCATAACTGTGGTACGTTCCCAGTTTAGAAATAGCAAATCCTCAAAGCGCACAGTGTGGGAGCTGGGAGGATCATCATGTTAAAACATACACAGTCAAGGCTGAAAGAGCTTTCACCCTTGAAATTGTTCCAGATAATTAAGTATTTCTCCCAAAAAATAACTGCAATTTCACATGTTTTTGAATTACATATGTTTATTTCCCGTGAGTGTATTAGAACAACGCAAAAACTCCAGAGGAAAGAAAGGCAAATTGGGCGTAATTATACACAAAAAAATGGGTTGGGTAAAATTGTTGATACCTTTCCAAAATTGTAGGCAGTGGCACCCAACTTTGTTCAAAGGAAGTTGCTCGTACAAATACACCTGTGGCAAGTAACAGGTGTGGGCAATATGAAAATCACACATAATACCAGATAAAAAGGGGAGAAGTTGACTCACTCTTTGCATTGTGTGTCTGTGTGTACCAGAGAACAGAAAGAGGAGGAGAGAATTGTCAGAGGACTTAAGAACCAAAATTGTGAAAATTATCAACAATCTCATAGCTACAAGTCCATCTCCAAAGATCTTGTGGTTCATTTGTCTTTGGTGCACAACATAATCAAGAAGTAGACATGGTATGGCACTGTAGTTAATCTTCCTGGATGTAGACAAAGAGAAAAACTGATGAATGGTTGCAATGCAGGATAGTCCAGATTGTGGATAAGCAGCCCCAAACAAGCGGCAAACAAATTCAAGTTGTCCTGCAGGATCAGGATGCATCAGTGTCTGCACGAACTATTCATCGACTTTTGAATGAAATTAAACGCTACGGCAGGAGACCCAGGAGGACCCCACATCTGACACAGACAAAAAAAAAAGCTAAACTGCAGTTTGACAAAATGTATGTGAGTAAGCCAAAATCCTTTTGGGAAATCGCCTTGTTGACACGTGAGGCCAAGATGGAACTTTTTGATAAAACACATCATTCTACTGTGTGCCATAAACAGAATAAAGCCTACAAAAAAAAAGAACACAGTACCTACAGTCAAATATGGCGGCAGTTCAAAGATGTTTTGGCGTTGCTTTGCTGCCTCTGGCAGTTGAGGGTTCCAACCATTTTGGATGGACAATTTTTTTTGGAGGGAAGTGTGAAATTATGTCCAATTTGACATTTTTTTCTGTTTTTTGTTGTTCCAATACATACAAAGGTAAAGAAACCTGTGTCATTGCAATCATTTTCTAAGAGTATTATTTCATTTTCTGGATAATTTCAAGGGTGCCAACACTTTAGATCATGACTGTATATTAGTGCTAAAATATTTATGTATTTCATGAAGAAAAAAATGCTATTTTTTTAGTCCATATACCAACAACTATAAGTAATCTGTCCACTGTTTTAAAGGGGTTGTTACACTTATGGAGCGGTCGTAAGGGCTGGAGTACTCGGTTGCCAGGCTGGTAGCCTTTGGGTAGTCACAATGGTGGTGGCCCAGCTCCATGGCCCTCACCGTGCCAGTTAAGGGAATATTTACAGGGGATTGGTAGTTGATCGTGATGCCACCTGTGGTGCCTGGTCAAGGATGAGCAGCACTGCTGTATAGGCTTCCAGGGAGAGATGGTTAGGCAGCCAATCTGGAACACTCCCCACAGACGGAGCGGGCCCCTGGAACTTGGAATAGTAGTCTATGTGTATTGTAGCAGTGGTAGTTATGGTGCTGTGTGCAGCAAGGAGAGCGTTACACGAAGCAGAAGGACACAGGGGATGAAGATCTTTCTTTACCTTTACTGCTTCCAAGCGTAATACCACCCCCCAGTGAGAGAGGCAATATCACTATGGCAACTGGACCATGGGGCAGCACACTTACAGGGATACCAAATAAGTCCATGTTTGTGATGATTATTTTTAAAAAGTGTATTAAATGTGTGTTTTTTGTAATTGCTGTTCATTGTTATTTTAATAATTTTGTAGGATAAAAAAAATCTGTTTTAGGGCCCTTTCACATCAGCGTTTTTTTCAAATCGCGGCAGATGCGGTGAAAAAAACGCATCTGCCGCGATTACCGCATACCGGCTGCACTTGCGGCACGGTTGCGGCGCAAAACCGCACTTGCCACACCTGCTGCAAGTCCGCCTATACCTTGTATGGCGTTTACCGCAACCGCGCTGCAACTGTGCCGCAAGTGCAGCCAGTATGCAGTAATCGCGGCAGATGCGTTTTTTTCACCGCATCTGCCGCGATTTGAAAAAAACGCTGATGTGAAAGCACCCTTATTTACATTTATTTTACCCCTAGTATACAGGTATATAGAAATGCATCTCTGTTTACCAGCACAATATGTCTATAAAAAAGAAGATATAATTTAGCTAGAAGGGGAATATCTCCTATCCTTAGCAATGCAGCCTGTTTCTCACAGCTATAGTTTTGGCTGCCATGCAAGCGGTTATGGGTTTGAATTCTGGGACAGACCACACTAAAAAGAAAATGCTTAATCAATATACACAGCAATGTATGTCCTGAGTTGGAGATTGAGAACTTACAGGGGGAAAAAGTAGAACAATTACTACAATGTCTGAGGAACCTGCAGTGGAACTGGACCCCTACTCCATGAGACCCTGTTCTGTGAGTCATATGTATATCTGCCCCTTGTCTAGCTTCTGTTTGCACCAACTATTAGTTGACTTACTTTGTGTTAGATATTTGTACCTAAGCTTTTGCTCACAGTGCCAATCTCGAGAATAGCTGACCTACACCTGGCACACTAAATGGCCACCTTAGGCTGGTTTCAGACTAGCGGTTTTTGTATCATGGGCTCACAGATCAGTGATAATAAAGGTGTGGAAGCATACAGTTTCGTCTGGCTTCATAACTGTGTCCACCGGATCTGGGGCCAAATGATATGCCCCTTCGGAGATGTGTCATTTAGAACTGTGTTATAGGCATGCACAGTTCCAAAATCCGGATCCGGGTGTCCGGATCCAACGGGATCTGGAGTCCGACAGATCCGGGTTCCATTGGGCACACTGTTATTTTATACATGGTGTCACAGATCTGGGTGCTTCCAGGTTTTGTCACGGAGACCAAAAATGCACCAAGATGCATTTTTGGGCTCAGTGAAAAAAAACGAGAACATACAGGAACACCCGAATCCAGGAATAAAGTGCAAAACTGGATGCACCTGCAAGTTCATCCGACCTCTTCGAAAGTCAATGGTGCCGAAAATGGATGAAGGTGCATCCAGTTCAAGCTGGATTCACACGGATTGCAAAAAACGCCACTGAGAAACCAGCCTGACACATATGAAGTGTTAATTGGATTCTGAACATCAGCTTGACCTGAAGAGATGGACTATTTAGGAGCCTAAGTGCAAAACATGTTTAATTCTTACCTGTTTTTCTTTTAAATCATCTGGAAGATCAGGAAGCCTTATAGCAGATGAGACAGATCGCAGCTTCTTTTCTGCAGAAGCTGAACGTAAAAGTATGCCTTGATTTATCAGATCTTCTTTGTTCTTTTGGTATATATACTCAGGTTGATTTTGGTCCTGATATGTTTTTAATACAGGCTTTAATACATGTAAAGAAAATAAGGTGTTAATAGACATGTGCAACACGGTTTTCCTTTCTCCTATTAAAAGTTACATATTTACAATATTTTTATGAAGATTGGAAAATGGATTTGTCCATTTCTAATCACCCATCATAGTTAATTATTGGCCTTACAGCAACAAAAATTGTGAAGAACAGCTGGTCATATTAACAACCAAAGACTAAAGTCTGTGTCGTCCAGTGCTTATGGTTCCAACATCTCTTCTATCACCAGCACTGCTCACAGAATGAATATGATGGTGCCTGTCGACAGGAGCAGATGTTGCAGGAGCAGGTCCTGGTGGAGTTGTAACATAGACATTTCTGGAGGACCTGTAGGATGTGTCACAAATATCTGATAGGTGAGATATCTACACCTGCAGGATAAACATGGTAGTGCAGCCAAGAGAAAAAGGGAAGGAAAATGAGGTCGAGTGTGTATGATGTTATCTCCATTACACAGGAGTAATACTAGCGTTTGACTCGCACAAGTGCAATGCGAGAAAATCTCGCATTGTACTCAGTCTGATGTTAGGCAATCAGGAAGGCCAAACTTGGGAGTTTTTACTTAGCCCTAATCGGTCTGAAATAAATTACAGCATGCTGCGATTGACATCGCGCCTCAGCTCATTCGCTCCCATACAAGTCTATGGGTGTGAGAAAAACATTGGACTGCATAGATGACATCAGAGTGCAGTGGTAAGATGGAGAGATTAATCTCCCTCCTCTCTGTATTTGTGATCTGATTGCAGGATCGGATCACAGTATAATGACACTCGATCACAGTCTCAACAGAGCCTGAGCCAAGCTTTATTATTATAGTGCTCTCACACCAGATATCATATGCCAATGTAACTCCGGCCTTATGGTGTATTGGAGCAGGTCAAGCCATTATGAGAGGCTCCCACCTACCAGACCAGGTTCGCCATAAATACAGGTTTGCCATAAATTACTACAGTCAGAAATCTCCTATAAACTGCTACCATATTTAAAGGGAATCTATCAGGAGTTTTTTATGCATTCTGAGTGCAGCATGATATGATCTCTCTGCAGCTTTTGACACTGTCGACCATCAGCTCCTACTCTCTATGCTGCACTCCATTGGCATAAAGGACACTGCTCTCTCCTGGCTCTCCTCCTATCTTTCTGACCGCTCTTTCAGTGTATCATTCTCTGGCTCCACTTCTTCCCCTCTTCCCCTCACTATTGGGGTCCCTCAGGGTTCAGTCCTTGGCCCTCTCCTCTTCTCTCTCTACACAGCCCGATTGGACAGACCATCAGCAGATTTGGCTTTCAGTACCATCTTTATGCTGATGACACACAACTATACACTTCAGCCCCTGACCTTACCCCTGCGGTATTAAAGAATACCAATGACTGTCTAGCTGCAGTTTCCAATACCATGTCCACTCTCTATTTGAAACTAAACCTTTCCAAAACTGAACTTCTTCTGCTCCCCCCATCCACTAACCTCCCTAAATCGGACTTCTCTCTCTCAATTTGTGGCACCACGATAACGCCTAGGCAGCAGGCTCGCTGTCTGGGTGTTATTTTTGACACCGATCTCTCCTTCTCCTCCCACACACAATGTTTCGTCCGCTCCTGTCGCTTACACCTGAAGAATATCTCTAGAGTCCGCCCCTTTCTCACCCTGGAAACAACAAAAACCCTCACCGTGGCCCTCATCCATTCCCGCCTTGACTATTGCAATTCTCTATTAAGCGGCCTCCCCCTCACCAGACTTTCTCCTATCCAGTCCATCCTTAATGCAGCAGCCAGGATCACCCATCTGGCCAATCGTTACTCAGATGCCTCTGCTCTGTGCCAGTCATTGCACTGGCTGCCCGTATACTACAGGATCAAATTCAAATTGCTTCTTCTCACCCACAAAGCTCTTCACAATGCAGCACCCCCCTACCTCTCCTCTCTCATCTCTGTCTATCACCCCACCTGTTCTCTACGTTCCTCAAATGACCTTCGACTGACATCTGTACTAATCCGATCCTCCCACTCCCGGCTCCAAGACTTCTCCAGAGCTGCACCAAAACTCTGGAATGCTTTACCCCAAGAAATCAGGACTATCCACAACTTGCATGGCTTCAGACGATCCCTAAAAACGTATCTTTTTAAGGTGGCCTATCATACTCCCTAATAGAAGTCCTTTGTACTGTAGACAGTGAATGGGCTATCCCTCTGGATATTACTCTTCTATAAACTCCACCAAACCAAAAAGGTCTACACAGATTGTACAATGACCATCCATGTAAGCTTATCTCTATGCCCCATTTCCTCAAGATGCCTGGACCATCAGTGCAATAAGCCCCTGTACCTTGTGCAACCCCTATCCCGTCGTAGATTGTAAGCTCTTTTGAGCAGGGTCACCTTCATTTCTTGCTTTATTTATTGTATTTTCTTTTTACATTGATTCTATGCCTATTGTTTTGTATCCAATTATTGTACTGTATTTGTCCTCTACTGTAATTACTTACTGTATTATATTTTCTGTACTCTAACCCTACATTGTAAAGCGCTGCGGAATATGTTGGCGCTATATAAATAAAGCTTTATTATTATTATTATTATTATAGATGTAGGGACCTTGATTCCAGGGATGAGTCACTTGCTCATCAGATTGCTGTAGTTTCAATTCAATCAGGATTTCATCAAAAGGAGAATATCAATGCAAGACTAGGTGTCACATGCCAGGAAATCCAGCTGTATAACCACATCAGGCTACTTACAAAGCCGAGCCAAACCAAGGAAAGGAGTGTAACAACTCCTCCATCATGCTGCTTCCATTTATCCCTTTAAAAATGAGAGCAGCTGATGCATTAGCACATCGGTGATGCTTCATCCACCTGCCACTAAAAGGAAAATGAGTGTAGACTTGTTGCAGTGCTCTTGTCTGTAGTCCCCCTGTCTCAGTAATCCCCCTGTGCCTGCCCTCCCCTGTGCCTCCCCTCTGTGCTGTAATCCACCTGTGTCTGCCCTCTGTGCCTGTAATCCCCCTGTGCCTGGCCTCCCCTGTGCCTCCCCTCTGTGCCTTTAATCCCCCTGTGCCTGCAATCCCCCTGTGCCTCCCCCTCTGTGCTTCTAATCCCCCTGTGCCTCCCTTCTGTGGCTCATCTCTGTGCATGTCCCAGTGCACTCTGCCCCCCTACCCCTACTCTCCCTCCTAACCTGTGCTGCATGGCAGCGTCCAGCTGTAGTGAGCTCCTAGTAGCAGATCTCTAACTCCTGCACCAAGGCAGACGCGGGTATACTCTATTACCGCAGACCGCGATGCAGGAGTTAGAGACCTGCTGCTGGGAGCTCATTACAGCCGGACACTGCCATGCAGCACAGGTTTGGAGGAAGGAAAACCCCACAGTGCCAGAGTCCACAGCACTTACCTCCAAGGCTCAGGCCACATTCTGTTGCACGCACGGGTCAAAATTAAGATAGTGGGTGGGCACGGTCGTACTTTGAGGGATGGGCTCGGCCCTACTTTGGGTTATATTGCTGTCCCCTGGCACCCGCAGCCGGGCCTCCGCCAGCCGCCGGTCCCCTGACACCAGGCAGTTCAGTCAGGCCCTAGTGGTGGCCCTGTTTAGCAATCAGACATATTTATCTCTGTGTAATATTTTAGTACTTGTACAGACAATGTTAAAATTAGTGATTTTTTTTTACACAATAGTAGAGTTTGCCACTGTCACATTATTATTAATCTGTTTTATACATGAGCCATTTACCAATAATAAAGCACGTTATCTTACCAGGGGTTCCAGTTTAACCGTCTGCTGTCTTTTTCTTGTTTTAGCTCTTGCCTTTGTATCATGTGTAAATAGTAACGCTTCTGGATTTAATACTATTTGCTTTGGAGCTATGGAGATTATTCTATTTTTTAATCCGCTCAAATCAGGTCTCTGGATCCGCTCTATTGTTAGAGCCCCATTTATGTTTAGCGGTGAAGCTCCTTGAGCATTGTTGGCCGACATTGCTACCTGCAATATAAAATAATTGGAAATAAGAAATGTACTTAACTGACAAATTGATATTTGTTGCTCTTAAAGGGACACTGTCAGATCATTTTTCAGTATGATACTAATATTATCCTTGAATAGTGCCAAGGCAGACCTTTTAAAAACACATAAAATGATTATTTTACCGTTTGTAGTTTCCATGTTATCAGCATTGTCAGACCCTGCAGGCAGCTCCTGGATTAGTCCTCTCCATTATAACCAAACAGGAATAGTCTGGCTGGTGTATAAACTGTCATGTACTTATTAGTGATGAGCGAGTATGCTCTGCGCTGCTCGGTACTCGCACGAGTATCACTGTACTCGGGCTACTCGTCGAGCACCGAGTAATCTCGCGATACTCGTGCTGTGCTCGTGGTCCTCATCCCTGCATGTTGGCGCTCTTTTGAGAGCCATCCCACATGCAGGCATTGGCTGGCAGACCACTGCAATGCCACAGCCCTGTTATTTGTGGCATTGCAGTGATTGGCCGGCCTGCACAGCGTGACCGAGCCTTTATAAGACCCGGCCGCGCTGTGCTCTGCACACAGGCATCCAGACAGTGAGTGTAGGGAGAGTGTCTGCTGCTGCTTAGGGACAGATTTGCGGCCCTCATAGGTAGATCCGGAGCAGGGCTGCAAACTGCTGCTGCTGACCACAACAGTCCTTCTCAGGACTAATCTAGGAGGATATAGGCAGGGTGATCCAGATCGGAATCCAAGCTTTTCTGTGACCATTACAGTCACCAGACTGGTGTACTTACTACCTTAATACAGGTTAGGGACACAAATCCTACTCTCCTGTGACCATTACAGTCACTAGACTGGTGTACTTACTACCTTAATACAGGTTAGGGACAAAAATCCTACTCTCCTGTGGCCATTACAGTCACCAGACTGGTGTACTTACTACCTTAATACAGGTTAGGGACTAAAATCCTACTCTCCTGTGATCTGAACTGTCACCAGACTGGTGTACTTACTACCTTAATACAGGTTAGGGACTAAAATCCTACTCTCCTGTGATCTGAACTGTCACCAGACTGGTGTACTTACTACCTTAATACAGGTTAGGGACTAAAATCCTACTCTCCTGTGATCTGAACTGTCACCAGACTGGTGTACTTACTACCTTGATACAGGTTAGGGACTAAAATCCTAATAATCTGTGACCATTACAGTCACCAGACTGGTGTACTTACTACCTTAATACAGGTTAGGGACTAAAATCCTACTCTCCTGTGATCTGAACTGTCACCAGACTGGTGTACTTACTACCTTAATACAGGCTAGGGACTAAAATCCTACTCTCCTGTGATCTGAACTGTCACCAGACTGGTGTACTTACTACCTTAATACAGGTTAGGGACTAAAATCCTACTCTCCTGTGATCTGAACTGTCACCAGACTGGTGTACTTACTACCTTAATACAGGTTAGGGACTAAAATCCTAATCTCCTGTGACCTCAACAGTCACCAGACAGTTGTCGCTGTATACAGGCAAAATGCGCAAGGGCGTTGGCAAGGGCGTTGGCAAGGAACAAGGAAGTGGACGTGATGGTGGTGCAGGCAGAGGCCGAGGTCGTGTGCAAGCACTAATTTCGCAACAACAAAGGGGCACATCTCCTCGCTCGCACGTCCTGTCCCAAATTCTTGGGGCCCGCAGCAGTACACCGCTCTTGAACCAAGACCAGTGTCAACAGGTTGTTACTTGGATAGAGGATAATGCTTCAAGTCAGATGGGCACCTCCACAAACACCCTGTCTTCCACACGGTCAAGTGTCAGTAGCCGTGATACTGCACCGCACATTTCCCAACCTGATCCTCCTTCCTACCACCAGGACGAGTACACGTCCACGGACATTACTGATCCCACACTAGGACACTCGGAAGAGCTGTTCACGTATCCATTCGCAGAATCTGGCCTGTCGCCAGCTCCTCTTGAAGTGGGTGATGAGGAGATGGTATGTACAGATGCCCAAATATTTGAGCAACCACGTTCTCATGAACAGAACGTTGGCAACGTGTCTCAACAAGGGGTGGACGATGATGAGACACAATTGCCAGGAAGTCAGGAGGAGGATCAGGGTGCGGAAGAGGAAGACGACGTGGTGGATAATCCAGCAGCTGACCCAACATGGCAGGAGGATATGCAGAGCGAGGCCAGCAGTGCACACATAGCCTCCCAACAGGCAGTACGAAACAGGGTCGTGTCCGCAGGCAGAAGGCAGCCAACCGTTCCACGTAACACCAACACGACTCAAGGTGCCTGTGCAAATGTTCGGTCTTCCAGAGTCTGGGAGTTTTTTAAGTTGGCTCGAGAAGACTCTAAAAAGGCCATTTGCAACACCTGCCATGCCAGTATCAGCAGGGGTACGAAAACTAGCAGCCTGACCACCACCAGCATGATCAGGCACATGTCAGCCAAGCACCCGACTTTGTGGGAAGTACAACAGAGTCGAGGATCGGTGCTTGCTGATGTCACTGCTACGTCTTCGCGTGTTGGGCGTGCGAGCCAATCCCCTGTCCATGCTGGCCGCGAACAAGCCTCCGGCCCTGCACCTGAAGTTGCCCACGCACAAATAACACCAGCATCAAGCACGTCCTTGTCCCAGCGCAGCGTTCAATTATCCATTCAGCAAACATTTGAACGCAGGTGCAAATACGCTGCCAACGCCCCACATGCCACAGTGCTGAATTATCACATTTCGCGACTCATAGCGCTAGAAATGTTGCCTTTCTGGCTGGTGGAGACGGAAGCATTCTGCAACCTGATGGCGGCTGCTGTCCCACGTTACTCGGTCCCCAGCCGCCACTATTTCTCCAGATGTGCCGTCCCTGCATTGCATAACCACGTGTCCAACAGCATCACACGTGCCCTGAACAACGCTGTTTCAGCCAAAGTCCACCTAACCACAGACACGTGGACAAGTGCTTGTAGGCAAGGCCGCTACATCTCCTTGACGGCACACTGGCTTAATATTGTGGAGGCTGGGACCCAATCTGAGCGAGGGACGGAACACGTCCTTCCCACACCAAGGATAGCAGGCCCTACCTCTGTCAGGGTTTCACCGACACTCTACAGCTCCGGAATGTCATGCTCCTCAGCCTCCTCCTCCTCCTGCGCATCCTCATCCACTGTACCCTCCACACCAGTCCCAAGCTGGAAGCACTGCAGCACTGCCTCTGCAAAGCGGCAACAGGCTGTGTTAAAGCTAGTCTGCATAGGTGACAAACCCCACAATGCAGAAGAGGTGTGGACAGCTCTGAAACAGCAGGCAGATCACTGGCTCACACCTCTGAACCTAAAGCCAGGAAAGGTCGTGTGTGACAATGGCCGGAACCTGGTGGCAGCTTTGAGGCGAGGCCAGTTGACGCATGTTCCATGCGTGGCCCATGTGCTCAACCTGGTGGTTCAGAGGTTTGTAAAGTCATACCCAGAGCTGTCTGAACTGCTGGTAAAAGTTCGCTGTCTGTCTGCACATTTTCGCAAGTCACCTGCTGCTTCAGCCGGCCTTGCCGGCTTTCAGCGCCGTTTGCGTCTTCCGGCCCACAGACTGGTGTGTGATGTCCCCACGCGTTGGAATTCAACTCTGCACATGTTGGTCAGGATATGTGAGCAGAAGATGGCAGTTGTGGACTACCTGCATCACCTAAGCCATCGAGAAATGGGTCAAACTCCACACATAACACCTGAGGAGCGGAGATGGATGTCGGATCTATGTACCGTCCTCCAAAACTTTGAGGACTCCACCAAGATGGTGAGCGGCGATGACGCCATTATTAGCGTCACCATACCACTACTCTGCCTTCTAAAACGGTCTCTGCTGAAAATCAAAAAGGATGCATTGCAGGCCGAGCGCGATGACTTGGAGCAAGAAACAGTAGTGGGTGTGGGTGAAAACACACAGCCCAGCCTCATCTCATCACAACGTGCAGTGGAGGACTATGACGAGGAGGAGGAGGATGAAGACATGGAGCAACTCTCTGGCCAAATTGAGGATATGACATGCACACCAGTCATACCCTCGATTCAGCGTGGCTGGCCAGAGGACAGGGGAGATGAGGAGGAGGAGAAGGAGGAGGAGGAGGACAGCATGTTCAGTCATCGTGTTGGTCTGGATACTGAAGTGATGGCTGTTAAGGGTCTGGCGCACATGGCTGACTTTATGGTAAGCTGCCTAGCTCGTGACCCTCGCGTTCAGAACATCTTGGCCGACAATCAGTGCTGGTTGGCAACACTGTTAGACCCACGCTACAAGGAGAACTTTATGTCTCTCATTCCTGAGGCGGAGAGGTCAGCCAAAATGCAGCAGTTCCAGAAGGCCATAGTCACGGAAGTAGGCAAATCATTCCCCTCACAAAACTCTAGCGGCATAGGTCAGGAATCGGTGGACAACCAAGGCGTACGGCCGAGAGGGGCACAAGTCCAATCCGCCAGAGGTAGGGGAACAGTCTTTACGATGTGGGACAGTTTTCTCAGCCCCTCACGTACCACAGCCCCTGAGGTGCGGGGTAGTGCCACAAGAAATGCTAAGTTTGGCCAGATGCTGAAGGAGTACCTTGCAGATCGAACAACTGTACTGCAAGATTCCTCTGTGCCTTTCAATTATTTGGTCTCCAAGCTGGACATGTGGCATGAATTGGCTCTCTACGCCTTGGAAGTCCTGGCCTGCCCTGCCGCTAGTGTATTGTCAGAGCATGTTTTCAGTGCCGCAGGTGGAATCATTACTGATAAACGCACCCGCCTGTCAACTGAAAATGCTGACAGGCTGACTCTGATCTGGATGAACAAGGGTTGGATTGGGCCAGACTTCACCACACCACCAACAAATGACAACTGATTTTAAATTTTTTTATGGGAATTTGCCATGTACCTCCACTCACCCATGGGTACACACTTCTGGACTTTGGCTAATCGCTGGACAGCTCCTCCTTCTCCTCATGAGCCACCATGATGACCGTTACAATAGTTAGGCTGTTGTTTGAGGTATACACGCAGTGGTAAATTTTTTCGCCCATTCTTTTAGAATGGGCATTACAACGACAGGAGACCCGCTCCTTTTCACTGTGAAAAATGTTTTGAGGCCCTCATGCACGTCTCTATCCAGGAACAATGTGGAGCCTTCCAATTTTTGGCTGCCCTGCCAAAGGGCTATACTACAATACACCCACTTGAGGTTTACAGGCCCTACTGCATGTCTGTATGCATGGGTCATTGTTGAACCTCCCAATTTTTGGCTGCCCTGCCAAAGGGCTATACTACAATACACCCACTTGAGGTTTACAGGCCCTACTGCATGTCTGTATGCATGGGTCATTGTTGAACCTCCCAATTTTTGGCTGCCCTGCCAAAGGGCTATACTACAATACACCCACTTGAGGTTTACAGGCCCTACTGCATGTCTGTATGCATGGGTCATTGTTGAACCTCCCAATTTTTGGCTGCCCTGCCAAAGGGCTATACTACAATACACCCACTTGAGGTTTACAGGCCCTACTGCATGTCTGTATGCATGGGTCATTGTTGAACCTCCCAATTTTTGGCTGCCCTGCCAAAGGGCTATACTACAATACACCCACTTGAGGTTTACAGGCCCTACTGCATGTCTGTATGCATGGGTCATTGTTGAACCTCCCAATTTTTGGCTGCCCTGCCAAAGGGCTATACTACAATACACCCACTTGAGGTTTACAGGCCCTACTGCATGTCTGTATGCATGGGTCATTGTTGAACCTCCCAATTTTTGGCTGTCCTGCCAAAGGGCTATACTACAATACACCCACTTGAGGTTTACAGGCCCTACTGCATGTCTGTATGCATGGGTCATTGTTGAACCTCCCAATTTTTGGCTGCCCTGCCAAAGGGATATACTACAATACACCCACTTGAGGTTTACAGGCCCTACTGCATGTCTGTATGCATGGGTCATTGTTGAACCTCCCAATTTTTGGCTGCCCTGCCAAAGGGCTATACTACAACACACCCAATTGAGGTTTACAGGCCCTCATGCATGTCTGTATGCATGGGACATTGTGGAGCCTCCCAATTTTTGGCTGCCCTGCCAAAGGGCTATACTACAATACACCCACTTCAGGTTTACAGGCCCTCCTGCACGTCTCTATCCAGGGACAATGTGGAGCCTCCCAATTTTTGGCTGCCCTGCCAAAGGGCTATGCTACAATACACCCACTTGAGGTTTACAGGCCCTCATGCATATCTGTATGCATGGGTCATTGTGGAGCCTCCCAATTTTTGGCTGCCCTGTCAAAGGGCTATACTACAATACACCCACTTCCTTACAATGGGCACTTCAGGTTTACAGGCCCTCATGCATGTCTCTATCCAGGGGCATTGATGAACCTCCAAATTTTGGACTGCCCTGGCAAAGGAAAATACTACAATAGACCCAGTTCCTCAAAATGGGCACATTATGTCAAGAGGCCTTCATGTACGTCTCTTCTCAGGGACATCGGAGTGCCGCACAATGTTTTCACGTAACATCTTTCATGTAATCACAAAAAGTAACATACACCAGCTGTATCGCACTATTGGGTATGTGCCCTTAACATTTCCACCCTAAATATTCATTTTGGTATCATTTTGGAAGGTTTTCTGGTGACTCCGTAAAATTGGCGTGAAACTCGGACAAGATTGTTCACAGCTGTGACTTTTGAGTGAGAAATGCTTCCAGGGGTCTTCCCCATGGTGTTGCCATGTCATTTCAGCACTCTTTGAGACTTTTGTGACATTTTTAGGGTTTCTACATGCTGCCGGCAGTCATTTCATAAAAATACTCGGGTCTCCCATAGGATAACATTGGGCTCAGTACTCGGGCCGAGTACACGAGTATCTCGGGATGCTCGGCCCGAGCTTCGAGCACCCGAGTATTTTAGTACTCGCTCATCACTAGTAATTATGCATTCCCTCTCAGCAGCTCCCTCCTCCCTACTCCCTTTACTAACAGTGCAGTGTCAGGTATCAGTAGCTCCTGTTCTGTTGAGGACACGGAGGGAGAGAGCTATTGCCGATCTGACATATCCAGATTCTATCTGCTTCTGGAAGAAGGCATCCTGCTGTGACAGTCTCTGTGTTGTATTTCACCTCCTTCTTGGCTGCAGACATAGAGAGGATAATACAGCCCCCCCCCCCAGTAATTTCCTATGCAGTGATGTGGTGTGAGCATGTGACATGCATATTCATGCATGGGGAGGGGACAGCAGAGAACTAAGTGGATCACTCACTGTGAGTGACAGATGGAATTAATCTCTTTATTTGAAGCTTACATAAGATAGGAGTGAAATATAAATAATAGAAATCCATAAATAGAGTGAGTTTAGAGTGAGGAATTAGAAAATGAGGGCAGTAACATGAATTTTTGACCTCACAGTTTTCCTTTAATATATCACATACATATTCCTCAGTTTTGTACACAGAATAAATTTAAAGGGGTTGTCCGGGCTCGTCACATAATCTCAGTACATATCCAGGCTGCCGAATGCTGACAATCTGTAATGTACTTTGTGTCAGCTTTCTGCAGGGTTTCCTAGATAACACTTGTTTTGCATCTGAACAGAACGACCAGGGGGGGTTTCTGGCATGATAATGAACACTGGTCGTTTCCACCTCCTCTACCCCAACCCCTCCCCCATAGCAACATCCCCGCCCTCCCCATCTCCATGAATGAGCCTCTCTCCACAGTAAGAAATCCTCCCCTGCAGCCATTGCTGTGATCAGAACTGCCCCGTGTAGCTGCTCCTCCCCCGGCCACACACCAGTGATGTATGGAAAGTCTGCACTGGAGGGACAATGTGCTGTATTCAGGGCCGCTCCGTGATTACAGTGAATAGCTCCCTCTTCTCAGTGATTCCTTCCCTCACTGTCCCGGGCTGTGATCAGGAGCAGGGAAGGAGAACGTACTGTGTGAGCCCAGTGATGGGGGTCTGCAGCTTCCAATCTGCACAGGGGACGGCAGACACTGATGTAATCTGTGACACACTGTAACAAAGCCTCTGCTGTGTGAATGACATCTCTGTGTCACTGATGTCTTCACACAGCAGGAGATCTGGTGCAGTGTATCATGGTGAAGGATGGTCAGCACTGTGTCTCTAATGACACAAATGCTGATTGAAGCAGCCTATCCACTCAGTAACTGCAGCAGTGTGAAGTGTTGGGGGGTGTATGTATGGAGATATATATGACACTAAGGATTTTGATATTGTTGAGGAGTCCTTGCTTCCGTCGCCCCATCAGTCCGCCCGTCTTTCCTTCTTTCCTTCCATCCATACATCCTTCCTTCCGTTCATCCTTCCGTCCTTCCTTCTTTCCGTCCATCTGACCGTCCTTCCTTCTTTCCATCCGTCCGTCCTTCTTTCTGTCCGTCCTTCTTTCTGTCCGTCCGTCCTTCCATCCTTCCTTCTTTCCGTCCATCCTTCTTTTCCTCCTTCTTTCTGTCCTTCCTTCCATCCTTCTTTCTGTCCTTCCTTCCATCCTTCTTTCTGTCCTTCCTTCCGTCCATCCATCCGTCCGTCCTTTCCGTCCCTCCTGCCTTCCTTCCGTTCGTCCTTACGTCCTTCTTTCCGTCCATCCTTCCTTCTTTCCATCCTTCCTTATTTCCGAAGGTTCTTCCTTCTTTCCGACCGTCCGTGCCGTTCTTCATTCTTACTGTCCTTCCTTCTTTCCATCTGTGTTTTTGCAGTGAAAGCGCGCGCGTAATAAAAAGGACAAATACGCAGTGTGTGAATGGATTTTGGCAAAACCCATAGGTTTTGCTGCACTGCGTATGCAGAATTGCATTTTACTGCAAAAAGTGCATGTAAAAAAGCGCAGCAAAAAAACGCAGGAAAAAGCAGAAAACGCAGTAAAAAACGCGATTATGCAGCAAATGTTGTTTCTGTCCATGGGGATCCTTTTTTTTGCATGACCCCACAAACAGGAACAGACAGGTCCGGATTGGCAACTCCAGATGCCATTTCTGTATCCGGATCCGGGATCCGGACACAGAAAGATCAGGGGGTAGCCGAGCCAGATAAGTGCAGTCGGTGCTGTTCACTTTCACTTTAGCAGTGTATTTACATACACTTCTAAAGAGAAATTAAGTCAAGGGATGGTTAAAAATAAAAAATAATAAATTCTCACCTATTCGCCGAGTGTCCTGCGATAAATTCATCTCAGAAAGCTAAAGGACCTGTGCATCAGCTGACTGGGAAGGCAACCCAATCAGCTGATGGGTCACATGACCGCATCAGCGCGGTTTAAAGATTTAAACCGCACTGATGCAGTCATGTGACCTATTATCTGATTGGGTTGCCCCGCCCCTTCCTGGTCAGCTGATACACAGGTCCTCAAGCCATCAGATGAATTTATCGCAGGACACTCGGTGGATAGGTGAGAATGTATTATTTTTTATTTTTAACCATCCCTTGACTTAATTTCAATTTAGCAGTGTATATAAATACACAGCTAAAGTGCAATTACACACATATAATACCACAGGTACAGAGTTCCGGCTCCATAGGCCCCCATGTTAAGTGTCCCAGACTGAACCAGATTTGTTTCTGTCCGCTTTGTCACCGGAGCCCAAAAATGCTGCAGACTTCATTTTGGGACCGTTGAAAAACAGAACAGAAACGAATCCGGGACTGAATACACAAAACGGGATAGGCAAATATGGCCAATCCGACATCATAGGGATACATGGAAGGCAAAAACGAACAGAACAGGATCGTAATACAAATGTGATGCTTAAGACCCAGTATCAATAAGTAGAGCAAACAGTAAAGTTACAGTAAACTATAATGTAATGCGATTACTCCAATTTAACTATCTAGGAATTAAGAATTAAACAGCCCGGAAAGGACACAGAGACTGTGTGAGGGGTCACAGAGAGAGAGACCTGGCTGCAGAGCAAAGGGAACCCGGAGAGGGAGAGTGTGCCCGTGTACTTGTACTGAACTTTGTAAGAACTGTAACTGACTTGTGAACTGAACTGAGAGTAAACACGGAAAACCCTGAGATTGCCTCCCTTGTGTCTCTGCATGAAAGCGATTCTCTCCATACAGGATTACAGAAAGCCCTCCACCTGCAGAGCCACAGCACAGCCTGTAAGCTCCAGCAAAGAGGAGAGATCCCTGCAGCGTCTGCAAAGTAAGGGTATGTGCACACTTACCGGCGGGATGGTCGGCGGCGGCAGGGCGGACCTGCCAGGAAGCTCCGGAGCCGTCCACCGGCATCCTGGCGGGTATGTGCGGCGGGTGACGGGCGGGTGCCGGGCGGGTGGCCAGCGGGTTAGCGCCAGCGGTGTTGCGGCGGCTGGAAGCAGTACATGATTCTGCTTGCAGCCGCTGCAGAACCGGCCGGATTGTAGAACATGCTCATTCTTTGCTAACCCGCTGGGAACCCAGCGGGTTAGCAACGGATGAGCATGTGTAAACCGCCGGTGTGTGGACACCGGGTGTCGGTTTACATAGGTTTCAATGTTAATCCAAACGCCGGTTTGGATTAACATAAATTTACATGAAATTTATGTAAACCGACCGGCGGTTTACACACCTAATCCGACCCTAACCCGGCCAGTGCGCACATACCCTAAGTGTACTGAACATTCCACAATAGACTTAACCCTTACTGCCCGGGGAACACAGTTCTATCCACTGGAACTATACCACCTAAGCTGCTATTCCATCGTCCCCAGAGGTTCTGCAGCAGCGGCGGCCCCATCACTGGCCGCATATAGTGGGTGGCGTCACGACTGACAACCCCTGTAAATATCCCCTTTTATTGCCGAGCCCGGGACACGGACTGGACCAGGACCACCCGTGACTTCCCCAGCAGCCGACCGGTCCGGTACTGAGTACCCCTGTCCCAGTGGGCCCGACAACCTGGCGTCACGAACAGGATCTACCTGGTCCAAAAGAATTGGACCCTGTGCGCCTAAGGAACGTGTTCTGGACTTTTCCCGCCAGAATCTGACCTTAATGGCGGCCAGGGGAGGCTAACGACATGTGCAGAGGAGGCGTAACCGAAACTCCCATTATGGGCCGGCCCGGTCCAAGGCGCGAAGAAAAGGATCCGCCCTGGCTCCCCTTAACTCCGGGAGAGCCAGCCGTCACTCTAAAAGAAGAGCCTCCGCCCCTAGACCCTCCTCCTAACAAGCCGGCGGGAACAAAAAAGGAAATCGTCATCAGAAGGGGGCGGAACGAGAAAATGGAAGAGAAGCAGTCGCCATTGCAGTTCACGAGGACGGAATCGGAGGACGCCCAGGAGAGTGCTGCACCCGGAAGACCACAAGTGATCCCGGAGTGCCCACGGAGTGACCCGGTGGAGGAACCCGGCCAGGGAGAGACCCTGTGTGACCGCAGCGAGATGGCGGAAGGCGGCCGAGACGTCCATATGTCCGAGACACCCGGAGGGGTGTGCTGCGGCTGCTACCCCAGCAGATGACACGGGCCCAGGAGGAGCATCGGACCCGGATCCAGATTAATGTTGAACACTGCCATACCTATGAGACTCTGTCTATGCAACCCGGCTGGGTTGGAATGACACGTGACTGCGCTGAAGGCGAAGCCGCATGCCGTACCGCGATACTGGTGGATGTGACTACCCCACAAGCTGCACCGCGTACTGCCCAGAAAGAAGCCGACCCACTAGGAGCCTTACCGGAGGGATACCTGGCGTTACCGCAGCCCCTGATCCCGGCACCTGCAACAACAGAGGTGAGAGGGGAGCAGCTCTGCTGCTGGTGGGAGCGAGATAAGAACTGTGAGGACTTGATGGGCTTATACCACCTAAGCTGCTATTCCATCATCCCCGGAGGTTCTGCAGCCGCGGCGGCCCCATCACTGGCCGCATATAGTGGGTGGCGTCACGACTGACCACCCCTGTAAATATCCCCTTTTATTGCCGAGCCTGGGACACGGACCGGACCAGGACCACCCGTTACTTCCCCAGCAGCCGACTGGTCCGGTACCGAGTACCCCCGTCCCAGTGGGCCCGACATTTACTGTTGTTAGTCTTACCAGCTTTGGTCAGCAGATGGAGAACTTTACTTGCACACACTCAATTTAAGCACTACTGCGTGTTTGTTTCTTTCTTCATCCTCGTACACTGTATCAGTGCAGAGACGGTTGTCAGTCAATGTGCCAGGACGTAGTTACAGAGTACCAGTGTAGAGTCATCTATCACGTATTGTCACGTATCACGTATGTGCTACTGCAAGCTTACAGAGTACCAGTACGGAGATGGGTGTCAGTCAATGTGTCAGTACAAGGTTACAGAGTACCAGTGTAGAGATGGCTGTCAGTCAACGTGCAACACGTGGTCACAGAGTACCAGTGCAGAGACATTTATCACGTATTGTGCCACTGCAAGTTTACAGAGTACCAGTGCAAAGACGGCGGTTGTCAGTCAAAGTGCAAGAGTGTGGTTACAGCCACCACTCCCTGTATATTGAGCGATGGCTGAAGCCGTAGTCGCATAGCAGCATGATTAAAAGCCCAAGGCTACCAGAGGGAATAAAGTTAATTCCCTCCCGGCAGATGGGCTTTCATTACAGCAGCTGCACAACTGTGGAATGCACTTAGGGTTCATTCAGATAGAGCATTTGTGCTCCGTTTTTGTTGATCCATTTTGGTGCAGTTTCTGTAGCAAAAACGGATCCTCTTTTTTTTTTTTTTGCAAAAAATCATCACAATCGCATCATCTGTTTTGAGTTGTGTGGCGCCCCGCAACGAGTGCGTCACAAGAGGGTATTGCAGCCATAAAAGCAGCCGCAATATTCTCTGACTCAGCAATGATCCGGTTAACATAGAAATCCAACCCTACATGCATCACCTAGAACAGAGGGCCAATCATAGGTCCTGGGGGGTGGAGTGTTAGGGTAGTGTAGTAGAACACACAATAATCTAGACAGAGAGAGAGAATAGTCTAGAACTCGGAGAAGAAGGGTCTAGGACTAGAATTGGAGAGGAGCGGGGGCTCCGCACCCCGTGCGGGCCCCTGGGCCGTCACCGGTCGGGTGTCAGCACCTGAGGCCTTAACTACCGGGATCGGGCATCATCACACGGGTTCCCAAAAGACTCCCGTGCCCAACTCACAGCCGGTTCACTGGTACCGAAGCTGGCAGCAGTTCACCTCTGCTACGCGAACCAGAAAGCGTGGAGGAGCAGCTTCACAGGAGCACCCCACCACAAGCCAACTTCCAGTCGTCTAACCAGCGGTGTACCCACTGAGGGATCCAAGGCTCCCCAAAAAATCCAGAACGTATATCATGGATAGGGCATTGAAGCAGCCTCCCCGTACCCGACCTGGTATTCCTGGGTGACACTGGCAACAAATTAGGTAGAATGGAGGAACACTGCGGATTTCTAAGGGACACCATCACTGCTGAGTCCACCCGGTCTACTACTCAACCACTGTATGCCATGTATTGCCTGCTGGTTACAGTAAAGACCCGTTGCAGAGACTTTCTGTGTCCGTGCTTCCTTATGAACTGTCCGTCCGCACTACAAGGTAACCGCAGCTGCCGCACAACATCTTGAGCAGCTCCAGCCTCCGGGGATCACTGCTCAGCCTGTGGGGAGCGTAACATCTTGCTGCTGTCCATCCCCCGAAGGTTCCGCAGAGTCGGTAGCCCTTACCGAAACTACTCATAGGTGGCGTCACGAATAAATTAAAAACCCCTTTAATCTGTTCCACCAAGACGTCTTCAAACACTTTTGATCTGCACTACACCGGGCCCCACTACCGGCAGGCGCGGTCCACCCGTGACAAGGAGGAAGGAAGCATCGCCTGTCTAAACCGGAGTCCCGGCCACGGTGAGTCAGTTGCTTTTTTACTACGTTTCCTTATTACTACGCTTTTGCTTTTTCATAGCAAAAATGCAGTACTATTCCATGGGGAAAAACAGACAGACACACAGACACACACACTTTATTACTTTCCCGAAAGTCAACGGTGACCAGCATCTGGTTACTTCTGGGTATCGCGCAGTAACAGGTCACCTGACTGAGTCACATGGCCATGTCCTGTTAGTACTAGCAGTTCCTGTTAATGGTGCCTGGAAGGAACACATCACTGGGGCTTGCCGTGGGATCGCTGGCTCCCACAGACATGTACTGAAAAGTGACCTCCGGCACGCTACATCGAACACTGAGCTGCCACAAAGTCTTACTTCAGCACATACTGACCGCAGCGATGCTGGAAAAGGATGAAGGTGAAGGAAGATGAGTTTAATGGTGGGTTTACACGTCCCGATATCGGGGCGATATCGTAGGCAACGGTGCGGGAGCGCACATTTTTTGAGCGCTTTTCCCGATATCGCATCGGCGGTTTACACACTGCGATATCGGGAAACAACGTCCCTACGATGTGTATGCCCACCAACCCAGTAACGACCATTTAACATGGGAGTTAATGGGTGAGGTGCGAGTACACATCGTAGTTGGATGTTTACACGCAACGATCCGGCTCCAACAGGCATCCGATATCGGGCGGTTGAATAGCCCGCTCATTCGACCCCCGATATCGGATTACCATCGTTCCTGCATCGTATTGTACCTTCAAACAGTACAATGCAGGAACGATATCGGCTCCAACTCCCGAACCACGTGACTTTTTGTCGGAGTTGGATCGGAGTTGGACGCCGATATCGCGGCGTGTAAATCCACCATAAGAGTATGTGCCCACAGGACGTTTTTTAAGCAGTCCTGAACGCAGCAAAACCTGAGGATCCTAGCGTCCTTGACAGATTAGCTATGATCTTGTCTGCATTTTGTGCGTGTTTTTTGCACGTTTGTTGTGCGTTTTTCCTGCGTTTTTTCCATTGACTTTAGCAAAAACGCAGGAAAATAATTAACATGTCAATTCTTTCCCATCCACACCAAAAATGCAGGCATTTGACAGTTCTTGACACTTGCAAAACCAATGTGTGTGAACAGCGTTTCTGTGAAATACATTGGTTTTGCTGCGAATAAAAACCACAGGAACAAATCAGCATAAATTACCATAAAACCAATGGTTCAGAAACTGCAGGAAAAAAGCTGCAAAAATGTCCTGCGGGACATACAGCTATATTCACACTATGCGTTTTTGATCTGTTTTTTTGCGTCCATTTTTGCAGTGAAAATGCAGGGAAGGAATCACTCAAATGAAATCTCAGCAAAGTCAATGGTTTTCAATTTTTGCCATTCAGACAGGGAATTTGTGGCGTGATCCGTTTTTTTCCTGGAAGAGTGATCTGTCCAAGAAAAGGGCATTTTAGTTTCTGTGGCGCTTTTCTCTTCCACTTTTCGCATAGGAACTATTCTAAATGGAGTAAAAAAATGCAGCACCTAAAACTCTGCAAAAAAACAGATTAGAAATGGATGATCCCTTTTCTGGTGTGTTTTTTTAAAAACTGATCCAGCAAAAACAGTGTGTGTGAATATAGCCAGCGCCATTACAGCAGGAAAATAAAATTAAATAAAAACAATGCTGGAGTGGTGCTTTAATCCAAATAGGCATCTGTTTGCTAAGTGGAAAAGTTAAGGTAAGCCCCAGTCACACATAACGATTTCGCTAGCGAGATCGTTGTAACTGTGACGTTACAACGATCTCCCCAGCGATGTCGTTATGTGTGACACTTAGCAGTGATCAGGCCCCTGCTGTGAGGTCGCTGATCGTTGCAAAGTGCTGCGCGTCATTTTTTGATCGTTGGTTTCCCGCTGGTCAGCACGCATCGCTGCGTGTGACCGCAAGAAACCAGCGATCAGTGACCTCACAGGGCTGGTTACTATGGTAAACACCGGGTATCTAGGCAGCGCGCGCTGCCTAGATACCCGGCATTTACCATGGTTACCAGCGTCCTCCCTGCTTAGCACTGCCTGTAAGCATGGAGAACGCTGGTAACTATGATAAACAGCGCGTATCCAGGCAGCGCGCACTGCCTGGATACGCGCTGTTTATCATAGTTACCTGCGTTCTCCTTGCTTAGCGCTGCCGCAGCGCTAAGCAGGGAGCGATATGGGAGGTGGCTCCCTTGGCCTGATCGCTGGGGAGATCTGCCTGTTTGACAGCTCCCCAGCGATCAGGTAACGATGCTCCAGCGATCCCGGCAGGTCGTTATCGCTGTCGGGATCGTTGGAGCGATCGTTATGTCTGACTGCACCCTTACCGTCACACATAACGATATCGTTGCCGATATTGTTCAAAAGTCACGTGTTCTGTGACGCTTGAACGATGTTGAAACAACATTGTTGCGTGTAACACTACAAACGATGAACGATCAGTCGGCTGATCGTTCATAGTTTGATTTGAGGTCCTGTCCTCAAATCAATCGTTGGTTGCTCGGTTGACACGCAGCATTGCTTCGTGTGACACCGGGAGAAGCGACCGATAAGCCAGCTCCCAGCGCCTCTCTGCAAGTGCTGGGAGCTGGTATCCAAGGTAAACTGCGGGTAACTATGCAGCGCGTGCTGCCTAGATATCCGATGTATACCTTGGTTACCAGCCTTCTCCTCTCACCAGCTGGTATCCAAGGTTCACAGCGGATAACTAGTTACCCGCTGTGTACTTTGGATACCAGCCGGTGAGCGGAGAAGGCTGGTAACCAAGGTATACATCGGGTATCTAGGCAGCGCACGCTGCCTAGTTACCCACAGTTTGTCTTGGAGACCAGCCTGCTCTCGCTTACCGCAGCCTGGCAGCGGGAGCAAGACATCGTGGAAACGATATTTAAATCGTTTCCACGATGTCTCTAGTCCATTGATCGCTGGTGAGTTTGCCTATGTGACAGCTCACCAGCAATCTGAACGATATTGTTAGCGATTGCGCGCGCATGTAATCGCTAACTAAATTGTTCTTCAAATTGATGCGTGTGACGGCACCATTAGGAAAACTGACATGTAAGGCTGCTTTCACATCTGCATTTTTGCAAATCTGGTGAAATTTCGGCTTTTTTGCAAATACCAGATGCGGCACACTTACGGCAAAGCTGTATGAGGGCTAATGTATTGCTAATGGACCTCTGTACATATGCAGCCGTTACGTTTTCACCGGTTATCCAGCACTTCAGGCTTGTCTTAAAACCGCACGTGACAGTGGTTTTTGACCGGTGCCGGAATTGTGGGTTGATAGTGAAAAGTAAGGCCCCTTTCACATCTGCCGGACAGAAAACCGCATCTGCTGCCTAACGGCTGACTTGCGGTGCACTTGGCGCAAGCCCCATGCATTCTCTATAGGGCTTGCGGCAAGTGCGGTATTGACGCGACTCGGCAGTTGCAGCAGCGAAAAAAAAAGCGGTCAGCTGTGGGGGGGTTTTCGCGCCCACAACTGCCGCAAGTGCCAGATTGCGACAATACCGCACTTGCTGCACTTGCCACAAGCCCTATAGAGAATGCATGGGGCTAGCAGGATTGGTTAACACCATGTGTTAACGCATGCATTTTTGCATTCGTTTTTTGAGAAAAAATGACTAAGTCCAAAAAATGCCTAAAAACATCCTGGACCTCAGGAGACACTATTGGCAACCTGAGAAAAACAATCTGGTTTTTCTAAGGGCTTAAAAAGCTGATGGGCATGTGTGACCTGGCCATATAAACACGTCATCAAGGATTCACTGTGTATGGCCAGGGTCACACATACCAATCCGTTTTTTGAGGCTTAGAAAATGGATCTGTTACATTAAGGTATGTGCACATCAGTCGTTTTGTGGGCTGGTTTTGACCGGTTTCCGTCGGCGGTTCCGCTGAGTTTTATGTTAATTCATGTTAATCCTAGCCACGGTTGGATTAACATGCTACTCAATGGAGTTTAGAAAACGCTGTGTACATTACAACGATTTTCGTCTTGACGATTTCAGTTTATTCCCCGGTTTCCGACCGGTTCTCAAAGATAGAGCAAGCGACTTCTTTTCAGCGTTTTTCCAGCGGGTCCAGCTGAACAAGTGCAGCAAAGACCAGTCTGGAAATCGCTAAGGAACACGCCGGGGAAATCGCCAAGAACACGCTGTACGACCGCTAGGAACCCGATCGCAAATCGTTAGCAAAACGCTAACAAAACAGGGACACTGGCGAGTGCAGAAAACTCAGTTTCTGCAGTCTCCACGGTTCCCGGTCGTTCTGCAAAGATGCAGAACGACAGATGTGCACTTACCCTTAAGGTGCCACTAGGGTCTCCTGAGCTTCTGGCCGTTTTTTGGACTTAGTCATTTTTTCACCAAAAATGCATATGCGTTAACGCATGGTGCCTCTATGTACAATGTATTAACGCATGCGTTTTCCCATAGGGCTCCATGTTAAAAAAAAATGTCTTTTTTTACTGCACCCAAAAATGCTGCTAGCAGTGTTTTTTGGAATGCTGAACAAAAATGCATGCGTTTTTTAAAAACACAGTGACAGTTAAGTGCACCATGCGTTAATGCGTATGCGTTTTTGGACTTAGAAAAAAAATGACAAAAACTGATCCCAAAAACGGATCCAGGGCTAAATGGATTGTATGTGTGACCCTAGCCTATGTCACATACCCCACGACAAAACTGTTTAATAAAAATCAAAAATATAAGAAAAAACCCTCTAGATCCTGTAGAATGACCAGTACAGCAGTGCTCAGCAGTGATTGCCTGTTCACAATGCTGGCACCTGATGACCTATGCCAGGCGCTGGTTAGTAGGGAGCAGCTATTGTCGATGGACATGTCAGCCCTGATCACGGGTACATTACAGGACCAGTTACCGGGGCCGTGCACTGTATATGGCGGCACTGTGTGATATCCCACTCTCCAGCTCACTACATGGATATTCACAGTATATAGTATATACATTACTAAGAAACTTACCACCCGCCCGCACCAAAGTTACCGCAAACTTCTGCGTCCCGGCGTGTTTACAGTTGCCTAGCAACCACCGGCCTGGCTGCAGTGAGGAGGGGGCGGGGCGGGCACTGGCGGCAGCTCCACAGCCGGTATGTGTGTGACGACAGGGCTGTGTGCGCCACTCATGCACTGTAATCCACTATAGAGCCTGCAGGTGTGCTGAGGACCGAGAGCTCTGTGCATGACTAGTACACTGGATGATCCACTACAGAGGGCTTGTATTATAGATACAGAGATAGGAAGCATGTAAGGGAGTAGTCAGGTTTGAACATTATTCCCTTTCTGTTTTCTGGGACCCACCAAGCTTAAAATAATGGGGTTGTATATATCTGTGTGTGACTGGAGCGGTGGGTGGGTCATCACACGCACTGTCGCTCCCTTAAAGGGATCCTGTCACCCCCAAACCACCTCCTAAACTATTTAAAGCTGTCCCTAGACCAGGGGTCTCAAACTCGGCTGGGTTGGTGGGCCGCACATAGAAAAAATTTTTTATCGGGGGGCCGCATTGCTTGTAGGACTAAGGGTACCGTCACACTAGGTGACATCGCCGGAGATATCGCAGGAGACACACGGGAGCGTGCACATTTTTGGCACCCCATCAGCGTCGTGTGTTTAGACGTGGACGATACCTTCGGTGATGCTTTGGCGATGTTTCAGGCAATGTCGCTGTTGGGGTGTCTAGAAACCCCAGCAGGGATCCTGTAACATGGGAGCCTATGGCTCCCATCGCCTGTAACATCGCTATTCGCGATGTTACACAGGGCGATGCTTACACATCGCCTGAGAGTGGTTGCCTGACTTTACAGCAGTGCTGTGAAACCAGGCGACCACTCTGAGCCGATTTTTCGGTGCAAAATCGCCATTTTACACGGGGCGATGTCACCTGGTGTGACAGTACCCTGACATTTTTAGTAATACCAGATTTTTTGGTCAATGTAGTAATGTCCAAATCCTTATCCCCTTCTTGTAGTAATGTCCAAATCCTGATCCCCTTCTTGTAGTAATGTCCGCATCTTGGTCCCTTTCTTGTTGTAATGTCCCCATACTGGTCCCCATCCTGGTCGCCCTCTTGTACTAATATCCCCAACCTGATCCCCTTCTGTAGTAATGTCCCCCGTGCTGCTCCCTTTTTGTAATGATGACCCCCTTACTGATCCCCTTTTGTAGTGATGTCACCATCCTGTCCCCCATGCTGGTTCCCTTTTGCAGTGATGTCCCCCATCCTGATCCTCTTTTGCAGTGATGTCTCCATCCTGGCCCCCATAGTGTAGTAATGTCCCCCATGCTGGACCTCTTTTTTTAGTGATATCCCCAACCTGGTCTGCCTTCTTTTTACACACTCAGACATATTCACTCACAATCACACCCACTCACACATTAACTCACCCACACTCACATTAACTCACACTCTCACACTCACGTGGAACAAAAGGGGGGGAAAGCACAACCCATGAGCAGTACCTGGTGGTCTATTGAGGGCGTCAATAACAGATATGGGGGGTTTGCATCTCACCTTTGGAGGTTCTGAAACCCTGCACAACCTTGGCGTATCGCAGGGGAAGGCTCCGGACTCTAGCGGTCGGGGTTTCCTCCACAAGCAGCTCCTTCTTCCAGTCAGTTGACTCGAGCAGCCGATCACCTGCCCCTGTGACGTTCTCAGCTACGTCACCGCAGGTCCTTTGGATTCTGTTAGCGGTGACTCTGGTTCACAGCTGCTCCTGCTGCAGCCCTCGGATCGAGATATGATATTTGTACAGAAGTGTGTGATTATAACAGAAGCGCTAGAGCACAGGAGGCACACGTTTATCTTTAATATACCACAACGTGTTTCCACGGCTCGCCGTCTTCATCAGGTAAATCCACCTGATGAAGAATGCGGACCGCCAAGGACTTTTGTTATAATCACACACTTCTGTACAAAATTGCGCACTCTGACACCCTCACGCATTCACACTCACAGGCACCCCACAGGCTCTCTGACACCCACAGGCACTCTGACACCCACAGGCACTCAAGAGGCACTCTCAAGACAGGCACTCACACACACAGGCACTCACACACACAGGCACTCACGAACACAGGCACTCACGAACACAGGCAGTCACGAACACAGACACTCGCGCTCACAGACACTCACGCTCACAGGCACTCACGCTCACAGGCACTCACGCTTACAGGCACTCACACTCACAGGCACAGGTACTTACACAGGCACTCTGACACCCACAGGCTCTCTGACACTCACAGGCACTCTGACACCCACAGGCACTCAAGAGGCACTCTCAAGACAGGCACTCACACACACAGGCACTCACACACACAGGCACTCACGAACACAGGCACTCACGAACACAGGCAGTCACGAACACAGACACTCATGCTCACAGGCACTCGCGCTCACAGACACTCACGCTCAGACACTCACAGGCACTCACGCTCACAGGCACTCACGCTCACAGGCACTCACACTCACAGGCACAGGTACTCACACACACAGGCACTCACGCTCACGGGCACTCACGCTCACAGACACTCACAGGCGCTCACAGGCACTCACACTCACAGGCACTCACAGGCACAGACACTCACAGGCACTCACACACACAGGCACTCACGCTCACAGGCACTCACAGGCGCTCACAGGCACTCACGCTCACAGGCACTCACAGGCACTCACACTCACAGGCACTCACACTCACAGGCACTCACACACACAAGGCACTCACGCTCACAGGCACTCACAGGCACTCACAGGCACAGACACTCACAGGAACTCACAGGCACTCACACTCACAGGCACTCACACTCACAGGCATAGGCGCTCACAGTCACAGGCGCTCACAGGCACTCACGCTCACAGGCACTCACACTCACAGGCACTCACACAGGCATAGGCGCTCACAGGCACAGGCGCTCACAGGCACTCACACTCACAGGCACTCACACTCACAGGCATAGGCGCTCACAGGCACAGGCGCTCACAGGCACTCACGCTCACAGGCACTCACAGGCGCTCACAGGCACTCACGCTCACAGGCACTCACAGGCACAGACACTCACAGGCACTCACACTCACAGGCACTCACACTCACAGGCACTCACAAGCACTCGCACTCACAGGCACTCACAAGCACTCGCACTCACAGGCACTCGCACTCACAGGCATAGGCGCTCACAGGCACTCACGCTCACAGGCACTCACAGGCACAGGTGCTCACAGGCACTCACGCTCACAGGCACTCACAGGCACAGGCGCTCACAGGCACTCACGCTCACAGGCACTCACAGGCACAGACACTCACAGGCACTCACAAGCACTCGCACTCACAGGCACTCACAAGCACTCGCACTCACAGGCACTCGCACTCACAGGCATAGGCGCTCACAGGCACTCACGCTCACAGGCACTCACAGGCACAGGCGCTCACAGGCACTCACGCTCACAGGCACTCACAGGCACAGCGCTCACAGGCACTCACAGGCACAGGCACTCACACTCACAGGCACTCACGCTCACAGGCACTCACAGGCACAGGCACTCACACTCACAGGCACTCACACTCACAGGCACGCACAGGCACAGGCACTCACAGGCACAGGCACTCACACGCACAGGCACTCACAGGCACAGGCACTCACACTCACAGGCACTCACACTCACAGGCACAGGCACTCGCACTCACAGGCACAGGCACTCACACTTACAGGCACTCACAGGCACAGGCACTCACACTTACAGGCACTCACAGGCACAGGCACTCACACTCAGACGCACAGGCACTCACAGGCACAGGCACTCACACTTACAGGCACTCACACTCACAGGCACAGGCACTCACACTCACAGGCACTCACACGCACAGGCACTCACACGCACACTCACAGGCACTCACACTAGCACACACTTTTATTACACTAACCATGCTGGTCCAGTGCATGGGGACCCTGGGGCTTCCCTGTGCGGCCCCCAGCACTTTGGACCAAGAACCATGCTGGCGGCGGTCCAGTGCATGGTGCCGCCGCTTTCTCCGCTATAACATTTCTTGCGGCCGCTTCACTGTCTCTGCCGCTCGCTCTGCAAGTTTAATGCGAGTCACCGTCAGCCAATGAGAGGCCCGCAGGTGACGTCAGCGGCCTCTCATTGGCTGAGGGCTTGTATTGAGTTTACAGAGCGGCAGAGCGAGCGGCAGAGACAGTGAAGCGGCCGCAAGTAATGTTATAGCGGAGAAAGCGGCGGCACCATGCACTGGACCGCCGCCAGCATGGTTCTTGGTCCAAAGTGCTGGGGGCCGCAAAGGGAAGCTCCAGGGGCCGCATGCGGCCTGCGGGCCGCGAGTTTGAGACCCCTGCCCTAGAGCATAGTAACACTTACCCTACACTCCTTTTAGCTCCTAAATGCAGCTAGTGAAAATGAAGATAAATGTTATTACACTACCTCATTAGTGATGTTAATGAGTGACTATGGTATTCATAGTCACCCTGGCAGGCTCTCCCACTGCATGATATCACGCCTCAATAGGCGTGATCTTCTAATCAGATTAAAATGCGCGCCTCCCCGCTGTGTCCTGTGTCGGCCGGCCTGTAGTGGGGCTGGGTGACGCGAACCGCGTCATTTCTGGCGCCGGGTGACGTATTACACCCGCGCCACTCTGTTAGCTTTAAAAAGCGCACTGCGCATGCGCAGTGCGGGTCTTGAAGCTGACAGCGGCGCGGGTGTACATACGTCACCCCACGCCGGAAATGACGCGGTTCGCGTCATACAGCCGCATAATGCAGCGGTCCGGCTGCCATAGAAGAGAGGGGAGGCGCGCATTTTAATGTGATTTGAAGATCACGCCTATTGAGGCGTGATATCATGAAGAGGGACAGCCTGTCACGGTGACTATGAATACCATAGTCACTAATTATCATCCCTAATGAGGTAGTGTAATAACATTTATCTTCATTTTCACTTGCTGCTTTAGGAGCTAAAAGGAGTGTAGAGTAAGTGTGAATATGCTCTAGGGACAGCTTTTAATAGCTTTTGAGGTATTTTGGGGGTGACAGGATCCCTTTAAAGCACCACTTCAGCGTTTTTTCCAGCTCTATATGGCAGTTTAAGTCCCCTGCCCCATTCATATATTCACCTTCTGGCGCATGGGCGTACCCAGGATCAAAACTAGGGGGGTGGCAAGCCATGGTCGTTCGGAACATCATATCCGGCCCGGTGCATTGTGGGGGCTGATCACGTGGTCGGCCGGGCTCCAGCGCATGCGCACTGCGCATACTGAAGCCGAGACGAACACATGATCAACCCCCACAATGCACCGGGTCGGATATGATGTTTCGGCCAGCGCGTCAGACTACCACAGGAGGCGGGAATTTCAAAAAGAGCTGACAGGTTCTCTTTAAAGGGAACCTGTCACTCCCTTTGGCCATTCTAACCCCTACCCACCATTTTATACATGATGTATTTGGGATTCCTGTGACCACTCTGTATGCTCAGAGGTTCCCCTGTGTACCTTAAAAATGAACTTTTAATATCTCCTGAGAGGTATGGAAACTAGCTGAAAATGGTCTGGGAGGATCTGATCAATTTGGTCCTTGTCGCCCCACTGGTTGAAATGCCCGCCTCGCTCCTGTGAAAAGTCCACCCCTCCTGTGTACATCACACTGCTCTCATGCCTGTACAGTGGCGCAGGTCTGCGTGCTCAATGCAAGCGCACCTGTGACCAAGTCTCACGAGCACAAAACTACAGCACAAACACCACAAAACTACATCACCAGAACCACCAGAGTTACAGAAATACATCGATATAACCTCCATTAGTGCAGAAACACTATGTCAAAACTCTCAGTACAGAAATACATCACCAGAACCCTCATCAGTGCAGAAACACAGCATCAAAACCCTCATCAGTACAGAAATACATCCATATAACCCCTATCAATACAGAAGCACTATGTCAAAACCCACATCAATACATCACCAGACCCACCAGAGGTACAGAAATATATAAATAGAACCCTCATCATTAACACAATTCATCATCACAACCACCATCAGTACTTGGTAAAACAATTGTAATGTCAGGTCACACATTTGTACTGCATGAACCTACAACTCCTACTACATCCTTAACAATGGTAAGGGTACTGGGAGTTGTTGTTACCAGCCATCAATAGAAGCATACAGGAACCACAGTACTCATGAGAATTAGTCTTTATCACAAATAATTATTACATCCAGGTACCTTATAGATGATGTTGTCTCCGATCGGGGTTGTCTATTTCTTTCCTTCATCTTGTCCAGGCACCTTGATGACTTTTCACATCCGCAGTTCATCTCTGCGGATGTCCATCTTCTCGAGTCTTCTTCAGGACATCCCGGCACGATACCCTTAAAAATAGCAGAATTGTCAAAATTCTCCTGAGTAAAAATATCTGCCCTACACTGACCCCAGAATAAATAATTGCTCACTCCTCACTGTTCCCTGCACATAATATGATTTACACACTGTCCCACTCATGGCACATGCCCTCCACACTACGCTCTCCCTCCATACTGGGCGCCCTGATCACACTGTCCTCTAACACTATGTCCCCCTATACTGCCCACTGTTTATACTGTTCTCCCCATCCTCAACATACTGTCCCTGCATACAGCCCCCTCTCCATACAACCCCACACTACTCACACTCTATTCTGTGCTGCAGCCATCCCCCTCACTCCACATACTGTGTCTACACCGATCCCCCCTCACTCCACATACTGTGCCGCAGCCATCCCCCTCACACCTCATACTGTGTCCACACTGATCCTCCTCATTCCACATGCTCTGCCACAACCATCACCCCTCACTCCTTATACTGTATCCACACTCATATAACCCCCTAGCTCCTTATACTGTGTCCACACCTATCCCTCCTCACTCCACATACTGTGTCGCAACCATGCCCCTCACTCCGCATACTGTCTCCACATCCATATAATACCCCCTCACTTCACATATTGTGCCGCAGCCATCTTTCCCTTACTCCTTATACTGGATCCTCAAATTTACCCTCTTGCTTCCCATACTGTCCTCCACATACTGTGTCTATACCCATCTCCCCTTGCTCCGTATTGTGTCCTCAAATCCCCCATTTTCTCTTCATACTGTCTCCACATACATCACTCCCCCACCATCTCCCCCTTGCTTGCTCCTTTTATACTCCCCTGACCCCCTCCCCCAGTTTGCTCCTCATACTTCCCCCAGCCTGTCCACCAAGTTTGCTCCTCATACACCCCCCATCCACTCTCCCCTCCCTGCCCCCCATTTGCTCCTCATATTCCCACCATCCACTTCCCCCCCCAACCTGTCCACTCAGTTTGCTCTTCATACTTCCCCAGCATGTGCCTCATACTCTCTCCCCATCTTGTTCCCCCAATTTGCTCCTCATATTTCCCCCACTCTGCTCCTCGTACACCCCCTATCCTCTCCCCCCAGTTTGCTCCTCATACTCCCCCAACTCTGCTCCTCATACACACCCCTAACCCTGTCCCCCTTTCCCTCATTACGTTAATGCCCCCTGTCTTCCTCAGCTCCAGTGTGGAATGCTGCGCTCCATCCTTCTGTCGCCTCTGCCGGGTGACATCATCAGTGTAATAAGGTGACCTGATGACGTGGCCCGGTACCCGGAAATGTCGGGAATCAGGGCTTCCATTGTACATACAGAGCATCTAATAGACGCTTCGTGTACAATGGACTGCAGGTGTCGGCGGCTTCAGATTCTCTGCCCCCTCTGTCAGCTGATAGCGGGGGCAGAGAAAAACCGGCTCACACTGCGGGGGCGGAAGATGTGGCTGGCGGGGAAAATGCACCAATTGTAATCGAGCTGTATCGGCGTGTAAAGAAGCAACAGAAGGGATGTGTCGACACCAGGCAATGTACCTGGTATGTAGCTGGGGCGTGACACAGGCTCCGGGATACCGCCCCCCTTCAGCGATCATTGGAGGAAGCTCCTGCGTTACGATTGGTAGTTGCTGCATAGGGCGGCATATTTAAGGAGCTGACCAGTCACACTACACAATTGCTCGAGCGTCATGTATTAAACAGCCTCCTGCGATGCCTGGCCAATCATGATGTTCTTGCTTTGTCCTATCAGCGTACGGACGTCTCATAATCCACAATTGTGGCACGCCTCCAGTAGCGGCGTGTAAAGGTACCCTAAGTCTGCAGTCACACAAAGTAACTGGTGAATTATCAGTTTAAAGGGAACCTGTCAGCTGGTTCATGCCTCCTCAACTATCAATGTCTGTAGCTGCAGCTTTATAATACCAGTCTAATCATCCCTGTCTGAGCTCATAGTGTAATGTGAAAGGTGAAAGAAAAGCATTTATACACATAAGATACCGTCACACGGGGCACCATCTCCGGCAACATCGCCGGCAACTCAAGAGAGTGCGCACGTTTTGGGGACTCTGCTTAAGATCACTGTGGAGATGTTACACGAGGAGACATCTCCGGCATCGCAGCAGCAATGTTGAAAGCAACTTTCGCTGCAAGAGTTAAACTCAACCAAGGCAGCGATCATTAACATTGCTGTGAATGGGGAAGTTGCTTTTAACATCACTGTTGCGGTGTCACACTGGGCGATTCTGGCAGATCGCCTGAGCAACATCGCCAAAGTGTTGGGAAACCTGGCGACTCTGCTCAAGCAACTCATCGCCGTTGAAATCACCCTGTTACACGGGGCAACGCACGGGCGATGTTGCAGCAACTTCACCACACCCCTGAGTTGTTAGTGATGTTGCCGGTGATGTTGCCCCATGTGACAGTACCTTTACATTTCCTTATACAATGAGGCAGTCAGTCTCCAGCTTGGAAGACAGAGACTGTTTGGCAGGTTAATAGTTAACATTTCAGCCTTATGTTAGAACATGTTGGGAGACCTGATGTGATGTTATAACCATGTGACTACAATAGGCGGGGCTAAGTCCCTATAACATAATATGAGTTTGCTCCCTTGGCTCTGCCCACTATGGTCACATGAGCGTTACATCACACAGGTCCTTTAGCAATGCAAGTTAATAGTGAGTTAACTATTATCCTGCCAGACAGTTTCCCTCCTCCAAGGTGTAGACTGACATGTAAGTGTATAGATGCTTTTTTTCACCTTTAACATTACACTCTGAGCTAAGACAGTAATGATTAGAATAGTATTATAAAGCTGCAGCTACAGACAGTGATAGCTGGGGGATATAAACCACCTGACAGGTTCCCTTTAACACCGGACAACCCCTTTAAGAATACCTCTTTTTGTTTTTCACAAATCTATTTATTGACATTTGTATAATAAGAAAAAATGACAAATAACAGCAGATTAAATTGTGCTTATACATCTTCTAGTAACCCAAATAACTTATTTGTCTAGCAAAGAGCAAACTTTCCCCCCTTCCTTCTTCACATGCTGACGTTAAGATGACATAAGGTATCCCAAGGCTTCTATAGAATGACCTCTTGCATATTACAAATAATCACTTTAATATTGCCCCTGCAATGTCATGGGGACAATTTCTGCTTTCGGAAGGTTCCTTGTAAATCCTCTAGCACGTACCACCTCGACCCTCAGAATGGAAGAACTATAGATTGGATATCTGTTTCAGGCAGTTGCATAATTATAAACCATTTCCATTTTGCGAAGAATTTATCAGCCTCTCTGTCTATATCTTTTTCCGCCTCAATCCTTTCAGAAATCACGGCCCTGAAAGCTTCATCCACCACCTCCTAAGGGTACCTTTACACACCGCAACCGCGGCAAGAAATATTGGCAGCGATATTGTAACCTGAAAATATCGCTGCTACATTTCCACCCAATTGCCTCTTTATTGCGGCGTGTAAATAGGGAATTTATCGGCGATATGTCGCCTCGCCTCGGTCGCCTGGTTTTAGAGCACTGCTCCAAAATCGAAACCAGGCGACATTGGTGTTATCGCCGCTAAATTCCCTATTTACACGCCGCAATAAGGAGGCAATTTGGCGGCGATCATTCCAGCGAGAAATATCGCCGCCTAAATTGTCTCCTGTGGTTGCGGCGTGTAAAGGTACCCTTAGTTGTCGGGACCAAGGTCTCCAACCAAGCCTGTAGTATAATTCTTTTTGTCACCAGTGCGATCAAGTGGAACATTTGGACCTGTGATTTCCCCAACTGGATATTTTCTAGAAGAATACCTCTATAATAAAATAGTCATTTTTTTTTTTCATTTTTGTGTTCTTTCTTCTTTCGATGTAAGCCATATGAAAGCTTAGTGTTTTTTGAGTTTTTTTGCAGAACAATAGTATTGCGTGATACCGTTCACATATGATATACTGCAAAAAGGGGGAAAAAATCCAAGTGCGGTAAACTGGTGAAAACAAAAACGTACAATTCCATTTTTTTCTTTACTCTGCTTATTGTACAGTAAAAATGACCTGGCAGCATTATGCTTCAGGTTGTTACAATCATGATAAAGGCACTGTTTTTAATGTAACATAAAATAATAACAATTCGGACAACTTCTCACTTTTTCCCCACATAAGGGTGGTTTCACACTTGCATTTTTCTGTCTTGCATTGGAAGACTAGTTTCACACTAGCAGCGTGGCCAAATCAGAATGAAAATGGGTATACCCTGATCTGGCCATGCATCCACAAACGTATGTCACCACAGCTGCCAAATACCTGATCCATCCACGGAGAGGGCAAGATAAAATTTAATAAAATGTATTGGGCATATGTATATAATATGGGGGCACCTGAGTTGGGGGTGCATGAGTAGTTTAAAACCACTACATTATTACTATCACTGTGTGAAGTCCCGTAACCAAAGCTGGCAGAGCAGGACTTCTACACACAGAACTATCAGAAATGGCGTAGAAGCACGATAGTTCTCTATGCACAGAAGTGTCAAATGCAGTGTAGGAGCGCAATCTACGCTGCATTTGACAGTTCTGTGCATAGAGAACTTTCAGAATAGGTGTAGATCTCGCTTCTGTGCATAGAGAACTATCATGCTTAGCTACCATTTCTGACAGTTCTGTGCATAGAAGTCTGGCTCTGCTGGATTTGTTGACGGGACTTCAAACAGAGATAGTAATAAAGTAGTGGTATAAAACCACTCGTGCAGCCCCTCCTCAGGTGTCCCCATAGTATATACATATGCTCAATAAATTTTATTAACATTTTTGAAGAATATCATAGGACACAAACCCTTTTTCTGTGGCTGGTGTGGGGTGCAGGAACTACAGAATCAGGATTTTAGTGGAGCAGCAAAAACGCAACACGGTGCGGCCAGAAAGGGTGAAAAAAAAGCTGATGTGGCAAGATCAGGATGAATCCTGATGCCACCCCATGCACCTGCAACTCTATTTTAAGTATAGGGATCAGGATGCTTCAGGATTGTGACTGCTTACACCGCAAGACAAAAATTGTAAGTGTGAAACCCCCCAAATCTGTACAAATCCTGAAACATTCTGATCCCTATACATTAAATGGGGTCGTAGTTGCATGCGGTAGCATCAGAGTTCATTCTGATCCTGCCACATAAATTTTTTTGTCACCCTCTCTTGCAGCAAGAAGTTGTGATTTTGTAGCTTGACTAAAATCGTGGTGCCTCTGGATCTATGCAATAATAGAATGGGGTCAGATGGTGGACGGATCCACAAGGGGCGTAAATCCTGGCCCTAAGCTTATTTGTCATCTCATTTTTAAATTTCTGTCATGCATAGGATCTGTAAAAATGTTATTGATTCATAGATATTGACTTTTAGGAAGGGATTTAATAGTTGGTGGTTGGTGGAAACTATGACCGGGCAGAATAGAATTTTTATCTGTGGGTTTTACGTATAGATCCGTCAAAAGACTACCTGTTATATATAGCCCATGGTGTCCTGAAAACTAAAGTGGGGAAGAGATTGGACCATGGTGAATTTCAATTTAGGGTGAATTGATTTCACCCAAGAAAGTCTCAAGGGCCACCAGTCCATACCATGTTGTTCATGCTTGAAAAAGGCCACTTATTGTTCGAAATGTCGCTCTTATGATGCATTTTGGATGAATAAAATAATTAAATCATCTCTCTGGTGCCTAGCACACAATTTGTTTCTGGAGTTTCTGGTAACTTGGTGGGTAGTTGCTCCAAATAAGCACACATAGCATGTGGAATGGTGCAGAGGTAATTTTCATTATGGACACCAAATTCTTTGATGGCACAATATATCCTGCCCTCACTTCAGTTTATTTTGGAGTGAGGCAATGAGTGCCCGGCTGGTGATCTAGGTGGGTACAGCAACTGAGGATTGACTTAATATCTTGGTGCTGCAAGTTCATATGTTGCTGTTATCCACCGGGATCTTGACGGTGAGGCTTGACCTGCTCTGCTCATAGTCCAGGGAAGTAGGACACACAGGGAGGGACCGAGAGATTGGGCAGAGATGTGGCAGATAGGAGAGATGACTGTGCATGTGGGGAATAGAGAAGTGATGCTGCAGGCTGCGAGGCGAGAGACAGGGGCTGGACACTTCAGTGTGAGGAGCGGGGAGATACTGAGTAGCTTGCAGGCAGGGCTAATATGACTGCAGCACATGGGCTGCAGGCACAGGGGGACTTAGAGGGGCCAAGGCCGCACAAGCAGGGCTGATGGATGAGAGGGAGAGGACAAGGCAGGGGAGCAGGCTAGGATTTTGAACGGGCTGGGAGCATGAAGACACATGGGGAGCAGGAAAGACAGAGGAAGAGCAGAGCTGCCGCTGGCTATTTCACCCAAGCGGGGCTCACTCCCATTTGTACCCGCCCCATCACACATGCACTTGCAGAGCATGGGCAGCTCTGGGCATATGCATATGGGCTGAGTGCACACACAAGCATTAGCATGGTGAATTGACGTCACTGCTCGGCATGTCACATTGCAGAAGACCTTGTAGCATGCTTGGCTGCATTTAACCTGAAGCTTGTGCTGTACCAACTGGATTACCAATACCACCAGGACCAAGAGTACAATCTGGAGCCTGAGGAGGAGGCCGAGGTAGAAGAAGCAGAAAACCCAGTTTTCCAGCAATGTGTATCACCCCCACCAGAGGCCTTTGACTGGGACAATGGCATGTGGGGACCCCTACACTCTCCAAACAACTATCTGGTACACCAGGAACCACCCCATCCTGTCTCCTTTATTGAGGAGATTTGGTTTGTGGATGCCATCACCTTTGAGTGATTGCATGGGCCTAAGGCCTATCACTTCTATGACCAGTGTACCAGAGGAAAGATGGTGGCATTCTTGCAGGATAAAGGTTTTGGCTTCCTAGTGGAACAAGGTACTAGGCATCGGTGCTACATCAACCAGTCCACCTTGCTGTGTGGCCATCATCCCAAAACAATGGGCACCATCTTTGTCGGGGAGGAGGTCACCTTCATGAAGATGTGGTGCAGCAAGTGGTGGTTTGCTGTTGGCATATGTCGGGTTGCCACCACTGCTAAATTTGAGAAGTAGCAGTAGAAGGCTGACCGAGAGAGAATGTGGCATTGGGCGGAGGACAGGCCTCTCTTGAATAGCCAGCCAGCTGCACCCAATCCCACAGGGCTTGTTGGTGTTCCACAAGTTGCCCCTGTCTCTCTTAGAGGGGGTGGTCATCCCCTAGTTCTTTCATCGTCTTCTCCAGCAGTGGCCATGATGAAGTGTGCTTGGGGGCAGGTGGTGGCGGAGAATGCCCCTGCATGAATAGCCACTGCGAAGCCCCGTGATCGGCAGTGGAGTACCATCACCAACAGTGACCTTTATCCTGGGCAGTGCTGAAAATGCTGGCACACAGTTTGAACACCAAGTAAAGTGGACTTCCCTAAAAAAAGCATCTTGAGTTTGGTCAATGACCCATCTTTTAGTTGCCATTTTGTACAGAGAAGGACTTTTTGAATGTGTTTTTAGTTCTTCCTTGACCAAGGCTTGTGTTTTTGCCAATGTTATATTTCCCCTTACCATATTTTGTGCCGTTTGCGCTTTCCCCTGTTAAATAAGCATGTGTTGAGCCCACTGGGACGGGGTACTCGGTACCGGACCGGGTTTGCTGCTGGGGATGTCACGGAGGGCCTGGTCCGGACCGTGTCCCGGGCCCTGGCAAGTAAAAGGGGAATATTTACAGGGGATAATAGTTTATCGTGACGCCACCCACGGTGTGTGGTCAGTAATGGGACCACCGCTGCTGTAGAACCTCCGGGGTGATGTTAGGCAGCTTAGATGGTACTGTTCTCCGTAGGTAGAGGCAAGGTCCCCGGGGCAGTGGTTGTTATAGTCTATGGTGGATATGATAATAAGGGATGATAGTGGAGATGGGTTGAAGGAACACACACTCACGTTTCTGTAGTTTTACAAAGCTTTACTGCAGTTGTTGTAGCAGATTGTCCATGGAGTCTGTACTGGGGGCCGGGTTGCTCCCACCCTGTCCGGGTACTCAGCTTCCTAGTGCTGCGCTGTGTGTGTGTGTGGCCCTGCGACTGCTTCTAGCTGGGCTGCTGGTGTGGCGCCCCGCACCGCGTGCGTCACAGGAGGGTATTGCAGCCATAAATGCAGCAGCAATATTCTCTGACCCAGCAATCACACAGTTAACTCAGAGATCCATACCCTACATGCATCACCTAGCATAGAGGGCCAATCAGGTCCTGGTGGGCGGAGTGTAGTGGTAGTGTGTAGTGGAAGTTTAGTTGAATTAGAATTGGAAGTCTGGAAAGGGAACAGCAACGTAGAAGACCTCTGCAGATTCCCAGCTCTGCAACCTAGGAGAGGGGGTTGCACAGTTCTGTGCGGCCACCTGGCCACCTTCTACCGGCCATCTTCCTGCCATCACCCCGGTTGAGCACCATTACTCCCGATGCATCACCAACCAAACTACGGGCATCAAAATGCGGGTCCAAAATCATCGCGTGCCCATCTACAGCCAGTTTGCTGGTACCGAAGCTAGCAGTAGTCCAGCTCTACTATGCGAACCAAAGGAGTGGAGGGACCGCTTTACAGGAGCACCCCACCATCGCCAAATCCAGTCGTCTAACCAGCGGTGTACCCACCAAGGGACCCAAGGCTCCCCAAAGCATCCGGAACGTATACCCCGGATAGGGCATTCAAGCAGCCTCCCTGTACCCGACCTGGTATTCCTGGGCGACAACGGCACAGTACTTGGTTAGAATGGAGGAACACCACGGATCTCTGAGAACACACTGGTCATTGCTGAGTCCACCCGGTCCACTACCTACAAACTGTATACCATGTATTGCCTGCTGGTTACAGTAAAGCACCCGTTATAGAGACTTACAGTGTCCGTGCCTTCTTATGAACTGTTTATCCGCATGTCAAGGTAACCGCAGCTGCCTCACAACATGTTGCGCAGCTTCTGGCTCCAGGGATCACCGCTCAGCCTGTGGGGAGCATTCCATCTTGCTGCATTCCATCCCCCGGAGGCCCAGGTACAGTTACCGAAGCTCTCATAGGTGGCGTCACAAAACAATTTAACCCCCTAAATCTGTTCCCACAAGACGTCTCATCATTTTTGATCTGTACCACCGGGCCCCACTACCGGCAGGCGCGGTCCATCCGTGACAAGGAGGAAGAAGCAAACGCCTGTCTAAACCGGAGTCCCGGCCACGATGAGTCACTGGCACTGTCTCACTCTCTCTCTCCCTTCTGGTACCCCTTGGCTAGGCAACTTGAGTCTTCTGTGTGGTGCTGACCCCGCCGTGTTGCTTTGCACTGGTACAGTGTTGATTTAGAAACTCCACTATTCATGGATTTATTGTGCTGTGTGTCAGTCACAGTCTTGGATCTGGTGTCCGTTCTGTGCGCTCCCCTGGGGCTCCCAGATGTGGTCCTGTGTCTGTAATTCTCCTTTCCTTAGACCTTGGCTAGGCCTAGAATCGAGTAGCAGATTGTGGAGAAGCCTGGCACAGCTCCTTTACACCACAATCTCTCTCTCTCAGTTCTCCCAGGAACTGAACTCTTCAAAGTACTGCTACGTACTGCACTCTCCTGAAGACTAACTACTTCCTCTTGACCTGGAATATATAAGGGAGCTGGTTTAGCTCCCCCTCCTGGGCCAGAGGTGCTAGTTTAGTGTCAGTGTGTGGTGGGGAGGGAACCCGTGTGATGTTACTGTGGCACATTAACCCCTGGGGTGCCACACATGCAAGCAACCTTTGGGCTACAACGCAAAGACCTTAATGGAATCTGCCCTTCAAGGACTTTACACCACTTTAAGAGTCTGTGTATATTCATATGTTAGTGTTTGAGACTTATAGTCTGTGTTGATGTTTTTTGTACTTCATTCCTTGTGTGCTGGACTGTTTCTGCAAATAGGTGCTGTGATACTGCCCTACAGAGACTGGTGACAAAGCCGCAGGCCTCTCACTTGACGGTCGGAGGTATGGAAATGCAAGACACTACACACACTCCTGTATAACAGGGTTGGCCAAGTGTGTCATCAAGGGCCGCACACAGTAAATATTTTCAGGACTTACTTAGCATTGCACAAGGTGCTGGAACTATCACCTCTCCATGTGATAAAATTAGAACTTGTGCAATGCTAAGGAAATCCTGAAAACTTGTACTGTTTTCAGACCTTGAAGACTTCTAGTGTGCTACCCCTGCCCTAGAAGTCTCTGTGGAAATAGCCAGGGGACAAGAGGAATTCTCCAGCCCTGTCACCACAACTGCAGCTCTCCCTTCACCAGACCCTCTTAGGCCCTGTGACCACTGTGAGTTGTTTGATGCTTTTTTGATGCAGATTTTGAGAATCTGCATCAAAATTTGAATGTCTATCCTGTGGCCTGCAAAGTCTATGACAGGTCAGAAGTGCTGTGCCCACGATGCTTTTTTTTTCTTGTACATGGGGTTCAGATTTCTTTATTATGCACCAAATTTGCAAGGAAAAAAAAAACACTTTGGAACAACACTTCTGAATTCTCAATTTTGCTGGCTTTAGGATAGACATGCAGATTTTGATGCAGATTCTCAAAATCTGCTTCAAAAGAGGCATCAAACAACACACGGTGTGCATGTGGCCTTACAACAATATGGTGGAGTCACACTTACACAATGCATCCTCCATATGCTGTGAGAGCAGGCATGCAGGCATGTGTGAGAGTGTGACAAGCGGTGTCATCACAAAAATTACTGCTCTTCAGACAAATTGGTCACATAGGGGTTATCCCCCAAGCTTGAACTGCGCTGCACTCCCTAATGTCACGACTACTCACAAGTGTTGTCTCACGATACCGCCGAGATTCTGCAGATTCGCAGCTCTCCCAAGATAGCTAGTGTTAGGAGTACTTCACACACTGCAACATCACTAGCGATGTCGCTACAACGTCACAGGTTTTGTGACATAACAGCGACCTCTCCAGCGATGTCGCAGTGTGTGACACGCACCAGCAACCTGGCACCTGCTGCAAGTTCGCTGGTCGCTGCACGTCGCTCAGGACCATTTTTTGGTCCTTGGTCTCCCGCTGGTCAGCACGCATCCACGCGTGTGGCCGCGAGAGACCAGTGATCCAGCGACCTCACAGGCTTTTAACCATGATAAACACCGGGTAACTTAGCAGCGCGCGCTGCCTAGATAGCCGGTGTTTATCATGGTTACCAGCGTCCGCTGCGCAAATCAGGAGGATGCTGGTAACCATGATAAACACCGGGTAACTAAGCAGCGTGCTGTTTAGAGGTGGCCGAATAGTAGGTTTATGCACCACAGCAAGCCTTTGAAGGATCCTACACTTTGAGGTTCGAGGGACTCCAGAGGCACCAGCAGCTTCAAATATCTGTTTGCTGGTTTGTAAGGCCTTTTTAGCAGCTGCTCTCTTAATCCGATGAACTTGCCTGACAGAAACCTTTATCATTCAGCCTGTATCTGCACAAACACTTCTGTGCTCAGAATCAGCCACAAATCTCTTCACAGTACGATGATCACGCTTAAGTTTTCGTGCAATATCTAATGTTTTCATCCCTTGTCCAAGTCATTGCATTATTTGTTGCTTTTGAGCAGCAGAGACATCCTTTTTGTTTCCCATGTTACTTGAAAACTGTGGCCTGCTCAATATTGTGGAACATCTAATTTTCCTATTATTGGGCTCTCCTGCCAAACTAATTATCACAGGTATCTGAGGTTGATTTCAGTGATCCAAAGAACCCTGAGGGCCACTTTAAGTTTTAAGTGTCATAGGTTTTTTTTCAATTAAACCTATTGATGGTATTGTGTCTTATGGCCACTTTACACACACCAACTTATCTGTCCAACTTCTGACCAACTTACTGGTTGCAGTGAAATCATGGACACATTGCTGCATTTTGTGACTGTGTACAATGGAACAATGTGTCCATGATTTCACTGCAACCAGCAAGTTGGTCTGAAGTTGGACAGATAAGTTGGTGTGTGTAAAGTGGCCATAAGACACAATACCATCAATAGGTTTAATTGAAAAAAATCCTATGACACTTAAAACCAATTTACATAATAATTTGGAACATGGTTTATTATATATAGTCATTACAAGCATAGTAATCTTTTTCAAGTGTTTATTCCTGTTAATGTTGATGATTACGGCTTACAGCCAATGAAAACCCAAAATGCATTATCTCAGAAAATTAGAATATTATATAAGACCAACTAATATAATGATTTTTATATAATAAATGTTGGCCTAATGAAAATAATGTACAGTATATGCACTCAGTACTTGGTCAAGGCTACTTTTGAATGAATTACTGCATTAATGCGGTGTGGCATGGGGCGATCAGCCTGTGGCACTGCTGAGGTGTTATGGAAGCCCAGGTTGCCTTGATAGCAGCCTTCAGCTCGTCTGCATTGTGTTAAACCCTCATAATAGGGGCTTTCGTTCCCTGCTATTCAACCCCACACAGCGTTAGCAGCCGATGGAATGACCACAGACTCAGGTCTCAAGAATAATATTTGCGTTTAATTTCACAGTTCATGTGGGTAGTCCATGACAGATACAATGGAGAGTTAGATTCTGATATGGAATTGAGGTTCTGGAGCTTTAAGAACATGATTCTTTAGATGTAGTACCTATAAGTTGTTATTGAGAAGTTTAGAGTCTTTTTGCAGCTTTATGCAGAAGATTATATGTAGCAAGAGTATTCTACGGATCTGGGAGTAATGAGGTAATCTTACAGCCTGTCACAGCACATGTAGAAATATGTCTGGTGAAGCACATGTAGGTCCGGACAGCGAGGACCCAGGGTAGAACGTTTTTAGCAGACTGTGGAAGCCAGAGAAGAATCACAGGCTTTGGAGCCTGCCAGGAGATCTTGTGGTAAGGGAGTCTCCACGTGTGCTCTGCTTCCTTTGACATCTTGTCCCAGATTGGGAATTTCCAAGCTCTGTCTTGTCTAGACAAGGCTGGGGTAACTCCTCCTATTAAACACTTAAAGGGAACCTGTCACCTGGATCTAAGCCCCTACACTATCACTACCTGCTTCTGCACCTTCCTAGCTGCTCCCTATCTATCCCTCTCTGAGCTAAATCCGCCCTATAAAACAGCAGAAAAATAACTTATAACTTACAGAAGTCCCTGAGGCTGGGGACTGAAAAGGCGGGCCCAGGCTCCATTCTGCCCCTCCTCGATGCAGCAGCACACGCCCTGCTGGGCGGCGTTATTCTTTCTTCATCACCGCCTCCTCCATTTGGAATCTCCCACCCGTTTTACACTGTAAGATAGCGGTTAGGATCGGCACGACAGAAGGCAGTGACTCAGGTATTTACTCACACAGCACACAGTTTAATGGCACAGTCCAGGTATTCACAGACCTCCAGATTCCGGGGCGCAGCGAATACAACCTCAAATAATCCCAACAGCTGATATAGAAGCTCTGTACCTTCCTCCGGGTAGGCTGTGTTAGGTCAGCACACAACCTTTCTCTCCTCACCGTCCACTCATTAGCCTCATGAACGTCCACTCTGAGAGAGCTCACAGGCTGTGTTAAATCTTCACACAGCTCTCTCTACAGAGCAGCTCTTGCTGCTGTACTGACACACACCACCCCCTCCCCACAGCCCAGGGCAGCTCATATCATCTCCTATTCACCCGCACACCTGGGTGTCAGTGCTTTCTATCAGCACTCAGCTCCAGTAGCAGCTAACCCTGTGCGTGCTGCTACCGAGCAGAAGATACAATCTCCCATATGCTGTGTCCCGGTCAGGGGACACATTGAGGTCGCATCACCACAACATGATAGGTGTAAAGCAGGCGGGAGATTCCAAATGAAGGAGGCGGCGATGAAGAACGAATAATGCCGCCCAGCGGGGCGTGTGCTGCTGCATCAAGGAGGGGCAGAATGGAGCCTGGGGCCGCCTTTTCAGTCCCCAGCCTCAGGGACTTCTGTAAGTTATAAGTTATTTTTCTGCTGTTTTATAGGGCGGATTTAGCTCAGAGCAGGATAGATAGGGAGCAGCTAGGAAGGTGCAGGGAAAGGTGCGGTTCCCCTGTGCCGCTGTATTACGCCCTAATCCCTAAGAGGCGTTTTTTCAAACTTTCTAGCGCGGGCATGATTCAGATTCTCGCGCACCCGGCCGACTTCAGCATGCGATCTGCGCATGCGCTGAAGTTGGCCAGTGCGCGTTCACAGAGAGAGGCAGGTGCGCGTCAGACAACAGCGCCCCGGCCGCCCGGAAATGATGCGTCACGGCATCACATGACCGTGACGTCGCGGGCGCGAGAATCTGAATCATGCCCGCGCTAGAAAGTTTGAAAAAACGCCCATTAGGGCGTAATACAGTGGCACATGGGAACCGCCTAGCAGACAAGGAGGCTTGGGAACGCCCCACTGCCATGGATTTAGTAAGTTTACAAACGACTTTATTGCACTTTCATATTTCACTAAAACCTCACAAAGGGATGTGTAGGACTGTATTGTAATGCTTCAGGGACATGTATTTAGAGCTTACAAGGGTGATTTGGGGTGACAGGTTCCCTTTAATATCTGTGGGGGGCTTGCTCTTCTTTTGGGGTTCTGCTCTGAGGCAAGATAGCTTTCCCTACATCCATCTTTAGGAGCAGTTAGTTCTCCGGTTGTGCAGAGGTGTCTAGGTCTGGTTAGTTACATCCCACGGCTACGTCTAGTTGCGGTGTGTAGACAGGGATTGCGGTCAATACAGTTACCAACGACTTCTACAGAATCTGAATGTTACTCCTGAGTCATCGGTTCATAACAGTCTGGTATCTCTCATTTTCCTCTTGACAATACCCCATAGATTCTCTATGGGGTTTAGGTCAAGCGAGTATGCTGGCCAATCAAGCACAGTAATAAGTGGTTAATAAACCAGGTATTGGTACTTTTGACAGTGTGGATAGGTGCCAAGTCCTGCTGGAAAATGAAACTTCCATCTACAAAATCCTTGTAAGCAGAGGGAAGCATAAAGCGCTCTAAAATTTCCTGGTAGATGGCAGCGCTGACTTTGGTCTTGATAAGACACAGTGGACCTACACCAGCAGATGACATGGCTCCCCAAACCATCACTGATTGTGGAAACCTCACACTAGACCTCAGGCAGCTTGGATTGTGTGCCTCTCCACTCTTCCTCCAGACCCTGGGACCTTGATTTCCAAATGAAATGCAAAATTTACTTTAATTTGAAAACAACACCTTAGACCACTGAGCAACAGTTCAGTTCTTTTTTCCTTGGCCCAGGTAAGACGCTTCCTGCGTTTTCTATTGGTCATGAGTGGCTTGACATAAGGAATATGATAGTTGTAGCCCTTGTCCTGGGTACGTCTGTGTGTGGTGGCTCTTGAAGCACTGACTCCTGAAGCCGTCCACTCCTTGTATATTTCCCCCAAATTTTTGAATGGCCTTTTCTTAACAATCCTTTCAAGGCTGCAGTTATCCCAGTTGCTTGTGCACTTTTTCTACCACACATTTTCCTTCCACTCACCTTTCCATTAATATGCTTAGATACAGCACTCTGTGAACAGCCAGCTTCTTTAGCAATAACCTTTTGTGGCTTAGGCTGGCTTCACACCAAGGCACAATCCGATCCGGGACTGTCAGGGATGAACCTCACAGCCCTGGACTGGATCAGCACACAGAACCAGAGGGCTAATATGCCCTCCGGTCCAGTGTGCAGCCGGATGCAGCTGCCGCTGCTGATAATTCAGGACTACGGCTCGCGGGGAGCTAGCCACGGGTCTGAAATTACATCAGCGTGCAGCCGCAGGTGTCTGGTTCCCAGATCCTCCCAGATTGGGGCAATCTGGCGCTCCCTAACATGGGAACCTATGGGGCCAGATTGACCCGGATCTGGGAGGATTCAATTTGGGGAGATTTTTCTCCCTGGACACAAAAATAGTGCATGCTCCGATTTTGTGTCCGGGAGAAAAATCAGGTTTTTTCTGGATTCTCCCGGACACATGGAAACCGGATGGCAGAGAGCTGCCATCCCACTCCATCCAGCCCCATAGGATAATATGGGGCCAAAATCCGGACCGGGGCTGTCTGGTTTACACCGGACAGCCCCGGATTGGATTGTGCCGTGGTGTGAAACCAGCCTTACCCTCCATGTAGAGTGTCAATGACTGCCTTCTGGACATGTCATGTCAGCTGTCTTCCCCATGATTGTGTAGGCTACTGAACCAGATCATTTTAAACACTTACTAAGCCTTTGCAGATGTTTTGTGTTAATTATTCTAATGTTCTGAGATAACGAAGTTTGGGTTTGGGGTTTTCATTTACTGTAAGCCATAATCATCAGCATTAACAGAAATAAATACTTGAAAACGATCACTCTGCTTGTAATGACTATATAATATATGCGTTTCACTTTATGTATTGACTTACTCTAAATAAATTAACTTTTTGATGATATTCTAATTTATTGAGATACACTTGTATGTGATACTATGTTTGATGGGAACTGTTAATGTGTGATTGATGAGGGCATGGTGCAGAGTTTTTCGAAAAATGGTCAGTGGAACAGTGGAAGGTTCAAGGAGTGAACTGAGGTGGAACATTGGGTGGGGTTTCAAGGGTGCCCAAAAATGTTGCCAGTAAGGGGCCCTGAAATTCCTGGTGGCAGCCCTGGGATGAACTGATGACATCATCATGCTGCTATACCGCAGGAGAAGGTTGTGCTTCCACTCTGTATTGCCAGTAGCAGAACTCCAGGAAAGCTCCTTGCTCTCATTATGGTCTGCCTATAGCCACATGTGTCCGCAAGCTGTAGTTTTTCCAAGTCTGCCAAAAGAAATTATTTTTTTTACATACCTTAAAAATGGTGAAAACAAATTTAATTTAAGTAAGGTGCACATTCATTAGTATAAATCATTTCAAAGCTGAAATTGGCAATGTTTTTCATTTTTATAGCTGGCGACATTGGAATTTTTCCTGCTTTACCTTAAGCAATTAGATGAAATAACTATTTCTTTTGTCCTATCTATTAAACTGCTTTCCTTTACGTTATATTCAATAGCAGAATAGAGCTATAAATCAGATATGTATATGAGATGGTCTTCTGAACATGGTATCCTGAGTAGTACCACCATTTTAATGACCCTTGTTATTCCATAATTTAATTTAACTATATTGTTAATCTTTGTTTCTGGGTAACTTTAACACATTTCCAATCCTTATGTTTTCAAAGGAATCCAATTTGACTTAGGAACCAAGTTGCGGATGTCCTGCCAAGCTTATTACAATAGTATTAAACATAGTATTTAAATACAGACAAGGTCTCCTTTGTAGCCACAGCTTACAAAACATAGAAAAGAGACTAGTGTTGTAACCTTGCACATAATCTAACAGATATTTCTTTCTTCCGTAGAATTTGAGAGTATGAGATGAATGCACGTCTTTGATGACCACATGTGCTCTGTGTAATGACATCACTATAGAAGTTGAAGACTAAGTTAAAACACATTACAGCTATTTTTTCAATTACATTTCCTGTTGCTGCTACAAACCAAGATGTAAATCATTGATAGTAAAAATCTTTACAGTATTGTACAATATCATATCCAGATTTGTAGAAAACACTATTTTTCAAAATTGTGAAATAATATTCAGAACTGTGAACAGCACATCTCTTGGCCACTGTTGGGAAAAAAGAAGCAATTGCCAATGCCAACTAAATCGGCCACTTCTTCATTGATTTTTTCCTTATTAAAGCTTAAAAGTGCTTTCATAATACCACCTTACATTACACAAGCTACCAATATATTAAAGAGGATTTACGTCTAAAAATGTAAAAGGATTGAATATAATAGTAAATTAATAATTACAGACCAGTTTATAACTAAGTTTATTTCAACCCCTTCCTGATATATATTGTATGTATATGGTGTAAGTCAGAAGCGAAGGGTCTGAATATGAGCCCGCACCATACTCAAAAGGTGCCCTCTGTATTATAGAGTTGACATCAGCCTGCAACTGCAATTGGAGCAAGCTTAAGCCTTCAAATGATGTGGTCAATGTAAACTGCAACAACTCATCGTTGAGAGGGGGTGACCCCCCCCCTATATTGCACACATCTTAATTGTGATCACTAAGTGCCAATGGCTTTTCATAGAAGCCAGGAGCCCAATGGAAGCCCCTGAAACATGGCGTCACTAACTTCAAAGATCTGCGACTCCATCCCAGAACTTCTTGCACTTTGCCCTAGATAACTGGAGACCTCTACTTTGAATTGTGGCTAAATGATACCAATATAGCTTGATCCCATGATAGAGCATGGAGCTACAAGCTTGCTGCCTGATCAGTCTCCCTCTTGTAGGTTGCAGGCTGCTGTAAACATGCAGCTTACTAAACTGCAGCATCATAGTTCAGGTGGAAGAATATATACTAATATAGTATTTAAGGTTGAAGGAAGACCTTAAGTCCATCTAATTCAAGACTAACATGTTGATCCAGAGGAAGGCAAAAAAAAAACATTTTGCCACACTAAGCACCACATTGGGGAAAAAAATTCCTTCCTTACTCCACATACGGCAATCAGACTAGTTCCCTGGATCAACGCCCTATCAAAGAATCTAGTATATATAACTGGTAATATTATAGTTTTCAAGAAAGGCATCCAGGCCACTCTTAAATGTTAGTAGTGACTCACTCATTACAACATCATGTGGCAGAGAGTTCCATAGTCTCACTGCTCTTACAGTAAAGAATCCACGTCTGTGGTCTTTAGACGGTGCCGTACTTCCTGCTGCGTCAAGCAGGTTACATTTAATGGAGAGTTTTTGTTATCACTGATCATATTGTCAGTCATGGGATATTCTTGTGTAAATACTGTTGCAAAAAAGTCATTTAGCATATTGGCTTTTTCCTCATCCTCATCCACCATTTCACCCAGACTATTTTAAGGGGGCCAACACAATCATTTTTTAGTTTCTTACTATTAATGAAGTTAAAAAATATTTTGGGATTCTTTTTACTTTCTCTGGCAATGAGTCTCTCTGTCTCAATCTTTGATGCCTTGATTTGCTTTTTACAGATATTATTTAATTTTCTGTATTTATTTAATGCCTCATTACTACCTACTTGCTTTAATTCCATATATGCTTTCTTTTTGTCACTTATTGCACCCCTTACAGCCTTATTTAGCCATAGTGGTTTCCTCCTATTTCTAGCATGTTTATTCCCATGGGGTATATATTGTGCACAGGTCCTAGTCAGGATGCTAATAAACGTCTCCCATTTGCTTTGTATACTTTTGTGTCTCAGGAAATCGTCCCAGTTTATTGCACTAAGATCATCGCTCAACCATCGGAAATTTGCCTTCCTGAAGTTTAGTGTCCTTGTAGTCCCTCTACTACACATCTTATTAAAGGATACTTGAAAACGTATTATTTTGTGATCACTATTACCCAAGTGAGGTCCAACCCGTATATTTGATATGCAGTCCGGCCTGTTGGTTAATATTAGGTCTAACAGTGCCCCCTTCTTGTTGGGTCCTGAACCAGTTGTGAAAGGTAATTGTCTCTCATAATTGTCAAAAACCTATTACCCTTGCTGGAATTACAGGTTTCTGTTCCCCAATGAATTTCATGATGCGTGTGATGTGTGACTGCAGGTGACATCTACTTCATTATCTGCATTTAGAGAGTTATCACTATTTCCTGTGGTGTTACATAGGACTGCAGGTGACATCTACTACATTATCTGTATTCAGAGTCATCACTGTGTTATCTGTGGTGTTACATAGGACTGCAGGTGATATCTACTACATTATCTGTACTCAGAGATATAACTGTGTTATCTGTGGTGTTACATGGGACTGCAGATGGCCACTACTACATTTTCTGTACTGTTATCACAATGTTATCTGTGATGTTACATGGGACTGCAAGTGACATCTACTACATTATCTTTACTCAGAGATATCATTGTGTTATCTGTGGTTTTATAAAGGACTGCAGGTGACATCTACTGTATTTTTTGGACTGTAAGATGCACTTTTTTTACCATAAACCTTGGGGGAAAGAGGGGGTGCGTCTTGTAGTCTGAATATACGGACCTGTGTGACTGTGAGGTGGCATGGCCCTGGGGCAGCTGGAGAAGGCTGGTGTAGGCTGCAGAGGCAGTGGGAGGTCACTCATTAGTGTAGTGTATGTTGCACTGCACTCTCAGCCCCGCGGTGGGCGGAGGAGCATATTATAAGTATACATCCCCCTACATCACTGTATGTGGCCCCCCATGCAGCCACGCACCAGAAAATAATAACCAATGTAACCTCTCCAGCGCTTCCCTCCATCTCTCCCTGCTTGCCGCACTTTGTGTACTGAGTCCTCCTGCTTCCCCGGCATCTGATCACGTTAGCAGCACAGCACAGTGATGTCATCGCTGCACGCTCTGATCACATGATCGGATGCTGGCACACATGAGGACTCAGGACGCAAAGCGCGGCAAGCAGTGATGTGACAATGACATAACTTAAAAAATAAAAAACAGCTTCAAAAACCAGACCTTGATGTTGGAATAATAAATTATTTATTTAATACTGGTCGGGTACCAAATTAAGGTTTTACAAACAGATTTTAAATTCCAATAAATTTAATAAATAAATAAATTATTAAATAATTAATAAATTAATTAAATTACCAAAATAACTCAATTAATAAAGCAGATCTACCCATCTTATTTAGGGTAACCATCCCAAACGGCCGAAGTGCAAAGCACTAAGGCCCCCCCAACACACCACCCAATCAGATATCTATCATATTTTGCAACCCAGAGTTAAAAATATCATTCCCAATTTCCGACAAATGCACCGCATCAGACCGATAAAAACCCATAACAAAACCCTCAAGGTCTGTATGCCGATATGAAAAACCTGCAATTGACGGCATAAAGTGCTCCATTTCTCTATTGAGTTTTCTTTTTATTTTCTCAAGAAACCAGGAGCCCTCATGCAACCAAGACAATCTAGAAATCAACTCAGAAAACATGATAGTAGCTCCTGGAATTTGCTGAGAAACCCATAACAAATCCCTTTTCACCTGCCAAATCAAATCAACTGAACGACCTTACCTAAATCATTCCCTAACAAATGTAAAATCAGTAAATCAGGTGGAGAACAATTCACCAACAGCTGAAGTAAAATGCTCTTTAAACACTACCCCAGCGAAGACCTCGAACCCCGTGCCAGATTACCTGCAATTTATCATCATTAAAAGAAAGGTTCGAGGTATACGGGCGCTGCAATGCACGCTGGTGTGCCCAATATACAAACGAGTGACCCACTATCCAAATCTTTTTAGGACCTACAAGAAAATCAACAAGAAAACATTAAATGAGGACGAACATAAGACTTATAACAATCAGATCGCCATCTACCCAGTTTCTTAATTAAAGTTGCATTCATCCCAGACCTCGCCGCTTCTGTAGTGGCACCAATCCGAAATGAATGCGACGACAACCTCAAATCGGACAAATTTAAAACGGTCAAGCATTTCTTGAAATTGAAAGAAAATTGAAAACGTGTGGCTGGTGAGAGATTCTCATGAATAAACAAATGACCCCTACTAGGAGGACGTACTGCCAGCCACGCCACCATGTTTGCTACCGGACATATGGGGAGCTCCGGAATGGCAAAAAGGACCACATTAGCTCCTCTACCTAATTGATTAGTTTTAGATCTCCTCAAAAACAATTCAACCCTGTCTGAAAAAATCTGGACATCAGCAAATTGCAATCCGTCCATCTTGACTTTATTCACAGGCAGAACTTCACCAATGCGAAGAGCTGCAAAAAATAAAATAACAAAAATACCCCGAAACAAAATGGACTCGAATTCATTAGTGCATATATCGGGCAGCACCCACCACAATTTCGTCAGTAACTCCACCGATCATCAATCCTAAAGAGGCTCTTCCTATAACCCTTTAAAAATTGTTTTACTGAAAACAATGACAAGAGAGGACGCCCACCTGCTAAGTTTAAAAAGAAAGATATTCCTGCTATTAACTTATGTACAGACAAGTACGACAAGCCATCTGAAACTAAATCCTCCAAAAAGGGGAGGACCGACTCTGCCGTAACGAGATAAAAATTAAACTGATGAAAGTCACAGAACGCCACCCAATGCTTCCAGGCTTTAGAATAATCCGACCATGTACGTGGCGCCAAGGAATTGACAATAAAAGCTGGGACATAACTCAGATCAGATCCCACAGGCATTGTGGGCATAATTTACCTTCCGCATCGGCATCCGGTATTAAAGAACGAAATTGATCGAGCTGCTGATAGGAAATAATATTACCTATTACATTGGAAAAATCTGGTTTGAAAACAGCTTTCAACCAAATGTTATGCTTCATCAGTAATAATACTAAATACCGCAACAACCTGAGCACCACTGCATCCTTTGATGCCATAGTGTTCAAGCAAAAACATAGCCCACGAGAGTTACTAACTACTACAATCCTCTCATTCTTCAAGCTATGTCCCCACAGGGTGAAAGCTGCACAGAGAGCAAATAAATCACACAATACACTACTCCAAACAGACACATGAACAAAATCGGGCCAAACCAAAGATAACCAATGACCTCTAAAGGAACAACCAAAACCAACACGATTAGATGCAAAAAACAAACGTAACGCGACCGACGACTGAAAAACCTCCTGCCAACGAGATAAACCATTAAACTCCGATAAAAACGACAACCACCCCTGCAAATCATCCCGCAATACAGATGAAATAGGAATCAAAACTTAGGGAGACGAAAAACCTTTTACAGCCTCATACAATCTGCGAGAAAAAACCCGTCCCATAGGAATAACACGTAATGCAAAATTCAATAAACCTAACCGTGACTGAAACTCCTTCAACGATGCAGAGGCACTATGTAAAAATTTATCAATGGTAACAATCATCTTACTAATTTTATCCTGTGGAAGGGAACACAACATTCTATCAGATTCAATCACAATCCCGAGAAACTCCAATTTCTGGCAAGGATAAACCGTTTTTTCTTCAGCAAGAGGAACACCAAAATTACACATCAGAGATAAAAAACTAGACAACAAATTAAAACAAACAGATGATGAAGCAGGACCAATAAACAGAAAATAATCAAGATAATGAATCATCCTACCATTAGGGCAAACCATGCTAACCGACCATTCCAAAAAGGAAGAGAAAACCTCAAAATAAAAACAAGGCAACGAAAATCCCATAGGTAAACACCGATCAAAAAAATAACAACCGTCAAAATAAAAACCAAGCAAAGAAAAACCAACCGGTTCAACCGGCAGCAATCTAAAAGCTGCCTTAATATCGGTTTTGGCCATTAAGGCGCCGTGGCCCATCTCCCTCACCAAATCCACTGCCACGTCAAATGATGCATACTGCACCGAAGCCGCTCTCTTATCCACCTGATCATTCAATGAAGATCCGGACGGATAAGAGAGATGGTGAATCATCCTAAACGAGCCTGGCTCCTTCTTGGGGACTACCCCAAGAGGAGAAATCCTAAAATTCTCAAAAGGAGGCGAGGAAAAAGGGCCAGAGCACCTACTCGCTTCCAATTCCTTCAAAATCTTGTCCCTAATTTGCTCAGGAAATTGTCTAGCAGAAGGCAAATTGACTAGCTGCGTACAACCCGACCCATAAAATGGGGGCACAAAAAATCCCTTCGAAAAACCGACCCGCAACAACTCAGCTTTCACCCTGTCGGGATACCTGTCTAAGAACGGGATTAGGGCTGCTAACCGGACCGGCGTCGGAGCCCTTAAGAAATGGCTCCTTCGCCGATACTGTCAAAGGCTGCTGCGCCTGTTTCTTGAAACACTTAAATAAGGGATGATTCCCCCCGCAGGCAGAGCATTCATGTTTATATCGACAATTATGTAACCACCTGCAGGAAGATTCATTAAATGCAAAACACAAACCCTTTCTAACATGTTGTGTTACAGCAGGCTTAACCACCGTTTGTCGCTGAGGGACCATCATGTTCAGCCAAAGGCCCACATCTTTGGTCCCCCATTTTAAGGACGGCTGGACCAACAGCTTCTGGCGAAATGCCTCATCATAAAACAACCAGGCACTTCCCCCAAAGCTATGGTATGCCTCCAAAACGATGTCAATATGCTGGAAAAGCCCACAACATAGTGCTGCAGACTTCTCCCTAATACCGCTGCATAAATTAAAAAGGCCTGTAACCATAAATTAAACAATCTAAAAGTTTTCTTTTTGTCTTCACCTTCCACCTTATCTAACCTAGCCTGCTCTCTAGAAGGCAATAAGGAAAATAAGTCAATAAACTCCCCTGCCCAGATCTTATTCTTAACAGCCCCATCAAGGTGAAATCCAAGTGGGGACAATTCACAAGGCAAAGCCTCTTTAAAACAGATCTCGGGCACAGGAATTCTTGATACAGACCTAGGCTGAGATCCTACAGTAGACCCCACCCCCCCCCCGTTCCTGTAAACCCCTTAAGGTTTCAGCAATAGCTGCCGAAACAAAGTCTTTTAAACTAGAAGCTGAGAATAAAGAATCAGTATGGATAAAAGGGGGGTCAATCTCACCATCCGATGAATCCCTTGATGCCGTGAAGCTGTCGTCCATCATTATGGCCGGGTCATCATAATCGTCTTGGCAGCTGTCATCTTCCGGTATCCAGGCCCGCCGAGCTGAGGAACGATGAAACACCTCGGCTGCAGGGCCTGTCCTGGCATTCCTCATCCTAGAGCTTCCTGATGCCCCTGCCCTGGCCAGCGCATTCACAGATGCCGCAGCCGAGGGACAGGGAGAAACATCAAGAGCCCCATCTTCAGGGCCTCCCTGGAACGCTTCATAATTCCCGCCGCCACCACCAATAGTAGCCAGCGGCGCATGGGCGGGTCTCCTGACGTCACTTCCGGTGACGTCACTCACTCTCGCGAGATGTTGCCGAGGCTCCGCCCCTCCAGGCCCGACTCGATGCTCCCCGGCTGGCGCATTCATCGATGCCGCAGCCAGAGGAGATGATTGGCAGACCGAGCCCTGGTCCTTCTCTCTGCGACCGCCAGCCCTCCGCTTCCCGGCAGGCGCACTCATGGATGCCGCAGCCAAAGGAGGCGGATGTGGCACAGAGCTGATGGATTGCTCAGCTCCACCGGGTCTCCTCCTTCCCTCCCTGGCCGGCGCACTCTGAGGTGCCGCAGCCAAGGGACAAACCCGCACAGGGGATCCTCTTCTGCTACCCCGGGCTCCCGACCTCCGCTCCCCAGCCGGCGCATGCAGAGATGCCGCAGCTAGAGGGAGCGGTGACAGATTCCTTCTCTTCTGGGGCCTTGAACTCTGGCGGGGAAGCTGTCCGTCTTCAGCCATACGATCCGGAACCGCCAAGGAACCCTCAGGTACTGCTCCTTCTTCTTCCACAGGACCACCTTCTCCAAGGCACTTCAGAAGCCAGGTTCTTCCACCCGAAGCCGCTGCTCTCTCCATCAGGCGCTCCAGGAGCTCTTCCATGCTTCTCCAACAGCTGGTGACTTCTGACAGCTCCTGTCAGAAATCACCTTTATTTATACTCATCCTGAAGCCCCCGCTGACACCTAACCACCAATCAGCGCCTTTCAAATTTGGGCACGCAAAAAACTGGTTTAAACCAGCTGTAACCTGTCAGCGCTCACACTGACAAACAGCTGTAGAATAAGGAATTTAACCCATTAATTACCTAACTAAATTAGCCTGTATGTCATGTCACCTCACGATAGCCCCATTTTAATGATGGTGCTATTTCAGGAGAGACGGAGGGGAGCGCTGGAGAGGTTACATTGTTTATTATTTTCTCGTGTGTGACAGCATGGGGGGCCACATACAGTGATGGGGGTGGCTATATCCAGAATGGGGGCCATATCTAACATGGAGGGGGCTATAACCAGGTAATGTACCTGGATGAGGGGGTGCTATATCCCAGTATGGGGAGACCATATCCAGGATGAGGGGCCCATATACTTCAATAGGGGGCCATATACAGGATAAGAGAGTAATGTACCTGGACGGGGGGGCACTATATACCATGATGGGGATTATATACCAGGATGGAGGGGCCCTCTTGAGGATTGGGGACATATATTACCTGGAAGGGGCCCAGGATGGGGACATTACCCCCAAAAGTGTCAGCAGCAAACCCCATCCCCATAACATGGCATTATAATCACAATTTTTGCTTAATTAGTTATTTTCCTTATTTTCCTCCTCTAAAACCCGGGTGCGTCTTATAGTCCTAAAAATACAATACAACATTATCTGTTCTCAGAGAGTTATGTTATGGTGTTACATTTTAATTCGGCGGGGTTGGTTGGCCGCAAAACATTTGCCTTGGGGCTTAGGCCCTGCAACTTTTCTGACCCTAGTAACACCCCTGTCACCATGACTACTGGACGCTCCATCTCTTGTCAGCATTTCCTGCTTTCCACTTATACGCATGCGCCACCTTGTGTTCACTCTCCACCATCCAGATAGTGATGTACACCCCTGTGACATCAGCACCCTGCAGTGATTGGCTGTGTGCACCCCTGTGAGGCTGTCTGTCGAGATGGAGGAGGAATGGAGGGAGGCTGTCAAGATGGGGGAAGGATGGAAGGAGACTGTCGGGATGGAGGCAGGCAGTCAGGATGGAGGGAGACAGTTGGAATAGAGGATGGATGGAGGCAGGCTGTTGGGATGGAGGAAGGATGGAGGGAGGTTGTCGGGAGAAGAATATTTGTATGCAAATTGGATCCTGTGGTGATAACCTTATACAAAAAACAAAACCACCTGGCAGCCCCGGCCTCGACCTTCCTCTGTGTCAGCCGCAGCAATCTGTATGGGCTCCTTCCAGCACACACATGGCAGCTGCATGAGACAATGCCATCTTTTCATGCTTTGAGAAATCAGAACATGCCTCTATCATGTGATGGAAATGACATCCTGCCTGGAAGGAGCCAATACTTTCTAGTATTTACCGTTAGTCTGTATCCAGCTTCACCATCATGTGACTGCTCTCTGTCCATTCCCCTCCTTCTTGGAATTCGCCATAGTCACGTGACAGTCTTCTAGCGAGCTACTAATGGGAAGGCCCCACCTATTCCTTTGTCCATCCAATCAGAACAGTCAAAAAATGTTGGAGTGAAGTTTAAAAACGATGGTTCTTTGGCGCCTCAGATGTGCTGTATATCTGCTCCGCCGAGAGCACTGCTTCAGTTCACTAGTGGGAGTCAATGCTGGAACCAGAGGATGTCACATTTAAGGAGACAAAGGTGAGGGCAGCATGACCTTGATACCGGACTATGTGCCCGGCACCAAAAATGGCCGCATGTATGGTACAATGTGAGGAATGTTGGGCTTTGCCCGTTATTGTTAGTGTGGTCATCGTATTTTCCTGCAGCACCCAGTGTGGAGCTTATATCAAGTCCTGTAGTGGTGCATGGCCGTGCGCCATCAGGCGGCGCTATACACAGTACTGTGGACCCAGAGTCAGTGTCCATTTTGGAGGAGCCGGATTCCGGGAAACTGAGGACTTGTAGTCGGAGGTTTGGCTACTGACTGCACATCCCTGGCTCTGCAGGGCAGACACTAGTCTCAGCCGTCCAGCTGCGTTCTATAATGAAGCAGCCCATAGTCTGTGCTGTCAGTACTAAACCGCACTAAAACGCATCAAATGATTTGGAAAATGCAAAAAATTGCAGCAAAAATGCAATAATTAGAAGTTTAATAATAATGAGTGCATCTGTTGAATGTTCGTCACTTGTAAATGGGTGTGGCTTGGGCATGGTTGGGGTGTGGCTAAAATTTTTGTGGCACGCTCCACACGCCACATGTTTTCTACCTCTTTCTGTTCTTCAAAAGCTGGGAGGTATGCATCCAGTCTCCTGATCTCTCCTGTTACCCTCCATCACACCAACACCATGTTGAACACCACTAAACACCACAAGAGCAAACAGTAAGCCAGCGTTAACCCCTACATGTCTAAAGCCACATGTCTTTACTACTATCCACAGGCACTAAGCACGGCCATCACAAGTGACAGGATTGGACCACTGCTCAGTGACTGAGTATCCCGGCCCTGGTATGCGACAGTAATAACTCTGGAACACTTAAACATATCCCAGTGATTCTGAAAATGTTTTTATGGTATATTGTACTTCTTAATAGTAGTAATTTTAGGATGATATTATATAGGTTTGTTTGTGAAAATATCAGAAATTTGGCAAAATCTGTGAACGTTTTTGCTAAATTTCAACCCTTGAAGGATAGAAGGGTAAACGTTTATCACAAATTTCTCCTTTTTCCAACAAAAATGACAAAACCATTTATTTTATGGATCAGATGACATTCAAAGTCACTTTGAGAGCCCTATGAGACAGAAAATACCCACTACATTTATACTTTTAGAATACGGATTTTTAGCATGTGCACAAGTATGTTATTATAGCATTCATCTTGGACCTGTTTGTGCATTGCTCACTAGCCTTATTCAACATTCCAGATGAATTGGTGATGAGCTGAAAAAAATATTTTCTTTTTCTTACTTCTCCTGCAAATATGTCAGGTTTCAAAAATCACACCCCCAACCACAAGCGCAGGTGTTACCTGTGGCATGGGAAATGGAATTTGTAAATCCGATGCTTTTTGCAGACCACCTTATGGAGGGGTTAATGAGGAGCTAGGAAACAAGATTGGGTAAACAATAACATCCTGTAAGCAGTTGGGCACTGGAAGAGGCGGTCCCCTGGGCAAACGAAAGACACTTCACCGCAGAGGCCGGTGCCATTTTGGGATTACCATACAACGCATTTACACTGTGCTTACTGTGTACCTGCAGTCCTCAGTTTGGAGACCTGATGGATCTACCCCATGAGATGCCTGCTGTAGAGGACATAGGCTCCCTCACCACCCCCATGGGCTGAGGTTGCTTCACCAGAACTGGAGCAGTTTGCAGAGGAGATGTCTACATAAGTGAGCTGGAGTATGACAGCACCACCCGCATTAGGCACGATATGCAGCGAAGTCAAAATCCAGTGCTAATCCTGCATGCCTGCAGTGGTCCCACCAGAACGCAGCTCAGAGTCAGGAGAAGGTCAGCTGTTCCGTATGCTAGCCTGGACCAGCACAGGTCAGAGTCAGGATCCTGCAGCATGCCTGGCCTTATTAAACCTGCAGCTGGTGCTGCAGCCAGTGGATCAGTAAATCCAGCATGAGGAGGAGGATGAGACGAGGAGGAGGTAATAGTGGCAGAAGCTCGTGTTTCCCTGCCCTGTGTAGCACCATTGCCAGAGGCCTTCAATTGGGAGAATGCCATGTGGGGATCCCTACCCCCTCCTTGTAAGTATCTTTAAGATACCTTTACACGCCGCCATTGTGCCTAGCAATAGGTATCCACTGCACGTGCACGAGCAGGTTTTTGACGGTGGATAACGATCGCCGATGCCGCATATACACGCCGCCTTTGTGTTGTCAACTGAAGGCATCTTTGTTCCTCGGAAGCTCCGACAGATCCTGCGGATAATTTCCTGTTGAATATCTTCACTGCTTCACACGCCGCTACCACAAAGGAATATGGGCGTACATCTTTCGCGCCGCAAGTACATAGGCGTGACAGAGTTGTGTATTCCGTGACGCTAATACACTGATTGGACAACGCAATAGCGCCATGATTGGCCAGCCTACGCAGGAAGGCTGGCTATTACATGACGCCATTCCAATTGTGTTGTGTGAATGGATAGCTCTTTAAATATGGCGCCCTGAGAAGGGACAGCCAATCGTAACACAGTAGCCCCCACTAATGATCGCTGATGGGGCGTGGTATCCATGACGCTGTGGCACGCCCCTGGGAATTCACTAGGCGACGCAAATTCTATCCCTGTGCCCCGTTTACACACCAATACCATGGCAATTGTGCCTTTGTGTTGCCTTCAGTTTTTGAGCACGGCTCAGCAACAGGTATCTGAGTCAACTGCAGGACACCGGAGGAAATTTCCCTATTTACATGCCGCCATTTCGTAGCAATTTCATGGCAACAGGCACAATTATCCCCATTGCCAGGCAGTTGCTACCATGCAGTGGTGGCATGTAAAGGGGCCCTTATAGGGATGGACTACCCCAGTTAGCCCCATTTCTGGATGAAATTAGGCTCATGGATTCAATTGCCCAAGAGTGGTTGCAGGGGCCTAAGTGTAACGCCTTTGAGGAGCAATGCACCCAGGGCCGGGTGACATCATTCATTCAGAAGAGGGTGTTTGTATTCCTATCCAAAGATAGGACTGGTGACAACTGCTAAGTAAAGTGGTCCACCCTGTTGTGTAACTAGTCTGCCTTTATGACTCCATACTCTCAATATTTTGGTGGTGTTACCTTCATGAAGGTGAAGTACAGCAAAGAATGGATCATGGTCAGCGTAAGTCAGGTCACCATCATAGAACAATTTCAAGACTGGCCGCATGACGCCGACATGGAGTGGATGGAGCGTCGGCTGCAGGCCAGGCCTGATCTTGGTAAACAGCAAGCTGCAGAGAAACTCAAAGGGGCCAAAGATCCTGAAGGGCCTGTTGAGTTTGCCGGGGTTCCTTACGTGTCTCCTGGAGGGTTGGGCATCTCCTAATTCCTCCATCCTCTTCTCCAGCGGTGATCATGATGGGGTATGCTGGGGGAGGTGGTGGGGGAGAATGTCCCTAGTGGAGTAGCCCCTGCAACCCCCAGAGACCGTGGAGCCGTGTACATTGTGGAATGGCAACCTTCACCCTGGGAAGCATTCAAAAAGCTGCTACAGTCTTTTTACTTGGATTAAAGAGGACCGCCCTAAAAAGACCTGTTGTTGGGTCGCTAACTCATCCTGAAGTTGCCTGGTTAGCCAGAAAAGGACTGTTTGGAGTTCTCAGAAAAGCAAGGCCTGTTTTTTTGTTAATTTTATTTTTCCCCTTCCAAGTTAAGCACCGGCTGCGCTTCCTCCTGCTGGATTAGCGGTACTGCAGCCTTCGGGCTACACATAAAAGTCTTTAATAAACTGTGCCCTAAATGGACTTTGCCCCATTATCTTAATGGCCTGCAACTCATTTTAATGGTGTCTGCTAATACTTGTGGGAGTTACCTATATACTGGGCAGATATATATAATGTGTGTGTGTGTGTGTGTGTGTGTGTGTGTGTGTGTGCATGTGTGTCTTTTGGACTTATCTGAAACAGCTTTTTGTGTTGCTTTTACTTCCGATGTTAATTTCTGCAGTATCAGCGAGGGTTGCTGTTGTTTCTTTGCTGATCATGCTAAGAAGGCTTACTACAGTGTGTGTTCACTCCCACCTCTCCCTAAGTACAACCCCTGGCAAAAATTATGGAATCACCTGGCTCGGAGGATGTCCATTCAGTTGTTTAATTCTGTAGAAAAAAAGCAGATCACAGGCATGGTGCAAAACTAAAGTCATTTCAAATGGTAACTTTCTGCCTTGAAGAAACACTAAAAGAAATCTTGAAAAAAAAAAATGTACTAGCCAGTAATGGTTACTTTTGTAGACCAAGCAGGGGAAAAAATTATGGAATCACTAAATTCTGAGGAAAAAATTATAGAATCACCCTGTAAATTTTCATTCCCAAAACTAACACCTGCATCAAATACGATCTGCTCGTTAGTCTGCATCTAAAAAGAAGTGATCACACTTTGGAGAGCTGTTGCACCAAGTGGACTGACATGAATCATGGCTCCAACACGAGAGATGTCAATTGAAATAAAGGAGAGGATTATCAAACTCTTAAGGTACCATCACACGTAGCAATATCACCGCCATATGGGTGGCAATTTGACGTGAGCGCACACGTTCCAGGCACTTTTTACACGTCGCCGGCGCCCTGTCACACATAGACATCTCGCGTGCATTGTTCGGCGATCCTGATTTCCTGAAATTCCCTGCCACAGACCGGAAGCAATTTCACATACCCACATCGCCGCCAAATCTGCGCGTCACACGCCTCCACCACATCAGTGATGTGGGAATAGAGTGTTAGCTCGCCGAGGAGACAGGCGTGGCATAGTGTTGTACACCGCGCCCCTACCACTCCGATTGGTCAACACAACTGCGTCGCCATTGGTCAGCCTTGTCAGGAAGTCTGCCCACTACATGACGCATTTGCCCTTGCTACTATCTCGCTACTGCACGCTCATGCCATGTGTTGCGGCTTCCAAAAGACACTTTGCCTTTGCTAAACTGCCACACAGGACGGCTCGTCTGTAGCACTGTGGAGTGTGCATCTGTAGTTTGCGTAGGTAAGCTGAAAACAACAGTCTGGACATATGTGCATGGATTGTGTGTGGTCCAGGCTGAACTATGTGTGTGCAGACGTGTGTGTGCTTACTGATGTTGACCTCCATCCTCAATCCAAATGTGCATGTGCATTGACACATACCCATGTGTAAATCCATAACATATTCTGAAGGAGAGACAGTGTTAGCATAGATTGTTGGCCAATGGGCTGGACCTGTGTACTGGACATTAGCAGACAATGCAGCTGAGACCCCTAACGACCATTGGGGTGTCACATACCCCTGTTCACAGCTTAATGCTATGTGCAACTGCCCTGTATTTAAAAGTAAAGACAGACACAGATAGTTCTGATCAGATCTTTTTAGGCCTTTTGTGCACATTAACATAAAATACAAGAACATAATGAACAAAAACCAAAGTGTTAACATCACACACATAATAGAAATGTTGGATAAAACAATGTGATTCCTGTGTGAAAAAAATTAAATTAAAAGAACAAAATGAAAACAAAAAAATGGGAATTTAATAATTACTATTAAAGTGGAAAACAATCAAAAAACAATATCATGGTGCAGCCACACAGCTGCCTACACCCTCCTCCTGCTGGTGGTGCCTGACAACCCCAGCCACCCTACAAGTATTTTTGCTGCCAGGCCACTGCCCCAGGGCCATTGAAGTAGGAGCAGTAGCTGTCCCTGCTGCTCCTGGCATCCTGCAGACTTTGACCCTGGCTCAGCGGCTGGAGTGGCACCAGACCAGGGTCGGTTGCACGCCACTCCCCGGGACAGACTTCCCCTGTTGTGGAGTCCACTGAATGCACATAACTTGATGGCGTGTATGATGAAGTATCCCTACGACGCATTAAGTTATGTAGCACATAGCATGCCAGCACTACTATATCAATAGATTCCAGTTTCATATTCAAAGGCATATGAAACAAGCAAAATCTATTGGCCAGGATCCCGAACGCATTTTCAACCACATGGCGAGCCCGGGATAGCAGGTAATTGAAAGTGTGCTGCTCAGAAGTAACAGTCCTCTGGGGATATGGCCGAAGTAGATGAGCATGAAGTGGATAGGCTTCATCCCCCACAAATGCAAAGTTGAGATGACCGGTTGTCTCATCATTTGAGGGTAAGTTCAGAGCACCTCTCCTCAGCTCTTAGCCAAAGGAGCTGTGCCCAAACACACCCCCATCTGAGATACGGCCGTTCATGCCAACATCCACATAGAGGAACTCATAGTGAGCATCCACAATGGCCATGAGGATCACACTAAAATAACCTTTATAGTTAAAAAAAAAGACCCGCTGTTGGGGGTTGAGTGATCCTCACGTGCTTACCAACCAATGCCCCACCACAGTTTGGAAATTGCCAGCGATCTTCAAAACCACTGGCAACGTGCATCTATTCTGCGGGGGTGGTTGGTAAATGCAAAAAGGCTGGCACCAGGCACCTCAGGATGGCCTCACACGTCTCGAGTATGAGGCGGCTCAGCAGTGGCCGCGAGACTGCTGCAGAATATTGCAGGTCCGTCATCGATCAACCTGTTGCCAGGAACCTCAAAGTTAAAGCCAACCGCTCCTCAGGTGGCAGAGCTCTAAGCATCACAGTATCTGCACGGGCTATCCATGGCCGAATGCCGTCCAATAGGAACTTGAATGAGTCCCTGGACATACAGAGATAGTTCCTGAAGTCATGTGGACTCCTGTCCTCTAGCTGACAGAGCAGCCGCATGTGGCTCAGGTTGTCTCTTTGCAAAAGCCACTCCCGAGATCACACACGGCATGGTCTATGAGCCCGCAATCTCTCAGCTCTCTCCTCCAGCCACAAGTCCTCATCCACCAAGGCAAGAGCCATGAGAAGCCTCTGTTCAGTATCCATGATGAGCAGATGAACCAACCCCTGGGAAAATGTTGAACAAGTAAAGGTAAGACATAACTTACATGTGACAACTCAGCAAAACAAACAAATATTCCCTTGCCTACATACATCCTACACATACAAGGATCCCAAACAAGGTTCCTAAGTACTGGCCAGCCCCCTCTGAAATAGCCAACATTCATACAACATACAATAACATTGATAGCCCAACAAAAACACACACACAATATGGTGCCAAAAAATACAATCCACATTAACTACGTGACCATACCTAATTCACATTGTAATTAACCCCCCAAACATATTGTAGCCCATCATGTGTCGAAATGACATTACTGCATTCCTAACCCAGTCCTAACCCAAATCCGTAATGGCACCACGTTTTACATGCATCGGGTATAAACATAGCCATGTGAAGGCAACATTACACACTGCATGAGGCAACATAAAAAAACAACATCCCTGTTCTTTGTGATACACTGCTTAATGGCCCTCACACATGCACAATACTGCAAACACAGTCAAGGTGGCGCATCAACACTACACATCCATTTTGTATGGCCAAGTACGGATACATTCATCATGACTGTATATGTTGGCCAGGCAACATCATTGACACTACTTCTGGACACATCACACAATATAAAACACAACATGTAAGCACAATGAGTAGGGGACATGCACCATTGTGTAACCATGCATACACTTGTTGTTAAAAATTAATACAAGCTCACACAACTGGAATCTGGCCTGCACACACCTGGAGGTGTATTTGTGCTGGACCACACTGTATACATGTATGTTAAGTTATAAGGGTCAATACCAAACACACTTAAGCATCGTAGATGTGACGTCTGAAGAGCGCTACTTACCCAATGACTCTGGCCAGATAGCTTGAGGACGCACTGGCGTGGCTTCTTTTTATATCCTACGCAGCCAATCACAGCGCACTGGCGTCATCAAATACACGCACCCGCATCAGTGTAACACGCCTGAAGTATATGATTTGCTCACTCTGTGGCGTTATGATTGGTTGCTGGTCCATTTAAAAATGACAGTGTTGAAAGCATTTGTGTCTTGCAAAGTCATATGCAACATCGAGGTAGCATCTTTTCAAGCATACTCTGCTGATTAAACGGTAGGTATTGCGCTGTCCATGCCTTCATCAACTCCACAAGTTTGTGTATTTGGGTCCTACCACCACCTACTGGCCCATATGAAATGTTTAATAAAATACTGTTGTTGCGATAGCAGTACATGAATGTTGTTTGTATGGTATTTGTAGGCATGTTCTGGACGTCAATGTCATGTGTCACATATCATGTGGAGCAACACATTTCATCCGCGTAATCTACCTTGATGCGCTTTGTCTACATCATGCTGCAAAGAATGGCTAAACCTGTACTGTTGCCTAAAACAATCAAGAGTGCCATACAACTGTTGTGGTGTTGAGACATATTGCCTTTGGTAATACATGTATACCTACCCAACCCTATGTCGAATAGTGCTTCTTCTAGCCATTCATCAAACTACATGTGGTAGTACTTTTCAGCAGGGTTAGGCTAGGTATTCACATTTCACAATGTCAGGCTTCATTGCAATGTTAGGGCCAAATTATGTCCTATTAATGCCTGGTTGTGATGATGTGCCCATTAATCTTGCAACATTATGTGAATATAGATACATATGTATGTGTTGATTTTGATGTGCTTTGTGCTTATGTTGCAGATGGGGGACAATCAGGATTTTATCCGGGCATTGCTAGCCATGTACCAGGACCACGAATGCCTGTGGCGGCTGCGCTCACCTGATTATAAGAACAATCAGCTAAAGGATGTGGCATATGGCCGCCTTGTCGCCCTCACCCAGAAGCACAACCCTGATGTGAGGTGGGATAGGGCAATGGTCAAAAATAAGATCAAGCACCTGTGCACCGTATTCCGAAAGGAACACAAGCGAGTCCAGAGTTCCCAGCATTCTGGGATGGGGAGTGAGGAGGTACATGTGCCACAACTGTGGTACTATGAACTCCTCACTTTCACTCTGGACCAGCACGTTACTCGAGGATTACGGTGCGCAAGTGAGTTTGCTGACACCAGGGCCACATCCGAATCAGAATCCTGATATGTCCAGGGGCCCCAGACAACCCCACCCCCATAGTTGAGCTCCTGGTAGGGGATATGGGGACTCGGGGCCTCAAACCATGTCTGAACCAGTAGATGATTACACCTATGTGGAGAGACGCTACTAATGATGTATGTTTTGTGTATGTTCTGTTTATTTTACGTTCACAATTATACATACAGTATGTGTTTTTTTTTTGTTGTTGCCAACAAATAAATTTTTCGTTTGGCCACAATATCATGTTTGATTTTTAAGTGTCATGTATGTGTACATATGTATGGTGCAGTAGTTTGAGAGGGAAACGTTGTGTGTCACCTGTTTAGGGCAATTAACTAAGGAAACATGTTAAACTTATGTTATACTACATATTAAGACATATGATACATCCCTTGCTCCCCCAGTTGACAAAATGTTGGTTTTCCCAAAAATGAACACCTACATGGCTGTACAATTGTGTACACGTCAACCACCTCATGTTTGTGTTCTTGGCCATACAATGTTACTGAGTAGTGTGTAACCCATTTTTTGGGTTGCCCGGTGGTTTAAATTGGGTCTGTAATGTAGTGTCCTGTTACGAACATTGAAAGGGTTCATTAATGCACCACATACATATGTTGACATTATTTTCGGGCCCTTCAATGCTAATGTGACCCTTCAAACAGTTATAACGCCCATTACGTTGTTGTATTATGAAAGAGGTGTCAACTACATACTCTTGCACCTCTAGGTATATAGTAATGAGGCAAAACACAGTAGTGGGATTTCCTGAATGTTTTTATTCAGCAAAATCCCATTTGTTTTTTTTTGTGGGGGGTTAATTGTTTTTGGACCAATCTGTTGGCCAAGGTGATTTGTCACCTTGTCAATTGTCACCTTTTTTTTTTTTTTTTTTTTTTTTGTTGGGTTCTCCAATTTTTTTAGTCATATTTTGACCTTCTTTTTTGTTTTTTTTTGGCCAAACCATATGATGGCTGTTTGTTATTGTTTGTTTTTTTTAAAAAATGTTTTTTTTTGGTCCTTTCAACAAACCTTTGTTTGTGTTTTTTGGCCCAACAATTTGAAAAAAAATTACTAAACACTGGTTAAAATACAGATAAACAAAAAAGGCAACATGCAAACTAATTCACACACAAGGGGCATGGGAAAAGGGGAACATTTAAAAAACATTAGGGTTGTGCCCCAACCCCAGGATACGCCCCAGCCTGGCCACCAGTGAGACGCAGGATGAGGGCCCACGTCAGATCTAAATTGGCCTGTGTCTCACGGTGTACAGAAAGCAGTTCATTGATGGTTTGTTGGCATGAAGGGCAAAAAAACAACATTAGTACAATGTATTTCTGTTCAGACCAATGTTATGTGACTGTGTTAATGAACTTATAATTCAGGTCAGCATCAGCCAGTTCCCTTGCTGCTGGGGGTGAGGACGTCCCGGCCAACATTGGCTCTGCTGATGTGCCGTCTGCTAGAAGCAAAGGGATCACACAGGAAATTTAATATGGTGAACACGTACCATCAGGCCCATATCCACCAGGCTCAGATTCAGCCTGTGGGGCCCATTACTCATCAGGGCTGCCACCTGGGCTGCCTACATTGGGTGGAGGGCTGGCTACAGGGTCTGGTGTCTTAAGCCAATGCTGTGTAGGGCCGGGGTCAAGCGTTGCCCCTCTTGTCTCCCTTCCAGGTGTTGTTGGCAGTGGCCTGTTTGGGCCTGAGACTTTGCTCGCAGATGCAGAGGGGGGACTCGGAGGGCCTCCAGAGGCTGAGTTGGCTGCAGCTGAGGACCCTGCCCTTCCAGGGTAAGGTGGTGGTGAGCTGCCAGATGGTGGTTGTGGCGGTGAAGGAGGTCTGGCGGGTGGTGGGCTTGCGGCTGGTGATGGGTGGCCTTCAGAGCTGGCCGAATCCTCTGTAAGATTACACATTGCAATTATGTACACATGTAGTCCACCCACAACACCTAGTACCAAAAACATGTCATTTGTGTGTGTGTCAGTAATGCATGCAATCAACATGTAAATGCTTGTTGCTTTGCCCATAGTGATGTGATGTGATCTGACTGCGACCATCTCTACATGGCCATGGCCAATAACCCAGTTTAGGGCACATGCAGCCCAAACACAAATGTCATGATGCCCAGGACAAAGACTTTGACACACACAATTGGGCAATTCATGTTGTGTGTGCAGAGCTATGTTGTGGATGATGGACCTACAGGATGGAAAATTGTCCCGTACAAATCGCTGTGACAAATGCCAACAAGTATAGTGACACATCCATATTGTCACATCGCCATTGGACTCGGTGGCTGGTGTTCCTGCCTCGGCCGCTGGGAGGAGCCGGATTCCTTCGGCTGGTGGCGCCGGTGATAGGAGGGCCTTGTCCTCATATGGAACTGCTCCCGTGACGTCTGCCTCTGTCGCTGAGCGCCGCTGTGTTTCCCCTCTGGGTGGTGTTGGTCGCAGAGGAAAGGGCCCTGCAGAGGTGTCCGTTAGGCGCAGCCTGCGTTCTTCTGTCAGAGGTGGCGTGGGTGGAGCCAGTCGTGCATCTCCATCTGGCCTGGATCTAGGGGCGGTCCGGATGAGGTCATCAGGTTGTGAGCTCCAGCCTATGGGAGGTAGCCGTGCCCTTCAAGTACATTGGAGCCTGGCTTGCAGGCCGCCAGATATAGTTTTGGTTCCCCAGTGATAGTGTGTTTAGTTTCGTGTCTGACCTTGCCTGGATTTCTGACTCTGCCTCTGCCTATTGATTTTGTACCTCAGCTGCCCTCTTGGTTTTGCCCTTGACCTTTGCCTGGATTTTTGACTCTGCTACTGCCTGACGATTTTGTACCTTCGCTGCCCTCTCGGTTTTTGACTCGGACTTCTGACTTCGTTTTTCGGGTCTTGATTTTCCCCTGGCGACCTCCCCGGCTCTGTTGCTCATATAGGCAGCTACCCCCTGGGCTCCGCTATAATTCCAGATCCCTGTATAGGGGTTAAGGGTCTCGGGGTTTCTCGGGGTGCTGCCTACCAGCAGCTCGACCTCACGGTGGATGGTCGTCACACATATCCATGCAGACGAATGTACAGATGCACATGACCAAACAGGGCTAAGGTGGTTTATTGGTCATGTGGCTAGATTTCAAGAAAATGTGGGTAATGGATATATTGGCATTCCCAACAACATTGTGTGACAGGCTATATGTCACACACCATGGTAACCTTGACTGTATGTGTCATGGTGGTGAAGACATGACTTACATGTTAACTTCAGCCTTACTATCCAGCTATGTGTGTTGATATAGTGATATATTGAGTAAAGCATATGAAATAGAAAAATATTGGCGGCACTCACCGGTAGCTGGGTTTCATTAATCAGTAATTCAGTAATCGGAGACAGGAACCCGTCGAAGTGGTTACTCACCACGAAACGGTGCCATCGTTCCGCCAGCTCCTCACTCCCTCTGCCCGCCGCACTGGAACTTTTATCATCAATAAATTTTTATTGAAAATATTTTCTCAGAATCAAAACTTTAAATAACAAATAAAGATACATGAATAAACGGATAATCAACTTGGCATTCCGTTCAGCATGAATTAAGTCCTAATGGACCAATCAAACATAAAGTGTACAATAACAAAGGCAATATAAGGGAGTGAAAGGGAAGAGGGAGAGGACAGAAAAAAAAAAAAAAGGTGAAGGGGGGGAAGGCAATGGAGTGGGAGTGAGGAAGGAGAGTAATAGGGGAAGCCCAAGGCGAAGAGATGAAAGGAACGTGGGGGAGGGGAAAGGGGGAAGGAAGGGGAAGCACCCCTGTGAAGGCGTCTCGATGGCGTCCCACACTAAGGAAGAGGGACTGCCAGTGGATGAGCAGCCCATACGGCCCATGCTTCTCGCACATATCGCCTCAGGGCAGAGTCTATTGCTAGGGCATGTTCGTATGTGAAGATCAAATTGAGGCGGGAGGTGAGGTCGCTCATCTTAGGAGGGGAAACAGCTTTCCACATCGATGCAATGCATTGTCGTGCTGCTATTAGGATATACATAGCTAGGTGACGCTGCACGGGAGGGAGACCCTCCAATCCCAGATGTAGAACTGCCGCTTGAGGAGACAGGGGAATTTTCACCTCCATGATAGATGACATCAGAGCCTCCACCACTGTCCAAAACTGAGCGATTTTCGGACAGGACCACCAAGTGTGAGCAAGCGTCCCTTTATGGCCGCAAAGCCTCCAGCATAAAGGCGAGACCGTGGGGTCGTAATGTGCGATTACTGATGGTGGCGTATACCATCGTAAATGGATTTTTTTCAGTTGCTCCAAATGTTTAATGCACTTGGTGGCCCTGTGGACACAACAGACCGCTCCCACCCATTCTTCCTCATCAGTCGTAAAGCTCAACTCTTCCTGCCACTTAATCCTATATGAAGGGGTCGAGCCCAGACCTTCCTCAAGAAATGCATTATAAAGTGCCGAGAGGCCCTTGCGGCATGTGGGAGGAGACAGCAGGAAAGAGCACAGGGGGGAGGGAGGGGACCAAAGGACAAGCTAACGCCCCGCGCAGTGAGGAAGTGTGTTACTTGACATAGTTGAAAGTAGGTATGCGTTAGGTGTGGGTATGTCTCGGCTAAATCGCGCAGTCACAATCCCAGAGCCGGAGGCAATGTTCTCAAGCGACACCAAACCCCCCTCAATCCAGTCAGTAATCCGTAACGACGGGATATGTTGCAGAAGGGCCCTCACGGAGATCTCGCGCGGCGGAAACCTGGTCCACGCCCGGGGGGCATGTTTCCAAACGTGCAGCAGAGCTTTCATTGTTGCTAAACTTTGGGGGCACTGCACCGGTGCCAAGGACTCCGCCTCGAGGAGCTCCCGGAGAGAGCCATGACCCGTCGTACTGGATTCCACGTGGTACCACCCTAAGTCCGATGCGCCCAGCCACCACACCTTACTAGTCTCCAAAATGGAGGCTTTATAGTAGGAAGACAGGTCCGGGACTCCCATACCACCCCCCCGCAAGCCCAGGCACATCACCTTCCTCTGGACCCTTTGTCGCTTGGAGACCCAAACGAATCTATTGGTCTGAGCTTGAAGTTGCCCCAATATTCTGTGAGAGAACAAGAGCAGGACACATCGGAACAGGTAGAGAAAACGTGGCAGCCACATCATTCGGAATGTCTGAATCCTCGCCATCCACGATAGTGGGGAGTTCATTTGAGCATCCGATGCCTGTCTAAGGGCAGACAAGACGGGATCCACATTACGCCGTATCATCTCTGAGGAGGGACTCAGGGTAATTCCCAGGTACAGGATGCCACCTGGGGCCCACTTGAATGGCAAGGAGTCCGACAACTCCTGTATCACCCCATTCTGAACATGAACAGGGAAGACCAGAGATTTTGCCGCGTTAAGCTTATAATACGAGACTTTGGCAAATGAGAGGAGACGATCCAAAATCACCGGGAGAGACGTAGCAAGTTGTGTACACGAGACGATGATATCATCTGCATACAGTCCCACCACGTGATTTCTCCCCCCAACACCAATCCCCTTTATGTCTGGGTCCGCTCGAAGCTTCGCAGCGAGAGGCTCCACCGAAAGGGCGTAAATCAGGGGAGAGAGGGGACAGCCCTGTCTCGTCCCGTTAGTTATTTTAAATGGGTCAGAAAGGAACCCCGAGGAGAAAACCCTGGCGGAAGGATGGGAGTACAGTCCCATGATAGAGGAAAGTATAGGACCGGAGAAGCCGTACCTCTCCAGGACCTCCTTGAGGTATCCCCAGTGCACCCTGTCAAAGGCCTTCTCGGTGTCCAGAGACAGGAATGCACTGGGGACCCCCCGTTTTTCCACCAGTTCAATCAGGTTAACCCCTTCCCGACCCTTGGCCCTACGTTTGGGCCATGAAAACAAAGACATTCCCGACCCTTGGCCCTAGGGGTGGGCCATGGAATGATCGGGCTCCTGCAGGCCGAGTGAGGGTCTCACTGACCTGTCACTCAGCCTGCAGGTACATGGGGAGTTGTACAACACCCCAGGGGTGGTCGATTTGCCCCCACCCCCCCGGCTACAGGCGCGGTGATTGGCACTCAAAAGTGAAAGTGAAAATCACAGCGCCTGTCATGCTTTCCTGCCTGCCCCTGCTATCCCTACCCTCCGATCTTCTCCCCTGTCATCCTCCAACTGCCCCCCTGTCCCCCACCTCTCTTTCCTGCCCCCTCTTCATCTTTCTTACCCCCCCCCCCGCTTCCTGTCCCTGCCGCCCGCTTCCTGTCCATGCCGCCGGCTTCCTCTTCCTGCCGGCCGCCTCCTCCTCACTGCCCCCGCTTCCTGTAAGTGCCCCCCATCTCCTGTCAGCCCCCTCTTCCCCCTGCCTGCCCCCCCCGATCACCGAAGCGGCGATTGCCTCTCCCACTCACCTCTCCGGCGATCGCGCTCCATCCTGCACCGCTGCGTCCCGCTCCTCCTCCTCTTCTCTCCCGCCGCCTCCGGATCTGACAGCTCTGTGCTGGAGCTGTCAGATCACTTTCTACAGCTAGATCCCCAGGATCCAGCTGTAGGAAGTGATCTGACAGATCCAGCACAGTGATCCACAGTGACCATTATGTGATCACTGTGGATCACTGTGCTGGATCTGTCAGATCACTTTCTACAGCTGGATCCCCAGGATCCAGCTGTAGGAAGTGATCTGACAGATCCAGCACAGTGATCCACAGTGACCATTATGTGATCACTGTGGATCACTGTGCTGGAGCTGTCAGATCACTTTCTGCAGCTGGATCCTGGGGATCCAGCTGCAGAAAGCAATCTGACAGCCCGGGCGCACTGATGCACATAGTGGGTCTCTGCGCCCGAACTCTTAGATCGCTGCTCTACAGCCCGATCTCCCTGCATGGGCATCGAGCTGCAGAAAGTGATCTGACACCCCGGGCGCAGTGACCCACTATGTGCATCACTGTGCCTGGGCTGCCAGATCGCTTTCCACAGCTCGATCCCCATGCATGGGGATCGAGCTGCTAGAAGCGATCTGGCAGCCCAAGCGCATTGACCCACTATGTGCATCACTGCGCCTGGGCTGTCAGATCGCTTTCTGCAGCTCGATGGCCATGCAGGGAGATCGGGCTGCAGAGCAGCGAACTAACAGCCTGGGCGCAGTGACCCACTATGTGCATCACTGCGCCCAGGCTGTCAGATTGATTTCTGCAGCTCGATCCCCCTGCATGGGCATCGAGCTGCAGAAAGTGATCTGACACCCCGGGCGCAGTGACCCACTATATGCATCACTGCACCTGGGCTGCCAGATCGCTTTCCGCAACTCGATCCCCATGCAGGGGGATCGAGCTGCAGAAAGCAATCTGACAGCCTGGGTGCAGTGATGCACATAGTGGGTCACTGCGCCCAGGCTCTTAGATCGCTGCTCGGCAGCCCGATCTCCCTGCATGGGCATCGAGCTGCAGAAAGCGATCTGACAGCCCAGGCGCAGTGATGCACATAGTGGGTCAATGCGCCTCGGCTGCCAGATCGCTTTCCGCAGCTCGATCCCCATGCATGGGGATCGAGCTGCGGAAAGCGATCTGGCAGCCCAGGCGCAGTGATGCACATAGTGGGTCACTGCGCCCGGGGTCTCAGATCACTTTCTGCAGCTCAATCACCATGCTGGCGGATCGGGCTCCAGAGTAGCGATCTGAAAGCAAAGGCGATCGAGCGTCGTGGGACCTTCATTGTGGACTACGTCGGAGACAATTGAACGTCGTGGGACCTTCGTTATGGACTACGTCGGAGCAATCGAGCGTCGTGGGACCTTCGTTGTGGACTACGTCGGATCTTTCTTTAATAAAGATGGAGTCCGAATTGTGTCTGTGTTTTTTTTTTTTCAAATAAAAAGATTTTTCTCTGTGTGTATTTATTGACTATTTACCATACTAGAGATTCCTAATGGCGGGTCAAACATTGGCCCTATATTATGAATCTCGGGCTTAGTGCCAGCTGCCAATAAAAAGCTGGCATTAACCCCTTTATTACCCAGTTAGCCACCACTACCAGGGCAACTGGAAGAGCGTGGGTACAGCGCCAGAAAATGGCGCTTCAACGAATGCGCCATTTTCTGGGGCGGCTGCGGGCTGCAATTCGCAGCATGGGGGGCCCAGAACGCTTGGGCCTCTCTATGCTGAGGATTCCAGTCCCCAGCTGCCTAGTTGTACCTGGCTGGACCAAAAATATGGCGGAGCCCCACATAATTTTTTTCTAGAATTAGTTCTAGAAATTAAAAGAAAAATGGGCTTCGCTGTATTTTTGGTACCAGCCAGGTATGACCAGGCAGCTGGGGGTGGGTGGCAGTCCGTAGCTGCCAAGTTGTACCTGGCTGGACCAAAAATATGGCGGAGCCCTATGTCATTTTTTTTCTAGAAATAATTCTAGAAATAAAAAAAAAATAGGCTTCGCTGTATTTTTGGTTCCAGCCAGGTATGACGAGGCAGCTGGGGGCTGGTGGCAGTCCGTAGCTGCCAAGTTGTACCTGGCTGGACCAAAAATATGGCGGAGCCCCATGCCATTTTTTTTTTTTACTTCTACCAATAAAATGATAAGGAGCTTTGCCTTATTTTTGGATGCCAGGCAGGTACAACTTGGCAGTTGGGGGGCTGCAATCCTCATCGTGGAGAGACCCAAATGTTGTGGCCCCCCCACGCTGCAAATTGAAACCCACAGCCACCCCAGAAAATAGCACATTAGAGGTGCCATTTTCTGGTGCTGTACCCCAACTCTTCCAGTTGCCCTTGTTCTGGTGGCAATGCTAGTGGCACAGGGGGGTTCTCCATACGCGACATGGAGTCCGCTAACAATTCCAATTGTTAGCGGACACCATGTCGCGTATGGAGAGCCCCTGTGTGCCTAAACATTGGAGCTCCCCCACAAGTGAACCAATTTTGGAAACTACACCCCCCAAGGAATGTATCTAGATGCATAGTGAGCACTTGAACCGACAAGTGGTTCACAAATTGATCCATAAAAATAAAAAAGTACTTTTTTTTTTCCACAAAAAAATTATTTTTTCATTTTTACGGATCAATTTGTGAAGCACCTGGGGGTTCAAAGTGCTCACTATGCATCTAGATACATTCCTTGGGGGGTCTAGTTTCCAAAATGGGGTCACTTGTGGGGGAGCTCTAATGTTTAGTCACACAGCGGCTCTCCATACGCAACATGGAGTCCGCTAACAATTCAAATTGTTAGCGGACACCATGTCGCAATTGGAGAGCCCCTGTGTGCCTAAACATTGGAGCTCCCCCACAAGTGACCCCATTTTGGAAACTACACCCACCAAGGAATGTATCTAGATGCATAGTGAGCACTTGAACCGACAAGTGGTTCACAAATTGATCCATAAAAATAAAAAAGTACTTTTTTTTTTCCACAAAAAAATTATTTTTTCATTTTTATGGATCAATTTGTGAAGCACCTGGGGGTTCAAAGTGCTCACTATGCATCTAGGTACATTCCTTGGGGGGTCTAGTTTCCAAAATGGGGTCACTTGTGGGGGAGCCCCAATGTTTAGGCACACAGCGGCTCTCCATACGCAACATGGAGTCCGCTAACTATTCCAATTGTTAGCGGACACCATGTGACGTATGGAGAGCCCCTGTGTGCCTAAACATTGCAGCTCCCCCACAAGTGACCCCATTTTGGAAACTACACCCCCCCCAAGGAACATATCTAGATGCATAGTGAGCACTTGAACCCCCAAGTGGTTCACAAATTAATCCATAAAAATAAAAAAGTACTTTTTTTTTCCACAAAAAAATTATTTTTTTCATTTTTACGGATCAATTTGTGAAGCACCTGGGGGTTCAAAGTGCTCACTATGCATCTAGATACGTTCCTTGGGGGGTCTAGTTTCCAAAATGGGGTCACTTGTGGGGGAACTCTAATGTTTAGTCACACAGCGGCTCTCCATACGCAACATGGTGTCCGCTAACCGTTCCAATTGTTAGCGGACACCATGTCGCGTATGGAGAGCCCCTGTGTGCCTAAACATTGGAGCTCCCCCACAAGTGACTATATTTTGGAAACTAGACCCCCCAAGGAACGTATCTAGATGCATAGTGAGCACTTTGAACCTCCAGGTGCTTCACAAATTGATCCGTAAAAATGAAAAAATAAATTTTTTGTGGAAACAAAGTACTTTTTCATATTTACGGATCAATTTGTGAAGCATTTGGGGGTTCAAAGTGCTCACTATGCATCTAAATAAGTTCCTTGGGGGGTCTAGTTTCCAAAATGTGGTCACTGGTGGGGGAGCTCCAATGTTTAGGCACACAGGGGCTCTCTAAACGTGACATGGTGTCCGCTATCAATTTGAATGGAAAATCAGCTCAAATTGTTAGCGGACACCATGTCACGTTTGGAGAGCCCCTGTGTGCCTAAACATTGGAGCACCCCTACAAGTGACCCCATTTTGGAAACTAGACCCCCCAGGGAACTTATCTAGATGGGTGGTGAGCATTTTGAATGCCCCAGTGCTTCACAAATTAATCTGTAAAAATGAAAAAAGAAAATGTTTGTGGAAATAAAAGTACTTTTTCATTTTTACGGATGAATTTGTGAAGCACCTGGGGGTTTAAAATGCTCACCACCCATCTAGATAAGTTCCCTGGGAGCTCTAGTTTCCAAAATGGGGTCACTTGTGGGGAGCTTCAATGTTTAGGCACACAGGGGCTCTCCAAACGCGACAAGGTGTCCGCTAACAATTTGAATGGAAAATCAGCTTAAATTGTTAGCGGACACCATGTCGCGTTTGGAGAGCCCCTGTGTGCCTAAACATTGGAGCTCCCCTACAAGTGACCCCATTTTGGAAACTAGACCCCCCAGGGAACTTATCTAGATGGGTTGTGAGCATACTGAACCCCCAGGTGCTTCACAAATTAATGAAAAAAATATATTTTGTGGAAAAAAGTACTTTTTCATTTTTACGGATCAATTTGTGAAGCACCTGGGGGTTCAAAGTGCTCACTATACATCTAGATACGTTCCCTGGGGGGTCTAGTTTCCAAAATGGGGTCACTTGTGGGGGAGCTCCAATGTTTAGGCACACAGGGGCTCTCCAAACGCGACATGGTGTCCGTTAACAATTTGAATGGAAATCAGCTCAAATTGTTAGCGGACATCATGTCACGTTTGGAGAGCCCCTGTGTGCCTAAACATTGGAGCTCCCCTATAAGTGACCCCATTTTGGAAACTAGACCCCCCCAGGGAACTTATCTAGATGGGTGGTGAGCATTTTGAAGACCCCAGTGCTTCACAAAATAATCTGTAAAAATGAAAAAAGAAAATTTTTATGGAAATAAAAGTACTTTTTCATTTTTACGGATGAATTTGTGAAGCACCTGGGGGTTGAAAGTGCTCACTATGCATCTAGATACGTTCCTTTGGGGGTCTAGTTTCCAAAATGGGGTCACTTGTGGAGGAGCTCCTATGTGGAGACGCACAGGGGCTCTCCAAACGCAACATGGTGTCCGCTAACAATTTGAGCTCATTTTGCATTCAAATTGTTAGCGGACACCATGTCGCGTTTGGAGAGCCCCTGTGCGTCTCCACATTGGAGCTCCCCACAAGTGACCCCATTTTGGAAACTAGATCCCCAAAGGAACGTATCTAGATGCATAGTGAGCACTTTCAACCCCCAGGTGCTTCTCAAATTGATCCATAATAATGAAAAAAGAAAAGTTTTGTGGAAAAAAAAAGTGCTTTTTCATTTTTATGGATTAATTTGTGAAGCACCTGGGGGTTCAAAGTGCTCACTATGCATCTAGATACGTTCCTTGGGGGGTCTAATTTCCAAAATGGGGTCACTTGTGGGGGAGCCCCAATGTTTAGGCACACAGGGGCTCACTAAACACAACATGGTTACAGCTAACAATTTGAGCTGATTTTTATTCAAATTGTTAGTGGACACCATGTCGCGTTTGGAGAGCCCCTGTGTGCCTAAACATTGGAGCTCCCCCACAAGTGACCCCATTTTGGAAACTAGACCCCCCAGGGAACATATCTAGATGGGTAGTGAGCATATTGAACCCCCAGGTGCTTTACAAATTGATCTGTGAAAATGAAATAGTACTTTTTTTTTCACAAAAATTTTCTTTTAGCCTAAATTTTTTTGTTTTCACATGGCAACAGCATAAAATTCATCCTAAAATTTGTTGGGCAATTTCTCCTGAGTACACCGATACCTCATATGTGGTCATAAACCACTGTTTGGGCGCACGGCAGGGGTCAGAAGGGAAGGAGCGCAATTTCACTTTTTGGATGTAAAATTAGCTCCAAAATTCAAATTGCGCTCCTTCACTTCTGAGCCCTGCCGTGCGCCTAAACAGTGGTTTATGACCACATATGAGGTATCGATGTACCCGGGAGAATTTTCACAACACATTTTAAGATCCATTTTATCCTGTTGCCCATGTGAAAATGAAAGAATTGAGGCTAAAAGAACATTTTTGATAAAAAAATTAAAATATCCATTTTTTGTTTCCACTTTGCTTTAGTTCCTGTGAAGCACCTGAAGGGTTAATAATCTTCTTGAATGTAGTTTTGAGTAGCTTGAGGGGTGCAGTTTTTGGAATAGTGTCACTTTTGGGTGTTTTCTGTCATGTACACCCCTCAAAAGGACTTCAAATGTGATGTGGTCACTAAAAAAAATGGTTTTGTAAATTTTGGTTGAAAAATGAAAAATTGCTCTTGAACTTTGAACCCTTATAACGTCCTAACAAAAAATCTTTTTTTTTCCAAAATTGTGCTGATGTGAAGTAGACATGTGGAAAATATTATTTAATAACTTTTTTCTGTCACATATCTCTCTTGTTTATCAGAAAAAAAAATAAAAAATGTGAAAATTGTGAAATTTTCTAAATTTTTGCCATATTTTTGATTTTTTCACAAATAAACGCAAAAATTATCGACTTAAATTTAATACTAGCATGAAGCCCAATATGTCACGAAAAAACAATCTCAGAATCGCTAGGATCCGTTGAAGCGTTCCCGAGTTATAACCTCATAAAGGGACACAGGTCAGAATTGCAAAAAAGGCCAAGGTCTTTAGGGTCAAAATAGGCTGGGTCCTGAAGGGGTTAATCATCCTCCGGGTCCCGTCCCTCGCCTGCCTGTGAGCCACAAAACCCACCTGGTCCGAGTGAACCAGCTGGGGGATCACCTCCACTAGCCGCATCGCTAGAAGCTTGGAGTAGATTTTTAGATCCGTGTTGAGAAGAGAAATTGGGCGATAACTCTCCGGGAGCTCCGGGTTCTTTCCCAGTTTGGGTATGGTCGTCACAGTGGCTTCTAGAGCCTCAGCAGGAATAGCACCCCCCTCCCTCCACGAGTTGTATTCTCTAAGGAGAAATGGTGCCAGGGTGTCTCCGAATGCCCTGTAATATTCATTTACAAAGCCGTCGGGGCCTGGGGCTGTGCCCGACTTCAACGAGGCAATGACTTTAAGAATCTCCACAGAGGAGAATGGGCGATTTAATTCCTCCAGGACATCCGGCAAGACCCTAGGGAGTTCCACCGAGGCCAAGAAGTCCCGTATGCCAGAAACCGTCGGCTGAGGGGTTGCTGTGTCACCAGATAGGTTATATAGTCGTCTATAATAGGAGGCAAACACCTCCACCATCTGTCGAGGGTCTCTCACTTCCACCCCCTGAGGGTCTCGCATAAGAGTGATCATGGACTAAAAAGATCTGGTCTTCAGTCTCCTGGCCAGAAGTTTACCCGCCCTGTCACCCATGGAGTAATAGCGGGTTTTTAGTTTTCGCATCCCTGTCTCATATTGGCAAAGCAAGAGCAACCGGAGTTGCGAGCAGGCTTAATCTCAGCCAAAAAGGCCGGGGTAGGAGAGGCTTTGTTTTGCAATTCTAGTGTCTGAATCTTTTCTATGCATTCCCTTCTCTGAGAATCTCTTAACCTCTTTCTGCGAGCTGCTGTCTTGAGAAGGAGACCGCGTATTACTGCCTTGTGAGAGGCCCACAAGACATTTTCCGAGACATCCCCAGTGTCGTTTTCCTGGAAAAATCGCCTAATGCCCACTTCCGTCTCAGCTAGAATCTGTTGGTCTATCAGTAGGTCAGGGGCGAGTCGCCACCTCCTAGGTCTGCCACCTCCGCCCCCAAGCGCCACCTCCAACAACACCGGCGCATGGTCAGACCATGTGATGGTTCCCACCTCTGCCCCCCTACAATCTGAGAGGGACAGGTCGTCCACCAGGAAAAAGTCAATCCTGGAGTACGACCCATGCAGACCAGCGTGGAACGAATAGTCCCTCTCTCCCGCATGGAGGTAACGCCAAATGTCGTGGAGGCGACGCTCTCTGCATAGAGGAAGCAGATCTCTCTGTTTACGCCTCACCGAAGCCGAGGAGTCCAGCCTTGCCTCCATGACCGCGTTGAAGTCACCACAAATGATGAGTCTGCCGTCGCCCTCCCCCTTTAATTTTCCAAAGAGCGATTTTAAGAACCGGAATTGTCCCCCATTAGGGGCATATATTGTCGTCAGAATGTATGGCACGCCCGCAATCTCACAGTTGACAATGAGGAAGCGACCCGCTGGGTCCGCCACGACTCGTCTCAGCTGGAACTGAAGGGAGGAACTCGTCATTATGCAAACCCCTGCTTTCTTCGCTGTATTGTTAGCAAAGAAAATGTTAGGGTATCTGGGATTGTGAAGTCTATGGTTATCTCCCTCCAGCAAATGCGTCTCCTGCAGACATACCACCTCAGCTCGTGAATGGGCGACCTCCCTCCATAGAAAAGACCTCTTCGCTGGGGAATTCAAACCCCGTACATTGAGGGACAAAATTTTAAAGCTCATGATGTTACGATGTAAGGGTGCCCCCCCTCCCTAGAGGAAAAAGTAGCAAGTCCTAAGGTAGAGAAGGAAAGACAGATGGGATAGGGGTGGAAGGTAGGGGGGGGGAAGAAAAAGGGTAAAGGGGGGAGAGAAGAGACTGGGGAGAGGGAAAGGAGACAAATACAGGTTTTGAAAACACAATAATGTAAACAGGTCAAGCTCATACAATTTTGAGCAACTAGGGGCGAGCGTGGGCAGCGAAACTACCCTGTAGGGATAGAGAGTTCAGCTCTCCCAACACCAATTGGGAGGGAAAGGGGAGACTCACAGCCCACCTCCATAAAATCCAGACCATTAAATAGGTCTGGGGGTATCCAGAAATAGAAAGGATACAAAGAACTCCTTAGCCGGCGACCTCCGCCAGAACCTGCGCCGTCAGACTCCAGCGTCCCCAGAGCCAGAGCGATCTCCTGAGCGTTGCCGTTCACTGTCTTTGTCACGGGGCGAGTCGGAGTGGCGGGGTAGCCTCCAATCCGCCAAAGCGTGCTTCAGTTTGGTAGGAGACAGGAACGTATGGCGAGTTCCTTTATAGCGGAAAATTACACTAACAGGGGTGCCCCAAGTGTATTGTATGCCGCTGGAGCGAAGGATCTTGCAGTACGGTGCGAAGTCCCGATGCCTGGCCAGCGTGCCAGGCGAGAGATCCTGGTAGATCGCCCATGAGGAGTAGGGTGCGGTCATTAAAGGTTTTTCACGGAGAGAACGCAACAGCGACTCCCTGGTTGAGGGCACCATCAGAGTCACAAGAACATCTCTCGGGAGATCCTGGTTAATCCGCTGGGATCTAGGTAAACGGAATGCCTTAGCAATTTGTAGGTCTGACGCTTCCGTTTCGGGGAGGACCAGCAAAAGGAACGGAGGGATCAGCGACATAAGATCTTCCTCCGAGTCAGCGTCCTCCATTCCCCTGATCTTAAAGTTGCATCTGCGTTGCTTGTCGTCTAGCGCCCACATCGACGTTTTTAGCGAATTCCCCTCTGCAACAACATTTTGATACTCGTCTGCTAGTTCGTTGTGTGCTAATGCATATTCCGCCATTTTCGACTCCAGGTGGCCCGTACGTTCTCCCATTGCCGCCATGTCAGCTCGGAGGTCCCCAATGATACCTTTAAGATCCTCCTGAATGGACTGGCGCAGAGAATCTAGCATGCCCCTCAGGCATCGTTGTGTGACCGGAGGGGAATCATCCTCATGCATCTCCCGGTGGTATTGTCCCTGCTCCCGTGGTGAGCGGCGGGGAGAGGAGGTTTGAGAAGAAGCAGGCGCCATTTTGGAGCAGTCTGGGGCCGCTCGATCCGGCGGGAAGAAATCCATCAGCCTTTGAGACATGCTGCGGGTCCGGGAGCCACCTCAGGGCATCTCCAGCCGGTGACAGAGTGGGGACTGGCTCCGGGAAGCGGGATCTGGTACCAGTTAATGCCGTTTAAGCTCTGGAAGAGGGCGCCGGGCCGGAGCTCACCAGTTATGCGTCCGACATGTACAACGTCTGGACACGCCCCCTTTCCGCACTGGAACTTTTAATGTACTGAAAAGTAAGCATTAAAGATTACTGAAACCCAGCTACCGGTGAGTGACGCCTATATTTTTCTATTTCATATGTTGAACATTGTCTATATGGCGTGCAACACCTGAGCACTGGGGGATTGCCCTAAATGGGAAGCAGCTGAGCTCTAATACAAGCCGTAGTGCTGGACCGCACATCTCTGGAACTTGTTGATATAATGAGTATGTTCACATCAGAAATGGCAACACATAGTACTGTAGTGTGCACTTTCCTGTTGCTTTTTCAGTAACCGGCAGATGCAGAGGGATGAAGGCACAACATCAGGTGCTCATGATACCTATGTGACAGGCTACACTTCCATGTGGTGCTAAAGGTTTGTTTGGTGTTGTGATGAGGTATGTGTGTATTACAATTACCACGCAGCCTCCTAATCCGTGCACAGATGCTTTCAATGCGCCCTGGACACTTGTATCTCAAGTCCGCCACCTTCTTCTGGATCTGCTTGGTGGTGCGCTCCACACCCAGTCTCCTCAGCAGGGCCCTCTTTACTTTACGCAGGATGGCCTGCTTGTCGATACGTGGGTGCTGGTGGCCCTGCTGACACCAATAGTCACAGCTGTCCTCCTGTCTATGAGAATCAACAGTTCAGGCTGACCCATGCTGCAGATCTGTGTCCTGATGCCATGGCTACCTCTGCAGGGATAAGGGAAAGCACCTGGAAGGCAGGGCCCAACATGACACAACGGCATGACGTCATTGCGCATGCTCGTTACACAGAGGAGACTTTAGGAACTGCGGCACTTTTTGCGCAACAGCGTCGTGTGCCTTGGAGAGACACCGTAACGTCACCTCAGTACATCAAAAATGACCCGCAGGGTGACGGACGTGCGTGGCACATGTAGAACGCACATGCGTTACTATTTTTATTCAAAAAGTGGAGAAAAAAACAGGGCACTGCAGGAATTGCTTAAATATGCCGCACTAATGCTGATCCCGAGTGGGAGAGGTGTGGACACTCCTCAACGGTGGTGCTCGCTAATATAGTCCATAGAATATAGTGAATATGTAGAAAAAATGCAGCACTCACCGTTATGAAAGTCTTCCATTTATTGGTGCCGGGAAGTGAACATGGCAGCCAAGTTACAGACGTAACATAATGGGGGGAGGGAGTGGGGAGTGCAGCCGCGAAATGGTGCCGTTCGTCGTTGGCACTCCCCACTCCTTCACCCCATTATGTTACGTCTGTAACTTGGCTGCCATGTTCACTTCCCGGCACCAATAAATGGAAGATTTTTATAATGGTGAGTGCCGCATTTTTTCTACATATTTACTAGTTACTATTTTTATGTGAGGGTGACATATGGTTTGTGATTTGTGTATGATGCACATGTTGTTTTACACATTTCACCAAACAAAAATGACACTTGTATTAAACTTATTTTTGAATCTATGCTTGATTACACCAATGTACATTTTGCCCCTATTACGAAATAAATCATGACGTACTGACATCATACATGCAGTATCAGTCTGATGCCGTACCCAATGACACTGGTACTTTGCCTTTTCACACACTTATGAAGAAGATGCGTCTGGTGAAGAACGCAAAGATCATCAAATATGGTGCCATGGCCAGCCAATGGGAATGCAGGAGCTACCACCAATTGCGGCAGATGGGGCGAGCCTAACAGAACGCTCAGGCATGCCTCTGGAATTTCTTCCAGATTGTCTGAGCTCGCTTCCTACATCGCTATCGCCCTGTCACACGCCATGATGCGGTGAAATCGCCTGGTGGAAATCGCCTGATTTCTCAGCAGAGCAGGGCAATCAGGCGACGCTCCACCGGCGATTTCACGCCGTAAAATCTATATGTCTCGCGCCACTATGCACAGGCGTTGTGGTTTACACATTGCCGAAATACACAAATTTACGGAGATATAGAAGCCATATTGCCACGTGTGACGGTACCTTTAAGAGTGTAAATCAACACACAATGTTGCAAAAGATGTTGGTTGTTCACAGCTGTGTCTAAAATCTGGTCCAAATACAAACAACATGGGAAGGTTGTTAAAGGGAAACATACTGGTAGACCAAGGAAGACATCAAAGCGTCAAGACGGGAAACTCAACGCAATATGTCTCCAAAACTGGAAATGCACAACAAAACAAATGAGGAACGAATGGGAGGAAACTGGAGTGAATGTCTGTGACTGAACTATAAGAAACCGCCTAAAGGAAATGTGATTTGCATACAGAAAAGCTAAACAAAAGTCATCATTAACACCTAAACAGAAAAAAACAAGGTTACAATGGGCTAAGAAAAAGCAATCGTGGACTGTGGATGACTGGATGAGAGTCATGTTCAGTGATGAATCGCGAATCTGCATTGGGCAAGGTGATGATGCTGGAACTTTTGTTTGGTGTCATTTCAATGAGATTTATAAAGATGACTGCCTGAAGAGAACATGCAAATTTCCACAGTCATTGATGATATGGGGCTGCATGTCAGGTAAAGGCACTGGGAAGATGGCTGTCATTACATCTTCAATAAATGCCCAAGTTTACATTGATATTTTGGACACTTTTCTTACCCCATCAATTGAAAAGATGTTTGGGGATGATTAAATTATTTATCAAGATGATAATGTATCCTGCCATAGAGCAAAAACTGTGAAAACATTCCTTGAAAGAAGACACATAAGGTCAATGTCATGGTCTGAAAATAGTCCAGATCTCAATCCAATTGAAAATCTTTGGTGGAAGTTGAAGATAATGGTCCATGACAAGGCTCCAACCTGCAAAGCTGATCTGGCAACAGCAATCAGAGAAAGTTGGAGCCAGATTGATGATATGTACTGTTTGTCACTCATTAAGTCCATGCTCAGAGACTGTAAGCTGTTATAAAAGCCTACAAAAGTAACTGTGACTGACTAGCACTTTTTTTTTCAAGATTTCTTTTAGTGTTTCTTAAAGGCAGAGAGTTGCCATTTGAAATTACTTTAGTTTTGTGCTATGTCTGTGATCTGCTTTTTTTCCAAAAAGTTAAACAGCTGAATAGACATCCTCCGAGCCAGATGATTCCATAATTTTTGCCAGGGGTTGTAGTCATGTGATCCTTCAGCTGTTGCTGGTGATAGCTCATTCTTACCTTGACCAGCCTGGAGAGTGGATGTGTTTGAGCCACTGCTGTGGAAGATCAGCCAACCTGATGCTGTTCCCCCTGCTGCTCTCAGGAGAGAAGCAGCAAATTCAAGTAGTTTAGTTTTTTTGTGTTTTCCTATTCCCTTGGATGGGGAGAGGGGGTTTTATTCCAGGGTTTCCCAGGAAATAGGGTTACGCTGATGGCTCATAGCTCGCCACTTTTTTCAGGATTTCCTTAGCATTGCACAAGGTGTTGAAATTATCACCTTTGCAAGTGAGGAAGTTACCACCTGTGCAAAGCTAAGGAAAAACTGAAACCTTGCACTATTCACAGCCATTGAGGATTGTAGTTGGCCACCCCTGCCTTAGAAGTTTCTGTGAAGGCAACAGGAATCCTCGAGCCCTTTCACCACAACTGTCTTTAACATTAATAATAAAAATGCATGCTACTCCGGAGATTGTAAACATTTTGTGGATATATACAAGGAAGAATTAAATACATTTTCATTTTTTGGGATAGAAAAGGTAGATTGTTCTGTACGTGGAAGACACTGGAAGAAAAAAACTCCTCTCAAGAGTTATTTTGGATTGTGAAACTCAAGACACAACATCCTAATGGTATGAACTATAAAAATGACACTTTATACCAATAGTTTTGTGTAGCAGAGTTATTTTATGTGGATGTGTAAATAAGCACCATAATTCAGGTAATTGTATTCATATGTGTGTAATCAACTTTGATCTGTGATTGGCTGTCACATGTTTTTTAACTTTTTTTTTAACAAAAATGTATATAGAATACCATGCGGTAAATTTAAGTACTTTATTGTGAAAGACATAAAACCAGATGGGGGATTGAAAAGAGAATTACACATCCAAGAGGTGAGCCCAGGTACAAATATACAATTCCAGACAGTATAAGAATAAAGGTACACATGCAAAGGTCCACAGAAGATCGAAATAGCACATCACATCTGAGAAAGACATATAATCATGACAATATTTTGGCATATATAGCCCAGTGTGAAAATAAACCCAAATATGAAGGCTAGTTTGTGCCCTATAGCAAGGATGGTATATGTGCACAGCCCGTGGTCTCTAAAGTGCAAGTGCATATAATAGAAAAAAGACTATAGTCAAGAGACCTGTTAACAGGCTGTGGAACAAATACCTTAAGTAATATACTGCTGAACAAAGTGCAACATCAAATTACCAGGAGCCCACCATCAGGACTGACAGAGACCCAGAACTGCCCTATGCATGTTTCACCTGTTAATACAGGTTTCTTCAGGGGAATAAGAGTTCCAGTGAATAAGGGCATTGAGCCACAAACACGTTGAAGTGAATCCTCAGCCAATATGATTTTTTACATTGTTTGAAATAAACTTGAAGATTTTATATTATGGGACTCGCCAGTCCCTCCTTGGATTTAATAGCCCAAGTCACTACAATTTGGCTGGAGCCCCACAATAGTAAGGACAGACAAAGCTACAACCCAGGTCATTGTGAGGCATTTGCAGCTAATTTACCAATCCAGTAAATAGTTAAAATAAACACAGATGAAGAAAAAACTTCTTTATTACAAAGAAAACACAAGGAGACAATTCCTTTGTTGTAAATAAAACACACAGACAACCCACTGTCACATATTTATTAAGGCAAAACATACCCTCCGACGATGATCCACAGCAATGGACCTCGAAGATCTGCAGCGCTACTACATCCTTGTGAGCAGACACGTCCATTCACCTGGAGAAGCAGGCTCACACTGACACACAGCTGTGCCATTAGAGAGTTCATTTGAAGACTCTGCAGAGCCGCGCATGCTCTGTCCCCAGATGAACTGTGTGACATCACTGCTGAGCTCAGAAAGACGAATTCCAGTGTTTAAGCGCTACTCCCATTGGGCGGACATGTCTCCAGACTCTCCGCTTACTGAGATGTAGTAGAGCTAAGATTGTTTGTCGCAGAACAAATCGTGCTGGCTGTGGATTACCATTGAAGGGTATGTTTCATGAGTAATAAAGACCCCTTATTACCCAGTCTTCCACCAGTAACAGAGCGCCTGGAAAAGGGGTAACTGCCAGTTTTGGCTCCTCTCATGGAGATGCTAATTCTGGAGCAGCCGTGGGCTGCAATTTTTAGCATGGAGAGCCCAGAATGCTTGGGCCTCACCATGCTTAGAATTTCAGTCCCTAGCTGACTGGGTTACCTTGGCTGGCAATCAAACATACGGCGCAGTGCACACCCATTTTTACAATTATGTATTTATTTTTACAGTAATCTGATGTTAGTTTGGTTGCCATACTGACATACAGATGTCAGCAGAGAGGGTACGCTGATCTAAGTCTGATTTTAACCAATCAATTGGGGGAAACAGATAGGTTTATGAGAGGGCCTGGAAGCAGGGTGACAGCAGCGCTGAAGCTTGATAAGTGATACTCTAGCAAGCTAATGGCTGTGCCAAAACAGCGCAACGGGGCTCCTCAGTAAAATGGTTTGAGCTGTGATTGGCAGTTTTTAGGCTCCATTGAAGATGTTTCCTATGCCCTTGATTTTGCCTCCTATTGATTTGAATGGTCTTTGGAAGTTCGGCGAACTGTTTGTCAATCTATTCGGTGAACATATGCCCATTCGGCGAACAGAGCCGAACAGTAACTTCAAAAGGATCGCTCATCTCTAATCACTACCTCCTGAAACTAAAGGAATGTGTTGGTTTGGCCTGCAGATCATGATAATATGTAAGCATTATAAATTGCCAGTTGAATGACACGCAATGGCAGCTTCTTCTACCACACATTGGCTTTCTACATGGCAAAGTAGGGCTGGTGAACTTGATCAGGGAGATCAACTAGCCCATGTTTTAATTGTACCCCAGGATACAGTCTGGTTTGGGGACTTGTGTAGTACTACCTCATACAGCAGTGGGGGTGCTGCCATTACCATGCTTGCGCTTACGTAAATGCAGTGAAATGCAGCACTGGAACATATCCCAGCAAAAGCATTCGCTTTTGCTGAAATGCGTTCAAACGTTCTGTCATTTTGCGGACGTGCTTTTACTGCAAAATGCGTGCGCAAAGGAATCAACATGTCAATTCTTTGCACTTTTTGACATGCGCTACTCCCATAGCCCACATTATAAAGTGGGTTCAGGAAAAGCGCAGGTCAAAATGCTCAGCGTGTAAATGAAGTTGCACTTTTTTGCGCAAAGTGCGGCAAAAACACGCAACTGCAAAAAAAAGTGCTGCTATTACGCAGCATGTGAACGTAGCCTTATATCTTCTTTTCTTTCATTGCTCAAACAGTAGCAGCAATAGAAGTGGTGGAACAGGATAAAATAGTCTGTAGCACCACAAGTCCCAGGCAGATAGGAAGCAGAATGACAAAATGACTGCTCTGCCCACATCTCCAAGCTGGAATGAGGTGGAGCAGAGCAGTCATTGAGGGGTCAGATTGCCCTCCTGCTCACTAATTGCTGCGATCAGGTGCTTGAGCTGAACATAAGAAAGGTGGGCAGCTCTAGAGCGCCCTCTTACTGGTATATAGCCAGCGAATAACTCGAACAAGGATCGCATTGTAATGCATGCACTGGCCACAGTATTTTTATGAAGCTGTCACGCTCGAGTCAGTGAATCCACCATCCAGTTTGTGCATTAGAATGCGATCCTCTCGTGAGCTATATGCCAGTAAGATACCGATTTCCATAAGCTATTATTTTCTTTAGCATAATGTAGTGATTTGCTCACTGATAGTACAGGTAAAACTCAAATGGTAGTGGGATTAATGCAGACAGGCACAATTTTACAGTAAAACAAAGTCCATTCAGTTTATTACACATCTTAAACCTCATTATATGGTACAGTCCATTAACATCAGCGAACATTCATGACATTCAGTCTGTTCCAATGGTGGATACACCCACCTGGCATTATATACATTTTCTGTTACTGTGTCCCAGTGCAGGCATCACAACTTTCACTCCCTGAACTCTCAGTTTGTTATAAGAGAGCTGGCTTACAACAAGGATTGCAACGGTGCCAGAAATGGAATATACTTATAAAAAAGAGAAATCTGGCACTCCAAAAAGACAATTAGTCCAATGTATATTGTTGATGGTTTTATTCGTGAAATCAATTCAATATTTCTTTTTTGTATTGGTATCAGTCATTCGTATAAACGTTTTCGGCTTATCGCCTTCTTCAGACACAAACAACTGATGATCAAAGCAGAAAAATTACAATGAATAACATGAGAAATTATAGATGACACTCAAGTCTTTACAGAAATTATTCACAAAAAACCAAGCAACCTCTACAGGGAGCTATATATCAATAAAGGATACAGAAAAGAAAAAGGGAAGGGGAGGAAAGTTTATATTACAGAACAATAGTTCAACACAGTTCAGAATTCCATCATAGTGAAAGAGAATTTTTTGATAAACGTATATACCTGTATATCACTTTTTCGTATGCAATATCTCTTCAAATTAACAAAAAATTTATTTGCACAATGTGTCTATAGAGGAAAAAAAACACACTTGTCAAAAGTAAATAAAAGTATACTCCTACCCTGAGGGAACTAAACACTACTGGACCCTCCAGAGAACACTCCTTGAATCTGACTTGATTAGGTCATTGGTATATTATACATATACCATAGGTAACATATGGAAACCATATTACCATAATGAAGAAAAAAACGCTAATTAACATGCACTAAAAAGGAAATAGTACGTAAACAACCCAAAAACGAAACACGGTGCGTGTGCGATGCGTGGTGGACAATCACTTTACCTTATGCTAATAACTGTGCAGTTCAATATTGAAATTAATCGTCATATCGAAAACAGACCTTTTGGGAATATTCTAGATAGAAAAAAATAATTTGTAAATTACTTTTACTGTAATCAATATGACACCATATAGTCACCTAATCAAATCCATACCTTTTATGTCGATTAACTGAGATAACACTACCACAACATAATGTAATGGGAATCAAACAACAGGAAACGATTGTCATGGTAGTGTTTTCCTGTTAAAAGCGCTACTGTTGTCAGGGAAACACTGTTAAGCCTAGGAAAGAGAAAATAGGGGAAAATAATAAGTAAATAAGGTTATATTAGATGCAGTAATCGCTAAGAATGTACTGGTAACTATATATATCAAAATTGTATACAAATGATACTTAATGAAAAGGAGTAGATATACATATATTAGTCTGGTAACATCATATGTTAAAGGAACAGCTTGACAATTGAATACTAGAACAACCCCCATGGGTCAACAAATAAACTGCCATTAGTAGTTTAATGGAGAGAATTAGAACCAAATATATCAATAATTGAAGAAAAGATCATGTCACGACACCTCGTATTCCCTGTCAAGACCCAAAGGAGATAAAGTCTGGAGACGGTGTATCCAAAATGATTCCCTATCTTTCAGGCGTTTGATCCTATCTCCTCCTCGTCTAGCTAGGGGCACCTGTTCCAGGACTTGAAAGCGGAGTTGAGAAATTCCATGTGCCCTATCTATAAAGTGGCTCGGTACCGGAAGCAGAGTATTACCACACCTAATGGTGGATTTGTGTTTACTAATGCGGTCTCGGATATGCTGGGTAGTCTCCCCAACGTACCCGAGACCGCACGGACACTTCAAAAGATACACCTTCTGTCCTACTCCGAATCTTAATTCCTTTCAGATTGACCAGGAACTTAGGCGGTTCTTTAGAACAATTAGACTTAAAACACATTTTGGTCGTTTAGGCAATGATATACTTCCAATGCCCACCTCTTCCTCCTCTGAGTTCACCCTGAAGGATCTGAATTTACGCATTGTTAGTAAATTTCAGCCTCCTAAGAACTACCATCCGGTTGAGTTCCCTCAATTCCTTCATATTTAAAGGATACATCTCACTTTCTCACAGTCATTCGGGAGTTAGGGATGTTACCAATGAATAGCATTTTGGTCACTATGGACGAACACGTCATCAATGTAACGTTTCCAAGTTAATGCCCTAGACTGTATCATAGGGTCAAATAAGACATAATTATGTTCAAAATAAGCTATGAAGATGTTAGCGTAGGGGGGCGCCATGTTGGACCCCATGGCGGTCCCCCTATGCTGCATGTAAAACTGGTCCATAAACAAAAAATAATTGTTACGGAGAACCAATTCTGTAAACTCACTGCAAAACTCTCTTTGCTGGATACTGAGCTTGCTATATGTAGCCAAAAACCACTTAATGGCCTCTAGGCCCAAATCATGTCCTATGGACGTGTACAGACTGTTCACGTCCATAGTGACCAAAATGCTATTCATTGGTAACATCCCTAACTCCCGAATGACTGTGAGAAAGTGAGATGTATCCTATAAATATGAAGGAATTGAGGGAACTAGAGGAGACAGAATCTTATCCACCACTTTTGACAAAGGCGAAAGTAGAGACTCAGTGGACGCTACAATGGGGCGTCCAGGAGGATGTAGAAGGTTCTTGTGCACCTTCGGCAAAGTATAAAATACTGGCGTGATGGGGTGCTGTGCAACAAGAAATTCAGCTAATTTAGAGTCAATGGTATTATTATTTAAATAATACTCAACCCTCTTAGTTACTATGTTCCTAATGGAACTAGTAGGATCACGGTCAATCGGAGTATAAGTTTCAACATCACTTAATTGCTGTTTAATCTCATTGACATAATATGACCTTTCCATAATTACCACAGCACCCCCTTTATCCGCCGGCTTAATAATAACCTTTTTGTTAGCCTGAAGTTGGCGAATAGATTGTATAGCATATGTTGGAAGATTCCGTTTTAGTCTATGCTCTCCTCGTTCTATTTCAGTAATAAGCCGATCAACATCCTGTGTAACCAGTTTAGCAAACGTCTCAACCGGATGGTAGTTCTTAGGAGGCTGAAATTTACTAACAATGCGTAAATTCAGATCCTTCAGGGTGAACTCAGAGGAGGAAGAGGTGGGCATTGGAAGTATATCATTGCCTAAACGACCAAAATGTGTTTTAAGTCTAATTGTTCTAAAGAACCGCCTAAGTTCCTGGTCAATCTGAAAGGAATTAAGATTCGGAGTAGGACAGAAGGTGTATCTTTTGAAGTGTCCGTGCGGTCTCGGGTACGTTGGGGAGACTACCCAGCGTATCCGAGACCGCATTAGTAAACAAAAATCCACCATTAGGTGTGGTAATACTCTGCTTCCGGTACCGAGCCACTTTATAGATAGGGGACATGGAATTTCTCAACTCCGCTTTCAAGTCCTGGAACAGGTGCCCCTAGCTAGACGAGGAGGAGATAGGATCAAATGCCTGAAAGATAGGGAATCATTTTGGATACACCGTCTCCAGACTTTATCTCCTTTGGGTCTTAACAGGGAATACGAGGTGTCGTGACATGATCTTTTCTTCAATTTTTGACATATTTGGTTTTAATTCTCTCCATTAAACTACTAATGGCAGTTTATTTGTTGACCCATGGGGGTTGTTCTAGTATTCAATTGTCAAGCTGTTCCTTTAACATATGATGTTGCCAGACTAATATATGTATATCTACTCCTTTTCATTAAGTATCATTTGTATACAATTTTGATATATATAGTTACCAGTACATTCTTAGCGATTACTGCATCTAATATAACCTTATTTACTTATTATTTTCCCCTATTTTCTCTTTCCTAGGCTTAACAGTGTTTCCCTGACAACAGTAGCGCTTTTAACAGGAAAACACTACCATGACAATCGTTTCCTGTTGTTTGATTCCCATTACATTATGTTGTGGTAGTGTTATCTCAGTTAATCGACATAAAAGGTATGGATTTGATTAGGTGACTATATGGTGTCATATTGATTACAGTAAAAGTAATTTACAAATTATTTTTTTCTATCTAGAATATTCCCAAAGGGTCTGTTTTCGATATACGATTAATTTTAATATTAAACTGCACAGTTATTAGCATAAGGTAAAGTGATTGTCCACCACGCATCGCACACGCACCGTGTTTCGTTTTTGGGTTGTTTACGTACTATTAATGCATGTTAATTAGTGTTTTTTTCTTCATTATGGTAATATGGTTTCCATATGTTACCTATGGTATATGTATAATATACCAATGACCTAATCAAGTCAGATTCAAGGAGTGTTCTCTGGAGGGTCCAGTAGTGTTTAGTTCCCTCAGGGTAGGAGTATTTTATTTACTTTTGACAAGTGTGTTTTTTTTCCTCTATAGACACATTGTGCAAAGAAACTTTTTTGTTAATTTGAAGAGATATTGCATACGAAAAAGTGATATACAGGTATATACGTTTATCAAAAAATTCTTTTTCACTATGATGGAATTCTGAACTGTGTTGAACTATTGTTTTGTAATATAAACTTTCTTCCCCTTCCCTTTTTCTTTTCTGTATCCTTTATTGATATATAGCTCCCTGTAGAGGTTGCTTGGTTTTTTGTGAATAATTTCTGTAAAGACTTGAGTGTCATAATTTCTCATGTTATTCATTGTAATTTTTCTGCTTTGATCATCAGTTGTTTGTGTCTGAAGAAGGCGATAAGCCGAAAACATTTATACGAATGACTGATACCAATACAAAAAAGAAATATTGAATTGATTTCACGAATAAAACCATCAACAATATACATTGGACTAATTGTCTTTTTTGGAGTGCCAGATTTCTCTTTTTTATAAGTATATTCCATTTCTGGCCCCGTTACAATCCTTGTTGTAAGCCAGCTCTCTCTTATAACAAACTGAGAGTTCAGGGAGTGAAAGTTGTGATGCCTGCACTGGGACACTGTAACAGAAAATGTATATAATGCCAGGTGGGTGTATCCACCATTGGAACAGACTGAATGTAATGAATGTTCGCTGATGTTAATGGACTGTACCATATAATGAGGTTGTTTGTGTCTGAAGAAGGTGATAAGCCGAAAACCATCAACAATATACATTGGACTAATTGTCTTTTTGGAGTGCCAGTTTTTTCTTTTTTATTCCCTGAACTCTCAGTCCTCCATTCAGGAAACTGCCTCTCTGGGATCAACAACACCTGTCAGTTCCAGATCCACAGGAGGACTGGAGATTTCTTAATATCCCTGTGGTTTCCTCATCGCATATCTTTCAGGGTGCCGCCATTTCCACGCATAACCATACCAGGTGTATTCCAGGACAATGAGGGCTCCAAGTATCGAGAGCGAGACCTGGTTTTCACAGGTACTGCCGGAGCCATCCCAGGTTCTGCACATACATGGTTTCACACCAAGTGCTTCTGGCAACATGGCTTCTTGCCAGCCCAGAGAAACATGTGACCAAACTGGAAGTCAGACTATATCCCATCATTTACACATGAGACACACATATGGAAGGTTTCAGGTTAGCCAGACACACCCATGTCTTTCTGCAGACCTACCACTTGCAATGCATTAATCGTTATGGCACCACAGGTTCCATAGTGACCATTGTGGGTTTATATCGTAGGGTACAATCTGCATCGGCAACATATACCAGACGTTTGCAATGGAGCAAGCTGTTGCATCACAATAGGTAAAATATTCTGTCCTGCAGCTTAGAAATAGAAGCCAGACATGGATAATAAAGCCATGGTGACCATATTTTTTCATATTTACTATATAACTCTCTCTTTTGATAAATATAATGTTCACCTGTTATAACTGAATTAACTTTGTTAATGAGGTATTTTATGGCAGGTGGTGAAGATTGAAAACAATGTAGCACAATTAATTTACAAGCAGTAGTACAATAAATAACCAATAGCTATTTTACCATGTGTCTCTGGTGAGAATTCCTCCACATATCCAAGTATGCATAACTTAAGATCTCTAGATATTTTAATGTGCAAAATCATATCTATTGAATCCAATATATTAGGCTGGTTTCACACTAGCGTTTGATACTGATCAGGATATAAAGAGATGCACAGCCGCATATATAAACTGATGCAAATGCATGCCAGTGCAGCATTTTTTATCCTGATCAGTATGACAGGGAATTTTGGTTGAGAGCTTGCAATATAATAGTCATTGATGGTCGAGAGAGAGAGACTTTTACATGTTGAGGTGTCTGGCACAGTGAGCTGCCATCAGGAAGACAGTGTGGCACCATTGAACTCCTTTTGTGCTTTGTCTGCATCAGGATCCATGCGGTGTTTTCATGTGCCCTGATGCGGGCATTTTACGGAGACATGAAAAATGTACGGTGGGACGCAGGTGGATGCAAACTGTTGCCAGCGCAGACACCCTGCGTACACATGTTAAAAATAGGCAGCCAGTGTGGACCCATAGTGGGCCAGACTAGGACAAATGCCGATGCAAAGCATGCAAACACCAGTGTGAAACCACCCTAAGACCAATCTACAACATATGTATCATACCTGCTTGATCCACACAACATTTGTGACATTTGACATCAGTTCTACAATCAGCTTTTTAAAGAAATGTTAGCGTTCCATAACCTCTGTGTAATATATATATTGACTTGTATGTTTAGGAAATGCTCATTTGAACAATAGCTGCTGAATGTCTCACAACTTCACCATGCATGTATTCTTAATAGGGGGGAGTTGGTCACTGCCAGACACCTCTGTCAGCAGCTTATCTTCCCAGAAACAAAGTAATTGAGCAATGTCCATATTTCCTGACATTTCTTGTCTGGGGATAGTCAGGAAGCCCTCATACAAATGAAAAGTAACTATAGCGCAACCTAATCGTGGGTACAGGTGAATCTCAGCAGTGTTGTAAAATAAACAACCAATAGTTAATGTACCATGTGTCTCTGGTGAGAATTCCTCCACACATCCAAGTATACATAACTTAAGATCTCTACATATTTTAATGTGGAAAATCAAAGCTATTAAATCCAATATATTTGGCTGGTTTCACACTAGCGTTTGATACTGATCAGGATATGAAGAGATGCGCAGCCACATGTGCAAACTGATGCAAACGCATGCTAGCGCAGAGTTTTTATCCTGATCAGTATGATCCTGATCAGTTCTACAACCAACTTTTTAAATAAATGTTACTGTTCCATAACCTCTGTGCAATATATATACTGACTTAAATGTTTTGGGATTGCTTATTTGAACAATAGCTGCTGAATTTCTCACAACTACACCATGTATGTATTCTATGGCCGGCTTCACACCATGGTTTTCAGCTTTCAGGTTCTGTCCAGTTTGAACTGGACAGAACCTGATCCGGTTTTTCCCCATGTGTCCCTATGGTGCCGGATTGGTCCTATTTGGCCATCCGGTTTTGTTGTTTTTGTCCCCAATCTGATTTTGTCTGGTTTTGCACCGGACACAAAATGGGACTCAGCGTAATTTTTTGGCTCCGGTGCAAAAATTGGACAAAATCGGATCCTCCCGGATCCGGGGCGATCCAGCGCCCATAACATGGGAGTCTATGGGTGCCAGATCCATTAAAAAATCGATCGGATCATTTCCCAGATCCAATGAAAATCACAGCGCAGGCTCTGATCTGTCAGCCTGTGTGTGCAGTGCTGCTGTCCATGGTGCTGAACTCCCAGTCATGTCTCTGAAATACTGCTGTCCATGGTGTTGAATGAGCATGGCAGCATTTCAGAGACACAGCTGGGAGTTCAGCACCATGGACAGCAGTACTGCACACACAGGCTGACAGATCAGCACTATGGACAACAGCAGAAAAACGAATCTTGCAAAAAACAGGATTGGAGGGCATATTTGCCCACACTTGCTGCTCATCCTGTGCCATCAGGTTCTGTTTGGTGGATCCTGCAAATCACCGGGCAGAACCTGACAGCTGAAAACCTGGTGTGAAGCCGGCCTTAGTAAGGGGGAGTTGGTCACTGCCAAACACCTCTGCCAGCAGCTTATCTCCTCAGAAACATAGTAATTGAGCAATGTCCATATTTCCTCACATTTCTTGTCTGGGGATAGTCAGGAAGCTCTCATACAAATGAAAAGTAATTATAGTGCAACCTAATCGTGGGTACAGGGGAATCTCAGCAGTGCTGTATAAACAACCAATAGCTATTTTACAATGTGTCTCTGGTGAGAATTCCTCCACATATCCAAGTACACATAACTTAAGATCCCTAGATATTTTAATGTGGAAAATCATATCTATTGAATCTAATATATTAAGCTGGTTTCACACTAGCGTTTGATACTGATCAGGATATGAGGCGATGCGCAGCCGCATGTGCAAACTGAAGCAAACGAATGCCAGCGCAGCGTTTTTTTTCGTTCAATTTAAGTTTATTGAGTTTATAAATTGAGGTATAACATAACATCAATTATATAACAGGTAGTACGCCAAACATTATAGGACCTATAGCATTCAAATATAGAGAGTTACTTCGAACTCTGGAAGTCCGTACCATGGTATCTACATGAGCAGTATCTGTTCATCTGTCATAGGCGTTTAAAAAGAGGAACAGCAGAAGATAAAACAGCAAAAGACATAATATATAGCACTATACATTACATTGCCCCTACCCAACCACATATGAATCGCCAATTCAGTTGTTCTAATTGTGTTGTGTAGGTGGGGGTATACCATCTCGCGCTTTACATATGTAAGCCTGAGTTGTGCTAACCTGTCCTTTAAGGTCTTTAAACGAGATATCTAAACATACATCCAATTTATATTGTGACGCATTTCTCAAATTTCTCATTACTTTGCATCTAATGCAAGAGAAAGGGAAAGAAAAGAAGAGTGAGGAAAGAGAGAGGAAGTAAGGGAAAAGGGAACGGTCATATGGGTCCATGGGGGGTTTATTAGTAGCCGTATTTCCGTGCGAGACAGTCACCACAGTACATCCTCCACTTATAAGCCGTTCCATGGCTTCCTGCCCCCTCTGCCATGTCTCAGTCTGGTGTGGATATCAAACCCCGAATGTCAGGAGACTCACGGAAAATTATCCACTGGCTCCAGGTACGCCGGAATTTGTCTCCCGTATGGGTGACCTCGGCCGTAAGTTCCTCCATTCTACATAGCCTATTCATCTCAATCATCCACTCAGACAGGCGAGGCTGAATAGACGTCTTCCAATGTCTGGGTAGAATATTCCTGGCCGCAGTAAGGCAAAATCGTAAGAGGTCAGTTTTTTGGGATTTCATAGGTCCCGGCAGAATGGAGAGAAGTGCAACCTGCGGAGTCCTCTCCACCACCTGGCTCGTGACCTTCTGGCATAAGTCAAATACCTGTGTCCAGTAAGGCCGTATGTTATCACATTCCCACCACATGTGCAATAGAATCCCCTTTTCCTTTTGGCATCTCCAACACACTTCCGGGACAGTGGGAAAGATACGGTGAATATTTGCCGGGCATTGGTACCAACGGGAGATTATTTTGTAATTTCTTTCCTGTGCTGTACAGGCCATGGAGAGACCATGTGAATACACACAGGCCTTCTTCCAGTCTTTCTCAGAGATGTCTAGGTTTAAATCTAGCTCCCATTTTCTGAAAAATGAGAGGCTTTTCAAGGGTCCCGGAGGATTGAGAATATGGTATATAATGGAGATAGTTCGAATAGGTGGGTGATCTAGCATAAACAAGCCTTCAAACGCAGTCAAGGCCGAGTTATAGTGGGCTGGAGTCCGATCAGAAGTCAGAAATGAGTTTAACTGTGCGTATTCAAACCAAGACAGGTTTGGTCTGTTGGCGCTGAGGACTCGGAGGGGGGGTGAGTTGCCTCCACTCAGAATATGGACCATGCGTGGGTCATCTCCCTCCTGCCAGCCTAAAAAAGTATGAGCCTGCGTGGCAGGGTAGAACTCAGGGTTATGGAACAAAGGGGTGAGGGGGCCCCTACCCTTGGAGACCACACCTCTCCTAACCTCTCCATCCCAGATCTTCAAGGTCGTGGTCGTCACGTCACCGTCAGTTCCCGTCCCCGGCCTGTGGGATGCTGGTATCCAGGGCATGTAATGTATAGGGATCATTACTTCTTCCTGCTCTATGTCGACAATCTGTTTAGATCCACCCCGATACTGCCAATCTAGTAGTCTTGTTAGTATGGCCGCCTTATAATAATTCTTAAAGTTTGGTAGACCTATCCCACCATCGGACTTGCGTCGGAACAGTGTGGACGCACTGATCCTCGGTCTACCCTGTCTCCACACAAACCAGAAACAGCTGCCTGAAGTCTAGTGAAGAATGACGATGGAATAATAACAGGGACGGACTGGAAGAGATATAAGAATTTAGGGAGTATATCCATCTTCACAACATTTATACGTCCGAACCAGGACAACCGTTTTGTCTCATAATTTTTGATATCCTTAATAGTTCTCTGAAGCAAAGGAAGGAAGTTCAGGGAGAACCATTTAGTCTGGTCAAATGGGACCATCACTCCCAGGTATTTGATCGCATCACTCCGCCATTTAAATGGAAAGTGCTCGGATAGGTGAGTCTGTTCGTCCCCCGGCAAGGTTACATTCAATGCCTCAGACTTCGTGAAGTTCACCTTACAATTGCTATGCTTCCCAAAGCGTCTCGAATTCTTTAATCAGTGAGGGAAAGGTAATGCGTGGTTGAGAAATGAAGAGCAGCAGATCGTCTGCAAAAAGCGCAGCCTTGTAGTGTCTCTGTTTCTCCTGTACACCCTGTATAGCAGGGTTACGTCGTATTGCTATGGCAAGGTGTTCCATAACAATGACGTATAGCAGTGGAGACAGGGGGCAACCCTGTCTCGTGCCATTACTAATACGGAAAGGAGAAGATAGGACCCCATTTGCTCTAACCCTCGCTGTAGGGCAACTGTAAAGAGACCCCACTTTCTCCAAGAATCTGGCTCCCAGTCCAATCTGCCTCAGGAAGGCGTGCAAGAATCTCCAGTTGACCCGGTCAAATGCTTTCTCTGCATCGACAGATAACAAGCACATAGGGACGGATTTAGTCTTCGATCGGGTCATAAGCTTCATTAATTTTATAGTGTTATCCCTAGCTTCCCTTCCCTGGACAAAACCCACCTGGTCAGTATGAACAAGACCAGGAAGGAGAGGCGCCAACTTGTTAGCCAAAAGTTTGGAGAACAGTTTGATGTCAATGTTTATTAAGGATATAGGCCTATAGTTGGCCACCTCTGTGGGTCCTTGTCTGGTTTAGGGATAACACTAATGTGGGCTTCCAGTGATTGAGGCGCCCACGAGGATTCTGGAGATATCACGTTAAACACCTTCGTCAGGAGAGGGGCTATCTGAGGGCCAAACTGCTTAAAGAACTTCGGGGTGAAGCCATCTGGGCCAGGACATTTCCCCCGGGGGAGTTTTTAATGACTTCCAACACCTCCGCCTCAGAGAACTCCGTTTCAAGTGCCTCCACATCATTATTATCTAAAATGGGCAGGGCCGTCTCCATAATATATCTGTCTGTAGTGTCAAGGGCAACCTTCGGGGGCATATCGTCATAGTGACCTTTCAGATTGTAGAGCTTCTCATAGAAGTCCCGAAAGGCGTCGATGATCTCCCCTGGGTGTTGGGATTCCCTCCCTCCGGAGCATTTTATCCGAGGAATATGACCAGGGCTGCCCTTCGGGTGAAGTAATCTAGCAAGCGGGCGACCACATTTATTTCCGTGTTCATACATGAACCTCTGAAACCTCGTTCTCAGTCTCAAATACTTTTGGTCAAGAATAGACTTTAATTCCTCTCTAGCCAGAGTTAGATCAGTGAGGACTTGTTCGGAAAGGGATCTCTTATGAGAACATTCAAGATCAGAGATCCGTTTAGTCAGGGATTCCACTTTAGCTGCGTTTTCTTTTTTGAGTCGAGCGCCGTATTTAATGAAGACTCCCCTAACAACACACTTTAACGCCTCCCATTGATAAGGAAGCTTAGTTGTATCGGACTCATGCACCTTGAGAAATTCTGTGATTGCCTCTTTGATAGCATCGCAGCAAAGAGTGTCATTGAGCAAGTTATCGTTCAACCGCCACGTCCAGTGCTTCGGGAATCCCTCTGCCAACTGGAACCGGCAAAATATAGGCGCATGGTCCGACCAACAAATCTGTCCTATTGAGGCCTTAGCTTGCCAGGTTAGGAGGTGTTGACTTACAAGAAAAAAATCTATTCGACTGTACGACTTGTGTACTTGTGAGAAGAACGAGTAGTCACGTTCAGACGAGGAAAGAGCGCGCCATATGTCGACTAGCCGGAGTCCCTGGATAGCCTTACGTACTGCATTTAGCCTTCTGGTAGGATACATCTGCCGTCCCGAGGATGTGTCGATATTGGGGTTGAGAGGGAAGTTAAAGTCTCCCCCTATTAAGATTGTTCCTTCGGCGAAGTCTGCTAGTTTAGATAGGAGGGAGATGCATGCTTCCAGCGGTTTGTGATTAGGGGAGTACCAATTGACTATAGTGAACAGCCTAGATTGTACATCAAGTTTCAGAAAGATGTACCTACCAGCTGGGTCTAGCCGACTGTCCCGGACGGTGTGGGCCAATGACCTATGTATAGCAACAGATACTCCTCTGGCTCGCGCCTCTGGATCAGGGCCATGATACCAGGTGGTGAAGTACCGGTCTCCAAGACTGGGCACTTGGTCCCGTTTAAAGTGAGTCTCCTGCAATAATAAAATCGTCACATTCTGTTTGTGCATATCGTATAGAATTTGTTTCCGCTTTTGTGGCGTGTTAAAGCCCCTGACATTTAAGGACGCCAGTGTGATCTGCGTCATAGTGGGTCTCACAGGTGTAAACTGAAAAGAGAGACTGATACAAGGAGGGGGACGTCTACAGTAGAGTCTGTTGTGCCCTTGTCCCCCTCTATACGTGGAAGGAGGGTGGGTTGGGGGAGGTTGAAAAAGGAAAGATTAAAAGTGTAGAAAGAGAAAGAAATTAGATGTACAGCTATACTATTTTCGTCACTGTATTATGCAATAAAGTGGCGAGTGTAGAAACGAGACGCTAAAGGCGTCAGGAAATCCCCAATAGGTGATCGGCCCTCTATCAAGGAGCCTCCCGTCCAAGACCCACAGGTAGCCTTTGCCCCCAGACCCCATTGGGTGAGAAAGGCGGGGTATATGAGCTACAGAAACTTTCCAACAATAGCAACCATAACACACAAAAAGGAAAAACTGAATCAACTGCAGTATATTATATCACAGCCCCTACTGCAAGGGGGAGGAGTCTTGCATGTTTCCTATAATGGAGAATCATGTAAATCAGATAAACATCAGTGACCAACCTAACCCGGGAGAATCTCAATACCAAATACTTCAATATCTATCAGCCGGGTATATGCAATATGTCCAGGGGTTCACCCTAAATTGGGTCAGAGAAGAAAAGAAAAAACAAAGCAAAAACAAAAATAAACAGATCAACTGCAGTACATTGTGCCGCAGTTCCTACTCCAGGGGGGAGGAGTCTCAAGTGGTTTCTGAAATAGAAAATCATGTCAGTCAGATAAACATCAATGACCGACTGAACCCGGGCAGATCATAATACCAAAAACTACAATAACTATCAGCCGGAATCATGTAAGTCTGTCTATAAGTCCACCCGGAATTGGATAAAAAAAAAGCAACAAAAAACAAACAAAAAACAAAAAAAAAAAAAAAAAAAAAAAAACACATAGTATATATGTTTGGAAAAATTCTCCTGTGAACTCTTGTAGCAGGAAACGGGCACGCAGCCAAGAAGGAGACGTTTTATTTCTCATGTTAGTATCCAGGAGGACGTCATATAGCTGCAGGTAAGGTGACCTCTATCTCAGCAGGGGGGTGTTTTCTCCCTGGATGAACCATCTCGACGTCGGGGTACATTCCTCTCTCTTTGAGGTAGGCCATCACCTGTGCGAAGGGGGAAGTCTGGCCATCCTCGTATGTTCACTGGCGGGATGTCCAGAGAGGCTGCGAATACTGACATGTCTGCTGGGGTTCTCAGAAAGTGTTGGCGCCCAGCCGCTCTCACCTGGAGCCTAAATGGAAAGCCCCACGTATAGGGCAGGTCATGATCCCTATGTAATACTATTGTATAGGGTTTGAGGAGTCTGATCGCTTAAGGGCAATGAAGAGCAGAGACGGGTTCTTAGGTGCAAGGTATTTATATATACACAGCAAAACAATGTGAATGCAGTACACAGCCAAAGCACATAACATAACACGACCCCAATATATATATGTATCGTTGAGCACAGTCCTTTAAGGAAACAGTCCAAAAAACCAATAGTCCAAAGCAAGCAAAACCGGATGCCTGCAGTCCGTAGTACGGGTCCTGGTACTGGAACGACCGGAAGATATAGTCCGTGGCAAAAGGTCCCCACACCCGGATGACCGGGTAACAAGTCCAAACAAAGTTCCAAGGAGATAAAGTAACACAAGTTCCAAAAGCACACAGTACATAGAGTAAGACCGAGTAGTTGCTTACACACTTGAATGTCCGAGCCTGAAGGTAGAAGCAGCGGCACCAGAAGCACGAGGCAGGAAGCTGTAAGGTGAACCAGGATCTCACAGAGCTCCAGAGAAGTGAGTGGAATAAGGAGAACAGGTGAGCAGGAGCAACCAGGAAGCAGTATACTCAAGCAATGAATGCTCACCTGAGCCAGGTCTTTATGTAAACGAGACAGGAAGAAGGGCAAACAAAACAATGATCTCCATGCTGACTGAGGGCAAAATGGTCAAACGGCAGACCGCAAAACCTGGAACACTGACACCCTAAGTGTGTCCAGCAATGGCTTTAGGGCCTTTCTCTTCTGCAGTGTCAGTCTTGACAGGTCAGGGAGGAGAAGAACGTCATGTTCACGGTATCGGCAGTGGGCCCCGTTGCGGATTCTATGCATGACTGCTTCTTTAATCATGTATCGGTGCACCCTGCATATTACGTCCCTAGGCCAATCAGAATCTGCGGGTCTAGGGCCCAGCGCACGGTGCGCCCTGTCAAGTTCAATCCGGGTATCCGGGGGGTCTCCTAGGATCTCATTAAACAGGGTCTGGATCACATTGGGGAGGTCCCTGGATTCAACCGACTCGGGGAGTCCACGTATCCTGACATTATTTCTCCGCCCTCTGTTTTCGTTATCATCCATGGCGTCGATCAGCCCATGAATTTGAGTGGCCTGTATGTTTAGCAAGGATTGTTGAGATCTACAGGTCTCTTCTAAGGCTAGGATTCTTTGGGAGTGATCCTGACCCCTCTCATCTATTTGTTCGACTTCCCTTCTCAAGGTGAACATTTCACTGCGGCATGCATGTTCTAACCGTGCTATATAGCTCTCCATATCTTCTCTAGTGGGTATGGATGCCATACGTGCTCTGAGATCGCTCAACTCTGCCATTACACTCTGGGCCTGTGGAGTTATTCCCTGGTGGTGATACATAACATGAGCAGGGTTGTGAGGGCCATATGGAATCACATGCAGGGCCATAGGTGTGAGCCTGTCAGAGTCTGTTATAACAGCTGGAGGAGTTGAACCAGGCAGTGGGGCTGGTGTTATCTTTATCAGATTAGGTGGCTCAGGGGAGACAGAAACTCCAGCACAATTCTCCATAGAGAGCTGCACGGGTGAGGGGGGTCACTCTGTCCTCCTCCAGCCTGGGCCCGCACAGTGAAGCCTGAGTCCTGTGCACGGCCCTCCCCCTGCATCTCCCTGTACCTCACAGTGTTGTTATCCAGTGCTGAGCCGCCGGCTTTACTGGAGCCTCTTGTCTGGATGCCTTCCTTTAACTCTTTAGCTGCTGGAAGTCGGCTGTCTGTTTCTCTGGCCTCCGTCTGAGCTAGTGTCACATCTCCTGCTCCTTCCATCCTCCCCACGCTGTGGCTGCTCCTCTCCGCGGCCATCTTGGAGGCTGTGTGTTTGGCGGGCTTTCTGGAGCTTCTAGAGAAGAAACTTTGGATGGACTCCCCAGGGCTCGGGTGAGGCTGTGAAAGGGCTCTTTGTGGTCTCCCGATCTCCGGGTGCTCATAATCCACTTCAGTGGAGCTGCTGTCTGATATAAGTAGCTGATTGTGGGTCAGGGAACAGGAGCTGATCTGCACAGCGTCCTCACTCCTCCATAGCCAGGCTCCGCCCCCAGTGCAGCGTTTTTTATTCTGATCAGTATGATCCTGATAAGTTCTACAACCAACTTTTTAAAGAAATGTTAGCGTTCCATAACCTCTGTGTAATATATATACTGACTTGTGTGTTTAGGGAGTGCTCATTTGAACAACAGCTACTGAATCTCTCACAACTTCACCATGCATTTATTCTTAGTAGGGGGAGTTAATCATTGCCAGACACCTCTGTCAGCAGCTTATCTCCCCAGAAACAAAGTAATTGAGCAGTGTCCATATTTCCAGACATTTGTTGTTTGGGGATAGTCAGGAAGCCCTCATACAAATGAAAAGTAACTATAGCGCAAGCTGATCGTGGGTACAGAGGAACCTCAGCTGTGCTGTCACTGAAAATAAATCTATATACAAAGGCCAACACCGATATTATCGGTAAACAGTGACCATACGGTGGTAGATACCAATTCTGCCGGATATATAAAAGATAATAACACAGTTATAGATGGTGTCAGTTACAGCTGATGTTCTTTCTGATGAAATTGTTCACTTTTCTTTCTTTTTTTTTTTCCATCAGGCACAAACAGACATGACAACTTTTTTCATTCATGACTCATCTGAAGACTTTACAACAAAGAAACAGTTGACTTCTCACATTTCCAGAACTGAGGGACAGTTCCCTATTTCCAACCTGCAGAAACTCTTAGATAAGATAAGATAGTAGATAAGATAAGATAAACTTTATTGATCCCTGAGGAAATTACAGTATTACAGCAGCAGAACAAAGATCAAGAACATTACACACTTTACAAAATAAGTCTATATGGACAGCAGATGCGGGTAGACTGGTACATGTACCTCACCTATTCCCCCCATACCCTTAGAACTTCACTTAGTCTTGGGATGCTTTACACTAATACATTTGTTAAACATCCCCACAGCTGTCGGAACAAACGATTTTCTGTATCTTTCCTTTTTACACATTAGTTGGATTAGACGCTTGCTGAATGTGCTCTTCTGCTTCGCAAACAGTTCAGAGAGCGGGTGTGTATTGTTGCTCATTATAGCCTTGCATTTCTTATTAATTCTATCCTCTAATACCTTCTCGAAAGTCCTAACTTGTAGACCCCCGCCGCACTAGCCTTCTTGATAAGTTTATTCAGCTTATTAGCATCAGCTGTGCGCACACTACTACCCCAGCATATTATTGCAGCAAAGATTGCACTCGCCACATTAGATTGGTAGAACATTTCAAGCATTTTGCTAAACACATTAAACGACCTTAACTTCCTTAGGAAGTAAAGTCTACTCATCCCTTTCTTGCAAACCTTCTCCATATGGCACCTCCAATCAAGCTTGCTGTCCAGGTGAACCCCCAAATATTTCCACCATCTCCACATCCTGACCATCAATAGTGATAGGTAAGCAATCCTTCATGCACCTTCCATAACTCAACACCAACTCCCTGGTTTTCTTTACGTTGAGTTCTAAATGGTTAGCCTGGCACCAGTCAACAAAGTCCAAAACCACCCTTCTGTATTCCTCCTCCCCCCGGCCTCTCTCAATACCTCCGACTATCACTGAGTCATCAGAGTACTTCTGAAGGTGACAAAGGTCTGATTTATACTAAAAATCAGCTGTGTATAACGTAAAAAGGAATGGCGACAGCACCGTTCCCTGAGGGGCTCTAACACTGCTCCGAACACTATCTGATACGGCCGCCCCCAACCTTACGAATTGTGGCCTGTCCGACAGGTAATCAATGATCCAATTCACTAATCCCTCATCAACCGCCATTTCAACCAGCTTTTTACGTAACAATAGTGGCTGTAAGGTATTGAATGCACTGGAGAAATCGAAGAACATGGCACGCACAGTGGTTCCATCAGTATCCAAAAAGGAATGTACTGTTTGTAGCAGATACGCTACAGCATCGTCCACCCCCAGACTCTGCTGATACGCAAACTGAAGGGGGTCCGTAAAAGCAGACACCCTCGGACACAAGTAGGCAAGTACAATTCTCTCAAAGGACTTCATCGCATGCGATGTTAAGGCCACCGGTCTATAGTCGTTATGGGAGCTTGGGAAGGTAGTCTTGGGAACCGGCACCAGGCAAGAAGTCTTCCATAGAACTGGTACTCTCTGTGATTGTAAGCTCCAGTTAAACAGGTGCTGGAAGACAGTGCACAACTGATTTGCACACACTCTGAGGACACGTAGACAGATACCATCAGGCCCTGCTGCTTTACCAATGACCAGCTTACTAAACTGTTCCCTCACATCATTTTCGGAGATCAAGAAAGTCTCTAACTTCCTCCCCCTAGTTGATATTGCTTGTCGCTCCCCGGCTCTCTCCCCTGTTGACATCGCACATTTATTGTTGAATCTGTTGAAAAACTCATTCATTTCATTAGCCATGATCAGCCCCCCACCCCCCTGATCTGACCTTGCCTTAAACCCAGTCAATAGCTTCATTCCCGCCCACACTTCTCTGAAGTTGTTGTGTGACAATTTATTTTCCAATTTAATTCTGAATGCTTCACGGGCAATCTTAATTTTCCCCTTTAAGTCTCTGTGTATATCTGTGTCCAACATCTGATCAGATCTCTGGTTGCAGTGAAATCATGGACACATTGCTCCATTTTGTGGCTGTGTACAAATGGAACAATGTGTCCATGATTTCACTGCAACCAGAGATCTGTTCAGAAGTTGGACACAGATATCTTGTGTGTGTAAAGTGGCCTCTAATCCTGATGTCGCCCCAATGCTGAACCTCTGCTGCCATGTGTACCTATTACTGGAGCTACTGTGTTGCAAAAAAATAGGGCTCCTGTTAGTGATCCCCTTAATAATGCCTACCACTGTGCCCCATGCAGAATAAAATGTCTTCTTTGTTCTCTCTAGATAATAAAATTGCCCCTTAAAAATATTAAACCACTGTACAAAGTGCACTAGAAAACAATGCCCACATGATTGTGCCAAAATTGACTGGTGGCCTACAGGACAGAGAGCTATAGTGCAGGGAGACCATAGTTTAACTCGATTGGTGAATTACACATGTGGCGCCCCTCTGGCGGGATACCACAGGGAGGTACTGCACACCAAAAAGAAGGTGTAATATCTCCGTAGTCACAGGTGGAGGGGAGGAAACTACAGAGTCTGTCCACAAAACCCGCCCACAGACACCCTAGCACAGGGGACTGTATTTCAGTAGGTACCAGGGCAGTGGAGCTTAGGAGAGTGGGAGACGTGAGTGAATGTTGGGAGACAGTAGTAAGAAGGTGACAGAGAGAGGAAACGGACAGACGCAGGGGACCCTGCTGTCCTAACGAGAGGGCACCTTTAAGGAGCGGAGGTGACACAGACAAGAAGAGGACACTCCAGGTCTGGTTGGAGCCATCTGGAGTGCCCAGGTCACACCGGTAAGCTGGAGCCGAGGCGGTTTTGAACAGGTTTATCCCAAACCACAGACCAGCGCATTGTGGGCCCTCATAAGGAGCCTAACCTCTGTCCCAAAGCTAGGTCCAAGACGCCAAGAGATAACAAAGACTTAAGGCAACAGACATGGGGACTAGTAACCAGACTTCAGCGTGGGAGGACAGAGAGCCATTATGAACAGAGACCAAGAAAGATAATTTAGAGACACCTCTGACAGACTCTGTGGCGAATCCTAAAATCTGTGGCTATAATCCCCGGTGAGCCAGACTGTACTGTGTACCTTGTCCATCTGGTACCAGTAAAAGAACAGTTTTGACCTGAATTGATCTCTGGTCTCATTTATTCCGTCACCCGAAAGGCCCCTGCAGCGATTACAGCAGGACCGCAACTACAACTCCCCTTATCCACTCCGCCACGCTGAGGAAAAGCTCCACCTGTGGGGAGCTGTACTACCTCTGCTGTACCACACCATCACCTCAGCGCCCGGCTGCAGCGCTGATAACCGCTTACCAGACACCATAGGTGGCGTCACATATAATCCCCCAATCATCACCCTCATCAGCCATTGAGTGCCCAGGGCACGGAACCGGAACCCGACCAGCCGTGATCCCCACCGAAGCCACCATCCCGGTATCCAAATAACCCCTTTCCTGCCGGTTCGACTCACACACACCAATATAGTTAAGAGGGGTGGTCACCCCCAGGGGGCCGCACTAGTTATAGGCTCCCCCTCTTCCACCTCGGTAGCTACGATACTGGGATAGTGTCACGTGTAGACTACTCTGCAGTCTCTGAATTGCTCTGCAGTAGTTAAATGATCAAAAATAAGCAAACCCTTTTAAGAGGGTATATGTAATTAAGTTTTGTAAATTAAATAATTAAGCACACTAATAAAATCACCTTTTAGTTAAATATTCTTAAAAAGAGGTTGAAGACCTCATTAATTATGCTGTTATAACAGCTATTTGTGTAGGAGACAATACTGGACTAACTAAGCACTGATACACGTATAAGGGCCCCTTTACACGCTGAGATTTTCCAGCAATCCCACCAGCGATCCGACCAGTCCGGGATCGCTGGAAAGTCTCTCTGCAGTCGCTGGTGAGCTGTCAAACAGGCAGACTCACCAGCGACCAGTCAGCAGCGACATCGCTGGTAACCAGGGTAAACACCGAGCAACTAAGCAGTGCAATCTGCTTAGCTACCCAGTGTTTACTCTGGTTACTAGCATCCTTCCGCTTACAGGCTGGGCTAAGCGGGAGGACGCTGGTAACCAGGGTAAACACTGGGTAACTAAGGAGAGCGCGCTGCTTAACTACCCGGTGTTTACCCTGGTTACCAGTGCCCAGCGTCTAATGTGCGGCGCTGGGCATTGCCTGTGAGGTCGCTGATTGTTGGTCTCTCGCTGTCACACGCAGTGATGCGTGCTGACCAGGGAGAGACCAAGGACCAAAAAATGGTCCTGAACGATTTGTAGTGATCAGCGACCTCACAGCAAGGGCCAGGTCGCTGATGCGTGTCACACATCGCAACATCGCTGGAGACGTTGCTGTTAGGTCACAAAACCTGTGATGTTTCAGCAACATCGCTATCGATGTTGCAGTGTGTGAATTACCCCTAAGTATTTAGTAATTTGGTCAAAGGTGTGTAACCTACCACTAATTGTGTATAAACAATTAAAACACCAGAGAGAGATTGCCTTATATCTGTCTTTGGCGGCCGTCACACGTATCCATATCGTGAGCGATATTGTAAGCGATCACGTGCACGAGCGATCGCTAACAATATCGCTCACATCGCTGGTGAGATGTCACACAGACAGACTCACCAGCGATGTGGAGCAGCGAGATCGCTGGTAACTATGGTACACATCGGGTTACTAGGCGCCGCGCAGCGCTTAGTAACCCGATGTTTACCATAGATACCATCTCCCAGCATAGGCTCTGCCACTGGGAGATCGTTCATCGTGGTGTCATACACCACGATGAAGCAGATTGTTCAAGCGATTATCGCTTGATATGAGCTCCTGCTCACCAATCTGCGATCTAGCGATCAAGCTATATTACATTGTAAAATCGCTTGATTGCACGCAGCGATGCAAAAACGATATCGCTTAAGCGATCAAAAAGCAGATCGCTTAAACGATATTGTTCGCAATATTGAACTGTGTGACGGCCGCCTTTGACAGATGCTGTATATATATATCTGTCTTTGACATATGCAGTATACACAGATATACAGCAATTTTAAAAGCATGGATATCTCTCACCCATCTTGAGGCAGGGAGCTTAGGCAAGTCAGATGTCAATCAGCTATTCAAGGTCCCAGTCCAGGCACCAGGACTGACCCCCCTAACATTAACCCTCATGAAAACAAAAATGCAACATGACCCTATGCCCGCAAACACTCCTGCCCTTACAAGGGCAGCCCACAGCTGCACCTCAAAGACTTTATGCCCTCAACCTGTCCCTCTTGTAAGTCCCAATGTGTTTCATTATCTTTGAACCATCAGGGGGCTGGTCTCCAGGTACAGCATTAGCATGATAAGCTGTCACCTCACTCCAGCTTCAGATCAAGGCAAAGAGCAAAAGAGTAGGTAAATGGAGTTAATTTCCTTTAGTCTATAAAAAAGATATGTAAAAGAGAAAAGAAAAAAACAGCATGCAAAAAGTTGGACCATGACTAAATGCAAAAATGTATTAAATCTTTATTAGTTTACAGAAAAACAGCAGACACATACAAAAATTAAAAACAGTTAAAATTGCCAAAGGCAAAATGTGGCATGGGTGCAGCCCATAAATACAAACAGTACAGGTTGAAAAGATATATAGGTATATGGAATAAGTTCTAAATGGTGATAAAGAAACAAAACAAATGCCTGGTTATATCAAATCACAATACCACATACAGTACAGACCAAAGGCCTTCTCATTCAGAGTTTTCTGTATTTTCATGACTATGAAAACTGTAGATTCACACTGAAGGCATCAAAACTATGAATTAACACATGTGGAATTATATACTTAACAAAAAAGTGTGAAAGAACAGAAAATATGTCTTATATGTTCTTCAAAGTAGCCACCTTTTGCTTTGATTACTGCCTTGCACACTCTTGGCATTCTCATGATGAGCTTCAAGAGGTAGTCACCGGAAATGGTTTTCACTTCACAGGTATGCCCTGTCAGTAGGGATGGGCGAATCTACTCGCTAGGACTCGTTACTCTGCGAGTAGTAAGGGACTCGCAGGACTCAGTACTCTGCGAGTTTCCCAGCGATTACTCGCACAGTCCAATGCAAGTCAATGGCAATCCTAGTTTTGTCAAAGTCTCTGACAAAACTAGGATTGCCATTGATTTGCATTAGACTCGTTACTGTGCGAGTAAACGCTGGGAAACTCGCAGAGTAACGAGTCCTAGCAGATAGAGCCTGAAGCTTCCGAGACACATCTGCGATTTGTAAATCGCACATTACTCGCTATTACTCGCTTCCCCATTCATTAACATTGGACTCGCTAGACTCGCAACGAGTAGCGAGTCCCGGGCTCGGACTCGCTATAGTCAAGCGGTTCCGAGTAATTTAGGACTCCCCATCACTACCTGAAAGGTTTAACAAGCGAAGAAATGATAGGATTGCTGGTGTCTCACGGTCCGCGCTGCTTCAGGGTTAAATAAACTCACCAAAGAGCCAAATAGATTTCCATCCTTTTATTCCTCCTCTCTCCTACGCGTTTCAGCGCCACACCCGGCGCCTTCCTCAGGGATATCCCTGAGGAAGGCACCGGGTGTGGCGCTGAAACGCGTAGGAGAGAGGAGGAATAAAAGGATGGAAATCTATTTGGCTCTTTGGTGAGTTTGTTTAACCCTGAAACAGCGCGGACCGTGAGACACCAGCAATCCCATAATTTCTTTGATTCATACCACTATCCAGTGGTCGGTGGAGGTTCTGCAGCAGCTGGAACATCGTTTCCAAAAACGCCTTCAAACCAGTTGTGGGGATCACAACTGGACCAGGTGAGCAGCTTCACAGCACCACCATTGCACATAAGTGTCACTAGTGATAGGGCACTATTGCGCCTCTTGTCCCCCTCCCTATTTTTTCTTTACAGGTTTAACAAGCGGGATTTCTTGCCTTATAAATGGGGTTGGGACCATCAGTTGTGTTGTGCAGAAGTCTAGTGGATACACAGCTGATAGTCCTACTGAATAGACTGCTAAAATTTGTATTATGGCAAGAAAAAAGCAGCTAAGTAAAGAAAAACGAGTGGCCATCGTTACTTTAAGAAATGAAGGTCAGTCAGTCCGAAAATTGGGAAAACTTTGAAAGTATCCCCAAGTGCAGTTGCAAAAACCATCAAGTACTACAAAGATACTGGCTCACATGAGGACCGCTCCAGGAAAGGGAGACCAAGAGTCACCTCTGCTGCAGAGGATAAGTTCAGCAGGCCTTCATGGTAAAATAGCTGCTAGGAAACCACTGCTAAGGGCAGGCAACAAGCAGAAGAGACTTGTTTGGGCTAAAGAGCACAAGGAATGGACAATAGACCAGTGGAAATCTGTGCTTTGGTCTGATGAGTCCAAATTTGAGATCTTTGGTTCCAACCACCGTGTCTTTGTGCGACGCAGAAAAGGTTAACGGATGGACTCTACATGCCTGGTTCCCACAGTGAAGTATGGAGGAGGAGGTGTGACGGTGATGGGGTGCTACGCCAGATGACCTGGCCTCCACAGTAGGGATGGGCGAATCTACTCGTTACTACTCGGTACTCGCCGAGTAGTAAGGGATTCGCCCGACTTGTTACACTGCGAGTAATCTCAGGGATTACTCGCAGTCAGTAACGAGTCCGCAGGGAGCGAAGGAAGAGAGGGGGGAGAAATGCTCCTTACCTCTCTTCCGGCTTCTGCTATGTGCTGTGTGCTGGGCTCTGGGACTTGCGGGCTGCGGCAGCTCCAGGGTCCTAGAGCCCGCCTACACAGAGATGTAGCAGAGCTGAGATAGTTCTCAGCCTGCTCACTCCCTGTGCATAGATATGTATATGTATGCACAGGGTTGTGGCAGTGAAGATGTCGTTTTTGGACTACGTCGGACGGAAGAGGATTTTTGGAGTAAAGATGGAGTCTCTAATGTCTTTTTTGTTTTATTTTTAATAAAAAATTTTTCTCTGTGTTGTGTTTTTTTTTTATATTGAGTACTGGAAATTCATGGCGGTCATGTCTAATATTGGCGTGACCGCCATAAATTTCGGGCTTAGGGCCAGCTGATAATAAAAAGCTGGCCCTAACCTCTTTATTACCCAGCGTGCCAATGCCACCAGGGCCGCTGGAAGAGCGGGGTTCAGCGCCAGAAGATGGCGCTTCAATGAATGCGCCATCTTCTGGGGCGGCTGCGGGCTGCAATTTGCAGCGGGGGGTGCCCAGAAAGCTTGGGCATCCCTGCGCTGCGGATTCCAGCCCCCAGCTGCTTAGCTGTACCTGGCTAGACATAGAAATTGCGCGGAGCCCCACGCATTTTTTTTTTAATTATTTCATGAAATTCATGAAATAATAAAAAAAGGGGGCTCGCCTATATTCTTGTGTCCGGCCAGGTACAAATAGGCACCTGGGGGTTGGGGGCAGCCCGTCGCTGCCTGCTGGATCCGGCTGGTTACAAAAATACGGCGAAGCCCACGTAATTTTTTTTTTTGAAAAATCTATAAAACAATCCTAAAAAAGGATTGCATCTTTACTAACCCCTCGACCATGGTGGAGGGGTTAATAAAGAGGCAGTCCCTTTTTTAGGATTGTTTTATGGATTTTTCAGAAAAATTTCACGTGGGCTTCGCCGTATTTCTGGAACCAGCCAGATCCAGCAGGCAGCGACGGGCTGCCCCCAACCCCCAGGTGCCTATTTGTACCTGGCCGGACACAAGAATATAGGCGAGCCCCCTTTTTTTATTATTTCATGAATTTCATGAAATAATTAAAAAAAAAATGCGTGGGGCTCCGCGCAATTTCTATGTCTAGCCAGGTACAGCTAAGCAGCTGGGGGCTGGAATCCGCAGCGCAGGGAGGCCCAAGCTTTCTGGGCACCCCCCGCTGCAAATTGCAGCCCGCAGCCGCCCCAGAAGATGGCGCGTTCATTGAAGCGCCATCCTCTGGCGCTGAACCCCGCTCTTCCAGTGGCCCTGGTGGCAATGGCTCACTGGGTAATTAAGGGGTTAGGGCCAGCTTTGTATTATCAGCTGGCCCTAAGCCCGAAATTTATGGCGGTCACGCCAATATTAGACATGACCACCATGAATTTCCAGTAATCAATATAAAAAAAAAAACACAGAGAAAATTTTTTATTAAAAATAAAACAAAAAAGCCATTAGGGACTCCATCTTTATTTTAAAAATCCTCTTCCGTCCGACGTAGTCCAAAACGCAATCTCAGCTCTGCTACTTCCCTGTCTGTGCTTAGACAGACAGGGATGTAGCAGAGCTGAGAACTGACTAAACAGTCAGGGTTCAGCTCAGGGCATTAGGACCTGAGCTGAACTCTGCTGTCAGCCAGACTCGCTCTGCTCCGGAGATTCCCGAGCAGTGACGCAAGTTAATTTATTCACTGCTCTTGTCACCATTCGGGAATCTCCGGAAACAGAAGCAGAGAGAGTCGGGGAGCGAGTCTGCGGCTGAGGCGGCAGCGGCGGCGGAGGCAGGGGTAAGTAGCCGGCCGGGCCGGTGCACCCCCCCTCTCCCCCCTCACCCTCCCTGACCCCCCTTCCCCCTCCCCCCTTCAATCTTTTTTTTTTTTTTTTATTATTCTTTAAAAGCCAGCGGCTTTTTGCTGCTGGCTTTAAAAGAATAACATGGGGATTTGCAGGTTTTTCCTCTGCTGCCAGACCCCTTATAGGGTCCGGCAGCAGAGGAATCGCTGCAATACTCGCCTCCCCATTCATTTACATTGGACTCGCTAGACTCGCAACGAGTAGCGAGTCCTGGACTCAGACTCGTTACAGTCTAGCGAGTCCGAGTAATTTAGGATTCGCCCATCTCTACTCCACAGTCACCAGACCTGAACCCAATAGAGATGGTTTGGGGTGAGATGGACCGCAGAGTGAAGGCAAAAGGGCCAACAAGTGTTAAGCATCTCTGGGAACTCCTTCAAGACTGTTGGAAGACCATTTCTGGCGACTACCTCTTGAAGCTTGTCAAGAGAATGCCAAGAGTGTGCAAAGCTGTAATCAAAGCAAAAGGTGGCTATTTTGAAGAAACCTAGAATATAAGACACATTTTCAGTTGTTTCACACTTTTTTGTTAAGTATATTATTCCACATGTGTTATTTCATAGTTTGGATGCCTTCAGTGTGAATCTGCAATTTTTATAGTCATGAAAATACAGAAAACTCTTTGAATGAGAAGGTGTGTCCAAGCTTTTGGTCTGTACTGTACATGTCAAAATATAAGCACTCCTAAAAAAAACAAAATTAAAAAAGATAATAAATGTAGAAAACCCCAAAAATCATGAGATAAATCTGCCCAATGCACATGCATGATATAGACCAGGGATCTCAAACTCCAGGCCTCGAGGGTCACCAACCGTGCATGTTTTTAGGATCTCCTTAGCATTGTTCAAGTGACAGAATAATCACCTGTACAGATGATTCAATTATAACCTGTGCAATGATAAGGAAATCCTGAAAACCTGCAGTGTTTGCGGCCCTCGAGGCCTGGAGTTTGAGATCCTTAATATAGACAAACCCTGGATGGTAGTAATAAATAGTGAAGCAGATAAATTGCAGAGGGGTAATCAATACCTACAGAGATTTAGGCCGGCTTCACACCACAGTTTTTTGCTGTCAAGCTGTGTCCTCTTTTGCTGAATGCTGCCCCGGACACATCCTGACAGCTCCAGACAGAACTGCTTTCTGCCGGAATAGGCAGTATACGGCTGCTGCCACTGTCCAGTCCTGAAATTTCAGGATCGCAGGTAGCAGGGAGCTAGCCACAGTTCTGAAATTTCAGCCGGGAGCTCTCCAGGTGCTGAAGTTCAGCACCTGGCGTCCGGATCCAATTTTCTGTCGGACCCGATGCGTTCCGGCATCATTAGACTCCCATGTTAGGGGGCGCTGGATTGCACCGGATCCAGGAGGATCCGATTTTGTCACATTTTGGCTCCGGACACAAAAACGCTGCAAGCTGTGATTTTGTGTCCGGGGAACAAAACCGAATTCTGCCGGATCCTCCCTGACAGCAGGGAACTGGATGGCAACTGGATGGTCAAAATCAGATCAAGGGCTGTACGGTTCACACCGGACACTTCCGGATCCCTAAAAATGTGGTGTGAAGCTGGCCTAAGGAGGCTATGCCCTTACCTGTGCCAGGGTGCCAAATGCAGGGAGGACCCCACACGTATCATTACAAAAGTAACTTCCTCATGTGAGAAAAGATTATTAAGGCTTAACTTCTGTGAGTCCCCAGGTGAGCTGCTGCTGTGTGCATCAGATGACGCAGTTGTCCACTCCTCCAGCCTTTCAATAATCCCATTACCCATCAGCTGGTGTCGATGAAAGAGTTCATTCACTCTATGATCTGTGAGCTGTGCTGTGCTGTGTGCAGTTTCTGCTGGAGTTTTCAGAAGTTGTCTTTTCCTTGGAGTTGATGTTCCTATCCCAATCTCTGTTGTTGTGACTATCCTGGTCCCTGGATGGAGGTGAGGGGGTATAACCTAGAGCTGGTCAGGAGCAGAGCAAGTGTGGCGGCCCAGGAGACCTCTACTTCTAGGGACAGGGTTAGCCAGGGACCCCGATCTAAGGGTCAGAATAGCCTTTAGCCTCTCTCTGCCATCTTGCTTCCATACCCCATAATCCGTTATTGTCAACCATGACAGACTGTCCAGTTGAAATTAGTGAGTTTGTGTTTTTGGCCTACAGCCATCTAGTGTGTTTGGCCAGCTTTGGTATATAAGAAAGATATTAACTTACTTTTCTTTTAAAGGTAATTAATAGTGTGGGCGAACCCGAACTGCAAAGTTTGGAGTCTATACAGAACACCAAATATTTGATCACAAATTCCGAACACAGACTTCCCTGGGAAGTCCGTGTTACAGTTCGGGTTCAGAGGAGCTGTAAAAATAAAGAAAATAGTTATTAAACAGCATTATATTTACTACATCTCGCCGTCCCGCACCGTCTACTTCCGGGGCGTCTGTGATTAGCTGTTGGAGTAATCTTGAAACTGCCCATACATTCTAGATGCTAGAATGTATGGGCTGATTTCAATTTACTCCAGCAGCCAATTACAGACGCCCATTCTCTGTGGCAGCATCTGATATTGTCTGTTGGGCGCCTCACCCATTGACTGACATCATAATACTGTAAAAATAAATAAATTATTTTTTTTTAAAATTTGCGTATCACTTCACGGTAATTTTCTCAGCACAGATAAAACGGACAGCTATGGGCTGCCACCTCCAGCTACCTGGCTTTATCTTGGCTGGCAATTAAAATACAGGGAAGCCCATTTTTTTTTTAATTATTTAAATAATGAAAAAAAATGTGTGGGCTGCGCCCTTTCTTTGATCGCCAGCCAAAGTAAAATCCAGGCAGCTCCACAGACACTTGGCCCACTCACTCCTGGACTCATGCATAGACGACAGGGGCAGATATATATTTCTCAAACTTAGAATTGCGGGGATCGGTTTTTACCATCGTCAATTGGTTCCTTCCTAATACCAACCAAAGATGGGTGTGTAGATCCATCCTGACCCTTCTCGCTGACTTTGCAGAAGGAACGATTATTATAGAAGGGGACTTTAATTTTACTTTGGACTTGTCTATAGACTCAACGTCCGGAAGGGGACAGACTCGCATAAGGGAGACTTGTTCTTTGAAGAGGCTCCTCCATGCTCTTCGTCTGGTGGATGTATGGCGGATCCTTAATCCCCAGTGCAGGAACTATTTTTATTCCTCACATGTCCACAATTCATACAGCCGGATAGACCTCTTCCTGGTGAATCACAGTGCCCTCATTTGGCATCCGTCGGCTGCCATCGGGGACATTGTCCTATCGGATCATGCCCCGATTTTTCTCTCTATGATGCTTCTTGATGCCTCCCGTGGGCCCTGGACTTGGAGGCTAAATGGTGCCATGTTAAAGGGCACGTTATGCATCTCTGAGTTGAAGGACTCCATTGAGTCTTTCATTCAGGCTCACAAGGCTGACCCGACTCCTGGTCCGGTACAGTCGGAGGTGTTGAAGTGTATCCTGAGAGGGGATTTTATTAAGCATGGCTCCACGCTCAAGAAGGAGAGGTTGGAGGCTGTGGAATGTATCAACCAGATACATTCTCTGGAACTGAGACACAAGCGAACATTGGATCGCTTGACCCTTGCCGAACTCTCACTGAAGAGACAGGACCTCAAAACTGTGTTGGACCAGAGGTATCGGAGACATAGAGAACTCACTAAGAGGTTCTGTCATGATGGGTGTAGGATGACAACAGGGGGGGAAGGAGTCCCTGATGCTAAGGGCAAAAAGGGGGGATGGTGACCCCTAGAACAACTAGCGCTCACACATTGGGTCCCCTAACGCCCTATACAGTCTCCGCAACTGTCGCCGCAAGGATACCTACTCCTTGACTGTCCCTGGACTACCACTGCACAGTGCTCAGAGCGGGTGAATACTAGTCAACTTGGCTAGGAATAGAAAACACACAAGGGAAACACACAAAGTGGGGAAGAGATACACTTAGCTTTAGCAGATCCAAGCAGCGAACCAGCAGGCTCCAAGAAACACTGATTTGATCCAAGAATCAATCAGGAGCACCTGAGGCTATCACCAGCAGTGCATCCTGGGAGTCAAGGGAAATATATAGGCAGCTCCAAGGTAAGGAATCAGCTGGGTCCTAGTGATCTCTAGCTTTAACTAAAAGGGAAATGCCTCTTAAAGGGACAGAGACATTTTTTCTTTAGGATGTGGACTGTTTGGCCAAATGCTGGGACCTTCTGCGAGTGACCTCTACAGTCTCTTCCGTGCCTCCTGACACACCCGTGACAGGTTCGTTTATGAGTCTTCTGATAAGTGTAGTCATCCTTTGTCTCATCTTCTACATCCCCGAACAAACCAATCGTTCATCCCTAACATTCGAAGCCTGGGCTGAGGGGATGCCACAGTCCTGCCGAGATTTTGGAGGTTTTCAGGTCATATTATGAGGGTTTGTACAATATTAAGGGCCCACACTCAGATGTTCCTCCAGATGATTTAGCGTACAAAATAAGGGATTATATTTCTGAACATCCGATTCCGTCACTAGATGATACAATAATTGAGGTCCTAGAGGCTGATATATCTGAGGCGGAGCTGAGTGGGGTCATTAAATTGACCCCTCTCAAGAAATGCCCGGGGCCGGATGGATTCTCTCCTGCCTTCTACAAGGAACTCGGGGGCCAACTAATTCCCCTGATGAAATTGGCCTTTGATTGTTTAGGTGAGGGTGGGGTTTTTCCACCGGAGGCCCTGGAGGCTCATATCAATGTCCTGCCAAAGGCAAAGGATTTGTCCTTAGCCTCGAGTTATAGACCAATTTCCTTGTTGAATATAGATGTCAAGCTCTTTGCCAAGGTTTTGACAGATAGGCTTGCCCCGTTTCTCGCCTCTGTCGTTCACTCGACCAAGTGGGCTTTGTCAAGGGTCAAAAGGACAGGGACAAGAACATTAAAACCCTGCTTTTAATAGCTAAGGCCAGATCCCTTTCGACTCTCCTCTGTCTTTTATCCATCCATGCGGAGAAGGCCTTTGACTAAGTCCACTGGGGTTTCATGATGGAGGCTCTGACCCAACTAGGGGTGGGACTCAGATTTTTGCACAGGATCTTGTTGCTTTATTCTGGCCTAACGGCAAGAGTCAGCATTGATGGCACCCTGTCCTCTCCCTTTTCTGTTAGGAATGGGACTAGACAGGGCTGTCCTCTGTCACCTCTTCTTTATATCATTATCATGGAACACCTTGCCTATCCAATCAAGGGGAATGACAGCATTCACGGGATTCAGGTGGGATAGAGCCATTACTAAACCGCACTTTATGTTGATGATCTCCTTTTGTATGTGTCTCAGCTGACGGTTTTGTTACCATCAATAATGAAAGAGCTTGACAGATTCGGTCTTCTCAGCAACCTCAAGATAAATTGCTCGAAGTCAGAGGCTTTGGACATTTCTCTTTCTCGTCAGCAGAGCTCCCTCATGAAGGCGAGTTTTCCGTTTCGGTGGAGAAGTCAGTCAATTAAATACTTATATGCAAATAGAGTCTGTGGAGCCTCTGTTAGGAGTCTCAAACACAGAACTAGCCATATATCCCTCCAGGGAAGGACCCAGCCAAGGGGTGGCTCCTTGCGGAGAACACCATAACCACCATATGAAGTGGCCCTTTAAGTCAATATCCAACTCTTTTACAAGTTTACAGATATGACAAGGGAATACCAAGGCCAAGTATCCATCCACATACAGCTGTTTCGGGGTGTTGCCCCTCATTAGTGTGGAGTAGGATTCTGGCTAGGTGGGAGCAAGGCCTAGTAGACCAAGATTGCAAAGTATTCACTGATCTCAGGGAGACCAGTCCAAGAAAACACTGCGGGCAGCTGGCTAAAGCGCTCAAACCAGTGAATTCCTAGGCACATTGCCCCCTGGGAAATATGAATATGCAAATAGAGTCTGTGGAGCCTCTGTTAGGAGTCTCAAACACAGAACTAGCCATATATCCCTCCAGGGAAGGACCCAGCCAATACTTAGGGGTCTTAATCCCCTCGGATCTAACAAAACTGGTTCAGCTTAACCACCTCCCCCTGGCGACTAGTACTGCTAAAACCTTAGCTGCATATTGTGGACTACCATTATCCTGGTTTGGCAGGATGAACGTGGACAAGATGGATATCTTGCCACGTTTCCTATATCTTTTTCAGGCTGTCCCGATGTCACCTCCGCCTGGCTTCTTTGATAAATTGCAAACATTGTTAACTAGTGATGAGCGAGCATGCTCGCCACTACTCGGTACTCGCACGAGTATCACTGTACTCGGGCTACTCGGCGAGCACCGAGTAATCTCGTGATACTCGTGCTGTGCTCGTGGTCGTCATCTCTGCATGTTGGCGCTCTTTTGAGAGCCAGGCCACATGCAGGGATTGGCTGGCAGACCACTGCAATGCCACAGCCCTGATAGTTGTGGCATTGCAGTGATTGGCCGGCCTGCACAGCGTGACCGAGCCTTTATAAGACCCAGCCACGCTGTGCTCTGCACACAGGCATCCAGACAGTGAGTGTAGGGAGAGTGTCTTCTGCTGCTTAGGGACAGATTTGCGGCCCTCATAGGTAGATCTGGAGCAGGGCTGCAAACTGCTGCTGACCACAACAGTCCTTCTCAGGACTAATCTAGGAGGATATAGGCAGGGTGATACAGATCGGAATCCAAGCTTTTCTGTGACCATAACAGTCACCAGACTGTTGAACTTACTACCTTGATCCAGGTTAGGGACTAAAATCCAAATCTCCTGTGACCATTACAGTCACCATACTGGTGTACTTACTACCTTGATACAGGTTAGGGACTAAAATCCTACTCTCCTGTGATCATTACAGTCATCAGACTGTTGTCGCTGTATACAAGCAAAATGCGCAAGGGCGTTGGCAAGGAACAAGGAAGTGAACGTGATGGTGGTGCAGGCAGAGGCCGAGGTCGTGTGCAAGCACTAATTTCGTAACAAGAAAGGGGCACATCTACTCGCTCACACGTCCTGTCCCAAATTCTTGGGGCCCACTGCAGTACACCGCTCTTGAACCAACACCAGTGTCAACAGGTTGTTACTTGGATAGTGGATAATGCTTCAAGTCAGATTGGCACCTCCACAAACACCCTGTCTTCCACATGGTCAAGTGTCAGTAGCCGTGATACTGCACCGCACATTTCCCAACCTGATCCTCCTTCCTACCACCAGGCCGAGTACATGTCCACGGACATTACTGATCCCACACTTGGACACTCGGAAGTCCAGAAGTGTGTACCCATGGGTGAGTGGAGGTACATGGCAAATTCCCATAACAAAATTTTAATTCAGTTGTCATTTGTTGGTGGTGTGGTGAAGTCTGGCCCAATCCAACCCTTGTTCATCTTGATCAGAGTCAGCCTGTCAGCATTTTCAGTTGACAAGCGGGTGCGTTTATCAGTAATGATTCCACCTGCGGCTCTGAAAACACGCTCTGACAAAACGCTAGCGGCAGGGCAGGCCAGGACTTCCAAGGCGTAGAGAGCCAATTCATGCCACGTGTCCAGCTTGGAGACACAATAATTGTAAGGCACAGAGGAATCTAGCAGTACAGTTGTTTGATCTGCAAGGTACTCCTTCAGCATCTGGCCAAACTTAGCATTTCTTGTGGCACTACCCCGCACCTCAGGGGCTGTGGTACGTGAGGGGCTGAGAAAAACTGTCCCACATCGTAAAGACTGTTCCCCTACCTCTGGCGGATTGGACTTGTGCCCCTCTCGGCCGTACGCCTTGGTTGTCCACCGATTCCTGACCTATGCCGCTAGCGTTTTGTGAGGGGAATGATTTGCCTACTTCCGTGACTATGGCCTTCTGGAAATGCTGCATTTTGGCTGACCTCTCCGCCTCAGGAATGAGAGACATAAAGTTCTCCTTGTAGCGTGGGTCTAACCGTGTTGCCAACCAGTACTGATTGTCGGCCAAGATGTTGTGAACGCGAGGGTCACGAGCCAGGCAGCTTACCGTAAAGTCAGCCATGTGCGCCAGACTCTTAACAGCCATCACTTCAGTAACCAGACCAACACGATGACTGAACATGCTGTCCTCCTCCTCCTCATCTACTGTCCTCTGGCCAGCCACGCAGAATCGAGGGTATGACTGGTGTGCATGTCATATCCTCAGTTTGGCCAGAGAGTTGCTCCATGTCTTCATCCTCCTCCTCCTCGTCATAGTCCTCCACTGCACGTTGTGACGAGATGAGGCTGGGCTGTGTGTTTTCACCCACACCCACAACTGTTTCTTGCTCCAAGTCATCGCGCTCGGCCTGCAATGCATCATCTTTGTTTTTCAGCAGAGACGGTTTTAGAAGGCAGAGTAGTGGTATGGTGACGCTAATAATGGCGTCATCGTCGCTCACCATCTTGGTGGAGTCCTCAAAGTTTTGGAGGACGGTACATAGGTCGGACATCCATCTCCACTCCTCAGGTGTTATGTGTGGAGTTTGACCCATTTCCCAACGGCTTAGGTGATGCAGGTAGTCCACAACTGCCCTCTTCTGCTCACATATCCTGACCAACATGTGCAGAGTTGAATTCCAACGCGTGGGGACATCACACCCCAGTCTGTGGGCCGGAAGACGCAAACGGCGCTGAAAGCCGGCAAGGCCTGCTGAAGCAGCAGGTGACTTGCGAAAATGTGCAGATAGACGGCGAACTTTTACCAGCTGTTCAGACAGCTCTGGGTATGACTTTAGAAACCTCTGAACCACCAGGTTGAGCACATGGCCCACGCATGGAACATGCGTCAGCTGGCCTCGCCTCAAAGCTGCCACCAGGTTCCGGACATTGTCACACACGACCTTTCCTGGCTTTAGGTTCAGAGGTGTGAGCCAGTGATCTGCCTGCTGTTTCAGAGCTGTCCACACCTCTTCTGCATTGTGGGGTTTGTCACCTATGCAGACTAGCTTCAGCACAGCCTGTTGCCACTTCGCAGAGGCAGTGCTGCAGTGCTTCCAGCTTGGGACTGGTGTGGAGGGTACAGTGGATGAGGATGCGCTGGAGGAGTAGGAGGAGGCTGAAGAGCATGACATTCCGGAGCTGTAGAGTGTCGGTGAAACCCTGACAAAGGTAGGGCCTGCTATCCTTGCTGTGGGAAGAAAGTGTTCCGTCCCTCACTCAGACTGTGTCCCAGCCTCCACAATATTAACCCAGTGTTTTGTCAAGGAGATGTAGCGGCCTTGTCCACAAGCACTTGTCCACGTGTCTGTGGTTAGGTGGACTTTGGCTGAAACAGCGTTGTTCAGGGCACGTGTGATGCTGTTGGACACGTGGTTATGTAATGCGGGGACGGCACATCTGGAGAAATAGTGGCGGCTGGGGACCGAGTAACGTGGGACAGCAGCCGCCATCAGGTCGCGGAATGCTTCCGTCTCCACCAGCCGGAAAGGCAACATTTCTAGTCGCGAAATGTGATAATTCAGGACTGTGGCATGTGGGGCGTTGGCAGCATATTTGCGCCTGCGTTCAAAGGTTTGCTGAATGGATAATTGAACGCTGTCCTGGGACAAGGACGTGCTTGATGGTGGGGTTATTTGTGCGTGGGCAACTTCAGGTGCAGGGCCGGAGGCTTGTTCGCGGCCAGCATGTACAGGGGATTGGCTCGCACGCACAACACGCGAAGACGTAGCAGTGACATCAGCAAGCACCGCTCCTCGACTCTGTTGTACTTCCCACAAAGTCGGGTGCTTGGCTGACATGTGCCTGATCATGCTGGTGGTGGTCAGGCTGCTAGTTTTCGTACCCCTGCTGCTGCTGGCATGGCAGGTGTTGCAAATGGCCTTTTTAGAGTCATCTGGAGCCAACTTAAAAAACTGCCAGACTCGGGAAGACCTAACATTTGCACAGGCACCTTGTGTCGTGTTGTTGTTCCGGGGAACGGTTGCCTGCCTTCTGCCTGCGGACCCTGCTTCGTACTGCCTGTTGGGATGCTACGCCTCCCTCCCCCTGTGCACTGCTGTCCTCGCTCTGCATATCCTCCTGCCAGGTTGGGTCAGCTACTGGATCATCTACCACGTCATCTTCCTCTTCCTTGGCTAATCGCTGGACTGCTCCTCCTTCTCCTCATGTGCCACCATGATGACCGTTACAATAGTTAGGCTGTTGTTTCAGGTATACCCCCAGTGGTAAATTTTTACGCCCATTCTTTTTGAATGGGCATTACAACGACAGGATACCCGCTCCTTTTCAATGGGAAAAATGTTTTGAGGCCTCATGCACGTCTCTATCCAGGGACAATGTGGAGCTTCCCAATTTTTGGCTGCCCTGGCCAAAGGGCTATACTACAATACATCCACTTCAGGTTTACAGGCCCTCCTGCACATCTCTATCCAGGGACAATGTGGAGCCTCCCAATTTTTGGCTGCCCTGGCCAAAGGGCTATACTACAATACACCCACTTCAGGTTTACAGGCCCTCCTGCACGTCTCTATCCAGGGACAATGTGGAGCCTCCCAATTTTTGGCTGCCCTGGCCAAAGGGCTATACTACAATACACCCACTTCAGGTTTACAGGCCCTCCTGCACGTCTCTATCCAGGGACAATGTGGAGCCTCCCAATTTTTGGCTGCCCTGCCAAAGGGCTATACTACAATACACCCACTTAAGGTTTACAGGCCCTCCTGCACGTCTCTATCCAGGGACAATGTGGAGCCTCCCAATTTTTGGCTGCCCTGGCCAAAGGGCTATACTACAATACACCCACTTCAGGTTTACAGGCCCTTATGCATGTCTCTATCCAGGGACAATATGGAGCCTCCCAATTTTTGGCTGCCCTGTCAAAGGGCTATACTACAATACACCCACTTCCTTACAATGGGCACTTCAGGTTTACAGGCCCTCCTGCACGTCTCTATCCAGGGACAATGTGGAGCCTCCCAATTTTTGGCTGCCCTGCCAAAGGGCTATACTACAATACACCACTTCAGGTTTACAGGCCCTCCTGCACGTCTCTATCCAGGGACAATGTGGAGCCTCCCAATTTTTGGCTGCCCTGCCAAAGGGCTATACTACAATACACCCACTTCAGGTTTACAGGCCCTTATGCATGTCTCTATCCAGGGACAATATGGAGCCTCCCAATTTTTGGCTGCCCTGTCAAAGGGCTATACTACAATACACCCACTTCCTTACAATGGGCACTTCAGGTTTACAGGCCCTCATGCACGTCTCTATCCAGGGGCATTGGTGAACCTCCCAATTTTGGACTGCCCTGGCAGAGGAAAATACTACAATAGACCCAGTTCCTCAAAATGGGCACATTATGTCAAGAGGCCTTCATGTACGTCTCTTCTCAGGGACATCGGAGTGCCGCACAATGTTTTCACGTAAAATCTTTCATGTAATCACAAAAAGTAACATACACCAGCTGTATCTCACTATTGGGTATGTGCCCTTAACATTTCCACCCTGAATATTCATTTTGGTGTCATTTTGGAAGGTTTTCTGGTGACTCCGTAAAATTGGCGTGAAACTCGGACAAGATTGTTCACAGCTGTGACTTTTGAGTGAGAAATGCTTCCAGGGGTCTTCCCCATGGTGTTGCCATGTCATTTGAGCACTCTTCTGAGACTTTTGTGACATTTTTAGGGTTTCTACATGCTGCCGGCAGTCATTTCATAAAAATACTCGGGTCTCCCATAGGATAACATTGGGCTCGGTACTCGGGCCGAGTACACGAGTATCTCGGGATGCTCGGCCCGAGCTTCGAGCACCCGAGCATTTTAGTACTCGCTCATCACTATTGTTAACCCATTTTATTTGGGGCAACCTTAAACCCAAAATCAAGATAAACACCCTTATACTGCCCAAGTCCTTGGGGAGAGCAGAATTGCCGAGCCTTAAAACATATTTCTATGCTTCAGTGACGATTCGTGTGCTGGATTGGCAATACAGAGCCCTAGATAAACAGTGGGTCTCAGTGGAGCAGGAGAGTTTACACTGTCCATTGAGACACCTTCCTTGGCTTCGCCCCAGTGATGTACCCAGCTTGGCTCCCCTTTCGGGACTTACGAAGGACTCACTGCAGGTCTGGCACTGGGTTTTCAACAGACTATATGGCGGTTCAGGACTGGGTCCTTTGTCCCCCTTGTTCTCCAACCCAGCCTTCCCTCCTGGACTAACCAGACAGACTTTCTTGTGCTGGGGGCGAGGGGAAGACATTCCTTTTGGTCAGTTTATGGCAGATGGCGATCTTTCTGCTTTCAATGTTTTACGAAACAGGCTCCCGTCACAAGGTTTGAAGTGGTTTGAATACCTCCAACTTCGATCTTTCCTGTATGAGGGTGCTACTAAGAAGTTAGTTAGCTGTGACTATGTCCCCCTGGAGGGTTTGTTCCTGCTTGATTCTCCCCCGGCCCATTCAATCTCCACGCTGTACAAAATTTTTGTAGAGGGGGGCAGCCACTGGAGACATGGATTCCAGGAGGTTTGGGAGAAGGAATTGGGCTGGAGCATTCCAGAGGCCGATTGGAGGAGGAGCTTTATTTTCACCCAAAGGTTTTAGGCAACATGTGCGGCACCAGACAAAAATTAAAAGATCCTGACGAGGTGGTATCTATACCCTTCTCGGCTGCATAAGATCTTCCCCTTGGTCTCTGAGAATTGTTAGTGCTGTAGGTCTGAGGCTGGCACCCTGCTCCACATTTGGTGGAGCTGTGACAGAATAAGGCCTTTTTGACCCGGTGTTTGAAAATTACTCCATGGTCACAGGCCGAGAACTGGCAGGAAGTCCAGACGTGGCCTTGCTTTCTCTGCTACCGGGGCCCCTCAGCCTTCATAAGAAGGATATCCTTCGCTTCTGCCTTCCGGCCACCAGGGCAGTTATCCCAAGATATTGGAAATCACCCATTACACCTCCTATTGCTTAGTGGTACACTGAAATGGCTGAGATATTCAAGATGGAAGAGCTCTCGGCCGAGTACTTAGATTCTAGGGATAAATTTACTTTGACCTGGATCGAGTGGATTTTGTTTAGGGGCTCTTCGAAATTCCCGGAGCTCTTCACTTAAGCAGTGTGTCTTACGGGTTCTTCCCATGGCCTGTGGGACTGATTGCCTGTACCCCATGCCCAAGGGGAGTCCATACCTGAGGTCCTCCCCAATCCCTTCCCGTCATCTCCCTCCCTATCCATCTTTTCCCTGTGTTCTCTATCTTGATCCCTGTCACATCCCCCCTTTCCCCTCTTTCTCACCTCCCTTTCATTCTAATGTAAGAAAAAAGGGAGAAGGGGCGCATGTGTAGGATCCCTATAGCTGAATTAATATGGCGTTATTACAGGTGGCCACTCACCTGTTTGGGTTGTGCACGACCTGCACAACCTGGTGTAATAGCCTCTGATATACGGGGGACCCCTGGCAATGTACATGCTCCGCTCCTTCATCCTCGCTGGTCCCCAGCTGTCCGTATAGGACCTTTCCAGTCACGTGGTGCCGGTAAATAAAATGAAGGGTAAAATAAAGGTTGTGATTTATAAACATCATCATCCTGGTGCCTAAGCTTTAGTAGCGCTTCTACAAGACCGCCATTTCATTTTCTGCAAGTACCCTTTCATTCTAATGGCACATATAGTCAGACTCCCCCTTTAACACCTCCCTGTGGCTTCTCTACCGCTTATGTTTAGCCATGTTCACCTCTTTGCCTCTGGGGGTTGGGTATTTTCAGTGATCTTTGACTTTGTGCTTAACATTCGTTATTTGTTCTTTCTTAATACCAATAATTGACATTGCTTTCATTTGTATTTGACTTGGTTCTTATTTGGTGCAGTTGCTATATTCAATTTGTTACTTGCTTTTTCTATTGATAAATCTAATAAACAAAGACTGAACATAAAACCCAGGCAGCTGTGGGCTGGGATTCTCAGCATGGTAAGACCCAAGCATTCTGGGCCCTGCAAGCTAAAAACCCATGCCACCCCTGAAAATGGCACATTCTTTCTTAGCGCCATTTTCAGATGCTTTACCCGGCTCTTCCAGCGGCCCTGGTGGCGGTGGCACGCTGGGTAATATGGGGGTTAATGCATTCTTTGTATTGTCGGTTGGCACACAATGAATTTCTAGTAAACATTAAAAAAAAACACAGAGAAAATAACATTTTAATAAAAATATAAAACACAAGACATCCTTGTTTCCCATATTTAATTAACAAAAAATCCTCCCTTCAACGTAAACCACAGGGAACATCTTCAACTTTGCTTCATATCTCTGTAAGCTGACACATGTCTGCTCACAGCGGTAGCAGGCTCACACTGACAGCCAGCTGTGTGAAATGTCATCTAAGTTTACACCTGAGCAGCGTCAGGAGTGAACTCAGATAATCCCATGAACAGCATGATGACAAATGGAGCCATGGGAGTACCCAGGATAAAAACTAGGGGGGGAAGCAAGCCATGGTCGTTCAGGTTGTAAAATTTTAGAACAGTGCATTATAATGTATGGAGGCATATGAGGCTACATTATACTATGTAGAAGATAGTGGGGTTGCATTATGATAATTGGATGACTATGGAGGTACCTTATAAATGGGGGACTATAGGATGCATTATAATACATAGAGGACTATGGGAATACATTGTAATGCATGGAGGGATGTGGGGATGCATTATAATAATTGGAGGACTATGGTGGCAGAGGACGAGGACCATATAAACCATGATGGGGGACATATATACCACGATAAAGGCCATATTCCAGGAGGAGGACCATATGCAGCAGGATAAGGGACATTTTTACATAATGAAGGGGGAGAGGGGTCAATTTGTGAGTCTTTATAGGATTTAGAACGTTACACGGGGCCCATACATCTGACCAATGTGCACGCAGAAGGTGGGGGCCTAAATTGCGCACCGGGGCCCATCAGACTCGTTACACCACTGGGGAGCCTTATGGGGAAGTTCCATCTTATATACATAGTCCCATAGGGCTCACATCTCATATACAGCCCTCCATAGGGCTCCCATCTCAAATACAACCCCCATAGAGCTCCCATATCATATACAGCCCCCCTTATAGGGGTCCCATATCATATATAACCCCACCATAGGGCACCCAAATCATATTCAGCCCCCTCATAGGACTCCTGTATCATATACAGCCCCTCCGTAGGGCTCCAATCATGAGAGCCCTATGGGGTGTTGTATATGATACGGGGGCCCAATGGGGTGGGCTGTATATGATATGGGAACCTTATGGGGGGGCTGTATATGATATTGGAGTCCCATCTCATATATAGCCCCCCAATACCCCATACAGTCCCCATATCATATACAACAGCCCCCCCATAGGGCTCCTATATCATATATAGGCTGTATATGATATGGGAGCCCTATGGGGGGCTGTATATGATACAGGAGTCACATATCATATACAGCCCCCCCAATGTCCCATAGGGCTTACATCTCATATACAGCCCTCCATAGGTCTCCCATCTCATACATAGCCGCCATAGAGCTCCCATATCATATACAGCCCCCTTATAGGGCTCCCATATCATATATAACCCCGCCATAGTGCACCCAAATCATATTCAGCCCCCTCATAGGGCTCCTGTATCATATACAGCCCCTCCATAGGGCTCCCATCATGAGAGTCCTATGGGGGTTGTATATGATACGGGAGCCCTATGGGGTGGGCTGTATATGATATTGGAGTCCCATCTCATATACAGCCCCCCAATACCCCATACAGTCCTCATATCATATACAACAGCCCCCCATAGGGCTCCTATATCATAGGCTGTATATGATATGGGAGCCTTATGGGGGGCTGTATATGATATGAGAGTACCCCCTCTCACTTGCTGTGTCCCAGGCCCCCCTCTCACTTGCTGTGTCCAAGGCCTCCCCTCTCACCTGCTGTGTCCCAGCCCCACCTCTCACTTGCTGTGTCCCAGGCCATCCCTCTCACCTGCTGTGTCCCAGGCCCCCCTCTCACCTGCTTTCTCCCATGCCCATGAAGGAGGAGGAGGTGCCGCCTGCTGTATGCGCTCCCCAGTGGAGCGCAGGGCAGGAAGTCGGCAGATCAGAGGAGAGGAGGGGCGGGAGCAGCAGCAGGAAGCTTCCCTCCCCTCCTCTTCCTGACAAACGGAGCTTCGGAGTCGCGCTGTCACATGGATGTGTGTCCTCGGGGACGTACATCCATGTGCAGCAGGAGCTGCGATCGTTACGCGAGCTCAGTACCGCTCACCCCTTCCTCTTGGGGGGGGCAGTTGCCCCCCCTGCCCCATGCTGGGTACACCCATGGACGGAGCCCAGCTGTAAAGTGAGCACTTCTCTTGCTCACTTACAGCTGTGCTAAGTGTGCCTTCATGCTGTTCACGGGGTCATCTGAGTTCACACCTCACACAGCTTAGGCTGCGTTCACACGCTGCGTACTTGTCGCGTTTTTTTACGCGCATCTTTTTAAAGGGAAAAACGCGCGTAAAGAAAAGCGTCAGAGAACAACTTCAATTGCGCTTTTTTACGCACGTTTTTTCCAGTGCTTATAATGGGGCCTATGGAAAAAACACTCGTAAAAAAATGGAAAGTATTGACATGTTCATTCTTTTTACGCACGCGATTTTAGCTCCAAAAGCGCTGCGTAAAATTACGCGACGTCTGGCACAAAGTGAATGTCCATTCACTTTGCTGGGAAACGCAGATGCACATGTGTTTTTGGGGCAAATACGCGCGTAAAAAAACACGTCAAATACGCAGCGTGTGAACGAGGCCTTAGGCGTGAACTTACTGTAGATGACATTTCTCATGACCGACTGTCAGTGTGAGCCTGCTATCACTGCGAGCAGACGTGAGTCTGCTCACAGAGATATGAAGCAGAGCAAAAATGTTCCCTGCGGATTACATGAGGGTGAGAGTTTTTTTGTTCTTTAAAGATGGGAAACAGGGTTGCCTTGTGTTTTATTTCTATTAAAATGTTTTTTCACTGTTTATGTTGTGTTTTTTTTATGCTTGCTAGAAAATCATAGTGGGTGGGCCTGACACTATGAATTTTGGGCTTAGTGCCAGCTGACCATACAAAGCTTTACTACCCAATGTGCCACCGCAACCAGGGCCGCTGGAAGACCTGGATAAAGTGCCTGAAAATGGCACTATGAAAGAATGTGCCATTTTTAGGGGGAACTACATGCTGCGAATTTCAGTATGTGGGGTCCAAAACACTTGGGCCTTAACACACTAAGAATTCCAGCTGCCTGGTTTTACCTTGGCTGGCAATCAAAAATAGAGTGAAACCCATGAATTTTTTTAAATTATTTATTTAAATAATTCAAAAAAATATTGAGCTTCCCTGTATTTTGATAGCCAGCCAAGGTAATGCCAGGCAGCTGGGAGTGGCAGCCCATAACTGTCCACTTTATCTGAGAATAAAACATACCGTGAAGTGCTATGCATTTTTTTTGTAGAAGAAACAGACGGCACTCACCATTAGATGAAGGTTCTTTTAATCCAAGTGCTCCCGGGACCCGTGGAACCCTAACCAGGCGAAACATGCGCCCGTCGTTCTCCCCGCACCTCCCTCCCCGCCACATAATGTTTGTAACCCGCACCTCCTAACGGAGCACTTGGATTAAAAGAACCTTCATCTAATGGTGAGTGCCGTCTGTTTCTTCTAAATCTTTGGACATTTTTGTGACTGGACCTTGTGCAGACCTGTGCAACACCATATTGCTGGCAGCACATACAAGCCTAGGAAAAACACCAAAAGCCCTCTAGTGCCCAGATTCCTTCCCTACAGTTGAAATTTTTTTTTTTTAATTATTTCTTTAGTTTTACAGTACTATTATGTCAGTCACTGGGTGAGGTTCCCAACAGCCAATCACAGATGCAGCCAAAGAGAATGTGCGTCTGTGATCGGCTGCTGGAGTAACCTGAAACCAGCCCATACATTCTAGCATCTAGAATGTATGGTCAGTTTCAATTTTTCTCCAACAGCCAATCACAGATGCCCATTCTCTGTGACAGCATCTGTGGCTGGCTGTTGGGGCCCTCTGCAGTGAATATCCAGGAAGTTAATGAGCAACCCCATACAGTTAGGGCCAGAAATATTTGGACAGTGACACAAGTTTTGTTATTTTAGCTGTTTACAAAAACATGTTCAGAAATACAATTATATATATAATATGGGCTGAAAGTGCACACTCCCAGCTGCAATATGAGAGTTTCCACATCCAAATCGGAGAAAGGGTTTAGGAATTATAGCTCTGTAATGCATAGCCTCCTCTTTTTCAAGGGACCAAAAGTAATTGGACAATGGACTCTAAGGGCTGCAATTAACTCTGAAGGCGTCTCCCTCGTTAACCTGTAATCAATGAAGTAGTTAAAAGGTCAGGGGTGGATTCCAGGTGTGTGGTTTTGCATTTGGAAGCTGTTGCTGTGACCAGACAACATGCGGTCAAAAGAACTCTCAATTGAGGTGAAGCAGAACATCCTGAGGCTGAAAAAAAAGAGAAAATCCGTCAGAGAGATAGCAGACATGCTTGGAGTAGCAAAATCAACAGTTGGGTACATTCTGAGAAAAAAGGAATTGACTGGTGAGCTTGGGAACTCTAAAAGGCCTGGGCGTCCATGGATGACAACAGTGGTGGATGATCGCCGCATACTTTATTTGGTGAAGAAGAACCCGTTCACAACATCAACTGAAGTCCAGAACACTCTCAGTGAAGTAGGTGTATCTGTCTCTAAGTCAACAGTAAAGAGAAGACTCCATGACAGTAAATACAAAGGGTTCACATCTAGATGCAAACCATTCATCAATTCCAAAAATAGACAGGCCAGAGTTAAATTTGCTGAAAAACACCTCAAGAAGCCAGCTCAGTTCTGGAAAAGTATTCTATGGACAGATGGACAAAGATCAACCTGTACCAGAATGATGGGAAGAAAAAAGTTTGGAGAAGAAAGGGAACGGCACATGATCCAAGGCACACCAAATCCTCTGTAAAACATGGTGGAGACAACGTGATGGTATGGGCATGCATGGCTTTCAATGGCACTGGGTCACTTGTGTTTATTGATGACATAACAGCAGACAAGAGTAGCCGGATGAATTCTGAAGTGTACCGGGATATACTTTCAGCCCAGATTCAGCCAAATGCTGCAAAGTTGATTGGACGGCGCTTCATAGTACAGATGGACAATGACCCCAAGCATACAGCCAAAGCTACCCAGGAGTTCATGAGTGCAAAAAAGTGGAACATTCTGCAATGGCCAAGTCAATCACCAGATCTTAACCCAATTGAGCATGCATTTCACTTGCTCAAATCCAGACTTAAGACGGAAAGACCCACAAACAAGCAAGACCTGAAGGCTGCGGCTGTAAAGGCCTGGCAAAGCATTAAGAAGGAGGAAACCCAGCGTTTGGTGATGTCCATGGGTTCCAGACTTAAGGCAGTGATTGCCTCCAAAGGATTCGCAACAAAATATTGAAAATAAAAATATTTTGTTTGGGTTATGTTTATTTGTCCAATTACTTTTGACATCCTAAAATGTGGAGTGTTTGTAAAGAAATGTGTACAATTCCTACATTTTCTATCAGATATTTTTGTTCAACCCTTCAAATTAAACGTTACAATCTGCACTTGAATTCTGTTGTAGAGGTTTCATTTCAAATCCAATGTGGTGGCATGCAGAGCTCAACTCGCGAAAATTGTGTCACTGTCCAAATATTTCTGGCCCTAACTGTATGTAAACACGGTAGGATGGTGGGACACGGTAAGTATAATGCTGTTTAATGACTATCTTCTTCTTTACCAGACCTCGAGCCCTCATGCCATAACTATAATGTCCAAGTTCAGGGTTCGGACTCAAGTTCGAGTCACGGTCGACCCTGAACCCAGACTTTAAAAAAAATACGCGCACGTCCGCTGATCCCGAACATCGGCAGGTTCGCCCATCACTAGTAACTAATCTTTTATCAATTTATTCTGGATTTAAGTGTCCTTTTAGTTGATTGCAGATTGGGTGGCAGTTTGTGTCCTGAAAACCCCACTGATTGCTCGCGAGAGATGGGCAGATCACGCAACAGGAGTGCACAGAGCAGAGTACAGATTAAATAAAACCATAATCTTTATAGTTTTTGGTTTCTAATGAATCTGTACTCCACCCTGTGTGTGCTCTTGATGCCTCCCTCTCAGGTTCAGGTCTCAGGACCTACATGCAATTAAAATGGCACTCAAATAATAAAAAGTGATAAAGGTTTAGTTAATCTTTAAAATACCAACTTCTGCTTTTCTCCTTTATGAGAACTGATCCAGGTGAACTCTCAAACAATAGACCAATTATTACTACCAGCAAAAGAACCAGTTTCTTTCACATATGCTGTTTGTCTGTCCCAGTCAACCTTTGCTTTCCCAGCTGTAACAATAATGTGTCCAAGACACGAATTAACAGCACCACAACAGCTGTAAGGCACAAGCTGTTTGCATCTGTTACAGTATCTGCAGTGTTGCTTTTACACTACTTGATTCCCGATAAGCAGTCTTGTGACCTGCCTCAAAATGTCACAAAAAAAGAGCATCTTATAATGATTTATAAAACTGTGTATTGTATATATTGACACTTTTCTCCCCCCACATTTCATGATATATTACAATTATATTACTGTCCGTCCCAGAGTATACAATATTTTTGCAGCTATTTAGATCAATGTGATTGACTATTTAATTTAAGAAACTCTTAAAGGGGTTATCCGGGATAAACAACAACAAAAAAAATTGTGCCTAAGCACTAACAGTAAGGTAGTTGGCACCTACCTGCCTGTTGTGTCCAGCAAAGTTCTCCGCCAACACAGAGCAGTCTCAGACCACTCCTGTCGGCAATTTTTCAGCTTCTGTTGACAACACGTCAGCAGAGGGGGCAGATTCCCCCTCTGTTGACGAGCATCAGAGCCGACATCATGCTGATTAACAGCTGGCTCCCCCAATCCAGGTAGCAAAAAGCCAGCTGTCAATCACAGGAGTTGTCTGTCCTGCCCCTTCTACAATGCAGAGTTGAAAAGAAGCCTCTGCTCTGCTCCATTTACGCCACCATGCTGTCCCTGGCAGGAGTGGTCTGTGACTGCTCTGTGCTGGGTTGAACGGAGGTGACTGATGCTTGGCACAACAGGCAGGTAGGTGGCAGCTTCCTGCCTGTTAGTGCTTAGACTCAATTTTTTTTATCCTGGATAAGCTCTTGAAAATCCCAGTATCTGCATTATGGCAGTACTGAAAAATTTGTAGTATGTAGTATTACTATATCATCTAATGAACATATCTATCAAGTGAGGATCATGATTGAAAGATATAAAGAGCGTTTAACCAGAATTGTAAAGTGGTTTCCTCTGAAGTAGTTACGGGAGCATTTTCCTAGAACAGTCTCTCTGTCTGTGACAAAAAACAAATGTATTAACTAACATGTGGTTTTGGTGGTTGTATATTTAAATTGCAGCATTAATGCAACATTCTGCTGTACTGCTAACATTTTTATGTGAATATAACCAAAAAGCGTCTTCAAAAGGGGATGGCCACTCTTGGCTAAGAGACTTTTTACAATATGGCAATTCACAGCTGCTGCCTGGACCCTTGAAAATCAGCTGTAATCTGTGAGGGAACTTGACAGTAAAGGCCGCTTCACATGCTAGGATCTCATTAATGATATTGTTGAAACGTCACGGATTTGTGATCATTCAAATGATATCATTAGTGCGTCGTTGCGTGTAAACGAACGATGTAGGAAGGAAAAATCATTGGAACGTTCATCCAAAATTTGAGATCTGGACCTCAAATCTATTGTTTGTCGTCCAATTAACGCTCTGGGAAGCAGCAACGTCGTTCAGTGTGACACCTTTTTGAACGATGTCGTTCATATTTATCCTATTCCTGCCGCTTTGTATAATCGTTCAATCGTTGTTATCCAAATAGCTGGAGCATTGCCAAATTTAAGATCGTTAACGATATTCTTGCGTGTGACAACGTACTAACGATGTCGGAAGGATCGCGGTCACGTGAAATAGCTAACAATCTCGTTCACCTATATCCTAGTGTGTGAAGCGACCTTTAGTGTACAACTCTCCTGAAGTGCCCTCTTTGACGAGCTTTGAAATCAATGAGCTATTTCTGCAATGTACAGATTTGTTGAGAAACTCTGTAGCTACTCTTTTTTCTAGCTGTTAGGGAACCCTTAATTAACTTAAAATTCACTAACAGGATATCTAGAAATTACTGCCAAGACCAGAAAACTCCTTTAACTCTTACGTTATCTGCCAACAACACAGATTTAGTGTGTATCTGCTGCAGATCTGCATAAAGTCTGCAGCACAGTGTAAAGTAAGCTAAGTGTATGTGAAATCGGAACCCCTGTGCCAATGCTGCGTTTGTCAATGTGGGAAAATCTGCAGCATGTCAATTTTCCTACAGATCTTTCCACCAAAACGCAGCATTTCCCAAAGCAAAAAAGTACCAAATGATTTCAGGTCTCTCTCTTCTCTCTCTCTGTTTCTGTGTCTCTACCCTGACATTACTGGGGCCAAGATGGCTACCAATAAAGAAGAGGAAGTTGTGGGCGCGCCCTGTTTTAAGATGGTGGATAGAGGGGAATTTGCTGGATCTAAGATGAATGTTGGTCAAGAAGGGGATGTTACTGCACCCTATTTTAAGATGGCGTCTAAAGGGGAAGCGGGAACAAACTGTTCTGAGAAGGTGGTGGTTGCCACACTTGGTTTTGAAATAACCATTTTCTGGAAAGTTGGGACATCTTGTGCTGCAATGGGAGAATTTTAACCAGCTTGTTCTGAGATGGCAGTTAAAGGGGAAGTAAGCGGACCCTCTTTTGGAGTGTCGTCTATGTGTATGACTGGATACAGAAAAGTGGGTTGTGCGGGTGTGGTGACCCACAAACTGTACAAGTGTTATTCCAATCAGCATTTTGAGTCTGGCATACTACAGATGTCCACCCCCCTGGGTTCCACTGATATGGTGGGGGGTCGTGTTGGTGTTTGCATGTTAGCATGGGAGTGAAAGGTTTAGATATAGGAGCAGAAGCTTCCACTACTTTTTCAGACTTACAAGGGGTAGGCACAGTGGCCGTTTCCACCTGCACAACTTTTTTGGGCGGTGGCTTGAATGCATATTATCTAGTTTCAGAATCACAATTTTCAATCCACAATTGCTTGTTAACCTCCTTTGGGGTTCTATACCAAGCCTCCGCATCTTTCAGGACCCTGTGGTCTCGCAACACCCCTTTCTAAATTGTTAAGACACTTTTCCACTCTTTCTCAATTAACCATCATCCACCGAACAAACCAGCTATTTACAAAAAGAACTTTTCATTCTTCACATTCTTTTTCCCTTCTCTTTCAGTTACCAGATCCCTTGATCAGCCTTTGATGTAATAGTTCCCATGTTACAAGTCAAATCCCAAACTCAGCACACACAGGTTGTCTATGGTCTCACACCTTTCTAAAGTACCTCTAGTTACTGGGCAAATTAAGGGTATATCTGCTGGGCTATGCAAATGTCAGGTTTCTATGTATCTCAACCAGACTCCTACTATTGGTTTCACAGTAATATTGGTATGGATATTGTTTTCAGAATACCCTAAACTCAGGAAACAGAGATGAGAGCACAATATATCCAGTTCTCTCGATGTTAAATGGAGTTTCAGCAACTCTAGAAATCCACCAGCCATTGGCTATAATTGCAAGCTCCAGACCTTGTTTACACAATGGACACGTCAAAGAATGACACAACAGTTATTCATTTCTGTGCCACAGGCCTGGAACAACTACTGCTTAACTAAGCAGGGCAGCATTTTTGTACACAACCCTTCTGCCCCTTGTATGTTGCTTACATGTGGGCAGGAGTACCTAAAACCATCAGTCTTGATCAGAGAATCAACCACTGAGGACTCTCAGATTGCAAATATATTTTTCTACCTCATAAAGTGATACTGGTCAGAATTGCAAAAAATGACCTGGTCATTAGGGTCAAAACAGGTTTCCTGATTTTTTGGCTGATTTTTTTAGACTTTCCCATGATGCTACACAAGGAAGCAGTGTGTTTCAGGTGTGCATTAAAATACATCCACATGTGTGTCTCTAATTAACTCAGATGTTGCCAATAAACGTATCAGAAACTTCCAAACACATGACATCATGTGGGCTTTTCCAAATTGTTTAAAGGCATAATTATTTTAGTGTATGTAAACTTTTGACTTTGCAGAAAGTAATAAAAATGCCTTAAGACATTTCTGTCTCTCTCTCATTATTCTGACATTTGGCAAATAAAAATAATTATGGCAATTCTAATTGACCTAAAATGGAAAAGGTTTATTCTGATTTCATGTCAGATAGTGAGAAAAACATGCATATGTGTCTTTTTATATAGTGTAACTAAATGTCTGGTTTTAACTGTATATAAGATATGTATTTGGTCCTTTGTGTTTCACCCAGAGGAACAATACTGATGTATGGTAAATTTATAGTTCAGTATATATTCTACATTAAATAACATACAGGTGCATATCAGTTAATTAGAATATCATCAAAATGTTATTATTCCCTACTTTAATTTTATGAGATAATGACTAGTGATGGGTGAACCGATCTTATAATATAACCGATATTTATAATAGATGTGTTTCACTTTCTATATTAAATGACTGAAATAAATTAATTTTTTGATGATATTCTAATTCATTGAGATGCACATGTATGTGTATTCTACTCTCCCTGTTCTGAATCTTCAGATTTAGGTGTATCTTCACATTTCTTTGAAGGAGAAGTAACAGGTATTCCTGGGTGGCAAACACAGGGCGAATTGCTAATGGGAGGTCCGAGTATATAGTTTCCTTCTTTTTAAGATTGCATCCCTACACACTTTGCATATACAAAAGTAGCAGTCATATCAATTATGATATTGCAGTTCCCTCCAGATCATAGATACACCGAAAGCTCTCTTTCTTCCCTTTAGATCACTGTCATAGTTCTGCAAAATAAGAACAGAATACATGTGGTGCCCATAACTAGTCCTGGTCACCTAGTTTAACACCAAAGTACACATAATACACTTTTCTAACAAAAGCCATAGTGTTCCATTGTTTGGTGGGGCCTATAGAGTCATTGTATGTGAAAAAACTGTACATGATGGCTTTATTTTTATATTTTTATTGAGTACAGCAATTGAAAGTTTATATTTATCACCCCTTACTTTTCAAACTTTTTTACCCTTGCAGACCTATGTAGTTATACGTTCACAGATTGCCCTTCTGACTACAGGTTATGTGTTGCTTGGAGTCTTCTTCCTACTACGTGCTTTATAAAATACTTTATATCATCTTTTTTTCTTGTTTGGCCCTTCCCCAAATTTACTGTACATATTGTCAAAAGTGACATCAAGTACATGGACAAGCTGAAGTGCAGTAGTTCAAACAAAAGGCACTTTATTAGTCCTTTTCGATAGGGAATACAAAATTGCCCATGAGATCTTTCTTCCATTTTAAATTGAGAGTTAGGGTACCGTTACACGTCCCAACATTGCATGCAATTTCACTTGCAACTTACTGGTTGCAGTGAAATCATGGACACATTGTTCTATTTTGTGGCTGTGTACAAATGGAACAATGTGTCCATGATTTCACTGCAACCTGTAAGTTGCAAGTGAAATTGCATGCAATGTTGCGACGTGTAAAGGTACCCTATGTGTACATGAACACAACTTGCAGCATGTGCTAGTGTTTTGAATGAGACTCGTCTATTCAAATCTAAGGGAGAGCAAAAAAAAAAAATGAGACGCTGTGCAGATCATCCACATAGCATACGATTTTTACATATAATTTGCATATCTTGGCATAGGAAGCTACTGAGTCTTGCAAATTGTATCCATGATGTCAGATTGCCCATTTTAACATGTTTCTTTTAGCCTCGTGTGAATTTAGCCTTAGGCCAGGTTCACAAAAGTATATTTTAAAAACTCATCAAGAGTTTCATCAAGAAAACTCGGACGATTGTTGTTTCATTTGTCATCCTTGTGCAACCTGATTTTTACAGGAGCAGCTATTAACCCCTTTACCACCCTGCCCGTTTTCACCCTAATGACCGGGCAATATTTTCCAATTCTGACTATATTTACTTTATAAGGTTATAACTACGCAATGATTTAACGGATTCCAGTGATTCCAAGATTTTTTTTCGTGACATACTGGACTTCATGTTGGTAGTAAATTTAGAATTATATTTTTTGCATTTATTAATGAAAAAAATTGGCAATTTGGTGAAAATTTTTAAACTTTTTTTATACCATTAAACCAAAGACTTATATCACGAAAAATAGTTAATAAATGTTTCCCACTTGTCTACTTTACAAAAGCGCAATTTAAAGAAAAAAACTTTTGTCACGAAATTAGAAGGGTTCAAAATTTATCAACAATTTCTAGTGTCGAGCGAATCTGCGGCATTTGAGCTACTTGGTACTCGCCGAGTATTTGTGTGCTTGCCTTGCGAGATTCAAATGTCCCGCCCAGCATGCTTGGTACTTTATTTTTAGCCACTAAACATACTGGGCTTTCTTGTCAATCATAGTAATGAAGTAACCATGTTGGTTGTGGCATTACTGTGATTGGCTGGCCGTCTGGCATCATATGGTCTATATAACCCCTGCTGCCGCCATCTTGTGTACATTACATCTGCAAACAGTATAGTGGGAGGGTAAGGACAGAGCAAACAGTGTATAGGGAGAGTCTTTCTGCCACCTAAGCATAACTCAACAGATCTTTTAGAAGCTTAATTGAGTCTATACTAGGTCAGAATACTGTAAGGAGATTTTGTGGAGCAGGGATAGTCAAAACAGTAGTATTCCAGCATCTTCATATTACAACAGCTCTTTTTAGTCACTGCAGAAAGTGTTTTACTGAAACGTGTCTGACAATGGGCTTCGGCCTCAGGATGCTTTTATTCATGTTGTTTTTCTGAAATAAAGTTTCTTATTATTGGATACGGGTGCCAGCTCCAACTTTTTCTTTGGTTTACCCCGGGCAGTGGTCGGCCGCCGCTGAGCACCTGACCTGGATCACAGTTGAAGGAGGGGTGAGCATTTTCCCTTTCCCCTTTCCCAGATTTAGCTCTTTTTAGAACTACATTTCCTGCAGACATTGCTTACGTTCTAAGGCCTCTTTCGCACATCCGTGCAAAAAACGCGTGTGTGGGGATCCGCTTGCTGTGCCTGTATGTCCAGCATCATGTGTCATCTGTCTGCTGCCCATGTGCTATCCGTGTGATATCCAGATAGCATACTGACAGCATGTCTTTGTATACTTACCTGTCCCCAATGCTGCATTGACATTTGCTTTCAGATCCGCTATAGCAGACAGTGCAGTGAATATTATTTGAGCTTAAAGAGGACCTGTCACCCCCCTGGTGCATGGCAATCTAAATGCACCATTGAATGCAGCTGACATGTTCCCCCATGTTTCCAGCCCCCCTGTACCCTGAGAAATAGACTTTATAAACTGTACATATAGTGAGTCCGGAGGGACTGAGTGATGAGTCATCGCTGCTCCCTGGTGTCCTCCTCGCCTCCAGCCTTCTGTGTGCCATCTCCAGCCCCCTCAGTGCCGAAGCCTTTATTTGTTTCCCCTCCTTGCCTGCTCCATGCTGCTCTGCAGAGAAAGCAATGGGCAGGACCGGGTCCCGGCAGCTGACATGGTTCCTGCCAGTGATATCAGCGCCAGAGCCCGCCCAGCTGTACATACATAAGCTGGAGCAGGGCGGGCTCCGACGCTGACATCACTGGCAGGAGGCGTGTCAGCTGCCGGAACCCAGTCCCGCTCATTGCTCTGGCTGACACACCTCCTGCTGGTGACGTCAGCACCCAAGCCCGCCCTGCTCCAGCTTATGTATGTACAGCAGGGCGGGCTCCAGCGCTGGCTGACACGCCTCCTTGGTGGTGGTGCCAGCGCCGGAGCCCACCCAGCTCCAGCTTATGTATGTACAGATGGGCAGGCTCTGACATCACCGTCAGGAGGCGTGTCAGCTGCCCAGTCACGCCCATTGCTTTCTATGCGTCTACTTGAGTTCAAAAGCAGAATTGCATAGAGTGGCCTAGAGGGGAGACAAAAGAAGGGGGCGTTACTGAGGGGTCTGGAGGTGGCACACAGAAGGCTGGAGGCGGGGAGAGCACCAGGGAGCAGCAATGACTCATCACTCAGTAAGTCCTTCTGGACTCACTATATGTACACTTTATAAAGTTTATTTCCTCAGGGTACAGGGGGGCTGTAGCCATGGGGGAACCCTTCCCTGACTGCATCTGACATGCTGCATTCAGTGCTGCATTTAGATTGCCAGGCACCAAGGGGGTGACAGGTCCTCTTTAATGAGTGGCATCGGAAGGGAGTGTGACAGCAGCATCGCTGGAGTCAGGTAAGTATAAAAATCCTTTTTTTTTTTTTTAAATAAAATCTCTTTGCTCCGGTCCCTACACACAGATGACATCCGTGAACAGGATGTTTTTGGCATGGACCCATTGACCTGAATGGTCCCGTGTGTCCATGCTGCCACCCAAACACGAACATGTGGATCACATAAACATGCATCTGCTCCACATGGACACACGGTCTGTCAAGAAACACGGACATGTGACAATATGCATTGAGGGATATGTGTATACATACAGTGTTGGCCAAAAGTATTGACACCCCTCCAATTCTGTCAGATAATACTCCGTTTCTTCCTGAAAGTGATTGCAATCACAAATTCTTTGGTATTATTATCTTCATTTAATTTGTCTTCAATGAAAAAACACAAAAGAGTATGAAGCAAAACATTGATCATTTCACACAAAACTTCAAAAATGGGCCAGACAAAAGTATTTGCACCCTCAGCCTGATATTTGGTTGCACAACCTTTAGCCAAAATAAATGCGATCAACCGCTTCCGGTAACCATCAATTAGTTTCTTACAATGCTCTGCTGGAATTTTAGACCATTCTTCTTTTGCAAACTGCTCCAGGTCCCTGATATTTGAAGGGTGCCTTCTCCAAACTGCCATTTTTAGATCTCTCCACAGGTGTTCTATGGAATTCAGGTCTGGACTCATTGCTGGCCACCTTAGAAGTCTCCAGTGCTTTCTCTCAAACCATTTTCTAGTGCTTTTTGAAGTGTGTTTTGGGTCATTGTCCTGCTGGAAGACCCATGACCTCTGAGGGAGACCCAGCTTTCTCACACTGGGCCCTACATTATGCTGCAAAATTTGTTGGTAGTCTTCAGACTTCATAATGCCATGCACACGGTCAAGCAGTCCAGTGCCAGAGGCAGCAAAGCAACCCCAAAACATCAGGGAACCTCCGCCATGTTTGACTGTAGGGACCGTGTTCTTTTCTTTGAATGCCTCTTTTTTTCTCCTATAAACTCTATGTTGATGCCTTTGCCCAAAAAGAGAGATCATTCTTCCAAAACATTTTAGGCTTTCTCAGGTAAGTTTTTGCAAACTCCAGCCTGGCTTTTTTATGTCTCGGGGTAAGAAGTGGGGTCTTCCTGGGTCTCCTACCATACAGTCCCTTTTCATTCAGACGTCGACGGATAGTACGGGTTGACATTGTTGTACCCTCGGACTGCAGGGCAGCTTGAACTTGTTTGGATGTTAGTCAAGGTTCTTTATCCACCATCCGCACAATCTTGCGTTGAAATCTCTTGTCAATTTTTCTTTTCCGTCCACATCTAGGGAGATTAGCCACAGTACCATGGGCTTTAAACTTCTTGATGACACTGCGCACGATAGACACAGGAACATTCAGGTCTTTGGAGATGGACTTGTAGCCTTGAGATTGCTCATGCTTCCTCACAATTTGGTTTTTCATGTCCTCAGACAGTTCTTTGGTCTTCTTTTTTTTCTCCATGCTCAATGTGGTACACACAAGGACACAGGACAGAGGTTGAGTCAATTTTAATGTCAACTGGCTGCAAGTGTGATTTAGTTATTGCCAACACCTATTAGGTGCCACAGGTAAGTTACAGGTGCTGTTAATTACACAAATGGGTCATTCCATGTCAAGTGAACCAATGATTATTACCTCTATATTTTTAATTCTTTTGAGATGTTGTTATTTGATAATAGCATGTCAGACAATGCAAAATGTGAAGAGAAAAATTTTTTTAAAAATTTATTTTTTGTAAAAATGATTTTCAAAGTTCGGAAAAAGTGTGAATTTCGCCGTTGCCTGCCTTTACGTTTCTCCTCATAACTAAGGCTAGGAATAAGATAGAGAGACAAAATAAACACCATTCTACTCAGACCTATACAGGCTTTCACCAGATATGTCACAAGAGGATCTTTGTTAATATTTTACCCAAGCGCAAAACTTTAAAACGCATTTCCGAAAAATCGGCGCGCTTTAAATATTTCAAAAACTGCCCATGTGTCTGTTTTGCTCTTAGCCACATGTGTACCAAATTTCAAGTTGGGATCGCGATGGGATCATATTTTAAAATATTTTACTATTAATAGCGTCAATGGGTCATTCCATATCAAGTGATCTAAATATGAATATTTTTTTTTACCTGACGTCTTTAGATTTTTTTATTTTTTTCCTTTATGGAGTACTACTTTAGTTAATTACAAATTAAAAGTTTAGAATTTTTTTCTTCATCAGTTAATTTTTTACAGATTTTTAAAGTTTAAAAAAAGTGTGAATTTTGGCCTGGTATGACTTTACATTTTTTTATCTGGGGCTAGAAATAAGATAGAGAAACAAAATAAACACCATTCTACTCAGAACTGTCCAGGCTTTCACCAGATGTCACAAGAGTATATTTTTTTATTTAAATTTTTTACCCATGCGAACGCAAACGCAACATTTTGAAACGCATTTCCGAAAAAACGTTTTAATAAAAATTTTCCAAAACTGCCCATGTGTCTTTTATGCTCTTAGCCACATCTGTACCAAATTTCAAGTTGGGATCGTGATGGGATCATATTTTAAAATATTTAACTATTATAGTGTCAATTCAAAAATCTTGAATTCAGATCTGTTCAACCTGTGGTCTAAAAGCACGGGGTCTATATTTATCAAATCCATTATTTTTAGACATTACTGTATTATTTTGATATGTTACAGCTTAGAAGCAGGAGAGGACATATAGGAAAGAGCTTTGTTAGGGCTCAACCTGAGAAAGCACAGGGATAGACAGTGAATGCAGAGCAGATGATAGGCCAGCAGCTCTGTCAATCATGTTAAGTGTCTACCCACTGCATTCAGGAAGTAAGACAGCTCGTTCAGACCTTTCATGTGCTGACATGTCTGGACATCTTCACTCCTGAACAAACAATAGTCTGTACAAAGCCATCAAGGCTGTGTACTAAAATATGGGTGAGTAAATATATTAATAGTTTAATGCTTTTATTATTAAGGGCCAATACACACAGTGCTATTCTTAGGGATCATCATTCAGAAAAACAGCCCCATTGATTTCTATGGGGTTCACCACATGCAGTGTTTTTGGAAACACTCAGGAGTGAGTAAATCACTGCTTGAACTACTTTTTAATCGCTGCAATAAACGCAGCATTTATCATTTATATAAAAAAGCTGCCATTTTTTTCACTAGCGATTAAAAAAACCTAACGCATATGTGGTAAAACTTGGTAGAAAAACAAGCTGCCAAAACTGCAGCGTGTATCTGCAGACAGAAAAAACTGTGCGCGCTAGCTCTAAAACTCACTTTACAGTAATACAGTTCTATCTCAAGTGTACTGTAAATCTTTATTTTTATTACCTATCTTCCTTACTTAATATTAACTGTATTTTTCCCACACAGCAATGGCTGCTACTTCTCAAGAAACAGCATTTTATCATAGACACTGTTGCAATCCTTTTGAAAAAATATGAATATGATTGGCGCTGGTGGCTGGCTACTGTACTCTCCAAAGATTGTGAAAAAGAAGAAGTAGAATTGACTTTATTGCATCCTTCTGGTCCAGCGCCATCCTTTGTGTATCCAAGAAAGCCAGACATTTTAAAAGTGCACAAAAATCAGATATTAACTCAGGCGGAGCCTAACACCGTGACAGGCCGGACATACTCTTTGACACACAAGGAAATGGCGATTGCTAGTAAGCGTTTATGGACAAGATTACACTTCACCCACTAGAAGGGACAAATTGATAAAATGCCACTTTAAAAACATACTATTAATTGTTTGATTAGTTCATAATTTATAGAACGATGATTTAACTACTGTACTATTCTTATTAAACACTTCATAAATGACATGTTTAGTGATAGAATAGAAAACAAATTTATATGTATAAATAGGGGTTAACATTTTTGGTTCTTTTAATCTTGTTTCATCAAACTTGAGGATATGATCACCTTTCTTCTTTTGGTTTGTTCAATACATTCAAGTTGAAAATGCTGAGCGTTGTGTTCTGATGATTAAGATGTATTTATCCTGGCACATATGGGATTTGTTTTTTGTGTTTCTTTTTTGTTGCATATAAATGTTTTATTCAATAAGTTGTGATAACTCATACAACCATAAAATAAAAAATATATAAATTTGACAGGTCCCAAGTTGAATCTCTGCACAAATATAACCAAGAACACAATCAGTCATTTTTTCACAATTGCCCGTCAATAGTTTGAATTTGATATAAAGAAACATAGTCTTGTAACATATCAAATGAAAGCTGTTATCGTTCTGAGTAAAATAATGCCTCTCCCACTTCATTATCTTATTTCTAGCCTGAGATAAAAAAATGTAAAGCCATACCAGGCCAAAATTCACCCTTTTTTTTAAACTTTAAAAATCTGTAAAAACTTAACTGATGAAGAAAAAAATTCTAAACTTTTAATTTGTAATTAACTAAAGTTGTACTTCATAAAGAAAAAGAATAAAAAAAATCTAAAGACGTCAGGTAAAAAAAAATATTCATATTTAGATCACTTGATATAGAGTGACCCATTGACGCTATTAATATTAAAATATTTTAAAATATGATCCCATCGCGATCCCAACTTGAAATTTGGTACAGATGTGGCTAAGAGCATAGCAGACACATGGGCAGTTTTTGAAATATTTAAAGCGCGCCGATTTTTCGGAAATGCGTTTTAAAGTTTTGCGCTTGCGATCACATGGGTAAAATATTAACAAAGATCCTCTTGTGACATATCTGGTGAAAGCCTGCACAGTTCTGAGTAGATTGGTGTTTATTTTGTTTCTCTATCTTATTTCTAGCCCGAGATATGATAGAAAATGTAAAGCCATACCAGGCCAAAATTCGCACTTTTTTAAAACTTTAAAAATCTGTAAAAAATTAACTGATAAAGAAAAAAATTCAAAACTTTTTTTTTGTAATTAACTAAAGTTGTTCTTCATATAGAAAAAAAATTAAAAAAATCTGAGGACGTCACGGAAAAAAAATATTCATTTTTGGATCACTTGACATGGAATGACCCAAATTAGAGAAGCATCACATGATTTTTCTAACAGTACCAATACTTTTTTCCACCCCCTTTTTTATGTTTGGTGTGGCACTACATCCAATTTGGCTTTAGGACAATTCTATTTGTGTTTTTTTCATTGAAGACAAATTAAATGAAGATAATAATACCAAAGAATTTGTGATTGCAATCATTTTCAGGAAGAAACTGAGTATTATCTGACAGAATTGCAGGGGTGTCAATACTTTTGGCCAACACTGTATGTCCATGTCTTAGGCATGTGCCTACATGGACAGTGCATGTATCCAAGACACGGACATGTGAAAGAGGCCTAATATCTCCCTTTTCTGGTGTCCTTTAAAACGCAATGGTCCTTCTGATCGCTGTAATTTTTTGGGTCACAGTTTGCTTGGCTTGTGCCATAAAAGTCCCAAGTATTAATACAATCCAACTGAGTTCCTAAAATCCTGTCAAATAGAGTAGTTGCATTTTCTGGTGTCTTCTAAAAAGCACTAGTCCTTCTGCCCTGTGTAATTTTTGGGGTCACATCCTGCTTATCCTGTGTCAAAAAGCACCAAATATTAATAGGGTCCTAGTGAGCTATTCAGATACTGTCAAATACAGTACTACCATTTTTGGCTGTCGTGTAAAAACTGTACTTCTGCACCCTAAGTTTGGGGTTACATTTGTGTTGCCACTTGAAGTACATAAAATATATGTCCCAAAGAATCAATATGCTAAAGCCTGACGTTAAGGGAGAGGGACGTAGAAGTGGGCATGGTCATGTTTTGATGGTGGTGTCTGCTAAGGCAGTGTGACAGGTCAGAAGAAGGCTGATGCATCTATTATATTCCTGCCACAATTTTCCAGCTATAAACCAGTGTTGAAGCCAGAATAACGCGAGCAGGTTCTGTCTTGGTTGGCAATCAGTAGTTAGTTCTCAAGCAGCACCAAATCTTCCACACAGTCTAGTTTTGGTAGCCAAAGGGATGAGCCTCAACCTTGTCCTCCTTCCTCCCTCATCATCACAAGAGACATATGACACCAAACCCGGCCACTCTGAGGATCTGTTTTGTATTTATCCTTTTGTTGTCTCTGGCCTCTCACTGTGCGGCATTGAAGAGGACATGAAAAGTTGGTGTGCATTGATGCGCAAATATTTGAGTTCCCACGGCCAGGAGAAAGCCACTTTGAGCAACGTGGTTTACTTGGCCTGTAGACTGTGAGCCCTCATGAACAGGGTCCTCTCCCATTGTGTATCAGCAAGCCTTCATTGTTCATATGTACTGTATTTGTCCTTGTTACCCCCACTTCTAATGTAAAGCGCCATGTAACCAATGGCTCTATAAAAATAACTAATAATAATAAAAAAATAATAATACTTTCTCAAGAGGGGGAGGCTGATAAAGATGAGACACAGTTGCCATCAGGTCAGAGTCAGACTAAAATCTCAACTTGGAAAGAGGATCAGATTGAGGAATTGGAAGATGAAGTGGTTGATGATGACCCAACCTGGATCGGTGGCATGCATAGCAAGCACAGCAGCACAGAGGGTGGTGGATTCATAGCACCAAAACAGGCAGGAAGATTAGTGGTTTGACCAGAATGAGAACTGGGTCAAATGTTTCCAAGAGCACCCCCACTTGCAAGATCTCAGTTCAAGGGGGTGTTCTTCCACTGGATGGCAGTTTATTTTTATAGTCCTTCAGAGAAAAACACTGTAATTTGTAGCATCTGCTATACCAACATGCTTAGAGGCAAGAAGAATGCCAACCTGAGCACCAGCAGTATGCTGAAGTGCATGACAGCCAAGCACCCCAATAGTTGGGCAGAACACCTGGGTACAATACCTGTGTCTATAGGTGAAACCACTGTCATTTCACCTGACGCTACTTTCACACTACGATTTTTAGGGAGCCGATGCTGTCCGATAAAATCGGACAGCATCGGCTCCCTTCTGATGCCTGGAATCGGATGTCAAATAGGCATCCAATTCCGGCATAAAATCGTAGCCTCCATGCTATAAAAAAAATAAATAAAAAAAGAAAAAATATATGCTCACCTATCCCCGAGCCCCCGCCGTCTCCTGCAGGCTCCCGGTGTCCTCACGCTGTCTGCAGTGGTGTTCTACTGCAGTATAGGACCTGCGGTGATGTCACAGTCACGTGACCGCAGATTACTCCATGGTAACCTGCGGTAACGTGACTGTGAAATCACGGCAGGTCCTGTACTGCAGTAGAACACCACTGCAGACAGCGTGAGGACACCGGACGCCACCGGGAGACGGCAGGAGACACCGGGAGCCTGCGGGGCTCGGGGATAGGTGAGCATAAACTTTTTTTTTTTTTAACCCCTTCTCTCCCATTTTGGAGAAGTTTTACTGTACTGAGCATGCTCAGTACAGTAAAATCGGGTCTGAGGAGACATCAGATGTTTCCTCGGACCCTGCTCCATAGGGCCCCATGTTAAAGGGATGTGCATTAAATGCCATCCGATTTGATCCGATACGATTTTGTCCGATTTTATTTTTGGTGCAAAAATCGGAGCATGCTCCGATTTTTGCACCGATAAAAAAATCGTCCAGAATCGGATCGGACCAAATCGGATGGCATTTAGTGCACATCCGATTCGGTCCGATGCCCATAGGGTTACATGGGGGCAAAAATCGTTCTGATGCTGTCCGATTTTCATCGGACAGCATCGGAACAACCAAAATCGTAGTGTGAAGGCAGCCTGAGCTGCATCCTTCACAGTCTGCTGTTCAGGAAGCAGGCACTCATGCCTATTGCCCACAAGCTGCGGGTGCACAGACACAGCAATCAGCATTAACCACATCCACTTCATTCTCCCAATGAAGCATACAGTTGTCTCTGCCCCAGATCTTGGAATGAAAGAATAAATACCCAGCCAGGCACAAACACTATACTCCCATGTTGGCAGATTGCAGGGTCTAGGAAGACTTCTGGTGGTCCCAAACGTCTGCCATTTAAGTACTATGAAGGCCACTGTGCTCTTAGGAACCTTGAGTACTACAGAAATTATTTTGTAACCTTGGCCAGATCTGTGCCTTGCCACAATTCTGTCTCTGAGCTCCTTGGGCAGTTCCTTTGACCTCATGATTCTCATTTGATCTTACTTGTACTGTGAGCTGTGAGGTCTTATATAGACAGGTGTGTGCCTTTCCAAATCAAGTCCTATCAGTTTAATTAAACACAGCTGGACTCCAATAAAGACGTAGAACTATCTAAAGGAGGATCACAAGGAAATGGACAGCATGTGACTTAAATATGACTGTATGAGCAAAGAGTATGAATACTTAAAACCATGTTATATTTCAGTTATTCTTTTTTAATACATTTGCACAAATATGTACATTTCTGGGGGAGGGGGGGGCTTCAGTCACGTTAGGGTGCAGACGGTACATTAATGAGAAAAAAATGAACTTTTTTGAATTTACCAAATGGCTGCAATGAATCAAAAAGTGAAAAATTTAAAGGGTTCTGAATACTTTCCGTACCCACTGCATATTTGATAGCAATTTAAGGTCACCACTGCTGGACAAAAAGAAGCCCTGGGTTGTCCAAGGTCTGAAATTACATTATTTCCCTAAATTGTCATTGCCCTTAAATTTACTCCAAATTGTAGGTGGTAGCTCTACGTTCCATTTTCTGGACATTTCTTCTAGTCCTGAGAAATAGGGTTGATAAGCTCCGCAGACTTATTCTGGTCACAGCCTTAAACATATTGGAACACACCCATTCCCACATGGGCCATTTAACTTCGATCTCTACCACTCATTATTACTGGGGTAATACGATTCGCAGACCTTTTCAGATTGCAGCCTTACACGTATTGGAAGGTGTCTATTCCCACACTGGGCCATTTAGCTTTGCTCTGTATCACTCACTATTATTGAGATAATATGCTCTGCAGGCCTATTCAGGTCGCAGCCTGACATGTATTGAAACACGGTACAGAGCTGGCCTTGAACTCTAGTTGGAATTCATAGTTGCTTAGCTTGAAATTGCCTTATCTGCAACATGCCTTGAAGAATATCACACATACACAAAGCCCTGGTTGACTTCACTAAAAGGTGCTGATGATCAAAAACATTCCTGGATTGTCCCACGTTCTTACTGATATAGGGGATACATATTCGATAACAATTTACAGTGACCATTGCTGGCCAAAAAACAGCCGTGGGTTGTCCAGGGCCTGAAATGAGAAGACTTTTTCTCTTACCCTTGTTTCTTTCCGTCGTTGCCTTTGAATTTAGTCTAAAATGTTCTTGGTTGCAGTATGCTCCATTTTCACGAAATTTCTTCAAGGCCTGAGAAATAGGGGTAATATACTCACAGATCTATTCAGGTCATAGCCTTGCATGTATTGGAACATGTCCATTACCACACTGGGCCATTTAGTTTAGTTCTGGACCACTCACTATTATTAGGGTAATATGGTCTGCAGACCTTTTCAGGTGGCAGCCTTAAGGCCCCATTACACGGCACGATATCCTGAATGATATCACTGGATTGGATGTCACGGGTTTGGAGTTGTTCAAACGACATCGTTAGGACGTTGTTGCGTGTAACACCGCGATTCAACTATGATAAATCGCTGGATTGTTGATTGCAGATTTGAGAGCATGTTCTCAAATCAAATGATCTACAATCAGCCAACCTGCTGCATCGTTCTGTGTGACACCGCGATAACGATCTTATTCACGACTTCACCCATTCACATCAGTGAGCAAGTGTCGTTCGCTGGGTTGTTGGTGCGTCATCCACGATATCTATGCATGTGATCGCTCACCAACTATGTCAAAAAGATGCCCTAACCACTGTGCGCCCCCGAGATCGCTAGTGAGATCGTTTCAATATCATACCGTGTAACGGGGCCTTTACGTGTATTGGAACACATCCACTACTAAGCTGGGCCGTTTAGCTTAGATCTGTTCCACTCACTAATTGCGGTTGTACACTCCGCAGACCTATTCAGATCGCAGCCTTCCACGTATTGTAACATGTCCATTCCTATGCTTGGTCATTTAGCTTTGCTCTGTACCACTATTATTACGGTAATATGTGCCTCAGACATTTTCAAGTCTCAGCCTGACACGTTTTGGTACACAGTGCAAAGCTACCCTTGAAACCTGGTTGGATTTGGTACTTAAAGAGTCTGAAAGCAGCCTCATTGGGAACACATCTTCAAGAATAACACACATACACAAAACCTTGGTTGACTTCACTGAAGGTTGCTGGTGACCAAAACATTCATGTTTTTTTTTCACACTGTCACTGATTTTGGGGATTCATATTCAATAGCAATTTACAGTGACCAAAAAACAGCCCTTATTGGGGTAATGCGCTCCGCAGACATATTCAGGTCGCAGGCTGACATGTATTGGAACACAGTACCGAGCTGGCCTTGAAGCCTGGTAGGATTTCATAGTTGCTTAGTTTTGCAATTGCCTCATCTGCAACACGCCTTGAAAAAATGCATGCATACGCAAAGCCTCGGTTAATTTCACTAAAGATTGCGCTGATGACCAAAAAACATTCCTGGGTTGTCTCACATTGTTATTAATATAGGGGATACATATTCGATAGCAATTTACAGTGACAATTGCGGGCCAAAAAAATAGTCCTGGGTTGTCCAGGGCCCGAAATGAGAAGACTGTCTCTCTTTCCCTAAATCGTTGTTGCCTTTAATTTAGTTCAAAATGTTGGTGGTTGCAGTACACTCTATTTTCACAATATGTCTTTTAGGCCTGTGAAATAGGGGTAATATGCTCCACAGACCTATTCAGGTCGCAGCCTTATATATATTGGAACACATCCATTTCCACATTGGGTCATTTAGCTAATGGTTCAATATCTGAACAGATCTCTGGTTGCAGTGAAATCATGGACACATTGTATCATTTGTACACAGCCACAAAATGGAACTATGTGTCCATGATTTCACTGCAACCAGAGATCTGTTCAGATATTGAACAGATAAATTGGTGTGTGTGTAAACCCACCATAAGATTTGGACCACAAATTATTATTAGGGTAATAGGCTCAGCAGACCTTTTCAGGTGGCAGAATTACACGTATTGGAACACATCCACTACTACGCTGGGCCATTTAGCTTAGATCTGTACCACTTGCCATTATAGGAGAATACACTCCACAGACCTTTTCAGGTTGAAGCTTTACACGTACTGTATTGGATCATGTCCACTCACACGCTGGACCATTTAGCTTTGCTCTGTACCATTCACTAATACTAATATAGAGGTAATACGCGCCACAGACCTTTTCAAGCCTCAGCGTGACATGTATTGGAAAATACAGTAGAGAGCTGGCCTTGAAACCTGGGTCTTCTCCACCGTTATCTTGACAGTATCAAGTCATTGTGTTGCTGGTCCTCCTCTTCACTTTGTTACTGATATAGCGGATATATATTCAACAGCAACTTACAGTGACCATGGCCAAAACAAAGCCCTGAGTTGTCAAGGACCCGAAATGGGAGGACTGTCTCTCTTTCCTTAACTCTTCGTTACCTTTAAATTTAGCCCAAATTGTTGGTGGTTGCTGTACGCTCCATTTTCAGAACATTTCTTCTAGGCCTGAGAAATAGGGTTAATACACTCTGCAGATCTTTTCAGGTCACAGCCTAAAGGCCCAGTTACACACACAGATAATTGTGTAGAGATTGTTCGCAGATCTCTGGCTGCAGTGAAATCATGGACACTTTTTTGTGGCCATGTACAAATGGAACAATGTGTCCATGATTTCAATGCAACCATAGATTTGCGAACAATTTCTGCACAATTATCTGTGTGTGTAACTGGGCCTTTACATGTATTGGAATATGTCCATTCTCACGCTGGGCTGTTCAGCTAAAATCTGTACCACTCATTATTTGAACAAGACAAGTAATCTGATGCGGACAGGAAGCAGGGATAGAACAGCAAGTTTTATTGAAGTATGTTTAAAACATAGTACAGAATAGGGGGCCTCGTGCAGACCACCAGGGTAAAATCCTACGACTTTCAGCTACACACCTTACTCATGGAACATTGGAAATCCCGCTGCAGATTTTTTGCTTTCTTGGCCTTTTTTCCAAGAATATGAATGATAACACAAAAAATGTTTTCCACTCATGGTTAGTGGTTGGGTGAAGCCATTTGTTAAACTAGTATTTTCTATTTTTAAATCATAATGACAACCAAAAACATCTAAATGACCCTCATCAAAAGTTCACACACCTTGGTGATTTTGGTCTGATAACATGCACAGAAGTTGACACAAATGGGTTTGAATGGCTAATAAAGGTTACATCCTCACTTGTGACCTGTTTGCTTGTAATCAGTGTATACATAAAGGCTGAGTGGATTTCTGGGATCCAGACAAACTCTTGCATCTTTCATCCAGCCACTGATGTTTCTGGATTGTGAGTCATGAGGAAAGCAAAAGAATTGTCAACGGATCTACAGAAAAAGATAGATGATCTGTATAAAAAAGAAAAGGGATACAAAAAGATATCCAAGGAATTGATAATGCCAGTCAGCAGTGTTCCAACTGTGATTAGCAAATTGAAAATCAGGGGGTCTGTAAAAACAAAACCATGATCAGGTAGACCAACAATATTTTCGGCCATAACTGCCATGAAAATTGTTCGGGATTCAAAGAAAAACCTACAAATAACATCAGCTGAAATATAGGGCTCACTGAAAACTAACGGTGTGGCTGTTTCAAGATGCACAATAAGGAGGCACTTGGAAATATATGGGCTGCATGGTCAAGTAGCCAGAAGAAAGCCATTACTGTGCAAATGCCACAAGGGACTTCCGGTTCCGGCGCCTCTATGGTCGGACGCATGTAGCTGCGCTCCGGAGCCCACCATAGCTTCCCAGCATAATCCCCGAGCCCCGGAGCAGACAATTACCTCCCCAAGATGAGCGGGAGCAAAGGAGGACCGAAGACCACCATGGACCGCTTTGTCACCAGGAGTGGTGACAGAGAGATGAGCGGCGCGGTCCTCGCGCTGGGAGAGGAAAAGGGCGCGAAAGCCAGCATGGAGGAAGCGGCGCCACAGGGAAAGCCCCAGACGGAGACGTGGAAGGAGAAAACCCCGGAGGCAGCGGCGCAGCCCAGCATGGACACACAGGTGAAGGCACATGCCCCCAACCCCATGTCTGACCCACAGCACCAGCACATGGAGGGGATGGAGGGGGGAGGCAGAGATGTGGTCAGTCAGGAGGAGACGGGTCTCACCCTCCCCCACATGGACTATAGATCTCTAGCCAGAGTACTGGCTCAATACCTGGCTGATGATTTCAGGCAAGCAATTGCGGACTTAGTGGGGACCTCTACACAGGAGCTCTCAAATAAACTGGGCCAGCATGATAGACAGCTTCAGGAGGCTGAGACAAGAATCTCTATTGCAGAGGACAGAGTAGTTGAACTCGAACACCAGGTCCAGGTCCTACAAAAACAGTCTTCGTATGCCCTAAGCAAACTGGATGACATAGAGAACAGGGCTTGCAGAAATAATTTAAAAATCATGGGTCTTCCTGAATCTATATCCATAAACCAACTTGAAGATGTATTTGAAGTGGAGCTGCCCAAAGCTTTAGGACTCTCCCACAGGTGTAAGACAGAACGTACCCACAGGATCGGCCCCCCTAAAGAGCCCCCCCGAGAAGATAACACCAATAAATCCTCACAGAATAGAGAAATTAATAAACCGCGACACGCCATCGCGAAATACTTAAATCATAGAGACAAGGAAGAAATCTTGCGTGCCTATAAAGCAAAGAGGCGACCTTTGATATTAATGGGACATAAAGCATTGATATTTGCGGATTATTCAGTGGAGGTAACAAAACGCAGGAGAGCTTTCAGCGAGGCATGCACCATATTATTTAAAAAAAACACTAGCTTCCAACTGAACTATCCCGCAACCCTAAGATTTCGCTCACGAGAGGGGACTATGCTGTCCTTCACGGACCCAGAGGAAGCGATGGCCGTGATCAAGAGCAATAACAGTCACAATTCACCTAGCAGAGACGGCATGCATTCTAGCAGCCCGAGACGTTCCACTGACGTACCGGACCAAGCCCCTGACACCGCGAGGGACCGTACGCAAGATCAGGACTCTGTGAGGACATACAGACTGAGATCAGATACTATACACGAGGAAGGGATGACAAAACCTACGTGTCACATCGCCATCGGACTCGGTGGCCGGTGTTCCTGCCTCGGCCGCTGGGAGGAGCCGGATTCCTTCGTCTGGTGGTGCTGGTGATAGGAAGGCCTTGTCCTCATATGGACCTGCTCCAGCGACGTCTGCCTCTGTCGCTGAGCGCCGCTGTGTTTCCCCTCTGGGTGGTGTTGGTCGCAGAAGAGCGGGCCCTGCAGAGGTGTCCGTTAGGCGCAGCCTGCGTTCTTCTGTCAGAGGTGGGATGGGTGGAGCCAGTCGTGCATCTCCATCTGGCCTGGCTCTAGGGGCGGTTCGGATGAGGTCATCAGGCTGTGAGCTCCAGCCTATGGGAGGTAACCGCGCCCTTCAAATACATTGGAGCCTGTCTTGCAGGCAGCCAGATATAGTTTTGGTTCCCCAAGTGACATAGTGTGTGTTTGGTTTTGACTCTGACCTTTGCCTGGATTTTTGACTCTGTACCGCCTGACGATTTTGTACCTTTGCTGCCCTCTCGGTTTTGACTCTGACCTTTGCCTGGATTTTCGACTCTGTACCGCCTGACGATTTTGTACCTTCGCTGCCCTCTCGGTTTTGACTCGGACTCCTGACTACGTTCTTCGCTTCCTGATTTTTTCCCTTCCTAGAACGACCTCCCTGCTCTGCTGCTCCCATAGGCAGCTACCCCCTGGGCTCCGCTATAATTCCAGATCCCTGTGTAGGGGTTAAGGGTCTCGGGGTTTCTCGGGGTGCTGCCTTACCAGCAGCTCAGCCTTACAGCGGACGGTCGTCACATTATATCTGGCCAGACCATTTTTTTATATATATAGGTATCGACTATATATATATTTAAACGCATTCCCTTACTTTTTTTTTTCTCTCCTTTTCCCAATGGTTTTACCTGTTGTTTTTTTTTTCTTTACTCTGAGCTGTGTCAGCTGTTAATTGCTTCCATCAATGCATCTGTGTCCAGCTTCTCAGTCCTGTGGAGGAACACTCCCATCTTTTCATACCAACATGCTGCACAAGTCACCATCTGAAGTCCTCTGCATGAATGCTGGAGATCAGAAGGCCTCATTCCCTGGATGTCAGCACCTGGGGGGCTCTGGCTATGCCTGCTCAGGTGCCCAGGTAGGATTGCCCGCAAATGCGGCCAAAGTCCTGTTACCTATTTCTTTGACTTACCTTAAGAAATCTGTGTGTTTGGAGGCTTATGTTGACAGTGGCTCAGAGGGGAATTTCATAGATCTCCATGTAGCGAGAACTCTTGGTGTACCTCTGCTAAGGCTTAATGCCCCCATTAGAACCACTGCAGTTAATGGCACTCCCCTCATCCAGGGTGGAGTGGAATTTGTCACTGAGGAAGTGTCAATGCTGGTGGGGTTGTTACATGCTGAAAAGGTGTCATTTTTTGCAATCAGTAATTTATCATCTGCAGTACTCCTGGGCATGCCATGGTTACGTAAACATAACCCAGTCATAGACTGGCACTTGAGTGACATCGTGCGCTGGAGCCCAAAGTGTCAGGATAACTGTATCTCGCTGTCTGTGAACCAAGTGAAGGTCAAGACTCCTCCATTTGTACCATATGCCTTTAGAGATTTTGAGGATGTATTTTCTATTCAGGAATCAGAGAAATTACCCCCTCACAGAAAGTATGATTGCGCCATAGAGTTGATACCTGATTCTCGTCTCCCAAAGGGGAGAATATTTAACCTCTCTGGTCCTGAACGTCAGGCTACGAATGATTACATAGCAGACAGTCTGAGAAAGGGGTATATTAGACCGTCCACTTCACCAGTAGGGGCCGGTTTCTTTTTTGTGGGAAAGAAAGATGGCGGCCTCAGACCTTGCATTGATTACCGCGAATTAAACGCGATCACTGTAAAAAACCAGTATCCTCTTCCACTCATCCCTGATCTTTATAATCAGCTGTTGGGAGCCAAGTATTTCACCAAACTGGACCTCAGGGGAGCATATAACCTGGTCCGTATAAAAGAAGGCGATGAGTGGAAGACCGCGTTCAATACGCCTCTCGGCCATTTTGAGTATCTCGTAATGCCGTTCGGGTTAAGCAACGCACCTGCAGTTTTTCAGAATTTCGTGAACGATATATTCAGAGACATCAGTGGTGTATATGTGGTCGTTTATTTGGACGACATTCTGGTTTTTTCTCCTGGTCTTTGGTCGCACGTCCGACATGTCCGTACTGTGCTCCAGAGACTCAGAGAGCATTCTTTATTCGCCAAATTAGAGAAATGTGTCTTCATGGAGGAGGAGATAAACTTTTTGGGGTATATTATATCTGCTAAAGGTTTTCGCATGGATCCTGCCAAAATTAAACCCATTAAGGAATGGGTACAACCCAAGTCTCTGAAGGCACTGCAGCGATTCTTGGGTTTCGCTAACTATTACCGCAAATTTATTAAAGGGTTTTCCGAGATAGCCAAACCACTCACTGATTTGACGCGTAAAGGGGCGGATGTGGTTAATTGGAAGCCTGAAGCAATTTATGCGTTTTCTAAGTTAAAGGAATGTTTCTCCTCTGACCCAATATTGGTTCAGCCTGATCTGGACCGCCCCTTCATTGTAGAGGTAGATGCCTCTGAAGTTGGAGTGGGGGCAGTGCTGTCACAAGGCACTGCATCCCTCACTCAGCTTCGTCCGTGTGCCTTCTTTTCCCGAAAATTTTCATCTACCGAGATGAATTATGACATAGGTAACCGAGAGTTGTTGGCAATCAAATGGGCCTTCGAGGAATGGCGCCACTTCCTTGAAGGCGCCAAACATAAGATTACCGTAATTACTGACCACAAAAACCTGACCTACTTGGAATCAGCAAAAAGACTGAATCCTAGACAGGCTAGGTGGGCTTTGTTCTTCTCCAGATTTGATTTTGTTATCACCTTCCGACCAGGTACTAAAAATGTAAGGGCTGATGCCCTGTCTCGAAGTTTTTGCCCCATACAAGTCGGGGACGTTGAACCGACTCCCATTTTAACCAAGGGGATTGTTGTCTCGGCTGTGTCTTTGGACCTTCTGGAAGAGATTCGTAGATCTCCAGAACAGGCCCCTGACACTACTCCTGCCCAGAAACTATTTGTCCCTACCAAATTTCGCCTCCAAGTTCTTAAGGAATCTCATGATTCCGTCCTCGCAGGGCACCCTGGTATCAATAACACCATCAGACTTGTAACCAGGAGTTTGTGGTGGCCAACCATAGTAAAGGACTGTAAGGAATATGTACTGGCTTGTGAAACCTGTGCTCGCGCTAAGTCTCCCCGCAACCGCCCTGCCGGGTTGCTCCAGTCCTTGCCTACCACTGAGGGTCCTTGGACTCATATCTCCATGGATTTTATTACTGACCTGCCACTCTCAGAAGGGAAGACTTGTATCTGGGTAGTGGTAGACAGATTCAGCAAGCAGTGTCATTTTGTTCCGCTGTCCGGGTTACCTAATTCCGAGACCCTGAGCAAAGTATTTATTAATCATGTTGTGCGATTGCATGGTGTTCCTGTGAATATTGTTTCTGACAGGGGCACCCAGTTCGTTTCTAAGTTTTGGAGGGCATTCTGTAAACGGATTGGAATTGACTGTTCCTTTTCTTCTGCCTATCACCCTGAAACCAATGGTCAAACCGAGCGCGCTAATCAAGCTCTCGAACAGTATCTACGTTGTTATGTCTCTGAGCATCAATCTGATTGGGTGGAACATCTGCCACTAGCAGAATTCGCCATGAATAACCAGTACCAGGAGTCCATCAAGACCACCCCTTTCTACTGTAATCATGGGCTGCACCCGCGCTTTTGTTCATTTTCTTCTAGGCTTTCTGATGTTCCTGGGGTAGAAAGGTCCGTAGATCAGTTAAAGACTATCTGGTCTGAAGTGAACAAAAACTTAAAGGGGGCTCAGACTAGGCAGGCGTCTTCTGCTAATAAACGGCGTTCCAAGGGTCCGGACCTGGGAGTTGGGGACAAAGTTTGGTTGTCCACAAAAAATATCAAGCTCAAAGTGCCGTCTGCCGAACTAGGTCCCAGGTTTATTGGTCCGTATGAAATTATTGACGTGATTAACCCTGCAGCCTTTCGTCTGAAGCTCCCTCAATCATTCAAACTGCCCAATGTATTCCATAAATCCCTTCTCAAATTGTACCGATCTCTGATTCGTCCTGTCCGGTCCCCTCCTCCTCCGGTCTTGGTCGGGGGTGCCGTGGAATACGAAGTTCAGCGAATCCTTGATTCCCGCTTGGTGAGAGGATCCGTGCAGTATCTGGTACATTGGAAGGGCTATGGTCCGGAGGAGAGGTCCTGGGTGCCTGCCGGTAATATCCATGCCAAGGGTTTGATCAGGAGATTTCATCTTCTTCATCCCAATAAACCGGGTTTTGTGGGTCCGGAGGCCCCTCGTGGAGGGGGGGGTACTGTCACATCGCCATCGGACTCGGTGGCCGGTGTTCCTGCCTCGGCCGCTGGGAGGAGCCGGATTCCTTCGTCTGGTGGTGCTGGTGATAGGAAGGCCTTGTCCTCATATGGACCTGCTCCAGCGACGTCTGCCTCTGTCGCTGAGCGCCGCTGTGTTTCCCCTCTGGGTGGTGTTGGTCGCAGAAGAGCGGGCCCTGCAGAGGTGTCCGTTAGGCGCAGCCTGCGTTCTTCTGTCAGAGGTGGGATGGGTGGAGCCAGTCGTGCATCTCCATCTGGCCTGGCTCTAGGGGCGGTTCGGATGAGGTCATCAGGCTGTGAGCTCCAGCCTATGGGAGGTAACCGCGCCCTTCAAATACATTGGAGCCTGTCTTGCAGGCCGCCAGATATAGTTTTGGTTCCCCAAGTGACATAGTGTGTGTTTGGTTTTGACTCTGACCTTTGCCTGGATTTTTGACTCTGTACCGCCTGACGATTTTGTACCTTTGCTGCCCTCTCGGTTTTGACTCTGACCTTTGCCTGGATTTTCGACTCTGTACCGCCTGACGATTTTGTACCTTCGCTGCCCTCTCGGTTTTGACTCGGACTCCTGACTACGTTCTTCGCTTCCTGATTTTTTCCCTTCCTAGAACGACCTCCCTGCTCTGCTGCTCCCATAGGCAGCTACCCCCTGGGCTCCGCTATAATTCCAGATCCCTGTATAGGGGTTAAGGGTCTCGGGGTTTCTCGGGGTGCTGCCTTACCAGCAGCTCAGCCTTACAGCGGACGGTCGTCACACTACGACACCGAGACAACAAGGAATATCAACGCCTAGATGGCACAAGAAAAAGATGAGCCAAGCTAACTGAACGAGAAGAAGGGGAATCTGGGAGTAACGAGGAAGGAGGAAGAAGTGTAAACATTTTCATAATACCAGCTGTGAAAATATGTTTCTCCCCCCGTGCGTCCCCCTTTCCCCCCCCCCCCTTTTTTTTTTTATATATATTTGTGTACATCGGACTAATCTGCAGTTTACAATGAGGTGGGGGTGTGGGGTTTGAGAGGAGGTATGGAGGGCTATATCCTGCTGAAAACGCTTTCTAATAATTTTCCATGGAAGCTCGGGATTGGTATTCAACTGTATTATATTATTATTGTTTTTATATAGCTTGAGAGGTATGGTGGGATAGGACAAAGAGTCCTTCACTAAAGAGGAAAAAAGAGAAGTCTCTAAGCTATGCTATGAGGGAAAAGGGGGTTATTCTAAGGGCAAGAAAAGGTATGGGATGGGATAAGAGAGCAAGAATCGTCTGGACATGCACTTCTTTGTGGTCACCTTTTTCAAATTCACTTCTCTTACTTATGAATAATGACTCCCAGTGCGCGGATCTGAGTCACCGAAAATTTCACAACTGCCAGATGGAATTAGACTTAGTTGCTGAAGATGGTTAGGTGGGTCTTGTGGAATGTTAAGGTACTGCGCTCCCCAGCTAAGCGCATGATGGTTCTTAGACATCTCAAACGCCTACACACCGAGGTGGCTATGCTCCAGGAGACCCACCTGACGTCCAGTGAGTTTTTCAGACTAAAAAAGTTGTGGGTAGGAGAGATATACGGCTCCAGTGCTGTTAACGAGAAAGCGGGTGTTCTAATTCTGGTTCACAAATAATTAGCACATACAGTCCTGTCCCTTGACACCGATGGTGAAGTTAGACTGATACACATGGTCGTACAGATCCAAAATGACACCTTTAGCATTTACAACATTTATGCACCTAATGTGGCCCAGAAATCCTTTCTGCAGCAGATACAAAATCAATTCTTGACTGACCAGGAGGGCATTAGACTGGCGGGAGGGGACTTCAACATGACCTTAAAGGACGCCGAGGACAGACAACACAGCGATCCCCTGCCACGTGACGCCAGACGCGATGTGACACAACCAAACACGAGTCAGTTGGAGGAATTTTTCAACAACTGCAATATGAACGATGCATGGAGAACACTTCACCCTCTAGATAGAGAGTTTACTCACTACTCTCACTCACATAGATCTTGGTCGAGGCTGGACATGTTTTTCACCTCATCTCTCTTATTTCAGAGAGTGGTGGAGGTCAGGGTGGAGGATATGGTCATTTCCGATCATAGCCCCTTGGTCATGGACACCAGAGACTCTTTTCAAAAAGGTACTGACTACCTTTGGAGATTCCCCGACACGCTGGTCCGAGAAGACAACTTTGTCAGATGCCTTGGGGAGTGGTGGTCGGAGTTCTCTCTCCACAACCATGAGCATCGAGCGGACCCGGGTTTGTTCTGGGAAGCGGCCAAGTCAGTCTTACGAGGCCACATCATGGCATTTAGCATGAGATTAAAAAAAAGGGTAAAGGAACAATACCTCAAAGCCAGTGCAGCAGTAAAGGTAGTGTCACACTAGGCGATCTGGCCTGCGATGTCGGAAGCAATGTGCAGGTGCACGCTCGCTTCCGACATCGCAGGCCAGCTGTCACACGGCACGACGTTGCCGGTGACGCGGCGGCGATGTGGGCGGAGCCATCGCTCGCTGGGCTGGGCTCAGGAACGCTGCGATATAGGCTGGATCGCGCCGCCAACAGTGTCAGACGGCACGATCCAGCCTAATCGCTGGTCGCAGGTTGACAGGTTTATGAACATGTTCATAAACCTGTCAACCTGCGACCAGCGATAATTTGCAGTTGCGTCGCGCTGTCACACAGCGCGACGCACTTGCAATATCGCCCGCGACATCGCTGTTACGTTACTTTTCGGCGATGTCGCGGGCGACATCGCCTGGTGTGACGCTACCTTAAGTGTCAATATTGTGAACAAATGCACTCTCAGTAAGCAATTTTTGCTGGTGATAAAGATGTGTTCTTTTTATTTGGTGCTGTACACATTAGACATGCGACCTGGGGTGACGTTTCGGCTATAATCCAATAGCCTTTATCAAAAGTCGCTGTTGAATTGCACTTAAGGCTTAGTGCTGTGTGACCATGGTGTCCATATATGGCTATATTCACATTGCAGTGTGCTCAATTGGAGCTGGTTAGCCTGCTGGGGTATGGTGAGTGCCCGTGTGCTGGACAGGTACTCAAATGGAGGGTTCTCCTGTGTTGTTGCCGGCGCCTCCCGCGCTGTGGCTGTTAGCTACCATTCCGGCGAGCTACAGACCTATATCGCTCATTAACCAAGACCTTAAAATTCTTTCGAAAATATTAGCGGACAGACTCTCACAGATACTGCCTAGAATCATTCCACCTCATCAAGCAGGTTTCATTAAGGGGAGGTCAACGGTCACTAATGTTAGAAGGACAATGCTCCTCTTAGATGTAATAGGTAAACAAATCCGAGGGGAAGAAGAAGATCCGGCCATGATCACCTTAGACGCTGAAAAAGCATTTGACAATGTGAGGTGGTCTTGGCTGGATCGAGTCTTGGATAACATAGGTTTGGGGGGACCTTTTCGTCAGTTTCTGCGCTCCCTATATGCCAATCCTAAAGCTTGTATTAGCCTGCCGGGTTTTCTCTCAGAATCATTTGGTTTGGAAAAAGGAACGAGACAGGGTTGTCCTCTGTCCCCCCTTCTCTTTAACTTAGCGATAGAACCCTTGGCAATATATCTAGAATCACACCATCAATACGAGGGTCTAAGGGTGGGCTCCAGAGAGATAAAATTATCTATGTTTGCAGACGACATTATTTTGTATGCACGTAATCCTAGAAGAGACCTCCCTTCCATCCTAGACGATATTGACAGACTGGGAAGAGTATCAGGCTTTCGACTAAACAGAGATAAATGCGAGATTGTCTTTGTCGGTGGAACTAGAGGTAACTGCAGGAACAAATCATTTTGTGGGCTAAAGATAGCTAGAGACAGTGTCAAATATCTGGGGATCCATCTGGCTAGGACTCCTGGTCAGATCTATGGTTTAAACTTCACGGTGGTTGTGTCAAGGATTGAGAGAGAATTGGCTGGATGGGAGGGTCTACCACTGTCCTTATTGGGCCGTGCCCACCTTATCAAAATGATCAGTTTTGCAAGACTGCTTTACCCCTCCAGACAATTCCTCTACTGTTGAAACAGGCAGACGTTAAAAGGATTAATCGTGCATTTTCTAGATTCCTCTGGAGGGGTAGGAAACCTAGGATAGCCCTTGCCACCCTAACACGATTGAGACGGGAGGGGGGTATTCAGCTTCCAGATATCAGGAGATATAACCTAGCTTGTCTGCTGCGTCATGTTCTCGACTGGACTAAAAACACCAATAATTTTTCAGACATTGAGACGGAGGGTGAACTGACGAGACCATGGAAACTGTCTGCTTTACTTCATGCCCCACTTTCCATGCAGCCGTCCAAAATTAAAAACACGGTTATCTGTAGAGACACGATTGCGACCTGGAAAAGTGTCAGGAAAAATATGAAGCTCTCTTGGCAGATCTCCAGAGACCTTGACCCATGGGCCTCCCCAGCTTTCAGACTGGGCTATGAGAATCCCCTCTTTGAAACTTGGAGATCAAGGGGCATTCGTACGATGGGCGATCTAATGCATAGAGGAGAGAGGAGGTGGCTGACATGTGATGAAACCTTGGCAAAATATGAATTAGCTAAATCACATATTTTACAATACCACCAAATTCGCCACTATCTAATGTCTCGATTAACAGATATCTCGGGAGAACTAACCCACTCTCTATGGGATGATGTGATGGGGATGGGAGTGAGAGAGGTGTCAATATCGAGTCACTACAAAATATTACAAAACTCTCAGGGACCAAGCAACATTGAGAAAATCTTCAGCAAATGGACAAGACACTTTCCTGATATAGGGCTACCACAAAAAATACTGGAGGGTTGGGAATCGACTAGAAAACATATCATCAATGAAAAATGGAGGGATACCCAGTTCCGATTCATTCATGGGGCCATCCAGGGATTTAATATTCCACCCACACCAGACAACCAGGGAAGATGGGTGCACTGCCCCAAGTGCAAGGCATATAAAACAGATTTGGAAAACGGGTTGTGGTCCTGCCCGAAGTCACAACCTTTTGGGACACAGTAGGACAACTGACCTCGGACATATTTAAGATGGAAGTGGTCTTAGATCCACTTTTCTGGCTTTTTCACTATAAGGGAGATACAGTTGACTCTTATGGAGCACACTCTCTTTTTCACACAATAGCCCTGACAGCTAAAAGAATACTTTTACAGCACTGGCTTAAAAATTCGACACCGGACGCTGAATTAATACGGGACAATTTGAAAAAACCCTAATGATAGAATCTATTGAAACTCTTAGAAACCCAAAAAGGTTAACAAAGAAATTCTTTATGTAATGGAGGCCATTCATTGAAAATGTTCTGACTGATATAGAACTAAGAGCGTTCATGAATCCTTACAAACAAACAGAATGGTTTGCATTGGAAGACCTCAATGGGACACTGGGGAAACTAAAATGTGTTGCTTAATGCGAGATTTGAATTTTAATCAACTGGTGATAACTTGATATTAAGAAGATGTGTTTTACATTTTGGGAATATAAGGCTTTTCGGGCGAAACTATGTCTCTCTCAGGGTAGGGGTGGGAAGGGTATGTAATTTCTACTAAGTTCATGTTTGTCTATTTTTAAGGTTTAAGTGATGATGTGGTCGGTGCGATATGATTACCAAAAGTCAAGGACAACAATACTTGATACTGCAGATTGTTCATCAATATCTTTACTGTTACTTTACACCTTTTGTATTTCTTTAAAATTCAATAAAAATGATGTTTCAAACAAACAGCAAAAAAAAAAAAAATGCCACAAGGTATCTCGCCTAAAATACACCAAACAGCACAGAGACAAGCCTCCAAACTTCTGGAACAAGGTAATTTGGAGTGATGAGAGCAAAATCAAACTTTTTGGCCACAACCACAAACGTTACATTTGGAGGGGTGTCAATAAGGCCTATGATGAAATTAACATTATTCCTACTATAAAGCATGGCGGTGGATTGCTGATGATATGGGGATGTGTGAGCTACAAAGGCACAGGAAATGTGGTCAAAGTTGAAGGAAAGATGAATGCAGCACGTTACCAGCAAATACTGGAGGTAAATGTGCACTCAACAGCTTGGAAGCTGTGCATGGGATGCACTTGGACGTTCCAACATGACAACGATCCAAAAGACAAGGCCAAGTCGACCTGTCATTGGCTACAGCAGAACAAAGTGAAAGTTCTGGAGTGGCCATCTCAGTCTCCTGACCTCAGTATTATTAAGCCATTCTGCGGAGAACTCAAGAGCGTAGTTCATGCACAAAAGCCCAGGAATTTACAGGAACTGAAGGCTTTTGCCAGGAAGAATGGGCAGCTTTACCATCTGAGAAAATAAAGAGCTTTATCCACAACTACCACAAAAGATTTGAAGCAGTCATTGATATTAGAGGGGGCAATACACGGTATTAAGAACTGGGGTGTATGAACTTTTGATCAGGGTTATTTCGATGTTTTTGGTTGTCATTATGATTTATAAAGAGAAAACACAGTAGTGTGACAATAAATGGCTTCAGCCAATCACTAACAATAAGTGGAAAAAGTTTTAGTGCTATCATTCATAAAAGGCAAATAAAGCAACAAATCTGCCGGGGTATGTAAACTCTTGAGCACAACTGTATCTATGTGTGGTTAGCACTTTAAACCTCCAAGTGCTTAACAGAAATTTATAATGTTGAGCTGTGAAAATGAAAATGTTAATTTTATCCACAAAAATGTTCTTTGAGGCTCAAACACTTAGCCCCGCCCCTCTGCTGCATGATTGTACCTTAAGCCGCACCCCAGGTTCAGACAGCAGAAAATTGGAAAAAAATTGTTAATTAAAGCTTCCCTGGCGGTGTAAAATGGAGGTGTTATTGCACTCATTTTAAAGTACTAGGGTAGTATATGGAGGCAATACATCTATTGTTAGTGTATTTCTGCAAATTATATACGAGGCACACTCAGCTCTGCTATATACCGCATAGACATACATGGATCTGCTACATGCACACTACATGCGCAGATACATAGCTCTGCTACATGCACACTACATGTACATACAAACACACACAGCTCTGCTAAATGGACACTACAAGCACACTACACACAAGATCTGCTACATTCACCATACATACACACAATTGTTACATGCACAATACCTGCACACACAGATACAAACAGCTCTGCTATATGGACCCTACATGCACATATAGACATACAACTCTGTTACATGCACAATACATATCTCATCGTTTCTATCTTAAACCCTTATATATATATATATACCGTATATACTCGCGTATAAGCCAAGTTTTTCAGCCCAAAAATTGGGCTGAAAAGTGCCCCCCTCGGCTTATACGCGAGTCATACGGTCCCCCTCAAAGTTTGGCGCCCCCACCTCAGTTTCTGGGCCCCCCCGCATGCAGCGCTGCGCATATACATTACCTGTCTAGCAGCTGTCACCCTTCGGTGGCGGATCGCGGCTCCCGGCTCCGGGCTCCATCTTCCTCGCTGACTTCCTGCTTGTCAGGTGACCGGCCGGCGTCGCGATGACGTCATCGCGCTGAGCCCCGGTCACAAAGCAGGAAGTCAGCGAGGAAGATGGAGCCCGGAGCCGGGAGCCGCGAGGGTGACAGCTGCTAGACAGGTAATGTATATGCGCAGCGCTGCATGCGGGGGGGCCCAGAAACTGAGGTGGGGGCGCCAAATTATGAGGGGGGCCCTGCTGGGGCCCTGTATACTACCACTGGGGCTATATACTACCACTACTGGGGCTGTCTGTATACTACCACTGGGGCTATATACTACCACTGGGGCTGTATACTACCACTACTGGGGCTGTCTGTATACTACCACTGGGGCTATATACTACCACTGGGGCTGTATACTACCACTGGGGCTATATACTACCACTACTGGGGCTGTCTGTATACTACCACTGGGGCTATATACTACCACTGGGGCTGTATACTACTACTGGGGCTGAATATACCACTGGGGCTGCTGTATACTACCACTGGGGCTGTATACTACCACTGGGGCTGTATACTACTACTGGGGCTGTATGTATACTACCACTGGGGCTATATACTACCACTGGGGCTGTATACTACTACTGGGGCTGAATATACCACTGGGGCTGCTGTATACTACCACTGGGGCTGTATACTACTACTGGGGCTGCTGTATACTACCACTGGGGCTGTATACTACCACTGGGGCTGAATATACCACTGGGGCTGCTGTATACTACCACTGGGGCTGTATACTACCACTGGGGCTGAATACTACCACTGGGGCTGTATACTACTACTGGGGCTGCTATATACTACCACTGGGGCTGAATATACCACTGGGGCTGCTGTATACTACCACTGGGGCTGTATACTACCACTGGGGCTGTATACTACTACTGGGGCTGAATATACCACTGGGGCTGCTGTATACTACCACTGGGGCTGTATACTACTACTGGGGCTGCTATATACTACCACTGGGGCTGAATATACCACTGGGGCTGAATATACCACTGGGGCTGCTGTATACTACCACTGGGGCTGTATACTACCACTGGGGCTGAATATACCACTGGGGCTGCTGTATACTACCACTGGGGCTGTATACTACTACTGGGGCTGTATACTACTACTGGGGCTGTATGTATACTACCACTGGGGCTGTATATACTACTGGGGCTGCGTGTATACTACCACTGGGGCTGCTGCTGTATACTACCACTGGGGCTGCTGTATATACCTCTGGGGCTGCTGTATACTACCACTGGGGCTGCTGCTGTATATACCACTGGGGCTGCTGCTGTAACACTGCTGGGGCCTGTATATACCACTGGGGAGGCTGCTGTATACCACACTGCTGGGGGCTGTATACCTGTGCTGGAGTCCACCCTCGGCTTATACGCGAGTCAATAAGTTTTCCCAGTTTTTGGAGGCAAAAGTAGGGGGGTCGGCTTATACACGGGTCGGCTTATACACGAGTATATACGGTATATATATATACACATTAGTATTCATTTTAACAATTTCACTTCCCTCTGCAGCGTCTCATACATCAGGACACGCTCAAATTACATCTTTTACCATCCATGTCCGGTAATCAATATCTCCTTTCCATTCATCCATTTTTGTCCCTTGATTCAGGTATTTGCAAGGATTGCACAGTAGTGTCTAGTAATTTTTTCTCTTTTTCTGTGTTCTTTGATAGGCAGCTACGCGAACTGTCTACTACTTGCAGCATCCTACCTCTACTATTTACTATAAAAAAAAACTAAAAAAAACCTACAAACATAATCATCATTTAATGATATACGTCTCTACCTCCTTTTGAGCGCTAGTGTTTAATTGTGTAATACAGAATACCGATTGTACTATGACTCTGTACCCTGGGGTATAACTACAATAGGTGCAGGGGTTGCAACTGCACCCAAGCCCTGGAGCTTATGGGCCCCAAAAGTCCTTTTGGCCTATAGAAAAGGACTAATGCTATTAAAGGTTTGCAATAATTTGGGGCCCCATTGGTGCTTTTTAGTGATGAGCGAGTACTAAAATGCTCGGGTGCTCGAAGCCCGGGCCGAGCATCCCAAGATACTCGTGTACTCGGTCCGAGCACCGAGCCCAATGTTATACTATGGGAGACTCGAGTATTTTTCTGACATGACCCCCGGCAGCATGGAAAAACCCTAAAAATGTCACAAAAGTATCAGAACAGTGCTCAAATGACATGGGAACAGCATGGGGAAGACCCCTGGAAGCATTTCAGACCCCAAGGTCACTGATGTCAACAATGTTGTCAGACTATTACGCCACTTTTACGGACTGTCAAGAAAACGTTACAAAATTAAACCAAATAGTTTTTCCATGAAAATCCGTTTAAGGGCTCATACCCACTTGTGAGACAGAGTTGGTGTATGTTAGATTTTTGGATTATATCAAAGATTTTTTTTTTTTTAAATTGTGTGGCACAACCATGTTCCTGGGAAGAGACGTACATGAAGGCCTCTTTAAATAATGTGCCCATGATAAGGAAGTGGGTCTTTTGTAGTAATGCCCTAGGCAGGGAAGCCAAAAATTGTGTGGCACTGTGATGCCCCTGTATAGAGACGTGCATGAGGGCCTCTTTAAATAATTTGCCCATTTTAAGCAAGTGGGTCTTTTGTAGGATTGCCCTAGGCAGGGAAGCCAAAAATTGGTAGGCACCAATATGCCACTGGATAGAGGCGTGCATGAGGGCCTCTTTAAATGATGTGCCCATTTTAAGCAAGTGGGTCTGTTGTAGTATTTCCCTAGGTAGGGAAGCCAAAGGTTTGGAGGCACCAAGATGCCCCTGGATAGAGGCGTGCAGGACAGCCTCTTTAACTGATGTGCTCATTTTAAGCAAGTGGGTCTGTTGTAGTATTTCCCTAGGCAGGGAAGCCAAAAATTGGGAGGCAACAATATGCCACTGGATAGAGGCGTGCATGAGGGCCTCTTTAAATGATGTGACCATTTTAAGGAAGTGGGTCTGTTGTAGTATTTCCCCTAGTCAGGGAAGCCAAAAATTGTGTAGCACTTCAATGCTCCTGGATAGAGACGTGCATGAGAGCCTTTTTCAATAATGTGCCCATTTTAAGCAAGTGAGTCTGCTGTACTATTTTCCTAGTCAGGGAAGCCAAAAATTGGGAGGCATTGCGATGCCCCTGGGAAGAAACATGGAGGAGAGCCTCTAAAAATTGTTCCCATTACAAAGGAGCGGGTCTCCTGTACTTGTAATGCCCATTCTAGAAGCATGGACTAAAACATTTACCCCTGGGGGGTATACATGAAACTAATGCCTAACTTTAGAATGGTTAGGTGCATCATCATCATAAATATGATGTAAAAAAAGTATGGTTTTGTGGCATCATGAACCACGGTCACACTGATTATATGATGATGGCAGATGAGGAGAAGGAGGAGCAGTACAACAAGTAGCCAAATACATGAAGTCTGTACCGATGTGTGGGTGTGCAGAGGTGCATGGGAATCTACCAGCACAAAATTTAAATTCCGCTATCATTTGGTGGTGGTGTGGTGAAGTCAGGCCCAATCCAACCCTTGTTCATCTTGATTAAAGTCAGCCTGACAGCATTTTCAGTTAACAGGCGGGTGCGTTTATCTGTAATGATTCCACCTGCGGCACTAAAAACGATAGCGCAGGGCAGGCCAGGACTTCCAAGGCGTAGAGAGCCAATTCCTGCCACGTGTCCAGCTTCGATACCCAGTAATTATAAGGCACAGAGGAGTCTAGAAGCACTTTAGTACGATCAGCAAGGTACTCACTCAGCATCTTTGCAAACTTTGCATTCCTTGTGAAACTACCCCGCACCTCAGGGCCTGTGGTACGGGAGGTGCTGAGAAAAGTGTCCCAGATCTTTGAAAGTGTTCCCCTACCTCTGCTGGATTGGACTTGTGCCTCTCTCTGCCGGACACCTTGGTTGTCCACTGAATCGTGACCTCTGCCGCTAGTGTTTTCAGAAGGGAATTTTTTTTAATAATTCCGCCACTAGGGCCTTATGGTACTGCAGCATTTTTGTAAACCTCTCCGCTTCGAGAATAAGAGAAATAAAGTTCTCTTTGTAGGGTGGGTCTAAAAGTTTCACCAACCAGTAATGAGTGTCCGTCAAGATCTTGATAACACGAGGGTCGCGACACAGTCAGCGTAACATAAAGTCAGCCATGTGCGCTAGACTGTTAACAGTCAAGACTTCTGGGTCCTCACCAACAGCATGACTGGCCATGCTAACCTCCTCCTCCTCCTCTCCCCTGTCCTCTTGCCATCCACGCTCAACCGACGGTCTGACGGTTGTGCATGTATTACCGTCAATTCCGAATGAAAGTAGCTCCATTTCTTCATCCTCCTCCTAGTCATAGTCCTCCAATGCACGTTAGGATGAGATGAGGCTGGGCTGTGTGTAATCACCCAGTACGGTTTCTTGCTGCAACTCATCCTGCTCCGCCTGAAATGCATTGTCTTTGATTTTGAGCAGAGAGCGTTTTAGAAGACAGAGAAGCGGGATGGTGACACTAATGATGGCGTTATCGCCGCTCACCATCTTGGTGGAGTCCTCAAAGTTTTGGAGGATGGTATATATGTCGGACATCTATGTCCACTCCTGAGGTCTTATGTGTGGAGTTTAAACCGTATACCGACGTCTTAGTTGATGCTGGTACTCAACTGTCCTCTTCTGCTCACAAATCCTGACCAACATGTGCAGTGTGGAATTCCAACGCGTGGGGACATCACACACCAGTCTGTGAGTGGGAAGCTGCAAACGCCGCTGAAAGCCGGCAACGCCGGCAGCAGTAGGTGACTTTATAAAATGGGCACACAGGCGGCGTAGTTTGACGAGCAGATCAGACAGCTCCGGGTAGGATTTAATAAACCGCTGAACCACGAGGTTGAGCACATGGGCCACGCATAGAACATGTGTCAGCTCGCCTCACCTCAGAGCCGCCACAAGATTCCGGTCATTGTCACATACGACCATGCCTGGCTGTAGGTTCAGCAGTGTGAGCCAGTGATCTGCCTGCTGTTTCAGAGCTGTCCACAACTCTTCAGCGTTGTGGGGTTTGTCACCTATGCATATTAGCTTCAGCACAGCCTGTTGCCGCTTAGCCGAGGCAGTGCTGCAGTGCTTCCAGCTTGGGACTAGTGTGGAGGGTGAAGTGAAGGAAGAGGAGGAGGAGGCGGCTGAGGAGCATGACGTGCCAGAGCTTGTACACTGTGGGTGAAACCCTGACAGAGTTAGGGCCTGCAATCCTCGGTGTCGGAAAGATTGGGGTATGGATAACTAAACCTGCGCTGGGACAAGGACGTGGCTGATGATGGTGCTACTTCTGCTTGTGCAAGTACAGGTGAAGGACAGGAGGCATCTTCATCTGCAGCATGGACAGGGGATTGGCTTGCACGCACAACAGTGGAAGACGCAGCGGTGTCACCTGCAGACAATGCTCCCGTACTCTGCTGTACATCCCACAAAGTAAGGTGCTTTGCTGCCATGTGCCTGATCATGCTGGTGGTGGTCAGGCTGCTAGTTTTGCTACCCCTGCTGATGCTGGCATGGCAGGTGTTGCAAATGGCCTTTTTCAAATTATCTGAAGACACCTTAACCCCTTCCAGACCCTTGGCCCACCCCCTGGGCCATGGAATGATCGGGCTCCTGCAGGTCGAGTGAGGGTGTCACTGACCTGTCACTCGGCCTGCAGGTACATGGGGAGTTGTACAACACCCCAGGGGGGGTCAATTTGCCCCCACCCCCACCCCCCCGGCTACAGGCGCGGTGATTGGCACTCAAAAGTGAAAATCACAGCGCCTGTAATGCTTCCCTGTCTGCCGCTGCTATCCCTACCCTCCAATCTTCTCCCCTGTCATCCTCTAACTGTCCCCCTGCCCCCACCTCTCTTTCCTGCCCCCTCTTCATCTTTCTTACCCCCCCGCTTCCTTTTCCTGCCGCCTGCTTCCTGTCCCTGCCGCCCGCTTCCTCTTCCTGCCGCCCGCCTCCTCCTGCCTGCCCCCGCTTCCTCCTGCCTGCCCCCGCTTCCTCCTAAGTGCCCCCCTACTTCTCCTGTCACCCCCCCTCTTCCCCCTTCCTGCCCCCCCGATCACCGGAGCGGCAATCGCCTCTTCCACTCACCCCTCCGGCGGCCGCTCTGTCTCCACTGCGTCCCCCTCCTCCTCCTCCTCTTCACCGCCTCCGGATCTGACAGCTCTGTGCTGGAGCTGCCAGATCACTTTCTACAGCTAGATCCTGAGGATCTAGCTGCAGGAAGTGATCTGACAGCTCCAGCACAGTGATCCACAGTGACCATTATGTGATCACTGTGGATCACTGTGCTGGATCTGTCAGATCACTTTCTACAGCTGGATCCTGAGGATCTAGCTGCAGGAAGTTATGACAGCTCCAGCACAGTGATCAACAGTGACCATTATGTGATCACTGTGGATCACTGTGCTGGATCTGTCAGATCACTTTCTACAGCTGGATCCTGAGGATCTAGCTGCAGGAAATGATCTGACAGCTCCAGCACAGTGATCCACAGTGACCATTATGTGATCACTGTGCTGGAGCTGTCAGATCACTTTCTGCAGCTGGATCCTGGGGATCGAGCTGCAGAAAGCAATCTGAGAGCCCGGGCGCACTGATGCACATAGTGGGTCTCTGCGCCCGGGCTCTTTGATCGCTGCTCTACAGCCCGGTCTCCCTGCATGGGCATCGAGCTGCAGAAAGCGATCTGACAGCCCGGACGCAGTGATGCACATAGTGGGTCAATGCGCCTGTGCTGCCAGATTGCTTTCCGCAGCTCGATCCCCATGCATGGGGATCGAGCTGCGGAAAGCGATCTGGCAGCCCAGGCGCAGTGATGCACATAGTGGGTCACTGCGCCCGGGGTGTCAGATCACTTTCTGCAGCTCAATCACCATGCTGGCGGATTGGGCTCCAGAGTAGCGATCTGAAAGCAAAGGCGATTGAGCGGCGTGGGACCTTCGTTGTGGACTACGTCGGAGACAATCGAACGTCGTGGGACCTTCGTTGTGGACTACGTCGGATCTTTTTATAATAAAGATGGAGTCTGAATTGTGTCTGTTTTTTTTTTCAAATAAAAAGATTTTTCTCTGTGTGTATTTATTGACTATTTACCGTACTAGAGATTCCTAATGGCGGGTCTAACATTGGCCCTATATTATGAATCTCGGGCTTAGTGCCAGCTGCCAATAAAAAGCTGGCATTAACCCCTTTATTGCCCAGTTAGCCACTGGCACCAGGGCAACTGGAAGAGCATGGGTACAGCGCCAGAAAATGGTGCTTCAATGAATGCGCCATTTTCTGGGGTGGCTGCGGGCTGCAATTCGCACCAGGGGGGGCCCAGAACGCTTGGGCCTCTCTATGCTGAGGATTCCATCCCCCAGCTGCCTAGTTGTACCTGGCTGGACCAAAAATATGGCGGAGCCCCACGTAATTTTTTTCTAGAATTAGTTCTAGAAATTAGAAAAAAAAAAGGGCTTCGCTGTATTTTTGGTTCCAGACAGGTATGACGAGGCAGCTGGGGGCTGGTGGCAGTCCGTAGCTGCCAAGTTGTACCTGGCTGGACCAAAAATATGGCAGAGCCCCATGTCATTTTTTTTTTTAAATTCTACAAATAAAATGACATGTAGCTTTGCCGTATTTTTGGTTGCCAGCCAGGTACAACTTGGCAGCTAGGGGGCTGGAATCCTCAGCATGGAGAGACCCAAATGTATTGGGTCTCCTATGCTGCGAATTGTAACTACTAGACTAGTATGTTTTTTCACAAAAAGTTTCTTTATTCATTTATACGTCTTAATTTGTGAAGCACATGGGGGTTCAAAGTGCTCACTGTGCATCTAGATATGTTCCCTGGGGGGTCTAGTTTCCAAAATGGGGTCACTTGTGGGGGATCTCAAATGTTTAGGCACACAGGGGCTCTCCATACGCGACCTGGTGTCCACTAACAATTCCAATTGTTGGCAAACACCAGGTTGCGTATGGAGAGCCCCTGTGTGCCTAAACATTGGAGCTCCCCCACAAGTGACCCCATTTTGGAAACTAGACCCCCCAAGGAACCTATCTAAATGCATAGTGAGCACATTGAATCCTCAGGTGCTTCACAAACTGAGCCATAATAAGGTAAAAATACTTTTTTTTCACACAAATTTTCTTTTTTAATTTGTACGGATCAATTTGTGAAGCACCTGGGGGTTCAAAGTGCTAACTATACATCTAGATATGTTCCCTGGGGAGTCTAGTTTCCAAAATGGGTCACTTGTGGGGGAGCTCAAATGTTTAGGCACACAGGGGCTCTCCATACGCGACCTGGTGTCCGCTAACAATTTCAATTGTTGGCAAACACCAGATTGTGTATGGAGAGCCCCTGTGTGCCTAAACATTAGAACTCCCCCACAAGTGACCCCATTTTGGAAACTAGACCCCCCAAGGAACCTATCTAGATGCATAGTGAGCACTTTGAATCCCCAGGTGCTTCACAAACTGATCCGTAATAAGGTAAAAATACTTTTTTTTCACACAAATTTTCTTTTTTAATTTGTACGGATCAATTTGTGAAGCACCTGGGGGTTCAAAGGGCTCACTATGCATCTAGATATGTTCCCTGGGGGGTCTAGTTTCCAAAATGGGGTCACTTGTGGGGGAGCCCCAATGTTTAGGCACACAGGAGCTCTCCAGATGCGACATGGTGTCTGCTAACAATCTGAGCTGATTTTCCATTCAAATTGTTAGCGGACACCATGTCGCGTTTGGTGAGCCCCTGTGTGCCTAAACTTTGGAGCTCCCCCACAAGTGACCCCATTTTGGAAACTAGATCCCCCAAGGAACCTATCTAGATGCATAGTGAGCACTTTGAATCCCCAGGTGCTTCACAAACTGATCCGTAATAAGGTAAAAATACTTTTTTTTCACACAAATTTTCTTTTTTAATTTGTACAGATCAATTTGTGAAGCACCTGGGGGTTCAAAGGGCTCACTATGCATCTAGATATGTTCCCTGGGGGTCTAGTTTCCAAAATGGGGTCACTTGTGGGGGAGCCCCAATGCTTAGGCACATAGGAGCTCTCCAAATGCGACATGGTGTCCGCTAACAATTTGAGCTGATTTTCCATTCAAATTGTTAGCGGACACCATGTCGCGTTTGGAGAGCCCCTGTGTACCTAAACTTTGGAGCTCCCCCACAAGTGACCCCATTTTGGAAACTAGACCCCCCAGGGAACTTATCTAGATGGGTGGTGAGCATATTGAACCCCCACATGCTTTACAAATTGATCTGTGAATATGGAAAAAGTACTTTTTTTTCACAAAAATGTTCTTTTAGCCTCAATTCTTTCATTTTCACATGGGTAACAGGATAAAATTCATCCTAAAATTTGTTGGGCAATTTCTCCTGAGTACACCGATACCTCATATGTGGTCATAAACCACTGTTTGGGCGCACGGCAGGGCTCAGAAGTGAAGGAGCGCCATTTCACTTTTTGAATGGAAAATTAGCTCCAAAAGTCAAATTGCTCTCTTTCCCTTCAGAGCCCTGCCGTGCGCCAAAACGGTGGTTTATGATCACATATGTGGTATCGATATACTCAGGAGAAATTGCCCAACAAATTTTAGGATCCATTTTATCTTGTTGCCCATGTGAAAATGAAAAAATTGAGGATACAAGAACATTTTTGTTAGAAAAATTAAAATATCCATTTTTTTGTTTCCAATTTGCTTAGTTCCTGTGAAGCACCTGAAGGGTTAATAATCTTCTTGAATGTAGTTTTGAGTAGCTTGAGGGGTGCAGTTTTTGGAATGGTGTCACTTTTGGGTGTTTTCTGTCATGTAAACCCCTCAAAGGGACTTCAAATGGGATGTGGTCACTAAAAAAAAATGGTTTTGTAAATTTTGGTGGAAAAATGAAAAATTGCTCATGAACTTTGAACCCTTATAACTTCCTAACAAATTTTTTTTTTTTTTTCCAAAATTGTGCTGATGTAAAGTAGACATGTGGGAAATATTATTTCATAACTATTTTGTGTCACATAACTCTCTGGTTTACCAGAAGAAAAATTCAAAATTTGAAAATTGCTAAATTTTCTAAATTTTTGCCATATTTTTGATTTTTTCACAAATAAACGCAAAAATTATCGACCTAAATTTAATACTAACATGAAGCCCAATGTGTCACGAAAAAACAATCTCAGAATCGCTAGGATCCGTTGAAGCGTTCCCGAGTTATAACCTCATAAAGGGACACTGGTCAGAATTGCAAAAAATGGCAAGGTCATGAAGGGGTTAAAAAAACAGCCAGACTCGGGAAGACCTAGCAGTTGTACTGGCAACATCACTCGTGTTGTTGTTCCGAGGAACAGTTGTCTGCCTTCTGCCTGCGGACACCACCCTGCTTCTTCCGGCCTGTTGTGATGCTACGCCTAACTCCCCCTGTGCACTGCTGTCCTCGCTTTGCATGTCCTCCTTCCAGGTTGGGTCAGTTACTGGATCATCCACCATGTCGTCTTCCACTTCCGCACCCTGGTCCTCCTCCTGACTTTGTGGCAATTGTGTCTCATCATCGTCCACCTCTTGTTGAGACACGTTCCCACCATTGCCTTCGTGAGACCGTGGCTGCTCAAATATTTGGGCATCGGAACATACGATCTCCTCATGACCCACTTCAACTAGAGCTGGCGAGAGGCCAGAATCTATGAATGGATAAGTGAACAGCTCTTCAGAGTGTCCAAGTGTGGGATCAGTTATGTCCGGGTCCGGGCACTCGGCATGGTGGGAGGAAGGAGGATCAGGGTGCGGAATGTGCAGTCCAGTCTCACGGCTACTGACACTTGACCGTGTGGAAGACAGGGTATTTGTGGTGGTGCAAAACTGACTGGAAGCATTATCCGCTATCCAACTAACAACCTGTTGACACTGGTCTTGGTTTAATAGTGGAGTACTGCTGCGTTCACCTAGAAATTGGGACAAAAAAGTCGAGCGAGATGATGTGTGCGTTTGTCGTGGTGCAATTCGAGCTTGCACACGGGCTCGCCCTCTGCCTGCACCACCATCACGTCCAGTTCCTTGTCCCTTGCCACCGCACCTGCGCATTTTCAATGTGGTGCTGACTATATACAGCTAAATTAGTGCAGACAAGAGTAGGTTTTTAGCACGACCCTAAGTTTTAAAATTAAGGCCCTGCAGGTGGACTAGTAAGACACAAACACTGACTACAATAGCGAGTCTTTTGGCGTATCCTAATTTACGCTGCAACAGACAGTAGCAGCACTTAGATGCAAGATTAGTGCAGACAAGAGTAGGTTTTTAGCACGAGGCTTTTGGTGTACCCTAATTAACGCTGCAACCTACAGTAGTAGCAATTAGATGCTAAATTAGTGCAGACAAGAGTTGGTTTTTAGCACAAGACTTTTGGTGTACCCTAATTTGAGCTAAAACCTACTCCTGCCTATAGTGAGCTAAATAAATCCCTAAAAGCACGGTTTTTGGGATGGATGAGCCTGGAAGCCAGCCCCAGATGCGATGCAGGCTGGTATACTGGCACAGCGAACTTTGGTAGATATCCTGCCTCCCTGTATACTGCTCTATTAGTCCTCAGAAGGACTGTTGTGGTAATTAGACTGGCAGCCCTGTGCCTACACTAGCTGACAGGCCACAAATCTGTCCCTCAATCATCAGAAGCTCTCTCTACACTGACTGTCTTATGGCGCAGTGACGAGCACAGCACGGTCAGGTCTTATAAAGACCTGATGACGCTGTGCGGCCAGCCAATCACTGTAATGCCACAACCAACATGGCTGTGGCATTACAGTGTCTGTCAGCCAATCCCTGCATGCGGGCTGGCTCTGAAAAGAGCGCCAACATGCAGGGAGGTGGACCCCGAGCATAGCAAGAGTATCGCGAGATTACTCGGTACTCTCCGAGTACCGAGATATTCGTGCGAGTACCGAGTAGTGACAAGCATACTCGCTCATCTCTAGTGCTTTTGCATCGGGGCCCATAAGCTTGAAGCTATGCCACTGTCTGTACTGCTGTGCACCACAATACAGTTCTTCCCTCACCCCTGTAACTGACCCCAACAACCATGGCTGCTCACACCATACAGGTCCTTCCTCCAGGGCTGTGGAGTCGGTAAGCCACAGTTGCGACTGACTGACTCCTGGATCTTTATCAGATTCCGGCTCCTTCATAAATGGCCAATTCGTAACAATAAATTTACTGTTGTAAAATATTAACATTGTGCTTATTCAGTTTCTCACCATCATATAAGTAATCAGACCACTTAGAGCAAAAACTATATTTATTAGAATACATTTAGAATATAGCAAATAACTTTTATAAACTTTTCTAAACTGTAAGTAAATATGCAATAAACACTGTTACGCAGTTAGTAAGAAGAAATCTATAAATTTGTCCTCAGAAAAAGTATTGCCTCTGTCAGATCCTCCTTCATGGATGCCCTCAAATCTGATCTAATTATTTTGAGAGCAGAGAACAACCTCTCTACACTAACTTGGGTTGGTGGCAAAGCAGTAACCACTCGGGCAACATCTCTGACAATGTCAGGATACAGAGGAATAGCTTGTTGCACTGTTATTTTTGATGAACGGTCAAATTTCTCAATTTCTTTTAGTGCACATGAAAAATTCTGCTGAAATGTACTGGCTGTGTTCTTTGATGGGGATGACTTCTTCTATGCGGGAACGGTTTGCACAGTCCTTGTGATCCAAATATTTTTTTAAATTTAAGGGATCCTGTCACCTCCAAAACGCCATAAACTAGCAAAACATGTCCCTGCAGCATCACATCACTAATCTCACACTTCTTTTGTCTCCTAAAAGCATCCTGTGAAACTGCATAAAAACGTTTTAATACTTACTCATTAGTGATTATAATTAGCAGTGACTATATTCTTTAGTCACCAAGGCAGGCTGTTTTGCAGCTCCAGGATCCACCCTGTCTCTGTGTGTTCTGCTGTGATGTGCAGGCATTGCCCTCCCCCCTCTCTATCACTCACAGAATGCAAATCATTAGTTCTGCCTTCAGTTTCACAGCAGCACAGACAGAGAGAGGGCTGGATCCTGGAGCTGCTAAACAACACCCCCTGGTGACTAAAGAATATGGCCCCTGCTAATTATAATCACTAATGAGTATTAAATAGTTTTTCTCCACTTTCACAGGATGCTTTTAGGAGACAAAAGAAGTGTGAGATTAGTGATAGGATGGTGCAGTGACATGTTTTGATAGCTTAGGAGGTGACAGGATCCCTTTAAATTCTTCATCAGTTGATGATGAGGGTGAAGATGTGGCAGGACGACCAAATTCTTCTTGTTCCTCCTGACTGTTCTGCAACGCTTTCATCCTTACTGCTATTTCAAACAGAGCTTCTTTTCCTTTACTTACCTGTTGATCATCTAGAAGAATCCGATGCATTGGGTGTACATAAACAACTGCCAAAAGAATGTTATTTTGTAATAGTAGCTCCTCTCTCCGTTTCATTGATGTGCAATGCCACTTGCAATTAACCCTCCTCTTTGGGACAGGCGAAACATCAGGTTCTTCCACTCCTTTAAGAAAATACCTAGAGTTAAGTCCTCTGCTTGTAATTTTTTAGTCACTGTAAATGGGTGCTCTAGCAATTTTTCCAGCTCAGTCACCTGATTCCACTGACTTTCATTTAGCGTCAGTTGAGGGTTAGCCATGTCTACAAGAAAGGTTTTCAGTTCAACCAAGCGCTGAATCATTAAGTAAGACTGTCCAATCGTGTGGCTTGATCAATAATTGCCCCCTTTCCAGCACGTCTCTTCAAAATTGAGTCAACTTTAGGAGTTCTGGCAACAGTAGCCAATTTTCTCACCTTGCCAATCAGTGCAGCAGCATGTCCTTCTTGCAGACTGTCTCTTATAGCCAGCTGTAGCGTATGCACAACACAGCGCATGTGATCAATGAAAGAACGTATTGACACAGTTTCAACAAGATCATCTAAACTATCATGTTGCTGTTCATCTGAAGCATCTTCAGTTTGCTCCTTAGTTACAATACTGTGTTCCTCTATTTCAAACATTTCTGTGTCTGTGGACCAGGGTGACCACAAAAAAATCGATGTCGGAATCTTGTTAGTCTGGACCCCACAAAACGATTCCCCTTTCCAGATATTGAGATAGCCAAAATTTGAGCTCGATCAAACGACGTTAACCCGTGCCGCTCGTCGCTCAAAGTTTGAAAAAATACACATTTTTGGCCAAAAAGCTGACATATGGAGCCATAACTCCAGAACGGTAAATAAAAAAAACACGCTTAATATCTCAAAAGAAAGCTAATGTTGTTCTTCAAAATTTATATTTTATACATAATTGTTATTTTAAGTCAGACTGAGTTACAACAGCTTTTAGCCCCAAGAACGTGACCTGGTACCACTAGGAGCATACTTCGTATATTTTGTTAAGTGATAAATTTTGGTTTTTTTTGGTATATTTTTGAGTTTAAAGTAGAAATATAATTAAAAAAAACAAGTAATACTGATAAGTCTAATGACATTTTTTATTTTAAAATATAAAAATGAGGTATATAATACATACAAAACAGACAGAAAAGATACAGACGTAGCACCTACATGAGTTGATAATTTTACATAGTTATCTAATCTATTCTAGAGCTTTTGTTAAAGTAGTTTTTGAAACGTCAGAATATAATGCTCGGCATTTGCTTACAACTTGCAGGACATATTGCTTTTGTTCTTCATCTTTTGTCAGAAGGTCATTAAAGTCGGTTATTAATTTTAACTCAGCCATATCATTAACTACTTTTAATGTTTTGACAATTTTCAATCCTTCTTGGAAGTCATTATTTTGAGGCCAGGTGTTTGGATTTTGTCTTAGGAAATCTGTTTTTATATTAAATCGGTCAAAGAATGTAAATGTTTCTTTGGTAAGTAAATTTACTTACTTATCAGTATTACTTGTTTTTTTATTATATTTCTACTTTAAACTCAAAAATATACCAAAAAAACACAAAATTTATCACTTAATAACAAAATATACGAAGTATGCTCCTAGTGGTACCAGGTCACGTTCTTGGGGCTAAAAGCTGTTGTAACTCAGTCTGACTTAAAATAACAATTATGTATAAAATATAAATTTTGAAGAACAACATTAGCTTTCTTTTGAGATATTAAGCATGTTTTTATTATTTACCGTTCTGGAGTTATGGCTCCATGTCAGCTTTTTGGCCAAAAATTTGTATTTTTTCAAACTTTGAGCGACGAGCGGCACGGGTTAACGTCGTTTGATCGAGCTCAAATTTTGGCTATCTCAATATCTGGAAAGGGGAATCGTTTTGTAGGGTCCAGACTAACAAGATTCTGACATTCCCACCCCCCACCCCCCCATATGAGATCCGGTCACTCTACTGTGGACCCAGAATGTTCTTCTTGCTGCTGGTCACCATCATTACTCTCATTCATTAGCTTGATAGTACTTATCATATTTGAAACATTGTCAGTTACGACAGAAAGAACTTGCTCTTTTTTAAGTTCATAGTCTTGCAGAACCTTTTCCACCAAGACCTGGAGAAACTCACTGGTGTGATGAGCTTTGGTGTTTTTTACTGCCAATGTCTTGGTAACTATTTCATTTTTGTCACAAACAAATCGGACATTGATGGCAAAATAGTTCACTCTGTGACGTGTGCAGGCATCCATTTTAAGAAACAGAAAGCGTCCCTTGAGAGTTTTTTTAAGTTCTTCCTTTTGTTTAAAAGCTTCTTCTATTACTAATTTTCTAATACTCTCTTCAGAGAAATACCAAGCTTGTGGGCCCTTTCCCCATTCAGACACATAAAAGCTGGTAGTGAAAATAATGAAATAGGCACACTATCATTTACAACAAGCTCTATGATCTGTTTTTTAAATGTATCTACTGTCATTGTCACAGTAACTTTGTCACTGACAAAATATCTTGCAACTGATGGCTGCAAAGTTCTCAGCTCCTTTGTTTGGCTGGAAGAGCTGGGCAATGGTTCATTGGTTTGGATGCAGTCTCTCATCCACTGCTTTCAGTACTTCTGGATGAAAGCGCTGTAAATGTCTCTTTAGATTAGAAGCTCTGGTAGGAGCATTTTTATCTTTGCCTGAATATGCACTCATCTTGGCTTCACAGCATTTGTTTTCGTCTGGATCATTTGTAATAGAAAACATTATGTCTGTCAGTGTATCTTGAGTGATGGTGAAATGTTCAAATACAGCAGATTTAATATGACGCTTCTTTGACATTCTCAGGTTTTTAATTCTGCATTCACAAGCCAAATGACAATTGTTTTTCCTAAAAACAATTGTACAAAATTATTGCCAGGTCGTACAACTGATATAGTGGTCAGTAATACTGTTATTATTCCTCATGTACTCACAGTTAACTGATGCAAAGTTTGTTGAAAGGATAATACTTCTTACAGTCTTCCTCTTCTGAGTAGCAGGCAGCTGTGAGATGCTTGGAAGACGCACACCTAGTATGATCTAGTCTACAGGAGGAGCTTGATGGTGGGTTTACACACACCAATTTATCTGTTCAATCTCTGAACCAATCTCTGGTTGCAGTGAAAACATGGATATATTGCTCCATGTTGTACACAGCCACAAAATGGAGCAATGTATCCATGATTTCACTGCAACCAGAGATTGGTTCAGAGATTGAACAGATAAATTGGTGTGTGTAAACCCACCATCACTATTAAGAATTTGCAACATATTTTCACTTTCAGTTTCATACATTGCAAGTAGGGGGGTTGGGGCAGCATGAGGTTAACCAACTATAAGATTAGATAAGGGCAGTGGAGAACAGTGACACACAAGAAGAAATGTCTCTATCTCCAGCAGAACTGCTTATCACTGTTGTTCATAGTTTGATAGAACATATATATTTGAGTAACATTTATAAAATTCATATGAAAGTTCAATTATGAAATATTAATACATTTTTTTTAAAGCTGGAGTCGGTGCATTTCTACCGACTCCGACGCCAACCAAAACTAACTCTGACTCAGACTCCACAGCCCTGCCTCCCTCACCCCTGTAAGGCTACTTTCACATCAGCGTTTCTCAGCATTTGCAGCAAATCCATCAGTTTTGCCGCATCAGCCGCCTAATGGACTTGTGACAAGACTGTGTTCAGCCTAATTTGTTCCCTATGGGACTTTGCGTACATGTGTGGCACCTGTGGTTTTGCTGTGATCCGTCACTTGAGGCAATGGTTAAAAAACGTTGCTAGCAGTGTTTTATTGACTCGCTGCAAGTGCAAAACTTAAAGTGCCACACATGTCCGCAAGTCCCAGAGGGAATGAATTAGGCCGAACACAAGTGATCCATTAGGCCGCAGATGCGGCAAAATGTAAAATCTGCTGCGAATGCAGAGAAACACTGATGTGAAAGCAGCCTTACTGACCCCACCAGCCATGCATGGCTGCTCACACCATATAGGTCCTCCCTCACCCCTGTAACAACCCCACTGGCCATGGCTGCTCACACCATACAGGTTTTCCCTCTCCCCTGTAACTAACCCCACCGGCCATGGCTGCTCACACGCCATACAGTCCCTCTCTCACCCCTGTAACTAACCCCACCGGCCATGGCTGCTCACACGCCATACAGTCCCTCTCTCACCCCTGTAACTGACCCCACCGTCCATGGCTGCTCACAGCATACAGATCCTCACCCCTGAAAATAACCTGACCTGGCTGCTCAGACCATACAAGTCCTCACTCACCCCTATAATTGACCCCACAGCCATGGCTGCTCACACCATATAGGTCAAACCTCACACCTGTAACTAACCCCACCGGCCATGGCTGCTCACACGCCATACAGTCCCTCCCTCACCCCTGTAACTAACCCCACCGGCCATGGCTGCTCACACGCCATACAGTCCCTCTCTCACCCCTGTAACTGACCCCACCGTCCATGGCTGCTCACAGCATACAGATCCTCACCCTGAAAATAACCTGACCTGGCTGCTCAGACCATACAGGTCCTCCCTCACCCCTATAATTGACCCCACAGCCATGGCTGCTCACACCATATAGGTCAAACCTCACACCTGTAACTAACCCCACCAGCCATGGCTGCTCAGACCATACAGCTCCTCCCTCACCCCTGTAACCCCCATCGGCCATGGCTGCTCACACTTGTAACTGACCCCACAAGCCATGGCTGCTCACACCATACAGGTCCTCCCTCACCCCTGTAACTGACCCCACCGGCCATAGCAGCTTAAACCATACACCACAAACACTTCTCCGTACACGGCTCAATAATGAGGGCGGCCATTACTCGGTTCCCAGTGACAAGGCCAGGCCGCTGCCAAATAACGTTTTCTCCGTCTCCCTGAGAAAAACCTCCCTACAAGTGGCCGTGCTGCATTCAATCAAACCTCTTCCCAAATCAAAGATGGCGGCGTAAACCCCTCCCTTGCTCCATGGGCAGCTCCATCCCTGCTTCGTCACAGCCTCGCCTCTCTCCTGGTCCAAAGGCAGGAGGAGAGGCCGGGACTCTCGGCGGCCACTCTGACGTCGGTGCTGGCAGCTCGGTGTATTAACTGTGCTGGGCCGGAGGGAGAGACAGACGCACAGTCACATCCTTTGCCCGCGCCGAGTCTGTACCGAGCTCGGAGCCACGGGAGGTGCCCGGATGTGCCGGAGAACCGGAGCCGCGAAGCAACATGGCGGAGAAACAGCTAACGGCCCAAGAGGAGCGGGTGAGCTGGGGCCGGTGGGCTGTGAGGCAGGGTGTGTTATCGTGCAGCGGTGCGTCCTGCTCCAGCTGCTGATTGATCTTACCGACCCCTCCCTGGCTGCTACTGGCCTCGTATCTGCATGTATGGTCCCTGCTGGCCTCGTATCCACATGTATGGTCCCTGCTGGCCTCGTATCTGCATGTATGGTCCCTGCTGGCCTCGTATCCGCATGTATGGTCCCTGCTGGCTTCGTATCCGCATGTATGGTCCCTGCTGGCCTCGTATCCGCATGTATGGTCCCTGCTGGCCTCGTATCCGCATGTATGGTCCCTGCTGGCCTCGTATCCGCATGTATGGTCCCTGCTGGCCTCGTATCCGCATGTATGGTCCCTGCTGGCCTCGTATCCGCATGTATGGTCCCTGCTGGCCTCTTATCCGCATGTATGGTCCCTGCTGGCCTCGTATCCGCATGTATGGTCCCTGCTGGCCTCGTATCCGCATGTATGGTCCCTGCTGGCCTCGTATCCGCATGTATGGTCCCTGCTGGCCTCGTATCCGCATGTATGGTCCTGCTGGCCTCGTATCCGCATGTATGGTCCCTGCTGGCCTCGTATCCGCATGTATGGTCCCTGCTGGCTTTATGGCTGCCATCCTGCTATTTCCATGATAGCATTAGCCCTACAGATCTGGCCACCTACAGAATGTTTGTAGACTTGTGTGTAGTAAATGGATAAGGTGTCATAATGGCCACTGTCAAAACATAGGCAGGTCTGATGACGAACAAAGCCGAAAAGTGCTTTACGTAGTCAAAATGGTGTTTTCTGTTTGTAATGATGTATGGGCCACTTGCTGCCTGTTGTCAGGTGTAATCAGCCTGTAGGAGTTGAGATGCATGGGAATGGGATCAGGGCTCACTGCTCTTGTTCTCATGTCTGTTCATCAACAGTCATGTCAGAGGGGTGCGCTATCGGGCAGGGCACAGTGGGAAGTGAGGGGAACAATCGTTCCAGCACCCAAAGTCCTGGTAGAATGCTTACAGAGAGGAACCACACACTCAAGGGTGGTATGATAGGTGGCAGAAGCAAAGAATCAGACAGCATCTGAATATCTTGCACTGGTATTTACACCAAATCATTTTTAACTTTCAGGGGGAGAGAGTGCAGTAAGAATTTGCTTTATGCTGGTATTGGGTACAGGCATTTCTCAATACTGTGCACTTGTTAAAGGGGTTGTCCACTACTAGTATAACTCCTTCTGATTCCACGTTTCCCCCAGTTAATTTAAAAGACCCTTGACTCGCCTCCCCTGCTGCCATTACTGATCCAGTGCTATCGGTAATCGCTGTTTGGGGCTCTTGTGGCATTGTGATATCACGCAAGCCTTGCATCCAATCACAGCCAGCTTCTGTCCCTGTCCCCCTTACCCTTTGGGCCAAACTTAGTTAACAGGAAGTGAGCCTCAGCCGCAGCATCATTTCCTATTGATTAACTCAATTGGTCCAAAGGCAGGGAGAGAAACTGGCGGTGATTGTGACCCCTTGCGAGCTCCACGTCCAATATCACAAAAGCCCCAATCTGCGAATTACCAAAAGTGCTGGAACAGTGCCAGCACAGTAGGTGATTATAGGTTATTTTATTTTACCTGGGGGGAACAAGTAGAATCAGAAGGGGTTGGCCAAACCCTTTAAAGGGAACCTGTAATGGCTGCTTTACACGGCACAATATCGTTGTCCAACCACGATAAAAAGTCACGTGGTTCGGGCGTTGGCGCCGATATCGTTCGTGCGTTGTGTCGTGTAAATGAGCAATGCGACCCAAGAACGATGCAAAAACGATATCGTTTGGGAATTGTGCATGCTATCCAAATGGCCAATATTGGATGGACGATCTGGCATGATCGTGCTGTGTGACAGCGCTACTACGATTTGGAGTGCAACTTCCCCTATTCACTCCAATGTTAATTGCTCATTCCCTGAGTTGATGAAACGCAGTGTGCAAGAGGGGCGTACGACATCGTACTTGCGTTGCCTGGGGATATCGCACTGTGTAACATCTCCTATGCTATCTTGGACAAACGTCAAAAACGTGCGCGCTCCCGTTGGATACAATATCGTAATGATATTGGGATGTGTAAAGCAGCCATTAGTTTTTGGGGCATAAACGACCTATCACTATCTGTGACCTATGACTATCTGTCCCTGTAGCTCTTTATGGTAGAACTATTCTAATCATCCCTGTCTGAGCTCATAGTGTAATGTTAAAGATGGAAAAAAAAAAAAGCATTTATACATTTTCTTTTTGTGAATGAGGCATTGTGTAGACATCTTGAAGGTTGTAGTCACTCTGGCAGGTTAATAGTTAACTCACTGAAAACTCTGTATACAGGACCTTTGTGATGTAAGGATCATGTGACCATAGTGGGTGGAGCTAAGCAAGCAGAATCATGGTCTATGGAGACTTGGCTCTGCCTATTATAGTCACATGATCATGACATCACACAGGTCCTGCAGCATCTTCTGACATTCGGCAGTAATGTTAACTATTAACCTGCCAGAGTGACTGCGTCCTCCAAGGTGTCTACGCACTTCCTCATTTACATAGGAAAATGTAATTGTATAAATGCTTTTCTTTGACATTTAGCAATACCCTATAAACTCAGACAGGGATGAATAGAAAAGTATTTTTCAGGCTATAAGGCGCATCGGATTATAAGGCGCATTATATCAATAAAGGCCTGCTAAGGCGTCTAGATTCATATATAAGGCGCACCAGATTACAAGGTGCAGCGTATTACCATAAATAAAACCTAACTCAGACCGCAAGTCAAACTTTATTCAACTTTTTAACAATAACTCTCAACTTGTTCAGTTGTACTGGTATTGATTTGCAGTTACATTTACTTTTTCAGTTCATTCCTCCAGCCCAAATCCATCCTCAATCTTCAGTATTGGAGTTTAACAGATGGGCGATTTCGGCATCAAGCATGCTCGGGTCCCCCTCATCAATATCCGAGTCGGTCATATTTCCCTCTGCATCCAGCTAATCCTATCCCCTGCACTACTACTCCTTTCCCTCACTATTCTGATCTATTATACTTTAATAACGCTATTATACTTTAATAACGCCTGACCTTTTTTTTAAATGTACTGTACTATGAGAGTACGGTAATCAGAGTGGCTGCGGCTGCAGGGGTTTTGTGGCGGTGAGCACTGTGCAGGAACACACTGGGTGTGGAGGGATCTCAGTGCAGTGATGTGTTTGGCTGCATGTACGATACATCAGGAGGAGGCATGTGGCGGAGGAATGTAAGTACAGTGATCAGCTGCAACTACATTTGGAGGATGGAGGCAAGTGGCGGAGGGATCTGAGTGCAGCGACCAGGCTGCAACTACATTTGGAGGACGGAGGCAAATGGCGGAGGGATCTGAGTGCAGCGACCAGACTGCAACTACATTTGGATGACGGAGGCAAGCGACGGGGAAATCGAGCGGCAAGTGACAAGAGGATACCGGTAAGCAGCGGGGGGAAGGGGGACCTGGGAGTGAGTACAAACTGAAAGGAGGACGGAGGGAAGCGGCAGGAGGGGGTGCAGATGTGGAAGTATGCGTCCACCGGCAGCCAGACTTACTGATTCGAGTATAAGCTGAGGGGGACTTTTTCAGCTGAAAAAGGGCTGAAAAAGTCGGCTTATACTCGAGTATATATACGGTAATGCATTTGTAGGTGCATATATAAGGCGCACCGGACTATAAAGCGCACTTTTGATTTCTGAGAAAATCATAAGATTCTATGTGCTCCTTATAGTGCGGAAAATAAGGTACTATGACGTTGCAAGTGCAGACAGTGATAGCTGGGGGAAGGGGGCATAAACAACCTGACAATTTCCCTTTTAAGTGGACCTGTCACCTGATCAAAAATGCCCAGTTTTTGTTCTTTATCTTTTTTCCCCACTGCTCTTCTGAGTAATTCTTTTTAATCTTTAGATTTTATTTTTTAATACCTGCCATAGAGTTCAGGAGATGATACTGTATTTATTGCTGATTTTCTGATTTAGCAGTGGGGTGCGGCTCACAGAATTCCATAGGGACATGTCTTTATTGTTATCCTGTGAGCACCGCCCCCTTGGTAGGACCTTAATAAGTAGCACCAAATGAGGCCCAGATCTCTAGAACCAGATGACTGGAATTTAAAAAAAAAAGTGCGCACTTTTATTCCAAAGTAAGACGGAAACTTCCCACTGGTGACATACCCTCTTTAAAGGGGTTGTCCGGTCTAAAACAAGTCTGCAGTCTTTATGTAACACTGTGACTGCAGGCTTGTGAATCCTTCCATCACACAATGCGCTGTGAGGGTTCTCTGCTGTCAGCTGGGAAAGGCAGTCATGTGACTGCTTCCAGCACTCTCAGTGCAAGTGTATTGTGTGATGCCAGAACCAGTCTAGTTGGATTCTGGTCAGGAGTCATATCGCATACTCATGACCACCGTTCCCAAGTCCAACACAGAAAATCCTCACAGTGCGTATGATTGGAGGATTCACAAGTTTGCTGTCACATAGCGTAACATATAGAGACTGCAGACTTGCCATTTTAGACTGGACAACCTCTTTTAGAGTTAGGGTACCTTTTACACGTCGCAACATTGCATGCAATTTCACTGGCAATTTGCTGGTTGCATTGAAATCATGGACACATTGTTCCATTTGTACACAACCACAAAATAGAACAATGTGTCCATGATTTCACTGCAACCAGCAAATTGCCAGTGAAATTGCATGCAATGTTGCGACGTGTAACGGTACCTTTAGGCAAAGTTCACACAACAAGTACATAAAAATAATCATCCAATGTTCATCCAGTAAAAAAAAAACAATTTCTTTTTACATCTGTGAGGATTGGATGTTATATAGCTGGTCTGTATGGTATTATTTTTTTTTTTTTCTCACCTTATAATTATGGCACCAACATATTCCACAGCATTTTACACTTGAGGGGGGGTTTACACGTAGCGACGCACCAGCGATCTCGACAATGATCCTGCCTGACCGAGATCGCTGGTGCGTCGCTACGTGGTCGCTGGTGAGATGTCAGACAGGCAGATCTCACCAACGATCACCCAGCGATGTGCCGACACCCAACGGTCGTTGGGATCGTTCGGGGTCTTGGGCGCAGAATGTGGACTGGTTGGTAAGTCACCCTGACACACACAGCGATGCAGCTTGGCCAGTGGAAGATCGCCGATCGAAAAATGGCCCAGGCCATTCAAAAAAGATCAGCGATCTCCCAGCGGGGGGCTGAACACTGCTAAGTGTCAAGCGCAGCGAGATCGCCGGCGAGGTCGCTGCTACGTCACAAAATCAGTGACGTAGCAGCGATCTCGCTACATGTAAACCACCCTTAATTGAGTCACCTATACAGAGAATAAAGACAATACAAAGTAACACATAGTTCAATAGTTACAGGAGAAGTGAGGGCCGAGTCCTCAAGGAAATAGGGGTGCACAATAGGTAGACTGTGCTTATGTACAGTCCAATCATCATTACAATAAATAGGGGTTTTGATCTAAAGCTGCATGATCCAGTCATCAGCCAGGGTCTGTCTAAGGACAATTGCCAAGTACTGTTGGGAGGAAGTGGAGACCGATGAATAGCAGGGAGCAGATTCTTTATGAAAATGTAGAAAGGGAGAACAGGAGAGTATATAGAAAGGAGAATCCAGCACTAATTCTTTAAAAACGAAACCTCTCTATTTAGTATTAGACATATATGTTACTGGGAACCTGTCACCTGGATCTAAGCCCCTACACTATCACTACCTGTCCCTGCACCTTCCTAGCTGCTCCCTATCTATCCCTCTCTGAGCTAAATCCGCCGTATAAAACAGCAGAAAAATAACTTATAACTTACAGAAGTCCTTGAGGCTGGGGACTGAAAAGGTTGACCTAGGCTCCATTCTGCCCCTCATCGATGCAGCAGCACACGCCCCGCTGGGCGGCGTTATTTCTTCATCGCCGCCTCCTCCATTTGGAATCTCCCGCCTGCTTTACACCTATCATGTTGTGTTGATGTGACCTCGATGTGTCCCCTGACCGGGACACAGCATATGGGATTTTGTATCTTCTGCTCGGTAGCAGCACACACAGGGTTAGCTGCTACTGGAGCTGAGTGCTGATTGAAAGCACTGATGCTCAGGTGTGCAGCTGAATAGGAGATGATATGAGCTGCCCTGGGCTGTGGGGAGGGGGTGGAGTGTGTCAGGACAGCAGCAGGAGTTGCTGTGTAGAGAGAGCTGTGTGGAGATTTAATACAGCCTTAGGGTGGGTTCACACGTTTCAATATCGTTGCGATATCGCAATTCAATGGCGCGGGAGCGCGCATTTAGTGCACGTTTCTCCCGCATCGCATCGGAGGCTTACACGTTGCGATTTAGGAATCCAACGTCCGTACGATGTCTACGCCCCCCCAACCCAGGAACGACCATTTAACATGGGAGTGAATGGGTGACGTTGAACTTCACATCGTAGTTGGGCTGTCACATAGCACGATCCAGCTCCAATCTCCATTCAATATCAGAGCATTGAATAGCACGCTCATTCAATCCCCGATATCGCATTGACATCGTTCCTGCATCGTATTGGACGTTCACACCATACAACGCAGGAACGATATCGGCTCCAACGATCGAACCACGTGACATTTCATTGAAATTGGACGCCGATATTGCAACGTGTAAACCCACCTTAAGAGCTCTGCGTGGATGTTCATGAGGCTAATGAGCGGACGGTGAGGAGAGAAAGGTTGTGTGCTGACCTAACACAGCCTACCCGTGAGAAGGTACAGAGCTTCTATATTAGCTGTTGGGATTGTATGAGGTTGTACTTGGCTGCGCCCCGGAACCTGGAGGTCTGTGAATACCTGAACTGTGCCATTAAACTGTGTGCTGTGTGAGTAAATACCTGAGTCACTGCCTTCTGTCGTGCCCATCCTAACTGCTACCTTACAGTGCAAAGTGGGTGGGACATTCCAAATGGAGGAGGTGGCGATGAAGAAAGAATAACGCCGCCCAGCGGGGCGTGTGCTGCTGCATCGAGGAGGGGCAGAATGGAGCCTGGGGCCGCCTTTTCAGTCCCCAGCCTCATGGACTTCTGTAAGTTATAAGTTATTTTTCTGCTGTTTTTATAGGGCAGATTTAGCTCAGAGAGGGATAGATAGGGAGCAGCTAGGAAGGTGCAGGGACAGGTAGTGATAGTGTAGGGGCTTAGATCCAGGTGACAGGTTCCCTTTAAAAGTGCATAAGTCCATCCTAGGCTACATGGCCTTAGGTGGGTCCATGTAGCCTAGGATGGACTTAATGTTCTTTTAAAGGGAACCTGTCAAGTCATTTATACCCCCCAGTTATCACTGTCTGTCCCTGCAGATGCATAGTACTATTCTAAGCATCTCTGTCTGAGCTCATAGTGTAATGGTAAATGTGAAAAAAAGCATTTATACACTTACATTGTCTTATGTAAATGAGGCAGTCAGATTACACCTTGGATGATGTAGTCTATCTGGCAGATTAATAGTTAACATTTCAGCAGAATTTAATAGGATGCCATATAGCCTGTGTGATGTCACGATCATGTGACTAATAGGTGGAACTAAGTCTTCATAGACCATAATGTTTGCTTACTTAGCTCCTCCCACTATGGTCACATGATCGTTACATCACACAAGTTCTTTAGACAGAGAAGTTAATAGTGAGTTAACTATTAACCTGCCACATAGACTTCATTTTCCAAAATGTAGTTGGGCTGCCTCATTCACATAATAAAATGTAAGTGTCTAAATGCTTTTTTTTTCACCTTTAACATTACACTATGAGCTCAGACAGGGATGATTAGAATTATACTATGAAGCTACAGGTTTAGATAGTGATAACTGGACCGGCAAAAACAGTCTGACAGGTTCCCTTTAACTTGTATGTCTAATGCTAAATATAAAAGATTCATTTTTAAAGAGGAATTGGTGCTGGATTCGCCTTTCTATATTGATTACCCATGAATGCCGGCCACTTTCCGTGGACTGAAGGAAGGTATTTGGTGAGCTATCCTCATTCCCCTAGCTCTCCTATGGAACAGGAGAGAGTTGTGTTAGGCTGGTTTCACACCACGGTCTTTCCCTGATCAGGTTCGATCATGTTTGTGTGTCAAAACCAGGAGAGGAACTTGCAGAGAAAAACTATAATTGAAAGATTGACACCTGTTCTGAGTTTTTGAGACACTCCTGGTTTTGACATACAAACCTGATCGAACCTGATCAGGAAAAAAACTGTGATGTGAAACCAGCCTTAGTGAATTGAGGTGATAGGCTTTTCTTAAGATTTGTTTTTAAAAAATCATGCTTAAAGTGAACCTGTTAGGTAAAAATATGCTATTAACCTACAGATATGGAGTTAATATGCAGGTTAATAGCACTCTGAACCTGCCTGGCACCTGAACATTAAACCCCGCTGCCAGGAGGAAATTAACTGTAATTCTTCCGGCAGCGTTTCAGTTTCATCATGGAGGTGGCATCAGTGCGGTTTTAGTCACTGCTCTGTGTATGGAGAGGGGCGTCTGTAACGGTCCCCATACTGACTGATAACCTCCTCTAATGCAGAGCAGTTATCAGTCACTGTGGGAGATGTGGTTACAGTCATGACTGAGCCCATGTCAATGCTGCCACCATGACTGAAACGATACGCTGCTGGAAGGATTAAAGTTCATTTCCTCCTAGCAGTGTGGTTTAATGTGCAGATGGCGGGCAGGTTCAGAATGTGATTAACCTCTGTATTAACCCCATATCTGTAGGTTAATAGCATTTTTTCACATGACAGGTTACCTTTTAAACAGAGAAGCATTATTCGGATCATATGGGGTAGTTCATTCCAGAAAAACTGGTGCAGCATGTGAAAAGTGTTGGAGATGGAGGTGCAAGGTTCAGATTATGGAGGACATTTGTTATAGATCAGTTGCAGAATGGAGAGCTTGAGTAGTGTGATAGACACAAATGAGGGAGGAGACATGGTGCAGAACTGCTTTGTGGGAGAGCGAGATACGTTTGTATTGTATTCTGTAGCGACTGGACAACCAGTGTAATGACTGGGAGGCATTGGTGAAACAGCTGGACTAAAATCTGACTAAGGGTACGGACACACTGGTTGAAAGTCGGACCAATGTTATTCTATGTCCAAGAGCAGATTGACGAGTGTTGGACGCTTTTTCCTCATCCAGATAACGGACGATAAACAAATAGCAACATGTTGCAACAGTATACGAGTCACAGCTGAGACTCGCCAATGCAAGTCTATGGGTCTGTCAAAATCACGGACAGCATATGGACCATCTGTTTTTTTCACTGATACATTATCATTCTGTAGCTCAAAACACTGTGAAATGTTCCTGTAAATGATTATACAGTACATCACTCGGATGTGATCTGAGAGGATTGTCGGACACTTGCATAGCAGTTGGATGCAAAGCGGAGCAAAAACGGACATCGCTCATCCAACTCTCTTGGATGAGAAACTGACCGTTTTTTTCACGCCAGTGTGTCTGCACCCTAAGGCTGTCCCATTCGTGATGGATTGCAGAGAAGAAAGTTTAGTGACAGACTAATCAGTAGAGTTGCAGTAGTCGAGACGAGAAGGAATACTTCAGTAGGCGAGTCTCGCCCACTATACGGAAGGAATTATTGTGTTCTGATTTATTTATTTTTTTTTTAAATTGACACAGACATTTGGTCCGTGAAAGATGAAAAAAAAAAAAGCGTTATCTGAACAGCTCTCTTGAATAACAGTGGGCAAAGTGCTGTTTGTTTGCAAAGTCTTCCAAGGCTGCTAACTTCAGTCGTGTGAATGAAGCCTTATAATGTACAATAATAATTAATAGTCCATCACTGTACTTCCACTCCCCCTTGTTCCCACCTAACTACTTGACCCAGTATTTGTGACCCCTGAGAAATTAGGTTAGATATAACTGGCACATCATTCAATATATCGCGGTATCTGTGGGATCTTTGTAATTTCTCATATTGTCTGTATATGTCTTTTCTGATATGTAAAGTGCTGCCGAATGTGTTTGGCACTATATAAATAAAAATGTATTATTATAGCGGTCATTTATCAGGTGTTCCCCAATGTCACCTCAGTCAGTACGAAGCAGCCGCTTAGTGTTGTAGCAGATTGAAATCCGCTTTCGGACACCTTTTGTAACATGCTGCACATATCTGGAGAATTTAAAATAAAATTGATATTGATATCCAAGTGCAGTTCAATTTCCTTCCCTCCTTTCTTTCCTTTCCTTCCCTCCTTTCTTTCCTTTCCTTCCCTCCTTTCTTTCCTTTCCTTCCCTCCTTTCTGTCCTTTCCTTCCCTCCTTTCTGTCCTTTCCTTCCCTCCTTTCTTTCCTTTCCTTCCCTCCTTTCTTTCCTTTCCTTCCTCCTTTCTTTCCTTTCCTTCCCTCCTTTCTTTCCTTTCCTTCCCTCCTTTCTTTCCTTTCCTTCCCTCCTTTCTTTCCTTTCCTTCCCTCCTTTCTTTCCTTTCCTTCCCTCCTTTCTTTCCTTTCCTTCCCTCCTTTCTTTCCTTTCCTTCCCTCCTTTCTTTCCTTTCCTTCCCTCCTTTCTTTCCTTTCCTTCCCTCCTTTCTTTCCTTTCCTTCCCTCCTTTCTTTCCTTTCCTTCCCTCCTTTCTTTCCTTTCCTTCCCTCCTTTCTTTCCTTTCCTTCCCTCCTTTCTTTCCTTTCCTTCCCTCCTTTCTTTCCTTTCCTTCCCTCCTTTCTTTCCTTTCCTTCCCTCCTTTCTTTCCTTTCCTTCCCTCCTTTCTTTCCTTTCCTTCCCTCCTTTCTTTCCTTTCCTTCCTTCCCTTCCTTTCCTTTCCTTTCCTCCCTCCTTTCTTTCCTTTCCTTCCCTCCTTTCTTTCCTTTCCTTCCCTCCTTTCCTTTCCTTTCCTTCCCTCCTTTTTCCTTTCCTCCCCTATTCTTGCCTCGCTTCGCACATCTCTGAGCTCTCAGGAATCTCCGTGACGTCACGTGATGTTGGGAAACTGTGCCTCCATATAGGGCAGGCACCAGATCCCACCCTGTGTTGCCTTATGCTTAATGCAGGCTGCAGGGCTGGGAATCTGGTGAGGAGGGAACAGCATAACTGCACCTGTTCCCTCCTCCAGATTCCCAGCCTGCATAAAACATAAGGCCACACAGGGCGGGATCTGGTGTTTGCTCTATACACGTGTCCCAACATCATATGATGTCAGCTCTCGGGCAGGGCTCACAGAGATGCCCGAGAACTGAGAGATGTGCGCCGACGCTGCTTGTGTGGTGGGGGCCTGCAGCTGCCCCAAAAATTGGCGCATTCATAAGAATCACCAATTAGTGGCGCTTTACCCAGCTCTTCCAGATGCCCCTGTGATGGAGGCAAATTGGGTAGTAAAGGGTTAATTCCAGCTTTGTATTGGCAGCTAGCACTTAGCCTGAGACTAATGTCGGACCAATGTTAGACCTAGCCATTAGGAATCTCTATTAAATAGTAAATAAGACGCAACACACAGACAAATCATTTCATTATAACAAAAAACACAAACACACATCTTGACTCCATCTTTATTACTCCACATCCCCACCACAATCCTTTGCAACGTCTTCTCACCGTGGCCACCGAACACAGAATGAGGTCACAATGTAAACTCTGCTGCATCAAATGCCACGCTTTAGAAGAAGCGTCCTGTCGAGGCCACTGAAAACAGACTGAGAGAGCCAAGTGCTGTGGCCGTGTGAACACAGGACACATAGCGGTTGCCATGATACCAGAGCTGTATCCTCAGGTGAGTCAGTGAGGTCACCCAAGAACACAGTTCAGGTAATCATGGTAACTGATATGGTTAGCGGGCACCATGGTTACTTGAGCTGTTCTCGGGTGACCTCAGTAAGTCACAGCTTACCCGGCCGCAGCTCTCTCGGCTCACTCATTCTGTTCTCGGTGGCCGCGGGGAGAATATGCGGGGGCGTGTCGCAGATGATTTTGGAGCTTGTGTAGAAGTAAAAAAGATGAAGTCAAGATATTTGTTTGTGACTGGCTGTTGCTAGTCGGTGCAGTCAATATGTATGAAGCTTAATTAGCTGCCCTGGAAGCAAGCAGTTGGAGACTGGTATGATTGATCCAGCTATCATATCATCTATCTATCCATCTAACTAGCTACATACGCAATATAACGCATACTACAAATATGTACAACTCTGTTGCATGACATTATATTGCGTTTGTTTTCTTAAACGGACAGAAAAGCGTGGTAGTTCACGTTTGCGTGTGTGTTTCAAAAAACTTTCTTGTGAATGGAAGCCTATGGATTTATTAAACAGTTTGTTTGCCTTGTGCTGCTGTCAAACGTATCCGTTAAATCAGGGGCGGGGAACCATTTTTCTGCCGAGGGCAATTTGGAAATTTCTACAATCCTTCGGGGACCGTACAAAATTATCAACTTGAAAATTACCCACTATATTTGGTTAAAAAATCAACTCACTCCTACTGTGGCTGGAGCTGCTTCTCTTTGGCGTTGATGATATTGGTCATGTTGCTTCTCAACTGCTTTTTTAGGTTTGCTAGAGCCCTAGACATCACAGGAAAGGCTGTGAAAGTATTCACCTCACTGGGAGGCCAAGGCTGGGACATAGAGATAACTGGAGAGCTGGATTTAAAGGGCAGACAGTCGGCAAAACGCGTCTGCCAGCCTGAGCACTGCGGTACCCAGGAATCTGCCCAGGGGCCGCAAAAAAGTAATTGAAGGCCGCATTCGGCCTTGGGGCCTGAGGTTCCCCACCCCTGCGTTAAATGGACAGCACAAACACAATGTGAACTTAGCCTTAGTGATTTTAGTGACCCCCAAGTTGTGTTTTCTCTTGCTGTAGGCTGGTGCCAGTGTTTCTCTACTCCCCCACCCCTTTTCACTCATGCACACTAAGACCACGTATGTATGTTTTCTCTATAGGGAGAGGGCAGTAAGTGCACACATTGAGTATTTGGGGAGTTTTTTCCTCAGTGTTTGTAATCCAAAACCATGAGTGGAACAGTCAGAGGAAAAGTGTAATAGAAACACGGGCACCCCTTTTGTATTTATTACCCACTCCTAGTTTTGGCTTACAGATGCTGAAGTAAAAAAATACTAAATGTGTGCACATAGCCTTAAGTCCCCGTCACACACAACGACGCACCAGCGATACCGATAACAATACAACCTGGCCGGGATCGCTGGTGCGTCGTTTTCACATCGCTGGTAAGATGTCAAACAGGTATCTCGCCAGCAATGTCACCAACGACTTCAGCAAGGATCCAGAATTATACCGAGGTCGTTGGGAATTGTCACTCCATAGCGTAGCATTGAGATCGTAGAAATGACCCAGATCAGTATGTAACGATCAACGATCTCACAGCAGGGGCCAGATTTTTGGTACATGTCACACATAACGACATTGTTAGCGGAATCAAAATTTGTGACGTTACTACGATCTTGTTAAGTGTGACAGGACCTTAAGCCATTGCCTGATGACCCTGGTGGCAGATTATTTTCTGTTCCTCTGCCTCCCACTCCAACCTCCAACAAAGCTCACTTTAAAGAGAATCTGACATGTTTGTACACAATTGGCTAGTCCTGTCGATTTTGGCAAGCTCGTTCAACATTGGTCTCTGGCAATGATGATGATTGGCTCTTTGTGGAAATCTTTGCATCACCAAGGAATCTGTGATCTTCTCATCGTACCCATGTTCTATCAGGATGATTTTGTATTGAAGTTCAGATCAGTAACTATTTATTCTCGCTTACTGGCAAATGCTTAATATAGCCATCTGTGATATTTTTTTCTACTGTACAGCAGATGTTTGTATGGATTTTCCTTTCACTTAATAGAATATCTCTGTCTTAAACACAAGTAAGAGTAATTACATCTTAAATGTGCCATGTGTTTGGCAAGAAGAGGAGAAGTAAAGTAATTGAGGGCTGAATGACTAATGGAAGCTGCTGCTTGCTCTCCCAGTTTCTGGCTGATTAAATTATTTTGTCGGCTCGATTTGTAGTATAATGCCTCTTACAGAGTCAACGCCTGTGGTGGGATGAAATGTTGTGTGGACACTTGGTGTGGACTTGCATCCTGCTGATCACTACGCTATTTTCTGTATAAATCGAGAAATAATGACTTTCTGAAACAAAAAGTTGTTCTTAAAGGGAACCTGTCAGGTGGTTTATGCCTCCCCAGCTATCACTATCTGTACCTGCAGCTTCATAATACTATTCTAATGATCCCTGTCTGAGCTCATAGTGTAATGTGAAAGGTGAAAGAAAAGCATTTATACACTTACATTCCCTTATGTAATGAGACAGTCAGTCCCTAGCTTGGAGGAAGGGGACTGTTTGGCAGGTTAAAGGGATCCTGTCACCCCCAAAACACCTTTAAAGCTATTAAAACCTGTCCCTACAGCATATTAACACTTTCCCTACACTATTTTTAGCTCCTAAATGCAGTAAATGATATTGCATAAAAACGTTTTATAAGTACCTGATTAGTGATGATAATGAGTGACTATCTATTCATAGTCACTCATCAAGACTGCCCCTCTGCTTCATAGCACGCCTGAATAGGCGTGATCTACATCCAGGATTCAAAATCGCGCGTCCCTTCTGTGCCCTGTGTTCGTAGGAGGCTGCAGTGTGGCTTGTGACGCGATCCGCGTCATTCCCGGCGCCCTGTGACGTATTTACAGCGACGCCGCGCTGTTAGCTTCAAAATGTGCACTGCGCATGCGCATTGGGCATGCGCAGTGCACATTTTGAAGCTAACAGCGCGGCGTCGCTGTAAATACGTCACAGGGCGCCGGGAATGACGCGGATCGCGTCACAAGCCACACTGCAGCCTCCTACGAACACAGGGCACAGAAGGGACGCGCGATTTTGAATCCTGGATGTAGATCACGCCTATTCAGGCGTGCTATGAAGCAGAGGGGCAGTCTTGATGAGTGACTATGAATAGATAGTCACTCATTATCATCACTAATCAGGTACTTATAAAACGTTTTTATGCAATATCATTTACTGCATTTAGGAGCTAAAAATAGTGTAGGGAAAGTGTTAATATGCTGTAGGGACAGGTTTTAATAGCTTTAAAGGTGTTTTGGGGGTGACAGGATCCCTTTAATAGTTAACATTTCAGCCTTGTGCTAGAACATGTTGGGAGACCTGATGTGATGTCACAACCATGTGACTACAATAGGCGGAGCAAAATTCTCATAGAACATATGTTTGCAGGCTTAGCTACGCCCACTATGGTCACATGATCATTACATCACACAGGTCCTTTAGCTATCCAAGTTAAAAGTGAGTTAACTATTCTCCTGCCAGACAGTCCCCCTCCTCCAAGGTGGGGACTGAAATGTAAGTGTATAAATGCTTTTCTTTCACCTTTAAAGGGATCCTGTCACCCCCAAAACACCTCTAAACCTATTAAAACCTGTCCCTAGAGCATATTAACACTGTCCCTACACTCCTTTTAGCTCCTAAATGCACCTAGTCAAAGTGAATAAAAACGTTTTATAAGTACCTCATTACTGATGGTAATGAGTGACTATGCTATTCATAGTCACTCATCCAGACTGCCCCTCTTCTTCATATCACGCCTGAATAGGCGTGATCTACAGCCCAGATTCAAATTCGCGCCTCCCTGCACGCTTCCCCGCTGTGCCCTGTGCCGTCCGAGGCTGCAGTGTGGCTGGGTGACGCGATCCGCGTCATTCCCGGCGCCGGGTGACGTATTTACACCCGCGCTGTCAGCTTCAAAATGCTCACTGCGCATGCGCATTGCGCATTTTGAAGCTAACAGCTCGGCGCGCATGCGCAGTGCGCATTTTGAAGCTGACAGCGCGGCGCGGGTGTAAATACGTCACCCGGCGCCGGGAATGACGCGGATCGCGTCAGCCAGCCACACTGCAGCCACAAAGGGATGGCTAGAAATCTATTAGCATGGTGCAGGGACAGGTATATAGAGGCTGGGGGCACATTTTTCGAGGTCAGGTTCCCTTTAATCATTTGAAGATTTTCATTAGTCTGGTAGTTTGTCATATTCACAAACTGCTAAATCTGCAGCAGAGAACATTAATTTTATCAAAATGACAGCAGTAAGGCTGGTTTCACATTTGCGTATTTGAGCGCATGCGCACTGCATTCCTATGTTTAACATGGGAACGCATAGTAGCTGCGTTTGGCTGCATTCAGTTTTGGTTGCGTTTGGATGCGCATAATTTCTGCGCCCTCCGAACGCATCAAGTTGCATTTTTTTTGTGCGTTTGAGGACTCTTGTTTTATCAGCAAGTGACTGCAAGCGCACAAAAAATGCATGGATCTCAATGGATCTGCAGTGTCCTCCGCAAGAGAACTCTGCAGATCACATTGAAATTTCTCCCTGTGGCCGCCGCTGATCTCCCGACAGTGTCGGCGCGGGAGTTTTGAAGAAACAGCTGATCTGACAGCTGTTTAAATTTCCCATGCTGACATCGCCTATTCAGGGTCAGCAAAGAGATTTAAACAGCTGTCAGATCAGCTGTTTCTTCAAATCTCCCGCGCCGACACCGTTGGGAGATCAGTGACGGCCGCCGGGAGGAGGAGATCTCCGCCGCTGATCTCCTCCTCCTTTCGGCCGAGACAGCTGATTGGCTGGCCAGACACCATACCGATGTGAACGCATACGGAGCATGGCAGTGTTTGCCCTGCGTTTGCATCTGCATGCCAGACGCATGCAGACACAAACGCTATTGTGAAGCCAGCCTAAGCTGTAAGTAAGCCCAGTAAGTGACACATCGCTGGAATCAGGGTCTCTGTCTCTACATTATGCTCTCTTCTCAGATGGGATGGCAAAAACCTGTTGACATGTTCCCTTTTAAAGGGAAGGAATCATCAGAAAGTGACCTGTTGATCAAATTAAATCTCTCTGTTAAATGTGTTTGTCTATTTACCGTATATACTCGTGTATAAGCCGACCCGTGTATAAGCCGACCCCCCCTACTTTTGCCCCCAAAACCTGGAAAACCTATTGACTCGTGTATAAGCCGAGGGTGGACCCCAGCACAGGTATACATCCCCCAGCAGTGTGGTAACAGCAGCCCAGAGTATATACAGCAGCCCCAGTGGTAGTATACAGCAGCAGCCCCAGTGGTAGTATACAGCAGCAGCCCCAGTGGTAGTATACAGCAGCAGCCCCAGTGGTAGTATACAGCAGCAGCCCCAGTGGTGTATACAGCAGCAGCCCCAGTGGTGTATACAGCAGCAGCCCCAGTGGTGTATACAGCAGCAGCCCCAGTGGTATATACAGCAGCAGCCCCAGTGGTATATACAGCAGCAGCCCCAGTGGTATATACAGCAGCAGCCCCAGTGGTATATACAGCAGCAGCCCAGTGTATATACAGCAGCAGCCCCAGTGGTATATACAGCAGCAGCCCCAGTGGTATATACAGCAGCAGCCCCAGTGGTATATACAGCAGCAGCCCCAGTGGTATATACAGCAGCAGCCCCAGTGGTATATACAGCAGCAGCCCCAGTGGTATATACAGCAGCAGCCCCAGTGGTATATACAGCAGCAGCCCCAGTGGTATATACAGCAGCAGCCCCAGTGGTATATACAGCAGCAGCCCCAGTGGTATATACAGCAGCAGCCCCAGTGGTATATACAGCAGCAGCCCCAGTGGTATATACAGCAGCAGCCCCAGTGGTATATACAAGCAGCAGTTCAGCCCCCAGTGGTATATACAGCAGCAGCCCCAGTGGTATATACAGCAGCAGCCCCAGTGGTATATACAGCAGCAGCCCCAGTGGTATATACAGCAGCAGCCCCAGTGGTATATACAGCAGCAGCCCCAGTGGTATATACAGCAGCAGCCCCAGTGGTATATACAGCAGCAGCCCCAGTGGTATATACAGCAGCAGCCCCAGTGGTATATACAGCAGCAGCCCAGTGGTATATACAGCAGCAGCCCCAGTGGTATATACAGCAGCAGCCCCAGTGGTATATACAGCAGCAGCCCCAGTGGTATATACAGCAGCAGCCCCAGTGGTATATACAGCAGCACGCCCAGTGGTATATACAGCAGCAGCCCCAGTGGTATATACAGCACCAGGGTATATCAGCAGCCGCCCCAGTGGTATATACAGCAGCCGCCCCAGTGGTATATACAGCAGCCGCCCCAGGGGCTGTATACAGCAGCAGCCCCAGGGGCTGTATACAGCAGCAGCCCCAGGGGCTGTATACAGCAGCAGCCCCGGAGGTATACAGGCCACCCCATCAAGCTCCAGGGGCCCCCCATTGCGCGGCAGCCTGTAAAGGAAAATCATACTTATCAGTGTCCCGCGTTGTCCCGCCGCTGCCATCACGATCCCGGGCTTCAATCCGCGGCTTCCGGCGGTCGCGGGCAATGACGTTATTCCCGCGACCACAGGAAGTGCGGAAGACGCGGAATGAAGCCCGGTATCGTGATGGCAGCGGCGGGACAGCGCGGGACACTGATAAGTATGATTTTCCTTTACAGGCTGCCGCGCAAGGGGGAAGGGGCCTGTATACCTCCGGGGGCTGCTGCTGTATTAATTACCGTATATACTCGCGTATAAGCCGAGGGGGGACTTTTCAGCCCAAATTTTGGGCTGAAAAACTCGGCTTATACGCGAGTATATACGGTATTTATTTTTTTTAAATATCGCGTGTCTTAAAAAAATAAGTAGAAATCTTACAATTTTCACACTGGATACTTTTTATTTTGAATAGACTTTAAGGGACGCTGGCAGCACAGTATGACTGTTCCAACCAAGTACAGGTGCTATGTGCATTATGGTGTGGAAAATCATTTACCCTACACCATCCCTCTTGCTTGTTTTCCATATACAGGTGCATCTCAATGAATTAGAATATCATCAAAAAGTTAATTAAATTATTTCAGTAATTCAATACAAAAAGTGAAATGCATATATTATAGTCATTACAAACAGAGTGATCTATTACAGGTGTTTTTCTGTTGATGTTGATGATTATAGCTTACAGCCAATAAAAACCTAAAGGTCATTATTTCAGAAAATTAAAGTGACAAGGATTAAGGATCTGAGGGATACATATTTAGGTAATATTTTATCAGAGGCTTCACCTTGTGTGGTTGTGAGAATCACAACCACTATAAAAGCATATCACGGCTGCTGCAGTCCCCAGCGTGTTGCATATAGAGGAGGGAGGATGAAGGGTTAAAAACTGCAGTGCCGTATTCCACAAGACATCAAAGGGTGAATATATTAATTTGAGTCAACACGTTTCAGGGCTCCTTGGCCTCTTCCTCAGGACAAATCAATATCCTATTGACATGTTTCACGGAGTCTTGAAACAACATTGACTAATCCATTAATATCAAATGCGTAGATGGCACTGGGCACTAGCACTTTACCAACAAGAAAAAGCACCGTCACTACCGTGACTATAATTTGCAGTTTTTATCCAGTGTTGCTTGCCATAAACAGCGGTAATCCAATTTTAATATATATAGAAGAAATAGCCGCACTCACCGGAGGTTGGATCTTCAAACTTTTTTTATTGTCAGTTCATACATCTAGTCATGAACATTGCAGCAGGGGAGGGGGGAGCTGGGACGGCGGACGACAGCCTGCCGTTTCACGGTCGTTTACTGCTTCCACGGGTCCTTTTAACTTCGGCACCATGGAAAGCATTTACCGACCGATTTAACAAATAGGCCTTCACAGCTGCGGTCACAGCGGTGAAAGCTGATTGGTTGCTGTGGCGGCAACCTGGCAATTTCAAACACCGCTGCTGAGACAGCAGTGATGTTTGAATATGCCGGTAAATGCTGTCGGCGGGACTGAAGTTTGCACAGCGGGATTTCTCAGCATGCTGAAGAATCCCACTGAGCAAACTTCAGGAACGCGGACAGCAGCACACTCACTCGCACCACACACTGACACCCGCAGCTCACTCGCATGCATGCAGCCATGCACACACATACACACTTGCACCACACTCATGCAAAAAAAATGCACAGCACTAACATCACTGTCATGCATCAAAAACGCTCCGTTTTTGATGCATTGACAGTGTGCCTCCACCCTAAATGATTTTCTTCACTGCTATGCATAGCAGAGGCTATAAGACAATCTCAGCTTCAAGTCTTCTAAGGGGTTATTAGATATAGTAAAAAAAAAAACAATTTCAAATAACCCTCCTTTTGTCGTATGAAAAATAAAACAAAAAAAAAATACACGTCTAGTATTGCTGCATTCAAAATCCTGAAAAATGAAAACGCTACGGCCTTTATAAAATGGCGACACAAGCAAAATGTATTTATTTGTTACAAATTTCTACACATGTTTAGTATCTATGTGCTCATGCTGTCCCATAGAGTTATATTGCTAGGTTAAGAACCATGCACTCAACATGGTAAGCAAAGAGGAAAAAAACTTATGCAGAATTGTTTTTTGTTTTTTTTTTGTTCAGCCACTCTGAATTATTTTGCCATTTTCCAGTGCACTATAACACTATATAGTGAAGTGAGTGGAGTAGTTGAAAAGTACAGCTTGTCCTACAAAGGCCCTTGTAAAGCCACTTGAGGGCTTATTTTTTGTGCGAAATGTTGTACTTTTCAACTACTCCACTTATTTCACTATATAGTGTGAAAGTGCACTGGAAAATGGCAAAATAATTCAGTGGCTGAAATTGCAAAAAAAAATGCACCTCCACAATTGTTTTTTTTTGGGGGGGAGAGAGAGGGTGAAAAAAATTAGTTATGGCTCTTGGAAGGGGGGGGGGGGGAGGAAAAAAATACAATGTTATTTTGTGATGATCGGTTCCTTTTAACCTAGAAAAAAATGAGATCCATTACTTCTTATTCGGCCAACACTCATATCCAACCAAAAGAAATCGTCACATAATTTCTCAGGTTCCATAATTTAATAAATTAATATAAAACATCAATTATCCGCTAACATACCATTCTTGAAAGGATTTGTACGCTGTAACCTTTCAGTGTATGGGTACCTTTACACGTCGCAACATTGCATGCAATTTCACTTGCAACTTAGTGGCAGTGAAATCATGGACACATTGTCCTATTTTGTTGCTGTATACAAATGGAACAGTGTGTCCATGATTTCACTGCAACCAGTAAGTTGCAAGTGAAATTGCATGCAATGTTGTGACGTGTAAAGTTACCCTATGTGTCATTCTCCAGGTTATTATTAGTAGCAGGTGAAACATTGGCATGGACACACAATATATGGCTGTGCCTGACCTACTCCCTGGATTTAAAGGGAACCTGTCGGGTTGCTCTACCCTGTCTACACTTGTCCCTGCACCTTGTTATCAGATGCCTAACCATCCCTGACTGACCTAAAGGGGCCCTATAACCATTATGAAAAAATGACTTACACTTACATACAGTCTCCATCTAGGAGACTGGATAGGCGGTTCCGGGCTCCATTCTCCCTCCTCGCTGTGTCCTAGCACGCCCCACTGGGCATCATCGCTCCTGGTGCTTTGCCGCCTTCTTTTTTAATTTCCCGCCTTGTCTGCAGCTGCAATGCCCGGCCGGAACGTTATATCTGGTCCGGTGCATTGTGGGCCTAATCACGTGATCGGCCTGGCTTCAATATGCGCATTGCACATGCGCCGAGCCAATCACGTGATTAGGCCCACAATGCACTGGACCTGGATATGACGCTGCAGACAGGGGCCAGAAATTCAAACAGAAGGCGGCAAAGCACCAGGAGTGATGATGCCCAGCAGGGTGTGCTAGGACACAGCGAGGAGGAAGAATGGAGCCTGCCATCCAGTCTTCTCCATGGAGACTGTATGTAAGTTAGAAGTCATTTTTCATAATAATTATACGTTGCAACGATGTCGTGGGCCCCCGATTGTTTGACATCCTTTTGACATTGTTGGTGAGATGTCACATGTCTAAATATCGTGGACGATGCACCAACGATGTTGTGAGCAGATATTGTTCGCACACCCCAGTGAACGATACCTGCACATTTATTTATTTGCACATTGTTGTAAATTGGCGAAGTCGTGAACGAGATCGTTATCGCGGTGTCAAACACCGATATACCAGGTTGACTGATCGTGTGGTTTGAGAACATGCTTTCAAATCTGCGATCGACGATTTATCGTTACAACTTTGCAGAGTCGCACGCAACGAGGTCGTAACGATGTTGTGCCATGTAACGGAGCCTGTAGAGCAACCTGACAGGTTCCCTTTAAATGATGTGATTGAGAAGTAGCCGCCGGTAAGAATTGGTCTTATCTAGGCTCTTCCTCATTATCCTTTGAGGTTTGCCTTCTTAGTATTACACATGACTACTTCCTCTCTTGGGTTCCCTAATTTTGTGAGCAATTCCAAGTGATTCAAAAAGGCTTGCAACCATTTTTTTTTTTAAATTTGCTCCAAAATCCTAAATAAAAAATCTTGAGCTTCACTGTATTACTGAAGTTACTTCCAACTCCTTCTACAGCTTCTGTGCAGACTTGTATCCCTTTAGATACAGGCGGCAAATAAAGCTTGTGTCGTGTAGTCTGGTCCTACTTCTACTTAGCTGTTTTTACTGGATCTCTCATGTTCAGCATTCCCCCCTTCTCTCACGCACTTATAGCATGAAGCCACTATGCCTCCCGCACTGATTATAGCATGAAGCTACTATGCCTCCCCCCCCACTAATTATAGCATAAAGCCTCTGTGTTTCCTCGCACTGATTATAGCATGAAGCTACTATGCCTCCCCCCCCACTAATTATAGCATAAAGCCTCTGTGTTTCCTCGCACTGATTATAGCATGAAGCTACTGTGCCCCCCCCCCCCCCTTCACCCACCCACTGATTATAGCGTGAAGTCATTGTCTCCACCCACAGATTGTGTGAAGCCACTGACATCCCCCCCTACTGATTATAGCTTGAAGCCACTTGTCTGATTAATTGTAGCATGAAGTCACTGTCGTCGTCCCCCCCCCCCCACCCCCCCAGTGATTAAAGCCTGAAGCGACTATCTTATTAATCATATTGTGAATCCACTCTCCCCACTGATAACATCGTGAAGCCACGGCCCCACCCCCACTGATTATGGTGTGCAGCCACTGTCTTGTCCAACCCCCACTCCCCATCTGATTGTAGTGTGCAGCCGCTGTCTGAATAATTATTGCATGGAGCCACTGCACCAACCCCCTTTTGGTTATATACTTCACTAATGTCACGAGACTTCCGCACTATGCTCCTGTAACTCATGCGCCGGCCAGAGGAGGAGCGGGAGATTTGAATCCAGCAGGGCGGAATTATCAGCTGGAGGGGCGGCGAGACATTTCCCCACCATGACACAAATGGCTGTCTCCGTGACTCAACAGGAGGCCAGCTGTGCACCAAATATAACTTCATATCACAGGCATGTGGGGTCACTCTGGGCACATACAGGGGTTACTAGAACCACATTTATATGATGTGTAACCTGCTGGGCTAAGTATAAAATGCTCTGGGGGGGGGGGGGTGACAGGTTCCCTCTAACCGGTCATAGTAAAGGCCCCGTTACACATAATTATATCAGTAACGCCATCACTGCAACGTCACAGCTTTTGTGATGTTGCGGCGACCTCACCAATGATATCGCTGTGTGTGACACGCACCAGCGAGCGGCCCCCCGCTGGGATATTGCTGATTGGTAACGAATGGCCTGGAGCATTTTTCGATCGGCGATCTCCCGCTGGCCAGGCTGCATCGCTGTGTGTGACGGGGGCAATGACCAGCGATCCCCAATCTGCGCTCGAGACCCTGAACGATCCCAACGACTGTTGGGTGTTGGCGCATCACTGGGTGATCACTGGTAAGTCTGCCTGTCTGTCATCTTGCCAGCGATCACATAGCGATGTTCCAGCGATCCCGGCCAGGTCGGATCGTTGGTGGGATCGCTGGAACATCGCTATGTGTAATGTGGCCTTTAGACTTTGTAAATAGGTGGAACTAGAATTCTAGTTCTTTTCCTCCTAAGGAGGCAATTTACATGTTGTGATATGCACTGATGGTTGTGGTTAGCTATGGAACAGTGAATACTCGACCACCGTAACGCCACATTGTGTAACATGTATCACATTTCTCATTTGAGGTGTAATTCACTTTTGATTTCAAACATCTCCAATTTTATTTTGCTTTGTTAGACTATTGTCGCAAGTATATACACTATAGGATCCAATTCAAACTGCTTGTTCTCACCCACAAAGCTCTTCACAGTGCAACACCTCCCTACCTCACTACCCTCATCTCTGTTTACCACCCCCACCCTGTTTCTTCACTCTAAAAGTGACTTTAGAATCACTTCTGCATTAATCTGAACATCCCAAGCCCGGCTCCAAGACTTCTCCCGAGCTGCACCAATTCTCCGGAATGCTCTACCCCAAGAAATATTAGGTCTATCCACAACTTACATAGTTTTAGGCGATCCCCAAAAAGACATCATTTTAGGGCCGCCTATCATGATCCCTAGTCGAAGTCACTTAGACGTAGCCTATCCACTCCACCAGTCTCGCATGCATCACAAATAATGGTTGGTGACCACTTATGCTGCTCCTATCTGTTCCCCATCTCCTCAAGTTGACTATAACATCATTATAAATAAGCACCTATACTTTGTGTCACCCCCACCTCATTGTTAGATTGTAAACTCTTATGAGCAGGGCTGTTAATATTTTGCTTTAATTATTGTATTCTGCTTTGTATTGTATTTTCTGATAACTGTTTCTTATGATTGTTTGAATATGAACCTCTGAATTGTGAAGCGCTGCAGAATATGTTGGTGCTATATAAATAAAGTTTATTATGTTGTCATAAACAGCAGGACTGTGACAACTACTGATATACACATAATGTTTAATACTTGTTACGTGTGGTATATTTTATTTCCGCCTTTCTTACTATTAGTCACATTCAGCTCTGGATAGGTCGCAAGCCACATCTAGAGCCCTCAAGGAGAAACATCCAGCTTGTGGTCGTTCTTCTCCCCACAGAAGTGATATCCAGAATCCCTATTACTGGTATAAAGATAGTTGTTATAGAAATCACACTGAGGCAATATACCTAGATTCAGGTGTTCCTGCCATACCTATTTTTGGTATTCTCACATCAAGCTCTCTTACCTAACTATTGCATCCAGCTTCAAGCACCTTTTCTGACTGGCAGTATCCTCTTATACCAAGGCCAGTATATGCTCATCCAGATCTGCTCTTCTGTATGGAGCTACTCACAAGCAACCATCTGGGCCTGCTTTTTATTGATGTTTGCTGGGCCTGGTTCTAATATGCCAAGCTAACACAGACACAAGCCACATGTGGCTCCTGAGGTATATAGCTACAATACTGTACCTTGCCTTGTATAGTTCCTAGGAGAGGGACATCTGAACTGGATGAAGAGGAGCACTATTCATGGGGCAGTAGCAGAACGTTTTTTTGCTCCATTGATGTAATTTTCCTGATATAGACGGCTACATTACTGACGTTTTCCTGGGAAGTTCTGCGCCGGAGCAGGGGCTGGGGTCTTCTAAAGGTAGTGTCAGACCAGGCGATGTCGCCCGCGACATCGCCGAAAAGTTACGTAACAGCGATGTCGCGGGCGATATTGCAAGTGCGTCGCGCTGTGTGACAGCGCGACGCAACTGCAAATTATCACTGGTCGCAGGTTGACAGGTTTATGAACATGTTCATAAACCTGTCAACCTGTGACTAGCGATTAGGCTGGATCGCGCCGTCTGACACTGTTGGCGGCGCGATCCAGCCTATATCGCAGCGTTCCTGAGCCATCGCTCGCTGGGCTGAGCCCAGCTCAGCGAGCGACGGCTCCGCCCACATCGCCGCCACGTCACCGGCAACGTCATGCCATGTGACAGCTGGCCTGCGGTGTCGGAAGCGAGCGTGCACCTGCACATCGCTTCCGACATCGCAGGCCAGATCGCCTAGTGTGACACTACCTTAAGTGGCAGACAGGCGCCAATTTCACTGCTGGTTGCTTGTGCTCCTCATCCTTCTCCTCAACCATCTCTTACTCTAATGCTCCTCTCCTAGAGGCTTTATAGGTGCCATATCCCACAACAGTCTTCTCTATGAGGTATACTTTGAGAGTTCTCCACATATGATGTTAACATTACCTAATCTTCCATATACTTTCTGCTATTCTTACGATCCCTCGGGTCACGGCATGCACTATTCCTCCAATGGTGTTTGCTCAAATGAATGTGAGGAGAGTAACTTTAGCCTTGTGGCTGTTTGTACTGCAGATATCTGGACGCAAAGATTGACACTCATCCCAGCCAGATGTTGGTGGAGAAAGCATGGGGGAATGTCATATCCTTTCTTGGTTGTGATAACCACTGCCATAGGTGACTCCATTGGCTTATTCTCCCCATTGAAACTACATCCCTGGTGTGCATGTGTAATCAGGAAGGAATAGCAATCGGGTGACAATCTTTCAGTGAACTGTTGTCTACAATGTGTGGATGCATTTTATCTACCAGGCTTCAGTGAGCATCCCAGATGATTTGCTTCTCTGAGAGAGGTCCTCATTGTCATTTTGCTGTACAGCACATATGAGAGCTGCTAGACTACTAGACCTGCCATATTGATTTTTTTTTTTTAAACTACAGTCAGGCTTTTATCATTCATTACTGGCTTCCCTCTTCTATTGACAGTCCTCATCTGTCTCTCTCAATGTCGGCATATTGGAATATTTCCGACAGCTCTCTTGGGGAACCAAATGACCTGATAAATAGACTCTTATTCTTTGCATTGTGAGATGCCTTCCCTCTCTTTTCCGGATGGTCTTTCATTGATTCTTTCTCCAGGCAGTATCAATGAAAGGATAAGAATAAGGCAACTGTTTTCTGTGCATTGGAGAAGACATCGAGGATTCTAATATTATCATTTTTATACCTTGAAACTGTTCTAACAATTCTTCCAAATCCTTTTATACTGCAATATCAAAATCGAAGATAAACATGAATACTATATTTTACTACAGTCATAAAGTTGTGCCACTCACATTCTTTTGCATTAGAGACCGTTTCGTTAGGTCTACAGTTCTCAGGTCTTTTCTTCCCACTCCTCCCCTGATTATTCTTTGCTGTTTAAACCCGTCATTTGGTTCCAGAGATATAGGCCTTTTTATTCAGTGCCAATTTGTATGGTCTACACTAATGGGCGTGGCTCACAGGACTTTCTGCCGGCATATCTTTAGGCTGATCTGCATAATTACTGAGCAACGCCCCCTTGGTAAAGAAAATTTAAATTCGTACTAAATAAAAAGGTCTATATCTCAGAAACTGTATGGAGGATTTAAAAGGGGAGTATGTAGGGGAGCATTGAAATGAGAACAAACTGGACACTTTTGACCTGGTGATAGGCCCTCTCTAAGGAAAAGAAAAAATAAGCTCCACACATCTTTAGTATTCAACTCATGTTCAAGTGCACAAGTCCGATATGTGGCCAGTATAAAGACACATGCACACATTGTGTGTCAGCACACTGACATTAATGTCCAATCCGTCATTGACTTCCGTCCGGTTGTCCAATTATCACGTGGCAGCCGTATTTACACACCCAAGTGATGGGTGTGCAAATGCCCACTGGTAGTACTGGCCCATTGCGCAGTATCGCCAGCAGTGCCGGCGACCTCTGCAGCCGTTGCCAGGAACCTCAGTCCTCCGTACCTCACCCCACACAAAACCGCCTCAGTAACTGCACATGCACATACCCTGGACACATGCCCAGTTACTGAGGCAGCCGTCATCTTTGGACATATGAGTATCCAAAGATGGCGGCAGGCTGTGTAACAGCACGCGCTGGGTATGCGCATGCATACTTGCTCATGCCACCGCCATCTTTGGACACCCAGCTGTCTAAAAAGGTCAGCGTGCACTGGCGGGGGGCAGAGAGTGATGGTGTGAAAATATGGCACCCAATGGCGTTACTGGCACATTGTACCTTTACCAAAAACTGCTACTTGCAGCTGCCACCACTGACACATCACCGCCTGAATAGGTGCATATGCACACTTACCACCACCACCATCTTTGGACACCACAGATGGGTGAGAGCACGGGGGGGGAATACAAAATACAAAGAACGGGGGTGAGCACAAAGGGGGGGGGGGGGGGGAGAGCGCGCATAGAGGAGAGACCGCTCCAAGGAGAGAGCACAGAGGCGAGAAGATGGCACAGGGGTGATGAGAGACCACATACAGTGGGGAGAGCGCACAAAGGGAGACAACTCAAAGAAGATAGCACATGAGGCGAGAGCACACGGGTGGGAGGGGAGGCAGGTCAAAGGAGAGAAGACGGCACAATGGTGAGAGTGGACTGGCGGGAGAGACAGTGATTTCATTATTTAATCCTTTGCTAAGATTTTGGGTCCAGTGGGTGGTCCTATCAGTTAGTGACAGCTGTTTCTGTATGCACACTTATACAAGTAGTAGCCAGTCACTGATAGGACTGCCCTCAGGACTCAAAATCCCAGAAAGAGCAGAGGTTTAAATGATGACAGATCTGTGAATACAGAATAAAGCGCACACCAGGGCGTCGCCGAGTTGTCAACGGAGGCTGCGGGCCACACAATGCAAGCCCCAGAGGCCATGTGTTGGAGACCCCTGGCCTGTATTCTGTTCAATTTGGTTGTGTAATTTACATTTTGCGTGTTTTAGATTTGTATATGGCAGCATTATTAGTAACATGTTTTAAAATAATTTTTGATCAGTTCATCGTTCTAGTAATGTCTTCTTAACTTGCAGGCAATTGAGGAATTTATTTCCGAATTGAAGAACCGTGAACAACCACAAGTGGTTACTGTGCCTCCTAACACTGCTGTGAAATTTTTAATGGCTCGGAAGTTTGATGTTTCTAGGGCAATTGATTTATTTCAAGCTTACAGGGTAAGTCCTGGCTACTTCTTGGCTCTTAACCATCCAAGAGAGATGTTTGCTTTCAGTGGTGGGAGCAGAGCTATACAAAGTTCATGAATATGGATGACTACATGGCCACAGGCTCACTAGTCCTCTAGTGATAATCTGTTGCTGATCAAACATTGATTTTTATCTATACTACAGCAAGCAGCCCAATATGTGACATTGCTGAAATGGGGGTCTCTGTCCCTACATCATGCTATTCTCAGATTACGTAGATTAAAAACTTGTAACCGCTTATCTTGTGAAGACAACACCTGTCCATATGCCTGTTCTAGTGTTACTGTTTTGATGGACATGGCTTGCATTCATACTACTTTGGAAAATCCACAATGGCTGCTGCTTTCCCTAAAGTCACGTATATGCCAAAAAATGGCACCACATTTTAAATGGGGTTATCAAGTGGGAAACAACCCTTTTAAAGGATGTGTGGTGTGGTGTTAAAGACGCTCTTCAGCCACAAACATTTCAGAATTCTTCTTAGAGTTAATTTCTTAATTGCTCCACACATCCTACATATGCTGCCTTCCTGGATGTTTGATGTGAAAGACATCTAGGTGACTAAGGCTTTGACCCATTGTTTCTCATGTGGTTGGAAGCAATTTGTGGAATCTCTGGCTCTCACAGGCCCCTTATTACTTTCTAATTCATAAATGCCTTCTCTATGTCAGGTATCCAATTAATCTTTTCCATCTCTGATTTGTCACGTGTAATGAAATTAGTCAGCTTTTTACAGGCAAGCATTATAGAAGCACATAAATCTATATGATGGAGAGATCACCGTTTCTTTATTGCAGTAATAACTTTTGATGTCTTGAGCAATAAGGTGAAGCCAAATTCTTCGCTCATCTGCTTTCTGTTTCTCTTACAAGAACACAAGACTTAAAGAAGGGATCTACAACATAAATCCCGATGAAGAACCTTTACGCTCTGAGCTGCTGAGTGGTAAATTTACAGTTTTAGTAAGTATTCCTATTGGTTAAAGACATTCTGTATGGAAACTCATATTTGAAGGGGTTTTAGTAAAAACCTCCATGATTGATATGTCTAAAGGTCCATCCACACTACCCGACCGACAGCACTACAAGACCACTTGTTCTGTGATCGGAGGTTATTTATTAGCCATATACAGGTTGCCTCTGCTTCAGATGTGTAGTGAATGATCTGTAATGGTTTCTTTGGTGTACATTGGCTGCCATTGTACTCGGCTGCACTGGTTCTTCTAAAACAGGTTGATTTGCTGCAGAGAGCAATTTAGGCAAGTCGGAAGATTATTTCACCCTATGAATGAGCATTTTGCCTGTTCAACTGTTATTGTAAAAGACACATCCCTTATGGGGCCGTCACACGCATCAATGTCGTCAGTGAGATGATCGCTGACTACATTGACGGATGATCGCTGGTGAGCTGTCACACAGGCAGACTCACCAGCGATCATTTTACCTGCGACATCGTGGAAATGATTTCTATATCGTTTCCACGATGTCTGCAGGCTGGTATCCAGGGTAAGCTGCGGGTAACTAGGCAGCGCGCGCTGCCTAGATACCCGATGTGTACCTTATTTACCAGCCTTCTCCGCTCACCGGCTGGTATCTAAGGTATACAGTGGGTAACTAGGGACCCTAGTTACCCGCTGTGTACCTTAGTTACCAGCCGGTGAGCGGAGGAGGCTGGTAACTAAGGTACACATCGGGTATCTAGGCAGTGCGCGCTGCCTAGTTACCCGCAATTTACCCTGGATACCAGCTCCCAGCGCTTCCTGAGAGGCGCTGGGAGCTGGTTGATCGCATCTCCCGGTGTCACACGCAGCGATACTGCATGTACACCGGGCGATTGTCGTCGGGTTTTAGAACAGATTCTAAAACCTTCCGACCATCAGCCAGCGATTTATCGCTGGTTGATGTGCCCTGTCACACACGTCAATATTGCTGCAACGTCACGTGCAGCCTTATCGTGCACGCGATATTGATGCATGTGACGGCCCCATTACATTCTCATTCATGATCATACAATGTAAATCGCTTGGAAAGGGAATGTGACAGTAGGATCTATGGTAATTACATTTTTGCATTTGTCTATGAAAGCTGATTAGTCTACCCATTGCATGGACAAGTTTACAGTACATACTGATACTCACTTTATGAAACTGCTTTCTCTGGATATTCAAAAAGGCATGCTGACAAGTCCAAAGTATCTGCCTATAGCAGTGGTTCCCAGCCTTTCTGACCTTGAGAGCCACATTCAGGTATGAAAGAGGGTTGTGAGCCACATGCAGCAAAAGGATGATCACAAGCCACATCCAACCCCCCCACCCAGAGTCCCCATTACCGGTATAATGACAGCCAAATCTTTGAGGCAGTATACCAAGATCCAGAGGTTCCTAGCTTATCCCCATTCATATCTGTTCTACTATGTGAAGCCACTCTGAACTCACCATCTGGAGACCTGATGTGACTACACATCACAGGCTCATGAGTCACATGTGGCTCTCGAGCTACAGGTTGGGAACTCCTGGCCTATAGCACTCCAACAGAGGCAGAATTAAGATCCCTGATCCGTTCTTACTTTCTACTCTGGGAAGTATTGAAATCTGGGGCAGCATGTGAGTAATACATATGATATTTAATCACATTTATTCATTTATATAGCGCTATTACTTCCACAGCGCTTTACATACTCCAGCAATAGTGTTCCCATTGGAGCTCACAATGTAAACATCCTATGAGTATGTCTTTGGAGTGTGGGAGGAAAACGGAAGAAACCACACAAATATGGGGAGCACATACAAACTCCAAGCAGATGTTGACCTTGGTGGGATTTGTCCCCAGTACTGCAAGGCTGTAGTGAATAGCATAACTCCAGACATGCACAGTGGACTGCAAGCCACTGGTACGTAAGCTAAGATCCACTGCTCAAAATTGAATTTGTGCATGTCAATGCCATGTGCAGTGTCAGGACCCCAATACAAATTCGATGGTTGAATTGTCTCATCAGTATTGGCTGCTTTAGAAAAGATGGCCACTATTACTCCTAATTACATGGGCTTCCTGTCATGTGATATCCTTTTTTATGAAATTAATTTTATTAGCGTAAATTTCATCAGCGGAAATTCATGCACTGAAGGCTATGGACCCCAATCTGCTAATCAGGTCTTGTGTGTCACATTACAAAAACAGCATGTGACATGAAAGTAGCTCCATATTCTATAGAACATGTACAAAAAATTGGTACATCTTAAAGCCCCACTCCATTGGGGTGTTTATTTTTGTATGTTGTGTTTTGATTTTTTGTATTTCTCTCGGTGCTGGAGTGGCGCCTTAAATGTAAGCCCCTTTGTCATAAACTCACCTGGCATCTTCACCTCTTACCGACACCGATTTGATCCTGCGGCACCATTTTGTGCCCATAACTTCTGACTGACTGTAAATCAGATGTTATGTCATAAGCTAGACTTCGCCCAAACATCCCCCCTTCTCTCGAATTTTGCACCCCAAAATGTCTGACTATCCCATACACTCAGAACCTTCAAGTGGAACCTGAAAACCCATCTCTTCAGAACGGCCTACAACTTGCAATGACCGCAGTGCCACCTCACCACCACTGGACCCGATGCTCCCCCACCACCAGAGCAGACCCAACCTACTGTCTGTTTCCCCACTGCCCTGTAGAATGTAAGCCCGCAAGGGCAGGGTCATCTCTCCCTTCTGTATTGGTCACTGTTAATTTGTTCGTTGTATATTTAACTTGTTTGTATGTAACCCATTCTCATGTACAACACCATGGAATCAATGGTGCTCTATAAATAAATAATAATAATAATCTCCCAGTACATGCAAAAACGAGGCTGTTATAGAAATGTATTGATTTGTGACCTCCAGTGCGCTCCATGAAACATTGGAGCTGTCAGCAATGTCACAAATCACCTTAGACTTACAGGAGCAATAGAAGTTGAAGACATCGGAATGGGAGTATAATACAGAGGGCAGGAGACTTACGGTACTTTTAAAGTACCATGCAAGCAGTGCAATAAATTCATTTTTACTGGAATAGCACTTTCATTTCCTGATTTCTTCAGTATGTCATTTCCTGGGAATAACCCTAAGTAAATTTTATTGACTATATTAAGTTCCTGGGTAGCAACCCCCAATGTATTGTATCTGTGACACCTTTATACCAGTGCTGTGGAGTTAGTAAGCCAAACCTCTGACTCCTCAACTTCCCTGAATCCAAATCCACGACTCCATCATATATGGCTCATGTTTAAAATTTATTGCAGTACAATGTGAACATTAGGCTTAGAATCACCATTATGATACAACAATCAAGCTATTTAGATAGAACATAAAATATATATATATTGGAGTACAACTTCAACCCCTTCACGACGAAGGACATCCTTGGCAGTGTTCCTCTCTCTGATGCAAGCTCAAATGCTGAGCGCGCATCGTTCCCTGTACATGGCAGTTGATCTGATCTTGTGAAACTAACAGCACAAATTGGATCAAAGAACTGATCTGTGCTGTTAACCCTTTTAATCATATTGTCAATCACTGACAGCGAGATCCAAAGCACCGTGACGAGGATTATGCTGGTCACCCTTTGGCATCGCAGGTCCCGTGATGTGATCACAGGACCTCGATGTGTTACCTTTACAACCTGGGGTCGTGATGACCCTGGATGCTGTCTGTAATCATTTTTGTGGATGCCTGGTGAGTGCCAGCATCCACATGAAGTGATCATTTCTGCTATGTAGAGAGATGCAGCAGCAGCAGCAGCAGCAGCAGGCTCCTACATAGCAGAAGAGATCAGACTGTGCAGCACTGAGACCCCCTAGTGGCCAGTGTAAAATAAAGAAAAAATTAAGTTTTGAAAAATAAGAAAAAAACAAAGACTAAAGGTTTAAATCACCCCCCCCACACACACTTTTGCCCCATTGAAAATAAAACTATTAAAAAGTTTTTTAAAAATACACATATTTGCTATCACCATATTCTGAAATGCCCGATCTATTAAAATATAAAATCAATTAATCAGATCTGTTAACTGTGTAACAGAAAAAAAGTCCAAACATCAAAATTATGTTTTTTTGGTCTCTGCAACATTGAAATGAAATGCAATAATGGGACGGCACATCCACCCAATAATGGTATCATTAGAAACGTCTGCAGAAGCCGCAAAAAACAAGCAATCAAACAGGCCAAGATCCCGAAAAGTAAGAATGCTATAGATCGTAGAAAATGGTGTAAAAGTGCAATTCTTTGTCTTCTAAGACTTAAGAATTTTTTAACAAGCCCTCGTATGTCTCTATTGACGGATAAATGAATATGTAATGGCTTTTCAAAAAGGGGAGGGAAAAGTGAAAATCGTAAAATCGCCAGGCGATGAAGGGGTTAAAACACAAAAGAAACTTTAATAAACTGTAAATATGCCATACACTATGCAGTAAGTGGGTAAAACAACATTTGTGCAGTCTCTTAATTTGTTTTGAGAAATAGTATTTCCAGCACTCAGATCCTCCTTCATAGATGACCTCAGATCTGATCTTAAGGCTGGAGAACAACCTCTCTACACTAACTTAAGATGTCAGCAAATAGCGAACCACACTGGCAACATATCTTACAATGTCAGGGTATAAAAGGAGTTGCTTCATACAGTTTTGAAGAATGGCTGAACACTTATACTTCTTAGAAAGCAAGTGAAAAATTTTCCAGAAATATTGTCGATCCCTTTGCTGCAACGTCTGGCCTACTTCATGTCATACTCATCTGATAAGGTTGAAAATATGGCAACAGTAGCACTGGCAGGGCTCAAGTCTTCTTGCTGTTTGCAGTCCCGTAGCTCACTTATCCTAATTGCTACCTCATTCAGAGCTTCTTTTCCTTTAGTAAGCTGTTGATCTTCCAGCAATATTCAATGGCTTGGATCAACACAAACAGCTGCCAGAAGAATTATATTCTCTAATAGTAGTGTCTCTCTCCATTTCATTGAAGCAGCAATGCCATCTGTGATTAAAACTCCTCTTTGAGACAGGTAACATAGCAAGTTATCCCACTCCCTTATGAAAATGCCAGGAGTTAAATCCTCAGATTGTAATTTTTCAATTGCTGTAAGTAGGTGAAATTCCTTTTATTCAACCAGCTGTGTCCATTGATCTTCATTTAAAGTTACCTGAGGGATTGGTCATGTCTACAAGAAAGGATTTCAGCTCAAGCAATCATTAAAGTAGTGCTGACCCACTGAGTGGCTTGATCAACAATTGCCCCTTTCTCACTCGTCTCTAAACTAAAAGCCTATATCCCTGGATCAGGAATAGAGTGGACATCATTAAGTGCGGTCAAATAGTAAATCGTTACCAGTCAGCACTCTTTTAAGGGTTCTGTGACACGTAGCAACCCACCAGCGATCTTGACAACAATACGACCTGCTAGGGATCGCTGGTACGTCACTTTGGGGTCGCCGACTCCGCTCAAACAGGCGCCTTCGCGCCCGTACATTCACGCAAGCTGCTTGCAGCGTTTCCCTGTGCGCTCTGGATAAGCGCACACTATGCAGGCTGCTGTATGAACTGGTTACCACGATACACATCGGGTAACCAGGGACCGCGTCTGCTGAAAGCGGCCGCATACACGCACCTGCACTTCTCTGTCAAAGCCTAAGTATTTAGCGCAGAAGCGCTAAATACTGAGAGCGCAGGTGTGTGGACAAGCCCTATGTGAGTGTGTGTGTGTGAGCGAGAGAACAAAAAGAACAGAGACCAGGACATTACTACAAGATGACAAGGGAGGGAACATTACTAAAAGATTGGGACATTACTACAAGAGGAGGACCAGGATGGGAAACATTAATATAGGATGGGGACCAGGATGGGAGACATTAATATAGGATGGGGACCAGGGTAGGGACATTACTACAAGAGGAGGACCAGGATGGGGACATTACTACAAGATGGAGACCAGGACGGGGACATTACTACAAGAGGAGGACCAGGATGGGGACATTACTACGAGATAGAGACCAGGGCGGGGACATTACTACAAGAGGAGGACCAGGGTGGGGACATTACTACAAGAAGATCATAATTTGTACTTTACTAGATTGAGCAAAAAATTCTGGTATTGCTAAAATGTCACTTAGGGTATTGTTACACGTCGCAACATTGCATGCAATTTCACTGGCAATTTGCTGGTTGCAGTGAAATCATGGACACATTGTTCTATTTTCTTGCTGTGTACAAATGTAATAATGTGTTCATGATTTCACTGCAACCAGCAAATTGCCTGTGAAATTGCATGCAATGTTGCGACGTGTAACGGTACCCTTAGTCCTACAAGCAATGCGGCCCCCCGATATCAATTTTTTTCTACGTGCGGCCCACCGACCCAACCGAGTTTGAGACCCCTGGTCTAGCGGATAATGTTTTTAAAATGCTACTCCTAAGATAGTAGATTAATTATCCTCTGTCCATAGTGCTATGCTTTCTCCAATAGTCCCATATGCAAGGAGGCAGAATAGTATCTCAAGCATGTGCTCCTCCACTCCATTCAGGATTATTTCTAGAGAGCCAGTTCTCTAATTGACTGTGCGTGCCAGCGGTCAGAACCAAGCGATCAGTAAGATAACGATCTTCAGAATAACCCTTTAAAGTACTAGTTTTACACAAAAGGCCTCTTTATAGCTGTATTTGGGGTCCATGTTTCGTTGCTATACATTGCCAAAAACTGGAACCAAGCCCTACAAACCATGTTCGTATCTGAACATGTCTTCCACGTGTTCTCGCCACAGTCAAATGTAATCCCTGTCACATATTACACAAAATGTAGAATTGTATTTACCATGAGGGACTGATACTGGAAAACTAAGATGACGTGTAATTGCCAAGATGGAATTTAATATTTACCACGTTGTAAAATGATTGGACAGTCTTGGGAAAGAATATTAAAATAATAAGGAAAGCAGGCCAAACTAAAGTGTGAGCAGAAGTTAAATGTTTTATGTCTTTATGCTTCCATTAAAAATTTGGATTGGTTACATAAAAGCATCTTTTTATTTTTAATTTTATTTTTTTACATATAAGCCTGACTTCTTACAAACACTGATATTGTCCTTGCTTCTGCTCAGTGTGTTGCTATAGATTGCTAATTGGATTTAAGCTGTAAAATGTAGGGCTATACATTTCTTTCCTTAGCGGATCATAATGACTGTGTTTGTGCTTCTCAATTACAGCCCGGAAGAGATGCAAATGGAGCAGCGTTGGCCTTGTTCACTGCTAGACTTCATCGGCCGGATGTAACCACGCATAAGGCAGTTCTCCAGGCAATTATCTACCAGCTAGATAAAGCCATTGAGAGGTAATTTATTGATGAGCGATCACTTAATTCTTTCCTTCCCATCAGAGCAAAGCAATGTACCAGGGGAAGCTTTATGATAATCTATTTTAGGGAAAAAATTAGTAATCTGTTTCAGGCAAATGCTTTATTGGTGTGCGCAGATTATGATTTGGGATGGTATTGGTATTTCAATGAATGACATTATTTGCCGGCATGCGAAAACGGATCTCCTTATATTGCCTTATTGATTTTTAACTTTACTGCCTGTTCTATGCCAGCATTACTTTCTGGAAGAAAGCCTGTGCATTAATAACCATGTGAATGAATAAGACGCCGGCAGGCACGGAAATGAAATATTATTTGGATACAAGCTATTTCCCCAGAGCCCATTATATGTGGCAGATTGGATGGAAATGCTGCTCATCTGAAACCAGGGACTTGGACTAATCTTTCCTTTGATTCAGATTTTTGCTGTACAATGTGGAGTTATTTTTTTTTTCTTCTTCCCCTAACGTGTGTATTTTATGAAGTTAGTACATTACTATATTAAATGACTTTTTTTTATTTTCTTTTTATGTCAGGGTGGAGACACAAAGGAATGGGCTCATCTTCATTTACGACATGATTAATTCCACTTATGGGAATTTTGATTATGAGCTTTGTGTGAAGATATTGAACCTGTTAAAGGTATGTTGTTAATTCCCTCTTTTTATATATATATTCTTATATTACCGCAGCAACGGGCCTTGTGTGGCTCATCATGGCACATATTAAAAATATAATAATTGAAGTATAAGTTTAAACAGGGGCTGACTGGCAAATTTTGGCCTGGGGGGCAAGCACACAGTAGTGGCCCATGAGCAGTGAGCCCAAGCCAACATGACATAGCCGGGCAGCCCAAAAACTGCTGCATTACCACTGGCCTGGGGGGCATCTGCCACCCTGCTCTCTGGGCCACCCAGCCCCTGAGTTTAAATTAGTTGTCCGCACTATTAGTTTGCAGCCTTTCCTACTTGATCCTTAAAAAATGTCAGCCTTCTAGTAATTCTGCAGCTCATCAGTGAAGCTCTGACCACTTGGACAAGAAGGAGGGCTTCGGTGTTTGTTTTGTTTCTATGAACTAGACGGGAAGCTCCTGCTCCAACAAGAAAGCACCTGGCATGGCTGTAGGTGCGGTGCACGGCTCCAGCCCCCTTCAGCCTTCAACATGGCCAGAAATGCTAATATATAATTTCATCAAAGTGGTTTTCTTTTACAAAAGTTATATTATTTTAATGCACTTTGACAATACATTTTTTCTATGTTTTGCTGATTAAAAAGACGAGACGAACCTATTGATAAAGAATAATGTACTGTTTTGTGAATTCCTGTTCTAGCTGGTGTCATTTCTGGGTTGTTTGCCATTTTTATTACCTTTTCCACTTTGATATTACTATCCTACTGCGGACTATATCTCCCATGATGCTTCAGGTTTTTCAGGTGAAAGCAGAGTGCTCCTATCTAATGGCAGATTTAATTAATTATCCAAAAGGAAAACCTTTAGCACAGTCTAAAGGGAATCTTGTTAGCAGGTTTTTGCTGTGTAATATGAGGACATGATGTAAGGGTTAAAACACTGAATTCGGTGATGTACCCCTTATTAGGCTGTGTCCTGTTTCCACACAATGAATGTTTTATCACGAGGAGAGTATCTCCGGACTACAGTGTACGTCCACTCCCCCTCCCCTGATAAGCAGTCCCAGTCAATAGACAACGTATACCTGAGCTGTTGTGTGGGTGCGGTTGGCTTTCTGAGCTCTGCTACATCCAATAATTGATTGTGTCATGGCTTCTCCACCCAGTAAGCTAAATACATCATTGGAATCGGGATCTCTCTTCCTACACCATTTTGCTCCCAGAGTAGGTAGCAAATACCTGCTGACAGATTCTGTTTAAGGTCAGGAGAAGAATCTAAAATAAAATGTATGTGGTAATGGAATAAAGTGGGTGTAGTTGGTTGGTAAGGAGAGGTATTTGACAGTTTCCAGAAGGGATTGATGGGTGACTTCACAGACTGATCCTGTCTATGCATGACAGCGTGTACTGGACTGTTGGTCAGACCAGGAATCGGCTGCCTATATATCATAAAAAGTAAAAAATTAATGGATGTATATGAGATGACAAAAAGAATAATACCACTAGAATATTGCAGATCAGTTACACTTACATGCACAAGATACATAATTCTGGAGTGCTATTTAAGGCCAGTTTCACACTATCGCTCGGTACGCCTGTGGATGGTCCGCAGACGCAAACACAGTGCGGAACGCATCGTTTATTCTGTGTTGATTATCTGCGTACGTTGACAGAATTATTCTCCACAGGAATGTATTCCCGGCCATAGGAACCCATTATACAGCAGTAGAGAGAGACACGATTGGCTGTGGTATGTATTCTTTGGGCACTTGAGGACGCTTGCATACGAAGCAAACCTCCTCAGACGCACAAAAAATGCAACATGTTGTGTTTGGAGAGTGTGTAGAAAAACACATCCGAACACATATGAATGCAAACACAGCCAAACACAGGTACAATGCGTCTCCATGTTAAACATAGCAATGCAGGCGCATGTGTTTGTCTGTGCTCGCATACGCTACGTCGTGAACACAAATGTGAAACCGGCCTTAGCTGTTAATGCTCCAAGATCTTATACTAGAACATCTTTATCATGCCTCCTCGTTTCAAAAATGTTCTTGAATTCCCAATCCAAGGTATGATCTGGCAAGGATAGTAAAAAAAACTTATGGTATATAAGCATAATGATTTTCATACCAGTAATCCATAGCAATTTGTACTACAGTACAAGTCTTGCAAACCTACACATCAAAAAAATCTGCGTGACATGGAACTATGCTATAGGTTTTCAGATCTGGTGGATCCTTATCCTTGTACAATGACATAGGATGAATTCAGGACTAAATATGCAAGCAATACATACAGATGTTAGATCTCACAATGGAGCTTATCCTTAGGGGGCGCTTGGTTGTCTGTAAACCATCTTCAGCCTTTGTAGCCATGTGCTTCTCACAGTGATGAAGTCCTATAAATTCAGTCTAAATCATACCAACGTTTAGCCATATGGAAGTCTTCTATAAGATATATATCTTTTTTCCTTTCTGTATGTTCATTTTTTCATTCCTTCCTTTTGTCTCTAGGGTGCTTTTCCTGCGCGGTTAAAATGTGTTTTTATTGTATCCTCTCCTCTTTGGTTTCGAGCTCCATTTGCTGTTTTACGCCTTTTCGTCCGAGAAAAGCTGAGAGAACGGGTAGCGTATTCTACTTTTATATGTTTTGCTTTTTTTTGTGTTTGTTTTTTAGTTTTGCTTGTTGTTTTTTTATGATTTTGCTTGCTTTTTCTGCGAGCTGTAAGAACGTGTTCTTGTAACCCCTCTATTAAGCTGTTGTTTTTCTACCTTAGGTCCGAATTGACTGCAAAGTAGTATTGTCTTTGAATGTATCTAAAGAGTAACTGTCGTCTTTATATTTTTTGTTTTCGCGAATTGAAAGCTCACATGAAAATAAACCATGTACTAGATGTCTTTAGAAAAATCTGCTTCCTTCTCCAACTGGAGTTTTCTGTAGGACAATCTATCTTCTGTGAACAGTCTTTCCCATTACTGCTATAGGAGAGGGCTGTTGGTGCTCATAAGGAACTGGTAAATGTTAGGCCCCTTTCACATCAGCGTTTCTGTCCAGATCTGGACAGAAAACCGCATCTGCTGCAATTGCCTCCTAACGGCCACACTTACACTTGCATTCTCTATGGGTATTGCCACGATCTGGCAGTTGCGGCCACGAAAAAAATGCGGTGAGCAGCGTTTTTCTTTTACACGGCCGCAAGTGCCGGATATGCCGTATCCAGCAGAACCGCACTTGCCCTACTAGAATGCAAGCTTCATAGACAATGCATGGGGTTTGCCGGATTCGGGCCGCAAGTGCGAATGATCCAGCAGATGTGGCGCCACCTGCCTGATCGGCCGCACATCAACGAAAACGCTGATGTGAACGGCCACTACAAGAGCCCTTTCATCTCAATGTCAGTATCTCCCTCAAGATCTCCACTCTCCATAGAAGTATTAAAAGTAGCAACTGTCATCTCCAATCTCAGTAATGGGAAAACCTGTCTTCACTGATAACAGATTTCACAGATTTTGCTCATGAATTCATAGTAAAACTTCCAATCTAGGAGGCGAAAGAAGCTGGTTTGTCTGGAATATATTCCAATATATTTTCTATGAGTTTCTTTGTGGGCTCCACATCCCTAGGCGGATCCTAAACTTGAAACCCGATACTAGTTTTACTAATGCCTCTAAGAAGCTCACCTGACCCAATCCTAATGTTTCCACCACAGGTGCGCACAGTAAAAGCCCATGAGTTGGTGAACCACATACCGAAAGAATCTTTACCAGAGCATTTGGGAGGGACATCCAAAATAAGCCATGTTGCTTGGATTCAGGCATGTGTTAATTCTAGGCAAGGCCAAGAAAATGGGGACTGCATGGACCATCTCTTTGTTATATACTCCTCTGAGCAGAATCCTGTGAGTGATAGACTGAACTCTAATTGCACCCAACAGAATGTGACTGATAATACCAGACTTATTCACAATCATTACCATGAAAACAGGACTAAGAATTACGCAGAGACGCACAGAGTAAGTGGCTGTGTGCATTGGAATGGTTCTGCCGTTGGCGGGAACTACGATTGTTGTGATAAAAGCTCCAGCGTAAATACAAACTGTAGGAGACCACCTCCTCAATCAGAGACCCCTCCGGATACGCCATTGTATAAACAGCCTGCTGACAATCCTTCCATCCCACCTTTACCCCAGAAATCGCGACCACTGCCTGCGGACATGGAGCAATCCTTACATATGCCTGAAGAAGGAGGAATGACGGTAGTAGGCTTGGTGCAGCACGTCAAGAGGATGAAAAAGAGGGGCATTTTTCAGGAATATGAAGAAATTAGAAAAGAGCCACCAGTCGGTGTTTTTGATGTATCAAAGTAAGTAGCATTATAATGATAAGAAAACTGCTGAGGTTTATTTTCATTCTGCATTGACTCTTGTGGTTTGTAATAAGAATGAATTTATATGTCTACAACTGATTTTCAATGCAGTACTAAAAAAAATTGTAAAACTACTAGTACATTTCATGGAAAAGTATCATAATACACATTCTTTATATTCTGCTCCAAAATCTACGTAACAAGTTTTAAATGCTCCAAAGAAACTTCTTTTAAAAGAGAGAAAAAGATTTGAAGCAAAAAAAATGTGGTCAGGGCGCACTGTTATAGGGGTAATATCCCCCAATTCTGTACTAATGTCTCCCCGTCCTAGGCTTCTTCCAGGTATATATGTCTCCCATCCTGGTTTATATGTCCTTCATCCTTGTCCCATCCTGGTATATATGCTCCTCACTCATCCTGGGCCCATTCTGGTATGTATGACCTCCCCCCCCCCCCCCCCCCCCCCCCCCCAATTCTTGGTATATATGGCCCTCATCTCAATTCATATGCCACTGCATCATTGACCCAACCTAATGTATATGGCTCCCATATGTATATGGATCCTTTCACGCTGCAGACATGGAAACATAAAAACAGATGTTACTCTCCTTTCCTAAGGTCCCCTGGTGTGCAGTGTCCTCTTCTGATGCTGGCGCCTGACTTAAGCATGGCAGTGCCTGATGTCGCTGTCAGGCACGCCCAATTACACAGATGACAGTTGCCCGGATATCTGCTGGTCCCTGCCCAGGATTATACCTTTTTAAAGGGGTTGTTCATTGCTTGGACAACCCCCCTTCTCAATCATCATGTTTAAAGATAACTTCACTTGTACTCACCTTCCAGTGGTGTAGCCACTCACTCTCCCGGGTCTCACATGGCGTTGTTGTGTCAGTGAACCTTATGCCCAGTCAGCGCTGATTTCACTGTCCACACCTTCACATGTATCAAACATCAAGAGTAAGTAAGTGGCCAGCCGGAGCTCTGACTTCCTCCTGATCTTCAATTCGTTCATGGCAGCGACAGTGAAGTCAACACTGAGTGAAGGCCTCGCCATCACCACTCCATGACATTATGGGAACTGCATATTTGCTGCAAAGTACTGTTAAGGCCCCAGTGCCAATGGCAATGTATTTGCCAATAATCTAACTTATGTGTGAACTTCTGACGTCATTATGCTTGAGGGACAATAGGATGGCAGTGTGCTTTTCATCATGTTCTACCAAGAGAGGTGTTTGGTTTCGGCTAGTCTTCCTTTCATTAAATTAAACCTTCAGTAGATACGTATCTTGAAATGCAAGCAATAAGCTAGACTTTTATGTTGGAGGAGTTACATTGCAATGTCCGCAGATGGCGCTGTTCTATCTGCTGCTTCTTACAATATATGTACTCTAGTTACTATAGAGATGAGCGGACCTGATGACGTTCGGGTTCTGTGGGTTCAGATGGAACCTTTATAAAGGGATGTTCGGGTCCTAAACTTGACCCGAACCTCATTTGAAGACACTGATAGGATAGTTCAGCTCCCCACCCACATACAGCCAGCCAGCCATAAGCAAAACACTTCACAGGGTGGGGAATTTGTGTGGTTTTTCTGTTTTGTGTTTTTTTTTTTTTTCATTTTATTTTATAGCCGGGGCTGTGGAGTGAGTAAGCCAAATCTCAGGCTCCAACTCCTCAATTTCCCTGACTCCCTCATACATGGCTCTTGATTAGGTGCTAAATTTATTGTCAAAATAAGGAGACGGTTTCCGTACGGACTATAACTCCAGGACGTGACAGGACAGAATTATACCGGTGAGCTGCCTTTCCCTACCCTTTTCCCACTGTTACACAAACTAAATTTATTGTAGTACAATGTGAACATCAGGCTTTAATCATTATTATAAGAAAATAATCAAGATGTTTATATAGAACATAATTCAGAATAATTGAACTACTGTACCCAGTTTATTATATATTTTAGAAGTCTGTCCATTTTATTCCAACTCCACCAAACTGGACATAGACTATAAGACCCACCGACTCAATAGTCCTAACAATTGCTGATAACTCTGATTTTACACCGAGTGCGAGACGATACTACCCTGCAAGCAGCACACAATAGGCTAAGTACTAAGCGTACCCAAGCACAGCAATGCTCGCTCCAGTGATTTGGATGTGTAAAGCACCCCGAACTCCAAACACAAACAGCTTCACTCATCTTTACTCTTAACTGTTTCTTGTTTCATAATGCTCTCTCTGGTACAGCAGCCATTTTATGATAAGTAGTGTTTTTTTCTGTGTATATGTAATGTTTCTTTGTATATTTCAAGTTCCTCCCACAAATATCTGATTGCTGTTACTTCTAAAGTCGATCAAATCTGTAACATCATACATATTAATGGGTTGGTTGAGATATATGCCTACCAGCTAGAGTTGTTAACTTTTGCATGGCCATCTCAAGGCCTAATTTACACACAAAAAGGCTTTGATTCATCAAAGCGCTTAGGTTCATGCCACTTGTCAGATTCTCCAGATTCATTGAGGCACATGTGCACCTTGAGAACCAGAAGCTCCTGACTACACCATGTCCCCTCATCAACACCGGTGAGAAAGTAGCCTTATGAATCGGGAGTATATGGCTGGAGTCACAATGGCGTATGGCATCTGTTGTGAGAGCATCGTATGTGATGTACTAATGACACTTGGCTCAGGCTCTGTGTGACCAAGTGTCCTCTTCTGTTATCCCGATCCTGCGATCAGATAACATCTATGGAGAGGAGGGAGATTAATCTTTCCATCTCCTCCATTGCCAGTCTGTGTATATCGCTCTGCACTCTGATGTTATCTGTGCAGGCCGATGTTTAACACACACCTATAGACTTGTATGGGTGCGAGTGAGTTGAGACTCGCTGACAATCTCAGCATGCTGCAATTTTTATTCTTCAGCCCGATTAGGAGTGAGGACAAGACTAGAGCATTTTTACATGGGGCCAAGTGCCATGCTAGATTTTCTCCCATTGTACTCGTGAAAGTTATACTCCTGCCTACCCTGCAGTTATCTTTTGTAGAGTGTGGCTCTCCTCATGAGGCTGTGGGCATGGTTGTATTCCATTGTGTCCTATTAATGTAGAAGGTGTTTTATATGACACCCTCTCTAATTAAACCTCGCCCTACATTCTTTGATCTGACAGCGCATGCTGTTCGTTTTCCTGATTCACCTGCTCACTTAAGGATTTATGATGTGAAGAAATAACTCATCCTCATACTTCAGTAGCCATAACATCCTTATTTGTCAACACCTAACTATGCATAATAATATCTTCATATCGTGATCTAAGATCCATTATGGTTTGTGACCAATAGGTTGAACTTCCACTCCTTATTAATTTTATGGCTTACTATTAAGAAGAATTAAAGAACATCTGTTTTTTTTTTATTTCTTAAATCAATAGTACACCTAAAAATAAGCAAATTATTAGACAGACACTAGGCGCTCTTGCCAAACCTTGGAGAATTCGATTCACTCATTTGAATAAACCTAGAGTAAATATCTGAAGTGTCTGTGAAGACCACATTTACTCATTACTGAGGTAGGAGATGGCAGGTGTTACTGATGAGAGTGAATGCATTGCAAAAGAGTAACTGTTTTTTCTATTAAAGGGGTTATCCAGAATAAAAAAAAAGATTGTGCCTAAGCACTAACAGGCAGGTAGTTGCCACCTACCTTCCTGTTGTGCCTGGCGCCAGTCACCACGGACACTGAGCGTCCTGTCGGCAATTTTTCAGCTTTCCCTGTTGTCACGGCTACCTTGGGGAGCGGGTTCTCTCCTCGGTAGATGGCGTATAGCTGATGTCACACTAATTGACAGTTGGCTCCTCTAATCAAGTAATGAGGAGCTGGCTGTCAATCAGCATGATGTCAACTATGCACCCACTTTCATGGAGCAGAAAAGAAGCCTCTTCTCTTCCACTCTGCTCTGTTTACCACGCCATGCTATCCCCGGCAGGAGTGATCTGTGACTACTCTATGACGAGGGTGACTGGCGCCAGGCACAACAGACAGGTAGGTGGCAGCTATCTAGCTGTCAGTGCTTGGGCACTTTTTTTTTTTTTAACCTGTATATCTCCTTTAAATATATTGGCTAACTTCTAATACTTGTAACAGTAGGGCTTATTGTAACATATTTCCTTACCAGTAGCAGCTAATCAAAGCCATATAATTAGTAACATTAACCCCTTCCCGACATAGGACGTTGTGCAACGTCCTTGTTTTCTGCCCGTTCCCGACACAGGACGTTGCACAACGTCCTGGCAGATTTGAGCTGCTGCAGCTCCTGTGAGTGGGGTCGCTCAGGTGTCACAGATGCTGCTGCTCTGTGACAACCTGTAGATGACCCCACAGGGGGTGGATTAACTCCCCCGTGCCCAGGACCCCTCCGATCGGCAGTTTAAAAGTGAAACTGCCGATCGGAGGGAATCACAGGGATTCACCCCTCCAGATCTGATTGGAGCTCTCCAATCAGATCTGGAGGGGCGGATCGGCATGTGTCCACCCCTCCTCACCCCCCTCCCGCTCCATGACTCACTGGGGGCCCCCCACCGTCCCCCCAAACCGCCCGCCCCCCTCTATTATTATGCATATGCCGGCGGGCTGCACCCGCGGGTGTGCCCGCCGGCAACACTGTCCGATCCCCTCCTACAGACCCCCCCCAGGCAGCCCCCAGCTCTGCCCTGTGTGCTGCCCCCCTAACCTCCTGCGGCGGGTTGCACACCTCGGTGCACCCGCCGCTGCAGCCGACCCGGCTCTGCCTCCGGCTGTGCGGCTCCTCTGCCGGCCGGTCGGTGGCCCCGCCTCCTCTTCCGGCCTCCTGCTCATCGGTGGATCCAGAGGGTATGTATGTTTGTATGTATGTATGTATGTATGTATGAATGGATGGATGAGGGGTGCATGCGTGGACGTGTGCGTTCGTGGACGTGAGCGTACATGAGTGTGCGTGGACGTGAGGGAGCGTAGACGTGCGTGAGCGTAGACGTGTGCGTGCGTGGACATGTGCGTGCATAGACGTGTGCGTTCATAGACGTGTGTTTGCATAGACATGTGCGTGCGTGGATGTGTGCATAGATGCATGTGTGCGTGGACGTGCGTGTGGACGTGCGTGTGTGGATGTGTGCATGCATGGATGTTAGCGTGCGTGGATGTCAGCTTGCGTGGATGTCGGCTTGCGTGGATGTCGGCGTGCGTGGATGTCGGCGTGCGTGGATGTCGGCGTGCGTGGATGTCGGCGTGCGTGGATGTCGGCGTGCGTGGATGTCGGCGTGCGTGGATGTCGGCGTGCGTGGATGTCGGCGTGCGTGGATGTCAGCGTGCGTGGATGTGGCTGTGCGTGGATGTGGCTGTGCGTGCATAGGTGGATGGATGGGTGCAACAAGGGATCAAGTGTCCTCTTATTGTAGTCTCTGAGATCATAGTCATGGTGCACTGTATGACAGATAATTGTCATACAGTGCACCATAACTCTGACCCCAGAGGCTGTAGGAAGAGGACACTTGATCCCTTGCTGCAGTCTCTGGATTGAGCAGAGGCGTTCGAGCGTCGTGGGACCTTCGTTGTGGACTACGTCGGAGGCGATCGAGCGTCGTGGGACCTTCGTTGTGGACTACGTCGGAGGCGATCGAGCGTCGTGGGACCTTCGTTGTGGACTACGTCGGATCTTTATAATAAAGATGGAGTCCGAATTTTGTTTGTGTTTTTTTTTTCAAATAAAAAGATTTTTCTCTGTGTGTATTTTCTGACTATTTACCAGAGATTCCTAATGGCGGGTCTAACATTGGCCCTATATTATGAATCTCGGGCTTAGTGCCAGCTGCCAATAAAAAGCTGGCATTAACCCTTTTATTACCCAGTTTGCCACCGCCACCAGGGCAACTGGAAGAGTCTGGGTACAGCGCCAGAAAATGGCGCTTCAATGAATGCGCCATTTTCTGGGGCGGCTGCGGGCTGCAATTCGCAGCATGGGGGGCCCAGAATGCTTGGGCCTCTCCATGCTGTGGATTCCAGCCCCCAGCTGCCTAGTTGTACCTGGCTGGACCAAAAATATGGCGGAGCCTCACGTCATTTTTTTTCTAGAATTAGTTCTAGAAGAAAAAAAAAGGGCTTTGCTGTATTTTTGGTTGCCAGCCAGGTACAATGAGGCAGCTGGGGGTTGCTGGCAGTCCGTAGCTGCCAAGTTGTACCTGGCTGGACCAAAAATATGGCTGAGCCCCACGCCATTTTTTTTCTAGAATTAGTCCTAGAAAAAAAATAAAAAAGGGTTTCGCTGTATTTAGATGCATAGTGAACACTTTGAACCCCCAGGTGCTTCACAAATTGATCCGTAAAAATGAAAAAAGAAAATGTGTGAAAAAAAAGTACTTTTTCCTTATTACGGATCAATTTGTGAAGCACCTGGGGGTTCAAAGTGCTCACTATGCATCTAGATGCATTCCTTGGGGGGTCTAGTTTCCAAAATGGGGTCACTTGTGGGGGAGCTCCAATGTTTAGGCACACATGGGCTCTCCATACGCGACATGGTGTCCGCTAACAATTCCAATAGTTAGCGGACACCATGTCGCGTATGGAGAGCCCCTGTGTGCCTAAACATTGGAGCTCCCCCACAAGTGACCCCATTTTGGAAACTAGACCTCCTAGGGAACTTCTCGATGAATTGTTAGCATTTTGAACCCCGAGGGGCTTCACAAATTCATCTGTAAAATTGAATAAGTACTTTTTCTTCCACAAAAATTTTCTTTTTTCATTGTTACAGATTATTTTGTGAAGCACCGGGGTGTTCAAAATGCTCACCACCCATCTAGATAAGTTCCCTGGGGGGGTCTAGTTTCCAAAATGGGGTCACTTGTGGGGGAGCTCCAATGTTTAGGCACACAGGGGCTCTCCAAATGCAACATGGTGTCCGCTAACAATTTGACTGAAAAATCAGTTAAATTTTTAGCGACACCATGTCGCATTTGGAGAGCCCCTGTGTGCCTACACATTGGAGCTCCCCCAAAAGTGACCCCATTTTGGAAACTAGACCCCCCAAGGAAATTATCTAGATGGGTGGTGAGCATTTTGAACCCCCAGGTGCTTCACAAATACATCTGTAAAAATGAAAAAGTACTTTTTTTTCCACAAACATTTTCTTTTAGCCTAAATTTTTTCATTTTCACATGGGGACACAGGATAAAATGGATCCTAAAAATTGTTTGGCAATTTCTCATATGTGGTCATAAACCACTGTTTGGGCACACAGCAGGGCTCAGAAGTGAAGGAGCGCCATTTGACTTTTTGAATGGATAATTAGCTCCAAAATTCAAATTGCGCTCCTTCCCTTCTGAGCCCTGCCGTGCGCCCAAACAGTGATTTATGACCACATATGAGATATCGATGTACTCAGGAGAAATTGCCCAACAATTTTTAGGATCCATTTTATCCTGTTGCTCATGTGAAAATGAAAGAATTGAGGCTAAAAGAACATTTTTCTTGGAAAAATTAAAATGACCATTTTTTCCTTCCACTTTGCTTTAGTTCCCGTGAAGCACCTGAAGGGTTAATAATCTTCTTGAATGTAGCTTTGAGTAGCTTGAGGGCTGCAGTTTTTGGAATGGTGTCACTTTTGGGTGTTTTCTGTCATGTACATCCCTCAAAAAGACTTCAAATGTGATGTGGTCACTAAAAAAAATGGCTTTGTAAAGTTTGCTGGAAAAATGAAAAATTGCTGATGAACTTTGAACCCTTATAACTTCCGAACAAAAAATTGTTTTTTTTCCAAAATTGTGCTGATGTAAAGTAGACATGTGGGAAATGTTATTTATTAACTATTTTGTGTCACATACCTCTCTGGTTTAGCAGAATAAAAATTCATAATTTGAAAATTGCTAAATTTTCAAAGTTTTTGCCAAATTTTTGATTTTTTCACAAATAATCGCAAAAATTATCGACCTAAATTTAATACTAACATGAAGCCCAATATGTCACGAAAAAACAATCTCAGAATCGCTCGGATCCAGAGATATTACCTCATGAAGGGACACTGGTCAGAATTGACAAAAATGGCCTGGTCATTAGGGTCAAAATAGGCCCGGGGGTGAAGGGATTAAATGGGTCCACCCATACAATATATATTGTTTTTTAGTGGCAAGAATTTTTCTTGCAAATAGTTTTTAAAAGAAATTTTGCTCCACCTTTGCTTTTAAAAGCTCTTAGATTTTTTTTTTTTTGACATTTAACTTTTAATGTGGGCATTAATCAGTTACGAACTTGAAAAAAGATGTCCGTCTTAGGCCCCTTTCACATCAGCGTTTTTTGAAATCGCGGCAGATGCAGTGAAAAAAACGCATCTGCCGTGAATACCGCATACCGGCTGCACTTGCGGCACGGTTGCGGCAAGCACCATACAATGTATAGGCGGGCTTGTGGCAGGTGCGGTTTTGGCACTTGTGGCAGGTGCGGCCGCGAAAAAACCGCACTTGCCGCACCTGCCGCAAGCCTGCCTATACATTGTATGGGGCTTGCCGCAACCGTGCCGCAAGTGCAGCCGGTATGCGGCAATCGCGGCAGATGCGTTTTTTTTTCACCGCATCTGCCGCGATTTTAAAAAAACGCTAGTGTGAAAGTACCCTTACAATTTTACTATGTCACATGTTCTCATGACCTGCGTTTAAAATCATTCTTCTACATAATCATATGCAGTGGTTTACCCTATTCAGTAATAATGGGTATCTCTTATATCTATCACGTAAATTGTAGAGAGGAGCGGAGCTGAAAAAATCCTAATTTGCCTGTGTGCTCATTTTTCATAGAGATTCCTTTTGCAGCGACGTTAGTGCTGTGCAAATTAATTGGGGCAAAGTATTTTTTAAGTAAAATCGTTGGGGTTACCAGTCAGTGATTCAAACCAGTTTAACTCCTTTGAACAGGTGCGAGTGTACAACCTTGAGTAACAAAATGTGGTTTGACTGGTTTTAGTCAGAAAATAACAACTAGCTGCCCCCTCAGATTCAGTTGAGAGCTTGTTTCTGTGAGGAGTGGTTTAGTGTACTTTTTCTCTGTGTGATTTGTGACTGTAAAAATGGATGTTACTCCACGGAAGAGGTCTAGAATTATTACTCTTAATGAACATACAAGTCTGACTGTAAGAGAAATCGCTTCCACCGCTGGTATTGGAAAATCTACCGTTTCAAGAATAATTCGCACACACAATGAAACTGGATCATTTTCTCCAAAACGAAAAGGAAAGTGTGGAAGAAAAAGGAAACCGACACCAAGAACTGATAAAACACTTATCAGCAATAGTAAAATTAATGCAAGAAAAACAAGTAAAGACCCCAAAGCAGCTGTTCTTTTTCTTTTTTTTATTTATTTTTAAAATACATCTTACATTTCTTATAATAAATATAGAATGTGTAAGGAAAAACAAATATTCTCCTGTCCTGGCGCTTCCACTGCTCACAATCAGACCCTCACAACCTCTTCTTTCCAGGGTCGCGAGCTGCATCTTGTGTGTTTACTTTATTCTAGGCTACGACCTATGCATCACACGTGGTGACAACTTGGACTTTCAGTGATCCCCAAGGTCTGGTTTTAGCTGGAAGTCCGGGCTTATAGCCACTTTACACACACCAACTTATCTGTCCAACGTCTGAACAACTTACTGGTTGCAGTGAAATCATGGACACATTGCTCCATTTTGTGACTGTGTACAATGTAACAATGTGTCCATGATTTCACTGCAACCAGCAAGTTGGTCAGAAGTTGGACAGATAAGTTGGTGTGTGTAAAGTGGCCTTTAGAGTGACCATGGCAAAAAAGAAGAGAACCAGACTGCAAGCAGAGAGAAGTGCTGTCTGCCATCTGGTCCTCTTCTTTCTGCTGTCCAACTTTTGATCTGGTCACTTGAAGCCGGGATATAAAACCTCATTAACAAAGCCACCACAAATATGCCAAAATAAAAGGTCCTAATAGTTGGTGAAAATCTTTGTGTGCCAGCAATTCTGTAAATTCTATTCATTATATAATTATTACACATGCAGGCAAAAAATGCAACTAATTGGTTGGTCATTAAGAAAAATAATCATTTTAACCATCATTTTTTTTGCAGGTGAAATGTAAAGTGTGACTGTCATCCAAATTATTCAGACCCTACTGGTCACTTAAGGCATCTTTGTTCTCTTTATTACTTTAATCTACTGATTTCTATCCCCTTAACTAACATTATCATGGTCACAGAGCATGAATTATTAACAGATCGCTGTCCTCCATTTTCAGTGCTGGTTTGGTTCTCTTGTGGCACATGAGCTCAGCCAAATCACATCAGAAAATGAAAAAATGCTACTTTACATGTACAGAGACTAAAGAAGTGGAACTGTTATTTTAACTTTATATATAAATTTTGTCTGTGGTTGAAGCATCAAAGTTAAATAAAGCTCCCCTGCAACGTTGATCAGCAGAGCTGGGTCTAGATTTATTATTATAGCGCCATTTACTCCATGGTGTTTTACATGTGAAAAGGGGCATACCTAGACAAGTACAATAAACATGACCAATAGAAGGCGCACACAGGTACAGGAGGAGAGGGGACCCTGCCCGCGAGGGCTTACACATCATGAATATAAAGGGAATATCGGTCTCTCCGTTTATACTCAACCTTCTTTCACACTCCTGCTTTGGCTCACAATCTGACACCCAAACTGCATTTGTGATTTCAGCCTATACCATGGCAAACACCTGTTGTCTTCTGACCCGTGAGCTTAGAAATAAAGCGTGGAGTAGTGAAGGCCATTCTTCTTCTGTCAGATCACTAGTGCAGTACTGGGTTAGAAGCTCCTGGGATCCTCGGAGACTTATTACTGACTCATAAATGTGAATTATGAGTTTATTGGATTTAATTTTATCATTCTACTTTTCTTTTTCTCCTCCCAGGAAGCCATACAATCAAGCAAAGAATAGATACAGTGATGTTCTGTGCTTGGACCAGTCCAGGGTTAAACTGGGACTTATTGGCACAGATGAGGTAACCTATAGCCAATATATTATTTGGGAAATAAGCTGCATGTTGTATAACCTCTTCACAATAGGTTCTAGAAACGCTCTAACGTTTTATGGCATGGCCAGGACATCATACTGTTGTGTCCTATGCAGGTTAGGTCTATTGTGCCACTGTCAATTACAAACTCTCCTAAGGGTGCGTTCAACAGTGCTCTTTTCTGCACTGAAAACACATAGGGTACCTTTACACACAGCTACATTTGTAGCTTGTCACCAGGTAACTTACTGGTTGCAGTGAAATCATGGAGAGATTATTCCATTTGTACACAGCAACAAGATAGAACCATGTATCCATGATTTCACTGCAACCAGTAAGTTACCTGGTGACAAGCTACAAATGTAGCCGTGTGTAAAGGTACCCATAATGTTAGCAGGAATAAAAGCTATGTTTTTGATGCGTTTGTTGTGATGGAAGTTTTTTTTTCATGCAGTTTTTATGCATTAATTTGAAGTTGTAAAAAGAATTGATTACTGCAGTTTTAAAAATACAAACAGCAGCTCCGAAACCGCAAGGAAAAGTGTGAATAAGATTGTAAGGGTGCATTCACCTAGCGTTTTTTTTTTCCTGTCCGTGGGATCCTACTTTTTGCAGGACCCCATGGACAGGAAAGGACACCACAGTAGGTCCTATTTCTGTGTTCAGGGCCGTGATTATCACGGATCCGGACACAGAAAAAACAGCTGAGGTGGCAGGGGGGCACTTTCACTTCCTCAATGTGTAATATACATTGTGAAAGTTAGTAAAAGAAAGGGATAAAAATATAAAATATATATGCTCACCTTCCAGCGAGTCCCCCGGCGTCTCCAGCAAGGTACGGATGCTTATAGGTTACGTCACAACCCGATCAGCTAATCGGGTTACATGACCGCAATTACCGCAGTAACTGGGTCATGTGACCCAATGACTCTGCCGGGTGACATAACTGCAGGTCCTGTCTGGAGCTTGCTGGAAGAGGCGGGGCACTCACTGGACAGGTGAGCATATATATATTTTATTTTTAACCCTTTTACTAAATTTCAATTCCGCAACGTATGTATATACATTGCGAAAGTGAAATTAGATGGTTAGGAGCAGTTTTAGTGTACTGAGCATGCTCCGTACACTAAAATCTGGTCCGAGAAACTATCCTGTTTTCTCGGACCCGTGCTCCATAGGCCCCCATGTTAAAGGCCGAGGGTCAGATTTGGCCTAATTGCCATCCGATTTTTGTGGAATCCGATTTGTGTCCGATTTTTGCTGTGCCCAAAATCAGAGCAGTCTCCAATTTTGGGCACAGCAAAAAATCGGACACAAATCGGATCCGATAAAATCGGATGGTAATTAGGCCAAATCCAATCCCCATAGGATAACATGGGGGCCAAATCGGATCCGTGACTGTCCGTGTTACAACGGACAGCCATGGATCCTCAAACACAATGTGAAAGCAGCCTAACCATCATTTTGCTGTTGCAAATTAAACAAGGCACATGGCAAATGCAATGTGTGAACAAGCCCAGATCTTTGAGTATGTAAAAACCCAAACTATACTTTTTTTTTTTTTTTTTTTTTTTTTTTTTTTTTTGGAGTTGGAATTTTTATTGAAAATATATTTTTTTCCAACTTTTTAACAGAGATATTTTATTATTATATATTTATATAGCGCCATTAGATCTCATGGCGCTTTACATGATAGGAGGGGTAGACGAGGACAAGTTCAATATATTCATGTAGTCCATACAAACAGGAGGGGAGGGCTCACAGTCTATGGGGGACCAGAGGGGATACAGTAGGAGGGGGGTTAGTGCCAAATCATGAGACGCCGCGGTGGACTGGGTCTCATTGCAGATTGTAGGCCTGCCGGAAGAGGTGAGTCTTCAGGTGTCTTTTGAAGGATCCCACGGTAGGTGAGTGCCTGATGTGTTGGGGAAGAGCGTTCCAGAGGATAGCGGGTGCAAGGGAGAAATCTTGTATGCGGTTATAAGAGTGGAGTAAAGGAGGAATTCTTGAGAGGAGCGCAGGTTGCGTGAGGATAGGTAACTGAAGACCATCTCGGAGATGTATTGAGGGGACAGGTTATGGATGGCTTTGTACGTCAAGGTTAGGGTTTTGAAGCAGGATCTCTGGGAGGTGGGGAGCCAATGAAAAGCTTGACAGAGGGGAGAGACCGAGGAGTAGCGGGAAGACAGGTGAATGAGTCGGGCAGCGGAGGTAGGATAGAGATAGATTGGAGAGGTGTGAGGGAGGTAGTAGGGAGGCCGGTTAGCAGTAGTCAAGGCGGGAAATTATGAGAGCTTGGACAAGTGTTTTGGCCAGGTCAAGGAAAGAGCGGCTCTGGGAAATATTTTTGAGCTGGAAGTGGCGATTGCTTGGACTTGAGGTTTGAAGGAGAGGGAGGAGTCAAGGATTACCCCGAGACACTTGGCATGAGGGACTGGGGAGAGTGAGCAGTCAGACTTTGATGGATATGTCTGGTAGCGGGGGAGAGCGATTTGGGGAAAAGAGGATGAGCTCGTGGCTGTCCATGTTCAGTTTGAAGAAGCGAGCAGAGAAGGAGTTGATGGCGGACAGGCAATGTGGAATTTTGGATAGAAGGGAAGTGATGTTAGGTCCAGATAGATCTGGGTATCGTCAGCGTAGAGATGGTCCTGGAGGCCGTGGCATTCGATGAGTTGGCTGAGGGTGTAAATGGAGAAAAGTAGTGGTCCCAGAACCGATTCTAGGGGGACACTGACAGGGGGTAGGGCGAAGAGGAGGTATGGGAGTGGCTGACGGTAAAGGTCAGGTCAGTTACATAGGAGGAGATCCAGGAGAGGCTAGGTCAGTAATGCTGAGGGATTCCAGAATCTGAAGTAAGAGAGAGTGGTCAACGGTGTCGAAAGCGGCAGATATTTCGAGGAGGACTGAGTAGTGGCGCTTGCTCTTGGTGGTCAGTAGGTCAATGGTGACTTTGGTTAGGGGTCTTTCAGTGCAGTGATGGGAACAGAAGCCGGATTGTAGGCGGTCAAAGAGGGAGCAGAGGTGGGAGGACAGTTCAGAATGGATGTGTTCAAGTAGTTTTGAGCCAAAGGGGAGAAGGCATATTGGGTGATAGATGGAAACAGATGCTGGATCAAGGGAGGATTTTTTAAGGATGGGTGTGATCAAGGCATGTTTGAAGGATGATGGGAAGACATCGGTAGTGAATGATAGGTTGAAGAAGTGGGTTAGGGCAGGGATGAGGTGGGAGGGGAGTGGGTCAAGGGCACATGTGGTGAAGTGCAATCCTGATAGAAGGGAGGAGAGCTGATCCACTGTCATGGTGGAAAAGCTTTCTTTGGACAAAGAGGGCTGATCGGTGATGGGGGAGGGCCAGGGGGACAGTGGTTCAAAGCCTTCTCTGATTTTGTCGATCTTCTGTTTGAAGAACGAGGCGAAGTCGTCGGCAGAGATGAGGGGAGAGGGAGGAGGTGCAGTGGGACGGAGTAGGGAATTGAAAATGTTGAATAGTTGTTTGCAGTTATGGGACAGGGCGGTTATTAGAGATGAGAATTAGGCTTGTTTTGCGTCATCAAGTGCAGACTTGAAGGTAGGGAGGGACTGCTTATACATGAAGTGCGCCGCAGAACGGGATTTCTTCCATCTCCGCTTGGACGCTCGACGCAACTCTTTAGTGAGGGTGGTGAGCCAGGGTTGCCTGGGTGTAAGGGTTTTCTTGTAAGTGAGGGGGGCAGCGAGGTCGAGAGCTGTAGTTATTGTGGTGTTGTAGAAGATGGCAGCAGAGTCAGCGTCAGGTGAGGAGGCTAAGTCTGTGAGAGGGAGAAGGGACTCGGAGAATGAGTGGTAGATAATGAGATAGATAATCATTCAAAGTAGACTGTAGTTTCACAAGGTAAATTGACGCATGAATCAACCATTAATACAATATAAAGTATTCTAATGTAATATTTAACTTCAATTGTAGGAATAAAAGTATTCTGGGGGGGCTATTCAAACAGACCTAAGAAGAAGAAATTAACAAACGGAATTAAATGGGTGATAAGTGGGGTGGAAGATTAGTGATCAACCTGGTAGATAAGAGTTAAAGTATTTGAGGCCCAGAAAGAGTCCCAAGGGTATCAGATGGAGTCAAATTTGTTGATCGCTTCATTATTTAGGTCTGTATGATATTCATGATTTCTGATCTCCTTAATCCTGACATATATAGGTCGAATGAGGATGGAAGGGAGGTTGTTTCCAATGGTATGCTACTTTTAGATAGTGAATGTGGGAAGATATTGAGTAGGAATATCTGAGGCTCTACGGGCAATTTTAAGTCAAGGACTTGGCTAATAACTGTTGGTACTATTTTCTAAAATGGTCGTAGTCGTATCAGCCAACATTCTCAAAATATATCAAAGGTCAATCCTCTCAAAGTGCATCTCCAGCGATACCAGAAATGGAGGATTTTGTACTAGTTTTCCTTATAAAGTAATACAGGATGCCAACAAAGCTGCCTTGATTAGACAAAGCTCCACTCTGCATCACTCGGGTGTTGCCCAAGAACCTCTGCCATCTAATCATATATGGGCGTCTAGTTAGGGAGTTGGTATTAGGTCTTTTGGATAATATTGTAATTTGCAGAGATTAAGCCGCTCGTTGAAGCACCATTTCTGTATAATCTTTCAAAAGGCGTTGGGAGACAGAACTGTAGACCATGACATAAGGTCAATGCAATGTCTAATTTGAATACATTGAAATAGTGGAGGTTTGTGTAGCGGTAAGTTGGATTTTATCTAATTCTAAAAGAATATAGTTTTCGTTCTATAGTTGATGTTTGCGAAGTTAAACAGGTTAGTGTGAACCCATACTCCCGTCATTGAGGAGGTCAGACCATCAGGAAAGCCTGCATGGTACAGAAAAGAGGTAAGGGACGAGTTTGTGGATGAAGGTTTATATTTTTGGGAACAGGTTTTTCATGTGTTTTTAGCAAGGATCATTGAGTTGAGTTCACTTTGGGGAGGACTATATGGGTTATTCCAAATCAGGAAGTTAGGATGAACAAGGGGCAAGCCAGTTGATTTCCATCCACGTTGTATATGCAAGTCTGTAGGTCCAAGCTGGAATTCTACGTAGGTGGGTTGCGCAACATTAATGGACAAAGTGTGGGACCCCAAGGCCTCTCGTAGTTTTTTCGTTTAACATAATCAGTTTTGGAATCCTGTGGCATTTTCATGCCCTAATGAACTTTTAGAGAGGCTGCCTGAATTGATCTCAATTCTGAGAGGGATGGGTGTGGGTAGAGTTTTCAATAGATATAGCAGTTTCAGGATGATAACCTTTTAATTGTGCATATACGGCCCAGTATGGAGAGAGGTAAAGACATCCATCTTTCTCTCTAGGGATCTAATTTCAATAAATAAGAGGGAAGTTTTTTCCCTATAAAGTTGAGAATGAGGGTGTAAGATTCATTTCTAGGTATTTAATAGAGGTCTCCTTCCAATGATATTTAAAGTTTGCTCGAAGTAAGCCCAGTTGCGAGTCTGACTGTTTATTGGTTGAGCGGCTCTTGTTTTATTTGTGCTTGTTTTGTATCCTGGTAGGGTACCAAATTCTGATAGGGTAGTGTGCAGATTGGGCAGTGTGGGGTCTAGTGAGAGTTAATAGGATGTCGAATGTGGACCATTCTTAATCAAAATGTCACCAGTATTTGGTCAGTGTCAGCTTTTGCCATCAGTGATTTTTATTATTTATGAAAACATAAATTGCCGGGACTGTGATTGAGTTGGGGGAGGCATTGTCAGAAACACTATGAGCAGACCAGTCGAAGGATACTATGGGAGGAGTACTGATGAATCGGGCAGTGTAAGGGGGAGGGGACATCTGCTCATGACCCAGCGTGACCGTGTTTAGAGTAAGCAGCTGGAGGAGCAACCGCACTGCTTCTTTCCTCACACCGATAAAGCAACTTAATCAGTCAGAGAAAGAAGGAAAACACTCATTGGATATTGCCACAGGATTTTTTTCTTTAATGCTAAAACCGTACAAACATGGGCAGTACACCGAGGTGTCTGTGTGTTCATGTCTTATGCAGGTATACATTGTCATTAGACGGCCAAATGTGTAGTGCTGCCTTATAGGATAATTTAGGCATCCATTGTGGAAGTCTGTGTGCGATATCTTCTATCACTTTCTTTACGCACTGTATGCCACACAGAGCAGTGCTCAGACATGTCCACACCGAAAGTCACTCACCAGAGGGCAGAAGCATTTCACAAAATACATTGTGTCAAGCACATTGACCACAAGGGGAGCTAGATTAACACTGTTCCGATATTCGGGAGGCAGAATGAAGTGAAACAGCAATTCCAGAATAGTTTGTTTTTTTTTTCTCTACAGTGTGGCAAAATTCATTCATTGGGTCAGTACGATTACAGTGACACCGTATTTATATATTTGGCTTTGTTTTGCAGCCTTTGGCACAATAAAAGCTTATTTTAGAAAAAAATAATTGCTTTGCACCACTCTTTTCTAAAAGATTTCTCTTCATTTTTCTATTGACTGAGCTGTATGGCGGCTTGTTTTTTGATGTGACTTGATGACTATTGTAGTGATACTGTTTTAATTTACATACAACTTTTGGATCATGTTTTTTTTAACTTTTCTTTTGTTCGACAATATGATAAAGCAGTTGTGTTTTGCCTCAAGTTTTTCTTATTTTATATATTTTTTTTACGCTCACTGAAAATGTTAAATAGTTTCAGTTTTATAGATCTGGTTATTATAGACACAGCAATACCAAATGTGTACCTTTTTATTTATTTCTGTTTTACGTGTAATTATTGGTATTTTGTTTTACCTTAGTTGCTCTATATGGAACATTAACTTTTATTGCTCTGATCGCTGATGGTCTGGTATGGCAGTGCGTTACACCTGCCGGTGTGACACTGATGGGAATGCCTTTTAGACCATGCTCCTGGCACAGGATAATACTGTAGCCAGTAAACCCAGAGGTCATATGATCTCTGGTTGTCATGGCAACAGTCGTCAGCAAGTGATTACACTGTGAAGGTGCCAATGAAATGGAAGAGGAAACGCAGTCCTCTTTCAGCCTCCTAAATGCTGTAATCTCTGCTGAAAGTGGCATATAGGGAGATAAACAGACGAGCGGTGCAGGCTATCGCTTAAACCGCTTAATCAATATGGCATGTTCGTACATCACAGCTCAGGACCCTTCTAGACCAAACGTCTCGAAGCACTTAAAAGGACCAGCCACCCAGTGAAATATGGGCAGTTTTTGCTGTTAATTTATTCGCACGGCTACTTTGAATATTTGGATTTTTTTTCTTTTTTTAAAATCTACCTTGCAGTTCCAGAACTACGGGCCTTTTTTTTAGCTCTATTTCTGTCTTTACTAGGGTGTTGCTCATGGTAATTCATGCAGAACAGCTTAAAGACACGCCCCCATATAATGAGCCACGCCTCTTTAGGGATCCTAAAAACAAGCATCAAGTAATAAAAGGCCCAGATCTGCAACTGTATAGTGGATGAAAACAAAATGTGTGCAGTGGGAATGAAATAAGAGCACAAACTGTCCATTTATGACCTTGTGACAGGTTCTCTTTAATATTTTGTACATAATATCTGCTATAGTAAGATAAGAATGTACGTGTGTGTGTGTGCGCCTTTTATCATACCAGTAGTAAAACATTTATTTGATCTTTTGTTTTCTAGACAACTGACTACATTAATGCAAGTTTTATGGATGGATACAAAAGAAAATATGCCTACATTGCTACCCAAGGTAATGACATAATCTAATATTTATATTTTTGTTCTCACGTTTCGTTACAGTAGAGAGATCTTTTTAAATAACCCCTTAATAAATATTTCGGAGAGAATTTACTTTTGTTTTGATGGGTATTAATGAAAATAATAGTAAATTATCTTTAAACTTTTTTGTTTTTACAACTCGGGCAACCTCCAACATAACATGACGGAATTCACTGAGTCCTATAGAAATATGAGCCTAAATGCGCTTAGGGTCTTATCTCTTATCAGAGAGGGGCAAATGCCCTATGAGAATTTCTCACCTGGTCCGATTGTGTAAACCCACAACCAGTATTAGCGCTCGTACAGCTGCTCCTGGATCCACAGGTCCACGTGCAACGTGGCAAACAACTGGAAAGCAGGGCGAAGTATCGGTAATCTGCGCTGCTGGAAAGAAAACCAGAACCCAAGAAGTCTGGTGCAATCATGTTTTAATTCCGACGCGTTTCAGAGCAGTCTCTGCTCCTTCCTCAGGGAATATCCCTGAAGGAGCAGAGGCTTCTCTGATATGCGTCGGAATAAAAACATGATTGCACCAGACTTCTTGGGTTCTGGTTTTCTTTGCAGCAACGCAGATCACAGACACCTCGTCCTGTTCTCCAGTAATGCACTGAGTGGCATGACAAAACCAAAGCAGTGGTCTGAGCATTGCATGCCTTACAAATGGTAACGGTGATGATACCGTAGCCAAGCAGGTTTGTAGCCACAGAATTAGGATTCTTTGCAACGTTCTGGAAAACCGAGGGTTACCTGCTTGTAGTGTCTGAAAACTATTCCTGCAGAAGTCAGTAGAACAAATTTATGACAGTTTTGTGGTGTACATCATCCCAAAGTTTAGTATTCTGTACAGGTGGTGGGTAATGTGTACAGAAACCACGGATGTCATATTCCCTATTAGAGTGTCAAATTGATAGTTGAAAAATAAGTGACATTATGATGGGCAGAGTAGGCTGTCGTCTGTGTGTTTTAAGGAGTGAATACAGCGTGCTTAGTATTTCAGCTCAAATGACTGGAAACAAATGGGTAAATGGGAATATAACCTAATTTTCTCCCTGTAGCTTCTGCTCTAGTAAAGTAGGCATGCAAGGAGGACAAGAAAGAGAGGGGCGCAATGAGTGAAAAACCAAAAGATAATTAGTGGGCAGGAAAGAAGATGTCCACTCACCACCTGAGGTTGTGCACCTCTGCACAGCCCCCGTTTCAGCGTTAGTGAGGGGAGCAGATCTGGTGTCTGGTGGATAAGGCTGAGCTCCTGCTTAAGCATTCCTGGCTTCGCTGTTAGTTCCCGGGTAAGATCAGGTGACTGGGGCCGGAACGGAAACGCATCACCGCAGGTCCTTTAGCGTTCGCTCAGTTGTCGGGCAACGTAAGGTCCTCTGTCTGTTCCTTTGGGAAGAAAATATGACACTGTATAGGAGCTGTCTTGTGGAGCACTGGGGAGTAAACAAAGGATAGCAGGGGTTGGTATGAGAACTAGTAAAACAGACCTTTATTACTCCTCCATAAGCCACAACGAGTTTCAACGGTTAGACCGTCTTCATCAGATCTAGTAAGGTAGGCAGACTTGCTGATTTAAATTCCATTTATCTGCAGATTAACCCTATTTCTGTGTGTAAATGGCTTTTTTAGTGTTTACTGGTTGAATTTTAAGGTAAATCGGCAGACCTTACTTGAATCGGCAGACCTTACTCCTCACAAGAACTCCTCCTCTCCTCCCCCCTCATCTCATCCTCCCACAACCGCATACAAGACTTCTCCCGCGCCTCCCCTAGACTCTGGAACTCCCTCCCCCAGCACGTCAGACACTCGCCTACCCTCAAGAGCTTCAAAAAGAACCTGAAAACTCATCTATTCCAACAAGCCTATAACCCATGATGAGACCCAGCGCCGCTCCACCAACCGCTTGGCGCTTACCCCCCCCTATTGTGTCCTCCCCCACCCCCGTAGACTGTGAGCCCTCGTGGACAGGAACCTCTCCCGTCGTGTATCAGCAAGCATTGTCATATGTACTGCTCATATGTACTGTACCTGTCCTTGTTACCCCCACTGCTTATGTAAAGCGCCATGGAACCAATGGCGCTATATAAATAAATAATAATAATAATAATAATAAAATAACAAGGAATATTTCAGTTCAGAATTGTGACTACAGCTGTGGAATAAAGCAGACCATAGCTCTGAGTAATTGTATTTAAGAAGTTGCTGTTTATGTAGATTTTTAACCCCCTCTTCATTGTAATTTGTTACAAAACCTTGTGGGTTTTTTTTTTTTTTTTTTCTTTTTTTGCAGACCAGTGGTTGGTCATTTGTTTGGCCTACACTCACTACATGAGGCTATTTTGGTTACTGTGTATGTGTACAGTTATGAACCAGTTAGTTTAGTCAATGTTTAATGTTCATTTCCTCTAACTAGGTCCTTTGCCAAAAACCTTTGATGATTTCTGGCGTATGATATGGGAACAAAGAGTTTTAAATCATTGTTATGACAACAAGGTAAGCAAACCTGTACAGGATATCGCAGTGTGTCTGTCTTATGGTCTGTACCTCTACTACCAGTTCTAGTAAATGGTAGATTACTTTCTCAACTGCTTAGAGATTGTCAGGAAAGTACTAGCCAACAAGCAAGTAATTATTTCATATAACACAATAAGCATTAATTTTGACACCATGTATAGCAGGGTTCTCAACTCCAGTTCTCAAGGCCCACCAGCAGTGCAGGTTTGTAGGATTTCCTTAGTATTGCACAGGTGACCATTTAATTACATGTACATGATAATTTCATCACCTCTGCAATGCTAAGGAAATCCAGAAAACATGCACCGCTGGTATCTCTTGATGACTGAAGTTGGTAAACACTGCCATATAGGACTTGACTGTTGCAGTCTTTGACCTCAGTTGTGACACCTTGGAAGGCTGCTTGAGACTACTGCTGAACCTAGTGGTTATTTATAGGGCTGTAATCAATGGGGATGGCAGTGTTTCAACAGGTAAGTAATGCTTATTGCGTAAATTTTAAAGCAGTATCTGAGAGCCTCTTGAATTAGTCTGTTATATTGCCACCTATTCTTAAACATTTTGCTCATCTGCTCTAGCACATCAGTCTATATTTTCTATTGGGTGTTAAATCTTGTATGTTTTTCTTATTGTGTAGAGTAATAGAGAGAGGTCGAATAAAATGCGGACAATACTGGCCTCTTGAAGCTGGAAGAAGTGAGGATTCTGGGCACTTTATAATCAGGAATATTCATATAGATCTCTTCCAAGACTTCAAGTTAACCCATTTGGATCTCTACAATAAACAGGTACATAACAAATTTATCTTGGCACCCTGCTCAAGAACTGGTTGTGCACTGTTCTCGCAGTCTGCAGCACCATTGGGAACCAGTGGAGTTAAAAGTGTTCGTATAGTATATATTCTTTCTCTCACAGATTTGTTATGCTTTCTTTCTTTTAGACACCTTCAAATATCTACTGCCTTTTTCTTTTCTCAGACCAATGAAAGTCGAAGTGTTGCCCATTACCAGTACATGAGTTGGCCTGATTTTGGTGTGCCTAAATCTGCTTCTGCCATGTTGGACTTTAGAGCCCAAGTGAAGCAACATCAAGCCATGGCGGTGCAAGCATTGGGGTCAGAGTGGACTGGACATCCTGCTGGACCCCCCATAGTGATCCACTGCAGTGCAGGCATTGGAAGAACAGGTGAATATTACAGCGATATGGGCACAGTACTCAAAATGGTGCTTCACCCAATATTGTACAAGAGTGGGGTGTGCAGAAACAGCCCTACACTGTGGCATTAATATTTGTTTTTTGTTTTTTTTGTGTTACTCTAGTATATTTGTATTGTCATTTACAAGTGCAATCAATGCATATTAGGAGGTGACTTTGCTAAGAGCTTGTCAGATCATATATAATGCATATGTAAGTGTCCTGTGTGTTGATTTTTTTCTGTGTAGAAATACAGTTGAAACCATACATACACTGTATAAAATGACACACATACAAGTCTTTCTCACTATCTGACATGAAATCTGAATAAGCGTTTCCCGTTTTAGGTCAGTTCCCTTTAGGTCACGTTCCCTTTAGGTCACGTTCCCTTAGTTTGAGGGCGCAATTGCGGCGTGTAAATGCGGCATCGGCAACCGTTAAAAATGTGCACGCGCACGTTCGGTTGATACCGATAGCAGGTGATAGTTGCGGCGTGTAAAGGTACCTTTAAAGGGAATCTGTCAGCAGACTTTTGCGATGTAATCTGAAGAGGATAAAACACTGATTTAAATGAGGTCTTATCAAGGTACATGCTGTTTACTTAGTGATTGTTGGTCTACAGCAGAGTGCGAGCCCTAGTCAGACGTCTCCTCTAATGATAAGCTGCTCACTCTTTGCAGACATTGTACATAGAGAGCCTGGTGTGGTTGGCCATCTCAACTCAATAATCCAAGTGAGACATCATTGAAATCAGTGTCTTTTTCTACGTTATGCTGCTCTCAGCTGAGGGAGCAAAATCCTGCTGACAGATTCCCTTTAATAAAAGATTTATTACATCATTTTTTAATTACCATAATTATTATTTGCCAAATAATGAGAGAGAATGTTTTAAGACCTTTTTATTACTTTCTTCAAATTCACAAGTTTACATACATTTCACTAGCATTTGGCACCATTGCTCTTAAGGTACCTTTACCCACCGCAACTGCAGTGAATCAACTGCTACGCAATCAGGATTTTCATCACGGTTGCTATGAAGTTGTGACAAAATTGCGGCGTGTAAATGTTCAACTTGCCCATGATTTTCGAAGTTGAGCCCATTTGCAGTTTCAGAGCCTTGTTTTAAAATCAGAGTCAACCCAGAAGGTGAATTGCCCTGGCATTGGCGTGTAAACGGGCGATAGGGATGGAATCTGCGTCGCCTAGTGATTTCCCAGAGGCGTGCCACAGCGTGCTGGATACCGCGCCCCATCAGCGATGATTGGTGGAGGGCTACTGTGTTTCCATTGGCTGTCCCTTCACAGGGTGCCATATTAAAGGAGCTGTCCATTAACACTACACAATAGCAATGGCATCATGTATTAGCCAGGCTTCCTGCGCAGGCGTGTTTGGGGCGCGGAATACACAACTCTGTCACGCCTATGTTCTTGTGGCGCTGCACAGGTACGCCCACATTCCCTTAGTGCTTGTGGCGTGTAAAGCGGCGACGGCATTCAACCGGATGTTTCGCGCAGGATCAGTCTCAACTTCCAGGGAACCACGTTCCCTTAGTTTGAGGGCGCAATTGCGGCGTGTAAATGCGGCATCGGCAACCGTTAAAAATGTGCACGCGCACGTTCGGTTGATACCGATAGCAGGTGATAGTTGCGGCGTGTAAAGGTACCTTTAAAGGGAATCTGTCAGCAGACTTTTGCGATGTAATCTGAAGAGGATAAAACACTGATTTAAATGAGGTCTTATCAAGGTACATGCTGTTTACTTAGTGATTGTTGGTCTACAGCAGAGTGCGAGCCCTAGTCAGACGTCTCCTCTAATGATAAGCTGCTCACTCTTTGCAGACATTGTACATAGAGAGCCTGGTGTGGTTGGCCATCTCAACTCAATAATCCAAGTGAGACATCATTGAAATCAGTGTCTTTTTCTACGTTATGCTGCTCTCAGCTGAGGGAGCAAAATCCTGCTGACAGATTCCCTTTAATAAAAGATTTATTACATCATTTTTTAATACAACCTTACTTTGCAGCATTTTGATTCTCATTGTATACATTACATTATAGTTTACCTGCCTGTTGTAAGTATATGTACATATATATGTATTTAAAGTAGAAAAATGTAATCTGCTAATTCTGTTCATTTCTTGTATCAATAGGTACCTTTTGTACTTTGGATATTTGTTTATCCAGGTTGGAGAACATTGGGACAGTGGACGTTCTACAGACAGTGAAGAGAATGAGAACTCAACGTGCTTTCAGTATTCAAACCGGGGATCAATATTACTTTTGTTACATGGCAATTATTGAATACGCACAAAGAAAGAGTCTCCTTGACCCTGTGGAATGGTCCGACACTGAATTTGAAACAGATAGCGAGTGAATATTCCCTCTCCATGGTACTAAAACATGTTTTGTGGGCGTTTCCTTGGCCATAGCTGGTCCATTCTAAACTGGGTAGTGCTGGATGGTGCTGCCCCCTTGCTGCCATGCAGTAAAGTGCAGATCCCTTCAGTACACCTTAGGTTTGAGCTATTAAAGCACTGGAAAGTGTCATAATTTATTGTAGCATGAATGCAATGGAGTAACTTGCACATCATTTTCTAGACTTGAACTAAACTGTACTTTTTTTTTTTTTTTATTTTTTCTTTGCTGCTCCGCGCAGAAAGAACTATGTACAATTGGTCACAGATCCCTTTGTAAAGTGTGTAGTATGTTGTAGATTTGTTTAGTCCTTCTTTTTATGATTTTTTATTTTTTTTATTTTAATGTCCATTGTAATGTATCCTCAAAAGATTGTCTGTAACATTCAACCAATGTCACCAAGTAGAGATCCACATACCTGGTCACGTTGGCACTGTTGTATATAGCTAACCTTAACCGAATCCAAGTTTCCCAATTGATGAATCTACATCAAAGACTGAAGGTTGTGTCAAGACGAATTGCCAGTTACTGGTTAGAAGTGTTATGCAAAATCTCACTCATTCTCCTTAATTCTTTCACAAGTGGAAGGGTTAAGATAAAAGCCTTAAGCTATGTTTGGTTTGTTTGCGTTTTCTTTAGGATAATGGTTATGAAAGGCTGTCTCTTTGGTTTATTTTTCCTCTTTTTATTTTTCCTTTTTGCTGGACACTACATATAGTGTAGGGTTTTGCATACCATATTACACTGCCTGCATTGATGTGCCTTTTTAATGTATTATGTGTAGCACAAAAGTCATAATTTATCCAAATTAAAAGACAAATGCCTGCATTTATATTCTCAGGGGCCTTTCTAATTTCCATGTGTATTAGGGGGAAAGGAATCGTTTTTTGTTTGTTTTTTTTATCTTCTCTGTCCCTTCCATGTACTTGAGAACAGAATTCTTTAACAGTTATATTATTTTTAATATCAATAATGTCTTTCTGAAATGTAATTATTTTGTACGTTAACAGTATTACTTTTTTCCTCCAGTTTGGTACGACTGACTACATGACAGTGGCCGTGTAAAGAGAAAACCGAATCCGGCTTACTGTGTTTATAAGACTACATAATCATTGTAAATGTTTATATATGCTTTGGGATTGCAAAAAATAGAATGCATTTATTTCCTTGCCATATTTAAAATTACAGGACATGTTGGTACTAGACTGGCAAAATACATGGGAAGAGCTACTAGGATGAACTTGTATGACAGATTAAATATTTCTTTAGCCTTCAATGTTGTCTGGTTTTTCTTTCTGATCCGTTCAGTATTGTGGTTGTAATTTATAAAGTATAGAGGTTAAGGCTGAATTCAGACAGAACGTTTGTGCTCTGTTATTATTTGTTCCGTTTTTGCAAAAAAAAGCATTATAAACACATTATTCCGTTCGTGCTGCTTTTTTGCTCCCTATTTGGGAGAGACAGGCAGAAACACACACACCTACCCTTCCCCGGCGATGCCACTGTGAGATCCGGTGATGTCTTCTTTCCGGGTATCGGCAGGACCTGTGGGTAGTACGGGTACTTGCAGGACCTGGGCCCCATGTGACTCTCAGGCTGAGTCACATGGGTAGGTCTTGGAAATACTGTATCCAAATGTCCACAGGTCCTGCTGATGCCCGGGGCAAAAGACCTCACCGGAGCTGTTCAGACATCGTTTTTGACTGCATCATTAGTGGTGCAGAAAGTGCACCAGAAAAACGGACCAATAATTCACATGCTCGTTATTTTATGGATGCAGTTTCTGCACCATTAACGCAGCTGTTAAACGCTGACGTCTACACAGCAAACTTAAAATCCCATTTACTTTGCTGGCAGATGGAAAAAAAATGCAGCACCAAAAACATCAAGTGTAAACATATCCTAAAGGGAACTTTTCACTAAGATCAACTCTCCCCTGCGTGGTCATGTAGATGTCACACCCCTTCACCACCCCTTCTTCTCCAGCCTGTTTTCACCTTCCTGACTAGGCCAAATCTTTTCAATTCTGACACTTTGTAGTCGTAACTCCGGAACGCTTCAATATATTCGTGACTCTCAGATTTTTTTCGTGGCACGTTATTTGGTCTATATCAGGCGTATGGAACTCCAGTCCTCGAGGGCCGCAAACAGTGCAGGTTTTCAGGATTTCCTTAGTATTACACAGGTGATAACATGATCACTTGCACTGGTGATGATTCCAATCCCTGTGCAATACTAAGGAAATCGTGAAAACCTGAACTGTTTGCGGCCCTCGAGGACTGGAGTTCCCCACCCCTGGTCTATATGATTTGCATTTACTGTAGAAATATTGTAAATTTGACAAATTTCTAAATTTCTCAGTTTTTTTTTATGCCCTTAAACCAGATAGTTATACAGTTGTGGCCAAAAGTATTGAAGTATTGGCACCCTCAGCCTAATACTTGGTTGCACAACCTTTAGCCAAAAAAACTGCGATCAACCACTTCCGGTAACCATCAATGAGTTTCTTACAATGCTCTGCTGGAATTTTAGACCATTCTTCTTTGGCAAACTGCTCCAGGTCCCTGATATTTGAAGGGTGCCTTCTCCAAACCACCATTTTTAGATCTCTCCACAGGTGTTCTATGGGATTCAGGTCTGGACTCATTGCTAGCCACCTTTTGAAGTCTCCAGTGCTTTCTCTCAAACCATTTTCTAGTGCTTTTTGAGGTGTGTTTTGGGTCATTGTCCTGCTGGAGGACCCATGACCTCTGAGGGAGACCCAGCTTTCTCACACTGGGCCCTACATTATACTGCAAAATTTGTTGGTAGTCTTCAGACTTAATAATGCCATGCACACGGTCAAGAAGTCCATTGCCAGAGGCAGCAAAGCAACCCCAAAACATCAGGGAACCTCTGCCATATTTGACTGTAGAGACCATGTTCTTTTCTTTGAATGCCTCTTTTTTTTCTCCTGTGAACTCTATGTTGATGCCTTTGCCCAAAAAGCTCTACTTTTATCTCATCTGACCAGAGAACATTCTTCCAAAACGTTTAGGCTTTCTCAGGTAAGTTTTGGCAAACTCCAGCCTGGGTTTTTTGTGTCTCGGAGTAAGAAGTGGGGTCTTCCTGGGTATCCTACCATACAGTCCCCTTTTCATTCAGATGCCGAAGGATAGTACGGGTTGACACTGTTGTACCTCGGACTACAGGGCAGCTTGAACTTGTTTGGATGTTAGTCGAGGTTCTTTATCCACCATCCACACAATCTTGCGTTGAAATCTCTTGTCAATTTTTCTTTTCCGTCCACATCTAGGGAGGTTACGCACGGTAGACACAGGAACATTCAGGTCTTTGGAGATGGACTTGTAGCCTTGAGATTGCTCATGCTTCCTCACAATTTGGTTTCTCAAGTCCTCAGACAGTTCTTTGGTCTTCTTTCTTTTCTCCATGCTCAATGTGGTACACACAAGGACACAGGACAGAGGTTGAGTTAACTTTAATCCATGTCAACTGGCTGCAAGTGTGATTTAGTTATTGCCAACACCTGTTAGGTGCCACAGGTAAGTTAGAGGTGCACAAATCACACACTCTCGTCCGCACCACGAACGCGACATGTTGCATTTCTGGTGCGGACGAGTGTGTGTGATTTGTGCGCAGGCGTACGCCTGCGCACAGATCACGTATGGCAGTGAATGAGTGCGCACGGTCATACGCAGCACCATGCGCTCCCATTATAAAGATAGGGGCTGGGGTGGTGTGTCCTGGCATCAACCATGCAGGACGCTTGACACTGGAGCTCCAGCATCGGCGCCCATTAAAACAGCGATTTCTACTGCTCTCAGCCTCCCCAGCGCGGCACAGACAGAAGCACCAGATACAGCTCACTCGGAGGATCAGCAGGATGCCTAGACCGTCGCTCCGGAGTAAGGAGCGATCGCCCAAGGTGACAGACTTCTTCTCCCCGGGCTCCGCTCCGGCTTCCCGCTCTAAGATGGCGCCGGCTGAGTGCCTATCAGCGCGCTCTTCCCGCTCTCCCCGCACCTCTAACAGCCCGAGGTCAGGGGGAGACGAGCTGGACGATAGTACTCCGGTCACGCTGGGCTGCCTGAGGGGCTTGCTTGACTCCCTACGCAGATCCTTACAGGCTGATATAAGAGATTACATAGGAGAATGAAGGGAGGACATGGCCGCCATGGGGGAGCGCACACAGCACCTTGAAACCAAAATGGCGGAGTTTGCCACAGCTCATAATGAGCTTGCAGATAGTTACCAGGGAGTGGAGCAGGATATCAAGACCCTAAGAGCAGTAACCTGGGATCTGGAGGATAAGTTAAGAAGAAACAACCTGAAACTCGGGGGCATCCTAGAAGCAGAGGGAGAGGAGGACATTAAATGAACAGTACACACATTCCTCTGTTCTATATTGTCAGACATGCCTGTCTCTGTACTATTACCGGAAAAAGCATACAGGCTCCCAAGACCCCCTAACATCAGGCAGGATCTGCCCAGAGACGTCTTCCCTCCCCCAGACCTAGAGACATGATGACATGATTCTACAGAAACTAAGACCGCATCCTCTTGTCTCTGGGGACTACCAGGGATGGCGGGCTTACCCGGATCTCTGCCAAGGCACATTGGCAAGACGCAGAGACTTTGCACCTCATTGCAAAATCCTTCGGGATAGAGGCATACAGTATTCTTGGGGCTCTCCAGTAAATGTATCCTTTAGATATAAAGGCAACAGACATGTCTTTACATCTCCTTCCAAACTCAAGATGGCCCTTGGAGACTGGAACTTACAGCGATCCCCTACTTCTCCTTCAGCTGCCTCCAAGAAACAGCGGGGAAACTCTGGAAGTCCCCCCAACCTTCGAGAGGCTGAGAAATGACCTCTAACAAATACTATGGGAATTGCTGATGCCGGTTAATTTGATTTTCCAGCCTAATTTTCCGGTTATTTAGGCTGTGGTGTTGTGAGCAGTGAGTTGCACTTCCACCGAGGTGACACTCTCCCGCCTTTGCTGAGGCTGGGAGGGCTAGGAAGCTCACACTGATTCTCCCCCATATTCCGGTCTCGTCCTGCTTTGCGGGAAGAAGATTGGTTAATACTTATATTTTCACATTAGTTTGTGTTTATGTTTTTATGTGATTGTTGTTCTGCAATCTGTATTTTTTATTTAATTTGTTCTTTTCGTTCTCCCTTTTACGCCTCTCCTCACTCTCCCCTTCCATCATCTCTCCTTTCCCCCTCAGCTCTAAATTCTTTACCTCTATCTGCAGTTCTAAACATTCCTGCCTTGGTGTAGGTGGTGTCTATCTACGTTTTGTACGGTTTTGAACAGATTGAGGTACTGCTACTTAGCGAAAATGAGCATCACAATAGTGTCATTTAATGTTAACGGCCTTATCGCCCCCTGTAAAAGAGCAATACTCTGGCAACACCTGAAAAAAACTCAAAATGATGTAGTGTTTTTACAGGAGACTCACCTGTTGGGGAGGGACCACCCCAGATTGGCCTCGGCTCTCTACCCAACACAATTCCTAGCCGGGGGGGGGCCTCTAAAAAAAAATCTGGGGTGGCCGTTCTGATCCACAGATCGGTCTCATTTAAATTGATTGAGGTGTCTGATCTGGCGGGCAGATACGTCATCGTGTTATGTCTCCTTAATGACAAGCCATACACACTTGCCTCTATCTATGGGCCGAACACGGGTCAAGTGCGATACATGAAGTCCTTTTTATCCAAGGTCACCTCCGTGGCCCAAGGCAGTAAGATCATAGCGGGGGACTTTAATATACCAATAAATAAACAATTGGATTGCTCAAGGTCATCCCTTTACCGGTCGGAATTGGGCCACATTGTCTCTACACATCATCTCCATGATGTGTGGAGGTATATGCACTCTTGACGAAAGAGATTATACCTTTTATTCCCATCGCTACAAGTCACAGAGTAGACTCGACTATTTCCTGATTGATGATTCCCTGCTGCCAAAGTGCCTGGATTCGAGCATAGGGTCCATCACGTGGTCCAACCATGCTCCGGTCTCACTCAGGATAGCCGACTCTGCTGCAACTCGCCCTCCATCCAGCTGGAAAATCAATGCATACCATCTGACTTCTCCCTCTAATGTTGAACAACTCTCTGAGGCCATTAAGCTTTACTTTGAAGAAAACTCCACAGTAGATATGCCCCCAGACACCTTGTGGTTCACCCATAAGGCGGTCTTTAGGGGCTTGCTCCTCAAAATGGCGGCTACAGCAAAAAGAAAATACGACAAAACCCTACGTACACTACTTGAAAAAATTAAACTGGAGGCTCTCCAGAGAGAATCGCGGTTGACTGTACAGCCTCCTGACTTAGTGACGGCCAGACAAGAGCTTCTCACTTTGCTCCTTGCTCGAGCAGAACATCAGCTCAAGAAGTCTGGTTGCAATGGGAGACAGAGCTGGAACATTGCTAGCCAGGAGAATTAAAAAAAGGGAATTACAGACAAAAATCCCCTTCATACGTAGAGGAGATGGTACAATGGTGCACAACCCTATAGCAATAGCAAACGAATTCAGGTCCTACTACAACTCCTTATATAACCTACGGGACTCTGAGTCGGTTCCTCAGCCTTCGACTGAATCTATTAAGGCCTTCTTGGATTGGGCTAGGCTTCCTGCCCTTTCCGAGGAAGAACTTGGGATGCTTAATGCACCCTTTACTGAAAAAGAGGTTCAGGGGGTTATTGCTTCCGCCAAAAAACGAACTGTGCCAGGACCTGATGGGTTCTCGTTCCAGTACTACTCCTGTTTTTCGCAGCTTTTAACAAGACCCTTGCTGGACCTCTTTAACTTTTGGCGTAGTGTGGGAAGCATTAGAAGGGAGGAGTTGGAGGCAATTATAGCCACTCTTCCCAAACAGGGCAAAACACCTGACTCCCCGGGCAACTTCCGCCCAATCGGTTTACTTAATTGCGATGTAAAACTATATGCTAAACTCCTTGCTAATAAGCTTGGAGAGGTATTACCTACCCTGGTGGGACTGGAGCAAGTGGGATTTGTCCCGGGGAGACATGCTAGTGATGGCACGAGGAGATTGGTGGACTTGATGGAGATCATGGAGAGGAGGGGGGCTCCCGATGCATTCCTGTCCCTTGACGCTGAGAAAGCGTTCGACAGGGTGCACTGGGGGTACCTGCAAGAGGTTCTCCAAAGATTTGGAGTAATAGATGACTTCCAAAGGGCCATCATGGCTCTTTACTCCTCTCCCTGTGCTTCGGTCAAGGCATCGGGCTTCATGTCTTCTGTATTTACCATTTCCAACTGAACCAGGCAGGGCTGCCCCCTCTCCCCGCTGATTTTTGCCTTGGTAATGGAACCCCTGGCTGCGGTGGTGAGGGCAGACCCTGACATTCGGGGAGTGGAGGTGGGGCATGTAGAGCCTAAGATCGGGTTCTATGCGGACGATGTGGTCTTCATGTGCTCGCAGCTCCCCTCCACGATCCCGAAAATTTTAAAAGTTCTGGAGGACTTCTCCCGTGCATCCTATTACAAATTGAACATGACTAAATCTTCTTTCTATCCCATCAATATCTCGGAATCTGAACAGGAAGTCATCAGGGGGCAGTTCTCGTTCGCCTGGGCAGAGGAGGGTTTCACCTAACTAAGCTAAACAAAATTGTTCGATACAACTGCGAATCCTTGCTCAAGTGTCCAAAGGGAATTGGAGAGTCATTCTGGCCTTCTTCTGTCGTGGATGGCCAGAATTCAAATTATTAAAATGACTTGCCTTCCTAAGATACTATACCTACTGAGGTGTCTCCCCCTCCTTATTCCGGATAAATTCCTGCGAGCGTTCCGAATAGCAACTAAAGTTCTTACTTTACATACCTCAGCAGGGGGGTTGGGAGTCCCGGACGTCCATTCCTACTATAAAGCAGTAGACCTTGAGGCAGCAGTAGACCTTGAGGTGGTCGCGGGAACAGACCTCTTTGGCTTCAAATTGAAGCCTTTTTTGCTCCCAAACAATCCACTCGGCTGTTACTGGAAATAAATTTGTTAAAACATTCCCCGGTATCAGGAGGCCTATCCTCCATTAGTACTTTACTGAGATATGGTCCCGGGAGGGCGGGGACCTGCTATCCTTTCTGCATAGATACATCACACTTGATGCGGTAGAACACTCAATTGGGTTTCTGTCCCTCCAAAATAGGAAGCTGAAGGGAGTTCATTTTCTGCATCAAACTATGGAAAGGGGTAGCTTGAGATCTTTCTCGGCTTTGGCGGACAGTTTTGCCATCCCCAAAAACGACTTTTTCAAATATTTACAGCTGCGGCATTTCCTGGCCTCTGTCTCCCTGCCTGTTTCGTCCCAGGAGCTTTTTAACGGCTCTCTGCAGGCTTTCTTTAAGTCGAAGGGCGCCAGCTCTGGTGGTGTCTCCATCATCTACAAAGCACTTCTGAACCAACACACTAGACAGAAGCTCATGTACATGACTAAATGGGAGAGGGGTGTGGGGTTTGTTGCACCCTTAGAGGCTTGGCAGAAGGCGGCCACTCACGTGTCTCTTTATTCGTCATGCATAAACCACTTGGAGCAGGCAAAGAAGCTCTAGCTTCACTGGTACCTGACCCTGGACCGAATAGCTAAGTTTGGGGGCAGAGATTTTCCTTCATCTCGTCTGTGTTGGCGGGGTTGCCCCACATTGGGGTCCCCTGCTCACATTTGGTGGGATTGCCCAATTATAAAACCTTTCTGGGGCGAAGTTGAGGACATGCTTGGCTTGCTTACGGGGCTCCCATTGGCGCTGGAACCCCCGGTTGCTCTGTTGGGCCTGGGTCTTGACTCCTAAGATTCTGTGCCCTATTATCACTAATATATTGGTAGTGGCAAGATTGTGTCTGGCATCCAAATGGAGGTCCCCGAATCCCCCATCTAAGGCGGAGCTAGTTAATCGTATAAATTTACACTTCCAATATGAGCTTCTCTTAGCTCACGACCTCCCCACGACAAACAAAATATTGAATTGATGGGATCCCTGGACACAGTCAGCCCTTAATACTATAGAGGTCACTAGGTGAGTGAACTGAATGTGACATATAATTACGAGCCATAATGCATTACGGGGGTGGGACGACAGGGTCTTATCCTACTGTTAACCCTTGCAAATTTATATGGTCTGAAGTGATACTTGTGAATTGCTCTTTATGTCTCATTCTCCCCCTATTTTCCTCCCTCTTATTCTTCCTTTCTTCTCATTTTCTGTTATTGTATGTGATAATTTTCTGTATTTTTTTCAGGCTCGACTCTTATTTCCGATGTTAGAGCCTTGCTATGTTCAATTGGTGATTTGCGTATTCATTGTAATCCTTGTAATAAAAACACAATGGTTTAAAAAAAAAAAGATAGGGGCTTGCAGTGCTGCGGTCACATTGCGGATCCCCTCCGCAAATGTGAAGGTAGCCTTATACATAACAATTGCAACATGTCTACTTCACATGAGCATCATTTTTGCAACCTATTTTAATGTTGAAAGGGTTAAAATTTTATCAACTACTTCTCATTTACGAACAAACTTTACAAAACTTTCTCCTTCGCCTCATTGGGGGACACAGGACCTTGGGTGTTATGCTGCTGTCCACTAGGAGGCGACACTAGGCAGAATCTGCAAAAGTTAAGTGGCTCCTCCTCCGCAGTATACACCCCTGGAGCAGGCATTGCCTCACCAGTTTTTGCTTAGTGTCTGAAGGAGGTACACATTCTTACTCTCTCTCCATTATTTTTACCTTTTGAAGCTGCATTTTTACTTTTTGAAGGGACATGTCGACCACAGATACCTCCCCAGACTCCATAGTTGAGCCTCTGGGTCGAGCTATTTTGTCAGATAAGGGCTATTCCTTCCTCGGCCCTCCACTGTTGGAGGTGCAGGGTTAAAGTGATTTCCAGACCTGCCGGTTCTGAGGCCCGCACTCCTCCCCAGTCCCCACAGATGGGGCTCTGGGTCGCAGTAATGCTCCATGTCCCCACCCCAAGCAGCAAGACAGATGGAGAAGAAAACCGGCAAAGGGGGCCCCGAACCTCGGCTCCCATGGGAAAATGAAGGCCTTACATCTCCTCAACCGGCACCAGGTAACATCTGGGTTGCAGTATTGGGGCCCATGGGATCTACAGACGCCCTCCCCATTCCCCTGGCTGGGAACCTGGGTTGAGACACCAGCTTCAGGTGCCCTCCATAGCACTGTCTGGTGCATGGCTATTCCCTTGGCTGCAGGGCCCCCCAAGGCTGTTCACAGCCTCTGCTGTGAAGAGCCTACAGAGCTTACATAGTGGGATTGCATCACCATCCTCCCCATTTCCCCTATTCATCAGGGCCTTGGGTTGAGGACACACTGCTCCTATGATAGAACAGAGGGCACTTACCCTGTCATCTTATTCTCTCCCCTCTTTGCAGCGATTCCCCAGCAGTAAGTACTGTGGGCTACAGCTCCTCAGTACCTCTGGCCTGTGCCCCCTTGCTGAGGCAGCGGTGGGGCTTCTGGGGCGGCGAGACTGCCTGGGCAGACCGGCGGCGGTCCCACACTGCGGAACCGGCAGGGCTGGTACACTTCCGCGCCGGCCTCTTCCCTTTCCCGGGGCCACCATTTACTTGAGGCCCCGTCTCCGGTCTAGCGTCCCGGGTACCGCCCGCCCTTCTGCTGATGTCAGCGCGGGTAGTCCACGCCCAGGCCGCATCACAAAGGGGGCGGGTCAGACTCCCCTGGCTGCATCTTGCACGTCTTTTCCTTAGCTGGCCCGCGTTTTTCACTGGCCCGCCCCCCTTCTCCACGGTCGCCATGACAGCCCTCCTTACAAAGCCACTCTGCATGGCAAGCAGGAGGAGAATGTAATACATTCACAGGCACTATGGAAGTAAAATTCAGTAGTGCAGATCACATCAGGGACCACTGACAAACACTAAGGAATACTGCAAAGCATGTTTTCATTAACCCTTGCTGTTTGTCATCACAGGCTGTAAGGAACTTGCATAGCATGTTCCATCTACGCTGTGCTCCTAGAACAGAGGGCACTTCAATCCCTTCCTGTTTTCTGTCATACATGGCTGCAGACCGCTGGTACAAGCAGTACAGAACATCGAGAGCATGTTCCATCTATGCTGTGTTTTTAAATCAGGAGACAATTCAATCCTCTCCTGTCTATTCCTTATTTTGCTGCGGAGCGTTCTTAACTCTCGGTGGTGCTCACTCTGCCAGGCTGGGGCCTCAAGCGCTGTACAGGGACCCGCAGGTCCCACCACTGATCCTTAGCACACTGCGTTCCAACAAACACCTTAGCCCCCCACAGAGGGGACCTGGGTTGGATTAAAACACCGCTAGATCAGAGATCTTAACCTTGTTGGAGGTACCCAATCCACCGATTTTCATATGCACATTCACCGAACCCTTCTTTAGTGATAAATCTACATGCAGCCGTCAGGAGTGTGTTGACCTCCATGGTGGAGGCTCCGCCAAAACCGTGAGACCAATACATCGTACCCCTGGGGTTTTGATCCCGATTAAGAACCACTGCTCTAGATGGACCGACATTCTCCTTTCCCGACCCCCCCCCCCCCCCCCATTGTTGGGGAGCCCCCCATAATCGGGGAGCTGGGTCGCAATTCAGGTAACTCACCTTTGCCTGACACCAAATACTCGTCCAACACTCCCCTTCCCAGACCCCCAGACAGATGGGACAACTGAGTTCCAGTGGACTCACTACGAGTTTAGCTGTTAGGTTCCTTCCTCGCCCCTCACAATTGGACAGCCCAGTTAAGATTGATGCAACCTACAAATTACCCCACAAATGTAAGGTGTCCCAGGACTGTTAGCCAATACTCTCCAGATCCCACAGCTGGAGTTCTGATTGGCGGAGATGACAACCCAGTCTCACAAGACACAGGCTAATACGCTGTGATCCGCAGCTGCACGGGTAATTCAGCTAATGGTCTCTGGAATCTACGACCCATGGCATATTCCCTTCTTAGCTCCCCATTGTTGTAGGTGCTGGGCTGTAGCCAAGATTGCTATAATGCCATATTCCTTCCTCAACATCCCACTGTTGGGGACTCGGGTTGAATTTGTGACTGCACAGGCCTAACCGGCCTAGCTACCCAGCCTACAAAAACAAAATTCTGGATCGCAGAACGCAGACCAGGTGTCCAGCTGCCTATCTCCTCACTGCACCTATACTAGGTACTTGAGTTGAGATAACGCTCACAAGCACTCTGCACAGCCTGTTCCAAAACAGGACATCACAGTCTCCAGACTGCGTTAACCCAATAGAGGGGCCCTCCAGTCCCTTGTATGGCTGTAGCCCGAACCTTCTTCCCTGTCAGTCCCTTCTCGACTCGAGAGTCAAAAGAGGATACTGGAAGATCTGAAGCGCAAAAATACGAAGTTTTTTTTTCCCAGCCTGAAGTTGGCCATGTCTATACTTCATTTCAGGAGTTTCCCATATCCGGACGTCTTAACCACTAATGCATGCTTTTCAGTGACTACTAACCGTGTCATTTTCACTGTACACGTTGAAGGAGTTGGTTGTCGGATTAACCTGCACAAGTCTACTACAATTCCAAAGCTGCGTACTCCGGTTGACTACATGCTGCAGCATCACATACAGAGTCTCAGCCATATAGGACACACAGCATCGGAGGAAACAGCGGCCTTTAGCTGCAACACATATACAACTCTAGTCCAACTTCCCCAAACAACGCATGGATTCTTTGGCTGGTCAGCTTCAGTCTTTTTCTGCTGTCTCCTCAATCCTTCTCAACTGTCAGGAGACTCCTAGACAGGATAGTGACAGCATGGAAGGCAATTCCATCATAATGCATACCAGTAGTCTCGTCCATACTCAAAGATATCCCCAATCTATGACTATTCGAGTAGTATGTCTAGTACTGACATTATTCAGTCACCGTCTGGCAGTCAAACAGGTCAGGATACAGCCAGACAATGCCACAGCTGTGGCACATGTCCGCTACCAGGGTGAAACATACAGTCTCAAGTGATGACAGACGTTCGCCACATCCTTCACCGGGTACAATCCTTGAACACTGTACTGTCAGCTATTCTCATTCCAGGTGTACTCATCTAGGAAGTGGTTTTCCTAACCTACCAAGAGATGGACTCAAGGAAAAGGTCCCTTCCTCTGCAGGTCCTCCGCCCTAATGTACCCGTATGACTGATTTGTTGTCGTTTTTAACACTTGTCGTTGTCTACCCTCTCATTTGTGAAGCGCCATGTAACCTAATGGCGCTATATATAAATACTTTATTATTATTATTTTTATTATGTCCTCCGTCTAGGCTGCCACCGCCAGGGAACTACAGATGTGGACCTGACTGTGTCACGCCTCAATGCCAAGGTTCCGTTCTTCTTGGCCAGGTCCTAGGATCCGCAGTCAATAGGACAGTTGCACTAGTCTAAGACTGGACCCCTTTTTTCCGACTCCCCTATATTCCTCCCCTACTACCAGGATATTGCGAAATGTCAAACAAGAATGTCGCCGGATCATCCTTGTGGTCTCAGACTGGCCCAGAGGCGCTTGGACGCAAATGTTGCGCAACCCATACCAGCAGTACCAAGAAGACTAACAGATAGTCCATACTTGCTCTCCCAGGGTCAGTTCTCCCTTAGAAGTCATCAACTCTGAACTTAATGACATAGCCTTTGACAACTGGAACTTAACCCAAGAGTTTTTTTCTTAGGATATTGTAGCGACCATAGTCACAGCAAGGAAACCAGCCTTATCGACCATAGGCCATCACACGTGTATTCGTTTTGTTTTTCTGCTTCGGACTCCTCTAGAGGTCATTCCCCTCGGCCCTATTTCATACCAATATCTCTGTCTCTTCCACTCAGACCTAGACTCAGGTCTGTCCTTAGGGTCCCTCACACAGCAGGTTGTAGTCCGTTTCACCTTATTCCAAAAAAAAAAAAAAAAGTTGCCACCAGACTTCTAGGAAATCCCTTCTTTCCAAGGATCTGCCGTTTACTTTCTCCATACAACAAACCTACACCCGTGGGATCTGCATTTCGATCTCGCGACCCTACAAGAATCCCCTTTTGAGCCTCTATAGGATATTACCCTTAGCATTCCCATCCAAACCCGTGGCACTTACTTTTCTCTGCAGAGGTAGCAGTACTTACAGCTCCCTCAGGCAATATATCGTTTCTGGTCTTTCTCCTGGACAAGATTGCCCTACGGCTGATTCCATCCTTTTTTTCTAATGCGGTATAATCCTACCTAAATGAAGACATCTCTCTGTCTTCGCTGCACCCGACTTCAGTCTATTCGGCCCGCAGAAACTACATATGCAGGATCTTGTCAGGAACCTACGCATTTAGGTATCCGACACAGTGCCCTCCGAAGAGGTCTGATTCTTCTCTTCCTTCTTCCAGAGGGCAGGAATAGTCACGTTAGTCTCTACAGCTTCTCTAACCACGGGGAATTGCCTAACCATTCAAGACGCTTATACCATCAAACCTCATGCCATCCGGCAGGGTCATGGCACATTCTACTACGGGCGTGGGGGCCTCCTGGGCCGTTCGGCACCAGGTGTCTACGCAAAAGGAGTGTAGGCAGCCAAATGGCCAGCCCACACGTCATTAAGTCACTACAGTGCTTGCACTCAGTTCTCGGCACACGCTGGTCTAGGTAGACAGCTGCCACCTGTCAGTGCATGGTTCTTCACTGACCAGGCTCAGCGTTATTAGTTCAATTGTTCTTTCCCACCCAGGGACTCCTTTGGGACGTCCCACGGTCCTGTGTCCCCCAATGAGGCGAAGGAGAAAAGAAGATGTTTGTGTACTCACCGTAAAATCCTTTTCTCTTAGCCTCTAATTGGGGGACACAGCACCCACCCTATTGCCCTTATGGGCCTTTTCTACAGTTCTTACAAAGCTTCTCAGCTGTTACAGGGTTGACATGTCTACTCATGCTTGCCTATTATCACCCTATTAACTGTTGAATGTTTCAATTTGTGCCTGTTTTGTTACAGGCCTTGTAGTACTGTAAGCCTGTTTAGTTACAGGCCTCATTATACGGTTATTACTCCGTTAACTCTTCACGATTTACTCATACGCCTGCTTAGTTGCAGGACTTATTGTACTAATTTTACTCTGCTAACTTTTACATGTTTATACACTGTTATTACCTTGTTAGCTATATCTGTTTTACTGTTATTATCTGTTAACTCTCCTACTGCTTTAGCACAAAACTGGTGAGGCAATGCCTGCTCCAGGGATGTATACTGCGGAGGAGGAGCCACTTAACTCTTTTGCAGATTCTGCCTAGTGTCACCTCCTAGTGGACAACAGCATAACACCCACGGTCCTGTATCCCCCAATTAGAGGCTAAGAGAAAAGGATTTTACGGTGAGTACACAAAAATCTTTTTCTAGGGACCACATCACATTTGAAGTAACTTTGAGGGTCCTGTGTGATAGAAAGTACCCAAAAGTCACATCCTTTTAAAAAATTGCACCCCTCAAAGTGCTTAAGAATTAAAGGGAACCTGTCACCTCGATCTTCTCTAACCCCCCAACCCCCCCCAACCTATCATTAGCTGTCCCTGCACCTTCCGAGCTGTTCCATAACCATCCCCGTCTCGCCTAAAAGGGCCCAATAAAGAGGGAGATAAGAGGGAGATAAAGAATTATATACTTACATGTAATCTGGATCCATAGTCTGCGGTCCCGGTGCATTGTGGGGGCTGATCACATGGTACGGCCCGGCGCATATTGAAGCTGAGCCAGTGACGTCATAAGCCCCCACAATGGACCGGATGTGACTTTCTGGCCAGTGCATATGCATCAGAAGAGGCGGGAATTTTCAAATGAGATCAAGGGATGGATCAATGACTCCCAGCGGGGCGTGCTGCAAGGAAGCGAGGAGTGGGAATGGAGCCCCAGAGCCCGCCCACCGCAGACTATGGACCCAGACTACATGTAAGTATATAAGTGTTTCTCCCTCTTTATAGGGCCCTTTTAGGTGAGACAGGGATGGTTAGAGATCAGCTAGGAAGGTTCAGGAACAGATAGTGATAGGTTAGGGGGGTAGATCAAGGTGACAAGTTCCCTTTAACCCTTTAGGTGCTCCACAGGAATCAAAGCAATGTTGAAGAAAAAAATTTACCTTTTTTACTCAAAAACACTGTCTTAGCCCTAAATTTTTCATTTTTACATGGTTAACATAGAGCAGTGCGGGTATAAGCGGTGATGTCACTGCAGGAGGCAAGGCGGCCGGCCTCCTGCTCTGAACTCACCACCTTTCCCTGCCCTGCTCTGTTAACCATAGAGCAGGGCGGGTATAAGTGGTGATGTCACTGCAGGGGGCGGGGCTAAACAGCCATTTAAAAAAAAACAAAAAACTCTGTGTTATGCTGCAGAAGAGGGAGACAATGATTGGCAGCGTTGGGCAGATTAAACATGCAGGGGGTGTGAGTCTGCCCTTCGGCTCCAGCCTCTAGCCACCTCCTTTCTGGCTGCAGGATGTAAGTTTTCTAAGTGTATTTACTCTGGGTACAGGCTGGGGGACCCCTTGCCTGGATGCAGCAAACATGCTGCATCCAGTGCTGTAATTAGATCACCATGCCTGGTTTGGTGACCGGTCCTCTTTAATGTTGCCACATAGGGGTTTTTTTTGCCTTCCTCTGGATCAGTGTTTCTCAACTCTAGTCCTCAGGACCCACCAACAGATCTTGTTTTCAGGATTTCCTTAGTATTGCACAGATGATAGTTTAATCAGCTGCACTGGGGATAATTCAAACCCCTGTGCAATACTAAGGAAATCCTGAAAAAAGTCCTGAGGACTGGAGTTGAGAAACATTGCTCTGGATCAACATGTTAGGCTATGGGTTGAACAAGATGGACCTAAAGTCTACCTTCAACCTTAAAAACTACCGTATATACTCGCGTATAAGCCGAGTTTTTCAGCCCAAAAATTGGGCTGAAAAGTTACCCCCTCGGCTTATATGCGAGTCACTATACGGGCGCCCCCCCCCCAGAGGTATACAGGCCCCCCCCGTGCTCCTTAAACCTGTAAAGGAAGATGATTATACTTATCGCTGTCCGGCTGCCGTCCCCGCTCTCCATCGCGCTCCTCCATCTGCATCGCGCTCCTCCATCTTCCGGCTTCCTGTCGGCACCGACAATGACGTCATTGTCGGCGCAGAACACAGGAAGTCGGAAGCCGGAAGATGGAGGAGCGCGATGCAGATGGAGGAGCGCGATGGAGAGCGGGGACGGCAGCCGGACAGCGATAAGTATAATCATCTTCCTTTACAGGTTTAAGGAGCACGGGGGGGCCTGTATACCTCTGGGGGGGGGGGGCTGTATACCTCGGGCTGCTGCTGCATATAACATGGGGCTGCTGTATAACATGGGGCTGCTGTATATAAAATGGGGCTGCTGCTGTATAACATGGGGCTGCTGTATATAAAATGGGGCTGCTGCTGTATAACATGGGGCTGCTGCTGTATAACATGGGGCTGCTGCTGTATAACATGGGGCTGCTGCTGTATAACATGGGGCTGCTGTATAACATGGGGCTGCTGTATATAAAATGGGTGCTGCTGTATAACAGGTGCTGTATATAATGGGCTGCTGCTGTATAACATGGGGCTGCTGTGTATAAAATGGGGCTGCTGCTGTATATAAAATGGGGCTGCTGCTGTATAACATGGGCTGCTGCTGTATATAAAATGGGGCTGCTGCTGTATAACATGGGCTGCTGCTGTATAACATGGGGCTGCTGCTGTATAACATGGGGCTGCTGCTGTATAACAATGGGGCTGCTGCTGTATATAAAATGGGGCTGCTGCTGTATATAAAATGGGGCTGCTGCTGTATATAAAATGGGGCTGCTGCTGTATATAAAATGGGGCTGCTGCTGTATATAAAATGGGGCTGCTGCTGTATATAACATGGGGCTGCTGCTGTGTATAACATGGGGCTGCTGCTGTGTATAACATGGGGCTGCTGCTGTGTATAACATGGGCTGCTGCTGTATATAACATGGGACTGCTGCTGTGTATAACATGGGGCTGCTGCTGTGTATACCATGGGGCTGATGCTGCTGTGTATACCATGGGCTGCTGCTGTATATACCCTGGGGCTGCTGCTGTATATACCCTGGGGCTGCTGCTGTTTATACCACTGAGGCTGCTGCTGTATATACCTCTGGGGCTGCTGTATACTACCACTGGGGCTGCTGTATATACCTCTGGGGCTGCTGTATACTAACTACTGGGGCTGCTGCTGTATATACCACTGGGGCTGCTGCTGTATACCTCAGGGGCTGCTGTATACCACACTGCTGAGGGCTGTATACCTGTGCTGGGGTCCACCCTCGGCTTATACACGAGTCAATAGTTTTTCCCAGATTTTGGGGGCCAAAGTAGGGGGTCGGCTTATACACGGGTCGGCTTATACACGAGTATATACGGTATATAGAACATAGAAAGAAACTGAGTCAGAATGTAAATAAAATCGCCAAATCATATAAAGTGAACAAAAAAAGTGTGTGTGTAGTGTCCAAATACCTTGCAATAAATAAGTAAAAACTAAAGTAGTTAAAAGCACAGGGTACTTGGTGCTTACTTTTTTGCAAAAAAAAGGGCTGAAGCCATCCCACCAACACACTGTTACAGAATCTGTTATAATGCATCCCATCCGTGATTCCTCTTTGGGCCTGGTCATACCCAGCATCCTGTTGTTTGAGGGTACTAGGCCAAACAACGGATCATAATATTGTTAGTGTATGGTCCGTCCCAAGATGGGGGGGTCACCTTGTCGTTGGTGGGATGGCTTCAGTACTTTTTTTTTTTGCAAAAAAGCATGTACCAAGTACCCTGTGCTTTTAACTATTTTAGTTTTTTACTTATTTATTGCAAAATATTTTAATAATACACACACTTTTTTTGTTCTTTAGTCGGTTTATATGTTACTATGTAATTCAAGGGTATGTGCATATTGGACGGTTCTGCATCATTGCAGACCGTCAGAAAACCGGAGTAGAATTTCAGGAGATGAAATTCCTGACCTCAGCAGTGTCCATCGTTTTTTGAGCGTTATTTGAGCGTTTTTTTAGCGTTTATACAGCGTTTTCTCGGCGGTTTTCTGGCGGTTTTTCTTGGCGTTTTTAAGACTGTTTTTTGTGCACTTGTAAGCTGGAACCGCTGGAAAAACGCTCAAAAGAAGTCACTTGCTCTATCTTTGAAAACCGGTGGAAAACCGGTGAAGAAAGTGGAAAGGAGAAAAAAAAAACGTTCTAATGTAAACAGCGTTTTCTGAAATCCATTGACTAGCATGTTAATCCAACCGCTGGTTAGGATTAACATAAATTTACATAAAACTCAGCGGAAAACGCTAAAAAACAGCGCACAAAACTTCCAATGTGCACATACCCTAATGCTACAGAAGGAGAGATGATTGAGATCTGCAATGATAGCAAGTTGGGTGAATGGATAGGAGTGTGAGATATGAAGTGTCTGATACAAGAATGGGAGTACAGTACTCAGCTATTCTAAGACGCATGTACACAAAATCAAAATGGTAGTGTAGGTAACTGGCACTAATCCAGGAAATATTCTTGTTTAAATGTGAATTTAGCTGTATTGAGCCTCGGCAATGCGTTCAGGACTAGACTAGCCCTTCAGCCTTTTTACTCAAAAGACACGTCTGGTTCTGAAACATTCTCCAAAGTAAAAAATTCTTATTCAGTGGAAGATAAATAAAGTCTATGTAAACCTTTTTTTATTGTTGATTTGCTTTCTAAAGCAATGTTAAGCAACCTCCTACATAGTTTTCGTCGCAAATATTGCATCTGTAGACTTACTAAGTCCTTTGACCCCCCCCCTTATTGCCTGAATTAAAATCTTCATATGCATACAAATGAATTGAACTGGTATGATGTGAATACGCACCAGTAAGCATCAAGGGGGTTAATTACTTTATAACACTATATAATATATATATATATATATATATATATATATATATATATATATATATATATATATATATATATATAATAAGAATAGCTTATATTGTCTATTTGTTTTCTTTTTTTTGTATTTTGCTTACTGGTTGCAGTGAAATCATGGACACATTGTACACAGCAACAAAATGGAATAAATGGAACAATGTGTCCATGATTTCACTGCAACCAATAAGTTGCAAGTGAATTTGCATGCAATGTTGCGACGTGTAAAGGTACCCTTAAGGTAGGGTCACACGTGGCGATTTCACCCGCGACATCGCCGAAAAGTAACGTTACAGCGATGTCGCGGGCGATATTGCAAGTGTGTCGCGCTGTGTGACAGCGCGACGCAACTGCAAATTATCGCTGGTCGCAGGTTGACAGGTTTATGAACATGTTCATAAACCTGTCAACCTGTGACCAGCGATTAGGCTGGATCGCGCCGTCTGACACTGTTGGCGGCGCGATTCAGCCTATATCGCAATGTTGCTGAGGATCGCTCGCTGGGCTGAGCCCAGCCCAGCGAGCGACGGCTCCGCCCACATCGCCGCCGCGTCACCGGCAACGTCGTGCCGTGTGACAGCTGGCCTGCGATGTCGGAAGCGAGCGTGCACCTGCACATCGCTTCCGACATCGCAGGCCAGAATCGCCACGTGTGACCCCACCTTTAGGGTACCGTCACACACAGAGATATATTACATGCAATTCACTGGTTGCAGTGAAATCATGGACACATTATTACATTTGTACACAGCCACAAAATAGAACAATGTGTCCATGATTTCACTGCAACCAGTGAGTTGCATGCAATATATGTGTGTGTGACTGTACCCTTAGGGTACCTTTACACGTCGCAACATTGCATGCAATTTCACTTGCAACTTACTGGTTGCAGTGAAATCATGTACATATTGTTACATTTGTATACAGCCACAAAATGGAACAATGTGTCCATGATTTCACTGCAACCAGTAACTTGCATTTGAAATTGCATGCAATGTTGTGACGTATAAACGTACCCTCAGAGGAGCTGCTTCTCCACCTCTGTTGTTTCAGTTGAGAGTCACAGGAAGAAACCATTAAGTAGGTTCATCATAAAAAATACATTTATGAGGGGATTCAAAGATGGCCGCCGTGCAGTGTGGATGCGTCTGAAGGGCACTCTACAGAATCGGCAATAATCCAAGCCCTCAAGCCCTGAAGTGTGCACCTGGAGCAGTCACATTAACATCCAAGCACCTGGAAACCCTGGTATGGAATAACTGATGTACAGGGGATGGGACACAAATCCTACACTCAACATGAGGCCTGAGCCCCCACCGGAGGCCCTAGCAACAGCTTGGGGCGGCAACCCCTCATGGCTGTAAATTCTGAGCCCACCACCCTGCCCACATTGAGACCTACTGACACCATCTGGGGACGGGGACGTGCAGAAGGCAAGTGGGTGTTCTGATCTGGCGGTGTTTTGGGATCCATCGAGGCTCTTCCTTCTGGGCAAAGCCCCGAGCTGGAGTTCCAGGAGACCCCAGCAGTGCACACAAAGGGATTCCTCTCCCCCAGCATCCAAAAGCAGCTGAGTAATAGTGTAAAAGCGACATCTGCTGGAGGCCGGTGTAGGAACAGCAACAGTGAAACACTTAAGGTACCTTTACACGACATGATATCGCTCGCAATATCGCTCAAAAGTCACATGTTCATCGCTGTTGCAGTTGATATCGCAAGTGCGTTGTACCGTGCAACTGGATGATTCAACTATGATAAAAACCTGGCGATGTCGCTCAAGCGATCTAGCATCGCTCTGTGTGGCACGGCTTAACAATGTTAAGAGCGATTTCCCCTATTCCCTACATTGATAAGTATCGCTCGCTGGGTTGTGCATAAACAGCAAGCGAATGTTGCTTGCGAAATCACAGGTCCGTCGCCTACAATATCTCTACGTCTGACATTTCCAAATCGATCTTGGCATAATGCCAAAAACGTGCGTGCTCCCGTGATATCACAGCCGACATCGCTGCAATGTCATGTTGTGTAACGGTACCTTTAAGGCCAGAGGCTGGTGCGGTGGAGAGACACAGAGGAGTGCATTAGAGATCCCGAGGGATAGGGGCTTCCTCCCCCTTTCCCAACACTTTCCTCAAAAGCCCCCGCTTCACAACGTAGTGACTCAACCCTTTGGTGGCGGCCCCGACGATCCCTTATAAAACCCCTTCCCCAGACAAAGCAGTGAACAGGGGATCAGTGAAGAAAGGAGGTATACATTGCTTGTTGTAGTTCTTAGGCTGGATTCACACGTGGCATATCTGCTGCATATTCCTGCATTTATGCAGCGCTCTTGAGTGCTAGTATAAATGCAGTGAAACGCAACACTGGAAACACATTTCAGCAAAAGCTTTGGCTTTTACTGAAATGCGTTTAGACACTGCGTATTCTGGCGTCTTTTTGTGGAAACGCTTTCACTGCAAAGCACGTCCGCAAAAAGAAAGACCATGTCAATTGTTTGCACCTTTTGGGCGCTTTTCCCCATAGGCAACATTATAAAGTGGGCTTGGAAAAAGTGTGGTATCTGAAGGCAGTTGCGCTTTTTTGTGCAAACGCAACTGCTTAAATATGCGGCGAATACGACGTGTGAATACAGCCTTAGGGGCTTACCCTACCCCAGCGCCCGACACTGCCTGTTTTAACAAATCCAGCTCTAAACGACACACCAAATATTAACAGACCCTCGATTTAAGGCCCAGTCACACATAACAACGCACCAGCGATCCCAATAATGATGTGCAGAGATCGCTGGTGAGTCGTTTTTCACATAGCTGGTAAGATGTCAAACGGGTATGTCCCCAGCGATGTGAAAAACGACGCACTAGCGATCCAGAATTATACCGAGGTCGTTGGGAATTGTCACTCCATAGCGTAGCATTGGGATCATTGGTCATTGTCCCTGTCAAACACAACGATGTAGCACTCACAGCAGGTGCCAGATCGTTAGTGCGTGTCACACATAACGAGATCGCTAATGGGATCGCTGTTGCGTCACCAAATCTGTGACGCTATAGCGATCTCGTTAGCGATCTCTTTATGTGTGACAGGGCCTTAAAACTGCCGGTTTATCAGCAGAGCACTGCTGCCACCTGCTGTTTGCAACTAATAATAACACTAAATCCATATCTAAGGGTACCGTCACACTTGGCTACGCTCCAGCGATCCCAACAGCAATACGACCTGGTAAGGATCGCTGGAGCGTTGGTATGTGGTCGCTGGTGTGATGTCAAACAGTCAGATCTCACCAGCGACGCAGCAACGATACGGCGGTCATTGGGAACCCGTCACTCTCGGGCGTAGTATTGAAAATCGTTGGTCGTCGTCCCTGTCAATCACAGCGATGCACGCTGCCCAGCAGGCACGCGATGACCAAAAAATGGTCCAGAATGGTTTGTAACAATCAGCGATCTCACAGCAAAGGCCTGGTCCCTGCTGCATGTCAAACGTAGCGAGATTGCTGCTGAGGTCATTTTTTGCGTCGCAAAACTTGTGACTCAGCAGTGACCTCGCTTAGTGTGATGGGGGCTTTAGAGTTTGCTTACATGTCCCTGATTATCTGGTGGTGAACTGTATTGGCTTAATGCTCTTCAGCTCAGTGCTACCATAAAAGACTTGATCTTGTGACTTGTGGGAGAGGGACATGTATGAATGCCTTTTAAACCAGTTCCTCACACAATCTGAATAGCTATATTACCACCATCAGCAAGGAATTAGACCGACTGAACAGGGCATTTGCTCTCCTGATACTGTAGACTTGCACAAGGTGCACCCTTTTTCTTACTCCAAAGCCTTGTGTGTGGATCACACAACTTCAGTGAAGAGGGCCTCTCAGCCATACTGAACCTTCGGTGTGGATATCCCAGAAACCTTTTCTACAGGCTGGAAAACCACCAAGATTAGGGCCAAATGCACTATCCACTAGCTACGCAGATCATTTCTAACCTACTATTTGGGGACGCGTACAGCAAATCTTATACACTCGGATTTCAACTGCTAAGACTATGACACTGTAATTAAATTGTGACAGTCTTCCTATTTTCCGCCCTGCTGAGCCTCATAACCTGCTAATCTCGTATCCTTCCCTGCAGCCTGTCATCCTGCTTTCCTTTTCTGCTGCTGGGAAGTTCTAAAGAACAAATATTTCATAAAAGCACAAACAGAGAAACCCACCCGTTTGCAGGTACCGCTGCCACTGAATAGACAACCGTCATCCACAATGCACAAAAGTAAATCCGCTACGAAACCAACCAATCTGCTAAAAGCTCTCGCCACCAACCCGCTTCCCCATTGCATAACACCTCACCTGAACTGATGGATGTCAGCTTATCCTCATTACAGCTTTCTCCGCTTTCAAATTACTCTGAACAAGGTTCTTCACAAACAGCGTTGGTCACTCAAGAAGTCTCCAAGTAATTGATGCCACAATTTAACCAACGGTTTGATGTCCTCCATGCCTCTCTTACCACAGCCATGATTCAAATTACCACAAATTCTCAAAAGATCAGAGCTGAAAAGAAGCATATAGTCCAACGAAAGAGCTCACAGAATTGAAGGCCTCTCTCCAACAGACAAATCCAGGAAAGGGAAAATGCTCACCCCTCCTTTAATTGTGATCCAGATCAGGTGCTCAGTGGCGGCCGGCCACCGCCTGGAGTAAACCAAGGAAAAAGTGGGAGCTGGCACCCCTATCCAATGATAAGAAACTTTATTTCGGCAAAACTAACAACATGAATAAAAGCATCCTGAGGCTGAAGCTCGTTGTCAAAACAGGCTTCGGCCTCAGGATGCTTTTATTCATGTTGTGAGTTTTGCTAAAATAAAGTTTCTTATCATTGGATACGGGTGCCAGCTCCCACTTTTTCCTTGGTTCTCTCCAACAGAGACCACAAAGCATGAAATACTTGATAAGCTGGAGGACTTGTTGAACAGAGATTACCGCAGCAACCTGCATTTTCTGGGCATCCCAGAGTCGGTGGGCGGTGAATATCTTAAGGAATATCTTACAAGGGACCTCCCTACTGCCCTTAAAATGAACCTTGGCAAAGATCCAATGATTATAGAGTAAGCATACAGACTAGGTCACCCATCATCATAAAGACAGCAATGAGATCTGATTGTCCATGACTCAAATATTCTAATCTTCCAGGAATTTTTCGCAGCTGTAGCTCAGAAACGCAAGGCATTTGGGCCCATCTGTCACCTATTGTTTGAAAAAAAGAAATTAGATTCCAGCTACTCTACCCAACTAAACTGATAGTCCAAGATGGCAATTGCGTAAGTATTTATAAGGACCTAGAGGTGGCGGAGAGAAGATTTTGTTGTGCTGGTGATGTCGCAGTGCTATGATCTATAGACTTATCTGTGTTATCTTTTGTTGTAAGAAGACTGTTGTTTCCATAATGGAATGTTTTTCTCTGTGATGGTATGGCTCGTATGGTGTTTTTTTTTGGCGAGCTGCTATCACTGATTTCCAATGATAAGGATATTATTGCTTCTATAGTTTTTAATTGTTTTTACCCTCTTATGCTTTACCACTTCTTAATTCAGGTACTAATTTGTGTGGGACCCACCATTAATGACACTTTTACTACCTGATCATTCCTGCGGCTCGCTGGGACCAAGGGGGGTGAACTGCTGGGGAAATTACTGCTCCAACCCTGCCCTGGGACCCAGGATGAGTACTCTTCAAACACCAGACCCTGACCCCACCTTCACCTTACCACACTTGTGGTGATTGCCATGAAACGTGGCGGGCCTTAACACCCCTCTTAAATGTAAAAAAGTGTTGAACCACCTCAAGCGATTCTCACCAGATGTGGTATTCCTTCAGGAGACACACTTGAGGGCTGTCAAGCCTGGTAAATAGCTAGCTCCCTGGGTAGGTAATTGTTACACTGCCTCGCATATCTCATCATCACGCAGAGTAGCCATTCTTATTAAAAAGGGCCTGCCATGCTCCATCCAGGGCTCTATTAGAGATAGCCAAGGCAGATATCTGATTGTGATGGTGGAAATAGCCTGAAAAATATACTTCTTGGTCAATCTCTATGCTCCTAGCCATGACCAACATATCTTCTACACATCGATTGTCCAGATTCTTCTAGGACTTGAGCCTAGTCGCCTAATAGTGAGAGGGGACTTTAATTTAGTACAGTCTGCCACCTTAGATGGCTCCTCATCCTCCCCACAGACCTCACTGTCCACCAAATCCCTCCTACACTTCATGGAACAGCTTTCACCCTGTCAACCATGAAAAATGAAAATGACAGACTCCACAGCTAGAGAGTACACGTTTCACTCCTTTACCATCAGTCCTTCTCCCGGATTGATTTCTTCCTGTTTCCTCCCAACTATTTACCCAACACCACGACTCCCGTATTCACCCAATACTGATCTCAGATCATGCTCCTATGGCAATGTTCCTAACTAATCAGTTGAGGGTTATAGTGAAATCTGATCTTCACTCCTTCAAATGGTTCTTTCTTTCATGACATAGTGACAATGCTTTGAGAAGATTAATTGCTTATAATCTTTTTGGCATTCTTTTAATTAATGTGTATCTTCCCTCTATTATATTCCAAAAGACCATGAGTCTCTAAGGGTACCTTTACACGCCGCAACTTTTGGTGGCGATCAGAGGCAACCGAATGTGCGCGTGCACGTTTTTCACGGTTGCCTTCGAATGCCAAAGCCGCATGTACACACCGCAATTGCGCCGTCAACCCAAGGGAACGTGGCTCCCCGGAAGTTGCCACAGAAACTGTGGGAAACATCCGGTAGACTCCCAACGAACACATAGGCATGCCAATCTTCTCCACACCGCGCCCAAAACGCAATCATTGGACAACGCAATAGCGTCCTGATTGGCCAAGGTTGGCTAATATGTGACGCAATTTTGTTGCAATTTCACAAGGAATACACGCTTGTGTTGTGGACAAGTATGCTTCAATCCACTTTCGAGACGCTCAAGAGTCACACAGGAGCGATTTGGAGCTACACAGTGGCTTACACTACAATCTGGTTTGCTATGTGTGCGTCTGGAGGTGAAGGTGGGAACATACACAAAATACTTGCAACATATGTGCCTACATTGGTCCATGCCATTGTCCAGCTGCCAAGGGACCACTCGACTATGTGACATGTTTGTGACAAATTGACTCTACCTACATGCCCCACAATAACATAAATGTTAATGGTTAAATGTGTGGTGACCAGATTTCCCTCTGCCCACACCACACCACAATGGATATGTACACACATTTGCGCCATACACTGTCGGGCAAACTGCTTAACCTGGGTCCTGCATATTATCACACAATGCTTCACGTACCCATCAATAGCTTACAATGGGTGACATACCTCTGTGCACAGCATGAAGCTATGCGGAACTGCCCTTCATCCCCAAGTAACGAGTCGCACACGTTTTTGTTTTTTTTTATCCAAAATTAATTATTTTATAGATAAAAAAAAAATCTGGTAAACAACACAAAGTTTATCAGAAAACAACAAAAAAAAGGTTACAAGAGCAACATAAATAATTAACATTCCAATAAATAAGGAATAAAATAAAATATAGTTAAGTGTGCACCAGCCACAAAATAAAAAAAAAAAAACCTAACTAAACAATGTGCACACAAAACGAAAACAACAAAATAAACATGGTGCAGGCACCCTGCTGACTACACCATGCACAACATGTGCAGCCCTCACAGCAGCAGGCACACTACACCTGCTGATGCTGCCAGGCCACTGCCCCAGGGCTATTAAAATAGGAGCAGTATGCATCTCTACTGTTCCTGGCATCCTGCTGAGTCCGACCATGGCTCAGCAGCTGGAGTGGCGCCACACCATGGTCGGTCTCACGCCAAGCCCCTGAACGGACCTCCTCTGTTGTGAGGTCCACTAAATCGACATAATTTGCCGGCGTGTATGATGATCGATCCCTATGACGCAGGAAGTTATGCAGCACACAGCAGGCCAGCACTACCACATCAATAGATTCCGGTTTCATATGCAGACGTATATGAAAAACCCGGAATGTATTGCCCATGATCACGAACACATTTTCAACCACACGGCGGGCCCGGGATAGCCGGTAATTGAAAATGCGCTGCTCAGAAGTAAGGGTCCTCTGGGGGTATGGCCGTAGTAGGTGAGCCTGAAGTGGGAATGCTTCATCCCCCACAAACGCAAAGTTCAGATGATGGCTTGTCTCTTCATTTGAGGGCAAGTTCAGCCCACCTATCCTTAGTTCTTGCGCCAAGGAGCAGTGTGCGAACACACCCCCATCTGAGATATGCCCGTTCATTCCAACGTGCACGTAGAGGAACTCATAGTTCGCATCCACCAGGGCCATGAGGGCAATACTAAAAATAACTTTGTAATTGTAATACAAAGACCCCAAGTTGGGGGGTTTAGTAATCCTCACGTGCTTACCATCCAATGCCCCACCGCAGTTTGGAAATTGCCACCAGCTTTCAAAGCCTCGGGCTTCTTCCATCCATTGAGCAGGTGTTTCTGGAAACTGCATATAGGATGGCAGCAGACTACTCCAGATGGCCTCACACGTCTCAGGGATCAGGCGGCTCAGCAGGGACAGTGATACACGTGAAGTGTATTGCAGGTTGGTCCTTGACCGGCCTGTAGCCAGGATACACAAAGGTACTGCCAAACGCTCCTCAGCTGATACTGATCGACGCATCACAGTGTCCTGATGGGCTATCAATGGCCGTATGCGTTCCAAAAGGAAGGTGAAAGAGTTCTCAGACATACGGAGGTAGTTTCTGAAATCATGCAGACTATGATCCTCCAGCTCACGCAACAGCTGCATGTGGCTACGGGTGTCCCGGCGGCGAAACCAATCCCGAGTCCACACACGCCGTGGTCTTCGAGCCCGCAACCTTTCATATCTATCCTCCAGCCACAATTGCTCTTCCACCAAGGCAAGAGCCACGATCACATCTCCTTCAGGGTCAAACATCATATCACGTATCAGCACCTGGAAAAATATAAAAAAACAACATCAGTACAATCACAAATCTTACCACATCATCTACTAAAACCAAATCCTTCTAGATCTTCTGCCCACTTGCCCAAAGCATAGCCAACAGTGGTGAGCATCGCACACACAGAGAATTCCCCTTTCCAAGGGCCCAAACAACATTGCCCTGAATGAAAAGGAAACATGGTCACTCAACAGCCCTGGGCTTCCTTGATCCCTTTTGAGACACCAAACGTACTAAGTGTAAGGCCATATCTGTGGGCCTAATGTACGTGTGTCAGCACAAGGCATGTCCGTACATGTATGGCACACTTTGCACATTCAATTATTATTACACATCTACACTATGTAATTATACACGTACCACAGCCTTTGTGTGTCATGCTGAATATCTGACGCCACAAAGAAGACTATTGATTACTCATCATGTTGACACCAAGTCCCTGATGTGTTGTGAAGGCTGAATGTCCAGAGCCATACATTTGCTGATGCCACAAGGCAAACTCCATTTCTGATAATAGCCATCTACGTCCCAGTGTGTGTTGGTCAACAACAGAACTATGTGTCCTCAAATCTGAAGATCCCCACTAATAAAGACACACGCATCCTTCAAACATGATCCTGTATGGCAAATGCAAAAACGCCAATCAAAAACAATACTGCTGTGTCGTTATTAGGGTGCGTGCACACGGTCCGGAGGAGCTGCGTGTTGGACGCAGCTCCTCCGGACCTAAGGGAAGCCGTGGGTGTGCACAGGGAGACTGCAGCCGCCTTGTACTCACTATGTGCGGCTGGTGCAGAGCGGCTTCTCCCTGCAGTCACCCGATGAGAGCCACTTCCGACTTCACAGCATGAAATAAACATGCTGCGGAGGAGCGGACTCCCGGCAACCCGCACCGCAGCTCCAAATACGCTGCGGGCGTACTGTATTACACAGCATGTTGGACGCAGCGGCAAGACGCTGCGTCCAAAACGCTGAGTACACTGATCGTCTGCACGCACCCTTATAAATCATGCAGGCATTTGGCAGCACACATGTATGTGTGGCCGTGTGTTTGTTAGCATGCTTCATGATAATTCTTAATTGTTCACAGAAGGCTGAGTTTGTGACTAGGACCTCCTCACCTTCACCCTGGGCCAAGAGAGGCCGCGGGGAACACGGTGCAGCTGGCGCCGTCCGCAACCATCTGTAGGCCTAGCCCAAGACCCTGCCCCGTCGCAGGAGGTGGGTAATTGTGTTTGAGTTACCCAGCATGTTTTGGACACATATGTGTGTTTTAGCATGCATTTCCTCTTCACCATTGGGCTTTTGGTCCACCTTTGCCTTTCACTGTTGTTTGCTATGCATGTTGTTTTTGGGTCAAATTCCAAAATCATTCTCTTGTTTCTGATCACTTGACCTAGCAATGTGGACCTTCAGGTGAGTATACGGCACTAGTACACTTGTTTGGCTTTTGGTACTCTGAACTCTGCTCCTGTGTGTTTTGGTGTTCTCCATGGTGTGCTTGCCGCTATGTTGGGTGGACTATATGTTTTTGGTAATATTATCAATGATAGTGGTTCATGTTGCTTATGTTGTTATTTTGTTTGTTTTTTTTCAGGCCCTCTGGCGCCTGGCTCCAGTGAGGAGGAGTCAGCAGCTGGCCAGGCTCTCCCATCCACATCTGCGGGAGAGCCAGTGCCCGGGACCAGTGGTGGGGGGCTGGGCCCAGGTCCCAGCTCTGAGATTCGCCGTAGAAGACCACCAGCCCCACCCAATACAGAGCTGGGTACCTGGGCGAAACGGGTCCTCCTAGATCGAGAGAGGACCCCCGACTTTGGTTTTGGGTACGTTACCAGCGAAATGCTGGCCCACATGGAGCAAGAGCAGCGTAACATCACGGCGCGGGCCATATTTTGTGTCCTGGAGGCGGGCATGGATGGATCCCTGCGATGGGGGGCGCCGTGGATGCTCCCCCGGAAGACAACCCCCAGGGCCCCTGCCAGACGCATGGTGAGGAGGACACAATCTCGTGATACTCCACCTCCCCCAAGAAGATCCAGGTGAAGAGCTGCGCCCTCCCAGGGCCCTTGGATCTATGAAGAGGAGGAGGGGAAGGCCCCATTGTCTGATCCAGCAGAGAATGAGGAACTTAGAGACAACTACTAGCCAGTGCACAACCTTGTGCCAACTTTCAATGTCGAGACATTTATTGGGCTGGTGTTGCCCTTTTTTCTTTTGTGGCTGCATTATGTTTTGGCCAAAAAAAAACATAAATTACACAATCTCCATAGCTGTGTCAGACACCTGTGTGTGTTGGGTTATGTGGGTTTAATATAGGCTAACTTTAAAGAATATTGGGGGCCATGGCGGCTGTAATGGTACAGTGTGGTGAAATGTTTATTTGCTCACGCCGTAGAGGTGTAGTTCCAACGTGGCATAGTGTGTTTTGACACAATTATTATCAACCTGTAACCTGTGTGTGTTTTAAGAACGGAAGAGACAGGTGGTTTATGGCCATATTTTTATTCAACACCAACCTGTTGAAAAGACATTGCCATCACAAACCACAAGACTGCTTTAGCTTACAAGTAGGCAATACACACTACCCAGGGTCCCAATGTGGGACACTATAAGAAAAAGGCCATTGTGGCCTTAAAAAAAAAAAAGGTGCCAACAGGGCAAATGGGGTAAAGAAAAAGGTCCAACATGGACAACAATGTTTATCTGGGTATTGCCCCATTATTGGGGTTAGGGGAGTGATGACGGCCCATGCGGGTCTGGGCTCTCTGTAGGGCAGCAATCATGGCACCCAGGCGGGCATGTTTTTGCTGCCCTTCCTGGTTTGCCCTCTCTATCTGCTGCTGGGCCTCCTGGTGAGCCAGCAGCAGGTCGGAAAGAGTTGGTACACCTATAGGGAGACTAAGGAGATTAGTGATGTACCAGGGTATGTGTATGTGTTTATTTGTTGGTAATGTAATTGATGATACGTACACTCATCATCACCATCCCGGGTACCATCAGGAGGAGATGGTGATGTGCTGAGAGCCCAGCTGGCCGCACGTGCTCCATCTCCTTCTGCAAAACATTGGAAGGAAAGAAAAACACAACATAACCTCAGATCCTCATGTCACAAGCACACACCAGTAAGTACATTGTTAAGGTTTTATGCGTTAGCAGACACTTACCACCATACGCAGCACCTATAGCCTCCATCTGAGGGTGTGAGGAGGACATCACACTCTCTTCGCTCTCTCGCCCAGGGGATGGTGGTGTCCCAGGTGGTCATGGGCTGGGTGGGGCCTCTGGGACAGGTGGTGGTGGTGATGGGCTGGGTTGGGCCTCTAGGACAGGTGGTGGTGGTGTCCCGGGTGGTGATGGGCTGGGTGGGGCCTCTGGGACAGTGTCCCAGGGGGCGTTGGGGAGTGTTGAGGCTCGCCAGACACCGAGTCGTCCTCATCTGTAATATCAAACAGGAGGACACAGCTATTAGACAAAACGAACACAACATGGCTATGCCACTTTGTGTGTGTTGCAATGTCCTGACAGTGTGAATGGTAGGCGGCAATGTTCTTGTCGCCGCATTTACTGTGGGTTGGGACATGAGTGAAACAACAGTGGGCAAATATGTTGTTATCAAAAGAAAACTTGCCTTTGCATGTTAGCTGCTTTAGTTTAAATATCTAGATCAGGCACTAAAACACAGGTGTTTGTACCATGGCTGCCAACACATAACATAGATATTGTATTCAGTGTTAGATATTGTCATCATTGTGTGGCTACATTTTATGTGTCACAGGTTAAACATATGTGTGGCAAGGTGTCATGTGTGTGTTGACCATGGCATTGATATGTAGTGGTCAACTTTACCGTCAGGACACACCTCTTTTGGCAAACACACATTAAGGAACACCATAGCCGTCACCATTTGTATGACAAATGAGTTTGTCTGACAAAAACATGTTGCAGTGTATCTAACATGCCGAGGCACATTGGTGACACCTCAACATGGTGGTTTTGCCCAAATTATGTGGCATGTCACAATACAACATGATGTTAGTGTATTTTTTTATATGTAGGTTGCAATGTGTGTGTTTGCCATTGTTACATACTCACCACGCAGCCTGGCCCGAAAATCTACAATGTGGCCTGGGCACTTGTGCTTGAGGTCTGCAATCTTTTTTTGTATTTGTTTGGAGGTCCTCTCCACCCCCAGTTTGTGCAGCAGAGCCCTCTGTATCCTTCTGAGGATGCTGCGTTTTCGCAGGGGTGGGTGCCAGTGATGGTGCTCACACTAGTAGTCATGGCGGTCTGCGAGATCTATCAGGAGCAGTAGCTCCGCAAGACCCCATGTTGTTGTGCGCTGTGCGGTGGCCATGACTGTGCAGGTATGTGCAGGGGAGGTCCAGGCACCTGGCAGGCAGAGGAAAACAGAAACAAACGTCATGACATCATCACGCACACTAGGGCTGCCAAAAAACATTGTGGACACTAACAAGGTAGGCGGCTGCGGAGCGGGAGTCGTGTAGTAAACACATCCGCGTCAACTAAATCGCTAAACATTGCAGTGCGTGGCCTATGCCACCCATGTACGATGTGTACGTCAATTAATGAACTGTCATGTGTGCCAGGATAATGTACACAGTACATCTTCCGAACAACCCAACAACATTATCTTGCGCTATAGAATGGCCGCCTAATTGGACTTATGTAGTGGATGGTTGTGTAGGTGCAGATGCGTGTGGTGCTGAAGTGACAGCTCATCAAAGATGGTACCCTGTGAAGGGACAGCCAATGGTAACACAGTAGCCCCCACCAATCATCGCTGAGGGGAGCGGTGTCCAGCACGCTGTGGCACCCTCCGTTAAATCAGTAGGCGACGCTGATTCCATCCCTATCGCCCCTTCACACACCAAAACCTGGGAAATTCACCTTCAGGGTTGCGTCTGGTTTTTGAACAGTGCTCTGAAATCGCAACCAGGAGCAACTTTCAAAATCACCACCGGGTTCCCCAAATACACGCCGCAATTTTGTAGCAATTTCACAGCAACGGTGACGGAACTCCGGATTACCTCTCAGTCTCCACAGAGTAGTTGCGGCGTGTAAAGGTACCCTAAGATGGTTTTCTTCCTTCTGCAAAAATGTCAGTCTGTTGAATTAGGTAGTCCGTATATCGAAGAAGAGATAAAAAAAAAATAGTGATACAGTTCAGTCCAGGAAAAATGTAATAAGGTACCAAACAAAGGATAGAACCAATAATTGAGACCGAGGAAAAGACAACATGCATAACATGGGGCGAACACCAGTATAATTAAACTATCAAAACTCTATTAATTTGAGCCACACAAAACATAGCAAATAAAAACAATTAAAAAGCAAAAGGCCCCCACTGGATGGTACACACAACAGTACAGTAAAGAGTACGATACTTATCCGCAAAATAGACATTCAAAATACAATATATTAGGGTGTGGCCGGGAAGCTGATGGCGCCGCTGCCTAATCCAGGATTTCTCCCGGGCATCCCTATACAGCGGCTCTTACCGGCTTTCCTAAGCGGCGTTTTTCTCCCCCTGCTTGCGGGACGCACCAGTGACTTAGTAGCCAAGCCCAGGGGCCAGCTGAAACGCCAGTCAGAAGTTCAGAAGCTTACGGACGTCTTCATGATGGAGCGACCCATGGAGCCCGTGCTGCAAATGGCGCCAAATACACGCTCCCCTGGTTCCTCTTCCCGTGCCTCCAGGAGTTCAGGGAGGAGCCCAGATCACAAGAGGGAAGAAAAAACAGATATTGCGCCACACTGCAACTGGAGAAACTTAATACACGGTTTTACTATGTTTGCACTAACCTTTACTGGTTGTGCAACACCCCGCACAACCAGACTGATGGCTTAATGTGGATCACTGTAGTGACAGGGGCCAATATTCCCTCCTCCTCAGATACTCCGGGCCTGGTGGTCGGCTCCTTAGTTCCTCTGGTGATGGAGGTGGGCTCCTTCACTCCTCCACCCGAAGAGGCAGACTCGCTGCACTGGCTTCCGTCCCAGCTCCACACTGTGTATCAGTTGATCATTCAAGGGTGGGTCTTTATGATGTACTGCCAGGTACTGTGGATCTTAGAGCAGCTCACACACCTCACTCCCAACAAGGGAGAAAGAGATTAGCAGATAGAAAACAAGCGGTGTCAGAGGTTTGGAGCGCTAAAGAAACCACGGGTTGGTGATTAAATTACCAATAATTTATTGCACGAACAGCAGGGTCCAGTAAGCCACAACGCGTTTCGACGCACAGATGCGTCTTTCTCAAGTGAGAAAGACTTGAGAAAGACGCATCTGTGCGTCGAAACGCGTTGTGGCTTACTGGACCCCTGCTGTTCGTGCAATAAATTATTGGTAATTTAATCACCAACCCGTGGTTTCTTTAGCGCTCCAAACCTCTGACACCGCTTGTTTTCTATCTGCACAAGAGGGAAGAGGCACCGATCACCCAAAAGGTGCTGAGAGACCTCCTGGGCTCCCTGAGACGTTCACTCCAGGAGAATTTCAGAGGTATGATGGGGGAATTGAGGAGTGAGCTGGCCGCCCTGGGAGAGAGAATCTCGCACATGGAGGAGAAAATGGCGGAATATGCCTCCGCTCACAATAAGCTGGCCAGCATGGACAGCAATATTCAGCAGTTGCAGATGAAAATGTGGGACATGGAGGATAAAATACGAAGGTGTAATTTGAGAGTGAGGGGCATGCCTGAGACTGTACCAGACTCTGAACTGATCTCCAGCATTACAGTCTTTCATTCTGAGCTGCCGGACTTGCCTATGTCTGACCTGGGGATTGAACGTGCCTATAGACTCCCCAAACCTGCACACATTAACAAATCTCTCCCTAGGGATGTGCTGGTATGCCTCATTAACTTTCAGTCCAAGGAATCTATCATTCAGGCTATGAGGAAACAGACCACCCTCCCAGAGCCCTTTGCTGCTTTCTCAGTGTACCCACATCTCTCAGCAGGACTTTAGCTAAACGCAGAGAATTTTCTCCATACTGCAAAGTCCTTTAGGGATGCAGGAATCCTCTACAGTTGGGGGTCACCGGTTAGAGTGAGATTCCGTTACAAAGGCTCTCCCATTCCTTTCATTACCCCAAGCTTCTGAGGAAAGCCCTACAATCATGGAGCTTATTACCATCTTCTGATGCGGACTCCCCTCGCCTAGACCCTGCACACCGCTCGACCAAGATCTCCGGGGAGTGGGGAAAAGTGGGCTGAATATTCCCTTTGGTGTCTGGTAATTACGTTTATGTGCACCTGTTATGGTGCTCCTGGTCCTGCTGACAATTTGATTATTTCCTGACGGTTGTTATACACCATCATGACAGGAAAATGGCGGCAGTTGGGAGGATGCCCATAGGTCATTGCTCTGTTTTCCATTTACCATCCTGACCCTGATTCCTGACGACCCACTGCGCATGAATGCGCTTGGTGGGATGCCCCATCCGGCGAGACCTCGCCGGCCATTTCCTGTTTACATACGTGTTTGGTTACTGTGATGTTTATTTTGTTTCTTTGGTCTTATCCCGTGTATTACCCCTTTTCCCTCTTCTCTTCCCTCCCCTATCCCTCTCCCTCTCCCATCTTTTCCCGCCCGAATCATGCCTGACTCATTATATTCTAAACTGTTCTTCCTTTATGGCAGTGAAGCTTATGTCCTATAATGCTTGGGGACTGAATTCCCCTGCAAAACGCTCCTTTCTGTGGAAGGAGGTCCGTAGAACTAAGGCGGATATAATCTGTGTTCAAGAGACGCACCTTTTGCGAGAAGATAACCACAGATTGCATCACCCTCAATCTTCTCAAGCTCTTCCTCCAAGGAGGCGGGAGTTTGTATACTGATCCGGAACTCTCTTGTTTTTAACCTGTCATCGTCTATCATTGACCCAGCAGGTAGATTTGTGATTTTGCTGGAGTGGAACTAACTATAGCGACTGTTACGTCCCTAACAGCTCTCAAGTGAAGTACCTGAAGACCTTCCTCAACAGAGTGGCTGAGGTGGCTCGTGGGATGAAAGTGGAGACCTTAATTCTATTATGTCACGTGAGTTGGATTGTTCTTCCAATACGTCTCTGAGTAGAAGGGAATTTGGTCCTCTCTGCCAGTTGATGTGTTTACACGATTTGTGGCGCTACCTCCATGCGCAAGAAAAGCATTTCTCCTTCTTCTCACATAGACACAGGTAATACTCCAGGATTGATTATTTCCTGGTGGATGACTTTGCTCTCCCTGCCTGTGTCTCTGCGGAGGTGGAACTAATCACTTGGTCAGACCATGCCCCGATTAGCCTGGAGTTAAAACTTGCAGAATGCTTCGTGCCTCCGCAAAGCTGGAAATTGAATTCGGGCCTTCTCTCGGCTGGCGGGTTGGTTGACGAGATGGAGAAGCTGGAGAAGCACCTGGTTGAATTCTTTGCTCTTAATGCCAACAGGGGGTACCAGACGAGATCCTCTGGGCCTCCCATAAGGTCTTCATTAGAGGGATTTTTCTTCAATAATCCGCCAAGCTCAAAAAGACTAGGGATGCATTGCGGCTCTCCCTCCTCTACCGGCTTTGACAGCTTGAGAGTACCAATAAACTGACCCCGACTCCTCAGGGCTCAAGGCAACTTATGCAGGTCCGTTTTCAGTTATGGGAGCACCTTTTTGCTCTCCATGAAAGATCCCTTGGGCATCTTAAAACTTCCTTTTATTCAGCAGGGGACAGGGCGAGTGCGCTGCTCGCAAAACGTATAAAAAAATGGGATGCTAAGCGGGTCATAGAGATGCTGCGAGTTCCGGATGGAGGGACAGTGAGAGATCCCCGAAACATCGCAAAGGAGTTCGCACACTATTACTCTGCCCTATATAACCTCCGTGATGACCCAGAGACCCACCAACTGTCGGGGAGGAGATTGATAATTTTCTTTCTAGTGTTAATCTCTTACTTCTGTCGGAGGAGCAGAAAAACTTAGTCAACGCCCCCCTCACGGTGGATGAGGTACTTAAAGTTGCTAAATCTACTAAACTACATTCGGCGCCAGGGCCTGATGGTCTCCCTAATGATTACTATAGGTTGTTCCCTCATGTCCTCTCCCCGTATCTTCTTAGACTGTGCTGATTGCCAATGTTGAATGATTCTGTTTCCCCTTTGGAGCTCCTGGCTACGATAGTGACTATCCCTAAGCCAGGAAAACCGTCTGACTTGCCGGGCAACTACTGCCCTATATCGATGCTCAAATGTGATGTTAACATTTTTGTTAAACTGCTGGCCTTAGGATTCCAGGAAGTTTTGCCTTCTCTGATTGCCCCTTACCAGGTGGGCTTCGTGGCGGGCCGACAAGTAAGGGATGGGACTAGAAGGATACTGGACCTGATTAGGGTGGCCGAATTCAGTGGACTCCCCAGTGCATTCCTGTCGCTTTTTTTTTTTAAAACAATAAATGTTTATTGAACAAAGTTTTCATACAAATCAAACAAGACATCAGTAATATACTACAAGGAGTCCAGTCCATGTACAAAACAAGGGTCAAGAAGGGGGGGGGAGGGGAGAGGAGAGGAGGTAAAAAGGGGGGAGGAAAGTTCCCCAGGGGAATCACAAATTCACGTTTGACACTTTCTGAGATAAGGCTATGAACATATAAAGCATTCAAACAGTTCCTGAACTCTGGATCTGTTTCTGGGCTTATACTTAAGTCTAAACTCACATTCAGACTAAAATTAAACTTAAAGGTACCGAGTCTACACCATGGCTACAACATGTTCCATAGTACACCTTACATTCGGTATTAAGAAGGGATCGGTGTAGCAAGTGGATGAGAAGCCCATATGTGCCATGCATTCAAAATCCAAAGTCTGTATTCTAGTTGGCAGGTTTTGCGCCAGGTAATATTCGTGAGCAAAAATAGAGTTTACCCTGTTCACCACTTCCGATAAATTAGGTGGGGTATGCGCCTTCCAGTCGGACGCCAAGTCCAGCCTGGCAGCCACCAGGATATAAGTCAGGGTCCTCCACATAATGGGGGGATATAACTCCAGGCCAATATGTAGGAGTGTCAATTGTGGCGAAAGAGGGATCATAAAACCCGTGACCGACTGGATCAGGCGCTCGACCAGAAACCAAAAGGGGGTGACTCTCGGGCAGGACCATCACATGTGGGCAAGATTACCCTTCTGTCCACATAGTCTCCAGCACAAAGGGGAGGCATGTCTCCCAAACCTGGCCAAACGGGTTGGTGGAAGGTACCAGCGAAAATGTAATTTCTTTAAGTTCTCTAGATGATTGATACACCTGGTAAGTTTAGCCATGTGCTGGGACACTTTCTCCCAGTTCTCTCTCTCCGTAGTAAACTGGAGGTCTTCCTCCCATTTCTGCATGTAAACCAATTTCTCCGGGTCGCCCCTGGCCAGGAGAGCCTTATATATGCGGGATAAACCCTTCAGATCTGATGGGTGGACAGAAGGAAGCCCAGGAAGGCAGAAGGAGATTGTTTCCCCGTCAACCAGCCTCTAGCCTCAGTGGCCATGAAATGTCTCAGTTGGAGGTATTGTAGGAACAAAGTTCGTAAGGATGGGTCACATTCCGTCAATGTGTCAAATGACACCAAGTCTCTTTCCGTCATTAAGTCTGCTAGTGTGTGAATTCCCGCCACTTCCCATTTAGGAATCTCTAAAAAGGGTAAATGTAGGCGATGTGCTTTCAGAGAAATGTCAGAGGCCGGGATTCTAGTCCAGGATTTTGGTAGACCCCTCCAGTGGAGAAGCAGGGTACGTGTCGTGTCTAGTTTAAATTTCCTTTTTAGTTTGGTCAAGGATTCTGCCTCGAGAATAGTCCGAAGTCCCTGGAGTCCGACCCCGTCAACAACACTCTCAATCTGCATCCAACCCAGGTCTCCAGCAGATATTCAGCACTTCTTTGCTTCCTCTAATATGACTGCCCCATGATAAGACTTTAAGTCTGTGACCCCCATCCCTCCTTTATTCATGTGAAGTGACATAACTCTTTTGGGGACCCTCGGTTTTTTGTCAGCCCATATGTATCTATTAGTCAGGGACTGCAGTTTGTTCATTAACCTGTTAGGTATAGCAACAGGCACACAGGGGAAACAGTAGAGAATCTTAGGTAAAAGCATCATCTTAAACTCCTGCGTTCTCGCCATCCATGTCAAGGCATGTAGGGGGTGTTTACTCATGCCATCCGACAAGGCTTTTACCAGAACCTCAACATTAGCTTGTACTATCTGAGGAGTGGGGCCTAGAATGATGCCTAAATATGTTATGCCACCCGGGCACCATTGAAAGGGGAGCCTTTCTGATTAGCTGGAAGACAGAGACAACGGGACACATATTGGTAGTACCATAGTGTGACGACCATCCACCGTGAGGCCGAGCTGCTGGTAGGCAGCACCCCGAGAAACCCCGAGACCCTTAACCCCTATACAGGGATCTGGAATTATAGCGGAGCCCAGGGGGTAGCTGCCTATATGAGCAACAGAGCCGGGGAGGTCGCCAGGGGAAAATCAAGACCCGAAAAACGAAGTCAGAAGTCCGAGTCAAAACCGAGAGGGCAGCGAAGGTACAAAATCGTCAGGCAGTAGCAGAGTCAAAAATCCAGGCAAATGTCAAGGGCAAAAACCAAGAGGGCAGCTGAGGTACAAAATCAATAGGCAGAGGCAGAGTCAGAAATCCAGGCAAGGTCAGACACGAAACTAAACACACTATCACTGGGGAACCAAAACTATATCTGGCGGCCTGCAAGCCAGGCTCCAATGTACTTGAAGGGCACGGCTACCTCCCATAGGCTGGAGCTCACAACCTGATGACCTCATCCGGACCGCCCCTAGATCCAGGCCAGATGGAGATGCACGACTGGCTCCACCCACGCCACCTCTGACAGAAGAACGCAGGCTGCGCCTAACGGACACCTCTGCAGGGCCCTTTCCTCTGCGACCAACACCACCCAGAGGGGAAACACAGCGGCGCTCAGCGACAGAGGCAGACGTCACGGGAGCAGTTCCATATGAGGACAAGGCCCTCCTATCACCGGCGCCACCAGCCGAAGGAATCCGGCTCCTCCCAGCGGCCGAGGCAGGAACACCAGCCACCGAGTCCAATGGCGATGTGACACATAGATTCTGAAGCTTTTAGCTTATATAGGGACACTCGTGCAAATTTAGTGAGAGCCGACATAGTCACAGGGAGAGAAATTTCAAGGTTCGTGCAAGCAATTATGATATCGTCTGCGTACAGGCCTATTTTATGGTCCAGTTCTCCAACCGTGATTCCCAATATCAGCGGGTCAGCCCGGATCAAGGCTGCAAGAGGTTCTACCACCAAGGCGAAGATTACCGGTGAAAGCGGGCAACCCTGCCTCGTGCATTGGTAATTTGGAAGCTTCTGGACAGGAACCCGGAGGCGAGGACTCTGGCATTCGGGCGGGAGTAAAGGCTAAGGATTGCCGACACAATCGGCCCCTCAAAGTCAAACTTCCCTAAGACAGCCCGAAGGTATCCCCAGTGCACCCTATCAAAGGCCTTTTCAGCATCAAGCGACCGGAATGTACTGGGGACCCCCCTAAGCTCTGCCACTTTTACCAGGTCCACCATCCTCCTGGTGCCGTCCTTAGCCTGCCTCCCAGACACGAAGCCCACTTGATCCGGGTAAATTAAGGAAGGTAGAACTCGAGCAAGTCTGGATGCCAGTAATTTTGAGAATATCTTCAGGTCGCAATTTAGCAGAGAAATAGGCCTGTAGCTAGCAGGAGAATCAAGTGGTTTGCCCGGTTTAGGTATGGTGGTGATGGTCGCCTCCAAGGCAGCAGGTGAGATGGCTCCCTTCGCCTGCCACAAGTTGAATACTCATAAAAGATACGGGGACAGCTCGGCTGCAAAGGTTCTATAGTATGTATAGGAAAAGCTATCTGGGCCCGGGGCCGAGGAGGGTTTAGTGGAAGAAATAATTTTGTCGATTTCTTGTGTCGACATGGGCATATTTAGTTCTGACAGTTGGTCTTTAGTCAGTGACGGGATTGACAGGGTCTCAAGAAAGGCATTCACCTCGTCCATGTCAGGCTTAGGCGTCTCTCTACAGTCTCTCAGGTAGTAAAGGGATTCATAAAACACCGCGAATGTCTCCGCTATCTCCTTTGGGCTTCTCACCACCCTGCCATCTACAGTATTCATAGAGTCAATCATTGTCATAGCAGATCGTTTTTTCAGTCTCCTGGCCAGGAGCGCCCCAGCTCTGTCTCCAGCTGCATAGTGTGACGTCTTAACTTTTCTCAAATGCTTCTCATATTCATGGAGCATCAGGGTTCTAAGCTGATTTCTGAGCAGAAAGATCTGAGCGGAATTGTTTGTCCTCGGTTTGATTTATTTAGGTCTTCAAGGACCTGTAATTGAGTCAGCAAGTCCTCTCGAGTTTTTTCAAGGGACCTTTTCAGCTGAGAGGCCTTCTGTATCAGCGTGCCCCTTATGACGGCCTAGTGGGATTCCCATAGGACATCATCCGCTACATCTCCCGTGTCATTGAGGGCAAAAAAGTCTGACAGTCCTTTACCAATCACCCCAACCACAGCCTGATCCGACAACAAATTGGCATTAAGTCACTATGTACGCGAAGGGGGAATCCCTCCCGTCAGGGCCACCTCCAACGACACCGGCGCATGATCCGACCAAGTGATCAGACCCATTTCCGCACAGGCAAATGCCAAGAGTGTTATCATCGACCAAAAGAGATCAATTCTCGAGTAGGACCTGTGCCTGTGGGAAAAGAATGAAAAGTCTTTCTCTGATGTATGGAGGTAGCGCCAGATGTTGTGGAGGTGAAATTCGCTAATCAGGGGCCCAGCTCCTTGCCCCTTCCCACGGACGGGGCAGTACTATCCATGAGTGTGCTGGGGACCAGGTTGAAGTCTCCACAGACAATCACCTTGCCGACTGCCACCTGCTTCAGACGTTCAAGCCAGGACCTAAGGAATTTAATTTGCCCATTATTTGGTGTGTAGACATTTAGTAATGTGTAAACTGACCCTGCGATCTTACATATCACAATAAGAGCACGACCCAAAGGGTCAGGGATAACCTGAACCATTTGAAATTGAACAGAGTTTCTAATGAAGATTCCCACCCCTGCTTGCTTCTTGTCAGGGTGGTTAGCAAAAAACAAATGGGGGAAAAAGTCGGTGGCTCAGTCTGACATTATCCGCTGCTAGGAGGTGGGACTCCTGGACGCATAGGATATCCGCTTTAGAGCGGAGGGCCTCTTTCCAAAGGTAGGAGCGTTTGATAGGGGAATTCAACCCCTTCACATTAAGCGAAACAAATCTCATAGTCATAGTTTTGTTTCCACAATTCACAATGCCAGTATGATGGAATCAATGTGGAAGAGGACCCCCAGGGGGCGGGAGAGGGACAGGGAAAGAGAGGAAGATAGGCGGATAGGGGGACAAGGAAAAGAAACAATAGATATGGGGATAGAAGAAGAAAACAAAAACACTGAACACAAATGTAAACTTAATTCAAGGCAAATTGTCAAGAAGCTGGGGAGAAAAAGGGGACTAGACCACCCCACCTCAATGGATTTAAGGCGGAACGGTCCCCCTGCAGGAGCTAAGGTCTAATACGACCTCCAAGGAGGTCTCAGAGCCTCCTGCTATTCAAGAGATCAGTCACAACCAGCCCTGTATGTTCATAATAAGTTCTAAAAGCCCTTCAGACCTCCCCATCTGTTGTCTCCGGGCCACGCATCTCCAACGGGGCCCTTTTCGTTGGGGTCGCTGTTGCAGTCTTGGGGAAGTTCCAGTCTTGGAAGGCTTTTCTCATTTTAGAAGGGGAATTAAAGTATTGTCTCGAACCTCTGTAGCGAAATATCACTGACACAGGGGAACCCCAAATGTATGAGATCCCCTTGTCTCTTCGGATCGCACAGTACGGGGCAAAGTCTCGTCTTCTGGCTAGGGTTCCGGGGGACAAATCTGGGAATACAGAGACTGCCCTGAAGGGGAAGGGAGTTCCGGATGATTTGTCATTGCGGCCAGCAGCTTTTCCCTCGGTTTTGGGGAGGAAAAACAGACTAAAATGTCTCTCAGGACTTCTCTGTTCAGTCTTGCAGGTTTAGGTAGCCTAAAAAGTTTTTCAATTTTCCTTTCAGTGGCAGGCATATCAGGGAGTGCCACCTCCATAAAGGTTGTTACCGTGGCCATGAGGTCTTCCTCCTCTCCCCCTTCTGCAACTCCTCTCAATTTAATGTTTTTATTACGGTGTTTGTCCTCTAGGTCACAGACAGCCGCCTGTAACTGCCTGACCTCTGAGTCCACCTCTGCAAAGTCATCTGCGAGGCTGCTATGGGTCGCAGCAAAGTCCACCATTTTATGTTCTATGTGCCCCGTTCTCTCACTTATGGCCGTTAGATCTGCACTTAGATCAGCAATCATGCCCCGCATATCACTCTGCAGGGACCTGTGGAGGGATTCTAGAAAGCCTCTCAGACATCCCTTTGTCACTGGAGCCTCATCATCCTCTCTAGCTCCTGAACCTTCTCCTCCATGCTGAGAGCGAGGAGAGCAGTGAGGTGTTGCTGATCCCGCCCCCTGTGCCATGTTGGAAGCAGATCTCAGTGTCCTTTCTACCCCAAAGAAATCTCTCACCGAGTGCTCGGTATCTCTGCGTCTGGAGCCGCCTTTAGACATCTCAGTCTGCTCCTGAGGTAATCCGATCTAACCCCAGCAGGTTTTGGAGGTCGTAGTGGCTGTTATGTGCCGTTATCAGGGCTTAGTGTGCAGAGCTCCTCACTAAGGCTGCCTTCAGACTTGCAGATGCCTCCGCAGCGTTTTGCAGAGGCATCTGCAAGTATCTGCATGCAGACCGCGGCCCCTATGTTTATAATGGAGCGCACGGCGGTCTGCAGATGCTTGCAGACTGCCGTGCGCTCTCATTGCCCGCCATTAGTGATCTGTGCGCAGGCGGATGCCTGCGTACAGATCACACACTCTCGTCCGCACCAGGGACGCGAGATGTTGCGTCCCTGGTGCAGGCAAGAGTGTGTGATTTGTGCGCAGGCGTCCGCCTGCGCACAGATCACTAATGGCGGGCAATGAGAGCGCATGGCGGTCTGCAAACATCTGCCGTGCGCTCCATTATAAACATAGGGGCCGCGGTCTGCATGCAGATACTTGCAGATGCCTCTGCAAAATGCTGCGGAGGCATCTGCAAGTCTGAAGGCAGCCTAAGCATCCTGCTCCATCAGATGCAGGACACGCCCCCCATTCCTGTCGCTTGACACTGAAAAAGCTTTTGACAGGGTGCATTGGGGATATCTGCATTGGGATTCTAGCTAAATTTGGGTTCTCCGGCCCTTTTTTATCGGCAGTTTTGTCCTTTTATTCCAACCCGAATGCTAGGGTCCTCTCTTCGGGGTTCCTCTCTCCTAGTTTTCCCATCTCTAATGGCACTCGCCAAGGGTGCCCGCTCTCACCCGCCATCTTTGCCCTGGTAGTTGAACCCACATATAAGGGAGTTTGGCATTGCCCCTAGAGTTTAGAAGAGCTCTGTACACAGTAGCTACTCCGTGGTCAGCAGAGGTCTGAGGTTGAAAAAATCTCTGCAAGGCTTCATCCGGAGCACGAAGGTCAGTGCAGGGAAGTCGCACAGAGTGGAGAAAATGCCTAATTTGGAGGTAGCGATAAAAGGTAGAGAGCAGCAAATCGTATCTGTCTGCCAGTGACGTGAAGGTCGCGACTCCATGTTGATCCAGCACCTGATCCAGACATTGAACACCACAGGCTTTCCAGAATGAGAGAGAGACTCAACCGAGCATTCCACCATCGTTAATGAAATGGAGCGATACAGAAAGGGGACGGGTGTTCATCCTAGGCGAGACCAGATCCTCAGAAGGGCTACCATGGAACGTAGATAAACAGGTCAAAGAGACTGGCGGAGGAGGTTGATCTCTAGTAGCAATTTAGTAGATGTATGTGGGACGAGGGACGATTCGATTTGCATCCACAGCTGGGAAGGGGAGTCAGCCCACCACGATTTAGCTGCTGTGAGATGAACAGCCGTATAGTACGATTGGATGTCTGGAACGCCCATACCGCCCAGACGATAAGGGAGAGTCAGGATGCTAGTTACTATTCGGGGAGGTTTATCGTCCCATATGAATCAGGATAGGCTTGACTGGAATAAATTAAAATATCGTCTTGGAAAACTGAGGGGGAGACATCTGAGAACATACAAAATTTTGAGGAGATATACCATTTTAGTAATCTGAATTCTCGCTACCCAAGAGAGGAATAGCTTCTTATATGTTTGGAATTCTTGTTTAATAAGAAGAGAGTCACAGTTAGTTTGGACAATTTTAGAGGTGTGAGTGATATAAATGCCCAAGTAATTCCTGCGGGGAACCAATAAAAGCTAAGTTTATTCCGAAGCTCAGTGTGGAGAGTGGATGGAATGTTGACAGAGTATAAAGAAGACTTGTAGAGGTTTAATTTATACAGAGATGCGTGCGAGAAGTCCGTCAGAAGAGCCAGGATATGAGGAATGGTATTGGAGACATCCGTACAGATAAAAATGACGTCATCCGCATACAAACCGATTTTATGGTCCACCGATCCAAACCTCACTCCTCTGATGTCAGGGTCTGCTCGCACTATCGCCGCTAGGGGCTCCATTATAAGAGCGAAAATGAGGGGTGAGAGCGGACAGCCCTGTCTCGTTCCGTTGTCATGATGTCAAATTTTTTAGACAAAAAGCCCGAGGCTCGCATTGAAGCACTTGGAGACGAGTAAAAGGCCATGATCGATCTCTTAATATCACCCTCAAGACCAAATCTCTGAAGGACCTCATCCAAGTACCCCCAGTGTACTCTATCAAACGCTTTTTCAGCATCAAGAGAGAGGAGTGCACTGGGGGCGGAATCCCTCTCCAGCAACTCCAGGAGATCAATGATTCTCCGGGTGGCATCAGAGGCCTGTCAATTAGGGATGAAACCCACTTGGTCTAATCCCACGAGCGATGGAAGAACCTTTTCAAGTCTAGTGGCCAGCAGTTTTGCAAAAAGTTTTACGTCGCAATTTAAAAGGGCTATGGGACAGAGACTACCGGGGAAGGTGGGAGGTTTACCTGGCTTGGGAATCGTAGAGATGACAGCCTCCAAACCCTCCTCCCTAATCTCACCCCCTTCCCGCCAGTGGCAGAAAAGTTTTAGTATATACGGAGTTAAGAGTGGCGCGAAAGTGGTAAAATACAAGTATGGGAACCCGTCTGGCCCCGGAGCTGAATGTTTCTTAGACGAGCGAATGGTATCTAAAATCTACCTGTCCGAAAAAGGGACATTAGCATAATTAATTTGGGCAGCAGAAAGCTTAGGAAGTTTGGCTCTATTTAAAAAACTGTGAATTATATCTGAGGATGGTTGCAGGGGTATCTGAAGAGTCTTTGAGATTGTATAATGAGGAGTAATATTGCCGGAATTCTTCAGATATTTGATGGGGTTGCGTATTTTAGTGCCGGATTTGACGATGAGGTGCGAAATTTTTGTTTGGTCTGACGTTTTTTGATGCGCCTGGAGAGAAGGGTCCCAGCCCTATCTCCCATAACATAGAGCTGAGCCTTCAGTTTTTTCAGGTTATGCTCCACCTTAGTTAAAAGAAAACCTCTCAAGTGTTGTCTGCAAATTGAGAGTTCCTTCAGGATCGCCTCAGAGGGTGTAGTCTTATGTAATTGCTGCAGAGCTCGGAGTCGAGCAGTGAGGGTCCACAGGACCGAGTCTCTCTCTCCTAAGACGGGAAGCAAGCTTAGTAAAGTTCCCGCAAATCACCGCCTTGTGTGCAAACCAAAGGGTGTCTGGCTGTACATCGCCCGTGTCGTTCTGCAGAAACAATTCCCGTAGCTGGTCCAAGGTGCGGTCCACATTAGAGGGCAAGGCAAGTAAATATTCGTTCAGTCTCCACTGCAAGGGGGGACGGATGTTACTGGGGTCAGCTATTTTAAAAGAAACTGGGGCGTGGTTAGACCAGGTGATGTCTCCAATGTCCGCCGACGCACAGACAGGTAACATTGAGTCGTCTACTAAGAAATAGTCAAGGCGACTATACGTATGAAAATGTGGCGACTTGTATGTATAGTCTTGTTCGTCCCCATGGAAGTAGCGCCATACATCGTGAAGATGATGGGCCAGGAGTAAGGGAGCTAATTCACTTGTCTTGTAAAACGCTTGGGAGTGGAGCAATCCAAACGTTTTTCCAGTGGGATGGTAAAGTCCCCGGCTATAATCCTGCAATCCCTGGTCGCTGAGTCCAGTCTGTCAAAAAGGTTTCTGAAAATTTCACTTGCCCAGTATTGGGACAATACACAGATACCAGGGAGTACAATACGTCATTAATATAACTGATTACAAGCAGAAATCTGCCGTGTGGGTCAGGTGTGACATCCAGCAGTTTAAATGACACAGATTTACTAATAAAGATAGCTACTCCCGCACTCTTACAGGCCGCGTTAGCGAAGAATTGCACAGGATATAAGTTAGAGTACATCCGACTGTTGTCCTTCTGCAGAAGATGCGTTTCCTGTAAGAAAACAACCTCACCTCGCAACTTCCTCAATTACTGCCAAAATAAACCCCTCTTTATGGGCGAGTTAAGCCCATTAACATTTATAGAGACGGCAGATATGCTCACGATTGCAGCAATGCTGAAATACAGGAATTATATCGTGACCCCCAATAAGAATTCAAGTCACCCTTATATTTCAATATTGATTAGGCAGGGAGGGTAAGTAGGAAGGGGGAGGGAGGGAGGATGGGGGGAGGGGTAACTGTGGGAGGGTAGGATTAACCAACAATAAGTATAAAAATTAAACCTATAACACGGACATACATAGGGTCATTCCCTGTGAGGTATGAAGAGTGGGTGGAATCCATTCAATGGGGCACAAGTATCTCTAGGAAGAGATTAAAAAGAATAAGAATAGAAAAGTGGGGAGGGAAACATAAGAGGGAATAGTGAGAAGGGGGGAAAGGTTAAGAAGAAATGAGGGGAACAGAAATTATGAGGCAGAAAGGGGTTGAGGCAAAGAGGAGCAATTTATGGGAGTCCTTTGACCAACTTTGTAAACTAGCCCATCCACCACCAGAACTGAGTACAGGTCTGACACATAGTGAATGACTGGAGAAGATGGTGCAGGAGTATCTAGAGCTCAATATCCATGCCATCAGGGGGAATTTAGACTCTTTTGCATATTGGGCTTCAAAAATAGGAGTGGAGGGGCGTGGCCTAGCTATGGCGGTGTGAGGAGGTTTTCTTCCAGAGCTCCTCATCACCCAGCGTACTACCCGGAACACAGAGTGGCTAGTGCCTCACAATGCCTGGTGGCAGAAGAGCTTCCTCCTGCAAACCACTCGGAATCGTGTAGAGGTGAGAAACAGCACTGGAATGGCTGTTCCACAGTGTGAGATCAGAGGCCGGGTCTGGAGCTTCTTCCACAATGGCGCCAACGGCATTTCCTGCAGCACACAAGTTGGCTGGGCAGGTGAGAGGGAGAGATGACGGTGGGGAGCGCTGATCTAGCCTAGACGCGGACTTCAAAGCCTCACCACCCACAATAAATCTGCCTCACCATTCACAGGGGCAGCAGGGAGATCAGACCAGAGCCCCATATAATAATAGCACTCCTAACTCCCCCACACTCTCTCAATACCCTTGAGAAACCTACAGGGTATGCAGCAATATCCCTAAAGGGGAACCCTCCTGCAATTCCAGACTGTCAATCCACCTCATGGCTCTGCTAGCCCGCAGAATCTTTATGTTCTAATAAAAGCCCTTCCTACCAAGCAGGACCTGGACACTATGGTGACTAGACTTGAGGCTTTCCAAGAAAGAGCCCTATCCACTTTGCGCCGTGATGTGGACCTCCTAAAGACCCCTACCACCACCCTGGAGGACACCACATCTTCCCTCACTGCCAGGATCGATAAGTTAGAAAAAAGTCTCTCAGACACCCAACTCCACATGCAGCAAATGGTGTTGCTATTAGATGATCAAGAGAATCGAGGGAGGCATAATAACATCCGCCTAAGTGGCATCCGTGGCAAGATATCTCAGCATCCTCCCTCTCTCGCAAGGTCTCTGAGATCTTCAATACTGTGTCACAGAAATCCCTGGACTCCGTGTATACAATTGAGTCCACACAGTATCACGCCCGCCAACCTCACAGATCTCTAGCCCCCACGACATCCTGTGTAGATTGCACTACTATACAGACAGACCATCTTACAGTATGCCTGGTCCTATGGTAGGCTCCTCGTAGATGATGTGGAGATTCTTCTCTTCCCTGACCTATCCACCTGCACCTTATCCACGAGCCGCTTACTCTCTCCACTACTGCACTGCATCAAGGCCCTTGGGGCTTTGTACAGGTATGGTCATCCCTTCCACCTTGTCGTAAAAAAAGGAGATGTTCAATTCTTCCTTAAAAAGCATGAGGATCTACCAGACCTCTTCAGATTTTTGGACACTGCCTCATCCCGATCCCAAATTGTATACTCTTGGACCTTCCGTGCCAACAACCTCTGGGTGACAAGAGGAGATGCACCCTGCAGTCATCGGTGGGGAGGAAACCAGGCACGGGAGAGTGCCATGCCAAAATCAAGGGCCGCAAAAGCAACCCCACCTGACTCTGATCATGTTTTTTTTTCTTTCAAATTTTTCTTGATTCTAGCTTGAGGCCATTCTTCCAGACTTGTTAATCTAGTCATCATTTTTCAATCATCTTTTTGTCAAGTCCTCGCTCTGTTATGTCCCTATGAGAATGTTTATATTATAATCTGGGTGTATAAGGGAACCGTTGCATGGTTACCTACGTACCCTTGACAGGACCATAGTCTTGCGTCCCTTCCCGTCATAACAGGAAGTTGACATTCTCAGGTGTATATCCGGAGCTAAGAATTTGGTTTTAAGTAACCTTTTATATATGTTCCTTTCGTTCCTCATTTTCTCCACCAGCTGGTGGATTAGCCTGTGACTACACTAAACTCTCCCTAACCCTCTACGCTCTGACCCTCTTTACGCTTCCTCTCTCCCTCTCCCCCCTTTTTTTTTTCCTTCTCTCTCTCCCTCTTTCCCCCCTTCTTAGAAGGTATTCGGTGGCCGAGGTCCCATGTTCTTGCGTGATGACTTCTCCAAACAACCCGGATCTGCGTTGTGGATCCATCAACGTCAGAGGCCTACATAGCCCGGGTAAGAGATCTATACTTACTAACCTCCTGAGAAAGGAGCAGATTTATATAGCTTTTCTCCAAGCGACTCACCTATGCTCTCTAAAACCATATAAACTGACCAGTTATTGGTACCCAGATGCTTACCACAGCTACTCGCCAGAGCCCAAGTCCCGAGGCACTAGTATTCTGGTCTCCCGCTCTATCCCCTGGGAATTCATGGAATCTCAGTTAGACCAACAAGGCAAAATGCTTCTAGTCAAAGGGCGGCTTGCCTCGCAACTATTTACCTTTGCCTCGCTATATCTCCCCAATACAAATCAAGTGTCCATCTTGTCAGACTTTTTAGAACAGGTGGGGGAATTCATAGAGGGCACGCTGATCCTGGGTGACCTCAATATTGCTCTTGACCCTGACCTGGATATCTCCTCCAGTTCACACGCCTATACTCTGGCGGCTTTGCGCAGACTCTGTCGTCTTCTGCCTGGACATCAACTAATAGACTCCTGGAGATTACTCCACCCAACGGACAAACACCACTCTTTTAATTCATCTGTACATGATTCCTAATCTAGGATCGACTATTTTTTTGTAAGCCACAAGGACCTACCTTTTGCAGAAAGCCAACATACACTCTATTACTTTTTCAGATGCAGAATCTCAATTTCCTTGCCAACTCCGACTTCTTGGCAGTGGCAATGGAAACTAAATGCCTCCCTACTAGATGATCCAATAAGCTCTCGGGAAGTGATACAGACATTGCGTAACTACTTCTTTGATAACTCTGACCCCGAGGTCTCCCCAAGTACCACTTGGAAGGCTCACAAATGTGTCATTCAGGGTATACTCATTAAGCATGGGGCGAGATTGAAAAAGGAGAGAGACTATGAGATGTCCTCCCTGTTCTCTCATTTGAGAGATCTCGAGACGTCACATAAAAAAGGACTCCAGAAAGAGGTCAGTATTGAACTTTGCAGGGTTGTGGAGGAGCTTCGTAACCTCCTGAACAAAAAGGCTAAATGCTGGTTGGCAAAATGTAGACTGCAGTGTTATGAATTTGGTAACAAGACAGGCAGATTGCTGACGCATGCTTTGAGACGAAAGAGGGCCAGAACATTTGTCCTGAATATAGGTGACTTCACAAAAAAGACCAACCAAACAAGAGATTCACAGCACCCGTGGCAATGTGGGGTCATAGTGTTCAACCCTTCATTGAGGTGCACGTCTAACTCCAGGGAGACCCACCTGGAAATCATCATATCCACATAAGTTAAAGAAGACAGCGCCTCACCAGCTGGTCCTTTCCCAGAATGCTTTATTCCATTTCTCAAAATAACAGTGCGACATTTCGACCACAGGGATCTTTATCAAGCGAAAAAGACCATCGCTCAACCCTCTTCTGAAATAGCCAATAAACAATATTACGCTGTGCTGTACAATGTAGATAGTAATAACCCTTTAAAGCTTTAACCTACATTCCTTCCCAAAATTAGAGAATACCCTAATTTGGCCAACCTCCCTAAATTAAATCCCACAGATGTTCTGACACTGGAGAGTCCGATCACCAAACATGAGATTCATACTGCCATACAAGCTGCAAAAAACGTTAAAGCTCCTGGTCCAGATGGGTTCTCCTCAGTCTATTTTAAAAAATTGCGGACTCGCTGAGGGCCCATATTTCGGTAATTCCTAAACCAAAGGCTTAGTAACATAGTTTCTTTTTAAGGTTGAAGGAAAACTTTAAGTACATCTAGTTCAATCCATAGCCTAACATGTTGATCCAGAGGAAGGAAAAAAAAAACCATGTGGCAACCCTGAGACTGATGTGAATTGTTGGAGATGTGGGAAAGAACATGGCTCGCTTATTCACATTTTTTAGAAATGCTAGACACTCGGACCGTTCTGGCAGGGAATAGTGGAAATGATGAGACAGGTTGCCAACTATGACAAACCCCTGACCTCAGCCTTGGCTTTGCTTCATTTATGTAAAGATCCCATCCCACTTTACAATAATTCTCTTCTTAAATTCTTTATTATAACTGCGAGGGCTTGTATTTCTGAACTCTGGGATAAGACGTCTCCACCGACGATCTCGCACTGGGTATGTAAAGTAAATGAGTTGATGTATATGGAAGATTTGACTGCTACTATACACGATGCCAATTTAAGATTCTGGGGCATCTGGACACCTAGGCAAGATTTACAACAAACAGAGAAATATTAAAATATTGCTGGGCAGCACTGGGGATGTGGGACCTGCTGCTGATTGCTGCTCCCCCCCCTCTCCTTCCCTAACCCTCCGCCCCCCCCCGTGTTCCTGAATCATATTGCCACCTTTTTAATATTTCACACTTCTGCATCCTTCTCCCCTTCCTTCCTTCTTTACGTCTGCTTCATCTTCATTTAATTCAATACAATTATTACTTGACGGTCACCACAAACTGTAAAATTATTTCTGACCCTATTGACGGATGTGTTTTATCATCTTACATTATTACTGTGCTATTTTATATTATTTTTTGTCCGTTACCTGAGGGCCAATTCCGTTCCGACTTTAACAGTTCGGCGAGAACAGTTACGACGCACAGCCTTACTGGTTCTTGAGATTTGCTAATTGTAATGAGACATAATCGTCTTTGTTCTATGTTATTGCGTTTTGTGAAAACGTCTAAATAATTACAAAAAAAAAAGATTTTTATGTACTCACCGTAAAATCCTTTTCTCTTAGCCTCTAATTGGGGGACACAGAACCGTGGGTGTTATGCTGCTGTCCTGTCCACTAGGAGGCGACACTAAACAGAATCTGCAAAAGAGTGACTCCTCCTTACAGTATACATTCCTGCAGCAGGCACAGCCTCACCAGTTGTGTGCTTAAGCAGTAGACCTGTAAGAAGTCAATTATGTAAGAGCTCAAGAGCAACATGATAAACTAAGAAAGGCCCAAAAACGGGCAACAGGGTGGGTGCTGTGTCCCCCAATTAGAGGCTAAGAGAAAAGGATTTTATGGTGAGTACACAAAAATCTCCTTTTCTCCTTCACCTCATTGGGGGACACAGGACCGTGGGACATCCCAAAGCAGTCCCTGGGTGGGAAAGAACAATGGAACGAATGTACAAAAATTCCCAGAAAAAACAGGCACCCACAGGTGTCCTACAGCTTACCTGGGGAATGCATCTACCCGAACTCGCATCTGCAGAGGACTGGGTATGAACAGTACAATGCTTCATAAAGGTGTGTAGGCTGGACCAGGTGGCCGCCTTACGCACCTGTTGTGCTGATGCCTGGTGCTGAATGGCTCAGGAAGCCTCCACCGCATGAGCAATGTGCGTCCCAATACCGGCCGGAATTGGCAAAATATCCAACCAGTGGGCATCCTGAAAAGTGGATGCAATTCATCTGATTAGAAAGTCATTGGATGCGGGCCTGACCATTCAATGTCCCTTCGGGAGAATGAAGAGACCCCCTAAAGGGTACCGATCTAGGTGTGTAGGTACGAAGGGTTTGAACTAGGTTTTGAGAGTGTGCGGAGCTGCATTGACAATGATACACCGGTGCCGGACAAAGGACATTAGGGGAAAAACTCTTCTTTTACATAGGAGGACAATCCCTCCTTCGGAAGGAATGATGGCACAGTTCGAGAACCACTCAATCCTGGTGAAAAAACTCTGAGTAGGCAGCTCTGCAGAAGAGTGCTGCAAGGTCTGAGACTTAGCAGACAGGGTTAAAGTCTACTGTCTGGGAGAAGCAGAAATGGATCAGCCCCTGTGATGAACCCAGAGAGCGGGTTATACAATGCGGCGAAGCCCGGGTCAAGGCCCCATGCTTCCAACGTCGGTGGAAGAAGGGGTCTCGAGGTGAGAAGAAACTCCTTGGAGGAAGGTCTTAACTCTAGGTGTAGCCGTAAAGCGGCGCTGGAAAAAAGGGGATGGTGTGGAAAAACTGTCCCTGGAGAGATCCTGGGGGGAGGGCCGCAGCAGATCTCCAAGATGGACAGTAGGGAAAAAAGACAGAGGTGGTTGTTGTTGAGAACTGCACCAGGCAAAAGAAAGCCTTCCAATGCTCGGGAAGAAGTCCGAGCGAGCAGGCGCCTTCACCCTGAACATAGCCGCAACGACCTCTGAGGAAAAACCACGGTCTGAGTGGTCTGCCAGGGCCACACAATAAAATTCAGGACCCCGGAACTCTGGTGGGAAAGACAGGCCCTAAGAGAGAAGGTCTGGCCGGTCTGGAAGACGCCAGGGAAAGTCGGTGTGAGGTGAACCAGGTCAGCATACTAGGCACGCCTAGGCCAATCCAGGACACGAAGATGACCGGACGCCCTCCGACTTGATGTTCCATCCCACTGTGGGTATATGAGGCAAAGATGTAGGGGAGATAAAGTTATGTCTAGATTGGACTATAGCATCTGTTCTCAGGCACTGTGGGTCATGAGACCTGGACACGAAAATTGATAATTTGGGATTGAGGAGTGATGCTATGAGATCTTCGTTTTGAGTTCTTCACCGGTGATCTATCTGTTAGAACACTCCCAGATGTACCCTCTCCTGACGCGATACTGTGACAGCTGAGTAAGCCTGCCGCCAGTTGTTGACTTCCGGAATGTGTACTGCTGAGAGAGCTGATCCGGTTGAGTCGGCCCAGCGGGAAATGGGCTGCACCTCGCTCTGGTTGACGTATACCGCTGCCGTGGCATTGTCTGACTGTATTCAGATAAGGAAACCCATAAGGAACCGATGAAAATTCTGTAGTGCTAAGTGGATGACATGAATCTCCAGAAGGTTGATGGTTAAGGTGGCCTCTGAAAGAGACCCCAAGCCTTGGGTCATGTGATGACGGTACACTGCCCCCCACCCTGTTAGGCTAGCATTGTTGGTAATCACCTCCCATCAAACTGGAGGAAAGGATCTCCCTTGTGAGAGGGGGGAGGGCTACCAGTGAAGAGGACGATTGGTGACAGCTGACAGATGAAACTTCATGTCGAGGGTGATGGGGCTCCTGACCCAGGCTGCGAAAAGAGCCCATTGGAGAGGTTTGAGGCGCAGTCGGGCAAACGGCACGGCTACCAACGTCGCCACTCTTCTGGTTAATACTCTCATCGCATCGGAGGGAGTGAAGTGATGAGCGAAGGAGTTTTCGAACTCCTTGGCATGAGAGTCATGACTTCTTGTGGGGAAGAACAACGAATCTGTGGGAGGTATTGAAAAGCATTCCCAGGAAGGTCAGTGTTTAGTTCGAAACTGAAGAGATTTTGGCAGGATGATGGGTCAACCAAGGGCTCTGTGAGCATGATGCCTACACGTGTCACTCATACCCGTTAATAATTAATTTTTAACCTTCAAATGAAAGGCCTGGCCCTGTTGCAGACCATGTGTCATGCATGGAGGCTGAGCCATTAAATAATTTTATTCTGGGTCAATTTTTGCTACTTTTGTGGTATCTGGCCCTAATTTTTGGAAATGTGGAGACTCTCTTTGGGTGTCTTATGAATTTAGCAGGGCTCTGTTTTGGCAACTTTTGTACCCCTTTGAAGATGTTTTCTATGGCCTTGATTTTGCCTCTTATTTATTTGAATTGGGTTTCGGAAGCTTGGGGAACTGTTCGCCGATCTATTCGGCGAACCAAATCCAGACTTCAGAAGGTTCGCTCATCTTTTTTTTTTTTTAAACATCATTTTTATTGGTTTTTTAAATAACAAAGATTATTGAATAAAACATCAATAGAGTATATATACAGTCAAAACATTAACTTGATTTGTTGAATACAGTCATAATCAATGACATTGTTTAAACAATCTTATCAAGAAAATCCCAAAACGTATTCTAACTAAACCCCGGTCGGAGAGAAGAAACTATTCCAAGAGTCCATCCCAATAATCCATAAATTAAATAAGCCCAACACACAGCACGTAGTGAAGAACAGAATAACTATCAGAACGCCACTAATCTTCACATCTTAACTTTCCCAACGTGCCACCAAGTTCTTCCATAGTATACCACTCAGTTTGTTTGTAGGGCCGCGTGAATGCTCTGATTTCTGAGTCTGGAAGAGCATGTTCAATGAAGGGTCTCCATTTAAGAAAGAACTTGGTCGCTAGTCTATTTGCATTCCTAAGAGTTTCGATGGATTCAAGGGAGAGGATTTTTCACAAATTTTCAAGGACTACATCTATCCCTGGGACAAAATTTTTGAGCCAGTATTGTAATAAAAGTCTCTTCGCCACCGAAGCTATTGTATGGAATAAAACATGCGGCTTGGTGGAACCCTCGTCATTTCCCTGGTAGTGAAACAGCCATAACATTGGATTCAAACCCACATCTTTATTGAATAGCCCCGAGACTAACTGTCCAACCTTAACCCAGTATATTTGTGATTTCGCACATGACCACATCCCATGTTCCAAGTCTGTTTTATATGTCTTACATTTGGGGCAATGGACCCATCTCCCCTGATTATCAGGTGAGGGCGGGATGTTAAATCCCTGAATAGACCCATGCATGAGACGAAATTGGGAGTCTCTCCACCTTTCATTGGTGATATATTTGCTCATCACCGCCCACCCCTCCAGTATTTTGTGGGACAAGTCAGGGTCTGCAAAATGTTTTTTCCAGTTAGTAAAAAGTTTTTCAGTACTTGCTGGGCTAAAAGAATTTTGTAAGATTTTATAAAGGTAGGATATAGATGTATCACCCACTTCCATTTTCAACATGTCATCCCACGGTGAGTGGGTCAGCTCTCCTGAAATATCAGTTAGTCGGGACATGAGGGAATGGCGAATTTGTTGGCATTGTAGAACATGCATCCTGGGTAGCTCGTATTTTGACAGAATTTCCTCTCCTGACAACCACCTCCCCCCCTCCTTGTGCATAAGATCGCCCATTGTTAGAATGCCACTTGATCTCCAGACCCTAAAAAGAGGGTTCTCATAACCCAAACTGAAGGCCGGAGAGGCCCAAGGGCTGAGAAATTTGGAAATCTGCCAAGAAAGACCCATCTTTTTCCTCACAGACTTCCAGGTCATTATCGTGTCTCTGCAAATAGAAGTGTCTTTGATATTGGCCGGCAACTTTGATAAAGGGGAATGCAGTAGAGAGGACAAATTCCAAAGCCTACCTAACTCTCCCTCCACCACAGTGTCAAAGACTTTATTAGTATTTTTGACCCAATCGAGGACATGGCGCAATAGACACACAAGGTTGTAACCTCTGGTGTCTGGGAGCTGAATAACCCCCTCCAACTTTGACCGCATAAGGGTGTGAATAGTAATTCTGGGTCTTTTGCCCCTCCAGAGGAATCTTGAGAAAGCTGTGTTAAGTTTTTTGATATCAACATGCTTGAGTAGCAAGGGGATCGTCTGGAGGGGATAAAGCAATCTCGCAAAGCTTATCATTTTGATAAGATGACATCAGCCCAGCAAAGACAGGGGCAAATTCACCCAACCAACCAGTTCTTTTTCAATTTTAGATATGATCGGGGTGAAGTTGAGTCTATAGATCAGACCAGGAGTTTTAGCCAGGTGGATCCCCAAGTATCTGACGCTCTCCTTTGCTATTTTTATCCCACAGAGTGATTTATTTCTTGAATTACATTTATTTCTGCTCATAAAGCGTATTTCGCACGTATCTTTATTTAAACGAAACCCAGATGCTTTGCCAAGTTCTTTCAATGTCATTCAAAATAAAGGGGAGGTCTCTTTGCGGATGTTGGACATACAGGATAATGTCATCAGCGAACAAAGATAATTTTATTTCCTTGGTACCCACTTTCAGGCCCTCATACCGGTGTTGTGATTCCAAATATATCGCCAAGGGTTCGATTGCTAAATTAAATAGAAGGGGAGATAATGGGCATCCCTGTCTTGTCCCTTTCTCTAAACTAAAGGTGTCTGAGAGGAAGCCCGGTAGGCTAATGCAGGCTTTCGGGTTAGCATATAGGGATCTTATGAACCGACGAAATGGACCCTTCAACCCAATAGTATCCAGGACCATATCCAGCCATGACCACCTCACATTATCAAACACTTTTTCAGCATATAAGGTGATCATGGCTGGACCTCCCCCCTCCCCTTCACTCCGATTCCCCATCACGTCCAAGAGGAGCATCCCTTTCTAATGTTGGTGACCGTCAAGCACCCCTTGATAAATCCTGATTGATGTGGTAAGATTATTTTAGGGAGTATTTGTGCAAATCTATTGGCTAGTATTTTTGAAAGGAGCTTGAGGTCCTGATTAATAAGCGATATGGGCCTGTAACTTGCCGGATCAGTTAGTGGTTTGTCTGGTTTAGGGATTAACTTTATATGGGCCATATTCATTCTGTCCGGGATCGGCGTGCCATTAAGAAATTCGTTAAATAGATCTTTTAACACAGGGGCAATTTGATCTTTTAACACTTTAAAGAAAGCACCATTAAAACCATCTAGTCCTGGGGCTTTGCCTGGGTTAAGCATTTTGATTGTCAGTTCGATCTCAGCCTCTAATAAGGGGGAGTTGAGGAATTGCTCATCTTCCTCAGTTAGTTTAGGTAATTTGATCGAGGAAAGCCACCTGCCCTCCTCTCCCACTTCCGTCTCTTCTTCTTTGTATAGCGAGGCATAGTATTTTCCCAGCACCTGAGCAATGTCTTTAGGGTCCGACCATAAGTTCCCAAATTTATCTTTTATCTTCCCAATGGGGTTGTGCGTTCGTCTTCCCTTTGCCAGACGCGCCAACAGTCTACCTGCTTTGTCTCCAAACCTGTGAAGCTCCAATTCTAGTCTGGTCTTGTACAGGTTCCTCCCTTTTCCAGGCCCACATCTCAAATTCTTTCTTAGCTAACAGCCAATTTTCTTTATCTATATCCGACATAGTATGCTTATATAAAGAGTAGGCCCTTCTTACAGTTGTGCCGGCCTTTAGATATTGTTCCTTAACTCGTTTTTTTTAATCTCATGGTGTAAGCCATGATGTTACCCCGTAAAACTGATTTTGCCGCCTCCCAATATGGACTCGGGTCCGAGCGATGTTCCCCATTGTGAAGTGAGGTTCGCTCATCTTTAGTGGAGAGCAAAGTAAAATACACATGAAGAGGAAATTGGAGGATTGAAGACTACATGATATAGTGGTGTGAAAAAGTGTTTGCCCCTTCGGGATTTCATATTATTTTGCATGTTTATCACACATAAAGATGCATAACAATGCCAATTAATAAACAGGATGCCAGGTAGTATCTGGCATAAATACTTACATTGTTTTTATAGTGTTTCCAGTTAAGGTATCCCTCCATTGATCTATGTTGGCACTTGTGTTTAGATATGGCTTAGGCTGGTTTAGAAAAGGCGTGTTTGGGTAGCACAGTCGTGTGATCCACCAGTCACATGCTAAGTTTCAACAGTATAAACACAAGAGGCTAGACAGCATGTATGTAGGATCGGGATCGGGGAAATGATCAAAAACACTCAGTAAGAGTCATCCAAATTTTATTATCAAAAAAGTATATACATACAGGAACACACATGACCTTTAAAAACAATTAAAAAGTGGAAAACACCACTAAACCTGAGCTGTAGCCCTGCATTAATTCTTTTGGTATAACAATGGTATATAATACACCAATTCCAAGAAATGCAACATATGTGGATAATGAGTCACCAAGTTTTACAAGTAATGAAAGATTAATCAAAACCACAGCAAATACAAAGTATATATAAAGTAATGACACAGAGTGAGATGGATCCCATAAACAGCAATCACTAATTGAAGATATAAATCAATGATTTAAGCTGAGCTGATCTGAGCTCATAGCCCATATATCTAGAAATTCTAGATATGGCTTAGGCTGGTTTCACACTGCGTATTTTTTCCTGTCCGTGGGATCCTACATTTTGTAGGACCCCATGGACAGGAACGGATCCGATTTGGCCCGCATTTGATCCTATTTGGCCTTCTTGCCATCCGATTTTTGTAGGATCCGATTCGGTCCGATTTTTTGCTGTACTCAAAATCAGAGACTGCTCCAATTTTGGGCACAGCGGATCAAATCGGACCGAATTGGATCCGACATGATCCGTGGCCCATAACATGGGGGCCTATGGAGCACATGTCCAAGAAAGCATCGTATGGTTTCTCGGACCCGATTTTAGTGTACTTAGCATGTTCAGTACATTAACAGCTCTCCTAAATATCTAATTTGACTTCTGCAATGTATATATACATCGCGGAAGTGAAATTTAAGTGAAAGCAGGGAAAAAAAAAAAAAAAAAAAAAAAAAAAAAAAAATCGATTCTCACCTGTCCTGCGATCCACCGACGTCGGCATCTCGGGATGTACAGGACCTGGCATGACGTCACAGTCACATGACCGATGATGCTGAAGGGTAGCCCTGCCCAGCCAAGTCCTTTCAGCATCCGGAGCTAGATGCCACACATCGTGGGATCGCAGGATAGGTGAGGATCGATTTTTTGATTTTTAATCCCCTGCTTTCACTTATATTTCACTTCCACAATGTATATATACATTGCGGAAGTTGAAATTACCCCGCACAGCTCATTCTGTGTCCGGATCCGTGATAATCAAAAAGTAGGATCCCACAGAAAGGAAAAATTACGCAATGTGAAACCAGCCTTATTGGTTATATTCTTTTCAGGTCCAGTACAGTTAAAGGGCCACACACCCCTGTCTCGTGGTACACACCAGTGCTTGGCTAGACTGCTATGCTATTTCAACTATTGACCGATTGGTTCAATACACAGCCTCTCAATCTAGCAATTGTTACCAGCACCAGCTTGAGGGCTTTTTGGGTCATTATTAGAGATGAGCGAGCACTAAAATGCTCGGGTGCTCGATGCTCTGGCCGAGCATCCCAAGATACTCGTGTACTCGGCCAGAGCACCGAGCCAATGTAAGTCAATTAGTGGCAGGCTCCACCCACAGACTTCCGGTTATAAAACGAGTATTTCTGGAAAAGGGCGGGAGGGTGGGCTTTTTCAAATTGTTGCAGCATACAACACCTTGCTGTGGCCCCCAGAGGGATCCTAACAATCAATCTGCTCTCTGTGAGGTGCCAGCTCACTGTGTGCACTGAAGGGAGCTGTGTATTTGTGTCAGATTGCTAATTGTTAGCGAGGAGTCCGAGCATCTCGGCGGTACTCGGTGCTCGTCGAGCATCCCAAGTACCGGGATACTCGTGCGAGTAACGAGTAGCGCCGAGCATACTCGCTCATCCCTAGTCATTATCTGACATACCACCACACCTCCAGCTGATTTTGCTACACATATTAGTTGTTTATGGTATATTCAACTTTAATGCGTTAATTGTACCAGCCATTGAATTTATTGTTATACATTATTGCTGCAGCTGTCTCATGTGCTCCATTTTTTTTTCAACTTCCCCTGTATTTGTGCACAAAATAAACTCACATTTTTGCATATTGTTGCTCCCATCTGTGCCTTGTCTTCTCTTTTTCTATTCAGTTACCCACTCGACACGGTGAGCACCCGCCTCCATATTTTTCCATATATGCTTATGTGGTCTGCCTATTCTTCCTAGTAAACATCTTTTCAAAGGTGCACAAAATTGTGGCTGAACGCACATTTGCGCACGCCTACAAAAAGATGCATAAAAAGATGGACACTTCCGGATCACAGGTAAGATGGGAGTTTAAAGTGACTCCATCTGCCTCATTACACTGATTATTCCTTTGGGTATTTTATTTAAATCACAATTTCAGAAATTTACACACAATCGCCGATGTAAGCGCTCAGGTTAGAGTGCAGGATAAACGTGAGCTGCACTGTACTGCAATATTTGGGAAGTAGAATATGCAACATCAGTTGAAGAATTGGCTTTACTATTTTTATGCTGTTGCAGTATAAGGGAGTGTGCACACGATGAGTATACGCAGCGTTTAGGACGCAGCGTCTTGCCGCTGCGTCCAAAACGCTGCGTAGTACAGTACTAGCATAGTAGATGGGATTTCAAGAAATCCCATCCTCACTATGCATAGCCCGCCCGCAGCGTGTTTGGAGTTGCGGTGCGGGTTGCAGGGAGTCCGCTCCTCCGCAGCATGTTCATTTCATGCTGCGGAGTCGGAAGCGGCTCCAATCAGGTGACTGCAGGGAGAAGCCGCCCTGCACCCGCCGCACATGGCAAGTACAGGGTGGCTGCGGTCTCCCTACGGCCAACCGCGGCTTCCCTCAGGCCCGGAGGAGCTGCATACAACACGCAGCTCCTCCGGACCGTGAGTATGCACCCTCAGTGATTAAGCAGCTTTATTCATCAAATCGGTATTATCACAGTGATACCATATTGCTATAGGATTTTTTTTTTTTTAGGTTTGGCTACTGTTGGGCTAAAATTACTTTAAGAAAATAATGTTCTTTTGCATCACTGAATTTTGAAGGCTGCAGTTTATTTTTCTGCTGACAGTCATGTGAGGGCTTGTGTTTTGCAGGATGAGTTGGATTTTATTGGTACCATTTTGGACCACAATGTTTTTGGATCACTTTCTATTCCGCTTTTTGTGAGGCAGAATCAGGAAGAGACAGGAATTGTTTTATTTCTTCTTCTACGATACAGTGAACAGCATAAGTGGTGACAGCTTTATTCTCCAGGTCAGTACAAACACAGCTCGGAATGTCAAACAGGGCAGAATTCTACTGTAACGTTGTGTATGTCACACGCTTAGGTTTGAAATGCTACTCTCAAATTAAGTCGTTGCTGGAATGTATGCCTTGCTCATAAAAAAGAGAATTTTGTTTACGTACTGTAAATTCTTTTTTCTTTAATCATCAATGGGAGACCCAGACAATGGGGGTTTAGGGCACTGCCCTCCGGAGGTCACACTAGGTACTACAAGTTTGTAGACACCGCCTCCTCCGCTTATAAACTCCTACCGCAGGGAACATCCTCAGTTTGGTCCATAAGCTGCGAGGAGGAAATAAACCACACCCGAAACATCGGGAAGAATGCCGTGCACAGACGGATCAACAACCCGGCAAACACTGTCTCAACAGAGAACAGAACAAATGCAAAAACATGCAACGGAACAACTGGGTGGGTGCTGGGTCTCCCATTGATGATTAAAGAAAAAAGAATTTACGGTACGTAAACAAAATTCTTTTTTCTGGTCATCATAATGGGAGACCCAGACAATGGGGATGTCCTAAAGCAATACCCCAGGGCGGGAAGAGTTCCTCAACAAGACGGATAACACATGGTTCCCTTTAAAGGTGGGCAACCGCCGCCTGGAGAACCCGCCTGCCCAAACTTGCATCCGCAGAGGCATGGGCATGCACCATATAGTGCTTAGAGAAAGTGTGCAGGCTAGACCAAGTGGCTGCCTGACACACCTGTAGAGCAGACGCTCGATGTCGCAAGGCCCAGGAGGCACCTACAGCTCTGGTAGAGTGAGCCTTCAATCCCACCGGGAGAGGCAAACCAGAAGCCCGGTAAGCCTCTTGAATGGAAGCCTTAATCCATCTGGCCAATGTCGACTTTGATGCCGCGGACCCCTTACAGCGACCTGTCGTAAGAACAAATAAGGAATCCGAACTCCTAAAGGAGGCGGTCCTGGACACATAAATGCGTACCGCTCTCACGAGATCCAGAGTATGGAGGTCGCGTTCAACCTGATGAACGGGAGCAGGGCAAAATGATGGGAGAACAATCTCCTGGTTCAGGTGAAAAGTTGAAACCACCTTCGGCAAGAATTCTGGCCGAGGACGCAACACCACCTTGTCTTGGTGAACCACCAGAAAGGGCGACTTGCACGAAAGCGCAGCCAATTCTGAGACCCTTCTCAGAGACGTGATTGCCACCAGAAAGGCCACTTTCTGAGACAGGCGAGATAGAGAAACATCTCTCAGCGGCTCAAAGGGAGGTCTCTGTAATGCCGCAATGACCATGTTGAGGTCCCAAGGGTCCAGAGGTCTCTTGTAGGGCGGAACCATCCGTGACACCCCCTGCAGAAATTGACGGACCTTCGGGAGGAGCGCCAATCGCCTGTCAAACAGCACTGAAAGTGCTGAGACTTGACCTTTCAAGGAGCCAAGGGATAATCCTAATTCCAAACCCGACTGTAGGAAAGCCAACAACGTCGGGATGGACAAGGGCCACGGAGACAGTCCACCAGAGGCACACCAAGTAAAAAAGATTTTCCACGTCCTGTGGTACATCTTCCTTGAGACTGGCTTCCTAGCCCGATTCATAGTGGCAACCACCGTAGGGGAAAAACCCCTGGATGTCAGCAGCCAGGCCTCAAGAGCCATGCAGTCAATCTGAGGGCCTTGGAATTGAGGTGGAAGAATGGGCCTTGCGCGAGTAAATCTGCGCGGTCTGGAAGAGCCCACCTGTGTCCGCCTGACAGTTGCCACAGGTCCGGGTACCAGGACCTCCTGGGCCAATCTGGAGCCACTAGAATGGCGACCCTGCACTCCGACCTGATTTTCCACAGCACCCTGGGAATCAGAGCCAGAGGCGGGAACACATACGGCAGATGAAATCTGGACCAAGTCAGGACCAGAGCATCCGCTCCCAGAGATTGGGGATCCCATGACCTCGCCATGTATTGCGGCACCTGATGATTCAGCCGTGAGGCCATCAGATCCACGTCCGGAGTGCCCCATCTGCTGCAGATGTCCCGGAAGACGTCCGGATGAAGAGACCACTCTCCGGCGTCCATCCCCTGCCGGCTCAGATAGTCGGCCTCCCAGTTTTCGACCCCTGGGATGTGAACTGCGGAGATCAGGCAGTTGTTGTCCTCCGCCCAGGATAGGATGCGGTGGACTTCGGCCAGAGCCTCTGCACTCCTGGTTCCTCCTTGATGATTTATATAAGCGACGGCCGTCGCATTGTCGGACTGAACCCGAATGGGTTGTCCTGAGAGGAATCTCTGAAACGCCAGGAGTGCCAGATAGACCGCCTTGATCTCCAGCACGTTGATCTGCAACGCCGACTCCGACTGAGTCCAGAGGCCTTGGGCCCTGTGGTGTAAGAACACGGCTCCCCAGCCCTTCAGACTGGCGTCGGTGGTCACCACTAACCATGACGGTTTGATGAAGGACCGGCCCCGAGACAAGTGGTGTGGCTGTAACCACCACTGCAGGGAATCTCTGGTCGGTTGGGAAAGGGTCACCAGCCGATTCAGAGAAATCGACCTTTTGTCCCACCTGCGGAGAATCTCCAGCTGGAGAGGACGGAGGCGAAATTGTGCAAAAGGCACCGCCTCTATTGCTGCCACCATGCGCCCCACCAGCATCATCAACACCCGTAGGGATGATTGTGGTGACAGGAGGACTGCTTGTACTCCTGATTGGATCGCCATCTGCTTGACTCGTGGCAGAGACACCAGGGCTGAGGCTGTGTTGAAGTCCATGCCCAAATATGTCAAAGACTGGGTCGGAACCAGCGTTGACTTCTGAATATTGAGGAGCCAACCGAACTGTTCCAGAGACCGTATGGTCACATCCAGGCTCTCTTGACAAAGGTGTTCTGATGGCGCCCTGACCAGTAGGTCGTCTAAATAGGGAATGACAGCATGTCCCTGCACGTGCAGGAGAGCCATCATAGAGGCCATCACCTTTGTGAACACCCGCGGTGCCGAGGCCAACCCGAACGGCAGCGCCACAAATTGGAAGTGTTCTTCCCCACTGCGAATCTCAGCCAGCGCTGATGAGCTGGTGCAATGGGCACATGAAGGTAAGCGTCTCTGATATCTATGGACGCCAGGAAGTCTCCCTGTGATACAGCCGCGATCACGGAGCGCAGTGATTCCATGCGGAACTTCCGAACCAACACGTGATGGTTGAACAACTTCAGGTCCAGTACCGGGCGGAAGGAACCGTCCTTCTTCGGGACGATAAAGAGGTTGGAGTAAAAACCCCTGAACCTCTCTCCGGAAGGCACCGGTATCACCACTCCGTCTCTGCGAGACCCTCCAACACCAGGTAAAAAGCCTGAGCCTTTTCTGGCGATGGGACCAACCGATGGAATCGGGATATCGGTTTTGACGTCAGCTCTATCCTGTAACCTCGCGAGACCACGTCACGAACCCACTGATCTTGAACGTGAAGTAGCCCTTTGTCCTGAAAGCGAGACAAGCGGCCCCCCACCTGTGGGGAGGTAGGAAGGGAGAGCGAGTCATGCAGAGGCGGGTTTGGGGGTGGCAGCTGCGCCCCCGCCGGCTTCTTTGGACGACTCTTAGAGCGCCACTGAGAAGCGGGCTTTCCCCCTCGGTCCGTGCGAGCGGACGGTGCTGATGACTGCGAGCTGGAACGAAAGGACCACTGTTTTGGGTTCCTTTTAACGGAATACCGTGGCTTAGGCTTATTCTGCGGTATCTTAGACTCAGCAGAATCCTTTATCAGCTTGTCCAGTTCGGTGCCAAAAAGCCTGTCACCAGCGAACGGAAGATTCTGCAAAATCTTCTTGGATGTGGTATCTGAGTCCCAAAGACGCAGCCACAACAATCTGCGGATCGCTATAGCATTGGCCGAAGCCACAGCTGAGCGAGTGGCAGTTTCCAGAGTCGCCGTCCTGGCGTAGTCCGCATAGGCCCTTGCCCTCTCGGTAAGTGCCAGGACCTCTGGACTGGATCTTGCCAGGTCAGAGATACCATCCAAGCACGTAGCAATCGCTTGCAAGGTCCAGACCGTGGCAAAATTAGGGGCAAAGGAAGACCCCACAGCCTCATAGGAAGACTTGGCGAGTTGCTCAACCTGTCTATCCGTCGCATCCTTCAGCGAGGAGCTATCAGAGGCAGAGAAAAGGGAGCGTGCAGCAATCCTGGTCATGGAAGCGTCCACCTTCGGGACTGCGACCACTCCTGAAGCACCTCCTTGGGGAAGGGGAAGCGATTGTCCTTGGGTTTACGGACATAACGCCGCCCAGGATGTAACCTGGGAGCTCTAACCACCCTTCCAAAATTCGTGTGGTCCATGAAGGAACCGCTTGGTCTAGCCTCTGGCCGCAGCCATTGATAGACCTCCTTCGGGTGCACCGTCACCTCAGGGGGTGTCACGAGACGTAAGGTCTCGTTGATAGAGGACACCAGATCCTCCACCCCGTCTGGAGGTTCAGATATAGACACAGACCCTAAATTTGAACCCCCATCATCGTCCTCACCATCAGAGGAACGCTCCTCCTCAGAGAGAGCCTGGAGCTCGGGTGACTCCTCACGACGAGCCCGCTTAAGGGGTCTCACAGCAGAAGAGGGAGACACCCGGGGGTAACTGGACGGAGTAGCTGGGCTATCCAGCCTCCTATTAAGTGCCTCCAGGGATTGCGACATGGAGGACAACTGGGACAACAGAGATTCATTGATCTTATTCTGAGTCTCCCATGGCCCTGAGATCACCTGAACCTCAGGGTATAGCACCGGAGCTGCTGACTCAGCAGTGCCAGTCCGGGCCTCTGGGCGTCCGCAGTTATTGCAGGACCCCTCCACCAGTGTTCCATTGCATGTAGCACAGGTAACGGTGGTCTCTGCTGTCCTAGCAGCACGCTTCCCAGCTGAGGACATCGCCGCAGTAGGGGAAGATAAGCCAAATTGCAGACAACAAAACCGGGAGTCCCGGTGGCTTACCGACCGCAGTAAAGCGGTATGAGGAAGCGGTGTGTGTGTGTGACCTCCGCGACGGTTTCCGGTCTCCCCTGGGGTGCAGGCGCACGCTGCATACAGATCCCAACCGGGAAGTGAGGGTAAAGATGGCCGCCGACAGTGAAACTGTGGGCGGCGCCGAAAACACGCGGGAAACACACACACACGCCCATCGATGACGTCACCGCACGGACTGCTTCCCATCCTCCAAGCAGCCTCAGCATGAGGGTGCCGGAGCCCTCAGCGCGGGAAATAGTGTAAAATACTATACACAGACTGCATGCACAAACAAACATCCGCAGCCCACGGCCTCAGCCCCTGTGACAAACAGGGCGGTCAGCCAGGGTGACCCCAGCACAGGGTACACCCGCAGAACCGCGGACCCGAGGGTAACGCGAGGTCTGAGTGTCAGGTCACATAAAGTGACAGACACTACCCCCAGGCACACAGGAGACACCGAGTGCCTCAGTGCCGGTCCGGTCTGTAAGCACCATTTAGGGAGGCCTCGGACGGGGGTTCAGCACCAGTCCGGAGTGTAAGCACCATTTAGGGAGGCCTCGGACTGGGCTGGCTCCAGTCCGGTCTGTAAGCACCATTTAGGGAGGCCTCGGACGGAGCGGAGCTGTGCAAGGCTCCCATCTCCCACTCTCCAGAGCCCCCCAGAGAGGGATGGAAAGGAGTGCAACAGCGTACCGGGAGAACACAAAGTGTCCAGGCTCTAGGCCCTCCGGTACCTCCACCAGCGTGTTCCACAAGGGTGAGCGGGGAGGCTGTCGCAGGTCCCGACTGGAACCATTTTACCTGGTCTTCAGACGCCATCACGTAAGCTGTGAGAATGCAGTGAAGTGCAAGCCAAGCGTGATCCTCCGAGCACACTAAGTTTAAAACTGAGGATGTTCCCTGCGGTAGGGGTTTATAAGCGGAGGGGCGGTGTCTACAAACTTGTAGTACCTAGTGTGACCTCCGGAGGGCAGTGCCCTAAACCCCCATTGTCTGGGTCTCCCATTATGATGACCAGAAAACACCTGTAAACCAATGTTCTGAAAGAGGATGGTACTGAATGTTAACATATCTTTGCTGTCTTTAGACGTCAAAAGAAGAGAATAGAACATTTTAGGTAGGTAGCATCTTTCATTTTTCTTGAGGTCAGTCACGGGTTCTTCTCCAGTATCCCACAATCAACAGAGCGAGAGATGTGTGCACAGCCTAATGGTGGGTTTACACGCCACGATATCGTTTCGATATCGCAACTCAATGGCGCGGGAGCGCGCAATTAGTGCACGCTTCACCCGCATCGCATTGACTGTTTACATGCTGCGATATCGAAATACAACGTCCATGCGATGTCTCCGCCTCCCAACCCAGGATCGCATAGTTAACATGGGAGTGAATGGGTGACGTTTCAAATCACATCGTAATTGGGCGTTTACACAGCACGATCTGCTCCAATCTCCCTTCAATATCGGGGCATTGAATAGCACGCTCATTCGATCCCCGATATCGCACTGACATCGTTCCTGCATCGTATTGGACATTCACACCATACAACGCAGGAACGATATCGGGTCCAACGATCGAATCACGTGACTTTTCATTGAAATTGTACTGCGATATCGCGACGTGTAAACCCGCCATCAGAACCTTTATTGCTTGAAAACATAAAAAATCCATCAGAAAAATCCTTAAAACTATCCAGCAGTATACTGTATATCCAGGTTTCTTTAAATCCCTTTGTGGAGCTGGCTTCAGCTCAGCGTCACACACAAAGACAGAATCGTACTGCCTATCCACAGAAAGACTCAAATCTTACAACCTCTCCTCCCCCAACCACCTCCCAATATCCAAAACCAGGTCTATTGACACACCCTAGGGGGCAAATACGCACATTGGCAGGCAGAGGACTAGAATGACCAACTAAGAACATGTCTACAGTAACTCAATTATCAGACTCTCTGGAGTGTAATGCATACACAGGAAGTAGGCTGAATACACAGTATAGGAATGACATTTGTAAAATGCAGTAAAATATAACCCACCATCACAAGGCCTCCTTCACATGTTTGTGTTTCCAATACATCCGATATCCATTTTTCACAATATAATCTATGGGGCTGCTTACATGTTTATTTTTTTTTTTTTTTCACATGGACTGTATGTCTATGCAACTTTAGGAGACATGTTCATTTTTTTTTTGAGAACAGATGACAAGGGCTAATGAAAGTGTACGGGCCTGTGAAAACATGTTCAGCACATGGATGGCATCCATGTGCTGTACATGCATAAAATTGAAAAGTATGGATAAAGCTGTGTAAATTTCTTTAGCCATCCATGAAAAACACTGATAAACTGATTGGAAAAACGGACGCACCGATCAGACACTGATTCCATTTTTTTACATACGTGTTGCAATACAGATGTTTGAAGGAGGCCTTACATATACTTGAGTCTAAATGAGACACCACATCATGGTTTATCCTCTACGATTTGATGTTATAATCATGAATCAGAAAGCAAACACCAATAAGTTTATAGATGTAGTGATACCACAGTAAATTATTTATACCTGTCTTGCCCATTTAGATTCAGTAGGAGAAAGTGATTCTAGTTTGACACTTGTTATAACCTGTGTAATGTGACATGTTACCCCGTTATGTTGTTTAATGTGTTTAGCATAATCTCGCAGTATTACCCGCACATTCCAGCATCTTCTGCTTTAAGAACCCAGTGCACGTGTTCTCCCTGTATGCTTCTCTCTTGTGAAACCCATAATCCTTGTCAAGCACATCTGGTGAGAGTTATCCTGTCTGCGTATTTGATATTTCAGAGCCTGTTATGGTGGGTTTACACGTCCCAACGTCAGTCCGATATTGGATCCAACGACGCGGGAGCGCGCACTTTCTGGCAGAATTCCAAGATCGCATAGGAGAGGTTACACAGCGCGATATCGGCAGGGCAACGCCACTACGACGTGTACGCCCCCCCCTTGTACGGGCGACCCAGGAACGACCATTTAACATGGAGAGAATAAGGGAAGTTGTACTCCACATCGTTGTTGGGCTTTTACACAGCACGATCCTGCCACAACGCCCATCCAATATCGGGCCGTTGGAGAGCAGGCTCATTTGATCCCCGATATCGTTTTGGCATCGTTCGTGCATTGTATTGGACGTTTAAACCATACAACGTTTCGAACAATATCGGGGCCAATGCACGAACCATGTGACTTTTTATCGGAGTTGGACGCCGATATCGGGACGTGTAAAGTGGCTATTAGGATTGTATAGCAAATGTTTTTACATAGGGATTAGGTCTGTTAGAAATGTATGCATCCTGTGTAAATCCTTCATTCTAGTGACGGTTGTCTTCATTAATGAACACACGGTCATCACTGTTTGTATGATATATGTACCCAGTGCTGATTTATGCTCTTTGTGCTGTTTATCATCACTACTGTTCATATGATATGCTCTATACCAGGGGTCTCAAACTCCAGGCCTCGAGGGCCGCACACAGTCCAGGTTTTCAGGATTTCCTTAGAATTTGACAGTTGATAATTTGATTACCAACTGTCAAATGCTATGGAAAGCCTCGAGGCCTGGAGTTTGAGACCCCTGCTCTATACCAATTTGTTTTATTTGTATTCTTAGTTTTACCACTCTTTGAATGATTGATTCATCAGTTACTTTACCTCACTGTAGAACAATAAACAGACTACAGAACAAACTGTATCTACCTAGGATTCAGAACTGTATGCTGGAATTCGCACTGCATACAACATGACTGAAGGCAGAATAACAACTAATGCCAAACACATGGCGCTGAATAAAATAATTCAAGCATGTACAGGTTTGTGAGAATTGCAACTTTTAATAGGGTGAAGTATAAGTATTAAATGTTATCAAATGCTATAAAAAGTGTTGCAGTCTTCATTTCACTGTTAATATGGAAAATAACAGTTCTAGTAAACAAGTAAACAATAAAGAGTACTAAAGAAGAGATATAACATAATATAGTGTCTGGCTACACTGATGTGTTTCTTTATATTATATTGTAGTTTATTCAGCAGCTGTTCTGCAGTTAACATGTTAACTTGCAACAGGAACATAATATACTATTGTCTCTGATAATAAACTTCTTATTTCTTCATCATTGTCATCAATTACGTCACATTTCAGTCATCCCCACCACAGAGCTTCAGCAGCGCTGCCTCATAATCCCCTGATGTGTCAGACTGCAAAAGACAAATGGAGAAAAGTCGATAGCACACATGTGAACTCAGAACATAATACATGTAAAAATACATATACATGGTTCCCACAGGATATCTGAATTCAAATACAATGGTGTATTTAAAGTAGAAATTAGTTAGCAGAAGGAGAAGGAGTAGCCAAGAAGTATAAAGGAAATTTATATAATTTTACCAACATAAAATATAGTACTCAAATCCAAAGGGGTCATCATCAGTTCAAGTATAAGTCAACTCACACTGTTTAATCTCCATCAGAAATAAATTGCATTATAGAGATAACCCATGAGGCTAGCACCTCACAGAGAACACTGAGCAGAGAATCACTCCAGTGCACGTTTTGCATGCCTCGATAGCGTTGCTTCTTAATGGAGAGGTGAAATATACCAAACCCCAAGACCTTTAATGCCCGGTCATGTGACCATATTGGTTACAATTACCTTTACCTACAGTTACAGGACCCTTGCCTGTCTCGCAGCCAATTGTATATGCTCATTGAAACATGTGCACCACTCAGCATACATCCCGCACATCCCCCACATCTGTCAAGGAGAGCGAATAGCAGCCGGCACCCAGACAGTAACCAAGGGTAACCGAACGCTCATCGTTTCGCCACACAGATGCTGGGGGATACATGAGGACACAGCTGAGCAAGGCGCAGAGACTATTTGCAGACACCTTAAGGGCTAGTAGCAATGATAGTAATAATTTTTGCACTTATTTAAGGGTTAAGACAGCAAGATCTCAAATAGTCAATTCAGAGTAGATTTCATATAAATCATAATAATGAACATACAGTATAATTGTGCTATCAAAGTTTATATGCAGAAATCTAAAAACACAATGAACATCTTTTTATTATAATATTTATTGGTCATGGAGGATTTAGGCTAGGGTCACACTGAACAGTGCACCCACGTTAGACAGATGATGTTACTGAAGAGCCCATCCTGCTGTAACGCTGACCGCTAACATCAGGTGCTTCCTATGAATGCTGGGCCATAGAAACCCACTATTTACTATGGATACAGATTCACAGGAAGCCCCAGGCAGTGCGCTTTTGCAGGACGCACAGGGAAACGTTGTAAGCCTTATTCATTGCTGAGGTAGTTCCAACATAAACAAAATCTGATCTGAACTACCTATAACTTTGAGGACTGAGGTATAATACAAAGAGAAGTAGGAAAACATAAATATGCGGAAAAACATAACCAAAGAGGAAAGATTCTATTTTAAAAAGTTAAAAGTAAAAACCAGTGTCATAATGGAAAAATATGTATTATTCCCTAATCCTGACCATAGATAGTTGCAGAAAAGAGGCAAAGCTTAATGATTAATTCAACCCCAGTGGGGTCATAGTAACATGGATAGTGATCCATTTAGCCTCCCTATTAGGCCAATAGATTAATCACATCACCACCCCATATACCACAATGGATTCGGTCAATGCCCCTGACCAAAAAAAGATCTTGCATCACAATTGTAAAGGATCTTTTAATGTCTTGGTATTATTTTGAGTTCAGCCACGTCGACCACCATCCTTGTCACACAAAGGTCCCTCACATGCTTTCTGATCCTCACTCTTAACTCCCTTGAAGCAAGGCCTTTATAGATTTTCAGACAACTTCATGTCGAATAGTAAATAACATTGGTACTGCTGCATGAAATATATTTTCTGATCTCAAAAATCTGGGAGCCATCACTCACTTAGAAATTGGAGCAGGAGAGACATTTGCATAGGGAAAACAGCATCTGTATGGGAAACACCCTTTCCTAGGTCCCTAGAGCCAAAATAATCTACTTTAAGGCTTGGACACACTCTGCTACTTACATGCGAGCCTGTCGGACGAGACTCGGAAGAGACTGGAGCAGTGACCCTGAACGGCCTCTCCATCTCTGGACGGGACTGTCAGCTGCTTGTGTTTTTGTGCAGCATCACACTGCCCGTCCAGAGAGGGAGAGGCTGTTCAGGGTCACTGCTACTCTACATGTGAGTCGGAAGAGACTGGAGCAGAGTGTGTCCGAGCCCTTAGGTGGTATATAATTGCTTTTGACTAGGGTATCCTTGACATTCCTACACGTTTTCCATCATTAAAAGCCTCTCATATAAAAATGGACTAAGGGTTGGATCAGACCAAAGCAATCCCTTGTCTGTAGTACCATTAAGAAAAAATCTAGCAATTTCCCAATCGATGCAAATATTCCTTAAAATGTACCATAACTTTTTTCATAAGTTTAAAAAGTCCTGTGTCCTTCACACAGAAAATGGCGACATTAAATCCTGGTAATTCTTTAGGACTATGTACATCAGCACTGTTGCCTTCAAGGTCCAAGGTCCTTCAAGAAGGCACACTTAGTGCTGAAACGCGTAGTCCTAAAGGATTGCCAGGATTTAATGTCACAATTTTTTGTGTGGACATAAAAGGACTTTTTAAACTTATGAAATAAAAGTTACATTTTAAGGAATATTGGAATCGACCAGTAAATTGCTGAATTTATTCTTCATGATATGTATATCATTTATTTATTTCAGTTTCCACTAGGAGCTGGACGTGTTGTCCTTGATTTACCTTCTTCTTTATGTATTCACTTCTACCAATGTTGTTCTCACTATGATGAATTGTGAGGTTTTTTAAAAGAAAAACAAAAAAAACTTATGTAATAAAATACCCCCCTTTTAGCCATACACTCCATGTTTGTTGTCCTATTTTTATACTTTTAATAGCCACGGGGGACTGAGCTGCACTGTAGAGTAGTTGGACAGACAGCTCCCCTGCAGCTTCTTCCTGCTTTCTGCACTGAATCGACAGGTCTCTGCCTTCTTGTGTGTTCCTGGCGGTTGTTTTTGAGTCAAACATACCTGGCTACCTTGCTATGATCATGCATATTCTATTTAATTAAAGTAAGTGGTTTGATCCAGGTGGTGGGGAGTTGGGGCTACACAATATATAACCCCCGCATCCCACAATTTGATTGCAGAATGCCTTGGTATTTCTATGGCAGTTGGTCTACTAAAGGCTCCTGTCCTCAGCATCTTTGCACTCCATTGAAGCCAAGCTTCAATTACTTTTTTGAATATATACTGTAACACTGAAGAAATGCAGTATGTTGAACCAGTGATTAAAAGATTACAGGTTTAAATTCTATAAGAGGATAAAAAGTGTTTAAAAAAAAAAAAAAATTGTGAAAAAGAATAAGGGTATGCTCACATCTACGTATCTTTTTTGCCATGGATCTCGGCGCGGAAAGTAGCAGGGTGTCATGTGTATGACATGCCAGCGTGTGGTTTCTCCGCTACCCAATATCTGTACATCATACGTATGTCATATGTATGACATGCGTATGACAAGCTTTTTTAACATGGGCTTTCCCGCTGTAAAGTTGGAATAGATACAGATAGACATAAACAGATAGGGTTGATGCTAATATAGCTAGATCAAGCGTATCAGTATTCCGCTGCTTGCTCCCGGGGCCACCCATTAAGCATATTCACTGCACTGACCGACAACAGCTAATCACAGATGCTAACTCTTGGTGAGAGCCTCTGTGATTGGCTGCCACAATCAGACTGCATTTCCACACTCTGTATGGTGTCTGAGCTTGGTTGCCATACACATTAGTGTATGGCAACCAACCTGCCATCATAGTGTGTAAAATAAATGATAAAAAAACATGTAGGGAGTCTCTGTATTTTTCAGTGTCAGCAGAGATAAAGCAGACAGCTATGAGCAGTCAACCTCAGATGTCTAATCTTACCTTGGCTGGCAAAAAAAAATATGTAGAGATTCGTCCTGTTTTTAATTGCAAGCTGAGGTAAAACTAAGCACCTGGGGACTGTAATTCAAATTGGAGTGAAGCCCATCTTTATTGGGACCCCCCACACCATAGAATAGACGCCCGCAGCCGCCTCTGAATATGGTGCATTCTGTTGTAGTGCCGTTTTCAGGCGCTTCACCTGGCTCTTTCAGCAGAACTGGTGGCGGTGGCATTCTGGGTAATAAGGGGTTAATGCCAGCTTTGTATTGCCAGCTGTCATGAAGCCCAAGATTTTTTTATATCGGGCCAATGTTAAGGTACCATTACACACAGAGAGATCTGTGCAGACATTGCTTGCAATTCACTGGTTGCAGTGAAATCATGGACACATTGTTCTATTTTGTTGCCGTGTACAAAATGGAACAATGTGTCTATGATTTCACTGCAACCAGTGACTTGCAAACAATGTCTCCAGAGATATCTCTGTGTGTAACAGTACCTTTAGACCCAGCCATCAAGAATCTCAAGTAAATAGTAAAGACACAACACACAAAATGTGTTTTCAATTAGAAAATAAAACCCAAACACATATCTGGACTCTAGATTTATTACTCCCTCATAGCCATTCTCGATCCTCTGTGATGTCTTTTCTCCTCCGGCCACGTAGCAATCTGAGCCGTGCTTCATTGGAGGCCGCGGTGAAGAACAAAGTGTCCTATACGAACATTGAATGAATGAGCCGCGAGCTATGGCAGAGTAAGCGGTGACTCACTGAAATCACCTGAGGACAGCTCAGGTAACCATGGTAACCGCTAACCATAACGCTTACCTGAACGGTCCTTGAGTGACCTCAGTGAGTCACTGCTTACCCTGCCACAGCTTGCAGCTCATTCATTCAGTGTACGGAAGCAGTGGGGATAGGATGATTTGTTCTTCACCTTAGCCTCCGATGAAGCAGAGCCCAGATTGCGACGTGGTCGGTGGAGAGAAGACTCCGCAGAGGATCGAGGATGGGTAGGAGGGAGTAATAAAGATGTAGCCCAGACATGTGTTTGAGCTTTTTTTTTCTAATTGTTTGTTCTGTGTGTGTTGTGTCTTCTTTACTTGAGATTCTTAATGGGCGAGTCTAACATTAAGCCTGAGATTCTTAATGTCGGGCCAATGCAAGCTAGCAATACAAAGCTGCCAAAAACGATTACCCAGCATGCCATTGCTGGAAGAGCCGGGTAAAGCACCTAAAAATTGCACTATGAATGAATGCGCCATTTTCAGGAGCAGCTGCCGGCTGCTATTCTATAACGTGGGGCGGCCCAATAACGATAGGCCCTCACCCCACTGAGAATAACAGCCTCCAGCTGCCTTGTTTTACCTTGGCTGGCAATTAAAAACAGGGTGAAGCCCTACGCTTTTTTTTTTTTATTATTTGTCAGCCAAGGTAGAATTAGGCAGCTGCGGGTGCAAGCTCGCAGCTGTCTGCTTTTTCTTTGCCAAGACTGAAAAATACAGTGAAGCCTTACGCGTTTTTAAATTTATTTTACACACTATGACTGCAGGTTGGTTGCCATACACTGTGCATGGCAACCAAGCACAGACACAGTCTAGATTGTGGAAATGGAGTTCAATTTGCAACAGCGAATCACAGAGGCACTTACAGAGAGTCAGCGTCTTCGATTAGCTGTTGCCAGTCAGTGCAGTTAATAAATACAATAATGGACAGCCCCGGAAGCAAGCAGCAGGACACTGGTGAGCTCAATTTAACTGTCCTAGCATCTAACTATCTATCCTATTTATCTATCTTTCTCTGCTATCTTTTCTGGCACTTTAATGCATGGAAATGACCATGCTACAATTGCGGTCAGAGTGCTGCGTGTGTGGTGTGTAAGGTTTCTATTGCACCCATACACTTGCATTGGCGGAATCTCAGAGAGGTCTGCAGCCATATGCAGCATGCTGCAATTTTTTCCTCAGCTCATTTCTTGCTGAGGAAAAACTAGCAGATATGCATGTCACTATTTAACATCAGAACGAGTGCAATCCGATTATTTCTCGGATTGCATTCGCCATTTTCCTGCACAGATGAGAGTGCACCCTTACACCAGAATTGTATACTTTAGTGTACCTTGTCTCCCCAAAAATTGGTACAAATAACAACTACATTATTCTAGTTTTAGCAATTAGAAAATTAAAAAAAGTTATGGTAAAATGATGAGACAAGTAATTTTTTTTTTTTTTTTTTTTTTTTTTAACTTTCAAAGTTCCACATTTCTACAAAACGGCTAGTTTGATTTCAATGGTGTCCTGATTAAGGTGAAGAAGGAAACATTCAAAAATTATTTTACATCGGTTTTGACACGGATTTTAAATTCATTGCGATGGACTCATGTGGTTTAAGAAAATGTACATAGTTTGAATTGTTTTTGTACCAGATATCACAAAGGAACATATTTAGGGTGGAGAAAATCAGCTGTGTAAAGATGTGTGTACTATGAAGCACGATATAGATATACAGATACAGATATACAGATACAGATATACAGAGAGAGAGAGAGAGAGAGAGAGATCGAGAGAGATCAAGAGAGAGAGATCGAGAGAGATCAAGAGAGAGAGATCGAGATCGAGAGAGATCGAGATCGAGAGAGAGAGAGAGTGATGGGGCCAACTGGCTGTTAGTAATGGCAGGTATGTATCGCACAGACAGAGGTCTGCTGCAATCTTAACCCAGGTTGTTGCCGAGACCTGTTGTTCCACAACTTTCTATAATGTGATATGGGCTGGAGTTAAGGGTTAACCAGAAGTGATGGGCCGGTCTGGTTAACTACATACTTCCCAGGGGAGGGTGTGTTGCTGGGGTTATCAGGTGGCCACTCCCCGGTCATAGGGCTCTGTCAGCCAGCCCCTGGAAGACTTCCTGTTTGTAGCACATGGGAGTAAAACCATGTGTGGGAATGGAGGCTGCTAGAACTCCTGGATATTGAGACTAGACGGAGCAGTCTGTAGACTGCAGAGCTGTGGGGAGCAGGTAACTGCAGGGAATGGCGACTTGGGTGTATTGACTGGCTCATGTTTGTTTTCTGGAGTGTGGCTTATGAAAGGCAATAAACTGACATTGGACTGTTCTGATATAACTCTGTGGCTGTGTAGATTGTTTTTGTGCTGCCAAGTGAGTGAACCCCAATTGCTCCAATCCCTCCTTCCGAGAAAGATACTGAATAGGATGGTGGATTGAACCTGGATCTCTCCAGATGCGGTGAGCTAGCTAACTTTACATAAATATAAATGCAATTATGGTCTATACACATATGCAGTTATAGTGTATAATATATATTTATACACCCCTCTATTTTATTACATATACTTTTTTTTTTTTTAAACCGACAAACAGGAGATTTTAGTGTACGGTGCGTACACAAAAATCTACTTTTCTCCTTCGCCTCATTACAGACACAGACCGTGGGGTGTCCTAAAGCAGTCCCTGGGTGGGTAAAGGAGAACTTCATAGACTTTTATAAGACATGCACCATACAGGCAGGTCACTGCCGCTTGAAGGATGAGTCTACCCAGACTCATTTGTCGAGGACTAAGCATAACCACTGTAATGCTTCGCCTAAGATGTGAAGTCTGGGGCACGTGGCAGTCTTGCACACCTGGTGAGGAGATGCTCGGTGCCAATGGCCCAGGATGTCTCCACCGCACGAGTAGAGTGTGTCCTTATGTCTGAAGGAATTAGCAATGTCTGCAACTGATCAAGTTACTGAATAGTGGATCTGATTCACCTGGCCGGAGTGGCCTTGGATGCTGCCCTGCTCATTGGGTGTCCTTTTGGTAGGATGAAAAGACCTCCTGAAGGGTGCCGTTTTAGACATGTACGTATGAAGGGTTTGAACTAGATCCCGTGAGTGTGCAGAGTTGTCTCGACAACGATGCAACAGAGCTAGACAAAGGATAGTAAGGGAAAAAACTCTGTTTAGATGGAATGATGATACCACCTACGGAAGGAATGACGGCAGAGTTCGAGTACTACTCAATCCTGGTGAAAACACCAAGAAGGGTGCTTTGCAGAAGAGCGCTGCGATGTTTGAGATTTGACAGATAGAGTTAAAAGCTACTGTCTGGGAAAGAAGACTAAGGGAAACTTCAGTGATAAGCTCAAAGAGTGGGTTACGCTCTGTGTCCAAGACCGGGTTGAGGCCCCATGCTTCCAACAGTCATTGAAAGAGGGGGGCACGAGGTGAGAAACTCCCTGGATGAAGGTCTTAACCTCGAGGCGGTGCTGGGACAGTAAAAATAGTGCGGAGATTTGACCCGAGGAAATCGAGAGTGAGAGAGAGCGAGAGGGAGAGAGGGAGGGAGCGAGCGAGAGGGAGCGAGCGAGAGAGAGCGAGAGGGAGGGAGCGAGCGAGAGGGAGCGAGCGAGAGGGAGCGAGCGAGAGGGAGCGAGAGAGAGCGAGGGCGAGTGAGCGACCAGCATCTAAACCAGATTGAAGGAAGCCTTAAAACAAAAAAAAACAAAAAAAAAAAAAAACTTGACAACGAAGAAAAGGTGACCGATTCAAAGTCCTGCACCCTGCGAGGAAAAAACTTCTTGAGCCAAAAACCAAGTCTCAAGAGAAGTCTGGACGGTCAGGAAGAAACTTGAGAACATCGCGGACAAGTTGAACGCAGTCTGATTTGATCCTTTGCACCCCTCTGGGAATGAGAAGCAGAGGAGGAAGATGTAAGAGACAAGACTGTGTCGCAAAATGGGCTAAGGTAGCCATGCCCAGGAATCGTAGAAGTAAGGTCGAGCCCTCAAAATAGGCACTTTGTCGTTCAGCGGTGACGGTGCTGAACAAACAGACTGGGTTGGTGGACATATGCCACCACTGTGGCAGAGTCCAGCTGTATCCAGATATAATAACCAGCTAGTAACCGATGAAACAACCTGCAGGCCAGAAAGATGGCACGAATCACTAGGAAATGATGGGCAGGATGGTTTCTGAGGGAGGCCAACTGCCCTGAGCCGTATGATGACGGTATACCACAGTCTCTAAGGGAAAAAACCTTGATGAGTAGATCGTCTAGGTATGGGAGAACGACTATGGTCGAACAACTATTTCTTGTGAGCTAATAAGGCCATGATCACCACCACGACCTTGTTCCATACTCTGGGTGTCCAGAGTCAATAAGAGGGTAACAGAGTGATCCTCATAAAAATGCGAATATCCATGGAATCTAGGCGTCCCTACTTCCATGGATGAGATGGTGGAGCGGCGAGAGTTCATGCAGAAGCGACGAGCTCGAGTGAACTTGTTGCGATGACTAAGGTCCAGGCTATGTGGAACAGGGATAATGAGTCCCGCTTACAGTTGCAAGGCGACGTCCTGACAAAAGGCGCAAGCCTCTGACAAGGGCCGTGGAGGATAGGACGGGAAGAACCGATTGGGAAAGCGGGAAAGAACAATTCGACATTGTAACCGAAAGATATAACATCTGACCCACTTGTCGTGTGTAACGGCGAGCCAGACTTGCTGAAAACGGTAAAACTTGCCGTCTACAGGGGAAGTGTTTTCCCTGGAGTGATGACTCAAGGGGAAGAGGACCTATGGGATCTGTACCCCGTAGGTTTAGATTATCTAGAGAGTGGAATCATCAGCTTTCTGAGGGACCTGGAAGGTCCTGTCATTGAGTGTAGGGTGACTGTTGGTCTGCACCGGGCGGGAGTTCGACCAGCCAAACAAGAACCAAAAGAAATGAGAAAAAAAAAAATTGTATGTCAAAGGCAGCCAAAAGCCACATTGGTCTGCGTCGTGAAAATGAGATTCTTTCCTTCCGTGGCGTTTTTCGCCACATAGACAGTCGCCAAGGTAAGGAAGGCCCGTGAGGGATTTCTTAGAGGCAGAATCTGCCCTCTACTGGCGTCCGATTCCAATGGGATTTGATGCTGTACAGCCGTGCAATCAACCTTATTCAGGGGTGCATGAACGAGATATTCCCCTGCTGCTGAAGTTTGCGCCGCTATATTCCGCAGCTCTGAGTCAGGGTCCAAATATTTAGTCTGAGTGGGACCTATGTATTTGAAGGACCTCCTGATGCAGGACAATCCGCAGAACATTGGTGTGTCCGCGTGGTGTGGGGGTCGGCGAGTAGGGTCAGCACGTCGTTGATTGGTTAATGGCCTAGATTATTTTCTTAACTATGGCCGGAGTGTCCGAAAAGTCAAACTAAAGAGACATCTGTAATTTAGGATCTTAGTCTGGATCGTGAAATCTATCGGGCCAGGGAAAACTTGTCAGTTTTCCTAGTTAGGGAAGCATGAGAGCTGATAGTAGACCGAGGTGGAGGGTTCCTATGGATTCTCTTCTGTCCTGTATCCTATACCGATGGTAGGGCCAAGATGGTGTGCTCTCGTGTTCTGTTGTGGGGCGACTCTGCAAGACCTGGATTAGTGTGAAGGAAGGTCCTCCCTGGTCATGATATACTGTAGATTGGGACAGGAAAAATTGAAAATTGCCTCGTCAGGTGCCTTGGAGGGGACTGGGTGCATTATAAGAGGTGGGCTCCCAAACAGTGGTGGTAGTACTATTTGGGTAGTGTGGGATACTATGCCTTTTTCATTACATGCAGTAAGTGTTGCCAGTCGTAGCAGCCTTTTTGTACTGTGAGCCTGACATGGTTCGAGTGACAGACCATGTTGCTTATATTCCTGTAGTGCTTTTGTCCTTGTGATGCATTGGATACATAGGGAGGTTGGAGACAGAGGGGGGAGAAGAGCTTTGATATGTACATCAATTGACATCTTGTACCTTCCATGGATGGTGGCACACATCCCCCAGCTTTAGCCCCTTGGTAATGTTTGAGCCCATGGTATATGGATAAACTGGGGTAACCAGGAGGAGATCCATGGGTAGTAGAGGTGTATTCCCACTGCATTAGCATGTGTACTGCCCAGCACGGCACTACTGCCTAGCACGGCACCCTGCACTCACCCCGATGCAGCTCCGGAGATGCAGTGCTCCTTCCGGATAGAAATGGCGACCTCTGGTGTGAGAAGAGAAGGGGCGAGCCTGAAGCAGAAGGCGCGGAGAGAGATCTCACGGTGTGCGAGAGCGCCAAGAGAGGTCTTCCCGCCTCCCCTCGTGTTCCTGACGCACTTCATCCGGAGGATAGGTAGGGGGCGGATAGGGGCGGCGACCTTTGGGACTAGGCCGAAGCCGGGGCTGGCATGAAATGTGGCCCCGAAAATGAGAGGGGGCTGGCGTGGAGGTCCGAAAGTCCCGCCGGACCTTGCTGCTGCACTGTGTGGAGATCTCATTACCTCTGCCAGTGTCCGGGCCCTTAGTAAAGGTATAGAAATGCCACGATAGTAGGTGGCATGTCTTAACAGCGTGCTGCTGTGAAGGCCGTGGAGTCTCCCATCCTTCTCTGGCGGTGCCCTCCTTACATACATACAACACACAACCCAGAAGGTACCTGATTATAGCCTCAACCCAAGGCCCCCATTGAGGCGGAATGGGGAGGGTTGTTGCTGTACACCACCTGTCATCCAGAGACCCTGAGAGGGGAGAATGGTGACGAATCTGCTATCCTTCAACCCAGGGTCCTTCTGTGTGGGGCCTGGGGAGGGTCTTAGCTGTAATACCGATCCCATTGTAGGAGCAGCCCTGGAGGGGAGACCTGATAGGGAGCCCTGCACCAGACAAGAGCTATGGAGGGTACCCGAGAGTGATGTTTCGACCCAAAGCCCCCATATAGTGCGGGGTGGGGAGTGCAGTTGTTGGTCTCGTGTCTCTTGGCGATGAGACATGTCCAGATCCTGCAACCCAGAGCCTCCAACTATGGGGTCTGGGGAGGGTAAGCCTTGGGTAGTCTGGGGATATCTCAACTTCAACCCGGATCCCCAACTGTGGGGAACTGAGGAAGGAGCATGCCAGGGGCCTTGAGTGGCCCGTCCTTTTCATCGTGAGTCCTCTTCATGAAAAGATTATTAAAAAAATAATAAAATGCTGAAACTTCTAGAATGTAATTCTGTTTACATGTTATAAACACGTTATAATAATGTTAAAACTTAAAACTTTAATAAAGATATATTTAACAAAAAATAAATAAAAAATTGTATAAAAAATAAAATAAAACGTATGTCTGCCTCCTAACGACACTAAGCAAAATCTGGTTAGGCAAGCTTCAGCCAGGGGGTGTATACTGCAGAGGAGGAGCCACTTAATCTTTTTCAGATCTTGCCTAGTGTCACCTCCAGCAGCATAACACCCATGGTCTGTGTCCCCCAATGAGGCGAAGGAGAAATTCATCATATTAAGGACAGCATCAGTATAAGAAGCGAATGCAAAAGGATGAAGATACATCACGGATAACACATCCAGGCCCTAGTGAAAACAGAAAAAAACTCATTATACAATATAAATACATACATTATATATATATTATATATATATATATATATATATATATATATATATATATATATATATATATATAAGTGAAAAAAACGGCACAGCACTCACAGACAATGTGAACTGGTGCCAGCAGGGACGCTGGATCAAAATACTAGATAAAAACTCTCTGCAGCACTCAGCTACTACCAGTGGTGTACATATGCTAACAAGCTAAATATATATGAGAAAAAATTTTAAAACTTACGTTTTTTCAAAAAACTCAAAATTCTTATATATTTTTTTAAATCTGAAGTTCTTAGTACACACATTGGCCAATGTCTGCTTGCTCATCGACTGCGACAAAGTGACTTCAGGCACGATGAGTCCTAACGCTGACACCCAAGTCCTCCTTGTCCACCCGACCCCACTACTAAGTGGGAGGACACCATCTATACCCTAGATCACCTGTAGGCAATGAGGGTGCACCTTGCAGAAATGGAGCCAGCCACTCCACACGATACAAAAGAGAAAAAAACTGCACAGCACTCACAGACAATGTGAACTGGTGCCAGCAGGGACGCTGGATCAAAATACTAGATAAAAACTCTCTGCAGCACTCAGCTACTACCAGTGGTGTACATATGCTAACAAGCTAAATATATATGAGAAAAAATTTAAAAACTTACGTTTTTTCAAAAAACTCAAAATTCTTATATTTTTTTTTAAAAACTGGTAGTTGCTGAGTGCTGCAGAGAGTTTTTATCTAGTATTTTGATCCAGCGTCCCTGCTGGCACCAGTTCACATTGTCTGTGAGTGCTGTGCAGTTTTTTTCTCTTTGTATCGTGTGGAGTGGCTGGCTCCATTTCTGCAAGGTGCACCCTCATTGCCTACAGGTGATCTAGGGTATAGATGGTGTCCTCCCACTTAGTAGTGGGGTCGGGTGGACAAGGAGGACTTGGGTGTCAGCGTTAGGACTCATCGTGCCTGAAGTCACTTTGTCGCAGTCGATGAGCAAGCAGACATTGGCCAATGTGTGTACTAAGAACTTCAGATTTAAAAAAAAATATAAGAATTTTGAGTTTTTTGAAAAAACGTAAGTTTTTAAATTTTTTCTCATATATATTTAGCTTGTTAGCATATGTACACCACTGGTAGTAGCTGAGTGCTGCAGAGAGTTTTTATCAGTATATATATATTTATATTTATATATATTTTATATATACATCTTTGTGTGTATGTATGTGTATATTATAATATATAATTGTAGTGTGTGTGTGCAATCATATATTACATACACACACAGATTTATAACAAAGTATGTATATTATATTATATAATTTATTTACTTTATTTCAGTTTTCACTAGGGCCTGGGTGTGTAGTCCTTGATTTATCTTCATCCTTTTGCATTTGCTCCTTATACTGATGTGGTCCAAAATATGATGAGGATTATACTCATATGATAAGGTTTAAAAAAACAAACACAGCAAACAACAAAATTATATGTCATAGAATATCCCCTTTTGAATCCATATACTCTGTTTGTTCTCCTGTTTTTGTACTTTGTCCTTATGGGGTTTACCCTTATGGGTAAAATGCTCTTTATACATCAGCTATAATAATGATTTTTGGTGCTATTGGCTATTAAAATTAAGCAGCGGAGGACAATTGATTCAATGTCATTCATTTTACGAAGTTAACATCAGTGATAAGGGTTGGCTCTAATTATTGTTAGAAGCTGAAATTTTACCTGTGACATACATGTGCACCCGACAAACTCAACATGTAGAGTGGATATTAGAAAGGTTATTAATTTGTTCTTCGACCTAAGGAGGCGGGTACTCTCACTGTACTTACAATAATGTTTTAATAGGATCTGTGTCACGGTCGCGCTCGCGACCCATGAGGTAAGGGGAATGTGGACCCACTGGACCACAGGGGGGACCCGGGACTGCCCAGACTAGGGAAGAACAGCAACCGGGTTCTGTGGCAGCTGAGCATGTGGGCTAGATGGTAACCTGCAGGACAAGACGACACCGCACACTTCAGGTATAGCAAAAGTAACGTTTACTGAACAAGAACACACATCAAGGACACGGAACATCATGGACACGGAACATCACGAACACCAGGCGTGAACGTCAGGGTCATTTCGGACACCAGGCGGGAACCTCAGGGTCATCTCGGACACCAGGCGGGAACCTCAGGGTCATCTCGGACACCAGGCGGGAACCTCAGGGTCATCTCGGACACCAGGCGGGAACCTCAGGGTCATCTCGGACACCAGGCGGGAACCTCAGGGTCATCTCGGACACCAGGCGGGAACCTCAGGGTCATCTCGGACACCAGGCGGGAACCTCAGGGTCATCTCGGACACCAGGCGGGAACCTCAGGGTCATCTCGGACACCAGGCGGGAACCTCAGGGTCATCTCGGACACCAGGCGGGAACCTCAGGGTCATCTCGGACACCAGGCGGGAACCTCAGGGTCATCTCGGACACCAGGCGGGAACCTCAGGGTCATCTCGGACACCAGGCGGGAACCTCAGGGTCATCTCGGACACCAGGCGGGAACCTCAGGGTCATCTCGGACACCAGGCGGGAACCTCAGGGTCATCTCGGACACCAGGCGGGAACCTCAGGGTCATCTCGGACACCAGGCGGGAACCTCAGGGTCATCTCGGACACCAGGCGGGAACCTCAGGGTCATCTCGGACACCAGGCGGGAACCTCAGGGTCATCTCGGACACCAGGCGGGAACCTCAGGGTCATCTCGGACACCAGGCGGGAACCTCAGGGTCATCTCGGACACCAGGCGGGAACCTCAGGGTCATCTCGGACACCAGGCGGGAACCTCAGGGTCATCTCGGACACCAGGCGGGAACCTCAGGGTCATCTCGGACACCAGGCGGGAACCTCAGGGTCATCTCGGACACCAGGCGGGAACCTCAGGGTCATCTCGGACACCAGGCGGGAACCTCAGGGTCATCTCGGACACCAGGCGGGAACCTCAGGGTCATCTCGGACACAAGGCAAGACATCGGGGGTCATCTCGGACACAAGGCAAGACATCGGGGGTCATCTCGGACACAAGGCAAGACATCGGGGTCATCTCGGACACAAGGCAAGACATCGGGGTCATCTCGGACACAAGGCAAGACATCGGGGTCATCTCGGACACAAGGCAAGACATCATCAGGCAGGACCTCAGGACCATCTCGGACACCAGGCGGAACCTCGGGATCATCTCGGACACCAGGCACGGACACCAGGCAGAACCTCAGGTCCATCTTGGACACCGACAGTCAGGACGTCTGGACTCCATGCAACGGACACGGCTCCAGACCGGGAACAGCAAGACACAAGGAGGAACAAGACAAGGACGTTGGCACCAACACAGACAAGACGGGTCCAGGGACACAGACATCAGCTTTCCCCGAACTGGTAGCAGGCAGAACAGGAGCTGTAGACAAGGCAGACCAGGAGCAGCATGTTGGACCAAACACACAGGGCTAGGTTAAGAAACCTAATGCGAGGCTCTGGCGACGCCCAACAGGGAAGAGGAACTTTAAATAGGAGCTGACCCTCAGCTATAGGCTGGGGACAGCAATTCAAGCGCACACCCTCCATCTTACTAAACTGGGGAAGGTGTGGCGGCGCGCACCCTAGGCACAGTCAGAACCCATACAGCATAGCCAGCACAGGAACCGATGCCCAGAGCACCTGGCAGCGGCTGCAAGCCTAGACACACGTGGAAAGTCATGCACCAGCTGCAGAGGACCTCACAACCCGCGGATAGCTTCCACAGCGGGAGCCAGGGTCCACACGAGAGGTAAACAGCGGAGCACTGACAATACAACACGTGCAGCTACGCAGCGGAGCTGGGAACTGAGCAGAATCCTATCCAGGTAACATACTACAGTCTCCCAGCTGGACAGGGGGGGAAGGAGCATTGGGTGAAAGCGCAGTAACGCCGAGGGAACCAAGACACCAGACCACCGGCGTTACAATCTGTCACTAAATACAAACTGCATACATGTTACATGGCAGAAGCAAGTACCACTGAAACTTCTGAAATTATCATACCCGTCATAATATACCTATCATAACCACTTTTATATTTACACTTTGACTCTGTATGCATACAAATTAAGGCAATTTAAGGATGCAGGAATGTATTTAAAGCATAAACTTAAAAAATAAAAGATACAAACATGGTATTCTCTATGTTTGATCCATTAAAATGTGAAATTAATCCGATCAGTAAACAGCATAATGAGAAAAATATAATCTAAATATCAGAATTACGTTGTTTTTCTTAGGCTGCTTTCACATAGCGATTTTCTTCCATCCGTGGCTGTCCGATTTGTCCCCCATGTTATCCTATGGGGATCGGATCGGATTTGGCCTAATTGCCATCTGATTTTGTGGGATCCGATTTGTGTCCAATTTTTTGCTGTACCCAAAATCAAAGACTGCTCCGATTTTGGGCACAGAAAAAAAGTTGGATCCCACAAAATCAGATGGCAATTAGGCCAAATCTGATCCTCGGCCTTTAACATGGGGACCTATGAGCACGAGTCTGAGGAAACAGCTGATCGTTCCACTGACCCGATTTTAGTGTACTGAGCATGCTCAGTACACTAAAATTGCTCCTAACCGTCTAATTTCACTTCTGCAATGTATAATATACATTGCAGAAGTGAAATTTAGTAAAAAGAAAGAGTTAAAAATACAGAATCTGCAAGCTATCCTATCCAGGATCCACCGCTGCCTCCCAGCAAGGTCCGAGTGCTTATAGGACCTGCCGTGATGTCCCAACCCGGCAGCATCATCGGGTCACATGACCGCAGTTACTGCGGTCATGTGACCCGATCAGTTGATCGGGTTGTGACGTCATTGCAGGTCCTATAAGCACCTGGACCTTGCTGGGAGGCAGCGGTGGATCCCGGACAGGTAAGCATGCAGATTTTGTATTTTTAACGCTTTCTTTTTACTAAATTTCACTTCCGCAATGTATATTATACATTGCGTAAGTGAAAGTGCCCTGCTGTGTCCGGATCCGTGATAATCACTGACCCGGACACAGAATAAGTCACCCCCTGTGGTGTCCTTTCCTGTCCGTGGGGTCCTACAAAAAGTAGGATCCCATGGACAGGAAAAAAATGTTGTGAAAGCAGCCTTACACGACACACACACACACACACCACACACACACACCCCACACACACACACACACACACACCACAGCAATCAAAATATTGTATCTACCTGAAAATCATATCAATAAAAACCTGCCAGTGCGCAAAAAAACTAGCCCTCCAGCTCCAGATAATTGTAAATGTTACAGTTCTCAAAAAATTATATTTCTGGGTAACTTTTAATGCTGTAAATAAAAGCCCAAAAGAAAACCATGGAATTGCCTTTTGTTTTGCAATCTTGCTGGCTTTGGAATTTCTTGCTTTTCATTACAGAGAATAAGAAAATGAATGGTGTAATTCAAAAGTACAACTCGTCTCGCAAAAGAAAAACAAGCTGTGATATGACTATGTCGACAAAAAAAAAAAAGTTATAGCTTGCGAAAAAAGCTATGGAACAAGATAAAATGCAAAGATGGAAAACAGCCATGTCAGGTAGGCATTACAGCTATATGACTGCAATATTGCTACTGTTCTTTATATGAGGAATCTAAATTAAGAGGATACACATACTTTAATGGCAGAGTATAATGACTCCCCAGCAAGCTTCTTGTATTCCGCACGGATATCTACAAGATCAATATCTGATCTCGATACCATTATTCTTGTCAAAGTGAATTCATCTGTCCCGGCACCCTGCAATAAAAAAAAAAAAAAAAAAAATACATATATATATAATTTAGTGAGACACAAAATAATGACCAACACTCAAGTTACTACATTCTCCCAGGGTGGCCAACTTAAACCAGATAATCAAAAGGTATAAAAAAAAATAAAATCATGGACAGTGAAGTTGTTTTTTTATGGACACCTCAGAAAACAGTAATAAATCATTATGGTTATAAGTGTTCACTGTCCATTCTTATATGAAGAAATCATCTGAATTCGCTGTCAACAGTAAAGTAATTACTGTCAAAATAACCTGTATAAATTTCTTCAGCTTAGGGCGGAGGCACACTGTCATGCATCAAAAACAGATCGTTTTTGATGCACGAGCACGACAGTGATGCAAGTGCATTTCGTGTGGTAGTGCGAGTGCGGTGCGAGTGTAACACGGGCTTTCTCTCGCTGGTGAAACACCAGACACAGGAAAGCCCGATAGCATTATATATCTACAGATAAAGATCTGTAGACATAATAGCTGTGTCAGGCTTTCTACTGCTTTGACAGCATTGTTTTCAATTTCACGAGGATAACCAGCATATTAACCCCATCTGCAGCTTCTGTGCTGCATGTCAGCTGGGAGGCGGCAGATGCGGTTAATAAGCCGGTTATGTACGCTTAACCCCATGCTTCTGTCCAGTTTGATCCAGACTCCCAGGACACAAACTGACAGGACAGAATGTGTCCGAAGGTGTTATTTATTTAGTTAAAAAAAAGGCAATTTCGGGGGCATGGCCTAGCACTTTATGTGAGAGGTCGGCTGGCAGTGCTTCTCCACCACCATTAGCTTCAATTATCCTGCACAGAGCCCGAACTAGCCAAATCCCTTACTGGGAACTGATGTCTGAAGGTCCCGGGAGCCAGGGGCGAGCTTCTGCCAGACTCTGAGAGACCGACATGGGCCGCAAAAGGCAGAAAGACGCCGGAGCCTGCAGCAGTGCCCCAGCCCAAGATGGCACTGAGAAAGAGGAAGAGGCGGGAAGGAGGAACACAGCCTATGCACGAAGGCTGGAAATCTCAGCGCGGTTGCACAGGTATGCGAGGGGCATGGAGGCAGATGAAGAAGGAGGTGAAGGGAGTGAGAAGCACAGAGGTGAGGAGGAAGACGATGAGAAGATGCCTGTGCTGCATAATGAAAAGGGGGCTGCAGAGGAAGAGTTGGAGCAGCAGGAGGAGGGGGACAGTGACAATATGCAGGCAGCTAAAAATCCAGCTGAAGCAGAGCCCACAATGTATGTATTCCAGGTTGTCTCATACTGCAAGACTGCCTTAAAGGGATCCTGTCACCCCCAAACCACCTCCTAAGCTATTAAAAGCTGTCCCTAGAGCATAGTGAGGCGGCCGTCACACGCAACGATTTCTTGCCCGATATCGTTTAAGCGATCTCCTTTTTGATCGCTTAAGCGATATCGGGCAAGAAATCGTTGCATGTAATCAAGCGATTTACAATGTGAAATCGCTTGATCGTGACATCGCTGATCTGAGCTCCGGAGCTCAGATCTAGCGATGAACGATGCCACGATCTGCTTCATCGTGGTGTATAACACCACGATGAGCGATCTCCCAGCGCACAGCCTATGCTGGGAGATGGTAACTATGGTACACGTCGGGTAACTAAGCGACGCGCGGCGCCTAGTTACCCGATGTGTACCATAGTTACCAGCGAGATCGCGGATCCACATCGCTGGTGAGTTTGTCTGTGTGACATCTCACCAGCGATGTGAGCGATATTGTAAGCGATTGCGCGTGCACGTGATCGCTTACAATATCGCTAGAGATATCTCAGCGTGTGACGGCCGCCTAACACTTACCCTACACTCCTTTTAGCTCCTAAATGCAGCAAGTGAAACTGAATCTGAACGTTATAAAAGTACCTCATTACTGATGTTAATGAGTGACTATGGTATTCATAGTCACTCAGCCAGGCTGCCTCTCTTCATACTATCACGCCTCAATAGGCGTGATCTTCATGATGCATTCAAATGCGCGCCTCCCTGCGCGCCTCCCCGCTCTCCTCTCGGCCTGGCGCTGCTGTGTGGGGGCTGTATGACGCGATTCGTGTCATTTCCGGCGCCGGGTGACGTATTTACACCCGCGCCGCTGTTAGCTTCAAGTACCATGCAAGCGCATGCGCAGTACGGGGCTTGAAGCTCTAACAGCGGCGCGGGTGTAAATACGTCACCCGGCGCCGGAAATGACGCGAATCGTGTCATACAGCCCCCACACAGCAGCGGTCCGGAATAGGAGAGCGGGGAGGCGCGCATTTGAATGTATCATGAAGATCACGCCTATTGAGGCGTGATAGTATGAAGAGGGGCAGCCTGGCTGAGTGACAATGAATACCATAGTCACTCATTAACATCAGTAATGAGGTACTTTTATAACGTTTAGATTCAGTTTCACTTGCTGCATTTAGGAGCTAAAAGGAGTGTAGGGTAAGTGTTACTATGCTCTAGGGACAGCTTTTAATAGCTTAGGAGGTGGTTTGGGGGTGACAGGATCCCTTTAAATGCTCTGACAAAGCAGGTGAATGGCCTGAAAGAGGAAATGGGAGGCATTAAAACATCTATGCAGAGAGTTACGGCCAGATTAACGGAGGTGGAGGATAGAGTTGGTGTAACAGAAGATCACTTAACCTCTGTGCAAAAGACACAACAACAACACACTCAGAGGATCTGCGATAGTGGCCAATAAAATCGATGACCTGGAAAACCGGTCACATAGGAACAATTTGCGCATTGTGGGCATCCCTGAAAGAACTGAGGGTGCTGACCCCACAGCCTTTGTTGAAAACTGGCTGCTGGAAAAGTTTGGAGCGTGCCCATCGAGTACCCATGAGACCCCCAGTACCGGGAGATGGCCCTCGCACGATGTTAGCCAGAATCCAGAATTGCAGAGACAAGGGCATTATCTTACGAAAGGCTGGAAAGCTAACAGATCTTACCCTGGATGGCAAACGAATTGAAATATACCCAGACTACTCAGCTGAGGTGCAAAAGCTACGGCTGCAGTATGGTGAGGTGAAGAAACAGCTCCGATCTTGTGAAATACTCTACAATCTATCCTGCTAAATTAAGAGTGGAAGCTTTTGGAAGGGTCAATTTTTTCCCATCACCGGTGGAGGCCACTTCGTGGCTGGAGCGGAACCGAAGGAAATTGAGAGAAGATAAGGACTCGGCAATATGATTACATGACCCTGCTAGACTGATCACTGGATAAGGTTGTGGCTCTGTACCAATCTGCGAAACAGGAGCGCAGGGGGGGGGGGGGGGGGGGGGGAATCTCCGCCGGAATCTCCGTTTTATGGTTAATTGTTTGATTAATTAGTTCGGGACTATGCATACCATTGACAATATGGCGGAGAGACTGCCAATGATGGAGGAGTATAAGACGCATGTTGACGTGCGGAATACGGAGACAATGCTCAGGTTCTTTGAACTCCCACTCTCACGTTGGGGAGAGAGTGATGACAGCAAAAGGGGAAGTGGGGAGGGTGAGGGGGGGGGGAGCGGATTTGTAGGGAGAAGCGGTTGCACATGCTGCTTGACCGGGTGTGGTTGGGAACAAAATGTAATGATTTTACTTGATGATGATGGACTGTTCTTCCTAATGCACAATAATGTAACCGTACTGTTCGGATTTTTAGCTGGAATGTATGTGGTATATCTGACAAGGTTAAGAGGGTGGCAGTTCTGAATCATATCAAATCTTGTGAAGCTATGATCGCGTGCTTGCAGGAGGCACATCTCACTAGACATACTATGCACTGGTTGTCAAGAGTGTGGATGTCAAAGACATATCATTCTACTTATTCCTCATACTCCAGGGGGGTGTCGGTCCCAATACACAAAAATGCACATTTTGAAGAGCTGGGAGTACATATAGACAGTGAAGAGCAGTATGTATGGATTGCGTGCAGGTTGTTGAGACACAAAATGATTTTAGTAGCTTTATATATCCCTCCACCTTACTCTAAAAAGAAACTACAAGCAGTAATAGATCTGACGGGCAGATGGGGGGAGGCACCGATGCTGATTATGAGAGATGTTAACACTACGAATGATTATTGGGATAAAGTACCTCCGGCAGGTACAGAAGCTGGACAGGACAGAATGACTGTTTTTGGCACCTACATAGGGGAACTTGGACTGGTAGATCTGTGGAGAGTACGAAATGAGGGTAAGAGGACTTTTTCATGTCATTCGGCAACACACGGAACACTGTCGAGGATAGAAATGGCTTTGGGGGATACTGCTATGGACGGGATGGTAGAATACCTACAGAGGACTCTCTTGGATCATAGTCCTATGGTGATCATGCTTCTGGTGAGATCTGCTCAGGGTCAGAGGGGAGGTTGGCGTCTTCACCCGACGTGGCTTAAAGTGGTGGATATGGGTAGCATAACCAAAGCGTTAGAGCAATTCTTCCAAATGAATGGAGTACTGAAGCCACAACGGTATGGGATCCTATGAAGGCGTTTACGAGGGGACTCTTTATAAGTGAGATTGCGAGGTGTAAGACCAAAACTAAATTGGCAGATCAACAAATAAAGGATGACTTGACAAGGGCGGAGGCAGACATGATCAAAGAGTGAAGCTCACAATAGACTAAAGTTGGCACAGGAGGCAGTTGATAAACTGCACATGATGCAGCAATGGAGCAATAAAGGAAGATGGTGAGGGAGGGCAGTAATGAAGATGGTGCTGCAGTCCTTACCCCTCTGCTGAGCTGCTGGTGATGCTGAGCCCTCCGGGCTACGGCGGGAAGAATAACAGAAACTAGTTCAAGTTTAATTCCACTTTACTCTGTATCGGCTGATGGCATAAACAAGACACGGTACTGTTTGGTTTACAGGGTGGATGTTGCAAGGTCAGGGACCCTCTTATGGAGTCTCTAGATGTCCTCTGTTTTTGTCTTTCAGGGTCTCCTTCCTTCCTTCTCAGTCTTTCCCACCCTTGCAGAGCTCTCCCGCCAGTCCCCTGATCTCCTTCAGTGAGGAACGGTTATCCTTTCCCGGATTTAAGAGGAGTCATTAATCTCCCCCGACGTCTGTAATCAGGCCGTTTCCCCACCGGCTCTGGATCTAGTGTGGTCCTGAGGGGCGAGGTACCTTGTGGTGCTGTCAGCAACCCGGTCTCTATGGGCCTGCAGCTTGTCTGTTTGCGGTCAGGGCTAAACTCCTGACCGCCTCGGCTTTCCATGTTGCCGATGCTCCCTCAACGTGACCAGCCGGCTCCTACCAGTCCTGGCCCGTTGCCTTCTGTTCTGGGCCCCCACTTATAGATAGGGCTCCCTCCTGTTGGCAGTGCTGTCAGGCCTGACCTTCCTGACTGCCTTCCCAGCACTAATTGTCAACTGTCACTCTCTTCTGCATCTACCCCTAGGCTCCACCCCCTTTTGGGACCTACCAAAGTACAGGTTCCCCCTATTCTAGTGGACTATCCCTAGGTGTGTGCACTTTCAGACTCCACAGGTTTAAACCCTGAACTAGCAACTTACAAAGGATTACACATTTTGTTATCATACTGTAGTACCTCCCTGTAGTACCACCCCCTTGGTGAAACACACCCGTCCACGGGTGTTAAACCAAACCTGGAATAAATGGGAACTTTATTAACAAATAAACCGGATAACTTTAAACATGTAACTGTAAGAATATTTGTGATTCTTCCCTTGCGGGAGGTGCATTACTTTTAACATTACGTTAACTTGACTATATTCTAGTCCATACTGGCTCAACTGGAACCAGGTAAGTCTCTGATTAATGTTCATCAGGGTTTAAGACAAGTAAAAATATCTGCATACATTTACGTCTATGTACTGCAAGGAAAAGCATGGAAGAGAACATATAAAATAACTATTTACATTTTTGCCGTGCAAAACCGGGTCACTGCAGTTTTCACTTTTCAACTTTGCTGACCCGGATGGCGAACCACCCGCGGGGACCTGCGTGGCATTAGATAATTACATCCCCACGGTGTAGATCTCGGTCCGGGTGGCCCTGCGGTAGGTGTTCTTCCACATTTCTCCGCCCAACATTAACTTACTGGTAGAGGCCCTCTTCTTTGGCAAACCCGTACCTGATGCTGAGGTTGAATGTAGTGACCACTTACGTTGGTCTAGGGGCAGTGGGGGCTGATTGCAGGCCACGACGCGGGCTTGGCAAGTCTCTAGTTCGTTCGCATACCAAGCCTCGCGCCGCCGATGTCGCTTAGCCTCGTCGTCCGGTTTGGGGCGGGAAAAGCAAGGGCGACCTACCGGTTGCCATGTATGTCCACTATCATCGGTGCAGAGCGCTGCCTCTTTTTTCTCCGACCACTGCTATTGGTGCTGGTACCGCAACTCTCAATTGCGAGCGGGGTCCGGCGCCGCCGACAGCTCCTTCTTCCTCCAGACTCTCCTCCTCCTCCCCGACACCGACCTGGCCACTCATGTACTCCTCCGGATCCTCCCACGGTCAGCTGGGGCTCCTCGGAGAACTGTGGTCTCCCACTTCGGTGACTTCCTCCTCTCCGGACTCCACAAGGGGTGCGTAAACTGGTTCCAGGAGATCAGCCAGCAATCCAGGGGTTACCGGGAGGTCAGTCTGGGTAGCAACAGACACCCGGAGCTCTTGTTCCCTTTGAGCTGCAGCCCTCTGCCGACGATTCAGCTGGAGCACCATCTCTGCTCAATCTCACGCACCAACTGTTTAAAATTGGGAACAGCCATTGCCTCACACCCGGTTTCTGGCAACGGGTCCGGAGTCTGACCAGGTATCTTGAGTCTCCTTAAAGCCGCACCCTGTTTAGTTTGTATAGTCCAGAACTGGTGTGGGTTGGCGCCCGACCCTCCCCCTTGGTTGATTGAGAGCAATGGGGACGGGGAGACTTTTTGGCGCCTCTTGGATGGCCCATGTATGCAAAGGGGCCGAGGCACGCCCCTGGGCCAGCACACAGTTCTTTTTACATTTTTAGGCCCGCCCACCACGAGAGTCCTATTGGCGAGTCTTTGGGCTTTTCCGGAGCCTGCCACTACACTTAGTCACTCCTCGGCAGAGCAGAGGGGCGGGGCTCATCTTCCCGCTCTTTTCTCTTGCTGTAGTGATGCAGCTGTAAAATCCTGTGGCGATGCAATGGCGGGCCACACAAACAGTCAATAAAATAAAGTCTTAAGGCACACTTTACCTGGTAAATACCAGGCTTGTTCAGATCCTGTTCGTGACGCCAGAAAATGATGTGGCCAGGGCTAGGGGGGTACTTGGCCACCGGGTCTGCTGAGTAGGGAGTCACGGGTGGACAGGATCCCGGTGCCGCGCCCTGGGGATCATTTGAAGGGGGATGTGGATGATGGGAGAAGGGGCTATTTACAGGGGAACGTGACGCCACCTGTAGTTCCCGGTAATATGGTACCGGCGTTGCAGATACGGCCAGGGGCAGAAGGGGAACTCGGTCACCGGGTCTGCTGAATAGGGAGTCACGGATGGACGGGATCCCGCTGCTGCGCCCTGGTGATCAACAAAGAGGTTGTTGATGATGGGAGAGAAAGGGGTTATTTACTGGGTTAGATGTGGATGATGAGTGAGGGATAAAGGGATTATTTACAGGGGATTGTGACGCCACCTGTAGTTCCCGGGAATATGGTACAGGCGCTGCCAGCCGGCCGCTGAGGTGATGGTTGGGGCAGCAAAGTGTGGTACAGCTCCCCACAGGTGGAGCTTTACCTCAGGGCAGCAATGAAGGAAGATGGTGAGGGAGGGCAGTAATGAAGATGGTGCAGCAGTTCTTACCCCTCTGCTGTGATGCTGCTGATGCTGAGCCCTCCAGGCTGCGGCGGGAAGAATAACGGAAAACAGTTCAAGTTTAACTCCACTTTACTCGGTACCGGCTGATGGCATAAACAAGACACGGTACAGTTTGGTTTACAGGGTGGATGTTGCCAGCTCAGGGTCCCCCTTATGGAGTCTCTAGATGTCCTCTCTCAAATCGTTCAGGGTCTAATCTGTTCTCTTCTGTCTTTTCCACCCTCACAGAGCTCTCCCGCCAGTCCTACGGTCTGTATCTAGAAGACAAGGTCTGTGCTCTACCAGTAAGGACAGGGCCCAAGGATTAAAGCCTCCGCCACTGGAATTCTGCCTGTCCCTTTTAGTGTCTTCTAGTGTCCTGAACCGGTTCTTAGTCCTGAGGGGCGAGGTACCTTGTGGCGCTGTCAGCAACCCGGTTTCTATGGGCCTGCAGCTCATCGGTTTTGCAGTCAGGGCTAAGCTCCTGGCCGCCTTGGCTTTCCGTGTTGCCGAAGCTCCCTCAACGTGACCAGCCGGCTCCTACCAGTCCTGGGCCCCTACTTCAAGATGGGGCTCCCTCCTGTTGGCAGTGCTGTCAGGCCTGTCCTTCCTGACTGCCTTCCCAGCACTAACTGTCAACTGTCACTCTCTTCTGCATCTACCCCTAGGCTCCACCCCCTTTTGGGACCTACCAAAGTACTGGCCCCCCCTATTCTAGTGGTCTATTCCTTCGTGTGTGCACTTTCAGACTCCACAGGTTTAAACCCTGAACTAGTAACTTACAAAGGATATCACATTTTATAATAAAGTGCAATACTACCCTCTGGCGCCTAGCCGCAGGGGGGCCACACTGCCAGACGGCCGCTGAGGTGATGGTTGGGGCAGCAAAGTGTGGTACAGCTCCCCACAGGTGGAGCTTTACCTCAGGACAGCAATGAAGGATGTTGGTGAGGGAGGGCAGTAACCAAGTCCTTTCTGGCACAACGGTGGATTGCAGCGGTTAAACAGGCACATAGACACACAGGGATTGTTGTTTCGTTACGTTTTACTGATGGTAACGTGACAGGTACAGTTCAGACTAATAACCAGGTCCCGATGCAATTTGGGACTTTCACCTTAGAAAGTTATGAGGCCTCCTTTGTGTCTGTGCTCTGTGGTGTGGGATGAGTCCTGCCTGAGCCTGAACCCACCACTTCTTTTCTGTTCTTTATCCTAAACTGACAATGAGATCCTCCTGCGGGGTCCCTGTTGCTCTTGTGGCCCCTGGTCCTGTGTTTGGTCAGTTTAGTGCCTCTTTCCTCATCTCCTCAGGGCTGAACTCCTCCTGAGTTTGCTGGGCTTTCTGCTGCAGCTCTGAAGGCTGGCAGCATCGGACTCCAGTGTCCGGGTGTACTAAAGGGTATATAATGAATCCCTTTTTTTTAGTTCCCAGTCTCCTCCACTTGCCTCCGGCCCCCTTCCCTGGGGTGTGCACAGCAGTCAGTCGTCCCTGGTCCTGGCCTGAATCTCTTCCCAGAGACCAACAGCTCTGCCTCCTCTCTCTTCCTCTCCTCACACGAACTAACAAACGGTCCCCTGGGACTAACTGCCTCCTCCCCTCAGCCTGAGTGCTCTTAAAGGGGAACTGACTTAATGCAACCAGTAGAGCTCCCCCTTCAGGTCTGGGGTGGAAGGTGGTGTGTGCTGTGTCAAACCAAGGTGTTAGTTCTTCCTTGTACCGGTGAAACCTGTGGCAATCCCCCGCAGGGGTGCCACAATGCAATCTGAGAGGAAAAGGGCATTTCAGCAAGCCCAATTCTTTGAAGAAGGAGAGAGAGTGGGTCACTTGTTGGCGGTGATATCTGCGGCACAGAGGGAGTCCTTCAGGGTGTACAAATTGAGAGACCAAACGGGGACGACTCTGACAGACACAAAGTACATACTGGAGGTCTTAAAGGAATATTACATGGCACTGTACACTTCGAGATCACGGGGCACGGAGGGGGACGTGGAGAATTTTTTGGAAGACATTTCATTATCTAAATTGTCTGAGACAGATAGGTTGAGGTTGGATGAACCTGTGAGTGTGGAGGAGGTGGAGTGTGCAATATTATCTATGCCCAATAACAAATCACTGGGAGCTGATTGTCTACCTGGGGAGATGTACAGGGAGTTGGTGGAACTGCTGGCTCCGAAATTGAAATCGGTGTCTGATGAGTCTTTAGTGAAGGGGGCGCTGCCGAGATCAATGGAGGAAGCGGTGATAGTAGTTCTGCCGAAGGAGGGAAAAGATCCCATGGATGTAGAGTCGTACAGGCCCATATCGTTGTTGACAACGGATGTCAAAATACTCGCTAAGATCCTGGCCATCTGGCTCACCAGGGTTGCGCATACCATTATCCACGAGGACCAGTCGGGCTTAATGCCTAACCGCTCCACGGCTGTTAACTTAAATCAGATTATTTCTTAATATGCAACTGCCTGCTGATAATGGTGGCAGGAGAATAGTGATGTCATTGCACGCTAGAAAAGCATTTGATAGCGTGGAATGGAAATACTTATGGAAAATCATGGAACTATGGGGTTCGGGCCCGCGTTCATGGCCTGGGTGAAGTTATTGTATTCATCCTCAAGGGCGGTAGTTAAGGTGAATGGGGAACAATCCGGGATGTTTGACTTGTATAGGGGCACGAGGCAGGGGTGTCCGCTGTCCCCGCTATTGCTCGCGGTGACAGTGGAGCCCCTGGCGGCCAAAATCAGAGCTGAAAGGGGAGTGGTAGGATTTAAAGGTGGGAAGCTGGAAGAAAAAAATATCATTGCATGCCGACGACATCCTGTTATTTCTGGAAAATGCAGGAGAGACACTGGGGTGCACGATGGATGTAATTAAACAATTTGGGAGCATTTTGGGACTGGAGATAAATTGTCACAAGTCTTATATCATGGCTGTGGATAGAGCAATAGAAGCGGAAGAGATAGATGAGAGGGGGAAATGGCTCCAGTTAGTTTCACAATTTAAATATCTAGGGATATGGGTAGCACTTCCATTGACCCGATTCATGGATCTGAATTTAGTTCCTCTGCTAGAGAAATTTTAGAGAGAAAATAGGTCCATGGTGCAAATTGGCTTTAACGGTAAAGGGGAGAACTAACCTTATTAAGATGGTCCTTATGCCACAGCTAACGTACGTTTTGCACAACTCACCGATATGGCTACCGAAAAAATGGTTTTAGGGTAGGGCTGGGCGATTAATCGAATTAATTCGATTAATTCGCCCCCTGCTGTGGCCACGATTGTGGTTTTATTAACAATCGTGTAATTCGATTTAAAATGGCGCCGCTTTGCATTGTGGGTGTTGTAGTTTCTTAGGAGGAGCAGCCGTCACTATGTACAGGGAAAGAACTTCAACTCCCAGCAGACGTTGCCTGTGTTGGCCGGGTCGTAAGTCCCGCCCCCTCATACACCGTCCCGCCCCCCCCCCCTCGTCATCATCAGGCCCGCTCATTGGCCCGTGCTCTTGTCCTCCTGCACTGCGCGGGAAGAGAAGAAATGAGAGCCGATGAAGAGAATTGTGCTTGAGGAAGGAGAAGCAGCTCCAACCTCCGGGTAAAAAGGTGAAAGACCTCCTGCTGTGACTGCTGTGCAGGCAGAGAGAAGGAGTGAGTGGGGGAGGGGCTGCCCGGGGACAGCTGCTGGGAGCAGGAGAAGCTGGGTATGTAGCCACTTCCTGCAGCAGAAAGAAGTGTATGTGTGAGGTATCTGTAAAATGTGTGTTTGAGTGAGTTGTGTGTCTGTGTGAGTTGTGTGTCATGTCTGTATCTTCTGTGTGAGTTGTGTGTCATGTCTGTATCTTCTGTGTGAGTTGTGTGTCATGTCTGTGTCTTCTGTGTGAGTTGTGTGTCATGTCTGTCTTCTGTGTGAGTTGTGTGTCATGTGTCTGTGTCTTCTGTGTGAGTTGTGTGTCATGTGTCTCTGTGTGTCATGTGTCTCTGTGTGTCATGTGTCTCTGTGTGTCATGTGTCTCTGTGTGTCATGTGTCTCTGTGTGTCATGTGTCTCTGTGTGTCATGTGTCTCTGTGTGTCATGTGTCTCTGTGTGTCATGTGTCTCTGTGTGTCATGTGTCTCTGTGTGTCATGTGTCTCTGTGTGTCATGTGTCTCTGTGTGTCATGTGTCTCTGTGTGTCATGTGTCTCTGTGTGTCATGTGTCTCTGTGTGTCATGTGTCTCTGGTGTCATGTGTCTTGTGTGTCATGTGTCTCTGTGTGTCATGTGTCTCTGTGTGTCATGTGTCTCTGTGTGTCATGTCTCTGTGTGTGAGTAGCGGGGTGCAGAAGGACAGAGGAGCAGCAGGAGGGATAACGGAGAGGAGGACAGGGGTGCAGGAGGAGAGAGGAGCAGCAGGAGGGACAAAGGAGAGGAGGACAGGGGTGCAGGAGGACAGAGGAGCAGCAGAAGGGACAAAGGAAAGGAGGACGGGGGTGCAAGAGGAGAGCAGCAGGAGGGACAGAGGAGAGGAGGACGGGGGTGCAGGAGGACAGAGGAGCAGCAGGAGGGACAAAGGAGACGAGGACGGGGGTGCAGGAGGGACAAAGGAGACGAGGACGGGGGTGCAGGAGGATAGAGGAGAGCAGGACGGTGGTGCAGGAGGACAGAGGAGAGGAGGACGGGGGTGGTGGAGGACAGAGGAGAGGAGGATGGGGTGCTGTATACATATACTGTGTGTATGATATATACTGTGTATGCTGTATACATATATAAAAAAAAAAATCGAGATTTATATCGAAAATCGTCCATAGGTTTAAATAAAATCGAGATTTAGATTTTTTCCAAAATCGCCCAGCCCTATTTTAGGGTATTGATTCTATTTTCAGATCCTTGATATGGGGCAAGAGACAGGCACGCCTACTCATCCAGGGGCTAGAGGACGGCTCCTTTAAGAAACTGTGAGCGATATATCCTACTATAGGCATGATTCTGAAGGTATGGGACACCATTAAAAAGATCAGAGGGGTGGACGAGCTGACTAAGTTCTCACCGGTGTGGGACATTGAGCATCTTCCGGAACTTAATAAGTGGTGTCAATTGGGCAATTGGAAGGCGGAAGGAGTGAGATGTGTGTGCCAGCTGCAGAGTGGAACAGACCTGAAGACCTTTGAGACACAGAGAGGAATTTGATTTGCCTTTGGTATGGGGGTTTTAATACCATATGCTTCGACATGCTTGGAGGGCACAGTGTGGATTGGGAGACCTAACGATTAAGGATGACATTGTGCTAGACTGTGTGTATGAAGGGAAGGGCGAGGGGAGTTATATCAAACTTATACCATGACCTACTACACTCCTATCTGGGGGACAATCACCTCACTGCAAAGTGTAAATGGGAAAGGGAGGTGGGTACTCTCACGACAGAACAATGGGAGGCTATTCTTGAATATGTCCCGAAGATCTCTCTGAGCGAGCAGGCACGGCTCTCCCAATTATATGTAATACATAGGACATACAAAACACCGCTGGTCCTATTCAAGGCGGGCTTGAGGGGAGACTCTAGTTGTCCTAGATGTGGCACAGACCGAGGCGGACTGCTACACATGCTATGGTCGTGTCCGCGGCTGGTGGCTTACTGGCTGGTTATTATTAACAAAATTGAAAGAGCTTATGCATGTACACTCGACAGGAATCCAGTGCTGTGTGTTTTGGGGGAGGTGGAAGGGATACCGGTCTCAGAACACTACAAAGCACCAATAGCAAGGTTGCTATATGTGGCACGCAAACTAATAGCGCGAAAATGGACAGATTCGGAACCCCCCCACTAGGAGGGAATTTATTGTTCAGACACGTACGGTAATGCATTTAGAGGAAAGTATTTACAGGCGGAGGCATGGTGAAAGAACTTTTGCAAAAATATGGTCCGCCTGGATGGCGGTGATATGATTGTTAAGACTATCAAGTATACCCGGCATAAAGGAGTATTGGCGGGAGGGGGGAGGGGGGGATGGTTTTGACTGTGTGGTACAAGACATGTGAATTGATTCATGCATATTGATATCTACTCTTTGTTGTTAAAATTTTTGAAACCTAAATAAAAATAAATGGTTTATAAAAAAAAAACAAAAAAAAACAAAAAAAAAAAAACAAAAAACGGCAATTTCAGCACTTCTGTGCAGAGCTGAAATCACTGGCAGCTGGAGTGCAGGACTCAGGAGCTCTCCATTGGCCTGAACGTTAAAGCTGGGTGCTGACCGTGGTGCTAAAGCTGTTCAAATTGCTTGCTTTGGAGCTTCAGTTCCACGGTCAGCACCCAGCTTTAATGTTTAGGACCCTGGAGAGTTCCAGAGTCCTGAACTGCAGCAGCCAGTGATTTCAGCTCCGCACAGAAGTGCTGGAATTGCTGGCATTTAACTAAATAAATTAACACCTTCAGACACATAGGCTAGGGTCACATTCCCGTTTTGACCCTAGCCTGCCGGATTCCAGTTTTAACTTAGAACTTTTTACAGCACCGCATAGCGTTACCGCTATGCGGTGCTGGAAAACGCTGCCCCTAGTTACCCTATGTTTACCTTCACTACCTGTCACACAGGCATCTGCTCGGAGTGCGCTTTACAGCGCCGCACAGGAAACGTTGCAGACAGTGTTTCCTGTGCGGCGCTGTAAAGCGCATTCCGAGCAGCTGCCTGTGTGACAGGTAGTGAAGGTACACATAGGGTAACTAGGGGCAGCGTTTTCCAGCACCACATAGCGGTAACGCTATGCGGTGCTGTAAAAAGTTCTAAGTTAAAACCGGAATCCGGCAGGCTAGGGTCAAAACGGAAATGTGACCCTAGCCATTATGTCCTGTCAGTTTGTGTCCAGGGAGTCTGGACAAAACCAGACACAACCTGGCAGGGCTTAAGCCGACATAACCGGCTTATTAACCGCATCTGCCGGCTCCCGCCTGACATGCAGCACAGAAGCTGCAGATGGGGTTAATATGCTGGTTATCCCCGGGAAGTTCAAAAACCGCCGCTGTCAAAGCAGCAGTAAGCCCGACAAAGATCTGTAGATATAAAAGCTATATCTGTAGATATACAGCTATCGGGCTTTCCTGTGTCGGGAGAATAGCACACACGCGAGTGACTTGCACAGTGTGCTGCCTGAGTGCGAGGTTTCCTCGCACCATAGACTTTCATTAGCCGCTCAAACGTCAAATACGCGTTAAGTCGCAGCATGCTGCGAGCAAACTCGCATTTGACTCGCAGTGCGAGTTCAGCGCAGGGGACCCTGCCTGATATGCAAACACTGGTCCGAGTGCAATGCGAGTTTCCCTCGCGTTGCACTCACACGAGTCACTTGCACAGTGTGCCTCCACCCTTAAAAAAAAAAATAAAAAATTCTGTTCTGAACAGGTTAACTTCTGCATTCTCCTAAGATCGTGAAAACTTAGTTGCTAAATTGTCACCTTAATAGCTTTATGGAGCATTTCAGCAAAGAAAGCAGGAGTGTTCCTCGCACATTTCACTGTAACAAAAAATAAAGAATTATTTATCACAGTACAGCCATGTCAAAAAAAGGGAAACAGAAAGCCCTGGGAAGGAACATCACTTACATTGGGCCCGATTCATAAGAGGTATAACATTTTTTGGCAGAAGCGAATGCGAGTGTGTTACTGATGCATTTAGTGGTGTGTGCCTCTTAATGAATTGGGCGCATCTTACTTCAGAACAGCCTTCAATAAAACTGGCACGTGCAACACTGGCTTTAATGAATCAGGCACCTCATTTCTATCGTTTCCTCCCCCCAAAACACACACTTCTTGGATTGATTAGGATTAGCTGCACATTCTCAGCTAGGAGAAGATCTTGTATTAAAAAAGTTAGTATGCAGAGGGAGCAAAAGAAATTGTCACACAACATTCAAAGAGAGCTCTAAAGTTACTTTCACAAAAAGTTATATAGTTTTTTGTTTTTTTTTAACCACCATTGTATTTTCAAATGCGTTTTTTTAGGCTAGCTTCACACCACGGTTTGAGGCGGGGGTGTCCGGTGTGAACTAGACACCCTCGGATCAGATTCCGGCCCCATAGTAACCCTATGGGGCCGGAATACGGCAGATGAATGTACTTTGGCATCGGTTTTTGGATGACTGGGAGAATCCGGAAGGAATCGGATTTTTCTCCCGAACACAAAATTGGAGCATGCACCATTTCTGTGTCCAAGGAGACAGGATTCTCCCGGATCCGGGGCAATCTGGAGCTCCCTAACATGGGAGCCTATGGGGCTGGATTGCCCCGTTCCGGGAGGATCCGGGAATCGGACATCTGCGGCTGCACGCCGCTGTTATTTCAGGACCGTAGCTAGCTCCCCGCGAGCCGCAGTCCTGAATCATCAGCAGTGGCATCTGCGTCCGGCTGCAGACTGGACCGGAGGGCATATTTTCCCTCCAATTCTGTGTGCTGATCCGGTCCAGGGCTGTCAAGGTTCATCCCTGACAGCCTTGGATTGGATCTTGCCGTGGTGTGAAGCTAGCCTTAATGCGATTTTTAAAAATGCAATATTAAGGGTATGTGCACATCAGACGTTTTGTGGGCTGTTTTTTAGCGTTTTCCGTCGGCGGTTTCCGCTGAGTTTTACGTTAATCCTAGCCACCGGTTGGATTAACATGCTAGTCAATGGAGTTTAGAAAACGCTGTGTACATTAGAACGTTTTTTTTTGTCTCCTTTCCAGTTTATTCACCGGTTTTCAAAGATAGAGCAAGTGACTTCTTTTGAGCGTTTTTCCAGCGGATCTAGCTTACAAGTGCACCAAAAACCAGTCTGGAAAACGCTAAGAAAAACGCCGGGGAAATCGCCAAGAACACGCTGTACAAACGCTAATAAACCGATCGCAAATCGTTAGCAAAACGCTAACAAAACGAGGGACAGTGCTGAGCTCAGAAAACTCAGTTTCTGCTATTCTACACCGGTTTTAGGACGGTCTGCAAAGATGCAGAACCGTCTGATGTGCACATACCCTTACGGTAAATTCAGTCTAGTCCATTTTTACAACACGCAATTAAACAAATCCATGTGCCATGTGTTTAGGGATAATTGTGTATGTCAAAAGTGTAAAAATTAAAATGAATCCGAATATACTTGCACAGTTCAGGAAAGACACTTTGGTAAAGTAACACCCAGTATTTGGCACTCATTCACTTTCATGAAATTTTGCAACATATATCGTGAAAAAAATCTAAATTACTTACCGGTAATGGGTTTTTCCGGAGCCACGACAGCACCACCTGAGAGAGAGGACCGCCCATCCAAGACAGGAAACCTCTGAGATAAAAAGGCGGGACCTCTCCTGGACCTCAGTTTTGGTTACAGAGACCGGAGAGGGGAACCCAACAAATCATTAGTACACAACCACCACCAAAAGAAATCAACAATTCAAAAACCCCTCAAACGTGACCACACCAACAGGCAATAGGGAGGGATGCGGTGGTGCTGTCTTGGCTCCGGAAAAACCCATTACCGGTAAGTAATTTAGATTTTTCCATCATCGCCACGACAGCACCACCTGAGAGATTTCAGAGAAAAGAAAATTAGGGAGGGACCACCGCTTGCAGAACCCGTCTACCAAAGGTCACCTCCTCGGTGGAAGAAAGATCAAGCCTGTAATGCTTGAAGAAAGTAGAAGGAGAAGACCATGTAGCGGCCCTACAGATCAACTCTAAGGGGACATCAGCCTTCTCAGCCCAAGACGTAGCCACCGCCCTGGTGGAATGTGCAGTAAGGCCCACCGGGACCGGCACCTGACTAGAAGAATAAGCTAGAGCAATGGCCTCCCGCAACCACCTAGCCAGGGTACCCTTGGAGACTGCCTTACCCCGAGAGGCCCCCTGAAAGGAAACAAAGAGGGACGGGGACTGACGCCAGGCAGTGGACACGTCCAAGTAGGTAAGCAACGCCCTCCTGACATCTAACGTGTGGAGAACCTCTTCCTTCTGATTTGCAGGATGATCACAGAAGGAAGGGAGGACAATCTCCTGCATCCTGTGGAACTTGGTAGCCACCTTGGGAAGAAAGGAAGGGTCCAGGCGGAGGATGACCCTGTCCTGCAAAATCTGAATATAAGGCCCCACCACTGACAAGGCCTGCAGGTCACTAATACGTCTGGCTGACGTCAAAGCCACCAACAGGACCACCTTCAGAGTAAGGACCTTAGGAGAAGCAGAAGATAAAGGCTCAAAAGGAGGCCTGGTTAAGGCATCAAGAACTAAATTTAGATCCCAAGGAGGCACCCTCGGACAGGGAACAGGAGTGGCCCGCTTGCAGGACTGAATAAACCTCGTCACCCAAGAAGACCCAGCGAGGGGACAATGGTACAGTGCCCCCAAGGCCGAAACTTGGAGTTTCAGGGTATTGACAGAGAGACCCATCTCCCACCCCCTCTGGAGGAATTCTAAAACAGCCGGCACAGGAGCCTCCCCCTCTGGACTCGCCCCCGAAGAGGACAGGAATTTCTTCCACACTTTACCATAAATATTGGTGGTAACCGGCTTCCGACTGGACATCAGCGTACGAACAAGGCCGTCTGAGAACCCCCTACGCGACAGGAGCCGGCGTTCAAGTTCCACGCCGTCAGCCGGAGACCCAAGACCTGCGGATGGTGGATCGGCCCCTGAGACAGGAGAGACGGGGACGGGGGGAGAGTCCAAGGAGCCTGCACGGACAGGCGACAGCCAAAAGAACCAAGCTCTCCGGGGCCAGAAAGGCACTATCATGATGAGTCTTGCCCCGTCCTCCCTGACCTTCCGAAGGACTGCAGGAATCATGACTAAGGGAGGGAAGGCATACAGAAGATCCGAGGACCAGGGGATCAGCAGAGCGTCCACAGCAAAGGGCCGGTCTCCGGGATTCAGAGAGCAGAACCGGCGAACCTGCCTGTTCTCCCGAGTTGCAAACAAATCCATCTCCGGAAGGCCCCACATGTCCACAATCTGATCGAAAACCCTCGGATCCAGAGCCCACTCCCCTTGTCGGAGCCGCACCCTGCTGAGAAAATCCGCCCGGGAATTTGCCACCCCCCGTATGTGAAGGGCAGAGAGGGAAACCTGACGGGCTTCCAACAACTGACAAATGTCCCGTGTAACGCCCATAAGAGCCTGAGACCAGGTGCCCCCCTGATGGTTCAAGTAAGCCACCGACACGCTGTTGTCGGAGAGAACCCGCAGATGGCGCCCCCGAAGGGAAGGAAGGAACACAGAAACTGCCACCCAAACTGCCAGGAGCTCTCGCATATTGGACGACATCCTGGAGAGGCACGAGTCCCAGGCTCCCTGAGCGGACAGGTCCCGAAGGTGGGCCCCCCATCCCCAGGAACTGGCGTCCGTGGTGAGTACGTCGGAGACAGGACAACCACACGGAACGCCCACGGACAGGTGCTCGGGGACCAGCCACCACCCCAGAGAATCTAAAGTCGGAGGGGATAGAACAATCTTCGTGTCCAAGGCCACCCCCAACCTGCGTTGATGCTGGAGAATCTCCCACTGAAGGGCCCGAGAGTGCAACTGTGCCCAGGGGACTGCCGGGATACAGGACGTGAGGGAGCCCAAGAGAGACATAGCCCTCCTCAAGGTCACTCGCGGGAAAGCCCGAACTGCAGAAAGGGAAGACCGGAGACGCACTTGTTTGTCTTCCGGAAGGAGGCAAAGCTGAGACTGCGAGTCCAGAATCATACCCAGAAACAGCTGACGCGTGTCGGGAACCAGCCTGGACTTTTCTAGATTGACAATCCAGCCCAACCGACCCAGGGAAGACTGAACCATCTGCAGATGGGCGAGGCACTGATCCCTGGAGTCCCCCACAATCAGCAGATCGTCCAGATACGGAACAATCAAGATCTGCTGACGGCGGAAGTGAGCCATTACTTCCGCCAGCAGCTTCGTGAAAATCCGAGGGGCCATTGCCAGCCCGAAAGGGAGAGCTCGATACTGGAAATGGCAGAGGGAGCCCTCCATGTACAGGGCGAACCTCAGAAACTGCTGGTGGCGACGATGAACCGGCACATGATAGTATGCATCCTTTAGATCCAGCACTACCATAAAACAGTCTGGAAACAAGAGCCTGATTGCCGAGTTCAAAGTCTCCATCTTGAATGACCGCTGAACCAGAAAACCGTTCAGACGTTTCAGGTTTATAATCGTCCGGAACGAGCCGTCTGGCGTCGGTACGAGAAACAGTGTGGAATAGAACCCCCTGCCGCATTCGGCCGGAGGAACCGGGGAAACAACCCCTTTCTTCACAAGGGCCCGCACCTCGCCCATCAGAAAAGTGCATTTTTCCGGACTGCTGACAGACGTAATCACTAGGGACCCCACAGGAGCCGAAGCGAACTCCAGTGTCAAGCCCTCTCTGAGGACACAGAGAGCCCAATCGCAAGCCCCAATGCCGGACCAGGCTGGGAGAAAGCGGGCAAGCCTTCCTCCCACCTGGAGCGAGCCGTCACTTAGACTGGTGCTTCCTGTCAAAGGAGGAACCCTTGAACAAGAAAACAGCCTTCTTGTCTCTCTTGTCGGCCCAAGAGAGTCGGGTCCGACAAGGGGACTTCCGCTTGGCAAACCGCGGCTTACGAAAGGAACGACCACGGAAGGTGGAAGCCGGAAGGCCGGCGGGAAAATTTTTCTTATTGTCACTAGCACGTTTCAAAATCTCATCCAGCGGCTTGCCAAACAGAAAATCACCCACACAAGGCAAAGAACACAACTTCGACTTTGATTGGGCATCCCCAGGCCAGGCCTTCAACCATAAAGCCCGACGAGCAGCATTAGAGAAGGACGTAGCCTTCGCCGCCAATTTCAGGGAGTCAGCCGAGGAATCCGCCAGAAAAGCCGCCGCAGAAAGAGCTAAAGGAAAGGAAGACAGGATCTCCTCTGTAGGAGCCCCGTCCCTCACCAGAGCCTCCAACTGCTGCAACCAAATCATGAGGGACCGAGCGACTGATGTACCCGCAACTGAGGGACGAAAGATGCTAGCAGTGGACTCCCAGGAACTACGCAAGTAGCCGTCTGCCTTCTTGTCTAGCTGATCCCTCAAATTCCCCAAATCCTCAAAGGGAAGAGAGGAACGCTTAGACGCCCGGGCCACCGCTACATCAAGCTTGGGGGATCTATCCCAGGAAGTAGTGGCCTCCTCATCAAAGGGGTATTTTCTTTTAGCCAAATGGGTGAGAGCGCCCTTCTTATCAGGCTTAGCCCACTGATCCTCAATCAAAGCTTGGATTCGCTGATTCAAAGGAAAAGTCCGTCGTTCTTTGGAAGACAGACCACCAAACATTAAATCCTCCACTGAAGAGGGCTCACGGGAATCCACCAACCCCATAGTGGAACGAACAGCCTTAATCAAAAAATCTGTGTCTTTACGGGGAAAACAGGACCTCCCAGCACCACTACCCTCTGAGGAGGAAGACCCCGAGGAGCAGGATGAGGAGGAGGACGAGGCAGAGGATGAACGAGACCTGTGTCTCCCCTTGTGAGAGCTACGAGCGGCACGGTCAGAACCAGAAGAAGAGGCCCGGGACCTCTGTCTCTTACGCCCCCTATCCTTCCCGGATTTCTGTAGGGACTTCAGCTCTTCCCTCACTAAATCCCTAAGGCTAGAGGCCAGACTGGGAACAGCGCTTCGTACAGTTTCCTCAATGCAAGAGGCACACAAATCCTTAATACAATCCTCTGGAAGAGGGACTTTGCAGATAGCACAGTCCTTATGCTTTTGTTTAGCCGCCTTCTTCTTGCTGTCCTAAAATAAGCAAGAAGGCAGAGTAAATACAGATATCATAGCCCGAAGGCACTCACCCCACCGTAGGTATACCGATTTCCGGGCGGCTTTCGGGTCCATATCCTGCCTGGACCCCTTCTGAGAGGACTTGTGGCTGCCAGCCTGCTGGAGCTCCCCCGGGTCGGGTGGCACAAGTGTCCGCTGCTCCATCCCTCCGTTGTGGCCGGCGCCGTCCTCCATGCACTGCCCCACACCTCCGGCTGTAGTGGCAACGTCTCCCAGCCGCCGTTCGCTGGGCGCCGCCATCTTGGCCCGTACTGCGCAGGCGCGGAGCGTCACTTCCGGTCCGCGCCCGAAACCGGAAGTAGCTGTTCCCAGCGCGAAATTTGAAAGCTGCCACCGGGAACCCGCTCCCAGGCCCCTTACAGACCCAGGCACGCTGCGCCTACCAGAAAAAAGGGCTTCTTCACCCGGGACACAGGTGTGCCAGGCAGCCACCAACCCTGCAGCTGCGACCCCCGGGCAGCAACAAGGGCCGAGAACCGGCCGCTGGTGGCCCTCTCCAGACCCCGTGCCCTCCACCACCGCAGGGGATACCCCGTGGAGGAGCTTCTGAACCCAAGTCCGGAGCCACTGCCTAGGTAAGGACAGCTTCTTCCAGCTACCGGGTCAGGCCAGGACCGCATGAGCTTCAGAGGTCTCCCACCTCCAAGACAGGAAACCTAAACTGAGGTCCAGGAGAGGTCCCGCCTTTTTATCTCAGAGGTTTCCTGTCTTGGATGGGCGGTCCTCTCTCTCAGGTGGTGCTGTCGTGGCGATGATGGAAAAAATATATATAAAAATTCAACACGGGATGCACAACACATTGCTAAATAGATCCTGTCACCAAGTCAACAAAACCAAAACATTACTTTACCTATATCTGGACTGCAAAGAAAAGTTATATAAAATAACACATTTATTCCAAGTCATGTAGTAAGGCTCGTTAAAAAGTCTATATTGACTTTTAGGATAGCTACATCCAATAGGTGACGCCAGAGATTTTTTTTTCTTTGGAAGAGGTCATTAAAGTAGCACTTTAAATGCAAGTTCCCCGTATTATACTCGCCTTCTGGCAGCTTCAGCATTTTTCAGCATCACTCCTGTCCCGCGGTGCCATATTGTGCATATAACTTCTGAATGGCCAGAAGTTACATCACAAGGTCTTAGTGCATCTCTATGGGAGCGAGAACAACCATCTCAGTTGTTTTGATTTGTGACCTCTGGTGCATTCTAGTAAACACTGGAGCTGCTTGAAGGCCGCAAATCACAGGAGACCAACTGGAGCACCGCTGGAAAAAAAAGAAGACTGCGCAGGTGAGTATAATATTGGGGGCAGGGGACTTGCATTTAAAGAACCGCTCTAGGCATGAAATAAAAAAAAATACTGGAGTGGCGCTTTATGGCTATATTCACACACACTGATCTTGATCCCTTTCTGCAGTGGAACGGATCACTCAAATAGAATCTAAGCAAGTCAGTGAGTTTTCACTTTTTGCTGTTCAGACAGGGAATTTGAGATGTCATACGTTTTTTTCCTTGAAAAGTGATTCCTCAAAAGAAAGTGCATGTTAGCTTCTGTGGCGTTTTTCTGATCAGCTTTTACCATAGGGAACAATTCTAAATGGAGAAAAAAAAAACAGCACCGAAAGAGGATCAAAAATGGATGATCCGTTTTCTGGTACGTTTTTTTGAAAAACTGATCAAGTTTTGCAGCAGAAAGAAAAACGCACCAGAAAAAAATGATCAAAAATGGTGTGTGTGAATATAGTCTAAAGGGTGAACAATGTGAATTTTAAAAATCGATAGAAATAACTTCTACAGTTACAGTAAAAGTGTTTAAGAAAAAGTAAAAACAACAAACGATGTTCCTGTGCTGAGATAATCTTAGAAATGTGTCCCAACTCTGTACTGTGTAATGGATGTGTCTGACCGTACAGGGACATGGTCTGATCATACCACATCTCCTGTGCAGGAGAGAATGCAAAGGAGTATAAAGAAATTACCGTACAGCACAGGATCAGAGCTGATTCTTTCAGTAAGGTGTCCACCTTTAACAGTTATCCCCCTTATACAAAGGAAAAGGGATAACACTACGATCACTGGGGCCCAACCCCGTGGCTCAGACTGATCCTGAGGACCAAATACAGGGGAGGTCAAACATGCAGACTGCCCCTTAATTGATTCTAATAAGAGTGCTGAACATTAACCGCGTGCTGCACTCTGCCATCTCCAGTCATCCCATTAATAATGAATGGTGCTGTAGTGCAATTTATTGACCTGCACTCCATTCAGCCAGGGGAATGAGGAATCCCAGTTCTTGGGATCAATAGGGGCCATGGTGGTCAGACCTGCAGAGATAAGACAGTTATCCCCTAGTCATCAAAGGTTCTCCTATCCAAACTGGAGAACACCCCTTTAACCCCTTCATGATCTCTCCTTTTCCTTTTTTGCACTTTTGTTTTTACCTCTCTTTCTTCCAAGTGCTAAATCTTTTTTTTTCTGTCAATATAGTTGTACTTGTTTTTTGGTGGACAAGTTGTACTTTTGAATGAAATTATTCATTTTACCATTTAGTGTACTGGGAAAAAAAAAAAAAAAAAAATAATTGCAACTGCAGTGCAATTGCAAAAGAAAAGTGCAATTCCACACCAATTCTTAGTTTTTTATTTTTTATTTACCACATTCACTATAATGGTAAAACTGACCTCGCAGTATGGTTTCAGTAAGGGTTTGTAGATACCACACATGTATAGTTTTTTGTTTAATTGGTGAAAAAAACATTAAAAAAAAAAAAGGAGATTTTTGTGTACTCACCGTAGAATTCTTTTCTCTTAGCCTCTAATTGGGGGACACAGCTCCCGCCCTGTTGCCCTTTCGGGCCGTTTATTGAGTTCTCATATTTTTTGAGCTCGTACATAGTTACCTTCTTACAGGCATAGTTACATATGTTATCATTGTTACGTTTCTCCTACTGCTTTAGCACAAAACTGGTTAAGGCAGTGCCTTTCCAGGGGTGTATACTGCAGAGGAGTAGCCACTGTAAATCTTTTGCAGATTCTGCCTAGTGTCGCCTCTTAGTGGACAGCAGCATAAAACCCATGGTCCTGTGTCCCCCAATTAGAGGCTAAGAGAAAAGGATTTTATAGTGAGTACACAAAAATCTCCTTTTTCTCCTTCGCCTCACTGGGGACACAGGACCATGGGACATCCCAAACCAGTCCCAGGGTGGGAATAGCAATGGAACGAATATTGTATAAAGACAGGCCTCTACAGGTGGGCTACTGCCGCCTGCAGGACGTGTCTACCCAGGCTCGCATCCGCTGAGGACTGGGTATGGACCCTGTAATGTTTTGTGAACGTGTGGAGGCTAGTCCAGGTGGCTGCCTTACACACTTGTTGTGCCGATGCCTGGTGTCTAATGGCCCAGGAGGCCCCTACCGCATGGGTAGAATGTGCTCCGATACCAGCCGGAAGTGGTGAGTTTTTGAGTCTGTAGGCATCATGAATGGTGGATCTGATCCACCTAGCAGGGGTAGCAAGGTCCAGCGTATGCAGAGCCTTCTCAACCCTATGAACCGGTGCTGGTCAAAGGGATGGCAAGGAAATTTCCTCATTGAGGTGAAAGGTGGATGGCACCTTTGGGAGGAAAGAAGGGACCGTACAGAAAACTACCTTATCCTGGTGAAAAGCAATGAAGGGCGGTCTGCAGGAGAATGCTGTCAGTTCTGACACTCTGCGAAGAGAGGTGATTGCCACCAGAAAAACCACCTTCTGGAATAGAAGGCTGAGTGGGATTTCCTTAAGTGGCTCAAAGGGTGGTTCTTGCAATGCTGTCAACACCAAGTTGAGATCCCACATCTCCAGCGGTCGTCTGTAGGGGGGGGACCAAATGGGAGACCCCCTTGTCTTCACTTGCAGTGTAGATGCAAGGCGCCGCTGAAAGAGAACAGAGAGCAGAGACTTGGCTCTTAAGAGAACCTAGGGACAGTCTGGCCTCCAGCCTCGATTGCAGAAAACCAAGGACTCTGGGCAGAGAATAGGGCCATGGGGCCTGATTATGAGATGCGCATCAGGGAAAAAAGGATTTCCAGGTGCGGTAGTAAATCCTAGCAGAGGCTGGCTTCCTCGCACTGATCATGGGGCCAACGACGTACTGTGAGAGCCCTGCTTGAGTCAAAATCCAGGTCTCAAGGGCCACGCCGTCAAATTCAGGGCTCCTGAATCCTGGTGGTAGAACAGGCCCTGAGACAGAAGGTCTGGACGATCTGGAAGTCTCCAGGGGGCGTCTGCCGTGAGTTGTACGACGTCGGCATACCATGCGCGTCTGGGCCAATCTGGGGCGATGAGGATGACTGGGACTCCCTCTTGTCTGATTTTCCGCACCACTCTGGGGATCAGAGGCAGAGGTGTGAAGATGTACGGGAGTTGGAAATGAGTCCAATCTTGGACTAGGGCATCCGCTCCCATTGACCGGGGGTCATGTGATCTGGCCATGAAGTTGGGAACTTTGCATTGAGATGTGATGCCATTAAGTACACATCCGGAGTCCCCCAGCAATGTCAAATTTGTTGAAAGACTTCGGGGTGCAGGGACCACTCTCCTGAGTCTATGCTCTGGCGATTGAGAAAGTCCGCTTCCCAGTTGTCTACGCCTGGGATGTGCACGGCTGACAGGACCGATCCTGTCGATTCCGCCCAGTGAAGGATGCGTCTTACCTCTCGCATTGCCAGGGCACTGCGGGTTCCTCCCCGGTGATTGACGTATGCCACGGCCGTGGCTTTGTCCGACTGTATCCTCATGTGAGAAGCCGCCAGGAAGTTCTGGAAAGTTTTCAATGCCAGGAAGATGGCTCGAATCTCCAGTATGGGCATGGTAGCTTCCACTGGAGACCATTTGCCCTGCGCTCTGTGGTGGCGGTACACCGCGCCCCATCCCGTAAGGCTTGCGTCGGTGGTCAGAATTATCCAGTGACCGTAAAGGATTTCCCTTTAAATAGCGAAATTGGTTTGAGCCACCAATGTAGAGATTGCTTGGCCGTCGAGGGCAGCCGGAACGTCCTGTCCAGGGAAAAGGGACTCCTTTCCCAGGACTTGAGTATATCCAGTTGGAAAGGCCTGAGGTGAAGGTGGGCAAAGGGAACGGCTTCTATTGCCGCGACCATCCTACCCAGAACTGTCATGGCAAATCGGAAGGACTGAGGTGATGGTTGAAGAAGGGTGCAAACTCCTTGACGAAGAGCATGTGTTTTTTCCTTGGGAAGGAACACTAGACCTCAGGAAGTGTGGAATTGCATGCCCAGAAAGATCAGGGACTGACTTGGGATTGTTTGACGACTTTTTTAGGTTGACCAACCAGCCCAGGCGACTCGGTGTGTGTCTACCGTGACGGAGACGTTGAGTTTACAATCCTTGAAGGTGGGAGCCTTGATAAGGAGATCGTCCAGGTATGGGATGACGACTACACCCCTGGAGTGTAAAATGTACATAGCGCCGCCATGACCTTGGTAAACACTCAGGGAGCTGTGGCGAGTCCGAACGAGAGCCACGAACTGGTAGTGAGCCTGGCCGATTGCAAATCGGAGGAACCGTTGGTGAGCAGATGCGATTGGCATGTGCAGGTATGCATCCAGTATGTCTATGGAGGCGAGAAACTCTCCCTTTTCAATGGATGATATTATGGAACGGAGAGACTCCATGCGGAATTGTCGTACTCTGACAAATTTGTTTAGCTGTTTGAGGACCAGTATGAGTCTTACACTGCCTCCTTTTTTGGGAACTACAAACAGATTGGAGTAGAACCCGTGAAAGCGTTCGGCCGGAGGTGTCGGCACAATGACCCCTGCTTGAAGAAATGAGCTGACCGCCTGAGAGAGGGTGGGAGGGGGGCGGAGCGCTGAAAAAGAGCACGATCCCTGTAAAAAACGCACCCTATCTGCTCTGGTCCGCCCCCTCTATGACGCTGGCTGCGTCACCCTTGTCATCCGGGAAAGGGGGGGCGTGAAAAAGGCGGCAGCTTCGAGCTAGGCCGAAGCCGCAGCCTAAGGTAGATGCCTGCGGCCAAAAAAGGCTCCAGGGAGGCGCGGAGAGGGGGGGAATGTGGGGAAGTCTGGAACGGACCCGGACCCCGCTGGATCCCCTGAGCTGAGTAGCGGTGGCGTAGTGGGGCTCCCGCAGAGGACCCAGAGCGCTGGGTCCTCCGCAATCCGGCCACTATGCAGCCTTGGTGCTGGCTGCTGCAGTGGCACAGGCAGTCTGTGCCCCTGATAGTACTATAACTGCCCCATTGTTGGTACCCCGGCCCCATCAGGAGCACACAGCGAAGCTGTGTCTCCTGGGGGTGCTGCAGCAGTACATGCTGTAGCCCAGGTCCAACGGAGTAACTCAGCCAAGCTGAGGCTCCTGGTGTGCTCAGAGGTGCTGCACCCTCTGGCTCTACCTGTGGTGTCTCAACCTAGAGGACCCCTGACGGGTGTTTAGATAGGGATGCCGCCGTCCACCATCAGAGGGCTCCTTCGGAACCTCGACTTCAACCCAGTGACCCCAACAGTGGGGAAGGAAAACCATCGTCTCGACTTCATCCCAGCACCCCAACAATGGGGTGCTGAGGAAGGAGCGACATGTGGGGTGAGGGTCTCAACTTCAACCAGGCACCCCCAACAGTGGGGGACCGAGGAAGGAGCCATGCCAGGAGTCTCACAGAGACCCACTTTTCTTCTTCTTGAATGAAGAATCCAAAAAGTGAAAAATTTTTTTTAGAAAAATTAATTTTAGGTGTGCCTCCTACGACACCAAGCAAAACCTGGTTAAGGCAGTGCCTGCCCAGGGTTGTATACTGAAGAGGAGGAGCCACTGTTAATCTTTTGCAGATTCTGCCTAGTGTCGCCTCCTAGTGGACAGCAGCATAACACCCATGGTCCTGTGTCCCCCAATGAGATGAAAAAGAAAATTGTAGCATTTGTTGCCATTTTCCTAGAATCGTTACTTTCCAATTTTTCGGCATCTAGGGCTGTTATTTTTTGCAGCCTGAGCTGATGTTTTTTAGAAATATTATTTTTGGGTAGATGCGATGTTTTGATCGCCTGTTATCGCCCTTGCAAAAAAATACAAAGTGGCAAAAAACCCATAATTCTGACGTTTATTTTTTTTTCATTGCGCTGCTTACTGATCAGAATAATTTATTTTATATTTTGATAGATCAGACATTTCTGATTGCAGTGATACTAAATATGTGTATTTTTTTTAATACTTCTATTTTCAATTAGGCAAAAGGGGAGCAATTTAAACTTTTTTTTTTCATATTTTTGAAAACTTTTTTCTCACATCTTTTACTGTATTTACTAGTTTACTATTCCGCTTTATTCTCCTTAGGGGACTTGAAGCTCTCACTGTATGATTGCTTGTGCTGTAAATAGAGATACCAGCACACTCTGTACAACACAAATGATTATCTCCAGTGACTGCCAGCACTAAGCCAGCCTTTACAGGAAATACATCATCACAGACACGGGTCATCAGATGGCTGTCTTGACAACCCCTCAGTGCCCCGTGATCACAATATGGGGAATGGCGCACTCCCTAGATATTAAATCCTGCTGTCAGAGATTGACAGCAGTATTTAACTGGTAGCAGCGGGCAGCTCTCTAATCTGCCCGTCATGGGCTTGAGACTCCTAACCGAGGCTCCACAGACTTATTTGCGTCATGGTTAGAGACACATGTAGGCTGATCAAAGCAGCCAACATTTGCAGGGAAAGATACTGGTTCAGCTTGTGAACAGACATCAAACGAAGGGACACGACTTTGGATGTACCAGTACATCTAAGGACATGAGGGGGTTTAAATAACGATTAAAAAAAAAAAATACCAAACTTGTATGATTTTTTTTCCATTAGCTTACAGACTGACAACCATACGTTAAGATCAATTTTATTGCACCATGAATGTCATTAATACAAACCCCCCTTACCCCACCAAGAAAAAAAATTAAATAGTCTTTTTCGTTCTGTTCTGTATATCACATGAATATTGTCATTCAAAAGCACAACTAGTCCTGAAAAAAAAACCTCTTGTGGCTACGTCATAGGGAAAAAAAAAGTTATGACTCTTGAAAAAAGGATAGGAAATAATGCATGGTCAATAACAAACATGTAGCATATTGGGTGCATTACCTATTGCAAGCAGTAGATCTTCCAAGTGACCAGACATCTCACTCTCGATGCTCTCTTCAATACCTTTATTGCAGATTTTCTTATATTCATCAAATGCTGCAGATATAACCAGACAGGGGAATAGTCAATGGAAAGGACTAAATTGAACCTCTAAGGCTGGCTTCACACCACAGTTTGTGTGTGTCCGGATGGATCCTGTTTTTTGCAGGACCACCTAGACAGGAACAGACAGGACAGGATGTGGAGAAAAGTGGGGCCAAATATGGTCCAGGATCCTGTTTTTTGCTGGATTAGTTTTCTGCTGCTGTCAATAGTCCTGAAGCCTGCCTCTGTCTGCTCTGCCGCTGTCCTTGGTGCTGAATTCACAGACTGTGCATGAAATACTGCTGTCCATGGTGCTGAACTCTGGACGACAGGATTTCAGAGCATGTTCTGTGTAAAAAAGTCGGATCTGGGAAACGATCCGATTTTTTCACGGATCCGGCGCCCATAGACTATCATGTTATTGGCGCCAGATTGCCCCGGAACAGTTTGTCTGATTTTTTTCACTGGAGCACAACAAAATTGCAGCAGTCTCCAATTTTGTGCTCAGTGAAAAACCGGACAAAATCGGACCAGGCACAGAAAACACAAAATCGGATGTCCAAACAGGACCAATCAGGCACCATAGGGATACATGGGAGGCAACACCAGATCAGGTTCTGTCCGGTTCAAACTGGACAGAACCTGATGCACAAAACCGTGTGAAGCCAGCCTAACTTTAGCTGTTTACCAAAACCCATTCAAAATACTGGTATAAAGAAATATGGGCTTAAAGTGAAGACTCTGCATTAATTTGAAGTTGTTTACATCCTAATTGGAGTTAGGGTTTAGGAATTTTTAGCTTTTTAATATGCCTCCTCATCAAGGGACCAAAAGTAAATTGGACAATTATCTCAAAAGCTCTTTAGTGGGCTGCACAGGTTATTCCTTCATTAATTAAGGTTTTTTAGTATCTAAGGGCCCTTTCACATCAGCGTTTTTCGTAATTCGCGGCAGATGCGGTGAAAAAACCGCATCTGCCGCGTTTGCCGCATAACCGTTCCACTTGCGGCACGGTTGCGGTTTTTCCCATAGGAAGTATAGGGGGACTTGCGGCAGATGCGGCAAGTGCGGTTTTGCACTTGCGGCAGGTGCGGCAGTGAAAAAAACCGCGGCTGACCGCGTTTTTTTTCGCTGCCGCACCTGCCGCAAGTGCAAAACCGCACTTGCCGCATCTGCCGCAAGTCCCCCTATACTTCCTATGGGAAAAACCGCAACCGTGCCGCAAGTGGAACGGTTATGCGGCAAACGCGGCAGATGCGGTTTTTTCACCGCATCTGCCGCGAATTACGAAAAACGCTGATGTGAAAGCACCCTAAGTCTACCATAAAGTGAAGCCTTCACAACAGCAAATAAAGAGGGTTCACAACAAGGTGCAAACCCTTAATCAGCCTTAGAAATAGAAAGGCCAGATAAGAATGACAAAAAACATTTATAGAGGTCAGCCCAGTTCTGAAAAGCATTCTTTGGACAGATGAAACGAAGATCAACTTGTACCAGAATGATGGGAAGAAAAAAGTACAAGACGGCTTGGAATGGCTCATGATCCAAAGCACACCACATCCTCTGTAAAACAATGTGGAGGTTGTGTGGGCATGGCTTCCAATGGCTCTGAGTAACTAGTGTTTATTGATGATGTGACTTGAGACAAAAGCAACCGTATGAATACTGAAGTATACAGGGCTATACTTTCTGCTCAGAATCATATGCACCAAGGTTGATTATATAGTGCTTCACAGTAAAGATGGACAATAACCCAACATACTGCGAAAGCAACCACCAGCTTAAAGGGAACCTGTCACCTCATCTAGCCCTCCTAACCTTTGAATACCTGTCCCTGTAGCCTTAAACTACTATATTAACCATCCCTGTCTGACCTTTTACAGCTATATACAAGTTGAATAAAACGTTGTACACTTTATGTCAGATGGGCGTTCCTAAAGGAGGGCAGAATGGAGCCCTGGTGCCTGCCTTACCAGTCTCCGAATAGAGATTTCTCAATCTTTGTAAGGCAGTTTTAGAGCAGGCAGGGATGGTTAGGAATAAGCTGGGAAGGTGCAGGGACAGGTAGTGATAGGTTAGAGGTGTAGAATGACCTGACAGGTTCCCTTTAGGGCAAAGAAGTGGAATATCTTGCAATGAACAGATTCAATCACCAGATCTCAACCCCATTAAGCTGTATTTCACATGATTAAGACAAAATGTAAGGCAGAAACACTCACAAGCAAGCAACAACTGAATCAGCAGCAGCAAAGACTTAGCAAACCATCAGAAAGGAGGAAACACTGCTTGGTGACGTCTATGGCTTCCAGACTTCATGCAGTCATTGCCTGCCAAGGATTTTCTTTGCAGGCAAATATTAAAAATGAGCATTTTATTCATGGTACAGTTACTTTGTCCAATTACTTTTGAACGCATGAAATGAGGAGACTTTGTAGAAAAATTGTTGCAATTCCTAAACATTTCACAAGCTATTTTTGTTCAATCCCTTTAATTAAATCTGAAAGTTTACACTTCAATTGGACCTCAGTTGCCTCATTTTAAGGGGAACCTGTCAGCTCGTTCTACCCCCCTAACCTACCACTACCTGTCCCTGCACCTTGGTAGCTGATCCCTAACCAATTCCTGTCTGAGCTAAACGTGCCCTATAAAGTTTAAGAAAAAATATTTATAACTTACATGCAGTCTCCGTCTGGAGACTGGAAAGGCGGGCTCCATTCTCCCCTCACTCTCTGGCTCTCATTATGGTCCACTGAGCGTCATCAGTAGTTCTGTTGTTCCACCTCTTTTGGAAATTCCTGCTTCCTCTGCTATCATCAGCCGGCCGGCTTCAATATGCGCACTGCGCATGCACCAGAGTCGGGCCAAGCACGTTATCAGCCCCCCAATGCACTGCGCCTGATTGGACATTCTGGCCCGACGAATCATATTAGCAAAGGAGGCGGGAATTTCAAGAAGAGGTGGCACAGCACAAGGAATGATGACGCCCAGCAGGGTGTGCTAGGAGCCAGCGAGGGGGGGGGGGGGGGGGGGGGGGAGTGAGAATGGAGCCCGCCTTTCCAGTCTCCGGACGGAGACTGCTTGTCAGTTAGAAATAATTTTTCTTAAACTTTATAGGACACTTTTAGATTAGACAGGGATGGTTAAAGATCAGCTACCAAGGTGCAGGGACAGGTAGTGATAGGTTAGCGGGTTAGAACGATCCGACAGGTTCCCTTTAAATCTAAAATAATGGCATGAAGAGCCCAAATTATGAAGATTCGGTCACTGTCCAAATATTTCTGGACCTAACTGTATATCTCTGTCTATGGACTGTACATATAGACTGCATCTCTAAAATACACAAACTAAGTGAGAAGACCACTCTCTAGCCATATATTTATGGTTTTGGAAGTTAATTATTGAAAATACATTTACATGTGCCTTAAAAAATGTTGTAAAACCAAGTCATAATTTATTACCAGAATCTGGACCCAAATGTGAACAGTAAGCATACAGATTGTATAAAGGACAGACTGCAGAAGGTAAAATGACATACTTAGCTTAAGTTGTGAAAAGCTTCGCAGACACAGTACTTCGATAAATTTATCCTCATCTGTCCCCCACTTTTTCTCTCCAGCATTGTACAGAATCTAGAAGAGTACAAAAGATATATATTTGCTACTCCTGTATTTCATGCAAATATTATGCTGTATTTATGAAACTCTGGCTGCCTTCACACTGGATAATTTTCACATCCGTGAGGTTCCTTGAATCTCAAGGACCACATGGACAGGCATTGATCTGTGCCAACGGACTCCAACTGATGCCCACAGACCGCTTTTTTAATGCATTCGTCATCAGTTCGAGATAGGGGTGGGAGGAGCTGTATCTCGTTTCTGAGCATGCTCAGTACAACAAAACAGATCTGCTTCACGATCAGGACAGATCCGTCTCCATAGACATCCATGTTATTTGACACTGACACCTACGGTTCCGAGTCTGTCCGTTTGTGTCAGCGATTTAAAAGTCAGCCCAAAATTGGAGCAGTCTCCGATTCTGGGTGCATGAAAAAAAACTGACACCAACAGATCAGTAACAATACTGACACACCGATGGCCACTTAGGACCAATCTGTGCCTATAGGAATAAATGTGAGGCCAAAACTGATCTGTGGCTACATGTTTTGAAATGGATAGACACGGGTCAAAAATTATGCAGTGTGAAGGCAGCCTAATGCATTGTCTCAAATGTTAGACACACACAGACAGACACACTAGGGGATTAGGAGAAAATAGACCCTCACAATTTTTTATGAGTTATTACGATGAACAGTAGAAACTGCATATGAAATTGAATATTACTTTTGGTTCATACAGTGAGGCTCAAGGGAAAGTGTCATTTAGCTTTTGGAGCACAAACTTTGACTAGCTTGTGGATGCCATTGGTAGCTAAAAATAAAACACAATGAGTGACTTCATTTTGGAACCTTCAATGTTCAAGGAATTCATTTAGGGGTATAGTGTGTGTTTTAAACCCATTTTGCTTCACAGAAGTTTTTTAAGATTGTGCTGTGCAAATAAAAAATTACATTTACACCACTATAATGTTACATAAGCTTATTAGCTGTGGATTGCTTATTCTCGCAAAAATGTAAGAGGAGAAAAAGAACTCCACTATCTGGTACACAATTTCTCCAAAGTGTGGGGATGCCTCATTTTGTCGGAAACTGGCAATAAATAATAAAAAATATTGGAGGTTTTTCCTGTGAAATAGCCACAGTGTGAATGTGCTCCTAGTGCATGTATACAAAACGTATGCTCGGGTTCATTTGAACAAAGTGAAAAAAGTATTTTGGACCCACGGGCATTTTCACTCTGCAGCATCTACTCCATGCATTTTTTCCTGGAAAATATTGCAGCTTAGTGTCCAATACATTGTGCTCGGCTTGTGCTTCTGAGGATGAACACACATCCTGTAAACTAAGTGGGTTCTCCTCTACAGAAGAACTACATATTTGGGGAAGGGAGCAGGGCAGTGGAGTCAGTAAGCCAAACATCCAACTCTGAATCTTCAATTTCCCTCAATCCGACACAGACGCCATACCCATGGCAGAGAAGTCCAGAGACTCCAACTCCTCAATTTCCCTGAATCCAACTCAGACTCCAACCAAAAACGGGCACTGACGCCGACTCCAAGAGTCCGACTCTTCAGCCCTGGATGAAAGGGGGATAATTTTGATTTAGGTATGTAGAGTTCAATGGCTTTTATTGGGGGGGAGTGAGGGGGTGTAGTCATACTGCTTTTTCAGAGCATTGGAGCCATCAGTAATAAAGAAACCCACCCTCTACGTTTCTGTTCACAGATTACGAGCTCAGCAGTTGAGATTTTTATTGTTAGCATTTTGGGGTACTTCTGTGCTCCTTTATAAGCTCTTATGTCATCTCAGTTTTAATCCCCCAAAAGAGCAATTCAGATTAAACCAAATACTAAAATGAGCCAAATGGAGGTACTAGCGGCTCCGCCTGCCCTCGGTATGTGTCTTTTCAGAGCAGAAAATTGTCTATTGTATGCATGCATAAAGTGACTGGCGAATTTAGGGTTTTATTTGTACCATTTTGGGGTGCATAAAATTTTTATATCACTTTTTTTCAGATTTATTTGAGGCATAAACAACATAAACCAGCAATTACAGTATCTCTGTTACCACACAATGAATAGCGTAAAAATGTCATGAAAAGAATTAGACAGGTTCATTCTTTAGGTCACTACGTTTTTAGCAATACCAAACTTGTATAGTTTTTTTATGCTTCTTACTTTTGCATACTAAACAATATTTAACAAAATATAATTTGTTTTTGTGTTTGGCATACTCTGTAGGCTGCAACATGTATTTTGAGTACAGATCCATATGAAAGCTTGTTCTTTTTTTGATGAGCAAAACAATGTTTTTAGTAAAAGATATACTATATATTTATTTTTCTTTTTATTTAATTTTTTTCATTTTGTAAATTAGATTTTTTTGATTATTTATTTATTCCATTTTTTTGTTTGTCAATACTATGAAATGACATTTTTGGAGTGCTTATTTTGTTTAGTGGGATTCACTATATGGGTTACGTAACATGACAGTTCTAAGCTCAAGTTTTTCCAGATATAGAAATTCCAACATTTATATTTTGTTTAATTTTGTTTTTACATAAAAGCTGCATTTTAGTGGTGAAACATCTTTCAATGTTATTTTTGTGGTTTATTTTGCGGGTGAGGGGGGGTTTATATATATTTTATTATGATTTTTTTGTAATTCAACTTGAATTTTATTTAAAATTTCTTTAATCATTGAGACCTGTTAGTTTTTCACTGACAATGCCTTTTAAACCTTGCTGACAGCAAAGTATGACAGGCCATCATACCCAGAGATAATTACTAGTGATGAGAGGGCTATTCGGGTTCGGATGGCTCTAATCGAACACCTTGAAACTTTTTTCAGTATTCGGATGAAAGTTAATCATTGACTTGCATTGGATTAATTAGTCGTTCAAAGTACTCAGTTAGAGCTATCTGAAGCAGAGTATTTTACTACTCGCTCATCAGTAGTAATTACATGACCTCGGGTTATGATAAGAACTATAGACACCAATGATTACTATATGTCAATAGGGTTAAAGGGTGAGCGCTCTCCCTTCTTTTAACCATCTACATGCTGCTATTGCGGCATCTAGGGGATGTAGCAGCCCTGATAGGTGATAAAACACATCTGGATCAATGCAGCAGGGTGTCTTCTGTCATATACAACATTTTTATCTGTTAATAGGTGTTAGGCTGGGGTCACACACACAGATATCTGTGCAGATATTGTTCACAGATCTCTGGTTTCAGTGAAATCATGGACAAATTGATCCATTTTGTGGCCATATACCAATAGACCAATTTGTCCATGATTTCACTTCAACCAGAGATCTGTGAACAATATCTGCCCAGATATCTGTGTGTGTGACCCCAGCCTTACCCATTTCTTAGTGCTGTAAAAAAAAAAAAAGAACTAATGATGGTTGTTAACTGTGCAATGGCCATTGTTGGGTCCACTCCTACCATTTAAATATGGGCAGAGCTGTAGCACTCAGCAGTGGCTACTCCCAACTTGACAAAGCTGTTTAGCTCAGTCACTGGTAATATCTAGCAAAACCAAACTACTTATTGGTGGGGATTCTACGTGTCAGACCCCTCCCTTTTGATAGATGAATTATCCTAAGAATAAGGCAGCAAAATGAAAATAGCGGAACTCTTTATCCATCTGCCATTTTTAGCATCAAACAATAAAACATGTTTTTACATCAGACATGGTATGAAAAATTTCTGCTAAATAGGACTGTTTAAGAAACAGAAAAGGAGATTTTTGTGTACTCACCGTAAAATCCTTTTCTCATAGCCTCTAATTGGGGAACACAGGACCATGGGTGTTTTGCTGCTGTCCACTAGGAGGCGACATTAGGCAGAATCTGGAAAAGATTAACAGTGGCTCCTCCTCTGCAGTATACACCCCTGGAGCAGGCACTGCCTTAACCAGTTTTGTGCTAAAGCAGTAGGAGCAACATAGCATTGATAACAGCCTAATAACGCCTGTTCTAAGGCAACTATACACAACAATGCTTGCCATAAGGTAACTATATACAAACTCAAGAACACTGAGAACTCACACACGGCCCGAAAATGGCAACAGGGCGGGAGCTGTGTCCCCCAATTAGAAGCTAAGAGAAAAGGATTTTACGATGAGTACACAAAAATCTCCTTTTCTCCTTCGCCTCATTGGGGGGACACGGGACCATGGGACGTCCTAAAGCAGTCCCTGGGTGGGAAGAGCAATGCAACGTCCTTGACTAAAGACAGGCCCCTACAGGTAGGCTACTGCAGCTTGCAGGACCAGTCTACCCAGGCTTGCATCTGCTGATGACTGGGTATGGACTCTGCAGTGTTTTGTAAACGTGTGTAGGCTAGTCCAAGTGGCCGCCTTACACACTTGTTGAGCTGATGCCTGGTGCCGAATAGCCCAGGAGGCTCCTACCGCACGAGTAGTGTGTGCCTTGATAACGTCCTGAATAGGTATATTTTTGAGCCTGTAGGCATCCTGAATAGTGGATCTGATCCACCTAGCCAGAGTAGCTCTCATAGCTGGCTTGCCTCTGTGGCTGCCTTCTGTCAAAATGAAAAAGCAAATCTGACTTACGAAATGGCATTGTCCTAGACACACATATAGGCAGTGCCCTGACAAGGTCCAGCATATGCAGCGTCTTTTCAATCCGATGCACCGGTGCTGGACATAGTGATGGCAAGATAATTTCCTCATTGATATGGAAAGCGGATACCACCTTTGGAAGGAAGGATGGAACCGTACGTAGAACGACCTTTTTCCGGGTGAAACCAGAAAAGGCGATCTGCAGGAGAGTGCTGACAGGTCTGACACTCTGCGGAAGGATGCGATTGTAACAAGAAACCACCATCTGGGATAGAAGGTGGAGCGCAATTTCCCTAATGGGTTCAAAAAAGTGTTGTCATCATTGCAAGAACCACAAGTTGAGATCCCATGTGTCCAGCAGTCTTCTGTATGGGGGGGGGTGATCAACCAGGAGACCCTTGAAGAAACGTCTTCCCCTGCGGTTTCTCAGCTAGGCGTTGCTGAAACAGCACTGAGAGAGCTGAGACATAGCTCTTTAGCGAACCTAGAGACAGTCTGTTATCCAGACCCGACTGTAAAAAACCAAGTACCCTGGGTTGTGAAAATGGCAGTGGTTCCTGATTTCGCGATGCGCACCAGGAAAAGAAAGCTTTCCAGGTGCGGTTGTAAATCCTAGCCGAGGTCGGCTTTTGCACTCTGATCATGGTTCGAATTACTTCTTGCGAGAAACCCGCGTTATTTAAAATCCAGGTTTCAAGGGCCACACCGTCAAATTCAGGGCCCTTAAATTCTGGTGCAATAACGGGCCTTGAGACATAAGATCCGGACGATCTGGCAGCTGCCACGGTACATCTGCCTTGAGCTGTATGATGTCTGGGTACCAAGCGCGTCTGGGCCAGTCTGGTGCGACGAGGATGACTGGTACCCCTTCTTGTCTGATCTTCCACACCACTCTGGGGATCAGTGGCAGAGGCAGAAATATGTACAGCAGTTGGAACAGCGTCCAATCCTGCACTAGAGCATCCGCCCCTATCGACTGTGGATCTTGCGATCTGGCAATGAATGTGGGGACTTTCGCATTGAGCCGTGATGCCATGAGGTCAACATCCGGATTCCCCCAGTGCTGGCAAATTTGTTGAAAAACGTCGGGATGCAGGGATCACTCTCCTGAATCTACGCCATGTTAACTGAGGTAGTCTGCTTCCCATTTCTCCACTCCTGGAATGTGTACCGCTGACAGCACTGATCCAGTTGATTCCACCCTATAAAGGATGTGTCGCACTTCCTGCATTGCCTGGACACTGTGGGTTCTGCCTTGGTGATTGACATATGCCACGGACGTGGCATTGTCTGCTCGAATCCTGATGTGAGCCCCCGCCAGGTATCGATGGAACGCTTGTAATGCTAGGTAGATGGCTCGCATCTCCAGAATGTTAATCAGCAGTCTCGCTCCGTCTGTTGACCATTTTCCCTGTGCTCTGTGGAGTAGGTACACTGCGCCCCATCCTGTCAAGCTTGCATCTGTGGTCAGAATTTTCCAATGCTTCGGGAGTAGTCAGCGACCCTGGCCGTAGCCACCAATGCAGCGACCGCTTGGTTGTCGCCGATAGGTGGAACCTCTTGTCCACAGTGTCCTTGTCCCATGCCTTTAGTATGGCCAGTTGGAGGTCTCTAAGATGCAGCTGTGCAAACGGTACCACTTCTATCGCTGCTACTATCCTGCCTAGAACTCTCATGGTAAACCTGAAGGATCGAGGGGCAGGGTTGTAGCAAGTCACAAACTCCCTGACGAAGTGCTTGTGCTTTCTTCCCTGGGAGTATCACCAGCCATCTGGCAGTGTTGAACTGCATGCCCAGGAAGATTAGTGATTGACTTGGGACCGGTGATGACATCTGTAGGTTGACCAACCAGCCGAGTGTGCGTAGCGTGTCTACCGTGATGGTGACGCTGCGTTCGCAATTCTTGAAGGTCTGAGCCTTGACGAGTAGATCGTCCAGGTATGGGAGAATGACTATCCCCCTGGAGTGTAGAAACCGTTCGGCCGATGGAACCAGTACAATGACTCCTGTTTGTAACAGTGAGTTGACCGCCTGAAAAAAGGCTCGGGCTTGGCTGGCGCTTGTGGTGGTACAGAGAGAAAAAAATGATTGGGCGGTAGGGATGTAAACTCTATCTTGTAACCGGAGGACACGAGCTCCTTGATACACCTGTCTTCTATAATAGGCAGCCAAATTTGATAAAAGCGTAAAAGTCTGCCGCCTGCCCGTGAGGCGTCGTCCGATTCAAAAGTGTTATGCTGAGGAGGACCTATTGGGCTTAAACCCCTTAGTTTTTGCGTAACGCAACCTTGACTGCCAGCCCTTGTCCGGTCTCTAGTTCGACCGTGAAATGTCTCTACGCGGCGAGCGGCTCCGCACCTGCTGTGGTCGCGACACGGACCAGCTGGACGAATCCCGAAAGGACCGAAATCGTATTTGCTGACGTCGATTAAAACTGCGTTTTGATTTCTGTTGGGGAAGAGATGTGCTCTTACCCCCTGTGTCATTCGATATCAGTGTATCCAATTTCTCCCTGAACAGCCGTCCACTGAGATACGGCAGATATGTGAGGGACTTTTTGGAGACTGCATCAGCCTTCCATTCCTGTAACCAAAGGGCACGCCTGATTATGATGGCGTTTGAAGTCGCTACCACTGCACAATTTGCGGAGTCCAGAGCCGCATGCATCAAATAATCTCCCACCACCGATATCTGTATCGCTTGATCCGCCAGCTCAACATCTGTTGATAGGAGGGCGGTATGCAATTGATGGCCACGATAGCCTTGGCTGCCCAGACTGACACGAATGTCGGTGCTAAAGAGTACCCTGACGCCTCAAAAATGGAACGAGCCATCTATTCTACATGACGATCTGTTGAATCCTTTATGGCCACTTTACACACGGCTACATTTCTAGGTTATCCACAGGTAACTTACTGGCTGCAGTGAAATCATGGAGACATTATTCTATTTGTACACAGTAACAAGATAGAACCATGTCTCCATGATTTCACTGCAACCAGTAAGTTACCTGTGGATAAGCTAGAAATGTAGCCGCGTGTAAAGTGGCCATTATGGATGAACTGTCCAGCAGCGACAGCAGAGTCTGTGCTGCCAGCCTAGAAACTGGTGAGTTTACTTCCGATGCGTCAGCCCAGTTTTTGGTGACCTCCTGTAAAAATGGGTAATGTGCCTCTAGTGATTTGCTGTTGCCAAATCTCTTTTCGAGATGTAAGCAATGTTTTTGGAGAATCGTTTTGAATTCGGGATGATCAGAAAAATATTTATGTATTTTTCTGGCCCTTTCAAAGGATATTTTATGCTCTGGAGTATCCGGGGTAGGGCCAGATATGTCCAACAGCTGATTGATGGACGTGATTACATCCTCCACTAATGCTGCGGTGTATGGATCGTCCAGATCAATGGACATCTCTTAATCTAGCTCTGAACCAGAATTACCAATGCCCTCAGAGCCCTGAGGGTCACTCTGCCTGTCTCTGGCCGGGGATGACCTGGAACTGTGAGATGACGCTGGGGATTACGACCTATGAGTCCGCTTGCGCCCTGCTCTGACTGTGGATGGACCTGGGTCAGCCGAGCCCTGGACCAAGCGATTATCTTGCTGCAAAGGTGACGCCGCGGCTATGGACACGGAATGACCCTGCAGTGCCTGGAGCAATGTGGAGGACAGCTTGTTTATGGACTGCGACCAAGATTGTGACATTGTTTGGGACAAAACAATGGCCCATTCCAGCATAGTAACAGGAGCATCCGTATTTGCCGTGGCTATTGGGGCCTCTGGCTCGTTGGCAGTCCTGGCAGTGCGGGGACATGCATCTGCTGGGGAGCGAGGCCCTGCAAGCTGTGCATGAGGCATAAGAGCTACACGCCCTTGTCCTCTTAGTTCTGGAGCCTGGCATAGTTAACCCAATACCGGCTGGTTTAGAAATAAAGGGCCACCGCAGAGGGGAAAAAACACTGTTTGTGTCTTACCCAGTCTTCTGACGTGTGCCCTCTCGATATGCAGCGTCCTATGCCCCCAGAGACTGATTGCTGTAATGGCTGCCGGAAGAGTACTGGGTGCGGAAGAATGAGGGCGGAAGGATAGAGGCGGAGCGAGCATGACAATAAAAGGCCCGAGGTTCACTGTGTCCTGCAGGCTCTGTTCCGCCCCTCCTATGACACTGGCCACATCCTCCGCGTCATCCGAGGGGCGGGCCGAAGCCGCAGCCTAAATTTAAAATTGCCGCCGAAAATTGTTCCAGGCCAGCGCGGAGGTTCGGCGTTGGACCCAGCCATATCCCCTGGACTGATATTAGGTGGCGTGGAGGGACCCCCACATGGGCTCCATAGCCCTTGTGCCCCTGTAATCCATCCACTTTTGTCTGTGAGGCTGCTGCTGCATAGGCACAGCCTGTGCCCTTGACCCGCACCCTGCTGTCCCTCTGCAACTTCCCAGGCCCTATCAGACACACACAGCAACACTGTGTGTCCTGGGGCTGCTGCAGCTGTGTGTGTTGCCGACTGCTGTTACTGGAACGCCTTCTTCTAGCTGGGGCTGTCGCAGTGCTGGTGCCTCACCTTAGGGACCTCTGAGAGGTGAGTAGGGAGGTATGCTGCTGTCCACCGTAAGAGGGCTCCTGCTCCGCCTCGACCTGAACCCAGAGACCCCAACAGTGGTGACCCAGGGAAGGAGGACAATCGTCTCAACTTCAACCCAGCACCCCAACATTGTGATGCTGAGGAAGGAGCGGCATGTGGTGCAACCTCTCAACTTCAATCAGGCGCCCCCAAAAGTAGGGGGACCGAGGAAGGAGCATGCCGGAAGTCTCTCCAGAGACCCATTTTTCTTCCTCTTAAAAGAAAAAATCCAAAATAAAATTTTTTAAGAAAAATAAAATTTAAGTGTTCCTCCTAACGACACTAAGCGAAAACCGGTTAAGGCAGTGCCTGCTCTAGGGGTGTATAGTGCAGAGGAGGAGCCACTGTTAATCTTTTCTAGATTCTGCCTAGTGTCGCATCCTAGTGGACAGCACCATAACACCCATGTGTCCCCCAATGAGGCGAAGGAGAAATTACAAGTCATTAGTATGCTAAGTGGGGTCAGTTAGCTGTATTTATCATTACCACATGACAGTAGCTCAGAGCTGCAGGGAAGGCACATCTAGCTTAATTTACCTCCGCATCCTTTTTAGCAAGATGTTCATCCACTTTTGAACTTTCATCACGTCTTGCCTGGAGAGAAAAAAAAAAGAAAAAGATCAATTCTATGGATTAAGTATATGGAGATTGATTGTGTTTTTGTAAGCAAAGCTAACGACCTCCATTCATCTACAATGGTAAAGTTAGAAGCCCAAAGCAGATGCTGTTCTACGTGAATGCCGATCATTATGCCATTTTTATTATGTATTAGAATGTGGTCCACATAATCCTAAATCCTTATCAAAGGGTGTGAATTAATAAAAAAATGTAAAGGCTGATACAAAACTACTGCAAGACGCTAAGCCAGACTAGGTTGAAATAGAGAAACAGTGAATTAGCACCTGTATGTTTCAGTGGCTGGTGCCATTTCATCTACTGCTGTCTTGGGTTCAAATCCCAACAATGCAAACATCTGCATGAAGTTTGCATGTTCCTCCTGTGCATGTTTAAGTTTTATTTCTCACTCCAAAAATACATACTGATTAGTACTGTAAATTACAAATTAACCTTTCAAACATTTGGACATATTCATACAATGGTTTTCATTTTCTTATTAAAATGTGCACATTGTTCGATTCAGACTAAAAGCAGCAAAATCATGGAGGAATGCGTTTCTACGTTTCATTTCTCCTTGTTTCCGTAAATGTTGGTGGTTTTGCGGCCTTCAGCCGGAATCTAAAATAAGCACATGCTAGTAAGAAAACCGTTACATAAACAGGAGTGTCCACATTTTTTGACTGATACCAATTCCCCTATTGGTGCTTACAAAGTGATGAAAACCTTTGTGCAACAATGCAGAAGCTTTTTAGAGAGAAAAAAATAGGGAAATAGATGCTTTAGATAGGAATACACTTTTAAAGCATGGAACACTAGACTTACTGTATATGCTTATGTGTATAGCTTAACCTTAGCACCATTTGAGTAATATTACAGATTATAATATATATATATATATATATATATATATATATATATATATATATATATAATATATATACATATACACACACATATACATATATATATACACCACACACACACACACACACACACACATATATATATATATACATATACACACACACATATACATATATATATACATACACACACACACGTATGTTTTAAATATATATATATATATATATATTATATAATATTTATATATATAATACAGATTATAATAGTGATAATGAAATGGTCTGAAATACTGCTTTTATTGTGTATTTTTACAAATAAAGAAAAAAAAAAAAGAAAAAAGTAACAATTCTCCATTGAAAAGGTTTTAATTACAACCAACTTTTTTTTTTCTTTTTAATAATTATTAAGTTTCCTTTTAAACACAGTGTTGAGTAGCAAACTTACATTGGCTAAGAACAGTAATGCTTTCCTGAAGTCACCTGTCGTCTCCGAACTGATGTTATCGCCAAGGCTTTTACTATATACTGCAAGGAGAAAAAAAAAAAAAAACATATTTAGTTGTTAATGTAAGACACCAAAACAGTACAAATAGCAAATGATTAAACATTTCAAGATCAGGCTGTTCATGACTAGGAAGGTTTTCAGGTTTTTTTCATACATGCAGTTTTGAGAGCTATCTCCTTCAGATTTAATTAATTTTGCCTGATTAAAAAAAATTATTTCAGAGGCATTTCAAAATATAATTTTTTTCATTTTTTAAATATCTGGCTCCTTAAGTAACTGTGGCTGTCATATTAGCCTCAGTTGTAGGGCGAATTCATCCTCCTTTATACAAAGCAGTGTTGATGTGAGTCCAGAGAAAGCTTGGCTTCGTAAACTGCATACACAATGCTCCTTGAGTGCTTTGAATACAGCCAGCATGGAGGCAAAGATGACTACATCAAAGACGGCTCAAATGTATTTGTTTGTCCCATTCCATTGGCCATGACAGCTGTCTGTGAACAGAGCATGGGAGCGGAAGTACCGTCTATTATTTGATGAGGTCCTTGGCGCTTTTGTTTAGCTGGCTTGGCTAAATGCCAAGTATGTATTCCCTCTCCATTGCAGCAGCCATAGAACATTGAGAGAGAAAAAAAACAGCAAGCTGCCATTTTGCAAGTGGTTAAAAAAAAAAAAAAAAAGAAATTAGTTTGTGCAGGCTATTTTTGAAGCCCCTCTTCCTCCCACCCAAACTTAATTTTTAATAGATGATAGAGCAGTGTCAGGACTGGCTTTTTGACGAGCTGATGTATTCTTATTGGTGTCATTTTGGGCAACACATGACATTCTGATCACATGTTCTGCATCTTTTTGATGGAGATGCGGACACTGAAATATGACACGTCTTTCTTTTTACAACATTTAGTGTACTGGTTAAACAATTTTATATATCAATCAGATTTTTACAGTTGTGTCAATACCATATGATTTTTTTTAAGTCCGTGGATCTTAAAGATGTGTCATTTATTACTTTAGGTTTTTCTATTCAGTCAGAAGCTTGCTTGTTGGCGAATATGAATATATTCTTTTTAATGCACAAAAATTATTTTTCTATGCGAAGATTGATGTGTAGATTTGACTGCAGCTGGTCTTCTGCTCACATACACATTTGACTTTGGGAAGAATTGCGTGTCAGATAAGAGTTGCTGGGTTCCATGGCAATATCCTTGAGTGTCCACATGACATTACATAAAGAGGACCTGTCACCCCCCTTAGTCAAGGAGTCCCCCATGGGTTTGTGAAGCTTGTACCCTGAGATATAAGCTTTTTAAAACTTACTGTTAGAAGCCATGGAGGCTGTCCCTGGTGCTCCACCTTGCTCCACGGCTGCATTTGACGCCCCCTGTGTCTCTGTGCCGCCTTGTTTCCAGCCGTTGCCGCCTCTCTCCTGCCAGTCAATTCTTCCTCCTCTGCACCGCCTTGTGATGCTCGATGCAGAGCGAGGTATCACTTCTTGCGGTTACTGGGCACCTGTCCCGCCTCCTGCGTTGAAGTCCTCTCCTTTCCCCACCCTGCTCCGTGTTACGCTATGAAGCAGGGCGGGGAAAGAAGTGGTCGTCAGAGCGCCTGTCCCGCCTGCTTCTCTGATGTCGACTCCTTTGCCCGCCCTGCTCCATAGTATAATACGGCACCGAGACGCAGGGGGCGCCAAATGCAGCCGTGGAGCGAGGTGGCTTCAAGCACCAGGGACAACCTCCATGGCTTCTAACTAACTTTTAAAAAGCTTATATCTCGGGATACAAGCTTCACAAACACATGGGGGACCCCTTGACTGAATGCAGCATACATGCTGCATTCAGTGCTGCACTTAAAGATTCACATCCATGGGAGAGGGGGGGGGGTGAAAGATCCCCTGTAAATTAATTGTTAGAAATTCTGTGGCCTTTACACTAAATTATACACAAATAGTCGGGCAAAATGTAATTTGCCACCAAGTAACTTGCATGACTCTCACAGTTTAGCCTCTTATTGCAGCTCTACCCTATTCTAATTTAGAAGAATAACACCATTTAGTTAAGCCTCAGTCTACTTACTAGCCTAACCTGTCATACTGGATGATTGGGAGGAAGTAATGGACTACGGTGGTTAGAGGTAGAGATTAATTATTATTATTATTGGTAAATTTACAATATATATATTTTGTTAGTAAGATATGTAATTACATATGAATATGAAATATTCTTAAAATGTGGGAGAAAAATGGTTTTCCTGAAGTAAAAACAGTTACTTGAGTATCAGAACTGATGACTGTATTAAGAAATATAAATACAGATGCTAATAATGCAATGTGTGATGAGGGTTAAAAATAGGGGAAAGTATGGGTATGACTGTGTGATTGACAGACATATGCCTTCAATAATTTGTTAAAACTGACCACATTACATACTATTTTGCTTTCCTGGTTACGATTTTAATATCTAAAACGCAAAAATAAACCCTTAAAATAGTGACTAAATGTTTTTTATTTAATTATCCTCCAAGTTGTGAAATGTTGAAACTTCAATACTTTATTTTGCTTTCTTCCCTTTTGAATGCAGTACTGTATCAATGTCCTGTTCATGTTCCGTTAGAGGCTCCCATTAACTGTGGTTCAGTAAGATCTGTACACTATACACAGAATTTTCAGAGTACAAGGATGGGAAAGAGAAGCTCAGGCAAGGCGAGCCTGTACACAGGTTGTTGTTTGTGTTTGAAAATAGGGTACAGATCTCATGAAGTAAGAAATATTAATGAAGCATAATATAAAAAATTAATAACTCTGCAATGCCTAAATGATTATTTAAAAGAAAAAAAAAAAAAAAAGTAATCTATAGCAAATATTCAAGTTAGCTAGTTAAGGCCCAGTCTCACATAACGCATCAGCGATCCCGATAACGATGTGCAGAGATCGCTGGTGCGTCGTTTACACATCGCTGGTAAGATGTCAAACAGGTATCTCACCAGTGATGTGAAAAACGACGCACTAGCAATCCAGAATTATACCGAGGTCGTTGGGAATTTTCTCTCCATAGCGTTGCATTGAGATCGTTGCTCATTATCTGTCAAACACAACGATGTAGCGTTCCCAGCGGGAGCGCAACGACGCAGAAATGACCCAGAGCAGTGTGTAACGATCAACGATCTCACAGCAGGGGCCAGATCGTTGGTACGTGTCACACAGAACGACATCGCTATTGGAATCGCAGGTGCGTCACGAAATCCGTGACGCAACAGCGATCTCGTTATCGATCTCTTGATGTGTGACAGGGCCTTTAGTCCAGTTGATCTTGCAGAGGATCCCTACAATCAGCTTATCAAGCAACATTTCAATTTTATCCTGGAACTTAAAGAGGACCTGTCACCCCCCTGGTGCTTGGCAAACTGAATGCAGCATGTCTGCTGCATTCAGGGAAAGTGTCCCCCATGTCTCTAGCCCCCTGTAAGCTTTAAAAAAGACTTTAGAAATTTTACAGTTAAGAGGTCACCTGGGTTGGATCTGATTAAGAGGTTATGGCTGCTGGCACAATCCTCCCGCCTCCTTGTGTATTCCACACCCTTTATGTGTCTGCCGCCGCCTCCTCTTCTTCTGGGTCTGCCCTCCTCTTCTTCTGCTCTGTGTCAATCACGCTGGTACACAGTGCTTGGTACGAGCAGCTGTAAGGCGCATTGCGTGATGTCAGCGCCAGATTCCCATCCTGCTGTATGAATAAAGCATAAACAGGGCGGGCTCTGCCGCTGATATCACGAAGTGCGCCTTACAGCCACTCACACCAAGAGCTGTGTACCAGTGTGATTGACACAGAGCAGGAGAAGAGGAGGGCAGAGCCAGAAGAAGACAGCAGACACAGTGGCAGCAGACACAAAGGGGGCGGAACACACAAGGAGTAGGCAGGGAGGATTGTGCCAGCGACGAGGACCTCTTAATCAGATCCAACCCTGGGGACCTCTTAACTGTAAAGTTTCTAAAGTCTTATTTACAGCTTACAGGGGAACTAGAGACATGGGGGACCCATTCCCTGAATGCAGCAGACATGCTGCATTCAGGGGGTGACCAGTCCTCTTTAATATATGATTACATAATTTTTGCATCTGTACTGTTAAACACTATACCTACACTTAAGCCCCACCCACAAAAAAATGGTTGAAAGTCAAGAAATTGATATTATGTTGTGAAACTGCTATCACATAGGTCATGTACCAGAGTAGTAAGCATCCCCCACTTCTTTCATCTGTTTGCTCGTTCGTGATGCCAGAATTTCTATTAGGATTTTTTCAGATGTTCCTATACCCTTCAAATTAAAAAAAAAGAAAAGGAAGTTACTGTTACCATGCTATGATGACTGCATACACTCAAACCCAGTGAGCCTTCTCTAACCTGGATGATAGTTCAGATTTGTACACAATTCTGCAGGATGTCATAGAAGACATTTGACAGGTCTACTGACAGATATCCTCTAAAGGGAGCACAGTTAAGGTATGTGCCCACAGGACGTTTTTTAAGCAGTCCTGAATGCAGCAAAACCGGAGGATCCTAGAATCCTTGACAGAAGTGCTATGATCTTGTCTGCGTTTTTTGCGAGTTTCATGTGCGTTTTTACTGCATTTTTGATGCTGCGTTTTTTCCATTGACTGCACCAAAAACGCAGGGAAAATAGAACATGTCAATTCTTTCCCATCCGCACTAAAAACGCAGGAAAAATAGAACATGTCAATTCTTTCCCATCCGCACTAAAAACGCAGGAAAAATAGAACATGTCAATTCTTTCCCATCCGCACCAAAAACGCAGGAAAAATAGAACATGTCAATTCTTTCCCATCCGCACCAAAAACGCAGGTATTTGACAGTTCTTGACACTTACAAAACCAATGTGTGGGCACAGCGTTTCTGTGAAACACATTGGTTTTGCTGGGAATCAAAACCGCAGGAAAAAATTAGCATACATTACCATAAAACCAATGGTATTCTGCATGCAGAAACCGCAGCAAAAACGCACTGTGTGCACATACCCTAAAAAGGCAATGAGCTAGCACTCTAGACAAGGAGCTAGAAAATGGCTACTATAATCATATATAAATCTACTATATTCTAAAAAGTAATTGCACTTGTACAATGAACACAGATAAAATTTACTGAAAAGTATGTTCTGTAACAATAGTATTTTGTTTTTGGAAAATAAAAACATGCAAAGCTGTGGCAAGTGGAGTATACTCATAAGTTTAATGGACATGAGCTTGCTTTTGACTGAAGATGAAGGTAGTTGCTGGGCAAAGTCTAGTGTCATCTGCTCACAATCTACCATCTGACAAGGATTGATCATATCGTTAACAAAATGTTAAACCTGTTCTACATAGAACTAGTACATGGAATCTTTACGTAGGGAGTTACAAAGAGTCACCTCTCTAGTACACTACCTTTGTAGTACCTACCTTCATAGCCTTTTTTAACTGTTTTGCATCAAACACAGCTGGAGGCAATATGAGAGACACCATAAGATGTTCAAAGTTTCCTGAAAGATCACCTTTCAAGTCATCCTTCAGGTCCTAAATTGTGAAACAAATTCCATTAGTTATCTCAAGCAGTTTAGTTAAGTTATGCAATAACTTTTAGCAGCATGTTTTGCATAGGTGAAAGGTGTAAAAATATGTTTCACAAGTGAAAAAAAAACGGCATCAATGCCTTTTGCTGCCCTTTTTTTTTTTTTTTTTAAAGCTTAAAAATCTGCAATAATTTGATCACGGTGTCAGTCAAGGCTTCAAAAATGTACAAACTATGAAGTGCTATAACTACTTTTAGGATCCATTGAGGCTTTATTCTTTCTTATGTCACATTGTAATATCTTCCCTCAATTGTAAAATAGAAAAGGATTTCCACAATCTATGAACCAATGTTGGAGAAAAAAACCTGCTTGGATTGTGGCCAGTATAATAAGTTACATCATTTTGTTATTTTGACATTCTTTAAGACTGGCTTCACACCACTGTTTCTGGCATCCTGTTCTGTCCTGTTTTTTACTATCCCCAAAATCAGAAACGGCACCGATTTTGGGATCCGGGGAAAAAAAAACGGACAAAACTGGACAGAAACGAATCCAGCGCTGTCCGGAGCACTTAACATAGAGGTTTATGGTGACGGATCCAGGAAACAACAGGATAGTTTCCGGATCCGGTTTTAGTGTACTGAGCATGCTCAGAACACTGCTGCACTGCTCTGTTCCCGTGTGACGTGTACTTTCGCTTTAGCAGTGTATGTACATACACTGCTAAAGAGAAATAAAAGAAAGCAATGGTATTAAAAATAAAAAAAAAAAAATACTTACCTTTCCGCACACTGTCATGAGAAGACGTCCGATCGCTGCAAGGACCTGAATCAGCTGATCGGGCAGCAACCCCATCAGCTGATGTGTCACCTGACAGCATCAGCTGTTCGATTTAAACTGGTCACCATTTGGTTTCAGTGGGCGATTTAAACCGAACAGCTGATGCTGTCAGGCGACACATCAGCTGATGGGGTTGCCACCCAGTCAGCAGATTCAGGTCCTTGCAGTGATCGGCCATCTTCCCGGGACAGTGTTCAAAAAGGGAAGCATTTATTTTTTTATCTTTAATACCATTGCTTTCTTTATTTCGCTTTTGCAGTGTAAAACACTACAAAAACGAAAGTACAGCCCAGACATGCTTGCTTGTGCTCTGCAGGCTCAGCTCCTCCCAGCTCTGTCAGTCTGGATCTCTCAAAATCCCAGATCCAGACACAGAAATGGCATCCGGAGTTACAAATGCGTTCCTGTCCGTGTGGTCCTGCAAAAAACAGGATCTTCACAAACAGGAACAAACCATGTTGTGAAGCTGGCCCAAGTAAGGTTGCTGTACAGTTATTCCTCCTACGTCCTGCTCACCCTTCACATGCACGCTTTGTTGAGTGTACATGTATTTTCAACAGGAAAAGGGAAATCATCCACCGCCAGTATCCAACATAGTGAAATCAAGCGTCTTAGGCTATGTTCACACTGTGCATTTTTAATCCATCTTTTATGATCCGTGTTTGCATGGAAAACTGATCAGTTCACGTGATGTCCAGCAAAGTCAATGAGTTTTCGGAAATACTGTTCAAACGCTGCGTTTTTCACTAGTCAGTTTTTGTGGCTGAAAACACATTCAGAAAAAGAATGAGAATTTTAATTAGTGATCCGTTTTTTCTCCTGCGTTTTCTCCATTGTAATGGGAAAAAAATGCAGCACAAAATAAAAAGGATCAAAAACAAGATGTGTTTTTCTTTGAAAAACTGATCCAGTTTTGCTGCTGAAAATTCAACAAAAACACAGCACAAAAAAAAACTGATCAAAAATGCACTGTGTGAACATAGCCTTAATCCTTCTTTCTCATGACTATGTTTGGAGGAAGAGCCATAAGACAATAGAACACACACAAAATGACACTGGAAAAAAGCAAGTTCATCTGATATTTAGGCTAGGTTCACACATTGCGCATTTTTGAGCGCTTTTGTATGAGCGCTTTTCAAAAAATGCGCAATGTGTCTTTTGTCTGCCGGCAAAGTGAATGTGAAATTCACTCTGCCGTACAGACACTGCATAATTTTAACCAGAGCTTTTATGGGGAAAAAGCTCCAGCATAAAAAGAATTAACATGTCAATTCTTTATGCAGCAACCCCGACGCTTTTTCCCATAGGGGCAGTGCTGCTGGATCTGATGTCACAGAGGGGGAGAAAGAATTCTGGTTCCTCCTCCCCTCCGTGACATGTGTGACTGCCCATTTGATTTTGCAGTGCATTAATATATTAAAGTGTATTAAAGAAAGCCAGAGGTATTAAAAATAATAAAGAATTAATACTTACCTCTCCGCCAGCTTGTTCGTGCTATCTGGAGCTGAGGAAAAGCCGTGTACTGATCTGACAGGACCTTGCGTGACGTCATGGGCGCTGATTGGCCACTCGCGGTCATGTGATAAGCGCATCACATAGCACATGACTGCGAGCGGCCAATCAGCGCCCATGACGTCTTGCCAGGTCTTGTCACATCGGTACATGGCCTTCGCTCAGCTCCGGATAGCACAAAAAAGCTGGCGGAGAGGCAAGTATTAATTTGTTATTATTTTTAATACCTCTGACTTTCTTTAATTTTGATTTCACAGTGTATATTACTACATTGTGAAATCAAATGGGGGCGGTCATACATGTCACAGAGGGGAGGAGGAACCAGGATTCTTCCTCTCCTCTGATATCATTTCCCCCCCAGGCCGTAAAAAAGTGTGCTGTCTGAAAAGCACTGCTTCTTTTTTGCGCGGGTGCAAAACGATGGTAAAAGCGCCTGCGCAAAAAAAAAAACACGCAAAAAAAGTGCTGTGTGTGAAAATAGCCTAACTCATGTGTCCATGATATGCCCTCTGGGGACCTACATTAAAAAATGATACACATCATAAATTACCTTTCCACATGCTGCCAAATATTCTTTTGCAATAAGCTGTCTTTGTGAACTTGATCTTTGTGTAAGAATATTGATTAGGGAATCTTCATCAGTCCCTGGTAAATACAAAGTCTTTTTTTCAAAACTGTCATACATACATATACACATGAATATATACTACTTATAAATATATAGCAACATCTCTCATACATATTATACACACACACACACACACACACACACACACACACCACTTGACTATATTCAAGTCATTCTGCACTCGTTTAGCAGCCTGCTTATACATAATGACAGGGAAAGCACAATTGCTAATGCTCATTCTGTATGTAGTGAATAGTATTAGGAGCACCTCTTCTGTTTACAAAGAGTTATATGCTGTCAAGAACAATTATTAAAAGGGTTGTCTGGGCTTTTGCTATAATTCATATGTGTATCTAGGCTGCAAAATGTTGACTGTTTGTAATATACATGCTGTCAAGAATTTACAGGATTACATAGATATCACATATTTGCAGCAGCCAGGGAACGTCCAGGGGGCGTGTTTGTATTGGAGCCTGCATGGAAATGGGAAACGAGTTGTTTCCTCACAGTCTCCTACAAACACGCCCACTACTCACTCTACACTATGCCTGGCCACCCCCAGGAACCTACAGGCCTCCCCAGCCCTTAATGTCCCTACCCCCTATTATACACAGCAGTCCCCTCATCCACTGACACAATGTGCTGAATACGCTGCTGTGAAGGCGATTCGGCACACTGTCAGTGCAGTGGGGACCACTGCATGTGTGTGCGCTCACCCTGTGGGCTCTGTGCAGGGGAGCCGAGGTCCGCACTCCGCAGCCCTGGTCTCTGTGCTGTGGAGCCCGATGCTTCTCTCCATACCTCCAGTACCATAGAGCATAGAGATGGTGGCTGGGGTGTAGAGAGGACCGCTCCACTGGCTCTGTGCTCTATGGTACGGGGAGGTATGAAGAGAAGCATTGGGCTCCACAGCACAGAGACCAGGGCTGCGGAGTGCGGACCTCAGCTCCCCTTCACAGAGCCCACAAGGTGAGCGCACACACATGCAGCGGTCCCCACTGCACTGACAGTGTGCCAAATCACCTTCACAGCAGCGGATATGGCACAGTGTGTCAATGCATTGGGGACCGCTGTGTACAATGGGGATGGGTGGTGACATTCGGGGCAGGTGAGGGCCTGTAGGAGCCCTGGGTGTGGCCGGCCATAATGTAGAGTGGGGGAGGGTCCGTGTTTGCAGGAGCCCAGGAGGAAACCACCAGTTTTCTATTTCCTTTAAAACCATACATTTTTTATTCAAATAAATCTTAACATATACAACTTGTTTACACAATTATATCACTATGACAGTCCTGTCCAAATAACCACCACCAGTGTAAACCAATTCTAAACTGGATATTATAGGAGAGGGAAGGGAAAGAAAGGACAAACACGAAGGAAGGGGGCAGCCAGGATTGGACACAAGAGCTAAATTAATGGATTGGAGGGGGAGGAGGATTAAGTTTTAGGAGCTTTGTTTTAAATATTTTTGTATACCAATTTAATTATGAGAAGACCAGAATCAACCGGGTAAAATATTAAAACCATCCTAAGAGTGAGATATCACCAATCCAGAAGTCTCTCAAATTTCCCACTGGCGTCTGACTCATTCTTTTTGCTTTATCGAGTGAGCCAAACAACGTTCATGTAGATAATGAGAATTTATCCTACCAATAAGTTCCTCCTGTGTAGGGGTAGAAGCTTCCCTCCAGTGCCTTGTCAAGATCTGACGGACCGCTATCAAAACATGTGATCTAACTGGAACTAAGTTTGGAGGAAGAAGGTCCAACCTAATATTTAAGACTGCCAAGGGTCCCTCTACAGTTGAAGGGAAACCTATCAAGGTCCTGATTACGTCTGCCACTCGATTCCAGAATTCTTCTATCTTGCGGCACCACCACCACACATGACCTAGATCCCTTTTTTTTACCACATCCCTTCCAGCATAATGGGGAATATGATTTGTTAAATTTAGAAATTTTGTAAGGAGTCAGACACCAGTTCATATGCGTTTTCTTTAGTTATAGATGATTAATGCAGGAGGAGTGCCTTTGAGTAAATGTGGCCGCAGCCAACCAGTGTTCAGGGGTGGATGAGAAAGAGACTGTCTCCTCCCAGACCTACTCTGCTGGTGAGTTAAGAGACCTAAAGAACAAAGACAATCCATGTTCATTGGGGTATTCTACTTTAAAGTATTTCTGCATCATGTCTGGTGGGTCAAGGCTCCACTAAGCTGGAAATGTGCACGACTGGATAGAATGACAAATTTGGAGGTACGGATAAAAGCATGTTTTGGGAATCTTGTAAAGTTGGGACAAATCTGCAAAGGAGGGGAATACAGGGCCATCTAAGAGTTTGTCAAGCATGCCTACACTTGATTTCACCCACAGGTCTAGAGACAACCCAGAGATGTGTGCCTCCATCGCTTTTACAGAAATTTATTTAAATAGGAATTTTGTCAGCGTTCTATCAAGGTTATTCCAGTAAGAAATCAACTAGGACATCGTATGTAAGGGAAAATTCTATTTCAGGGGCTTCAATAGATTTATCTCTAGCAAAAGTCTAGTAGACCTGTGGGGAGCAAACTATTTCTATTTGGGGCCATCTATAATTAAGATCCCCAGCCCACCAATCCTTTGCAACCTCGAGTATGGCCGCCTTGTGATACAAAGATAGATTTGGTACACCCATTCCACCACCAGAATATTGGAAATTTAGAGCGTTGACTGCACTCTTGGTTTTCTGTTTTTCCAAATAAACTTACCAAGTAGGGATTGTAGGAGCCTTATCCATGTAGATGGGAATTTGAGAGGGAGACATCTGAACAGGTAGGTAATTTTAGGCAGCATCATCATTTTTACAATTTGTATTCTGGTAACCCAGGACAGTGGGAGAAGGGTCTGCCTTTCCAAGTTCCCCCCACGAACTTCCGAAATTAGTGATTCACAGTTCAACTTAATTAGATTTACAAATTTTGTAATTTTAATTCCCAAATATGTAAATCCCGCTTCCCCCCACTTAAAGGGAAATGCTCTAGTATTCTATCCTTTACCACAGGTATAATATTTATGGGTAATATGACAGACTTTGTGGCATTTAATTTGCAATATGAGATTCTGGAGAATTCAGCCAGGGTGTCCATGACACCCAACCAGGACCCCTCAGCGCCGGTGAGAGATAATATCACATCATCTGCATTCAATCCCACCACATAGTCCGTATCTCCCACACGGACTCCATGTATGCTTGGATTAGTGCTAAGAGCCTCTGCCAGTGTCTCCACTAACAAAGCAAAGATAACCGGCGAGAGAGGGCAGCCCTGCTGGGTGCCATTAGTTATCATAAACCGGGGTCTGAGGTGAAGCCAGACGCACTCACCACCACGTTCAGAATAGAGTATAGGGCTAATATAGCCTTTTTAATATGTCCCACAACACCAAACTTATCCAGGACCTCACCCATAGAACCCCAGTGCACTCTGTCAAACGCCTTCTCGGCGTCAAGAGACAGCAGTACAACGGGGAGTTTATTAGTCCCCATTATCTCCAACAAATCTATTACTCTTCTAGTGCCGTCCTTGGCTTGTCTCCCAGGGACTAACCTGGTCAGGTGCTATCAGAGAGGAAAGGACAGACATTCTAGCTGCAAGGATTTTAGAAAATATTTTTAGGTCACAGTTTATTAAGGAGATAGGTCTAAAATTACCAGGAGTGTGCGAGGGTTTCTCGGGCTTAGGAATGGTTGTGATTACTGCCTCAAGGTTTTCATGGCTTATTGAAGAACTGTATCTCCGAAAATTGAAAGTTTTCAGGAGGTAAGGAGCTAAAGTTTTGACGAAACAATGATAATAGGTGTTAGAAAAACTGTCTGGGCCAGGAGCAGAGGACTTTTTAGTAGAACGGATTATTTGTTCTATTTCAATGATAGATATGGGAGTATTTAGATCACTTAGCTTAGCCGCTGATACTTTGGGGAGTGAGATTTTTTTCTAGGAAGTTACCCATTTCTTGTGGATTAGGCTGAACTGTAAGGGGACCTCTTTTAGGTTGCACAGTGAATAATGAAACTGCCTAAATTCTTTAGCTATGTCCATCGGATTTAGTACTTTAGTCCCATCAGGATTATTCAAGTATGAAATACTATTTCTAATCTCTTTTTTTGGATTCTCCTAGCAATAATATTCCCTGCTCTATCTCCCATGGCATAATATTTTGTTTTGGACATTTTAAGTGCTTTTTCGTACTGGAATAAAAGCAGAACATGCAGCCTCATTCTATGTTCTGTTATTTTTTGGGACAACAAAACAGTGTGGGGTGGGGTTTTTCTTGTTGCTTTGTTCCAGATTGTTAATTTGAGTTAATAAGGTCTGACACTGCCACCTCTCTTTTCTTTTCTACTGCCATCTTAATAAAAATACCTCTCATGTATGCCTTGTGGGAGCACCATACCACTTCGACTGAGGTGGAGTTATCATTTATGTCAAAGAAGTCTTTTAACTTGGTCTCTATCAATTCAATATTTTTGTTTGTTGGTCAGTAAAAAAATCATTTAAACGCCACCTATTAGGGCACCGTTACACGAGGCCATATTACCAGAGATATCACTGGCGACGCTCGGGGGTGTGCACGTTTTTGCCGCCCCGCCAGCGTCGCATGTTTACATGCGGCGATACCTCCAGCGACATCGCCACTGGGGTGTCTACAAACCCCAGCGGCGATGCTGTAACACATCGCTGATCGGCAGTGTTTTGTTGTGGATTTGGGAAATCTCCTTTTCTAAAGCCTCATTAGCATCTATTAGTTAATTATGAGATTTAATAAGTTCTGCCAGCTTCTGCTCCAGATGATCTATTCCCAGGTCCTGTAATTCTCTCTTGATTTCTGCCTTAAACTCAGCTATCATTCTTTTAAGATCAGCTTGGAGTTCTTGCCTCAGGGATTTTAGCAAAGCCTCCATTGTTGTTTACGTAAGGGGAATATCTGTGTGAGCTTCCCCACCCCCTTCTGATGCTGCTGTGTGTGAGCCACATTGAGAAAAGCAGGGCGAGGGGGCTGGGAAGTGAGAAGCTGCAGCCATGTTTGAGGCTGTATTCAGTATCTGGTCTCTGGAGAAATATGCAGTCACCCTCTTTGTAGATGTCCTTCTTGCCGACTTGCCACACACCATTGGAACCACTTTGTCTTCAGGTTTCCAAGTAACTTATTTAGGGCTTCCCACAGTGTTTTTTCACCTTGTTGTGCCGAGTTGAAGCCAATCTCTACTGGAGCTTCTGCACTAAGCAGCCCGTGCCATTCAAAGCTCAGCCACGCCCCGTCCAGTTTTCCATTTCCATGCAGGCTCCAATACAAACATGCCCCCTGGATATTCCCTGGCTGCCGCAAATATGTGATATCTAGGTAATCCTGCAAAATGTTGACAGCATGTAAATTACAAACTCTCAACATTTTGCAGCCTAGATATACATATGTAAAATGAAAAAATGGCGTGCACACCAACTTATTTCAGGAGCGGAGGTGCATACATACAAGATTCAAAGATCCCACAGTCAATTGTGTCTGGTAACAAAGTAGCACACTCCTTCGGTTTAGTTTTGCTATATTTATTTTTAGAGAAATTGTAGTGGAGCAACATATACAGTGGCAACGTTTCGACCAGCTCGGTCTTTATCAAGCCCGTTGCTTTCCGTTTTTCTGGTATGGTATATAGGGGAGCATATGGTTTAGGGGCCTGCCAAGCAGCCGGTAACATCAACCTTGTGTATATTTCATATATTTCTCAGTCTGTGTAGACAAAGGTGGTGTGTCACCTCATCTTGTCTGGTCTCCTGTTTATGGCTGACAAAACAGGAGACCAGACAAGATGAGGTGACACACCACCTTTGTCTACACAGACTGAGAAATATATGAAATATACACAAGGTTGATGTTACCGGCTGCTTGGCATAGATATACATATGAATTATAGCAAAAGCCCGAACCCCTTTAATGTTGGCATAAAAATTTACTTATGCAACAAACCAGGATTGGCCTTGTATGTACAACAGTTGTTGACATGTTTACAGGTCACAATATTGTCATTGGTGTGATGGCTTCAGTACTTTTTTTTTTGAAAAAAGGTATGTACCAAGTACCCTGTGTTTTTACTACTTAGGTTTATACCTATTTATTGCAAGGTATTTGAACACTACACACACTTTTTTTGTTCTTTAGTCTGTTTGAGTTAATGGCAGAGGGAAGGAGGGCTATTTGAATTTTGGAGCATCATTTTCATTGGAATAGATTACAGATGCCATGTCACATATAAAGTGCCCCCAACAAGGCAAAACAGGAGAAACCACTGCCCCCCATCCTGTACACACACAAGTGAACCAATTTTGTAAGCTACACCTCTTGAGGAAGTCATTTAAGAGTGTAGTGAGCAATTTCAACAGTCAGATAATTTATGGAATTGTATAACATTGGGCTATGAAAAGAAAAAATTACCACTTTTTTCCACTAAAATGTTGATTAGCCCCAAAGTTTATCTTTAAAAAGGGTAATAGGAGAAAATGGACCACACAGTTTGTTATACAATATCTCCTGCATTCACCAATACCTCACATGGGGTCACAAACTACTTTTGAGGCAGAGTGGAAAGTTCAGAAGGGAGCACCATATTAGAGTTCAGGTGTTAGTTGTAATGGTGTGGTCGTAACATGTAACAATGGTAGAGCCCCTGACATGCCGGAAGAGCAGACTCCCTCCCCCCAGCAAAAAGGGACCCCACTTTACAGACTACACTGCTCAATAAATTCATTAAGGAGTGAAGTGAGCACATTGACGCCACATCACTTTTTACCACTGGGAGGTGAAGAAAGAATAATTAAAATTGTCACTAAACTATTGTTTTACCCCATAGCTCTTATAAACATGGAAAAACTAATAAAAACAAACAAAAAAAAAAGAAAGGAGGACCACACAATTTGTTGTACAATTTCCCCGATGTATGGCAATACCCTCCCATGTAAATCAGGAACTACTTTTGAGAATGCAAAGCTGACGGAAAGGAGCACCAAGTTGGACTTCAGAATTTTCTGGAATGGTTTGCAGGTGCCATATCACATTAGCAAAGATCCTGTGGTGTCAGAAAAGAAATCCCTACAAGTGACCTTAATTTACAAACAGCACTCCTCATTGATTTAATCTTGAGATGCAGTGAGCATATATTACCACAGGTTGTCACAAAACTTTATACTATTGGGCAGTGAAGAAAAAATAATTACATTTTTACCACTAAAATGTTGTTTTCGCCCGCATTTTCCAGTTCTCATAAGGATAAATGGGTACAAATGGCAATAACACACGTGACTGTACAGTACTGTTTGGCCACACGGCAGGGCTCAGGAGGTAACAAGCTCAATTTAAATTTTGGAGCACAGATTTCCTAGAATATTTTGTAGATTCCATATGTACCTCAAAAGTATAAACCCCACAAGTGACCACATTTTGTAAATTACACCTCTCTGGGAATTCATCTCAGGTGTAGTGGCAATTTCGTCTCTGGAAATCACTCAGTCAAATGCAGTAAATGTTGCAAAATTAAAAATTACAAATAAGCCCTTGTAGTTGTCAGCACATTGTAGTGACCACAAACTATGCCTAGCTCATGCTTCTGGAGGAATACACCCTGTAAATTAAGCTTATACACTAAAATTAGGTTTAGGCCCATTGTGCTGCTCAGAAGGGAGGGGGGCATTTGAATTTGGAAGTGTAGATTTTGCTGGACTTTTCTTCTTTTGGGGGTGGGGGGTAAAGGGGAGCCATTGCACATTTACAGAGCCCTTTGTGTTGACAGTAACATGTATCCCCACCCCTATATTTCCATAACAGATGGTGGACCTGAGTGTTTTTTGTGGGCTTAGTTAAATGCTATTGGTGAAAATTTGGCGTGATAATCATTTGGACCTGTTCACATTTATCCTGTGATCTATGCTTAGCTTCTCCAACTACATGTCCAAAATGATTCAGGTGAAATCACCAATGGATCCATTCACTAATGAGGCAGCAGAGATATTTCGGACTCCATCTGGCCTCTGATCAGCCGTGTCAGTCTTTTCAAAAGTGCACAAAACCGCTGTGGATGCAACTTTTGTTAATTCCTAAAAAAACAAGTGAAAAGATGAACACCGCTGATCACAGGCAAGATGGGAATTCACAGTGACTCTCTGCCTCGTAAGGCTGAATTCAAACAGAACGTTTGTGCTCAGGGTTTTGTTGATCCATTTTAGGTGCAGTTTCTGCACCAAAAACAGTCCTCTTTTTGCAAAAAAGCATCACAAATGCATCATCCGCTTGTGCTGCTTTTTTGCTCCGTTTTTAGGGGAAAGACAGACAGACACACAGACTTTATTTTTCCTCCCAGCGATCCCCATGGTGAGCTCCTGTGACGTCTTCCGCCCTGGCACCGCTATGACCTGTGGGCAGTACGAGTACTTATAGGATCTGTGTCCCATATGACTCTCAGAATGAGCCACATGGTGCAAGTTCCTGGAAGTATCGTACCAAACTACTCACCAACTCCTGCCGATGCCTGGGAGGAAGATATCACTGGAGCTCATCATCGGATCACCGGGGAGGGTAATTAATTGGATGTTAGTGGTGTGAAAAATGCACCATAAAAAAGAACACAAATTGACATGCTCATTTTTCTGGATGCACCCTGTGCACTACTAAAGCGGCAGTCAAAAATGCTGACGTCTGCACAGCAAATTGAAAATCCCATTCACTTTGCTGGCAAATGTTTTGACTGATCAATTTTTGGTCCAGTTTATAAAACGAAAAACAAAAAAAAAAAAAAGAAAGAAAGAAAATGACCAAAAATGGATCAAAAACATCCAGTCTGAACATAGTCTTAAATAAAATTCCAAATGGAAATTTCACTGTAACTCATGTTTTGCTTTGTTTTTTTCCAGATTTATATGTAATCCCCAGTTTAAGTGCTCAGCGTAGAGAGCAGGATAAATGAGAACAGAGCCTTAGGCCCACGTCACACACACAGATATTTGTGCAGATATTGTTCGCAGCTCTCTGGTTGCAGTGAAATCATGGACATATAGCTCCATTTTGTGGCTGTGTACAAATGGATTAATGTGTCCATAATTTCACTGCAACCAGAGATCTGCGAACAATATCTGCACAAATATCTGTGTGTGTGACGTGGGCCTTACTGCAATCTTTAAATGTACAAATCAACATATGTTGAAGAATGTTTTCTTTATTTGTATTATTTTCTTCATGAGGTTTAAGTGATAAGGCAGCTTTATTCCTCAGGTTAGTACTATACAGTGAAACTAGATTTATATTAGTATGTTTTAGGCTTGGATACTAGCATACTTGAAGAAAAAAAAAATAAATAATAATTTTAAGACAAAGGTATTTTGCATCACCATATTTTCAAGGCTATATTTTTAATATTTTTCTGCTGACAGTTATGTAAGGGATTGTTCTTTGGAATTTTTAATTGGTACAATTTCGGGGCACATAACATTGTGTGATCGCTTTCTATTCTGCAGTATCAAGAAACTGCAATTTATTTATTTATTTTTTTTTATTTTGCACTATTCACCATGTGGTAAAGTTTATAAGGCTGGTTTCACACTACGATTTTATCAGTTCTGATGCTGTCCGATAAAAATCGGACAGCATGGGAACGATTTTTGCCTCCATGCAGCCCTATGGGCATCGGGCCGAATCGGATGTGCACTAAATGGCATCTGATTTGGTCCGATCCGATTCTGTCCGATGTTTTAATCGGTGCAAAAAAATCGGAGCATGCTCCGATTTTTGCACCGAAAATAAAATCGGACAAAATCGGATCGGACCAAATCGGATGGCATTTAGTGCACATCCGATTTGGTCTGATCAATTTAACATGGGGCCCTATGGAGCAGGGTCCGAGGAAACATCGGATGTGTCCTTGGACCTGATTTTACTGTACTGAGCATGCTCAGTACAGTAAAACTGCTCCAAACTGGGAGAGCAGGGGTTAAAAAGTATATGCTCACCTATCCCCGAGGCCCCCGCCGGCTCCCGCAGGCTCACGGTGTTCTTGCGGTGTCTGCAGAGGTCTTCTTCATCTGTCCAGGACCTGCTGTGATGTCACAATCACGTGACCGCAGGTTACACCATGGTAACACCATGGTAACCTGCGGTCACGTGACTGACATCACGGCAGCTCCTGTACAGATGAAGAAGACCTCTGCAGACACCGCAAGGACACCGGGAGCCTGCGGGAGCCGGCGGGGGCCTCGGGGATAGGTGAGCATACACTTTTTTTTTTTTCTTCAGACCGGAGGCAACTAGTTGGCATCCGATTCCATGCATTAGAAGGGAGCCGATGCTGTCCGAATTTATCGGACAGCATCGGCTCCCTTCAAAATCGTAATGTGAAGGTAGCTTTAGACAGCTTTATTCTTCAGGTCAGGACGATTACAAGGATACCACATTTTTCTTTATGTTTTGCAGCTTTTACACAAACTATTTTAGGCTACATTCACACACAGCGAATTTTGTTGCGTATTGCGCTTTTTCCTGCGTTTTCTGCCTTTTTTGCTGCACTTTTTTGCACTGTGTTTTTTGCAGTGAAACGCAATTCTGAATATGCAGCCCAGCAAAACCTATGGGTTTTGCCAATATCCATTCACACACTGCGTATTCCTTCTTTTTTTACGTGCGCACTTTCACTGCAAAAACGTGCACGTAAAAAGAATAGACCTGTCAATTCTTTCTGCAAATTTTCCCTGCGCTTTCCCATTGCCCACATGATAAAATGGGCTCTGGAAAAGTGCAGAAAAAAAACGCAGTAAAAAATGCAGTGTGTGAAAGGAGCTGCACTTTAAACAAAATACGCGCTTAAACGCAGCTACAGAAAAAGCAGAAAAATGCTATGTGTGAATGTAGCCTTATACAAAAAAACATCTTTTGACATGGCCTTATTCTGACACTAGTGTTTAATTTTTCTTCGCTGATGGAGTTTTATGGCAGCATTTTTGTGTGGGAAAAGGTGCAGTCCTCTTTCAGTGATACACTCTCCATTTCCATACGACTTGTTGATTGTATGAGGTCAACATTTAATTTTGGGTTGCCATGGCAACGATCAGGTCCCAGTAATCACGTAGTGTGGGTTCCAATCAGGTGGGAGAGGGAGACTTCTTCTCCAAGCCTAAATGCTGCAGCCGCTATTGATGGCGTCATTTAAGGGGATAAACAGCCAGCTCATGTGCCCATACCAGGACATACATTTGTGGGAATGCACTGCAAAATATGTCAGGAAGGGGTTAACCAAATTCCTAACATTCCAGCGAATCATTTTCACAGTTCTTAAAATAAAATTAGTGTAACATTCGTTTGGGGGGGGGAAATGGGTAGGTGGAAAAGAGGGTGAACAATTAGGCAAAAATGTATATATTCCCTCTATAATTTTTTGTGGGTATAATTTGGGAATAGCATATATTTTTTTCAAATTTATGAATTGAGTAAATTGGGTATATTTTAAAGCTGTCCATACACATTAAATTGGATGTTGGATCGAACAACGATTTGGACTGACTTTTCCATACATGAGAGTGCTCATTCTGTCAGGAGCTCCTCTGTTCGCTATGACATAGCTACCGACTAGCACATCAAACAGCGGATACCTTTAAGGATAATACAATCAACAGTCCAAAATCATGCATGCGAGACAGATATCTAACCAGACAGTCGGCACCTACATAAAAACATTAGACCTTGGGCCAAACCCATCGCTATTGGCAGGTTGAGCTAACATTAACCTAATGTGTATGGGGACCTTAAGACTATGTGGTATAAATTTGCACAGTCTAAGGGGTACGTCACACACTGCGATATCACTGAAATTAGCGACCTCGCCAGCGATATCGCTGTGTGTGAAATGCAGCAGCAACGGGGCCCCTGCTGTGAGGTCGCTGATCACTGCACATCCTTCAGGACCATTTTTTGTTCCTGGGTCTCCCGCTGGTCAGCATGCATCGCTGTGTGCAACAGCGAGAGACCAGCGACCTAACAGGCTGGTAGCCATGATAAACACCAGGTAACTAAGCAGCACGTGCTGCCTAAATACCCACTGTTTATCATGGTTACCAAGGCTAAGCGGGAGGACGCTGGTAACCATGATAAGCACCGGGTAACTAAGCAGTGCGCGCTGCCTAGATACCTGCTGTTTATCATGGTTACCAGCGTCCTCCCGCTTACCCAACGATGTGGAGGTCGGCTCCCTGGTCGCTGAGGAGATATGCCTGCTTGACAGCTCCCCAGCGACCACACAGCGATGTTCCAGCGATCCTGGTCGTTGTTGGGATCGCTGGAATATCGCTGTAACGGCACCCTGAGAGAATTAGCCAGTATTGATTACTTTGCCTCATGGTCTATCAGCACATTAAAAAAAACATGAATATACTCACCAATGCCTTTAATTGCTTTTCTAACTGCATCAGCATCTCTGCCAGCACTGAAGCCTGGAAAGTCCTTCACAGTTCCTCTGCTACCAACCTGTAA